>CM062921.1:99003559-100349809 GCA_031878705.1 Tapirus indicus | reverse complement strand
TTCTCAAGTGACATCCATGTTGTAGCATGTGACAGGATTTCCTGCCTTTTAAAAGCTGCATAGTATTCCATTGTATGTTTATCCTACATTTTGTTTATTCATCCATCAAATATTTGGACTGCTTCCATCTCTTGGCTATTGTGAATGATGCTGCTGTGAACATGGATATGCAAGTATGTCTTTGGTACTTCCTGCTTTCAATTCTTGTAGATATATACCCAGAAGCGATATTGACAAATAGGTTTTTTTAAGCTACAGTTTTCAGAATATTTAATCCCTTGAAATATTTTTAAAGTTTCTCTTTGACATCCAGTCTTAACAATAGATTCCAAATGTCAAGAAGTTAAGTCAATAGGTGGAAGTTGAAATAAATGACTCCATGGTAACATTTTAAAATCCCATTAATCCCAAGTAGAAATAAAAATCAAAACTATAAAATGGCATGGGAATTGGTTATTTTTTTGCGAGTTTATTCTTAGCTTTTTGAAAGTTGTTCCTGCCTAAGGACAAATCTAAGTTTATGTGGGTCCATTAAATCCCTGGGACATTTTGTAATGAAGTGGATGACTAGAAAGTCAGGAGGGGCATCAAAGGAAGAAGAAAGGTGACTTGTCGGAAGCAAGAGTTTGAGATCTTCCCTGACAGAAGATTGTTCTGTGTTCCTGGACCATCTTTGCAGAGAGATCTTAGTCATCGCGGACCTTTAAAATAGAGAAGGAGACCACAGAAGACAGACACGTGAACCCACATTACTTTCCCATCCCTACTGTAGCCCACATTCTTGAGCCACCATGACTTCAACTCCTTGATGATGACTGTGGTCATGTAAACAAATACAGGGACTTGATGTGTACATTTTCTTACCTTTCAATGGACCGGTGCTAGAAAAAAGTCTTGAGATTGTTAAGATTTGAATAACAGGAGAAGTGGAAGAAGTGACAGGCTTAGGTAATTCAAAGGCAAGAGAATTTCTTGAGGCCTGGACTGTAGAATCCAGCATTTCATGGCTCTTGATTTGTGATTTCATTTGAGAATAGAGGCTATAGTTTCAGGAAATGAATGTTTCATGACTTTCAAATATTGTCAGTTGAACAAAACTTATTAACTGGAGTCACTGTAGTCACAATATTGTAATAATACAATATAGCAGCAAAGGAGAACTGAGCTTTTTCTAAATTGCTGAAAAAATTAACTGGCAGCTGTTTCAGGAATTACTAAGTGGTCGGTGAGAAGACAGGAAGATGTAGAAAGTAAACATTAATTAATCTGATACATTTTAGTAATAGAAATGTGACTGAGGTAAAATTTAAGATGAACTGTTTTACATCAGCGTAAGGACCAATTCGAGGTAGCTTGGGTGAAAGAGATTGAAATGTGAGATGTATTGGATTCTGAATGGTTCGTTCAGCAAACATCTTTGTGTGCCTACTACATGATAGGTATGGGTCTAGGCACTAAGAAGACAAGTAATGAACAAGAAAATGCCTGTTCTCATGGAGCACATATTCTGGTGGGAGGAAGGCATAAATAATATATTAGCTGGTGATACATGTTATAAGGAAAAGCAAGGGAAGGCATGCTATTTTAGGTAGCATGGTCAGGGAAGACTCCTCCGATGTGAAATGTGTACAAACACCTGAAGGAAGTGAGGGAGGGAGCTGGCCATGCTTCTGTCTGGCAGATGGGTGTGTGAGGCAGAAGGAACAGCAAGAGCATAGACCCCAAGGTAGAAGTGGGAATGTGCTTGTCTCATCTGAGATCAGCACTGGGAAGGGCCTTTGTCTGGGGCAGAATGGGGTAGGGGGACGGTGAGGTGGGCAGAGGGGGAGGAGGTAAGGCTAGAGAGTAGGGGAGTTAGGGTGAATAAAAACTACTTTACTTTGTATTCCTTTAGGAGCTTGTGGTAAAGATTGGTAAAGATTTTTACTCTGTATTTGAAAGATCTAAAGTAGAGAGAGGAGTCATGTGATTTGACAAGTGAGATGAGAAGCCATGGTTAGGAGGGCAAACGGAAGCAGGGAGACAACAATGGAGGCTATTAGAATAATCCAGGCAAGAAACAATGGAGATTGGACCCCAGTGGGGTGTGGGGTGGGTTAGAGGTGGTGACACGCAGTTAGAGTCTGCATATCTGGCAGGGTTGAGCTATTTCCAGATACTAGATGTGGTGTGTGAGAAAGGGGCATCGAAAATGACTCCAGATTTTTAAACTGGAGCAACTGGAAGGAGGAAGTTGCCAGTAAGTGACATGAGAAGAAGCCAGGGAGCAAGTTTTTTGGAGAAAGATTAGGAATTCAGTTTCGAACACATTAAATCTGAGATGCCACTAAGACATCCAAGTGGAGCTTACATGTAGGAGTTAGTTCAGGAGAAAGAACAGGGCTTGACATAATCACTCGGGAGTCTATCGTTTTAAAATGTATAAATAACCATGAAACGAGTAAATGAAGATAATTTGATCCAAAATAGTCCTGAAAATGTTCATTTCCCTGACTGAATTGTTTACTGTGACATTGACCTCTCCGCATCCTTCCTCATCTTCCTGACATCTACATGGTGGCTTCTTCTAGCACCCACCCTCTAAGCATTTATTAATCTGTGTTCTCTACATTTTGACTTTATTCTTTTAAAATAGTTTCTCCACAGACAAGTAACAAGTTTCTGATCCTCTCGTTTCACAGTCCTCCACCAGAGAAGGACTTTTTCTTTTTTGTGTGTGTGATGAAGAGTAGCCCTGAGCTAACATCCACTGCCAATCCCCCTCTTTTTGCTGAGGAAGACTGGGCCTTAGCCAACATCTGCGCCCATCTTCCTCTACTTTATGTGGGACGCCGCCACAGCATGGCTTGATGAGCGGTGCGTAGGTCCGCTCCTGGGATCCGAACCTGTGAACCCTGGACCGTCGCAGCAGAGCTCAGGAGCTTAACCACTACACCGCTGGGCCAGCCCCAAGAAGGGCTTTTTCTTAGTTCCAGTTTGGAAAATCTCAAGGATGGCCAGAGCTCCAGAGTACATCCTCATCTTCCATCTCCAGGTCCAGCTGACTGATCCCATGGCTTGGCCCCTGACATGAGGGGGCGGGTCCGGGAGCACAGCCATGGCCAAGCAGGGGTTCTTATTGACTAGAGTGTGGGATTCCAGAGAAGAGAGGTTTATTTTCAACTGTCCTGTCATCATTTTGGGGATCTTTTATGCCAGGGACAATAATAGCTGACTGACAGGCCCCCTTATAAATATATAGCCATACAAATATAACTGCTTTACGAATATTTTGACTTTCTCCTACCCTGTGCTGTCTTTTAGCAAAGATTTTATACTTTCTACATTTTGGAAAATCTTGGGTTGCTTAAACGTCAGGTAAGAAAATAATGGCCCCTCTTCCTCCCTACTTTTATTTCTCTTGTTTTGTTGTTTTTCCTTTTCCCAACATTTTATTCTGAAAAATTCAAACATACAGAAAAGTTGAAACAATAGTGAAAAATGTTACATCTCAAATGTCTGCATAAGCTATCACACATGGAGCATGTTTTGGCGATTCGTGTTCCTAGGTCTCGTGCCTTAGTGTGATGTGATGTGAATCACTCCTGCACAGGAAACACAGTTCTAAAATAGGAAAGAAAGAAAACAGCCTCTTCCCTCTTCTCTGTGCATCAGAGCCAAACTAGAAACATCTTCCTACTCCAGGTAGGGGCAAGTATGAAGAAGGAAAAAAAAGTCTGCTTTTGAAAGAAAATGCCTTATTTCATTGTGTGTTAGCAGTCAGAAAAAAACCCTTCAGCTCTACTGATAAACCCTAACTTGAAGGATGTAGGACCTGCTGACATAAGCATGTTCAAAGGAATTTCCCTCCATGGATGGTTTTTAAATGGGCTGCTGCCTTGTAAATATGTTCCTTTAAGTAATACAAAATGTAGAAAAGATGAAATATACTTCATAACAGTTTGAACATAGCTTCCATTTCCAAATAGTGCAGTGTGCACATCCACAGATACTGAAAGGATGGTAGGGACCAGGTGAGCACGCTTTGGTCCTGTCATCTGGTTTTGGTTATCGCCACCATTAACAACAGTCCTAATAGTGGTGATGGCAAACACAGTTAGCACTTACCTTGTATTAGGCACTGTCCTATGTACTAATTTATTCCTCACAACAATCCTACGAGGCATGTATTATTGTTATCTTCCCCATTTTACTGATGAAGAAACTGAGTCGTAGAAAGGTTGTCCAAAGCCACACAGCTAGTAAGTAGCAGATTCAAATGCAGGCAACTGGCTCCAAAGCCACACTCATAAGCAATTGTGCTCTATTGCTCTCATGGAATTAATTATTGTGTGTACTGAGCGTGTTCTAGTTCCTAGCACTGTAGAGGACCCAGAGAAATGTAAGACGTAGTTCTGACCTCAAGAAAAGATGCCACAATGAATTTTAAAATGGATCAAGCAATGTGGGTGGAACTCTTCAACAACTATCTTGAATTTTCACTCAGTAGAGCAACATGACACGATCAATTTTATCTTCATTTGAGCCAAGGAAACACAATTTTATGTGCGTGGGTGTGGGAGGTGTGTGTGTGTTTGAAAACAAGATGGGTGGTCCAGAGCACATCCTCATCTTCCATCTCTGGGTCCAGTTGACTGATCCCGATCCTGCTAGCATATCACCACTCGGTGGTCAGGAGCAGAGAGTGGAAGGAGAGTAACAAGCCCATTAATTTTTTTTTATATTAACAAAATACATTTTATTCTCCTTGATCTATGAATCATCTTGTATAGCAGTGTTTATCAGAGCTTGGTCCATGGACCACCTGCATTAGAACCACCTGAGAGGCTGCAGACATGCTAACTCCTGGACCCCAACCCAGACCCAGTGAGTTTGACCCTCTTAGTTGGGGACACGGGGATCTGCATAAGGAAGCTCAGTTTTGAAGATCATTTTTATTTTGCCTTCACATCCAACATTCCCAGGTCTACATAAAGGGAGGATTATGAAACAAGATGAACTAGAAAGAGTAGGCTTGGAGGATGGGCTGCTGGCTGAGCCAGACCACCCCCCGGACATTGGAACTCTGCCAGCAGCTCTTCGCAGGAGCACTTCTCCCTTTGGGATTCCCATGTCACCCGGAGAAACAGCGTTTGTCATCACAGTCAGGGGTGCTGCCGCTCACAGTGAGAAGACCTATGGGCTAGACACTGGGTGAGCTCTCTCTGGGTGAACAGCATGAGGAGACTAGAACACCTTCAACAAAAGGGCTCTCTTAGAACAAAATTTTAGACAGGGCTGGCTTCCTACGGCAATCAATACATTGGCCATATACACATCACCTAAAAACCCCAGGCAAGCCTGGAAAAAATCAGGCAGTAAACTTGGAGGACATGACCCCTCCTAAAATCACACTAAGTGGCCCCAGCAGTTTCAGATGGCCCTGCCAACTCCGGCCCCCAGAGCTGAAATGACACCTGTGTCCACTTTTAAACCATTCAATTGTGCCAGATGATCAAATGCCTTTTGTCTTTTATATGTCGTGCCTCAGACCCTTAAGTCCCCTCACTGGCGGCGAGACAAAGCCACCGGGCTTTCATATTGGGAACCAGTAAATTTAATTTGTGGATGAAATTCCCCAAATCAATTTTGACTGCTGTCACTCTAGCAAATTTGGGGGATTCAGAAATGATGATGATGTGTGAAAAACATTTCTTTAAACTGCTGGGCAGAGACTTCACACTCAAGGTCTCCTTGCCCTTCAGGTCCCACTGGGTTTTCACGAATATCCTGCTAGCTGTTCAGGTGAAATTGAAGTGGGAGCGGTGCATTTCTCTCTATCTCAATGACCTTCTCAAATGCCTCTTTCTCTGAGCAGTTGGTCTGACAGCCCCGACATTCCACCACATGCTTTATAAAGGTGACATCTTTGAGGCAGCGGTCTGTTCCCTCCGAGGTGTTGCTGGTGCGACTTGGTCTCCCTGTGCACAAGACCCTCTGCAGAGAAAGTGGCTTCCTGTGTTTGCAAGGTGTTTCCCACCAGCCATGATCTCAGGCCAGGTAACAAATGACTTTCTGCCTCGCTGCCTTGGTGACTCAGGAGTCCCTGTCTGACCCTCCTCAAGTACAGTAAAGAAACCAAACAAGCTCTCAGATGCTTTTTTTTTTTTTTTAATTAAGGAGACTTCTGAAAATATTCTTTTCTGTTACCTACCAGTTGGTGCCCCTGCTTCCGGGAATTCCAAGGGAGACAGGCTCAGTGCCTGCTGGTCAGTGAGGGACTATAACCTTTTAACTACAAATTGCCAAAAGAAAGTGCTGGTTCCTCTTGCTTTTTTAGCAGAGGTTGTTATGGTTGTGAAGCACATAAGCATAACAGGGATATTGTATGATGTGGTAAAAATGCTTTATTTCACCAAGAGCAGGATCCAGGTCTCTGAGTAATCATGTAAAGCCATGGCGAGGTGGGCTTTGCTCCACAGTGAAGGCGAGTACGGCCTTTCAATCGCTCAGGAAGTCCTCCGAGGCCTCCCTTCCTCAGTGTGGCTGCATTATGGGGTCTGAACTGCTCGTAAATGCTGTTGAAGGCAAAGGCTTTGCTGGGGCCTGCTCTCTCCTCTGACAAGCCATGAGAGTCACAACCCCACCAGAAGCAAAGAAAGATATCAAGAAACAGAAACTCATGCTCCATCTTAGATGAAACTAAGAGGCATTCTGTGACCCCCCAACCCTAAGAGGCACCCTACAACCCCAACCTCTATGAGGAAGGGCTGCCAAATGGAGCTTAGCTCCTTAACGGTGCAGGAAGACCCCGAGGGAAGAAATCTCCATCTGCACATCTCGGGCAATCCTGGAAGAGCAGAATTCTATCACACACCCCGAAGGGCACAACCTCCCGTCCCTCATTTGAATCAGTGGCACCAGAGTCCATCAACAGGTGGTAAGAGCTTCTCTGGCCCCTGCTTGATACCACAAGTGGCAGAGATGTGAGGCCAAATGAGGAGCACACAGAAATCATCTTTGAAGGAGGCACTTTGTTGGAGAGGATGGGGAAGAGAGACTCCAAATGGCACACAGCCTTGTGACTGCTGATTTCTGTGAAGGACAAAATAATTCACTCACATACACAGCCCTGTGACCGTGTGGACTATTTCTGCTGAAACCCGGGCTGGCCTGCCCATGGGAATCTCCTGCAAAAAGCTGGTCCAGGAAGAGCTAGCTTCATTGAAAGATAAGTAATAATTAAAAAAGAATCAGTACATGATCTATACAAACATGTTACAAGAAAAACATGAGGAAAGGAGGAAGAAAAACAAATAATAAAAACAGGGACCTGAAAAATGTGGCCATCAAGTAGATGAAAATATGACTGTATCACCACAAATTCAAAAATGTTACAGGTTGATCTATAGCTCAAAGCAGAGATGTAAGACCTCAGGGAGAAAACAGTGATGATTATTATTATTACTACTATTACTGTTGTTGTTATTGTTATCTTCATCATCACCTCCTTTTGCTAATTCACAAACAGATTTTAAAATGTGCCCATGATGGTTCCGAGTGCTTTTATGCATTAACTCATCAATCCTTACACAGCCCTATAAGGTAAATGCTCTCATTTTCCTCAATTTAAGGATGAAGTACCAAAAGTCAAGTAACTTAACCAGAGTTAGGTTCCTGGGAGTGGAATCAAATCGTGACTTCAGAGCCCTCACTTTTAATCACTGGACTGTACGGCCCAGGAGCTGGGGCAGTCCATGGAGGAGGCAAAGAGGAATGAAGCCCACATCGGAATAAGCACAGAAAGGAATAAACACTGATGGAAACATAAGAAGGACACAAAGGAAAGGATTGAAAAGCAAGCAAAGTGAACCGGAAATTATGAAGAATTTGACAAGAGTAACATGAAAATAATAGAGACATCAGTCAAATGAGATCAACAGTATCCTTGTAGAAAAGAACCAAGCAAATGGAAGAAAATAAGTACTCAAAGGTGTTATTCAAGGGTATTTCCAGAAATGAAAAAGACTTATGTTTCTGTTATGAAAAGGGCATACCATGTCCCAAGAAAAACTGGTACACTAAGCATCAAATCATAGTAAGGTAACTAGACTTCAAAGATAAAGAATCCTGTGAGCATTCTAACCAAGAGGAAATGTTACCTATCCAGGGAAATGCATGAGGCTGGTATTAAGCTTCTCTGCAGCAATGGTCAATACTCTTTTAAATTGTGGAAATAAAATGTGAGGAATCCAAGAGTTTTATACCCAGCAAACGTGTTGGTCAAATGTAAAAGCAGAAGACAAACGCTTTCAAATGATAATAGTATATTTCACCAAGATGTGAGGTTCTGGAAGGAAAAATGAAGGCAAACTCACTGATTTCCAAACATTTTAGAGCTGGAAATCAAATGACACTGTTTATAGCAGATAAGTGACAACAATATAAATATGTTTAACTATAAATAGACAGATCTATTGAAAAATTCCCATGATATATTTTCAAGTAGAAGAAAAGCAAGTCAAAACAACATGTACAGTATACTACCATTTATGGGATGGGGAGGATTTTGTATATACATGCTTATAGATACATAGATTATCTCTTGAAGAACACACATGAAATTGTTAATAATGCTTACTTCCAATGAGGGGATCTATTTGGTTAGGATACAAGGGTGGGAGGAAGACTTACTCTTCACTCTTTAGAACTTCATACCATGTGCTTACATTAACTAATCAATGTTATTTTTATCTCAGGTTTTGATACATCTTCATGAGCCTCAAGTTCACACCACTTTTTTCTTTATTTTTCTGGGTCGTTCCATTTTGGTGTCTGTAGCTTGGCTCTGCGCTCTCTTTGCTGGTCTCCAGGTTATCCTGCTAAGCTGCCTGAAGAGACACACACTGTTTTCTTCTCATCATAGAATCTTGAAGGCCCTGGTGGGAATCACCTTCTGTTAAAGACATCCTCCCTGGTCCTCAGCCCTGCTCCGCCCACCACCTCACCTCTCGCCTCCCGCGGGGTACCCTTTGCCTTGATTTGAAAACTTCTCCTCTCTGGCTTCTGAGATGAATGTGCCCTGCTGGAGGGAGAAAAGCTTGTCATCAGAGAAGGCCAGGGAAAAGGGGAGACCCACAAAGAGGGTTAATAGAAGTGGCGTCTTTTTTGTCTGCAGACAACCTGCAACCCATGGAGGTAGGAGCAGTCTGCACAAAGGACTTGGGATGTAAACAGTGGCCTCTTTCTTTGTTATTGAATCTAAGGGCTCAATAGAAGCCTCAGACTGAGACAGGAGAAGAGTCGGCTGGTGAATTGTTCCAAATCGCTGCATTTCTGTGTGCCTTGCTGAATTCTGAATGGGCTGAATGGGGCAGCTGCTGCCAAGTGAGGTCAAATATTGCTGATCACTGTTGGGTGTTTGCTCCCTTCTCATGTTTGTGAATGCAAGTGTCAGGTTGTTCCCTCCTCCTGCCAGGTTGACCAGTTCCCCCTGATGGAGCATCTGCCTTCCTGCTAAAGGCAACCTGGGGGTGGAGTTTTCCCCCACTGGAAGCTTCCAGCCAGGACAGAAACTGCCTCAGTTCTGAGGTCTGGAGCCAAAAGTGCCCTTGGTCTGAGGTTGCCAGACTAAGCCACCTTCATGTCCAACAGCTGTCCTCTGGCTTCTTCCACACTGGGGTCTTCTAGGCCCTTCCATGCCCTGGCATGCACCTGGCTTCTTCTCAATCACATCTTGGCTATCTGACCCCCACCATCCCTGGGAAACAACGTGGAGCAGGATCTATGACTGCCTGTCACTGTGTGACATGCTTCACTTTTCCTACCATTTACTGAGGCCTGTTAATGCCGGACACTGCACGAGGCATTGTATGAGTGATATTTCATAACAGCTTTTTGAGGTTGGTGTTTGAGGTTTAAAGAAGTTTTGGGCCTATTTCCACCTGACTCCAAATCTACAGTTTGTTCAACTGGGTCACCATCTTATTCTACCTCCACAGTAATCCTGTGAGGTACTTATCATTATCTGTATTTCTCCTACATCACTAAGCATGCTGCTATTCCTGAATCTTAAGTGGGCTGACTGAATTGAAAATCAGGAGCTGAGGTTTTAACTACACACTTACATATTTTTTTCTCTTCTTTCCCCGTCTCTCTTTCAAAACAAGACAAGTGCTAAAGACACAATAGAAGAAAGAAGGGTTAGCAGAGTTTGTTGACTAAATGGAGAGGTACTGCTTCCTCTTTTGCCCTCTAAGATCTGGGGGACAAGGAATGTTCTGGGGCCGTTGGCCTAGAATTTGGACTTTGGAATGGGAATCTTAGGGGACAAATGAGATGAATGAAAAGTCATGAAGCCATAGATAATCTAAGTAGGGCCACCTTCTTTCTCCCATCCATATGGCATTTTTTTGACCCTTTCTCAACAAAGAAACAGTCTTTGTAGATTCAAATGGCCATTTGAGATGTGGACAGTCTTTAAAGGATTGGGATTACTCATATTTCTCTGTTTCATGCTTTGAAAATGTCCCACCTTCCAATCCTGCTTCTGAAGTCCCCCACTCCCTATGGCTGGAACCTCCACAACCTCCTCAGGCCTCCCATAAATTGCAGAACTGGGCATACACAGGGCAAAGAGGTGTTTCTTATCTCGAGGGCCCCCAGCCTGAAGCTCAGCATCGTTGCTTGGACCCAAGTCTTGAATTTCAGAGTTGTTCCCGAGCCTGAGTCTTCACATTGGGCCGTAAGAGTTATGATAGGCTTCAGCTTTACCCTTCTTCCTAAACGCCTGCTGTGGTCTTGTGACTCATGCCCTCTTCCTTTTTCAGGGCTGGGACTTTTGAGTCTCCTTTCTAGGAAATGGAGGGTATAATTAACATATATTCAACCACAAGTCTGTATAGGAACTTGTGACAGGTGTTACCCCATTTCATCTTCATAAAAGCCTTAGAAATTGGTGCAGAGGGACTAAATAACTTGCTCAAGGTCATACAAGTCCAGATCTTACTGTTACCAGAGCTCTGTCTCTCTACCATAACACATAGATAACCTTGGTTTTGCTCTTCTTGGAAAAGCAGCCCTAAACATTAAATTCAAAGGGTACTTTGTAGGCACAGATATCCATTAGGGTTCAATCAGCCATGTTATTTTTTTTTAAGTTTTCTTAAAACGTGATTTACATGCCATAAAATTCATCCATTTAAAATGTGTAATTCAATAGTTTTAGTATATTTTACAGAGTTGTGCAACCATCACCATAATCTTATTTTTGAATATTTTCATCACTCCAAAAGGAAACCCCACACCCATTTAACTCACACCCCATTCAAGTCCTCTCCACCCTCTGCCCTAGGAAACCATAATCTACTTTCTGTCTGTATAGATTTGCCTATTCTGGACATTTCATATAAATGGAATCAAATGTGGTCTTTAGTTTCTGGCCTCTTTCACTTAGCATTATGTTCTCAAGGTTCATCCAAGTTGTAGTGTGCATCAGAACTTCATTCCTTTTTATTGCTGAATAATATTCCATTGTATGGATATACTACATTTTTTTAATCCATTGTTCAGTTGATGGACATTTGGGTTGTTTCCACTTTTGGCTATTATGAATAATACTGCTATGAACATTCATGTGGAAGTTTTGTGTAGACATGTGTTTTTGATTCTCTTGGGTATATACCTAGGAGTAGAATTGCTGGGTCATATGACAACTCTGAGGAGTTATTATATTTTGAGGAGCTACCAGACTGTTTTCCAAAGTGGCTGCACCATTTTACATTCTACTAGTAATGTATGAGAATTCTAGCCTTGGGTTTATAAAAAGCAATTCTGGATCATCTGTCTCCTCATCCACAGAATTTAGCTCATAATATCTACCCCACCTAGTTCTTGCGAGGCTTGAAGAATATCATGTGTAAAGAGGGCCTCCCTCTCAGGCTCTGGAGTAGAGGGGGTGCTCAACAAATGGAGGTGTTTGATTCTCAGAGCTCACAGCTCATAGTGCCACAGCCTTGAGAAGCTATTGTGTGTTCAAGGCGTTCTCAGCCTTCCGTTGTTTCTTTGGCTGAAGACGTTTTAATGAGCGCTCCTGCCATATCATGAAACAGAGACTCTTCAGTTACCTCAGAAGAGAAGGGTTTATTGTAGAGGTCTACCCAGACTGGACCCAGAAGGTGTCAGGACTTGAGGTAGCTCATAGACCAGTTTTTTCTCTATAATATGGCATCTGGGCTTCCATCAATGAAACTCTTTGTACGGGCCCCAGTCTGTGGGGCCTGAGTAGGTTCTTGTCAGTTTTATTCATGGGGAATGGCTTAGGAGCCAATTCTAGAGGTCTTGAACTGTTTGAGAATGCCATGCATCACCACACTCACTTCTGCCACCGTTGGGCCGGGAAAACCACACCCGCTAGGTTTCTCTTGTAAAGCAGCAACCTGAGCCTCTGCTGCACCCCAGGCCCAGTGCTGAAGCCTGCATCCACCTTGGGGAGCCCAGCAGGAGCAAGTCTGGCAGTTGGAATCCCTACCCACCAACCCAAGATTTAACAACAAAGACATGAAAATGACTCACAGCACAAAATTTGACTACTGTTGCAATTTGGCATGATGCACACTTCATTTCCAGCAGCCAGATAACCTAGCCCCAACTGTGAACCTTTCCCACTCTGAGCAGCCTCTCTTCTGAACTCTTGTCTTTATCCCTTTTAATTCTTCTCCAGCAGTAGCTCCCTGGTCCCCCAGATTCTTGCTATGAGTTGGCTCCTTAGTCCTCCCTTGACTGTGACACATGTGGAATAATGGCTTAGAAGAAGCCAGAGGTGTAGTTCTTCAGACATTGATATGGTGCTATTGTCATTCTGACTCAGAGGCTAGACTGCCCCTTCTAGTGGGCTGGAGATCTTTTTTGCACAGGGGTTTCCAAGGGGCTGACAGCTGGGATGATCTGAGGCCTCAGGAGACTGGGACCAGATTCAGTATTCCTCGTCACTCAGTCAGTTGGAGGCTGTGAAAGCTACACTAATTAAATCAACATGTAATGAGAGGATACTGAGGTCTCTCCAGGCCTGTGGAAGCATCTACTTCATAGTGGCGTAATCAGTGATATTAACACATTTGATGAAGGCACCACAGCGGGGACTAAACTGCAAGGAAACTCAGAGAAATGGGTACCCTGCGGAAGAGAAGGCTGTGTGATTCCCCTGACCGGGGAGAGAGAGCCTAAGAATTGGAGACATCAGCATCCTGGACAGGGTGTTGTGAGCACTCTGGACATTGGAATGGGGTCCTCTCTTCCTCGCCACCCTCTCCCCTTGGTATCAACACATTGGCAGCCTGGCTAATCCAGGGGCCACCTGTGACAATACTTGGTTTAGGTCACCATCACTGAGAGAGCTTACTGAGAGTATAAGGGAAGATTGATTGTAAAGCTGGAAAGACAAGGTCCAGCTCTTGGACTGTGTTCTACTGGTGACTGGGCTGCCAGCAGCCTGCCCTGACAGCGCCCTACACCTGGCCACAGGCTGTCTTTCCAACTCCCACACGCGGCCTTTGGAGAACAGCCAATGGGATGATGAGCTGATAGGCACACGGGCATAAAGTGGGGTGACCAGGGACGGCTGCCTGAGTCATGGGGGTTTTTGATTATTAAGCCAGCAACACTACTGAATGCCTTCTATGTGCTACTCTGCTGTCAGTCATTTCCATACTTTTTCTTATTTGATCATCCCAACTCCCTGAGTTTCACAATATTATCCTTACTTTATGGATGAAGGAATTGAGATTCAGAAATGTGAAGTGACTTCTCCATCGTCACATTGCTGGTCAGAATAAAAGACTCATTTTTAACTTTCAGTGGAGACCACTGATGACAATACTGGCCCTGATCCCTCCTCTCTCTGTCCTGACCTCCCAATCCAAGCCCTTCCCTGGGGTCACGCAGCTGTGGCCCTGCAGGGCCAGAGGGGGATTTCCACCCATGCCCTGGCCATTCCCTGAGCACTAAACTGGCCAGTTCCTGCTTTGTTGGGACAAAAGTGACCCCAGGCATTGTTCTCACAGGACCCAGAATGGAGGGGGCCTCAATGAGGAGAGAGATGTAGCTATACTCCATGTCAAGGCAAGGAATACGTTTGTGAAGGCATCAGCTTCCCTGGGAAGGAAATGCACGCTGAAAAGGCTCACTGCCAACAAATTCTCATCAGCAGAGGGGGAAGAAAGGCCATTTCCACTCAGTTCTCTGTGTGCAAAGGGAGGAAAGGCTAACATCCTGGCCTGGGAGTGAGCCGGGCCGAGTCTCCTCGTGGGCTGGGCCGGACCATGGTCATAGGGCCCACGGTCTTTGACTCTGTTCTGAGAACCAGGATTTTGAGGCCTGGTTCTGGAGAGCCCAGCCCGGCTTCTCATCTTCATCACCAAAAGGCCCAATAACATGGTTCCTGGGCAGGCTCCCTGGTACCCAGAGGCCACAGTGTATCCCAGGATGTGAGGCCTGTTCCTCCTGATGCTGGGCCGGCCCTTCCTCACTTTGCTCCAGGGCCCGGCCACTGCACTAGCCCTGAAGGAGGCTTTGGGCTTCTTTGAATAAACGTAATCAGTTTATTGACTGAGTTGAACTTGATCAAGTGCAAGTGTTGTCCCTTCTAATCTGTGCTACACCCTGTTTCTTCCTTTCACGGCTCTGGAAGTCACCTGACTTTTCCACTCAAGCTCAGTTTCCTCATCCAAAATAGCGTATTATCCAAAGACATTAAAAATCTAGGACATCTGAATCAAAGCTCTACTCACTTCTGTATTTCAAGTCTTTCCCCATCTGCCCCTATAACTCACACTCACACACACCCCTTCTTGGCCTGATTTGGTCTTGGAAGCCTGCAGTGGAAGGTCTCTTTGCCTCGTTCCACCTCCTCTTACTCACCCTGTTGCTGTTCTTTTGGCCCTTTCAGGGTCTAGCCTAGAGGTAAGGGGGCATCTGAGAAAAAGTGCACAGAATCGGGGTGATGAGGTTATAACTGGAGTCGGGGCACGCTGGGATTTTCCCAAATGTGGGGTGCTTGTACGGGTTCTTTGGAGACTCACCCCACTCCTAGGGATCTCCCATCTGTCGCGACTTACCGTGGGCAGTCCTTCTCTGGTGTGCTTCTTCCACCTCCTGGTTTCCAGAAGCCCATCCCTCCGTTGGTGTCCCCTTTTCCCTTCCTGCCTTCTCCTCAGGCTGGTGCCCTTCCCAGCACCCATCTGGATGCCGGCACTACCTCACCCAGCCAAGGCGTTGCCTTCCAGCTCAGCTACCTTCCATTTGTGAGTCAGGAGTCAGCCTCTACATCCACCCCAATTCCAGGAGATGAATCAAGCTCCCATCTAGTGCTTTCCTTGAAGACCCCCTCACTTGCCTCCTCACTTACCCTCCTCTCCTAATAGACAGCCTCTGACATAGTCTGACCACTTTCTCTAAAGAAATCCTTCCTACCAGCTTCTTCAACTTCCTGAACTCCAAACCGATTCTCCAGGCATTCACCCACACCACCTCCAGGCTACGGATAAGAGAAGACTATTTGTTAGATGACCCAACATCTCACTCTAGAGGGTGGGGTTTTGAGCATCTATTGTTCTCAGTTTGGGGGCCTCAGGCAACATTCAGAGACAGGAAGAGTCCTGTTTAACAACTGGTTAGACAAGCGAACGCCCAGGGAGACTCTAGTCACCCACAACACCTTCATGGCTCAGTCTGAAGGGCTGGCAGGCTGTCTGTGCCTTCTCACTGGTGGAGTTTCTAGGCCTCACCCCAAGCTTGTCTTTGCTTCCTGGATGGATTTCAGTCTCCCCAGAGACCTCATTGTGAGAGAAGAGGCAAAGTGGGGCTGAAATGCTTCCAAATCAATTTAGCCCGGAGCTGCCCTGGCCAGAGAAGTGTTCTGGCCACATAAGTGGTCAGGGGCACCTCTGTTTGAGGAATGTGAAATTTAGGGGGAGGATGGAAGATGGGGTGTTCAGGGCTGGAGTTTCAGACTAGCTTTGGTTGGACTGCTAACCGGCTGGGGGATATTGGCAAAGTCCCCGAGCCCCCCTGGCCTTAGGGGCTTCACCTGTAAAATGGAGTTGGGCCTCATGTCTAAGGGCTCTTCCAGCAACAAGATTAAAATGAAATAGACAGGAGTGGGAAAAGGTGGCTTGTCTCTGGATTACTTCAGTGTGTCATGGGCCCAAAGGCAGCTGGTAACTGACACATGCTGGAAAGTTGTTCCTCAACATTATATCCCAGTGACTAGCCCAGAGTCTAGTACATAACAGATGCTCATTAACTCTTTAATAAATGATGAGTGAAAGAATGGGCAATCCCAACAGTCTCCAGACAATCTCCCTGATCCCGGACTCAGCTCACTCTAGATCATTCTTCAATTTTCTTACCAAATCTAGGCCCCGAAATCCTGTAGATAACAGGAAGATATTAAACCTCTTAGCTTGGCCCTTCGGAATCTAGTTCCAGTATCCCCAGTCACCATTCCCTGCCCTACCCCCAAGCTTTCGCCCAGGTTTTCTCAACCTCAGCAGTATTGAAATTTTTGGCCAGGTAATTTTTTGTTGTGGGGGCTGTCCTGTGCATTGTAGGATGTTTAGCAGCATAAGTGGCCTCAATCCACTAGATGCCAGTAGTACCTGACCCTAGTTGTGACAAAAATGTCTCTAGACATTGCCAAATGTCTTTTAAGGAGCAGTGTCCTCAGTAAGAACCACCATTCTAGCCATATGACATGCTTTCCCCAAATAAGCCAAGCTCTGTGACTCTCCAGGTCTTCATAAGTCCTACTCTTCCAGCCTGAAATGCCATTCCCTCTGGGGTAAGAGACTTTCTAGTCATTTTTCCAGATCCAACACAGTGCCTCTCTTTTCTGTGAAACCTTCCCTAATTTCCCAGGGCAAGAACCAAGAATATAAAATGCTCATCATTGTTATCCTTGTGAGACTCTTATGAAGACGGAATAACTCAGTATCCATGAAAGGGCTTGCCAAAAGGCAAAAGGGTGACTTTTGTGTGTCAAATGAGTGAACAGATGTTGGGTAGGCACATAGTTGGTGCCCATGGAAAGAAACAGAATACTTGTCTTCAAATAGCTGAAGGATGATCTATGAATGAGAGATTTATCTTATGAGCTATGAGTGATCTTTCCTGGGAGGTTGATAGTAACTTAACATTAGAAAGGACCATTAATAAATAGCGGTGTCAGTCTCCGGGTAGAGGGAGCCCCACCTCAGCCCAGGCATTAGAACAGTCAGGCCGAGGCTGGAAGACCATTTACTGGGGATGCGATGGGGGTCTTTGTCTTGAGTGAAAGTTCCGTCAGGTGACCTTTTGGTTCCTTTCTGACTTGAGGACTCTACAATTTGAAATCTTCCCACTGTTTGCCAACAAACTGAGTGACTGGTGCACAGTCCTAGATTCAGTGGCAGGGTTAGGTCTGAGAGGACCCCTGGACAAAATGAAATCCCCTCTTTTCATTGTGAAAGCTCTCTAGCCCCTAGAATGTGGTGAGTGATATTTCTACTCATGAAGAAAGAGGTCACCCTTGTGGGGAATTGTGGTGGACCCTGTGGTGCCCTGCTGCAACCCCCTTCAGGATCCAAGGGCTTATTCTCTCAGCTGGAGGGGTGCTGTGGGAAGAGAGCCCTCAGCTGTCAGCACTGCTTGGGGATTGCCTCTGCTGGGAAAGCCGCCTTGCCCAGAGCCAGGCCTCTTCCCGGAGCAGCCCACGTCTAATGACTGATCCACACAGGAAGTGCAAAGGCCTGGCTCTCTCCCCAACTTGGGACAACTCTGTAGGGCTTTCCAGGTTTGGGTATGTCAGCTGAGTACTTTGTTGAGATTGTATGACAACTCAACCCCTCCCTCTGCCCAACCTGCTCCTTCCCCTCCCCTGTACATGTGTTGATCCCAAGAGCACTCCCTAATCAACATCCCGCACACTAATCTATCTCTGTCCTCTTGGGGACCCCAACTGAGACAGGGCCCCTCTCTTGCTCCCCCTCTGGGAGTCTCTCCATAGCCCTTTATACTTTCCCATGTTGATCAGAGCCCTGAGAACACTGGCTCCTAAAAAGCCATATGAAGTCTCACTGGGTGTGGGGAACTATGGGAAGATTAGGGAGTATAATTGAAGTGGCTTTCGCATGTCCGTCTCGAAAGTCATGAAGACTTTGCTGGCTCCCATGTTTCCTTGCTGCCCCTGCTTGGGCTGTGGGAGTGCTCACTTGGAGGGCCCTTTGTCCTAAGAGTCCCCTAGCTTAGGCAGTGGGAAATGTGGCAATGCCTCAGAGTCAATAACATGGGAGGTTTTTACAAATGCAGAGACCAGTGTAGTTTTTGATGTAGGCCATGGAAGATGCCCCAGGCCACACGGGTAGGACTTGGAGAAGCCAGAATTTACACACAGGTCATCTGATCTGGGGGGGGGGGTCTACAGCTGTAACCACTGAGCTAAACTATTCATCCTATGGCTATGGCTTGGAGGGGGATAGACCCAACTCCAGATCGGGACAAGAGTTTAGGCAGAAGCACTCCCATTCTTAAAATACACTCACTCACAGGGCAGGGAGACGTTAGAAAAAAGCAGACAGAGGATTCACAATAAAGACAAGTAGGGGCTAGGCCTTGGCCCACAGATCCGCTGTGAGCTTTCTCTGGTTTCCCCAAAGTTTTAAGTGCACGCTTGACATCTGGCAAGGACACTGGGAAAACCCAGATAAAACCCTGACCCTTCATGCCCTCCCAGAGGGCCTCCATCTCTCCTTTCCAGAGGCCTCCTCTGAAAGGTCTGCCTTCACTAAATTGCATTTGTTCAAATGATCTGTCTCAGAAGGATGCCAGACCTGGCAGAAATCCTCCTGGGATTTGAACCTGCAGTTCCCCAGAGCAGAAGTATTTTAAACTTGAGGCTTAGGTCACTGAGCCAGGCCCTGAGGGGACTGAATGCAAATTTCATACTTTAATTTAAATCTTGGCAGGAGGAAAGGTGCCCCAGAAGCACTGTGCCTCCTGGGAATGCTGGAGACCCCCAGCTTCTCTCGGACTCCTGCCTCTGGCTGCAGCAGGCACCCTGGGCAACAGGGAAGCGAGAGCAGCCCTGCTGGAAGGTCTTCTTTCTTCAACCAAGACTCTCTTTGCATTTAGTCAGGACCTGTGATGTGCAGGGCACAAGAATTATCTCATCTAACCCTGGCCACAGCAGGGAAGGAAGCGTTATTTGGTAGACAGTTCTAGGAATTTGGTGCTCAGGTTGTATTGTGAGATCCCGTGCCTGGGCTCACAGCGTTGCGTTTCAATTATTCCAGTTCTAGTTCTGGTAAATCAGAATGTCATGGGTTGTAAAAACTAAAGCATCTTGTGTTCTTTAGCACACGAATTAAAATGTGTGTGAAGCTCTTGGAGAGCCTGCCCCACCGGTTTACTGTGGTTTATAAATCACCAAGAACTGGGCTCACAACAGAGATGTGGGGACCAGCATTCGTGTGCTGATGCTAATGGGCATCGTAATGGGCTAGAATAGACCCCACTGTGGCTCAGAGATCTGTACGCTGTTTGATCGCTGCTTGGGGTAAATCTTGTTTCTATTCTTAAAGCGTTTGTATGAGGAACTGTGCTCACGGTGCCCTAGTTAGGTGCTGGCAGATTTACTGGCCCCAGGCTCTCTGGGAATTCCTCCTGGCCCATCCCCAACTGTGGGTGGGGGTGCGTGCTATTTGAGCCCACCTTCAGTGAGCCCCCACTGGCTGGAGGGCTTCATCCGAGATTGTATCCTATGCCTGGCTTCTCAGGGCAGTTGCGTTCACAAAGGAGCACAGTTGGTGCAAAGTCTAGGTTGCGGCGCTGACATGCTCCCACCAGTGAGGGGCTGGAGCTGAACGTAAAAGGGCCTGGAATTGTCTTTCCTGGTGAATCAGTTTGGGTCCAGCTGAGGGGTGAACAATCAGTGGGCCTGCAGGGTGCCCGGGGACAGGAGGCCTCCCTCTGGGCCGCAGGAGGTCTACACTGCCAGGACAATGGTCATCTGAAGGGAAGGCCTGAGGAAGGTGGAGATGGGTTCTTAGACTGGTCTTCGGCCAGCTCCATCTGCCACCCATGTTCCTTCCCTCGACAAGCAGTAAGAGGGGCGTAGGGAGAGGATGTTGCCTGTCAGGCAAACTTTCTGTCTCCAGACAAGATGGGGAGTGTTAAGAGTTAAATTGTGTCCCTCCCTCAAAATTCATACACTGAAGTCTTAACTCCCAGTACCCCAGCATGTGGCCTTGTTTGCAAATATGGTTGTTGCAGCTGTCATTATTTAAGGTAAGGTCATTAGGGTGGGCCAAAATGACAAGTGTCATTAGGATAGTCTAATATGACAGGTGTCCTTATGAGAGGAGAAAATTTGGATACAGACTTGCAGGCAACGCCACATGAAGACTAAGGCAGAGGTGGAGGTGATGCTTCTATAGGCCAAGGAACACCAAAGATTGCCAGAAAACCACCAGAAGCTAGGGGAGGAGGCATGGGACAGATCTCCCTCACAACCCCCATAAGGAACCAATCCTGCCCACACCTTGATCTCAGACTTCTAGCCTCCAGAACTGTGAGACAGGAAACTTCTGTGGCTGAAGCCACCCAGTGTGTGGTACTGTGTCATGGCGGCCTCAGCACACTAGCAAAGTGATCCAGTGGGTCACTGCTTAGCCACGGGGTGAGGTGGGGGGTCTTACCACATACACCTTTCTAGCAAGGTGGCTCCTACAAGGATTATGGCTCCCAACTGATGCCAAAGGTGACTTATACCCCTATCTGTAACAATAATAGTGATGACAATTCCTTCATTTATTTAATACATATTTTTAGTACATTTGAGCATCCATTATTTGCCTGGCACTGTGTAGATGCTGAGGATGCAACAGAGACCAAAACAGCCCTCATGGAACTTACATTCCAAAGCAGGAAGGAGGCAGCAGACAAATGTATAAGTTAAGTGGAGTATGTCAGGCAATGATAAGTGTACAGAGGAAATAAAACTAGGAGGAGTCAGGATTGCTGGAGAGTTGTGGGGAGTAATTTGCAGGAAGGAGCTCTCCGTGGTGATATTCAAGCAAACCCAGGTGTGGGGAGGGAGGGTCGCGAGGACATCTGAGGAAAGAGCATTCCCAGCAGAGGGACAAGTGCAAAGGGCCTGAGGTAGGGACAAGCCTGGCATGTTTGAGGACTGTGGGAGCCTGGTGTTACTGGACTGGATGAGCAAGCAAGAGGGTAAAGGGGGATGAAGAAAATATGCTCCCCCTCTCCGCACAGTGCCAGCCCTGGGTCTCCCTGCTGCTCCCTGTACAGAGGCGATAAAAGGTCAGCCCAGAACAGCTCAGGTAATGGGCTGCTCACTGCTCATATGCAGACCAATGGCTGGAGTTTCTGGAGATATCTGGGGCCTGATGATGGATTCTCTGCCTGCCAGGGAAAAGCAAAAAAGTAGTGTTACTCTGGTGTCACCAGATAAAAACCCCCTAATCCTCCGCTCTGGTAAGAAGCCATTTTGTGTAGAGCCATGTTTTTCCCCTGTAGGAAGAAGTCCCTGTCCCCACAGGGTCCCTCCCCCCCATTCCTGCCCCTGAGGCCAACCTGCCCAGGGAAGATGGCTGGCACTCTGGCCCACTCATGAACCACCTCTCCCAGAGAGACAGCGGGCCTGGCTCAGTCCATTCTGAGGAGTCAATTTCTGTCTGTTGCACTTGGTTAATGACCTCCTCCCCTAGCTTCTGGTGGTTTTCTGGCAATCTTTGGTGTTCCTTGGTCTATAGAAGCATCACCTCCACCTCTGCCTTAGTCTTCATGTGGCGTTGCCTGCAAGTCTGTATCCAAATTTTCTCTTCCAGGGTTTGGGCCTTCACCAGCGATGGGGAAGAAGTCACTTATATCGTTTAATTTTCCTCCTAATTTTTACAAGTCAGTGATATTCACTGAGTTGTTCACTGGCTCTCTCCTGGGAGTGAGGAGATGCGGAGAGAGCAGGGAAGGCAGACAGAGGGGACCTCAGCATGCTCTTCTCTGCTTTGTCTTCTTACATCTGAGGACGAGGAACCAGTACTAGCAAATGCCTTCTGGATCTGAGGGTGGAGATGACTGGACACTATTATTACTTTGTTTTGTGAAGTGCAGAGAAAAGGAATCCTTTCATGGAAAATCAAACCAACTGATCAAATATTTATTTAGTTTACTGGGTTGCATTGTGCAGCCCACCGTGGAGGGAGAAAGGAAAGATGGCGAAGGCCCTGCCCCCAGGAGGCTTCCAACACTGTCAGAGGAGCTGTCTCTGCATAAGGCACGTGGCTTTGGGGGAAAAGGAGACTAAAGAGCAACGAGAGGCATAAAGAAACCACTGGGGAAAATAAGTGATTTAAGTCAATTGGACTCAAGGGGGAGTGATTCAGGTTTGAGGAGGAGGAGGGAGAGGATGAGGTTATGTGGGCAACCCCTGACCTGGATGCTCAGACTCCCTGGGGAGCCTGTCACCCCAATTTTAAATGCCACGGATGGGGCTCTGAGAGGGCTGGGCTGGATAAGTGGTTTGAGTCGCTGAGTCAGGGGCACTTCCCAGACCTCACGTTTGGACTTCTTTCCAGAATTGGCTTTTGTTTGCTGTGGAGCCCACTTTGTCTTTTAAATGTCTACAGACCCCTCAGACTGTGTGATCCACGGCCATGTTTAAAATGCACACACACATACACACAGGGAAACAACTTTGAATTTTCAATGTTTCTTGCCTAGGGAAAGAGAAAAGAAGTTAGCTCTCCAGAACCTGAGCCCTAAACTGTCTTTAGAATGGGCGGATACAGCCTTCCTTTGTGTAGTCCGCCAAGGGCTTGGAATGCCATGTGTGGCTGCTCTTGTTCTGTCCCCGTCTGGTTAACAATGAGCTTTCCCTCAAGCCCAGGAATCTGGCTCATTTCCTGTATCTCCTATTTCACTCGACATGTGGTGCACAATTCCTGTAAGTAGCATGATGCAAGTCCAGCGGTTAGGGGCGGTGGCCATTCAGGGAGACCTAGGTGACTTCCGCTAAATGACAGGGCACATCCCATCCTGTGGCCTCTCGTCCCATACCCAGGAGCAGGCTTGGGTGGGAGCTTACCTGCTCATTTGTGAGCATCTTGGAGGATCAGCTGCAAGGTGGGGGTGGGTTACCGGTGGCAGAATTAATAGATGAGGAAAAGTTTCTTCATCAGCATGACGCTTTGACTCCTTGCAGTCCTGTCACTTGAGAAAATTAGAAGATTAAACACAGAAAGTCAAAGGATGCTCTGCGTTTTAGGAGTTTTTGCAAGACTACTTGCTTGGGCCTTGATAAGCAGCCATGCTGGCTCACACCGTTCTGGTGAACATCTATTCTTTGTTTGAATTCCCCAACGTGGCCAAGCTTCCAGGCAAGGAGAATCGCCACGCTCATCCAGGCCTCCAGTGAAGGTGATTTCTGGCACAGCTGGGATGTGTTTGATCGTGGGATAAGAGCCTTTAATCAATAAAGTAAGTAAAGGGTCAGCTTAGTTTCCAGTGAGTGTTGTGTTTGACAGAGGCACCTTGGGATGGGCCCTGCAAGAGGCAGTTGCCTAAAACTTCAATCTAAACACATGAAACAAGATTCCCTCAATTTTCTTATTTCCTGTACAAACCTAGAACCCATCGCCCATGAATTTAATTCAGTAAATGTGTATTAAACACCTAGTATTAGTTAAATATGAATGCAGCTGCTCTAAGGCAGACCCAAAATAACAGTGGAAGAGTCTGTCTCTTTTGTGTAACCGCACGCCCATAAGCAGTTCAGCTGGCTTGGAAGGTGGCTCCGTATAATCCGGGACGAGCTCTTTCTATCTTTCTTCTCTCCTGCTTCAAGGGTGCTTTGCTCACATCTACTTGGAGCAACGTGGCTGGCCAGCATATCTGCCTCCCAGCCAGAGAGGAGGAGGGCAGAGGAAGGGGAGGGCACATTCCTTCCTGTTTAGGGCAAACCCCAGAGCTGCATATGACCTTTGGTGTACTTCCCTTTGGCCAGAACTTAGGCACAGAGTCACAGCTAACTAACACAGGGGAGGCTAGGAAGTGTAATCTTTAGATGGCCATGTGCGCAGCTAAAAAGCAGCCCTTCTGTTACTGAAAGAGAGAAGCAGACACTAACTGTTAGGGAACAGTTAGCAGTTTCTGTCTTACGTGTTCAATATGCAAGATGCTAAAAGGGTGCTGAGTCAGGAGAAACAAGATGGGGTCCACTCATAATAGATACATTTAATTTAAGGTAGCTACAATCTTGTATACTTTACAAGAAAAATGCAAGGCAGACTTTGAGAAGGAGAAGAGAGGAAAGAAAATCCCTGTTGGCATAAAAGAGTTGGAATTCAGGAGGAGAAGGGGCAATTCAAGGCAGCGGGACTAGATTAAGGCTGAGATGGGGAGGAATGGTGTATCTGGGAACGGTAGAGTCAAGGGGCAGGAGAGTAGGTAGGTGTGAATGGTAGAGTGGTGAGCTCGAATAAGGTCAGCCAGGTCACCTTGGGGGACCGTCCATGCTTCTGCAGCTTTCTCTAGTTACAAAGGGACTTTGTCAGAGCTGCATTCAGTAGAGATTACTCTGGAAGCAGTGTAGTCTTTGGATGTGGTGGCAGGGCTATGAGTGAGTGTGTGTGTGTGTGTGTGTGTGCACATTTTAGGGGAGTGGTTAGGGTAACGGTGATAAGACTGTTGGTAGAGACACTAATGAAACATTTCAAGGTCATGAAACCTGGGGTTTAAGGGAGGTGGCAGGGAGAACTAGAAGGGAGCAGCGGATTCAAGAGACTTTGGTCAAATAAAGAGGTAAATGTTATTTCTACAGATGAAAGACTTTTGGGAGGAAGGTTAAGGAGTAAGTACACTTGGACTCTGAGTTCTGGTATTCAATCAATGAGTCAAGAAGCTTCATTCACAGATGCACACCCACACTACCTCTTCCCTGCCCCATCCCTAATTCCCGCACAGACATTTATAGTCATTGCAACCTATTCAAAGAGGGCAACTCTTGCCTTGATGATTCAGGGTGTGGGGGAATGTCACATCTGGAGATGTTTCAGATCCGTCTTGAGCTCTTTTGAACCAACCCAGGAAACTTGATTAGACATTTCTGGTCACACTCTATCTTTGTAAATTTATTTTGAATTTTTTAGTTTAATTTTTAAAATAGGAAATACTTTTATATTGTTCAAAATCCAACAACATGAAGAATGATGCAGTAAATATTCGCTCCCACCTCTGTGCCATTTCTGTCGAATTCCTCCCTGTACCCTACACAGATAATCACTTCTACTATGAATGTTTGCAGAGTTTTTTATCCCCCACTTCTAATCTTGATCAGTTACCTCTTTATTTGATTGAAGTTAAGTCCATCACTTTCCTTCCATTCCATCTGCTCCCTCCCTCAAATCCAAAGTCTCATGTTTCTTTATTGTCTCTTTGCCAACATTCTTCTTACTTTCATCCTCATCACTCCCCCAGCACACGTATGTACACACACACACACACACACACACTCACACTCACACTCACACTCACTCATAGCCCTGCCACCCCATCCAAAGATTACACTGCTTCCAGAGTAATCTCTACCAAATGCAGCTCTGACTAAGTCCCTTTGGAGCTAGAGAAAGCTGCACAAGCATGGGTGGTCCCCCAGGCTGATCCAGCTGACCGTATTCGAGCTCACCCCTCTACCATTCACACCTACCTACTCTCCTGCCCCTTGACTCTACCGTTCCCAAATACACCATTGCTCCCCAACTCAGTCTCAATCTAGTCCCTCTGCTTGGAATTGCCCCTTCCCCTCCTGAATTCCAACTCTTTCATGCCAACAGTGATTTCCTTTCGTCTGTTGCTCTGTTCTTCAAGAGCCCTTTTCAAAGTCTGTCTTGTACATTTCTTATAATGTATACCAGATTACAAATTGATTGATGGCAAAATATGAGAGATATTTGATGTTGGAATAGGTTTTTTTTTAACTAATAGAAAGACCCCAGGGTCAGTTTATTTGGATGAAGTTAGGGCTCTTCCTTCCAAGGAGTTCTTATCTGGGTGAATTGAAGCTCTCTTCATTCTAGGACATACTGAAAGCCAGGAAGGCTGGAGACATCCACTGGTGTGCTGGAACCAGGTCTTATTGGCTCATGAGAGTCATTATAAGCATCTCTTCCTAATTCTTCATTTGGAGAGGTTTGGTTGGTAGTTTGAAGTTGGCCACGGTGGTAGTATTTGTGCCACAGAAACTGATGTAAATTCAAGGCTTTTCCTCCTGAGTGGCCAGTTCTTAAACATTTACCAGCACACTGCTGGGACATCAATTCAGACTGGCCACTTTTGTTTTGTTGAGACCCTAATTGATCCTGGAGTGTTCTTTTCCATCTGTCCACATATCTTCAGCTAATTGTCCTCTACCACCAGGCACCATCTCAGCTGCTCACTCTTTCTTTCCTTTCGTCTCCTTCCCAATTGTTTCGTCAGCTCAGGTTTAATAGATAGACGAAATCCAATGTCATCCCTTGACCTTAGAAAAATTGCCCATTGGGTTGTTCTGTATCTGCTAATAGTTTTCTTTTTTTACACTACTAGTAGCAATTGTTTCTACAATTTTCTTGATTCAGTTCAAAATAGCTTAGTTAATCAATCTTTCATCAACAAACTTCACTCTTGGGCTTTATGTCACTGTTGCTTTTTTTTTTTTTTTTTTTTTTGTGGGGAAGACAAGCCCTGAGCTAACATCTGTTGCCAATCCTCCCCTTTCTGCTGAGGGAGACTGGCCCTGGGCTAACATCCGTAGCTAATCCTCCTCTTTTTGCTGAGGAAGACTGGCCCTGGGCTAACATCCGCGCCCATCTTCCTCTACTTTATATGGGACGCCGCCACGGCGTGGCTGACAGGCAGTGCATCGGCGGGCGCCCGGGATCCGAACCCGCGAACACCGGGCTGGCAAGCGCGGACTAAACCGCTGCGCCACCGGGCGGCCCCCACTGTTGCATTTTAAACCACTGTGGCTGATCCTTTGGCATGGAAAATGGACTAACCTGGAAGACTGTTTGACTATTGTAAGGACAGAGTGTTGGGGGTGGGGTATTAAAGAAAGAGAGGCACTGAGGTTAACTTTGAAGTGTTAAGCTGGGGAGTGAGCAGATGTTAAGTCATTAATTGAAATAGGGAAATAAGAGGAGTTTTTTAAAGGGGTGTACCTTGATTTTGGATATGTCTAGTTTGAGATAAGGCAGTGTAGGATAGGAAAAAAATAGGACTTGAAGTCAGAACATCTGGGATGGAATGTCAACTGTAAAAGATACCTTTTGAAGGTGCCCTCCCGGTCCATGCTTCTTTCTCTGAGAATTACCTCTCCTGTAGCCATATTGGTATCCCTTCCTTTTAAATGAACTAATTAATCAATTTACTTATTTTTGGTACCCCTTCTAATCTACTTCCTACCCTCTCTGACTATAGCTGATGTGGTCAAGAGTGGTCACCTGATATGAGCTGGGCTAATCAGGATCTTTTTCATGAGGAATTGGAATTAGTAGACATGACTATGGTGAGTCTTTGTGGGCATTGGACTTGTAAGGTGTTGTAGTCTGATGGGACCAGGATGCCATTTTGGAGTCTCCACGATGGTACAATGGACTGTGATGAGCAAGAGGAGAGAGCCAATCTGCAGATACAGAGAGGGGCAGGAGGGCGGCAGATGGTGAGAGAGGAGCAGTGATGAGAGACAGTCTGTGAGGGAGGGAGAGAGAAAGTAGCCGTCTTGGTCTGGTGGCTCTCCAGGCTTCAGTTCCAGCTCCTCATGAGGCCTGCCTGTAGCTCTTACCTTTGGGTTCTAGGAGTCATCCCAGCTACTTTACAACAGATCTGCCTTTACTTAAGCTAGCTTGAAAACCTTCTGTTTGTGGCACTAGACCATCAATCCTTAAGCCCCGGCTCTGCCACTTATTAGTTGTCAGCCTTAATGAAGTCACTGAGTTCACTTTACAGACGGGTTTCAATTTCTTCATCAGCAAAGTGAATGTGATAATATTTATCTTCTATGATTCTTTGAAGATTTAGTAGTATATTGTTTGAAAAGGACTCAGAAAAGTGCTTATTACTTAATAATCACTGTCTAATGTGAGGTAATACTATTTTGTGAAACACCTAGCATAGCGCCTGGCATTTGATAGGAAACCAATAAATGTTAGTTGGCCAATGTATGATCCCATAAGTCCTCATAACCTTTCCCTTCTCTCTGTTTAGAATGTCCTTTGCCATCATATCCACTCAACCAACCTCCATTTAGCCTTCTCCTGGAGTATCCTGGGTGGCCCTCCTCTTTGGTGACAATTGTTATCCTGTGTTGTCATTTTAATTCTATCTCCTCCTCTAGACTTTGATATCCTTAAAGGGAGTCATATTCTTCTTGGTATTCTCAATTTGTAGCAACAAACTTCATGCATGACAAGGTCTCTATAAATGTTTGATTAATGAATTAATGGATAGATGGAGATGTCTAGTCTAGTTCTTGGAGCCAAAGACATCACATGGGGTTTATTTACCAAAAGAGGACACTCGAAGTCATAGGTGTGGACAAGGTCACCAGGAGAGTGTAGCATGAAAGAGAAGACAGAAGATAGAGTGTGACAAAAATTTATTGGGTGGGAAGGAGTGGGCTGAGATGAGGCATCAGAAAAAGAAGACAGAATAAAGATACGGTCCACGAAGGAGTGAGAGGTGCAGAGACGTGGACATCAAGAAAGGAGAACACAGGGGAATTTAAGGAGTGGTCAGAAGAGTTAAAACTCCACATAGTCAGGGCAGAAGATGATTTAGACAAAGATATTAGATGTTGCGATTTGGAGGCCAATAATGAGTTATTTGAAAGCAGCTTCAGAAAGCCGGCTAAGAGGAAAGCCAAATTGACTTGTGTAGATGGCAAGAATACACTGTTACTTTGGGAATTCCATGAAAAATGAGGAGGAAGGAGGGATGATGAAAATATTAGGATAGGGAACATTGGAGCAAGTATTAAATCATTTATATAAACAACCTGCCCTACTTTCCAGTCAGTGGGATCTCTCAGCTTTCTTCTTTGCTATGTAAAGTGGTGCTATACTTGCTCTCTTCTCTACTTGCCATTGTCGTGAAATTTCTCCTGCCTTGATATTTGGTGAACAAGTTTTTATTCATCACTGTCTATACTGCTTATGATTTTATGTACTGGTTGTCTTATTTCTGCCAATTTTTTATGGAAGTCCATCTGTCCATTTGTCCATCCATCTGTCCATACATTGGTTTGTCCATCCTTCCACACAGTAAATATTTATTGGGCAACTCTGAAGATCCAGGCACTACTTTAGGAGCTGTAGGGAACCAGGACTGCCCTGGAGGAGCTTTTAGTCTAGTTGAGGAGATTAGAACACACTGGCTGCCTTCTCTGGAGTTTTCTAGTTTCATTCTTCTGGGAGTTGCAGCCACCTCTTGGTACTCCAGATTCCCTGGGGGTGGGCTTGACCCCAGGAATCATATCCACTGAGCTGGGGATTCCTAAGGCCAGGGCAGAGCTCACCGAACATCAGGCAGACACGAGGCTCCACGGAAGCGACTGTCTGACAGCAGTCCAGAGCCTAAAGGATTTGGGAGCCTCTGCAAGACCTGAGTGCATTATTCATGACTTGTCATTTGCAGTCGGAGAGACAGGCTGCCCTCTGACATCTCTGAAGAAGTTCATGATTTATTGGCAGCATCAGAAAAAAATATGAAACTAAATGGTAATATAATCCCCTGGGGGAAGGCTCGCTTCAGTATTTTACATAATATTAGAACCTCAGCAAATAGTTTCCCTGAGATAAAAACTTTGGCAAACATTCGACTGAAATGTTCGGGAAGTGAAACCATTCATGTTTTGATGTCAGGAGACTTGAGTCTCATCCAGCCTTCTAAATATCAAATTTTGAAAAATCCCCCAATACAAAGGAACAATTCAAGCAACACAACACGAGAGACTCCCACCCCAGTTCTAGAGACGGTGGGTGATTTTGAACTCTTCCTCTTTGCTCCTTTTCCCATCTCACCAAAACAAGGACTAACCCATGAATAATTAGTGATTCTTTAGGGTCAGAAGGAAAGAAATACGGCAAACCTTCAGTATCTCTATGGCATCATGTTTGTGTAATTTAGGAATCAGTTTTGTTATAAATAACAGAAAAGTCAACTATAAGAGACTTAAACTGTCAAGTTGGGCTGCATTTCCCTCATATGACAAGAAGTCCAAGGTGGGCAGCCCAGGGCTGGGACAGATGCTCTGACATGCTGTCGGTTCCTTTGTATCTTTCAGTCCCATCATTCTCAGCGTGCAGCTTTGAGCTTCCTGTTTGCAAGTCTGCTTCCACACAGTAAGAAGGGGGAATGCCAAAGCTGTCTCCTTGAGAGGCTTTACCTTTTATTTGGAAAGGGAAGTGCTTCCCTGTGGCTTCCACATATATCTCCCTGGCCAAAACACGGCCATTCCTGGCTGGAAGTTGGCTAGGAAAGTAGAATATTTAGCTTTTCGGCCTCTATGTTAGAGAAAGGTAAGGAAAAAGGGGGTGGGGTTTGGGTATCAAGTAACCCATTCTACACTGTCTGCTGCAGCACTCTGGAATCTATTTTGGAATTTTTGAAGTGCAGGAAACTCATACATGCACACAGTTTTTAATAAGTCAGTGAATTAAACCCAAAGATTAATAGCTGACCCAAGAACAGCTATGCTCTGCACACAATGGTATCTCAACAGGAATTTTCATAATGTTTGATTAAGAAGCACATTTCATAATGTTTCAGTTCCACTCAGAGCTAGAGAGTGAAGCAGATGGTGGAAAAAGAGGAAGAGCAGAATCTCATCTTTTCCCTGAGAAAATGGAGCTGCCTCTGACTTCAGCTCCCCCCAGGCTGAGGGTGGAAGAGACGAGCCACTTCAGAGTAGTTTGGCATAAGCCCCTGAGAAAAATCTGAAAGGAGCTGTTATGGAAGTTTATTCCAATGTAAGTCCCCTGTGGGAGTTCTACCTGTGCTCGTGGTGACATGCGCCATGGAAATAGAATGACTAATTTGGGTGCCAAGGCATTTGCTGCCCTGCTCTGAAGGTTTCAGCAACAGGTGCCACACTATCTTCTCTGCCTGTAGGTCTGCATTGCACGTTGGGTGGACTTGATCACGTGGCGGGGCTGCATATCCTCCATTTTGGATTAGGTGGTTAATTCGTCACATCCAAGGAACCAATGGTTAAAATATGAGTTTCTTCTGCCCCACATGGCCAGGTTGGCTCTCCTCCTGCTTTCTCTTCCTTCCACCTGCCCAGTGGGCTCAGGACAGAGCCAGGAGGAATTCTCGAGCATCCTTCCTGGGCTTCCAAAGGCTACACTATCAATTGTCTTCCTTTAGCTGGATTGAGTTTGCTTAATTAAAATAACAAAATTCTAAGAGATGGTGTTGGGTAGGCAATGATGATGCAACCAGAGAGAGGAACGAATGCTCAAGCAGAATAAGCCCCATCACAAGGACGAGGAGAGCACAACTTCAGGACTTTGGCACTGGGGCCAGGTTGGAGATGGAGAGCTGAATCTCTGTAAGGTAGCTGGCATTCTTGTTTCCCCTCCCACTTCATGATGTCCTGAAAACAGTGGCTCATACACCGAAGGCTCTTTAAGTAAAGCAGCATCTTAGACTTCATTTCAGTTGTGCTGGGCATCCTCTCTCTGAGGAAATAGATGGAGAATAAGGAAAGAGAAGGAAATAAACGCCACGCACAAACGATATAATTTAATCTTCACAATAATAATCCAAGGAGGTAAGAAAAATTTATTGAGGAAACTGAGGCTCAAGGAAGTGATGCACTGCCTGGGATCACACAGCTGATGAGGGCTAAGGCAGCATTTGGTCCCTGGCCTGTCTGATGCCAAACCCCACAAGCTCTTCACTGGACCACCTTTCAGAGTCCCCAGCCAGCTGACATGTTAGGAGACCTCTCAACTTAGAAGTGCCTCAGCCCAGCCAGGTGAGAATTCCCTCAGCAATATTTGGAGGGAGGGATGGGGCAGAAGTGTCCTTTGTCCCTCAGAACAAAACCACCAGGCTGGCAGCCCCTTCAGGAGCAAACATTTCATACTGACCAAAATGGCTGCAGAGTTCAGCTAGAGTCACTTCCCTAGTTCCATCTGGAAGCTCTTCAGAGGCATAATTTCATTCCAGCCAAATGTAATTAAGAATTTGATTTGATTAAAAAAACAAATCAAAGGAGAGAAATGAGGTTTCTCCTCTTCCCTCCCTTTCTTCACAAATAGGGCTCTCGTTACCAAGGCGTGGGCATGTGACCAGTGACCAGTTCACGTGAGGGACCCTTCCCCCTTGTCCCTTGGCCACCTTCCTAAAGAACTATGGCTAGTGGGGAGGTGAAAGGGGAATGAGGGTGCAATTCCCGCAACAGATCAGGGAACTCAGCAAATAAAAGCTAAGGATTTAAAAAATTCTCATTTGGCTTCAAGATACTAACAAAACACAGCAGCTGCACAACCTCTGCAGGAACGAGATGTCCACTTAATTAAAGCATGTCCAGGCGGTGGGTGTCTCCCAGGGACAGAGGCAGAGCAGTACTGGGTACTGGTCAGACTGGATATGCCACCAAGAGAAAGCATGGTCAGCAGGGATCACCAGCCTGCCTTTCCAGGAAGATGGGGCTCCAAAGCCAATTTTGGTAAAAAAGAAAAGGAAAAAAGTAGAGTGAGAGGAAAGGATTTGTGATAGTGTATTGTTGGCCATGACCCAAATAATCTGCCTCTGACCTACTCCAGCTTATCTCAGAGGCTCTAATGAGAATTGTGTTGTGAGCTTTTATAAAGGGCAATTCAAAATGAGAACGGGGATGTCAAATACTGTGTGGCTGCTCCTGTCAGATTTCTGCCCAGACACATCCTCTCGCCTGCTCCTCTGTTTGTGGGAATGCTCCTTTTTTCATTTTCTGAATCTGCCTATTTTTTCCTCTTTGAGGAAGCCCTGTTTGAGTGTAAATGCAAACTGGGCTAAGCAGGAGCTGGAAACTATTTTCCACCGTTCCTTCCTATGTAGTCAAATTAAGGCAGAAGTTGCTGAAAAGAACTGGAACTTACAAGAAAAGTTTCAGAACTTGACTGTCATAGCATGGAACTAGAGCGTAGACTTAGGGCTAAGGTGGTTGCTGGGGTTGGTTTGACTGCTCACAATGCCTTCATGGCCTCAGGCTCTTTCTATCTTTCCACTACATCGTCCCTAGGTTATTGCCTTTTGGCATCATGTTTATTGACTCATGGGTGCAAGAGGGCTGCTGCAGGTCCAAACATCACATCTACACTGAAGGCAAGAAGGAGGGTGGAGGAGGTGACATTGGCCCTGTCTATTTCACCTTATCAAGAAAGCAAAAACTTTCCTTGAAATCCCAGAAGACTGTGTATTTTGTTGGTCAAAATGGTCACATGGTCAACCCAGCTGCAAAGGAAACTAGGAAAGTGGGTATTTATCTGGGAACTTGCTGATCTGATCAAAATTGGAGTTCCATTTACCAGAAAAACTGGGGGAACAGGCAGTGGGTGGCAACGAACACTGTCTGTGGGTGCTTAGACTACTCAGTAGCAACAGGATCTAGTAAGGAAAATAAAAACCACTCCATGTATGTCTAGCAGAGGGAATTCAATGCAGGGGTTTGGTTGTTTGAGAAGAAGTGTCAGAAGGGCCAAAAGAGGGAAATGAGGTTCCCTAGGCATTAGGAATTGTAAGAAGTTATTGCCATCCTTAGGCCGTAGCTGCAGAAAGTAATATGGTGTCGCCTCCCCAAACTCAGGATTGCTGGACTCCTCGACTACTGGTAGACCTGCTGCTGCTGCTACCTTGCAGGAGGCCAGAAGCCTGTGCTCTCAATGACACCAGAGGAGCCTGGGAACCTTAATACCTCCACCTCAGGGCCAGGGCCTGTGAGCCCTGAGCTTCCAAAGCTGTTGTCACTACCGCCCAGGGACCCACGAGTAGACCCCTTGCCTGCTACTGTTACTGCACTGATGATACCAAAAGCAGAAAGAACAAAAAGATACCTTCTCCCCTCTTCCCTCTTTCCAATCTCCTGCCAGTGCCTACCACTGGCAGAATCTAACTGGAAGTCAGCTGGCATGGGAACTGACCTGGGAAATGTTGTTTGCAGGCTCCCAGCCCCCTGTGACTTAGAGGGGAACACGGACGGCCAGAATGGCATGAGACAAACGATGACACAGGCATTACCCCCTGCAAGGTGAAGAGGTGGGGCTGATGCCGTCAGGTCTGTGAGGCAGCGTGGGTGTGCACTGTCCTCTGTCTGCACTGACTGGTCAAGGAAATGGAGTAGGTGACAAGAGGAGCCCAACTTCCAACACGAATGTAGTGGGAAATCCAGAAAAATTCTGTTAATTGTATGTCCAGAGAACTAGCTTCTAAATCAAAAGATCCCTTCATTTAGTCCTAGATGACCAGAGAATGACAACACTAGAATGGATTTTTAAAAAATGCCCGCTGTGAACACTGTCTCATGTTTGATGCCATTTGAGAGCATAGAGGAGGATAAGCATCCCTCTTGAAGATGGTTCAGGCCAAAGGATCTGTACCAGTGAACAAACCCTGTGGCAGAATAGTCCCTCAATTCTCTGGCAGTGGGTTTGGTAAGGCCATTGGAGAAGAAACCATCGGAAGCTGATTATGGTCACGTTTCCACTCTAACGTCAGTTGTGACCCTCTGTTTGAATGTACGACTCTGTGGTTCACCATGATAGTGAATACTTGTCCATAGGAGGGGTATCAAGATTCTGGCTGGAGAGACATTGACTTCAGGGACAGTTCAGAGCACCTGGTTCTGAGGGCACAAGTGGACAGAGGAGCTTATGTCTCCATGTCCAGCTATATTTAGATGTTGGGAAGCCCAGGATTTGAAATGTCATCTGTGAGCAGGTTGTAGGGATGAGAGAGTAAGCAGACAGGTCAGGAACCTCAGGTAAGCCACCCCAGGGGCTCCTCTCTGTGATCTCGGCCTCTTAAAATCTCACCTGGAAAATCTGAGAGCTGGGCACAGAGCCAGAGCAGAAAACTTCTGTGGCCGGAACAAGGGCTCAGGGCTGCTCTTTGGGACAGGACAGGAAGGGCAACGCAGAAACGCATAACATTAACAACTACCCTTTACATGTGTGGAGCACTTTATGATTTACAAGGTGCTTTTCTGTCATCTTAACAGTTAACCACACATGGTAGTCGCCTGCTCTGTAAGTCAGGGGTTCCCATTATCTATTGCTACATAACCAACTCCCCCAGACTCGATGCCCATACTTCTAGAAAGGCACATTCACTTGGCTGGCAGTTGATGCTGGCTGTTGGCTGGGAGCTCAGCGGGAGTGGTTGCCCAGAACGTCTACAGGTGGCCTCTCCACGGGGCTTGGGCTTCTCAGAACATGGCAACTGGGTTCCAAGAAGGAGCATCCAGAAAGTGAGTGCTCCCAGAGACCACAGTGGACGTCCTGGACTCCATATGATCCAGCCTCAGCAGACAGCATGTCATTTCCTTTCCATTCTGTTGGTCGAGCAAGTCACGGAGGACGACTCAGATTTGAGGGGAGGTAAATCAGACTGCATCTCTCAGTGGGAGGAGAAGCAGAGAGTTTGGGGCTATCTTTAATTTACTACGGTAGCTATTATAAGCCTCATTTGACATTTTTTACACAAAATTAACTTGCTTGAAGTGATCGAGTAAGTGCCAGAACTGAACTGAATCGGAACATAGGTTTGCCGACTCTAACTCTAGTATTCTTATAAAAATTGTATATATGTGTGTGTGTGTGTGTATATATATATATATTTAAGCCCATGCTCTGTGCACAACTCCCTTGTGACGTCATGGTCATTTGGAGGGTGTAGAACCCTCTGATTGAGCTGGTCGCTCTCCTGCTATCGTTTTTTGTTGCAAGGATTTCCTATGCTCCTACTCAAGACGAAGAGGTTCTTTCATACAAACCAGAGGGCCAGCCATTTCAGGTCCTAGGTGCAAAAGAGGGGCAGCCCTTCCTAAAATGCCGAGTTGGAGACAAGCCCTCCCAGGGTCCTGTACTGGCTGCCTGACTTGGCCCCTAGAGCCTGCTGCCTTAAATGTCAGACCTGGAGGGGGCCCTAGAGGACCCTGCATCTTACTGAGTTGAAGATAGAGACTCAGAGATGGGCAGAGAGTTACCTCAGGGTGCAGAGCCAAGTCAGATGAGACCAGGTCTGGGGTCTGTCCCCCAGCCACAACCCACCCTGACTGCCTTTTGAGGAGCACAGCAGTGGGGCCTCTGAACCCCAGGACACCCTCTCCGTCTCTATGCCTTCTTGGACACTATCTTGCCAGCCACAGTCCCACACATGGGAAATAGTAGAGAGAAGGCCAGGGGCATGAAGGATGGCAAGGGTTTCCGATGAGGATAGATGACAGCTTAATATTTATAAAAAGTTTTGCACTACTTTGTTGCCCTGACTCTGCAGATAACATTCATGCTTCTGTCTTCAGGGGCTACCCTGTTATTTGCTTTTCAAAGACCAGCCCTTCTGATGTTGGGCTTCCACCCCTCACCCCCTACTCTTTTTATGTGTGTATCTGATTCACTCAAAGTTAATATAATGTTAGGTGCCTTTGGAGAATTTTTTTGCATTCAAGAGTTTTATGAGTATATTGTCTTTGCTTTTGCTTTAAACTAGTTTACTAAATTGTTTCTGGAAAACAAAACCACAACTTTGGTTTGTTTTGTTTCACAGTTCATTTAAACAACCAAAAAAAGGGGAATATTTTGTCTCTTTTTAGGTTGGCAGCTCAGCAAATTACAGAAGAGTGGTTTGCTGTGGTTTGGGGTTTGCTCTTCAAGTCCCCGGTGGAGGCACAGATGTTGGCACACGGTGGGGGGGCGGTCCCTGAATATGGAAGGGTGGGAGGAGGTTTCTAAATGAGAAGAGGCAGGTGGCTTGGCTTGAGGGAGGGCAGAGGAGGAGGCACTCAGAGAAACACACAGAAGAAGCACAATTCTGTGGCTGCGCCTGTTAACACAAGGGCTTTGAAGTCAAAGGGCAGGGGGAACATTTTAAAGAAATGATCCGTGCTTGTTAACGATTGTAAGTTGCTGTTTGAAACTTGAAATGGTCTAGGGCTATATTATTATTTGGTTATTGCTCTGTATTTTTCCAGGAAGAATTTGGGGACACATTTAACTGCTCATCATCTGCTGAGGAACTTTAAAGAACCAACGCCTGGTTCCACTCTGAAGTTCTGATGCCATTGGTCTGGGGTGTGGCCTGGACATCAGGATTTTTAAAAGCCCCTCAGGTGATTCGGAAGTGTGCCAGGTTTAAAGACCACTGATTGAAGTGATGTATAAAAATAAGAGACGGTGCGAAAAGGCAGAGGAGATTAGCAATAAATGGACGAGAAAATTAGGAGAGGGGGGGAAATGCAGGTCGGATAGAGAAGTGGAAGCCACCAGTGACGGGATCCTGTTAGGACTTTGTGTCCACGTGATGAGTGTGAGCGGGCTTCTCTGGAGAACCCCACAATCCCTGGTCTGGAGACTACAGAGAAATCTCTCTGGGGACTCACCACGAACAGTGGCTTCTGCACAGCTGAGCAAAGATCTTCAAGGATAGAAGCCCACCATTTGTCAGTTCTGAAAGTGGGGAAGCTTCCCCAGGTGCCTAGTTGACTGAGTTCTAAATCATCGCACACACGGGACCCATTCAGGACGTGCGCTGAGAGATGCTGGGCAGAGTCGGTGACTGTGCTGTGTCAGGCTGGCCAAAGGAGGACTCCAGATAGCAATCTGGATTTGAGCAACTATGACCTTCCTTACTGAATTCCCAGCGTGGATAAGCCTGTCTCAAGCTGCAAAGATGCGGTGTAGTGTGGTGCTGAAGAGTGAAACGTCCTTATTTTGGATTCTAGATCTGCCACTCACAAACTATGTGACCCTGGCCAGGATTCTTAATACCACTGAGGCTCGGTTCTCTCATCTCTAAAATGGGTATAATCATGGCGACTATGACGTCACGCTATTCTGATGTTTAAGGGAGATAATCCACGTAAATAATTTAGAATTGTGCCAGCCATGTAGGAAATGTTCAAAAATGTCACTTATGGTTAATTTTGTCATCTCCCCTCACTGATGAGGGCAAATTTGAGTTTCCTCATATAGGATTTTCTCAAAGCAAAGATTGATTAAAATGAACTTTAAGTTTCCTGCGGTCCTGGGTGACCTCTCCTGGTTTATTTGGTTGGCCTGGGGCGGGACTCGGGCACTGGTTTGTTTGGAAACTTCTCTGGATGATGTTTAGCCCAGGCTGAGAGCGGTCCTGCTGTCTGGTTTGGTTTTCTCTGCTCTCCCAGGGGCCTCCCAGGCACCTGTCTCGGCGATCTCATCTTCAGGCTCATCTCAGAGCCACTTTGAAATGGCTCTGATTCCAGGTCATTGGCCTTTTGCTCTCATACTTCTTGGTTTTTTAGTTTAGAGTAAACATGGATTATTACTTCTATTCTTCTGCTTTTACTTTTCTAATGACCACTTTTCCCAATTTTAAGAACCTGTGTTCGTTTTATGCCCTACCCAGAGATCAATAATGCAAATATTATAACATGTTTTCATCCAATTTTTTGTCTATGTATCACACGTATATAAACGTAAGTTTTAAAACTGCAAAATTTGTTTTGAAATCTGCTTCTTTTGCTTAACTTTATGTCACAAGCACAGTTGCCAGTGCTAGGGATTTTTGCAAGCATAGCTCTTTTTCCTCATTCTCAATCTGATGTATCTCCCTGGATTCTACCATGTCCCTATTATCAGCTGTGTGGTTTCCTAGGGCTGCCGGAACAAAGTACCACAGACTGGGCTGCTGAAGACAACAGAAATCCATTCTCTCACAGTCTGGAGGCTACAAGTCTGAAATCAAGGGGTAGGCAGGTTGGCTCCTTCCAGAGGCTCTGAGGGAGAATTGTTCCATGCTGCTCCCCTAGCTTCTGGAAGTTGCCCCCAACCTTTGGTGTCCCGTGGCTGGTGGACACATCACTCTAACATCTGTCTCCATCTTCACATGGTGTTCTCTCTGTGTCCCTGTGTGTCTCTGTGTCCAAATTTCCCTCTTCTTATAAGGTCCACCCTAATCCAGTATGATCTCATCTTAACTTGATTATATCTGCAAAGACCCTATTTAAGGTCACACACAGGTACTGGGGGTTAGGACGTGAACATACCTTTTTGGGGACACAACTCAACCAAGCACATCAGCCATTTGTTACTTCCACCTAACTTTTTAAGGGGCCTGTACAGGTTTTGTGCTTCTCGCTGCTTCTATGTCTCGGCTCCCTGTAGTCTCCCATCCTGCCATGAGCTCAGACAGGTGCTGAGAAGGCCAGGCCAAGGATAAAAATGGGCCAAAGGGTCAGTTTCTGTCATCTCTAGACAGCCACCTTCCCTGGAGCAAGGAGGATGCCTGCTCCAGGGAAGTCCAGGGGAGCCAGCTGAGGTAGGCAGGGAAGCCACAGGTGGTGGTGGCGCAGGGTGGAGGGCTCCCTGCAGCTGCTCGGCCACCTGGCTGGGCAGCTGTTCTCCCTACCAGGGAGCTATGTGAGGCAAGGCCTGCCTGGCTTATCGCAGCCTCTCTGAGAGGTACAGGATGCCAAAATGCCTGGTCCAATTTATCAGTTCTGTTGAGCAACTGTCTTGGGGGGTGGAGGAGTGGGGTTGGGGGTGTGGAATCACCAAACTGGTTGTTTACAGTGACTGCTCAGTCTAGACAAGAATTGACCCAAGTGCACCTATGTTACTGATTCAGCTGGGATGGTCTAGTCCAGCAATGGGCTTGTTACAGGCCAAATCCGGCTCATGCCTGCTTTGTACAGGGAGCCGAGAATGGTCTTTACAAATGAACATTTGCAATTGATTTAGTGATGGGGAACACTAACTTTGAACCCCAAGTAGGCAAAATGGTATTCTCCCCTCAAAATAAATTTCGTTCTTTTCATCGTTAGACCTGTATTATTAAAAAAAAACCTACCCAATGATTATTACCATATTTTGAATTTCATCAAAAAAAATTTCTGGAAATGTGTTTTCTGTTTTGTAATGGAAGTACCTATGTTATAGCCTCAATTTTACCTCTAGGCCTGCAAAGTCTAAAATCTTTACTATCTGGCCCCTAACAGAAAAGTCTGCCGTTCCTTGGTCTAGTCATGTTGTCTTGAACACCAGCAAACATCAGAAAAATCTGCAGGGCTTTTGAAAACACAGATTTCTGGGCCCCACCCCTGGAGTTTCTGATTCAGTAAGTCTGGGGTAGGGCCCAGTAATTTGCATTTCTAACAAGTTCCCAGATGTTGCTGGTGCTGCTGGTCAGGGAGCCACCCTTTGAGAACCACTGGTCTGTCTAGTTAACAGTCAAACATTTATCTAGGAGGCAACATCCCGCAGTGCTCACAAGACTAGGTGCTGAAACCAGAGCTGGGTCGCTGCCCGATTCTGCCACTAACTCTGTGATCTTGGGTGTGTTATTTATGTGTCCTGAGCCTTCATTTCCTCATTTATAAAATGGGAAGAATGAAAGTGTCTACTTCACAAGGGTTGGGAAGGTTTAAGTGAAATCACATTTATAAAGTTCATAGCACACATAAGCTATTTATTAAACCGTCAGACAATTCACAACTTGGGGCCATGGAAATGAGACTAACATTAGTGAAAAGTATTGAGTAGTAAGGGCTGCAAACAGGAAGATCAGAGGAGCAATCCCAGAGGACTTCCTGTAAGAAGTGTGGAATGAGCTGAGCATATGAGAAAGATAGAAAGGCAAATGGGACAACTTATTGGGGCTTAATGGGAATGAGATTGGTACGCTTTTTGGACAGAGAGGAATTTAGACTGCCTGGTGGGTAAAAAGAGCTGCCAAGTGGCTCAGGAGGCAGGGGAATTGTGCCAACTCTGAGGGTCCAGTGGGAATCTCACAGAGCAGATGCAGTGTGTGTGGGCAAGGGCCTCGGAGTCCTAGAAGCTGCTCCCGGGATTTGGTTAAAACTTGGGAGCTTGGGGAAGCTGAAATGGCCTGCCTGTTTCTCAAACCCCAATTGCACTTCTTGGGGCTGCTCTGTGGGAGGGCCTCATCCCCGTGTCTCCGTTCTGTTTACCCCATAAGCATTCCTGTCGTTTGGTAAGAAATGCTGCCTGGCAGAGAAGCCTTGGGAAGCTTTGCTCTGTCTTCTAAGAAACAGGAAGTCATTATTTGCCCAAAGCAAACAAACTCACAAACTGCAGGGTTCACGCTACGGTCCCAGGAGGTGCGCGTGTGGGCTGAGGACGTGGGGACCCGAGCAAAGAATCCTTTCCCCTCCCCCTGTCCCCCGGCCAGATGAACAACTGCCGTGATTTCACAGCCCAGACTGGCAGGAAGCCTGAGGTAAGCCAGCCCCACACAATGTATAGACGCTGAGCAGAGTTTTCTTCCCCAGACGGCATCCACTCCCACGTGGGGTTCCTCTTCCCAAGACATCAGCACAACCGTTTTCATTAGTCCTGGAATTGGGGGACAATTAACCTCCCACGTGCCAAGAGGGAAGAGGGGAATGAGCATTTATGGCGAGCCCATTGTATGCCTGTGGTGGTGCCAGCCTTGGCGAGGCTCTTTCATTTAAATCTTGCCACAACCCTGTCAAATGGGCACTACTGTCTGCATTTCACAGACAGGAAGAAACTGGGGCTCTGGAAGGATGGTCACTTTTCCACTGTCACTGACTAGAGCTGCCATTTGAATTCACTGGCCAACTGAAGGAATCTCTTCAGTCAGCCAGTCCTCAAGCCACAGGCATCTCTGTCACTTTTAGAGTCCTTGCGAATGCCCTCTCTCCCTCCCCGACTTCCTTTAAAAGGTTGCGTCTTGATTCTTAGAAATGGGACGTGTAGCTTTTCTGCAGCACACACAGTTCACGAGACTAAGATATAGCCCTGGCCTACTGATGCGGGGCTGGTGGGAGCAAACGGGAGAGAGTGGTGGCCCCTGGAGAACATCCCAAACACAATGTCACAAACAGTAAGCCAGCAAGGTTCACTGTTTACCTTATTCAGGCCCCATGTGACACAGCGTGTGAGCGGCAGAGGAAGGCCGCAGGCAGAGAGGGACTGTGGGAAGATGTCCCCAATCTCCTGGTTGGGTGGAGAAGGCTTGTGCTAACCTGGGCTTATAGAAACCATGTGTTCAAAGCCTGATATTCTAAACCACAGCACGTAGTGACCTCTGGAGCTAGAATGCTCAGGCGCCAATCTTGGCTTCACCGTTTACTACCCGTGTGCCCTCTCAGTCCTTCAGTTTCTTCACCTGTAAAATGGGGATAATAAAAGTTCTACCTCACAGGCAGTCAGTACTTACCCTGGGACTCAGGAGCCACTGGAATAAAGGAAGAGGGCAGCCTCTCCAGGAGCGGGTGGGCCCTGCCCGAACCCAGGCAGCTCCTCTGGCTCCCGGTCCCAAACCCATCTCAAGACCCAAACAGATCCACTGGGCGTGACCTCCGTGAGCCCAAATCTTTCTTCCTGATGGACTATTATAGTGAAACCTCCTGGGCCAAACCCTTGAAATATTTAAGTATGTTTATTCCAACCAATTAATTATTAATGAGTCATAGTCTTCCACACTATATCAGTTTCTTCATCCAGGCTTGAAGAAGAGAAGCTGGAACTGTAGTCCAGAAGGAAAACAAAAAAGACCAAAAGGGCTCTTGTACACCTCTTCTCAATCTTCATACCCAGGCCACTCCCTGGCGTCTTCCCCATTGTCTCCGCTTAGGGATCCCAATGACAAGTGCCCCTTGAAGGGGCCGTTTGTGCTAAGGACTGGCGAGGGCTGCAGGTCCTCCGCTGAGGGAGGGCCTAGCAATGGGGGGAGTCCCTGAATCTGTGCTTGGCCCTTGTGCCCAAGAGACTAGGAAGGGACTTCTTTTGGACATCTCTCCCTTAGGTTACAAAGACAACACTTGTCATTATATAACAAACTGGGCCTTCATAATGCCCATTGCTGGTCAACAGCAATAATAATAATATTGAGGATGATGGTCATGCTTGAGTGCTTACAGACTCCCAAGCATGGCGCTAAGCACCTTGAAGGATCAGCGAGGTCTTCCTGTTGAGATAGAGGACCCAGCTATGGTGGGGCTGCTGGCACCTCTGTATCCCCTTGGCACATCATTTTCATGAACATTGACCCAGCTGCCAGCTCCTGCAGCTCTTTGCCTGAGGGCCTTTTCTGGAAGCAGAAGTCCAGTCTGCCTGTGCTGGAGTCAGAGCAGCAGTGCTAGAGAGGTAATGCCCTCTGTTTCCTGGAACTTCTCCATGGACTTTCGCTCCAGCTGCTGACAGTGGAACTTGCTAGATGATGTCCCCTTTACTGGCTTTCCTCCCTTCCCTGCCTCACTCCTTTCTCCTCTTCCCATGTTTCCTACGATCATGAACGACTTACAGATGACTCTTTGTCTTAGGGTTTGCTTCTGGGGAAAACAAATAAAGACTCCCCAAATCAAACTGTCTTAAGGTAAAAAAGGAATTTATTGGCTCATGTAATTGAAAGTCTGGCTTCAGGATTGGCTTGATTCAGGGTTCAAATGCTGTCCACCCTCTCCCCCTAACTCTGCTCTTGGCTCTGTCTCCTCTGGTTTGGCTCTGTCCTCCTCTGGTTTGGCTCTGTCTTCCAATTCTTCTAGCTGCCCTCACGCTCGCATAATCACAATACTCAAGCCAGGGGAGGAGAGGCCAATCCCCTGATAACTTAAAACCCTGGAGAACTGTCTTACTGGTCTCGATTGCCCAGACTTGAGCCATGTGCCATCCTGGAGTCAGCCGCGGTGGCCAGGTAGGTGGTGTGTGAGGATTGCCCATCCTGAGTTGAGTATTCTGCCCCTGGAAGGTCCAGGCTGAGAGTGAGGGTGGGGTCAGTGGGAGAGCCATCACTGGGCGGAGGGCAAAATGGATGCTGGATCGTAAACACAGCGGTAGCCACTGACGCTCGTGCGTTGTGTTTTTCCTCCCACGAAGTGTGTCCCCATTTATGGGGAGGATGCCAAGGCTCATAACTGTCACCCACCCAAGGTCGCCCAGCTGGAAAGGGGCAGAGTGACCTGGGCACACTGACTTAGCTGTTTCCAGCACTCTTTCTTTAATACTGATGTTGGCTTAAATGTATTTTTACTTAAAATGTATAAATGTACATTCAGTCGCCACCCTTTTGATTTAGGGCCAAAGCCTTGTTTTGGGGAGTAAGCTCTGTGATTCCAGACCCTCATCTTTCTCACATAGACCCTCCCACAGTGCCTTCTCTATGATTCCAACATCACTTTATACGGAGAACTTAAAACGCTTGACAAGAAATCTGAGAACCACTTTCTCTTCGATTTTCATGTGCTCCCCCCAATCCTTTGCGTTTGTCTCCTCCATTGCTGTCTAATTTGACAGCAATCTTCTTTGGAAACTTGCCTTCATTGAGCTTTTCCAAAGCAATCAACTTAATTTTCATGGAAACAAAAGTTCTCTTTCTTTTTGTATTTCACCGGTTTACAGGGTAGTTAATTAAGTGACCTGATCATAGTGACACACAGAGCTGGCATTGGTAGGTTTGGGAACACCCATAGCTGACTCTTGGTTGGCACACAGCTCAACAGGCAGAAGATGGTACGGGCATCCTAGAGGGACGATCTGCCAGCCGAGAGGGTCAGCCTGCTGCAGGCGGCGGACAGAAGACCTCACAGGGGATGGGGCATGGGCCAATCAGGCCACTTGGTTAAGGGGAAGGTGCTTGTTTCTCTGCAAGTGCCTGGAACAGGGCCTGGGATGCAGGTGTTCATATGCAGTGGCTGCTAGTAGGCAAGACAGGATTAGCTGCAGACCTTCCTTCTGTGGCAGCTGTTCCCTGCCTAGTGATCTGAGGTTGTGCAGGAAGTGACAGAACCACGTGCCTTGATTGTCCTTAAGGCTGTGGGAATGACTTGTCCCTCATGTGACTGGAGAGCACCAATGTGAGGCAAGAACGGAGGTTGTGGATGCCAAATCACCCCCTACCCCCACCCAGTGAATGCCAGGATTGCCTCTGACCTTGTGCCCCTCCCAGGGGTCTTGGAGTGGGTATGCATTTGATGTCCTGTTATGTATACTGGTGGGTAAAGGGCATTTTTAAAGGGCCGCTGCTGCCTATGTGTGCTTTTGTGCAAATTAGAGAAAAGTTCTCCCTCTGGGTGGATGAATTAGAAAAAGATGCCCTCTCTGAACACACGAACCCCTTTCTCCAGGCCAATACTACGTCTTGGCAGAGCACACGGCTTGGCTAGTAGAGCATGAACTCCCTTACCATACCCCTCATCCCCTCCTCCAGTTGTGTTTGGGCAGTGCACAAACTGTGCAACCACACAAGGCAGGCCTTTGGAATGTTTTAACCCCCACCAAGTAGCTCCTGCAGTTCTAGGTGGAGGCACAGAGTGTAGCAGTAAGGCAGTGCTCTTCGAAGCGTGGAACATTCACCAGCAGTGGCAGCAACATCCCTAGAAACCTGCTAGAAATGCAGATTCATGGGCCCTGCACCAAACCTGCTGAATCAGAATCTCTGGGCATGGGGCCCAGGCATCTCTGTTTTAACAAGCTCTCCAGGTATTTCTGACGCGTGCTAAAGATTGAGAACCACCGCAGCCCCTGACTGCCCAGACCCCCGCGTCTGGCAGCTCATTTCTAGCTGTTGAGCACAGCCGGGCCTGCCCTTCCCTCTCCAGGCTGCAGATCTGTCCATCCAGGCTGGGCTCTCCAGGCGGCCGGGAGATCCCGCTTGTGCGAGACAGGACTTGTGGATTTCACCAGCGGACCCGCCTCAACAAGAGCAACCCCTGCATTTCTCATGACATTTTTACTTCGTGGGAATGAGGAAAAGTATTCACTTCCTGGACCAGAGGAGTTCTGCCAAGTCCCAGGCAGAGCTGGGCCTCACGGTCCAGTGCTTTGAATGCGCCCCAGAACTGGATGGAGAGGACGTGAGAGCCAGAGCAGGAGTGTTTGGGGACGTGGGGAAGCGAATTCCCACACCTCAGGCAAGTTCATCCTGCAGTTGTTAGCCTTGAACCAAGGCAGAGGCTGGGGGCATGCTCAGCTCCTCCCCCCCCCAAAGAAAATGCAATTTCTTTATTTTCTGTGTCAGTCTGAAGTCCTTGTGAGCCCAAGGTCATTTCTCCCACCCCATCCACTCCTCTGGGCAGCTGGGATAAAGCGTATTTTGTCAGTCAGTGGCTTCTCTGCCTTGCGTACTTTAAACCGTCTCTATCTGGTAAACATTTGGTCTCTTTCAAGTCTGAGCTCGGATGGAGGCTGCCTCATCCCTCTGCTGGCTGCTTTATAAGATGGCGTCTGGGCGTCGGGAAACCATGGCCATAGGCAGCCCAGTGCTTTCACAATGATGATTAGGGCATTTTGCAGGCAAAATAATCCCTCCCAGAGTCAGAGAAACCACTGCTTGAGTTTAGAACGTCAGAAGTCTATGTGAAGAACTCAGTGAGGTCTAGTACAACTTTTAGTATTTAAAGCAAGAAGAATCAGAGGCATAAAAAACAAAGCAAAGCAAAACAAAACCCTTTAAAGTCCGAAAAGGAGAAAAATTAAGCCAGCTTTCTCCTTCTTTCTCCCCTGTGAAAGGAACTTTGAAAGGAGTTAATTACCTTGCAGAAACTGAGAGAATCTTCCACCCTCCCAAGTGCTGGGCTTGGCCCCCATGTCCTCAAAGGGTGCAGAGACTCGAGAGCCTGCCACAGAGTGCTGGATCCTGTGCTGAAAAGAGGGCTTTGTAATAGGAGAGCTGGGATTTAATTGCCACCCCATTTACTTGCTGTGTGACCTTGGGTGAATTTCTTAACTTCTCTGAGCTTACCAGGCAAATTATTGCACAATAATATCAAATAGGTATGTAGTGCAGAGGGGGTGTAGGAATTAAATAAGAGGATGTGTTTGAAGTGCTGGCACACAGTAGGCATTCAAGTGTTAGTTCCTTTCCCTCACTAATCATGTCTATAGAATATTCTTTATGTTACGGTAATATGTGGAGAGGTCCTCGTGGGTGATGGCGAAGAGTTGGTGCTCACAGAGACCGAGGTCAGAACTCAGGGTCTACCTGTTTCTAGCAGTGTGAACTGGGTGAGTCGCTGAGTTTCTTGAAACTTCTTTCTTCCTTCCTAAGAGTGGAGATGACCTTAGTACTTACCTTGAACGGTTGTGGAGAGGACTAACTAAGATAACATGTATAGGACTGTGCTTAGACAGTGCTGGACACATCGTGACGTCTGAGAACTGTTAACGTAATGCTAACACTTAAGCACGTAGGGCTTTGACTAACATGCATGGAGTGGCCACTAGGCGCCGGGCTCTCTGTTGGACGCCAGCAATGCAGAGACCGGAAACCAAGGTTTGGGGTTGCAGGGGTCTTACAGTCTGGTCAGCGAGACAGGACACGAAGCCAGCATTTCTCACAGCAGGTGGGCGATGATAGCTGTACACAGGTGAGAGCATGCACGAGGGTCCCAGATCTGGACCGTCGAAGGCAGGAGGGCAATAGAGGGAAAGGGTGGGAAGGCCGTTCCAGGCAAGGAAGCACAGAGGCAGAGGCTGGGAGGCAGCAAGGCAACACGGGGGCATGGAAGTTGTGAAGTTTAGGGGAGCCTGGAGCCTGTTCAGTGCAGAGGAGGAAGAGACGTGGGGGAAACTGAGAGGGACTGTCAGCCCACAGTGGCACGCATTGTCGTCTGCTCTGCTGCCTGCTGTCTCCCAGGCCCCTGCAGCAGTGCCAGGCCCATGGGAAACAATATACAATTGGTTGACTAAAGGAAAGTGAATGAAGAGGTTGAGAATGGAGGCAAGGGGGGATTGTACCCCAGTAACCCTTCTGGCGGAGATGAGGTCCAGAGTGATGGATAGAGGAGGCACCCAGCGCTCTCCCCACCAGGAGCGTCCAGGAGAGGACACCAGGGTCACAGGTTTGTTGGGTGTGTCCACCCTGAGAGAATGAGGGAGGGCAGTGGGGGTGAGCACCGAAGGAGGCTGCGTTTTGACTAAGTTATGAGAGCAGGAGGAGAGCTCCTAGGAAACTGGGGGCACAGCTGAGGGTCCAGAGCGGGGTGGACCTTGATGCTGGGGCACCACCAGTGCCGCCGTGGGCTTTTCTCTCACAGGCCTCAACCGACCTGTGTGGGTGCAAAGAAGGGAACTGGGGCTCCACCAAAGCTTCGAGTGCTGCTGGGTGTGTGCGAGGGAACAAAGCGATGGGCCATGGAGCCTGGGCTGGGAGGGGAAGGGCGGGAAGACAGAAAGGACCCGGTGGATTCCATGAGAAAGGAGGTCAACAGGCTAAGGCCAGAACAGGGATAAGGGAGCTTCCGTCTCCTTGCCCCAGGGCAGCTTTCTTGGAATTCCACCGCCATCTCCACGTATCCAATTTTCTCATCCTCTGAGACTTCGCTCAATGCCCTGTGAGCACATCAGAGCTGCAATTTCTTCCTCTTTTGAACTCCTCCCCTCTTGAGCATTGTGACTATTCAGCAGACAGCTCGTCTTTCTCACGAGAGGTAAGCTCCTGCCGACCACCGTGGGCTACAGCTCATCACCTCTGCAGACTCTGCTGAAGTCCGTCCCGTGCGGAGACGGACGAATCAACTCTGTTTCTGGTTGATGTTCCATTAGAATTAAAAAAATAATAATTCAATCTGTAGATTCTCTTTTTGTAGAAAGGCAATGTTTCATGAGAAAACACATATGGGTTTTCAAGATGTGGATCTCCTTGTTTTAAATGCACCGATGTCCTAGGGATCAGAAATAACATACAAACAGGATATCTCCTAGCACACGTGGGAGCACATTACACAAAGACACCCCTTGCGTGCGGACGACGCAGCCTGCACAGGGACAAAGGGTTTGGAAGTGGATTTCAGTCCCCACTTGCCCCTCAGCCAGACACCTTTGTGCAGGGCGCAACTGGAAATTGTGGCTTTGCTGAAATGCCTGGTACACAGCAGACATTAAATAACAGTAGCAATTGTATTTATAGTTATTATTAATACAATATTGTTATTATGCATGGTGCCCACCTGGCACTGCATGCAGACAGATTCTTTGATTAATATTTCTCTACAGTTTGGATTTTTCTATTTTAAAGATTCAAGTCATAAGCACACGGTAGCACAGTGTGTCTTGAAGAAGAAAAATGAAAGGGTGTAGTAAATGATGCTATTAGAATTATACTTTCCTCATTACAGAAGTAATATGATCCTGCTTTAGGGCTCCAAGCTCCCATGGATGCTGAAATTTAAAAGACAGGGCCTAGAACAGAACCCCAGAGTAAAAGGAATGATTGTAGAGAGCCATATAAATGGATTGGATCTCTTGTTAGTGGTCTGTATTCTCTTGGTAGGGCTAGGGAAGCCAACTTATTATCAATAAAAAAGAATAAACACTTTATAGGAAGCTATTTTCTCTGTCACCAAACATTTTATATACCTGTCAATAATTGCAACTCTTAAATATGACATATTGAGGGATATAGTGGGACAAAAGGATGCTTTTTTCTGATTAGGGTGAAAAGACTTTATAGTCTTTATTTTATGGATGGAAGTAATCCAAGTCACAAACTTCAGCTATCTATAATGCTCTATGGGAAGGCTATAAAAGAAAAAGAAAATTCTGAAAGGAGCTCTTTCAGCCAAGAGCCCAAACCTGTGGCCCCTTCCCTTCTTACTGAACGTGTAGAAGTGGCTCAAAGGCTGCCCGGAGGGGCCCAGGACCGTTCCAGCCTTTGGTTCTTGGTCAGACCCGTGGGTGGGCTCTGCCTGGTGACTATGTGGTTGGGAGGCCCCGTACTGCTGGGCATTTGTCTATCACTGTCTTGTGGAGACGGACTTTGCACTAGCTTGACCAGAAGAGGCAGTCAGGATGTCTCCGGGTGAATAGGCAGAGAGAACTGTTTGAAGGGCAGAGAGAAGCACATCTGGAGATGAGTTCATGTGAATCTCTGGTTCACAATAGCCAATCTATCCCTAACATCTCCATCTCTCTTCCCTCCGCATGCATCAGGAAGTTCTGTCCATTTTCCCTTGCTAGATATCCGGACCTCTCCATCTCTCCCCATCACTGCTACCCTCGTCCCAGTGACCTCCATCTCCCTCCCGTTAGTCCTGCCGTAGCCAGGCCATGCCCTCCAGCAGAGAGACCTGGGAATCACTATGTGCCCCTGACTGGTCTGCAGGTGCCCTCTAGGCTGGGCCCTGGGCCCCTGTAGAGCCCCCTCCCCTTCATGAGGTGTTAGCCCATGCTGCTCTCTCTTACCGTCTCTGAGCTGCCCTTCTTCACCCACTTGATTCCAGCTCACCCTTTGCCTTTGGGCTTACTCCTCCCTCCCTCGAGGAAGTTCTCCTGACCTCCCCTGCACCCGCCACGTCAAATGGCTTTGTTGACGTCTTCACTTGCCTTCCTTCACTAGGTTCTGGGAGGGAAAATAGGTATTTGTTGATATATCAGGCAAGCGGGCGAGTTCTGGCTTAAAGAGCGATTGCCTGAGAAACGGTACTGAGTGTAATTCTTCAGACTGATGATCCGTTTAATAACAGATGTAAGAACTTGAAGAAAATCTGTGAATTAATGTGGGTGGAGCTTGCAACCTAACCCAGAAGCAGTGTGATAGCAATTCAGGCTGTGCTTGAACAGTCCTTGGATGTGGGTCTAAAGGGCGCTGGGACCTTGGTCCATGGCAGGACCTGGAGGCAGAGAGGGCAGGAGACTTGGGGGTCAGAGTCCTTGCCACCCTGTGAGGGTCTGGATTTTAAAGAGGTGGTGCAGAAGGCAGGGTTATATGAATTGTGTGTGGAAACAAGGGTCATTGGGATATGTAGTGTAAAGAGTAGTTTAGTATCAGATATCGTAATGGTTAATTTTACATGTCAACTTGGCTAGGTCATGGTACTCAGATATTTGGTCAAACGCTATTCTAGATGTTTCTGTGAAGGTATTATTTTGGATTAGATTAACAGTTAAATCAGTAGACTTTGAGTAAAGCAGATTACCCTCCATAATGTGGGTGAGTCTCATATAATCAGTTGAAGCATTAAGAAAAAGACTGACCTCCCCGAAAGAAAGGGAATTCTGCCAGCAGACAGCCTTCAGACTTGAAGTGCAACTCTTCCCTGGGTCTCCAGCCTGCTGGCTTACCCTGAAGATTTGGATTTGCCAGCCTCCACAATCATGTGAGCCAATTCCTTAAAAAAAGTCTCTCTCTCTTTTGCTCTCTCTCTGAATATATATACACATCCGATTGCTTCCTCTGGGTTCTGTTTCTCTGGAGAACCCTGACTAATACAGGTAGTACGGCACAGCTTTAGTTTTATGGATCATATTTTATTATATCTAGTTTATGGGGAGATGAATAACTGGTCACTAGAATAACTGTTGACAAAAATCTCACTTTAAAGAATATATCTGAGCCTTGACAAAACAAGGGGTGGGAGGTCTCTGTAAGGAATCTTATTAGTGTCTTTCCATTAAAACCAAACAAAATTAAAAACAATTCCCTTCAATCAATGCTCTAACTAACTCTTCATCTCCATTTTTAAGAGCTAGTCCTCCCAAGATTACTGAGCTGCTACTATGTATCACGTACTGTTCTAAATACTTTCTATGTATGATGTCAATTCATCCTCACGAAACTCCTAAGGGATTTGTATTACTGTTTCCCTCTTTGTACAGCTAGGGAAACTGAGGCACCAAGAGGTTAATATGCTTCCAAGGTGACCCAGTTGGGGGGTGGCAGAACTGGGATTTGAACCCTGGCAGTTCTATCCTGAAGTCCAGCCTTGGCTTGATGCTTGATGGTTTTGCATTAGAGAAGAGCATTGCTGGTGGGAGGATGGGTGGGAAGGAGGAGTGAGGAAGAGGGGACACCCTATGGGGAATTCTAATGTCTTCTTAGCCGTGTAAGAATTGAGAGCTTTGTGTTGAAGGATAGAGATAATAGAAGCAGATGACATTTATTTAGGGTCTAGTGTATGTCAGACGATATGATAAGCTCCTTATGCACCTATGTTCATCTAATTCTCCAGAGAACCCTGTAAGGAGGGTACCGTTATCACCTCCACTCGACAGAGGAGGAGAATGAGTCACCAGGAGGGTGAGAACTTTCCCTGAGGTCACCCGCAGGAGGGAACAGCAGCTCCGAGTGAACTTGGGCTCCCACTCCATCTCCGAGGAGAGTGTGTGAGACTGAGAGGGCTCACTTACCATTGCTGTGAGGTCCTTGGAAGTCTCAACACTGTGTCCAGTCTTTCTAACCTGACGGTCATCTGTAGAAGGAGCAGAGCTGGCCCCTGCCTCTGAGGTCTAAACCTGGAAAAACTGAGAAAGAACCCTGATCAGGAACAGCCCCTTCGTGGGCCGGCCCTGCTGCTCACAATCCCTGCTGTTTGCCTCATTCCCTTGCGGGAAGGCCTCCAGTCGGAACTCTGAGCTCTGAGAGGAGTAAGCATCAAGACCTCAGCCCCTACTGAGCGTGCGAGAGCAGATCAGAACATCAGACCAGGGAGCCCGAGGGGAGGGCTCCCACGACCGGCACCCTGTAAGGATGTGGGGAAGATCAGGAACAACTGTGACAAGGGCCACAGGTCTGCCAAGCACCTGGTTTGAAAGATTGGAACTTCTTATTCATTCTTGTACCTCCAAGGCTCAGGGCCATTTCTACAAGAAAAACAAACAAACAACAATAACAATAACAAATTAAGTTAGAATATTACGGCATAACCGGACTAATCAAATGTAGTGGCCTTTCCCTGGCTCCATGCACCGACTCTTTCCAGAGAGTTCCTGGCTGTGCACACATGAGCCTTACTCTTGCCTGCTTACCACCTGCCAAGGCGGGACCCCATGCCTCTGGCAATGTGTCCACAGCACTTCCTACTCCCTGCTCTCCGTCCCCCACTCTTTGACGTTTAGAATTGGCAGGGGGAGGAATCAGGCCTCCAAGCTGGGTTCTGGAGTGGGAGAAGTAACACAGGGAATGACAGAGTGTGTGTCAGGGAGGTGTGCCTGGTCACTTTCCTGAGGGTGGCGTGGAGGATGGGTGGTGAGGGATTAGGAGGAGAGGCCCCTTTCCTGCTGCTCCAGGGCCCTCCCTGCCCAGAAGCCACGTCTCTGTACCACCCATACACTCCCATGTAAATGAATATATGGCTACCACGGCATCCTTTTGGACGAGGTGCCCTTGCACTGTGTATGACCTAAATACCTGTATGTGACCACCCTTCCTGCATTTATCGATGCCTGGAGTAGAGCCTGGAATTTGAGAAGAGCAGAGGAATATGTGAGGACAGAGGTTAATTAATCCACTTTTTAAAAAAAAGAATATATGTAACATAGATGTGCATTTTAAAGAATCATAGAATGGGATTCATAGACCCACCACCCATTTCAGGAACCAGGAAATTACTAATAATTTCGTCTTCCTTTGTGTTTCTCCCCCTCCTGTTCTTCTGCTTCTGCCTTGCCCACTCCTACTTCTGTACAGCAAACTGGTGGTTTATAGCTGTGGGCATTTTGAATGGTTGGTGCTGACTGGTTACATTTTGCATATCAGCTATGCCCAGAGGTAAACCGCTATCCTGAATTTTGTGTGTATCTTTCCCTTACCTTAGAGAAGTGGCTTCAATACAAATGTATGCATGCTTAGACAATAATTGCTCAGTTTTGTTTGTTTTTGAACTTTATATCGAGTATGATAGCTTTTATATAGTCTTCTGGGACTTGTTTTTTACCCTCAAGTTTATAGTTCTACAGTTCACTCATATTGTTGTGAGTAGCTGTACTTTGGTTATTTTAACTGCTATATAATATTTCATTGTATGATTTTTTTTTTCAACCTCGCTTTTTCATCTGTTCTCCTTCAATGGGCTTTTTCCCCCAGTTTCTTACTGTATCAACCTCAACCTGTGCTGCTAAGAACCTTCTTATATATGCCTCTTTGTTTACATGTACAAGAATTTCTCTAGGGCATCTACTTACAACTGAATTCCTGGGTTGTAGTGTATGCAAATGTTCAACTTACAGCTTTTATTTAAAAATTAACACTAGCTGCTGTTACAGAAAACAAAGAAAATCTCAGGGGCTTAACACAACCGAAGGAATTTTATTTGGAGATTCCTATTTGGAGATAGGGTGGGCCTGGGGAGAGGAGATGTGTCCACTCCACCTAGTCATTCAGGAATCCAGGATGATGGATGCTCCCCATCTTGAGAAGGAGGCATCCAAAATCACCCTGGAAGTGTATAAATAGCTAACAGATGGGGAAGTGAGAGAATGAAGGATCACAAAGGAAGCTTTATTGGCAGGTCAGGGAAGTAGCTTACAATAATTTCTGCTTACATTCCACTGGCCCAGAACTCAGTCACGTGGTTACGCATAAGTGCAAAGGAGGCTGGGAAATGTAGTCTTTCTGTGTTGTTGTTAGTGTCATTGAGTCTGACTCTCCTAGCATCATTACTCATCTCCTAGCATCATTATTCATCATAGCATGATTTTTCATTACCAATCTTTTTTCCAAAGTAACCCCATCTTTTCTGGTCGCCTTACCATAATTTATTGTTAGTGCCATGGACTTGAAAACCCTGCCCAGTCTTTTTGCATCATCCTCTCATCTTCCAGCATTATATCAGACAGTGGTCCCCTGCTATTCATAGGGTTTTCATGGCTGTTTTTCAGAAGTGGGTGGCCAGGTCCTTCTTCCTAGTCTGTCTTAGTCTGGAAGCTCCTCTGAAACCTGTCTACCACCCACTGGCATTTGAAATACTAGTGACATAGCTTTCAGCATCACAGCAACACGTCACCATCACAGTATGACAACTGACAGATGGGTGGTGTGGTTCCCTGACCGGGAACCGAACCCGGGCTGTGGCAGTGAGAGTGCCGAATCTCAACCACAAGACCACCAGGGCTGGCTGTCTTTCTGTACACCCAGGAGGAAAGTGAAATGGATTTGGTGAGCAGGGAGTGAAAACAATGCCAAATTGCTTTCCAAAGTAACCGTACCAATTTATACTCCCATTTAGCAGGATGTAAAAGTTCTGTTCATCTAAATTTTTTTCACCATGTGCTGTAAACTTCTTAAGTTTTGCTGATCTAGGTGTAAATTGTTACCTCATTGTGGTCTTAACTTCCATCTCCCTGATCACTACTGAGGTTGAGCATCTTTTCTTATATTTATGAGCCAGGTGTTTCCTCTACTCTGAGATACTTTTATATGTATTTTGCTGAATTTTCTAATGGCTTAGTGTAAAAAGCATTCTTTATGTACTCTGGATAGCAAAATATTATAGATTTTGTATGTTGCAAATATCTTCTCTGGATTTGGACTTGACTTTTCACTTTTCAAAGTTTCACTTGATGCAAAAAGTTCTTAACTAAAATGTAATATAATTTATCAACATTTCTTTTATGGTTAGTGTGTTTGGTGTTCTGTTTAAGGTATGCTTTCCTATCTCTAATGTCAGAAAGACATTCTTCTGTGTTTGCTTTGATACTACATCTTCACTTGGTAAACAAACTTTTTCCCCTCACAACTTGTTCAAAAATTTCAAACCTACAGAAAAGTCGGCAGGATAGTGCAGCAAACAACCATTTATCCTTCAGGTGGCCTCACCAACTGTTGATATTTTGTCACATTTGTTTGATCTCTTGTATATGTCCTTATACTTACATATGCATATTTTTATTATTATTTGCTAAACCATTTGAAAGCAAGTTACAGACTTTCCTCCAAAAATACTTCAGCATGTGTCTCCTAAGAACAAGGACATTCTCTTATAAAACCACAATACAATCATCAAAATTTTGAAATTGAACGTTGACCCAATGCCATAACCTATCATACAGTCATCTTTAGTCTCCTTCAGTCTAGAACAGTTCCTCAGTCTGGTTTTGTTTTTTTGTGACATTGACATTTCTGAAGAGTAGAGCCTAGTTGTTTCATAGAATTCCCTCAATTTGGGTTTGTCTGGTATTTCCTCTCGATTCAATTCAAGTTATGTCTGTTTTGGCAGGAATATCACATAAGTGGCATTCTATCCTTCTGAGGACATCATGTTAGGAAGCACGTGATGTCTCCCATCCCGTTACTGGTGATGTGAAGTTTGACCACACGGTTAAGGTGGTGTCTGCCTTCATAATTAATAATTTGCCGAGAGAGAGCAAGCAGGTTTTAAACTAAAAACACTTATACAGGTGGATAGTGTTGACCAAATCTTTAAAAAATCAAGCTCATTGCTGCTGTTGGTAAGAAGTTCTAGAAAGAAAATTCTTCTCCCTCTTCAAAGCGAGAAAAATAAAAGTACTTTTCCTTTTCAGAAATAGAGAAATAAAAACCTTTTCCCTTTTTAAAATTTGGAGGGGAGGAAATACAGAGAGGGCAATGAGTGCACACAGGTGAAAACGTGGTAACTGAATTTAAATGCTCCTGACTTCTGGTGCTCGCCCAGAGGGACTGAACAACAGAATATACCTTGCCAAGGTAGAAAACGCTATAATATATTTATATTTGATGTGATGGGTGCAGAGTGGTGGATGCTCCCAGCCAGGTCATTTCAATAACAACAGGAGACCACAATCCCAGCTGAATGATGTCTTTCAGGCTGAAGAGCTTCTGCAGGCTCTCCACTTCCACGCTGATTAGAAGCGCTTGAGATGCATCATAACAGTGTCAGTGCAGTGTTTTCGGGGGAAATTGTCACTGTCTTGCGCTTGTGGAAGGTGACATAATGGTATTTCCTCCCTTTGTCCCGGTGACAGGATGATGGGCACTGTCTGGGCTCCAGCTCTGCGTGCTTTGCCGTTCATGCATCCCGGCTCAGCTGACAAGCCCAGAGAAATGAGAGAGAAGGTGTGTCCTGTCACTGGGAGGGTAGGGAGTGACTGGGGCGGGCCCAAACCTCCTGTATGAAAGAGCGCTTAGAAATGACAGTTGACCGAATGAAGGTGGGGGCGCGGACACCAAAGACTGGGGCGGGGAGCAGCTGCAGTCTCTCGGGTCCTGGGAGGCTTCTGAGACTCCGGATCCGGGAGACTTCTGGGCTTGCTACCTGGGGTGCATTTAGCAGCATAGGTGTCCAGGTAGAGATTCAAAATCTCTTTACCTCTTGTCGCTCTCTCCCCTACTCCCCCAGTCCCAAGTCACTCACATGATTTATCTGTGTATTAATAACTTGTCTTGTTCCAGAAAGGTTTGAAGAAGACTTGATGTGATATAGTATTAAGAGTTGGGCTGCATATTTAAGTTGAGACAAATTAAACAACATACACTGGAGTGGAGGCTGTGTGGGGAGAGAGAGAGAGAAGACATTCCTTCATTTACCTCGTCACTTTTTCTAAGTAAACTAGACCACCTTGCCCACCAGTATCCAGGGAGAGGGAGGGCATAGCAGAAAAACAAAGAGAAATAAAATAAATTAGTTACAAATGTGTGGGTCTTGGTAAAGGAATTGTTAAGGATGATTTTGCAGTTACCATCCTCTGCCTTGATCATTGCAGAAGCCTTCCAACTGGTCTCCCTGCCAAGACTTACCCTCTCTGTCCGCTTTCTACCCTGCAGCCAGAGTGAGATTTCAAGCACACAGACCTGGACAGATAATTCCTCAAATGAACCCTTCATGACATCCCATTGCCTACCGTCTAAGGACCAAACTCCTTATGGTGGTTTGTACTGATGATGATGATGATGATGATGATGATGATGATGATGATAACAGCCCAATACTAGCATTATCCAACACTTATTGAGTAGGTGCTATGTGCCAGGTACTCCTTTTGGTGCATGTATTGTGTAATTGATCCCTCATTATGACCCTATGAAGTAGTTTCTATTAGGTATTCCCATCTACATATGAGGAAGCTGGGGCCCAAGATAGCCCAGGTAGTCCGTAGCTGAGCAATGCCCCAATCAACCTGACTCGAGAGCTTATGCCCATCCCACTAAGTCACGCTTTGCCACCCGGAGGTCGAGTGTCTCCTGGCATTTGCACAGAGCAATACTGATAACAGCTAATATTTTGGGGGCATTGAATACCTATGAGGAGATGTTTTAACTGCTTTGCAGTGACGTACACAATTAAACCTTACAGCAACCTTATATACGAGGTAAATGCTATTATTATCATCTTTCCATTTGACAGATGGGGAAATTGAGGCAAACAACAGTCCCACAGCTGGTAAGTGGCAGGACCAGGCTTCAAACCCAGGCAGTCAGGATTCCGAAACCGCATTCCTAGTCACCCACCACGATGCTTCTAGTACCAGCCGTCAGGTTTCCAACGCCAGGTGTCGACACATGTGGGTATCTTACAAGGGATATCCACGTTAAGAAAAATAAAATGATATTTGAAAATCCCCAAACTGGCAGGGCCCTCCAGCTGTCACTTGGCTCTGTCCCCTGAGTTGAGCCAAGTTTTCCCCTGAATCCTTGAAAACGGATAACAGGCCCATCAGTGTTAAGTGTCCCCTGAGGATGGGGACTCGGCGCCTCCTTTGGTCTCCTACCCAGTGTTTACCTCGGGATGCCTCGGGAAGGCCGGACACCTTCAAGTCTGTCAGCTGGGAAAATGACTATGAATAAAACAAATGAAGCTCAGTAACGGAGGCTCCTGATGGTGCCTGCAGTGGGGTGTTTCCCAGCATCTGTCTCCTGCCACGCTGAGATCATCTTTTTATTGCCCAAAGATGTTGCTCCTGTTTTGTCGCTGGTCACTAACTGGCCACTCAGGTACCGGGAGTCCAGAGCTGCCTTATTATTCCACACAGTCGACGTTACACCCCAGACTGCAATACATTATCATTCAAATGAGCCAGCCACAATAGGAGAAAAACATGCACACTGATTTCTCTCCAGTGTCCTTTCCCCAGCACTCCCTAATTACAGCCGGCAGTTGATTGGGACAGTTGAACATGGAGGCTGATGGGGCAGCCGTGGAGTTCTCATCTAAGCAAAATGCAAGCAATGCATAAACTCGCCAACACTACTTAGGAAGCAGGATTTGATGCACAACTCTGGGGTAACAATGCTCTGAATTTATCAGTCAAAGGTCTATTATAGCATCTTTCTTCTTGGTTCCATATTTTTGGTTGTCTCTCCTTTTTTTAAAAAACTGATTCATTAGTGACCTTGGCTCATCCCTGCTCTTCATTTTCCTTGTCTTTCATCAGAGTGGTTTCACGACGGCTTTTTCCTATCTAATTCTCTGTATTTTTCCAAGGATGAATGAACTCGCATGCTGTATTCTCCATGTTCATTTGGACAACAGATCTTCACTGTACACCTAGTAAGTGCTAGAGCACTGCTGGGCCCTGGGGATATGAAACAGTCATTATCCCTGCCTTACCATAGCTTCAAGGCTAGTGGCAGAGTTAGATATACAACAAATACATGCCCAACTAAATATGCTTTGCAAATTGTGGCAAGTGCACTAAAGAAAAAGGAGAGGATGCTCATATTCTTGCACAGAATCTAAATGCCTCTAGAGGAACGCTAATCCTCAACAGTAATAAATGACACATAAGTTGTCAATGTTCTTCTCCAAATAATATTTTTCTTAGGGTCTTGAAAAAATGAATTAACTTTTAAAGTGCTCTATTTTTCTGATGGAGAATTCGATTAATAGTGAAGTTATTTGACCTTCATGATGATCTTGTCTGTTTCCTCTCACCCATTTCACTGGCTTTGAGTTACTGCTGTGTGGTGTTCTGTGTTTTTCAACCCTGGTTAGAAGTTTGAACATATAATAGGAGGAAGACAGCCTTCCTATATTTATTTGGCATTAAAAAAAAGTTTTCCCTATGTTGCAGATACTGTCTAATTTATCTTTCTCTCCTCATTACCTGTCACACAGACTTTACCATCAATGAGCTCAGAGAACTTTTAATACGTTGTGGTGAGTGCTATTATTTATTCACCAGAAATATTTATTAAGCATCTGTTTCATGGTAGTGCTGGGCCCTGGAGATCTAGGGGAGAAAACAGATTGAGTCTCTCCTCTCCCAGAGCTTAAGATGCACTAAAATGTGTGGAGAAGGAATCATGCAATTACAGTGTGGCAAGAAACGTGCTATGATGGGAGAGGCAAGGGGATGCTATGGGAGCACTTGGACTTGGGGTTGGGGGTCAAGGAAAAGTTGTGAGGAGGTGACATCTTAGATCAATAAAGAACATGTGGCTGTGACTAGGAGTTGGGGTGCAGGGAGGGAGGGAGCAGCAAATCTGGAGGTAAAAGAGAAAATGTGATGCATTTTAAAAATTAAAATTTTATGGTGGGAGAATGTGAAGTTGCAACAGATGAGGCTGGACAAGGAAACAGGGGTCAGGAATGACTCTAGGAGTGATCAACAGGGAGATGGTGCAGCGGGGATGGAAGTGCATTGATTTAGAGACACTGTGAGATTGACTCCACCAGACTAAGGTCCTTCTGTTGGATGTGAGGGCTGAGGGAGAAGGAAGCCTCCACTAAGGGGGCAGGAGGGGATGAGGTAAGGGTGTTATCCTCGGTCCACAACTTTCTATTTTCACTTTTTACAGCAGCACATACAGAGCTGCTGTTTTGCTGTATTCCTTTTAGAATCTTCACAGTGTCCCATAGCACAGATGTGCCATGATTTGTAGAACCAGTCTTCTTGATAAAAATTATGTTGGTTCCAGTGTTTTACTATTACAAACCATGCTGCAGGAACCTGGGGCCTCACGGGAATTTCTAATAATGGAATTGCTGGGTCAGACGGGTTAGGAGACTCGCCAAATTCTCCCAGACAGTGAGTGTCAGAGCGGATATTCAAACCCTACCAGAAGGACTCAAGCCCACGGCCTTTCCACCCTGCCAGGCTGTGCCCTCCTAGCTGTGTGACCTGGAGCTCTGCACCTCAGGTTCTCCTCTTGTGGAGGGAGGACTGGCTCACTGCAGTGGCTGGGAAATCACCTGGAGAGTTTCTTAAACGTGCAGACTCTTGGCCTTCTGCATTCATGTTCTTATCTCTGGAGGCTGGGCTTGGAAACCTGAATTTTTAATTTTGTCTGGACACTTAGGCGGCCAGTTCATCCTGATCCTGAGTCCTGCATTGGGAACCACTGGCTTCTTGTTTGAGAGTCCCTCCAGTTCTAAAATCTCAGGATTCAGAATAGTCTACAAACTGTGCTGCCCCTCTGTGTCAACTCCTCCAGAGAGTCGGGGAGAAAGTGAGAAAGGAGGGGCTGCCAGGATGGGTGACCTCTCCATCTTGTGGAACTTTCCCGCTGCCTTCTCCCATGGTGTCCTGTGATGCCATGCTGGATAATAGAACCTCAAATGCCCAAATTTCACCCAATCTCATGGATCAGGAGGTAGGTTACACTGGGGCTGTCATTCTACTCTGTACTCCCCTCCCCACCCCCACTGGAGAAAGGCAGTGTGCTCGTGTCTGAGCCAAACTCTTAGCTGTAATTAGCAGCAGGCCTATTCAATGGCATATCTGGCCCACATCACAGTCCTGTTGACCAGAAAACACTGCCATAGTGGAAAGAGCCCCAGGAAAGAGGCGGTTTCTTTTCCTCTGCCTGGGGAGCCCCTGACTGGGGTGCTCCTCTCCACACTGTCCCCATCTGGATCCACCATGCATCAGCCACATGTTAGAATCGCCTGGGCAGGCTTTGAGGAATCCTGATGCCTGGGCCACATCCAGAGAATCCGATTGAACCCATCTAAGGCAGGGACCAGATAAGGCTCCTCGAGTGATTCTAATGAGCAGCCAGCTTTGGAAACCATTGTGCCAGGTCTTGTGCCCTCTCTCTTGAGGGAAGGTGGGCTCTAGCTTGCCTGGCCTCTGAGGGGCTGGCCCAGCCCAGCACAGATGTGAGCATGGCCGTGGCCCAAGGGTCCCCTCTGGGGCAGCCAGACAACAGAATGGGGTCAACGCTGGGACTCTGGCTGTGCCCAGAGCCTGTTCTTGGGGGAGGTGTAGCTGCTGCAGACCAGGGTGCCCCTCACTAGCTCTGTGTCCACACCCCCTGCTGACACGGCTCGCACAAGGCATGGCCTCCACGCCCACAGCAATCAACCCCTTTCGTCTCTCCTAAATTAGAGAGTATGTGACTGGCACTTGCCTCAGTTCCTCTTGGCCACTGAGCAGCATGATGGACTAACACTGCTGCTCATGATTTCTGATAAAAAAAATTGTTAGGTGAAAAAGGAGCTTTATCCCCAGAGGGCCCTGGGGAGTAGCACTATTAATTTGGAATCATTAACCGCCTTCTTCTGGACAACCCCACCTTGACTATGTGTTACAGCCGAGGAAAGAAACAACATGGACCCTGAATGAGGAGACCTGAACTCCAGCCCTACCTCAACCGCTGGTTATTGAGCACCATGAGTTTTTCCAGACCTTGGTTTCCTCACCTGTAAAACTAAGGGATGTGCTTTTTGAGCTTTTCTTCTCTGGTAGCCTATGCATGTCTGAGGGAGATGTTCCTTGGCCTGTCCTTCCCACTGGGGAAGAACTAGTCACAATAGCATAAGAACTCAGGAGGCACTTAAAATGAGTCAGAAATACTGATTTCCGTCTGAAATATGCCCAACTCAATCTTCTTGCCATATGCCAATCTCCTTTCCAGTATGCCAAGCAGAGGGTCTGAGAGAAGACGCCTCTAAATGCACATTTCCGTGGCTCTGGAATGAGGGGTTTCATAGTGGACAGGTGCCCCAAAGCCCCAGCTGGTCAGGGGATGTACCGTTCTGAGAGGGCCTCTGTGGAGCACTGTCCCCATTTGGAGTCAGTCTCTGTGCTTGGCAGCTGTGGGGCCTGGCTGATGAGGAAGCTGAGGGGAGGCCCCTAAAGGGAAGGGGAAGTGTCCAACTGGCCTGGACATTTGTGTTCCAGAAGCCCTAGAATGGGTTTTTATAATGGGCTGGCTGGCTCTGTGCCCTCTCAGCTCTTTGACTGGCAGCTGAAGCTGGGAATTCCACACCTGTAGACTCAGCTGGCCCCAGGCTGTGCTGGGGCTGAGCCTAGGTTTCCAGGGGTGAGTTAGAAAGAGCCCTCATCAGACTAGTGTGGAGTGTGGCTGTGGGTCCACTCCAGCCTTAATGTCTCAGTTTCCCCTGGGGTGGGTTCTTATAGCAATTAAGGTACTCTAAGGTGCAGTAAACAAAAAACTCCACTGAGATTGGCTCAAACAAAGGACATGTATTATCTTATTTAACTTAAAAGATCTGGGTTGGATAGATGCCAGGCTTGGCTGTTTCTTAGATTAAGGATGTCATCAAGGACTCATATTCTTTGTGCTTCTCCCCTCCACCATCTTTGATATTGACTTCATTATCTAACTGGTAGCAAGACGGCTGCAGCTGTCCCAGGCATCACATGTGGATGTGAGGATTTCTAAAGGAAAAAGAGGAACTGTCCATTTCTGAGGTTTTCTCTTAAAAGGGAGGAGATGTCCCCTCACATCTCAGAGGCTCTGGTTCGGTGGCACATCCAATGGGAGTACTTATTGGCTTAGATTAATCATCTAAGATGGAATAGATTTGGAGGAGGCAACCCAATGTTCACCACTAGTTTCTAGTACTATCTATTTTCATTCTTGGTAGTGCAATCTGTCTGCTTTCTTGCTTGCTCAATCTCCTTCTCTTTAGCTATTTCCCAATTACCTCCCTTTTCACCCTCCAGCTTCATTGCAAGCTCCCTCTGAATTTGTTGCAGGTGGGCACCCCAAATCTAGACTCTCTTGAGGCCAGAGATGACAGGAATCACGTCTTGACCATTGTCTCTCTTGGCCTGAGGCATCCACCTGCTGGACTCTGGTTCCCATTCCACCGGAGTAGACATGTGGAGGTCCCATGCCCCTGGGTGAGACATGTGGCAGTGAGGCAGGTCAGAGGAGGGGCAGAACCAGGCTCAGGCTGAACCTCAGGGTTGGGTGAAAGTCACAGGTCGTGATCCCCTTCTTCTTTCCTTTCTTTTCTGATCACATAGATCGCTTGTAATCAGAACTGAAAGGTACAGTCATTTCAAGTCCCATCACCATGTCCTCTTGGAAGCTGTTACCAATGGTCAACTGCCTGCGTTCATTAACTTTTGCTCTGGGGGTGACCTGGTGCAGGGTTTAGAAGGAAAGGTGTGGATTCTGTGCTCATGAAGCTTTGCTCTGTTGGGAATCGCACCATGACTTGCAGTGGTGGGGAATATGGCAAGTTGTTGTTTCTGCCAAGGGAAGAAGGCAGAAATTGGAAAGATCAGACCCCGCCATGTGTGCTGGGACTACACTACTCTCCTTCTGTAATATCATGACCATGAGCTGATAGAACTGTGTCCTGTTACCTTTCTCTTCTTCCTTATATTCTGGGGTTTCTGTGGTTGGGGGGTGCTATACAGTAGGGGCAATGCACAGCTGGAGGGCCAGTCTGCAGCCACCTGCCATCATGGCATGCAAGTGATGTTTGCCAAACCAGGGGATTCTGCATAAGAGCCAGGATAGGAGGGCAGGTAGGGCAGAATGTGCAATTAATTCCCCCAGCAGGCCAGTACTCAATGCTGCCTAGCTTCCGTAAGTCCTATTTTATTTTTTAAACACTTATACACACAGGGATCATTTGGTTCACAGAACATCCTCTGTAAGACAGGCAGAGAAGGTATTATCATCCCTGTGTTATAGTTGAGGAAACAGGTTCGGAAAAACCAAACCATCACCTTGCTGTGCAGAAGGTTCATGACAGATTCTTCTCATGCCCCCACGTGCCAGCCTGGCTAAGCTGACCACTCAAGGTCACACTAGTCATTGGTGATGGATTCGAACTCGTGAGCACCCAGCAGTTCTTGCTGGCTCTGCTGCACGGTCCTGAGGAGTGACATAAAATCAAAGTGTCTCAGTGGACTGTGACCCAGGTGTGACCTGAGTCTATCATCAGACTGTCTTCTCTGTCGACAGGGTCCACTGACATCAGGGCAGATGGAGCTGAGCTGTGCCCACAAGCCAGATTGTGAACAGCATGCAGGAGAGGCCTCAAGGCCTATTCCGGGAGTCTGTCCGTAAGCAACCCTGTGGTTGGAGGAAACTGTATTCTTCTCTGCGTGCGGGTGTGTGTATGTGTGTGTGCACAAATGGGCATAGGCCCTGCGTATGCACCCAACTGGACCTGTGCACACGCCTGGCTGTGTTTGTCACGCCTGGCTGGGTTGGTTTTCCAGACTCCCAGGCAACACTTGCTACATCTTGCAAAGCTTTGGGGGCCAGCTTCTATTGCTCTTTTAAGAAATGAAATTGCCTTCCAGATGCTTCTTTCACTTGTTTTTTCCCTCTACTTGACAGAGCTGCCTAAACTTCTCATTCAGGGGCTCTAAAGAGGAGTGTATCATTTCACGCTCCCTTGTTTAGCTTCTCCAAACCTAAAGCCAAAGCTGGCATAGCTACTGATTAGCAGAAATCAAAAGCAAAGGCTGGGCTTTTGATGGGAAAACTGCTACATTACAGAGGGCTGGCTGTTTTACAATTGCAGGGTAAGGGCCATAATATTACCCACCAGTGAATGGCCATTAGATTGCAAATTACCGGTCACTTTGCTGGACGGCTCAGCCATCCTGTAATCATGATCATAATATCCCCCATAATGGTCAAGCCCAGGCACCTACCAGGAGTCTGGCTGCTGAGGCGCCAAATTGCTGGGCTGCATACAGTGATGATTATCGCAGCAGGAAGGAAGGAAAGCTGCCCCAAAGTCCGAGGTGTGTGGCATTCTGTCCTAGTTCTCCATGAGGAAGCATAAGGAACTATCAGAATTACCCCAGTGTTGCCCGTCCCCCAGGGTTCTACCCACTGGGGGGTCTTTGTGTGGCTATCACGTTCCACAGAATTTCCAAGTACCTGGTCTCTTGGGTCAGATGTACCAGCTGGGATATGAACCCTGAGCTGACAAGTGGAAAAGGAAGGTAACTGGTTTTTCTCCAGCCTTTTGCTATGGTGAGTTGTGTGTCTGAGTGTGTGTCTGGTGATGGAGATGTGGCTGTGGAACACACAGAAAGTTTTAAAAGCACTGGGACTCTTCTCTATCTTTAAGTTGGGTCATGGGATCATATCTTACATATATGCGTATGTGTTCTTTCATCATACAAATGTGAAAACACAAAAAGAGAAGATGGAGCTGATGGAGAAATGAGCCCTTAGGCCACACTTGGCCTGTATCAGGGTCCTGAGGGACACAGATGGCATACTCCAGTGGGGTAGTGGTGGGGAGTTAGGGCTATTGACAGAGGCATGGGCAGAGTTAAGGGTAAACAAGAGGGCCTAGTAACAGGGACAGGCCTCACTCACTGCTGGGCCTCAAGAGGGAACCGAAGCTGAGGAAAGAGCTTTCTGACAGAAGCGTGGCTCTAGGTAAAGGGGCCCAGGATGGAGTGGGAGTGGGAGTGGGGACCAGGGAACTATGCCCTGACTTCATTTAAGTTTCACCTTCCATGCTCATGCTACTGCTTCCTATTGGCCAAACCCAACCAGAAGCCGGAGGGCACGGGAAGCCGGAGGTACTTTCAACAAAGGTCAGAGCAGCTAGGGAAGGGTGGAGGGATCTTGAGAGGTATAGTGGCCTTAGCCAGTGCCCAGTCCAACATGCAATTGTTAATGGGCTCTCTAGGGACTGACCGGTTAATAGGGCCTCTTAGGCCCTGCATGAGCTGGGATTCTACGGTTATGGTCCGTTCCTACCCTGTGCTCCCTGGGAGTTAACCATGGCGGACTCCAGCCTTGCCCTTCCGTCCGTGGTTGTTTTCCTGTTTCACGGGGCCTGTGGTTCCTCGGCTTCCACCCAGCTGCAGCTACTGCCCAGCACTTTGGCTCCTATGGCTGTGGCTTCTGGGCCTGTGGAAATGGTACCAGATGACTCACTGGCATTGCCCAGCTGGTCAGCTGTGGCAGTGAGTGCCTTGAGCACAGACCTGGGACTTGGCTGGGCGGGGGGTGGGGCTTTCTAAGTAGGACCTGGGAGGCAGGTGAAGGAGCCTGTTGTAGGCTTGGGGTCAGACAGAAACCTTGGCCATGACTTGCATGGAAGCTCTGGACTGCGCTTCACTTTTCTCTCCAATCTGGGAGAAACAGCATCCTGCCAGATTTTGGAATTACCGACCCCTCGCCAAGCCTCTTTCCCAGCACAGGAGAATGCTAGCTGAGAAGGGAATAAAGTTGGCATTATTTTCAATTCCCCCAGAAAAATACCATTCTCTGCCCTGTGTGAGCCTGTTTGCCAGATTGCTTTGAGCAAGGCTGAACTAGTGACAGGAAAAGAGTCAGATGGCATTCTATAAAAATAAAGAGTAATGAAAATAGCAAATGCTTATAGTATGCCTACTCTGTGCTAGATGTGTTCTAAATGCATCACATATGCTATTTTATTTGATCCTCATGACATCCCCATGAAGCAGGGACTAACGTTATCCCCACTTTTCAGATGAGGAAGCTGAGGTGCGGAGGGATGAAATGACTTGCCCACTGTTACACAGATGGTAAGTCGTGGAGCTGGGATTTGAACCTGGGCAGTCTGGCTCCAGAGGTATGCTGCATCTTTTTTCCTTCTGGGCTAACCTCTCCTTAGGGGGTGCCGAGAGACAGGACATTCCTAAATATGAATGGAGTATAGAGCTGGAAGTCGCTTTGGGGTTCATTTAGTCCAGCCCCTGTGTTCTTACCGAAGGGGAAACTGAGGGCCTACGAGCTTCAGCAATCAGTTCCCCAGAGCCCTGATCTAATGTGAGTGATTTACTTGGCAGTTCTGGAAACATTGGGCAGCTCAAAAGTGGCTGGCTGTGCCTGGTGATATTCTGGCGATTTTCCTGGTGTTGTTTAGCAAGTAAATTTCTTTGAAGCAAAGTTCCTTTTATCCAAGAAGCAATGTGACCTCAAATCTTGTTTTCATAAAACATCTCTGACGTTAGCTGCATGAGGGAAAAGCCCTGAAGGAGCCTGTACTGCCCTTGTGCTCCCTGGATCTGCTGCTGTCTTGGGCATTGGCTTACGAACTCTTTCTACTCTGAATAACAGTCAAGCATCAGGTCATGGGGGGCTCAAAGACCAGGTGAGCTGGGTGCGCTGGGGGCACAGATGAGAGGAGAGAGGTTCTTTCATCAATTTCTAGAGGGTTCAGGGGGCACCTGAGGCATCTTTGTCTACAGAGGTCCTCGGCCCACCCAGCCGAGCTGCTGTCACAAAGAACAGAGTGTCTTGGGCCATGTGACCACGGGGGAGGCTGCCCAGGCCTCCGAGGGGGCTGCCAGCTTCTGAGCTGTTGATTCCATGACTCTGGGACCCAGAGCTGCAGAGAAAGGGCGGCATTCTTCCTGTGGAAGTCTGGTCCAAATGGCCCCATGGCTTTCTTTTCTCCGGGATCAGCAGGGCTACTGTTGGGAGGGACAATCGAGGTTGTTGTCCTGGGCTGGCCCAGAGGCACCGCTGCCAGATGCAGAGCTGGCTCCCTGGGCTCATCCTTGCCGCACCTGCCCTCCTCACGGTCGGGTGCTGTGGGGCAGCGTCATACAGGAGCTCTGTTTCTTCCCACCTCCTGGCAGCTGAGGCCTGGGACAGCCTCCCCCTGTCCAACCCAGACAGCTCAGGGGCCAATGGAGGGGGTTCTCCTTCTCCCACTCGGCCAACATATTTTATTTCTCCTCCTAGATATGTTAATGTTAAGAAGGAGACACTCTAAGGAGAAAGTTTGGTGCTAAATTGGAGGACACTCACTTGCTCTCATTAGACAGTACACTTACAAAGGGGTTAACATGTCGATATTTTCCTCCTCCATCTGTGTGGCTTAAGCGATAATGGGGTCAGAGCTTGCTCTCTTGGGGGAAGATCTCACTGTCTCTTTTCTCTCATGGTTGCTTGTTTTAGTCCTCAGTTATGTCTGTTTTGAGAAGGCCAAACGTGGCCTGGACAACCTCTACTCTTGGTATTGAGACAAATGCTTTCTCATATTGCGAGTGGGAGATCTCGGGCCTGGGTTTGGTTATTGGAGGAGAACTCTAGAGAGAAAGAGTAAAATCACTTTGGTTCAAGGCACTTCAGGGTGTTTGGTCAAAGGATCCAGGAATTCCTAAATCTTGTCCCAGACTAACCACCCTTCCCTCAAATGATTTCCCATATCATCAGTATCGGTCAGGTCTAGCAGGAAATAGATGGCATACTCAAGCTGAGTAATTTGAGGAGATTTTAATAAAGGAATGACTTTAAAAAGTGTGGGCAGGGTTTATGAAACCACTGACAGATGGTGCAGTATCCCGGAGCTAGCAGCAGCAGAAAACCATTACTACTCTTAAGTCTGAAAGCCAAGGGGAGGGAGCAGTTCCTGCATGCCAGCTAGAGCTGTAGCTCTAGGAGATGACCTCCTGCCAGAAGTGTTGGCTTATGGAAGGGGGAAGCAGTCAACCAACCAGAGTAATCAATCTCACTCTCTTCCCATACACACACTGGCCAGTTCCTCCCATTGGCCAAACCCAACCAGAAGCCAGAGAGAGAGAGAGAGAGCATGTTGATGAAGCCTATCAATGCAGCCCATAAGAGTTCACTTCCTGAAGCACAGAGCAGGGTGGAGAAGGATGGAGAGTGGATATGGAGGGCAAATGGAAAGTTTCCAGCACAACATCTTAATGTCACCTGCCTTCCACCATATCTCTGACTCCTAACAAATATATATACCCCCCAATTGGGGGAGGGCTGCTACTGGCACGTAGTAGACAGAGGCCAGGATTGCTGCTAACCATCCTACACTGCACAGTACAGCCCCCCATAACAAAGAATTATCTGGTGCAAAATGTCAATAGTCCCAAGGTTGAGAAACCCTGCTCTAAATGGAGGAAGGAAGGTTTGGGTTCTGTTAAAGAGAATCAGAGAGCAGGTAAAAAGGAGAGAAGGGTTTTTGTTCGTTTTGTTGGGGTGCGAGGACCCTATCACAGAGGATGTTTCCCTCTCTGTCTTTGGAGAGGACAGTCCCCTGTTGGGGCCCAGCTGGACTCTTGGGCTCACTCTCTGACCATCTTGGGCACCAGCTGGACTGCAGGGTTGAACATCTGAGAAGCAGGATTGAGAGCTCTTTGGGGGAACATCTCAGACCACGTGGATGACCCTCTGAGGTTCCCTGCTCTTTGTGGCTACTGGCAGCGGTACAGCAGACTCTAAAGAGCTATTTCAAGATGGTTCAGCCAGACCCAAAGGTCTGGTAGAGTTCTTGCCTTTCCCAGGCTTTGGGGTTCTCTGCTTTTCAGCTCAAAGCTCTTAGAATGTTAATAAGTAGGGACTTACAAAGTCCTGAAATAGTTCTCAGGACACAAAGGAAATGTCCCAGCTCAGGAAGTAAACCCGTGGAGTCGGCTGTCTTTTATAAACTTGCTGATTAAACCTGGTCTTTGCTTCTTTTTTCTCTTCCTTCCTATATCCCATTTTCAGGTCCTTTCCCTGCCTGTTTGTGCCCCTGTTGGAAAGGAGGGGCCGGCAGAGAAGAAAACTCCATATCACTTTCCTTTGGCAAGTTGTTAACAGACTCCATGAAAAGATGAGGAAGTAATGACTATAATTACCTTTAAAAATCAGGATTAACAATTAACCATGCTACTCCTCCCTCCATCACCAGGTTTTGACTGGGCTGTCTTCACCAAGCCCGAACGACTTTAATATTTATTAAATTTTATTTATTTTTTAAACAGACAATTCATTTGCATTGTTTAAAAACAAATTGACAATAAACAAAAGGAGTTAGATAAAGAGGAGACAATCCCTCCCACCCCCCACCCGCCCACTCTGCCATCCCCTCCCCAAAAGTATTATCCATCCAGAGATGTTCTATGGCTATACAAACACATGTGCACATACACGTTTCTTTGATCTTTTCATCCCATACAAATAGTAGTATATTTACTTTTTACTTAGCAATGCAGTGTATCTTATTCAGTATCAGTAAAGAACTTTTTTTTAATGGTTCCATGGTATCATATGGATATGCCTTAATATATTTGGCCAAAAGTGACTTCTTTTTAAAAGACTTCTGAATCTATTTTCAACCAGAATGCTCAACTAAAAACAAAATTGAACCAAAACAAAACTTGTTTGAAAGTTGAGGCATGAAAGGCAGCTTGCTTCTATCATTTGGTAAAGCTTTCATTCTTTCATCTTACTGAGATCTTCAGATTTTTTTCTGCATTTGCCCCTTAACTTAAAACCTCTATCAGATAGCTGTTCAGAACCGTGGAGTGTCCCTTAAGGTGTGGCTACTGCCTGTGACTTAAACCGTGTCTGTTTTATTAAATGACTGAATGTTTATCTTTTCTTATGGAAAACTAGGCTGAGCCAGTCAAACGATATTAACACCAGAAAAGCCTGTCTTGGCTTGGGACAAGCCATTGCAGCTTCTCTGCGCCCCAGTTTTTCCATTTTTAAAAATCTGGGTGGTATCCTGGAGCCTTAGCAGCTTTGAAGCTTCGTGCCGGGCAGGGCTAGCTCAGATTCAGAAGAGCCTACTTATCTCTACTGTATTTCTGTGGTAGAGCCAGGACCCGTGTGAAAGACGAACATTTTAAGTAAAGAAAGAGCTTGCTGCATTTGGAAGCCAAAGAGAGGGCAGGCAGAAAATCCGTCAGGGTATACAGCGTTCTGGGGCTCCGGGGCTTTGAAATCTTTTCCAGTGTTGTCACTTGAATGTCGAACACGTTATTCTCAGTGGACACTAAAGAGAAGTACAGGTACCGTGAGCTCCACGGGGATTCATTATTCAAGGCACAAAATTTCCTACTCCGGCCTGCAACACATTATAATTCAAATGAGCCCAGCACAATAGAAGAAAAATATGCAAGCAGATTTCTCTCTGTCGTGTTTTTTTCCTTCTCTCTGAAGCCCTGTAATTACAGCAGGCAGGTGGAGCATCTGGGGTGTGGGGGAGTCCACTGTATTTTTACCTTCCCAGGAACGCGACTTGCCTACCGCATCAATATATTTTATTTTTAATTAAGCGCTTATTGCAAAATCTGAATCCCTGTGCGAAAGCCTGATTCACAACTTTTTTTTTCCTGCGGTTCCCGGAGATGCTGCTGCTATTACTGACTGTCTCAAATTTCCTTTCTTAAAATTTGCTCTTTTAGTAAATTAGTTCTGGCCTTTCGTGAGCTCAGCAGCCCTGCGGTGGCCGGATTGCGGAGCCTTCACCTCTTTTTTCCCCTCCGCAGTCCGGGATCAGTTTCTCCGCGTGCCCAGCAGCGCCACGTGCACCAAGCGCGCGGTCCAGGCCCCGGAGCCCCTCCCCCCATCTCCCCCACGGCGGTCATACGGGGGTAATGGCGGTGGGGTACCCCTAAGAGACCTCCAGTCCTGCGGTGAGGGGGCAGTGGAAACGCAGAGGCCACTGGACCAAAGCGACCTCAGCCCCGCAGCGCCCTAGGGCTGCCCCGCAACGCCGGGACTGCGCGGGCGTCCGCGCAGGAGCCCCACCCGGAGGAGGAGGTGGGATCCGAGACCCCTAAGTTGGCGAACGGTGGGGGTGGTGGTGGTGCAAGGAAGCCCCTTGCTATCGGCGAGCCTGGCCGGGGAGTGGGGGCGGGGGGACGGGGCAGGCGCCCCGGCTGGCTCGGGAGGGTCCTGCCTCTCCCCGACGCCGGCCACCGAGGAGCAGAGCGGGAAGCCCCCGGGCCTCGGCGGAGCGCGGCTCTTCCAGTCGGGGAAGCCTGGGGCCCTAAGTGGGGCGGGAACTCGCGTCCCGGGACGACCTCGCCCAGAGACCCCCAACGTCCTCGCGGGGTGGGGGGCCCCCGGGTTCCGGAGCGGAGAATGAGGCGGGCCCTCCAGACGCCGCGGTGGGGGGGGGGGGGCGGGCCTCTGCGGGATCCCTGCAAGCTGGCTGCGGGGGCGGAGTGCGCCTCCCCAATTCCAGCTCGATGAATCCGGGTCCCCCTCTCCCGGAACCAGTAACTGAATGCAAATGGGTTCCCGGCACTCCGCGGGGCCTTGCCCAGGCCCGCCGGCCTCGCGGGGGTGGCTCCCGGCCGCCGCGCAGCCACCCTGGCTGTTAGCTGGCATTCCTGCCTACTAGGGGCAATTTGAGGCGTGACCGGGGTTGGCCCGGGACAGTGGAGGGAGACCGGGAAGCAGCAGCCGAAGGGCTGGTGGGGCTCAGCACTTAAAGAGAGAGGCAGCCGCTTTCGGTCGCTAGTGAAGCTTAACCAAGGGCAGGAGAGTCAAAAGGGTGTTTTTAGGCAGGTCCAAAGGAGAGAAACTATTTCCGGAAAACAAATACCCACATGTGGCCAATAGAGGGGTTGAGCCTGGAATGAGTGTCGCATCCTAGCCGCCCCACGGAGCTTCTTCAGGTGCAGGCTGCCTCTGTCCATTACGCCAGTTTCCTGGGCACCCTCTGCAGGGCGCGGACCTGTCCTGGGGTCTCAGATCTCTCTCAGGAAGGGTGGGGAGCGTTGGGGGCTGACTGATGGTTTGACCTCAGGGAAGGGCATGCCTCCATGGGGCCAGCAGGGTGCTGACAGGGCAAGACGTTCTGGGCAGGTCCCAGCTCCCTCTCAGGAGGATGTGGGTCAATTCCATGACTCAGTCCGACCCTCCCTCTCTTGGTCACCTGGGGACTAGGACTGGGGCTCTGCGATGCCTCTTTTATAACTTCTATTGTATTTTTCTTTCTCATTACAAAAGCAGTGCATGTTTATTGTAAAATTAATGAAAAATGCAAACACGCAAAAGGAAGAAAATAAAAACCAAACATAGTCTCATTACCTAGAGACAAACCTTTCTTGTATATCCTAAGTACAAACACAGTTATTCTGTGGGACAATTGGCTTTTTCTTTTTTAAACAATATACTGTGAATGTCTTTCCATGTGAGAATCCTTCCAGTGAATGTAGTTCAATAAATAGACCCTCTCCTTAACGACTACATGGTACTTTCATTGCAGGGATGTGGTGCGATATTTTCAACCATCCCTTTCCTGGGCTTTTAGCGTGTTGCCATGTTTTTTACTTCTGTCCACACCATTCTAGGGTCATTCTCCTGCTGGGTCACCATGCATGTCCTGAAGATCTATTCCTCAAAAGAGTTGGGTTAACTGTTCTGCATTTTTAAAAAGTTTTCCTATGTTTTGTCAAATTGACCTTTAGAAAGGTTATGTCAATTCATACCCCCACCTGCAGAGAATGCAAAAGTCTGTTGCCAGAATTCATCATCATCAATCATGAATATTAGTCTTTTTTTTTATTCTTTTATCTTTGCCTATTTCTTAATTGAAGTACTCATCTTTTTCTTACTGGTTTGTAAGAGTGTTTATATACTCAATCTATTAGTTCTTTCTCATGTGTTCTGCAGTTTTTTCCCAATTTAGCAATTGCTTTTTACATTTAAATTTACACTTAAAATTTTTGTGTGGTTGAAATTCTTAATATTTTAATTTGTGGCTTCTGCCTTTGGTATCATTCTATAAAGCCCTTTCCTACCTCAAGATTTTCCATTTGCCTATATATTCATCTAGTACTTCCACTGTTTCATTTAAATTTTTAATTCATATGGAATTTATTTTGGTATATAGTGTAAAATAGGAATCTAAGTTTTGTCCCTGTCCACTCCTCCTACCTTCATTGTTGGTTCCCAATCCTTTTGACTCTGGCACACACTACAGCCAATTCCTAAACAAGCAGAGCCAGAAGGGAAGATCTGATGGGGGAGGTCCTGCCTCAAGGAAGCACAGTCTTGAGGTGAGGGATTGGGAAACTTCCTAAAGCAGGAACAGGACCCATATTTTAGTCACTTATTATTGGAATCACATAGATCTGGATGAAGTCCAGTTTCTGCCAATTTAACCCTGTGGAACCTGGAGCAAGTTACTTATTTAAACCTCAATTTTCTATCTGTAAAATGGGCATACTAATAGCACCTACCTCTGAGAATGGATGTGAGGATAACGTGATATTATGTTTGGCACATAGCAAGCACTCGATATTGTTATCAGTAGGAGTAGGTGGAGAGAAGATGGGAAGATGAATGCATCTTCACGTGATATGGAGATGTTAAAAATAATACAGACTATCAATAATCATAGCAATAAAGGTGATGAGTCCATGTGTTAGAGTTACAGTTTGAGTTCAGGAGAGTTTATCCAGACCAATAAGGAGGGTTCTTGTGGAAAAAAAGGGCTTAAATTCCTATAACCTGGAGTCTGGACTTTAACTAAACTCAGATATTTCAGAGGAATCCAGTAGCATTTCTGTTCTCAAACCTGTTCCAAGACTTTCTGAGGGACCCGCCTAGGTTGGAGAGAATTGGCTGAACAAACGGCAGTTGGGGAGCTCACAGGATGGGGAACCCTGGGGGCTCTGGGCTCTAAGTGGGCAGCCGTCTCCCTCCTGGCTCAGCCCCAGCTGAGGATTGCTGCAGAGGGAAATAGCCACTGGACGTGAGCCAGGGCACCAGTCGGTTTAACCCAAGGAATCAATGGGCACTGTGTTTTCTCCCTGGAAATGAGAAAAATGACATGGTGAGAAGGCATATGCCTTGTCCAGAATCACAAATCCCAGGGGCAGAGAAAGCAGAGAGAAATGCCGCCTCCGAAGGAGCCATTTCCCATCCTGAGGAAGCCCAGAGCCTGGCCTGGACTAACAAAGGGAAGGGGAGTGCTGCTCCCCAGCTCCTGGGCGGTGGAGTCCCAGCATATTTTTATGAGGCATGGACAATGAGTAGCCATTCAAAAGGCCAAAGCTGCCTCTTCTTAGAAAAAGGCAAATATTTTAGGAATCCTTTGTTAGTAGGTAAATGCCTGATTGCTTTTTAAGGGAGTGAGACTCAGCTTGATGCTCTATATTTAGGGCTTTAAGCTTTGATTCTGAATTTTGCTCCAGTAGAACAGTGGTTCTCACTTCTGGCTGCACACTGGAATTAGCTGTGGAGCTCTTAAAAATACGGATGCCCAGGCCCCACTTCCGGGAGGTTGGATTAAGTTGGCCTGTGGTAGGTCTGAGGCGTCAGCATTGTTAAAAAGCTCCTGAGGATTCTAATATGTAGTTTAGGATTGAGAAGAGGCTCCTTTCGCATTGCTGTATTATCTTTCTCCCCAGCTGGTGAGAACTAGGTTACAAGACAAAACTATCCTGACAAAATGTTTCTCGAATTTTAAAGAATTATCTGGGGATCTTGTTAAAATGCAGTTTCTGATTCAGTGGTCTGAGATTCTGCATTTCTAACAAACTCCCAGGTGATGCTGATGCTGCTGGTTTCAGGACCACCTTTGAGTACCAAGAGTCTAGAAATGGTCCTCATATTTCAATGAGCATAAAAAAGACATGGAAGCCTATTGAAAAAGCACATTCCAGGGCTGATTCAAAGTGTCAGGGATGAGGTCCAGGAATCTGCATTTAACAAGTCCTCAGGTGAGTTGATGCACTTGGTAGTCAAAGGCCCCTCTGGGAGAATGTGGCCAGACTGCCTACAGTTTTCTCAGGCAGTTATCTTTTTAGCACATCCTGGAGTCAGCACTAGACTGGAAGATCACACAGTCAGTTGGCTTGGACTCAAAACTGAGCAGAGAGCCCTTGATGCCTGGCTCCCAGGTCTGAACTCCAGCTTGCTGGTTCTGAGATCCTTTAACGTTCAGGCCAAATCCTATTACCATAGGAGACCTACAAGTCCTTGCATTTTCTTGGAATAAAGGAGCCATCTGTTTAGGTTTGGGTTTTGATTGTAAAGTTATTTGACCTGTCCCCGCTTGGAACTGTGACTAATGCATCAAGAGGCAGAGCATAGATCCTGGGAGAATGAAAAGCAAAAGGCTTTAAAGATGCCTCCCACCCAAGGAAAAACCTCAAGCAGGAAAGTAAAAGATGGTATTAAAAAATCAATGCTGTATGTTATCTTAAAGACATCAAATAAGAAGTCTCCACCAAATTAATGTGGTTTTTTTCCTTCACTGAGACTGTCTTTGAGGTAGGATAAACTCAGGACCTGAAATGAGAGTCTGAAAGAAAATTGACAAATCCCACCCAGTCTCTCCTTTGGTTACTGTGAGGCCCACCACTTTTTGAGTATTAATTATGACTCTGGACCTTTATTTTTCTCCTGGTTCTTCTCTCTTATTTCTCCTTGTTAAGGCCATTCTGCTGCTTATTAGCAGCTCTACCAAGGGTGGAAAACGGAAATGAACCTCATATAAGGCAGTGCAACATCTGTGAGTAGGTCTGCTTAGAGTTTTGATGGGGAGAAATAGAATCAATTATTATTGCAGGTCTTATGGAATTCCCCTCAATGTGCTGTCCAGGTCTACTTTTATACGGTGAATTCAAGCCTTATAACAAGAACAGAATGCCTCCACCATAGTTCAATATCCACCAGCAATAATTTGGTAGAAAAATTAGAACTTGAAAAATGCTTAGTTCTTTTATTCATTCATTCACATATACCTATTATTTTATATGCTTCTTATTCTCATGGTCATCTGGTAAAACTGTTGTGAGATGGGGGACATCAATTTATTACCACATATGTGTGACTTTCATGTTTAAGGAGGAGAGCTTTTTTTATCTATTCCTTCTAGCTAGTTACAATATATTACATAACAAAACATACCTCCTATTCCCATTACTTGGGATAATAAATATCTTGGAGAAATTTCTTTCAGAGTTTGGTTACTCAGTCAAAACCTAAGTATCCTGCTGGGAGAAGAATAATCATTTTAGTGATACTGTTCTATGCTTTGGTTGAATTGAATAGTTACTAATCTAGCCAGAGAAGAAAGACACGGTAATTGGAAGTGAGCAAACACACTGAGCCCCTCAAAAAAAGACTAATGAGAAGTGTAAAATTTCTCATCAAACATCTATCCATCTGTTTTCTGCTTTCCTTACAATAGTCATTGGAGCTGTAGGAAATAAGTCGAGGGGCTTGGTCTACACTAGGGAAAAAATGCTATTCCTTATTCAAGTGATCTGGAAATGAGTTTCAACAGACACAATCTGCCAATGGTCAATGTTAGGTCAATAACTCTAATAGCCAATTTGAAATTTTTTTTAAGAAAATGTAACACCTCCACCCTCCACCCCATCCCTTCACTGTGTAACACCACCAGATTTTTTTTTAATTGTCTGAGGGTAGAAAACAGGGATGTTGGTTGGACAATTTTCATGTAACTTGCATAAGTTAATAGCAACTGTTTTCTCTCATTGGTCTACACAACCCAAACTACCCGACTTCATCCAGAACCACTGCTGGGGAGCAGTTGTCAGAAGGGCTGAAGCAATGGGATTGACTATCTTAGTTGTGGTGCGGTCAAGATCTCCTAGAATGGATGCTCCATGAAAGTTCCATGACTCTTGTTCAGTGCTGTATCTCTGGTGTATAGTGCAGTGCTTGGTTCTGGGTAGGCACGTAGATTGGCAGTCTGGGTGTAAACCATATCAGGCAACCAGTGACTTTTTAATTTATTGATTTTTAGAGCTGGAAAGGACCTTTGAGAAAATAGAGATCACTATAAATTTCCTATCCAGCTGCAATTTCTCCCATTTTCCTTCCACACAGAATCGTGATTTTGTTCAGTTGCCCTTCCTCTTCCCCACCCTCAGGAAAGGAAAAAACAACCCCTCTCAAAGGATCTCCTTTTCAGTGATTGATTCAGAAATGGGCATGTGTGACTCAAGGATGGCCAGTGCTTTGTGAGAGGAAGTCTTCTGGGGAATTCTCTCTCCTTTATCCCTGGAGGCTTTGTGTCTAACTGTGATGCCTAGAATTCCAGCAGTCATCTTACTACCAGCATAAGAATGAAGCTGATACTCAGGATGGGAAGAATAGAGAAAATGATGGAAAGAACCCAGGTCTTTCATGACATCATTGAACCACTGAATCAACCCCTGTAATGATTAATTTTATGTGTCAACTTGACTGGGCTAAGGAATGCCAGATACCTGGTAAAACATTATTTCTGAGCGCGTCTGTGAGGGTGTTTCCAGAAGACATTAGCATTTGAATCTGTAGACTGAGTAAAGCAGATGGCCCTCCCCAATGTGGGTGGGCAGTGTCCAATCTGTCGAGGGCCTGAGTAGAACAAAAAGGTGGAGGAAGGGCAAATTTCCTCTCTTGCTTTAGCTGGGACAGCCATCTTCTCCTGCCCTCAGGCATCGGTGCTCCTGGTTCTCGGGCCTTCAGATGTGGACTGGGACTTACACCATTGGCTCCCCTGGTTCTCAGGCCTTTGGGTTTGGACTGGAACCGTACCACTGGCTTTTCAGAGCCTCCAGTTTGCAGACATCAGATCATGGGACTTCTCAGCCTCCATAATAGGGTGAACAAATCACTCGTACTAAATCTTTTTGTCTCTCTGGAGAACCTTGACTAATACAACACCTAAGCTGCCTTGCCACTCAACTTTCTGTTTTGCAGAATAATTCATTTCCTTAATGTTTAAACCAGTTTCAGTCAGGATTTCTGTTGCCTATGGCCCAAAGCATCTTAAATGATTAAGAGAATTTTAAGACCAAGTCCTCGTTTCACATAAGATGTAACCGAGTTTGCTCAATGTCATGTTGCAGGTGACAACAGAACTCAGGACTAGAGGTTGGGTCTTCTGCCCCAAGGTCATTTTTATTATATGTTTCCTTTATTACAAGTTACTTAATTATAAATTAAAGATGGCTTAAAAGTGTATCTCTGAACACACTGTCCTTGTATTTAAAATATTGTCCTGCCTAGGTCAAGGTCTGGAATTCTAATCCAAATTTTCCTCATACGGGTGTGCTGAATCGAAATGGCCACTCACACATACGAAGAGTGTGCTTGTTGACTTTGAAGAACCGAAAACACTTTGTTCCACATTGCTAGGGAGCGCTGGAGTGGGAGACTTGATCTGCTGGGTAACTGTGGGCAAGAAAGAGAAATTATACCTCTTTGAGTCAAGACTTGCCATCTGTAAGGTAAGGGAGACCACAGGATATTGTCCAAGCCTTTGCCAAAACTTTGGTTGAAAGATTTAATGGAATCCATGGGCAGAAGATGGGGTGAGGGTAGGAGGAAGATAAAGCTTGAGGAGATTGGTTTATTCTTTCTGTTCCTAGGGGCATTTCTTATGTCAGGCCATTCTCCCATCTGCAAGGCTTACTGTCTCTACCCCCAATCTACCCCTGCTGTAGGGTCCGGGTGGAGCTGTACCTCCTCCACCAAGTCTTCTCTGGTCTGCAGTATGCACCAGTAACTCTTTGGGAGCTCACTCATTTCCTGAACTCCTTACTCGTTCATTAAATATGTGATGTTATTATGGACTATTTCTTCTGGTATTTCACTCATTTTGCCCCTAAATTTTATATTTAGGGGACAGATCAGCAAAGAAGAAAGGACATAGACTTTAAGGACACATTGACTTGGTTTGAATCCTGCTCTGGGGTCCCTGCTTTGCAGAATTCTGGGGGCCAGTTAGGCAATCTGATAGCCCTGTCTGGCTCTACCACTTTGGAGTAAGCTTCTCTGGCCAACTCAAGTCCACTGTGGAATGCAGTTGGAGCAGGTGTGAATAAGCTCATTGTGTTAGTTTTCTATTGCTGCTGCAACAAACTACCACAAACTTAGTGCCTTAAAACAACACATACTAATTACCTTACAGTTCTGGAGGTCTGAAGTCTAATAGATCAGAAAGGCTGGTGTCTTTAGGAGGCTCCAGGGAGGAATCCATTTCCTTGCCTTTTCTAGCTTCTAGAGGCTGCCTTCATTCCTTGGCTTGTGACCCCGTATCACTCCCACCTCTGCTTCCTTCATCACATCTCTGTTGCTCTGACTCTGACCTTCCTACCTGTCTCTTATAAGGGCCTTTGAAATTACATTTGGCCCACCCAGAAAATCCAGGAGAATCTCTCCATCTCAAAATTCTTAACTTAATCACTTCTGCCAAGTCCCTTTTGCCATTTGAGGTTACATATACATCGGGATTAGGGCATGGACATTTTAGAGGAGGGGAGGCATTATTCTGCCTACTACATATATACTCTTTGGATGTCAGTTTCCACATCTGTAAAATGGAGATACTACTGTCTTCCTCTCAGGGTTATTGAGGTGATTGAATGAGGTAATTTATGTGTAAATTCCCAGCCCCAGACCTGGCACAGTGGAAGTGGTCAATTCTGGTTGGTGTTCTCCTCTTCTGAGTGGGTTGTAGTGAGCTGGAGACGGCCAAGCCCTATGACCTCTACCTCTATCTAACCGTTTTTCGCTTCTAGCTAGTGCTGGGTCCCAAGTAAGAAACCAATAAATGTAATAAACAATGACCTTGTTGGATGACAATGCCTGGCATATAACAAAGGCTCTACAATGGTTTGATTGTTTGTTATTTTGTTAGCAATGGGTGGAGTGGGCAACATCTGATTAAATGCTATTATTTATCAGACCCAAAATGTAAATTTGGATTCTTCTGCTACACTTTTACCTAATTACCCTAAACGCCAGTGTGAGAGAGGAATTAGTTCACAATACAATTTAAGGAAAAAAAAATCCTGCTATCATGGACTTTTCTCCTTGGTCTGGAAACTTCTTGGTTTCCTACAGTGCAGCTGACTGCTCTCTCTGCCACTGAAAAATCTCTCCAAGGGCCGTGTCCAGTTAGGTCACACAAAGCTAGTCTTATTATTTAGAGAGCACACAATGCCCCCTCACACGGGGCACAGAAGAGGAGGAATTTTTTTAAGCCAATTCCAGTCTCCTGGAGCTGCAGACTGCCCTCGGGGCAAAGAAGGCTGCAGAATAATTGGGAGGAGTCTGGCAGGAGAGAGGCCAACATAAGTTAAAGCTGCATTTCTCTCTGTATCCAGGGATGCCACGCCACTTTTTAAGCATTCTCCTCTGGGATAAACCTGTGTGTCAAGAAAAACAATTGAATAATATGGAAGGACCAAATCAGGAGGACTGCAGCCTCAGTCTGAGAAAATAATACCAGGAACACCAGCCTGTCTGCACTGCAAAGTTGAGGAGGCGGGTTCGATGATTCTGCAAGAGAACTGGGTCAGGGAGGAGATGCTGTCTGCTTAGAATACGCTTCAGGCCCCTTAAACTTGGTAGGTTCAAGCTTTTTCAAGATAATAAGGTAAAAACAATCTTGCATCATCCCTCTGTCAAACCATAGTGCTGCAGCCCCAGGATTCCTAATACTGTCGTGGATAATGTGTTTAGAGAATAGGGTGGGAGGGGAACCAGAGATGAGGCCCCAAAACTGTGAGAGGGAGGGGCATGAGAGGAGGGCAGACCATCAGATGGGACTCCTCTGACCTTAGAGCCAGAATGGGACTATGAGGAGAGGACTCTGCATGCTGCTGTTTCTGAAGCATTGTCCTGGACTTCCATGCCACCATGCCTTGGCGAGTGAAGGCCAAGGCATGGTCAGGCAGACATACTTGGTCACAGCATTCTGAACTACTAGCTCATGGGGGTTGAACTTGTCTAAGGGACCTTTTATGTGACCAGAGTATAGAAGTCATGGTCCTAAGTGATGGCATAGACAGACACTGAATGATCTCAGTGTCTCGTCTTCTCTCTGGACAGAGCAGGCTGGCAGGATCTGGGGAGTCAGGCTGGCTGAGGTGGCATATTTCAGAGGCCAGAGCAAATCCCAGCAGTAATACCCAGGAACATAGGCACTGGTGCCCAGGGCAAGCAGCCCAGACCTGGCGTCAGGTTACCAAGGCTGTGCTAGGCAAGAGAAGGTGAGTCAGGTGAATATGCAGGAGCCTCTGGGACCACAGGTTGCTAATGAGTACAGGGTGAGAACTGAGGTTAGAAGGCGTAGCCCAAGGAAATGCCTGGGCAGCTGTGTGCAGGGATCCTCAGTGTCTAGGGGCTCCTTGGAGCATGCATATCTGGGGCATCCACATCTTAGGGCTTAAGGACGTAGCTTAGGAGTGGAGGATCAGAAATGTTTTGAGCAGATTGGCCCCTCCGAAAAACTGCGATACACTCAGTCTTTAAGATCAACATTAGGAAGTGCGGCAGGCTAAGCAGGGGGCTGTACTTTGGGTCCCTTTTGCCACAAAGCAGAGGGCAGTCTTTGAGTCTGGCCTATGTCAGGCCAACCCTGCCCTTAGAGGACTTTTAGGTATATGCCCCCAGGCAGAGGGCTTTCTACACTTTTCTCCGGTAGAGTGGAAGCAATCCCACTATGAGAAGACCCCCAGTGGGGGTGTTGACGTTGGATAAGAACCGAGAGACGCTTAGTGCTTGTGCACTGTGACAGAGGAGGGTTGCCAAATTTGGCACATAAAAATACAGGAATCTCTGTTAAGTTTGAGCTTTAGAAAAACAGTGAATAAATCTCTTAGTATATATATATCCCAAACATGCACGGGACATGCTTACACTGAAAATTATTTGTTCTTTTTCTGAAATTCAGGTTTAACGGGGCGCCCTATATTTTATGTGACCACTCTTACGGAGGCCCATATAAAACAGCCAGCCTGAGACAAGCCCCGGTGCCAGGCCACAGCAAATCAGGCAGGTGTCTTCTCTTGACTCAACCTCTGTGAAAGGTCCATTTTAAGGCCAGATCCTGAGTCAGCAGAACAAACATTCGTATTGAATAAAATGTCACTTGCCATCACAACTACTTTGAATTTAGACTGCAGTCCATTCATGAGAGTGCCATCCACCAACAAGCCTCAACCGACTTGAGAGATACACACAACTGCAGCTGCTGTGGCGATACAGACAGAGCCCGACGCAGGCGCAGCACACGGAACCCCGCCGTGTCGTGGCTTTCAGAAAGCTTGCTGATCTCTCTCTTTTTCTCCTGTTCTGAACTCTCTATGGAGAAACTCACTGAGGGAGAAAGCAATGAGGCTCTCCCTGGGCCAGAAATTCCAGGCTGACATGACCCAGGGGTAGCGGGTGGGCTTGACAGTCTGTCAGTTTCTGGCTACTGTTCCTTGTCAATCACTCACTCCTGCTAAATTGCAGAAACTCCTTTGCTTCATATCAGACTTTATTTGCTCCTGATGCAGTTTAAGCCCAGCTTCTGGAGTGTCTACAGGGAACTAGGGACCACCCTGTCCACTTGGTCATGGGGATCCCTTAAGTCAGCCCAAAGCTTTAGCTTCTTTTTCTTCCCATCTGAGACTAAGCCTTTGGGTCCTCTCCAAATTTTTCATTTTACTTTTATGCTCTGACCTCATTTTGGCTGTAGCCACATTTACCTTCTTTCTGTTCCTTGAATGTGCTAAGTTTATTTCCTCCAAAGGGTGCCTGGAATATTCTTCCCCCAAATCTCCCTACCACTGCTCCCATCACCTCCTCCCAGTTTAATCTCTCTCTACTGCCTCATTGACTTTAAAAAAAACCCTTATAACACTTATCATTACTGTTATTTTCCAGCTTATGTGTTTGTTTGTTTACTTATTATATCTCCCTCCTCTGGAATGGAAGCCCTCAGGCTGAGGATAGTGCTTGGTGCATAGCAGGTGCCCCACAAATGTTGAGAAGGCGGGCGTGGCTCTCCAGGAAGGGCCCGAGGAGAACGGAGAGCTTCCCCACAGTCCTTTTTCTCTCTCTGGGCCTCGGCAGGTCTCCTTGTGCTTCCTCTTGCCTCTACCGCACCCACAACTCGAGAGAATAACCCAGTAGGGCAGTGCTCTGACTGTTTTACATATACAGATAGGAAAACAACTGAAACTTGGTCCTTGCTCTAAGGAGATAAAAACAAAGTAGTGTTTTATTCAAGAAGAATGTGTGTAATAACAGTAATCTGAAAATAATGATATCTATGAGGTCCTTGGCAAAGCCACCCAGGAAACAAAAAACAATAGATGTGAAAGCTTCAGTGAGTCATAACACCACCTTTCAGCATCAAACTGCCCTGGAATCAGATTCAGATAAACTGGTTTCATCAACTCTGGACTCAGCTGTTCGTGTCCCTTTTTATTCCTAGCGCCAACTGCACATTCTCCAGATAATGGCAAGGTATTGGCTCTCCTTCAAAACACTCAACTGTGCAGAGGAGGAATGAAAAGGATTCCGTGTCAGCTTCTTAAGGTCTGAACACAAAAATAGCTCCCTTCCCGGGCCTGCCCAGTGGGCTTTCTTTTCCCTCTGGTCTACAGAGAGCTGCTGATGGACCCATGTTCGTCAGAGGTGGCCTGTGGATGACCTGTGTCAGAGTTATTTAAAAGCTTATTTAAAATGCAGATTTCTGGGACTCGCCAGAGACTTGGTGACTCTAATCTGGAGACTGTCATTTTGTGACAGTTTTTTGTCCTGGAGAGGTCCCAAGGCAGAAAGTGGAAAGTGTAAGCTTGAGGTAGGTCACGCTTCAGGCTGGACTGTCTCAAGGAGAGTGTGTGCTCACACTGCACTGCCCACCACAGCTGAGGAGAGGTGATGTGGGACACCAAAAGTGACTGCTATACAAAAGTCTCACCTGCTCAAAACTTTGCAAAGATGTGTTTTCCATTACTATGAGGATGACTTTAAACTTCCTATTTTGGCATTCAAGGCCCTTTGTGATTTGGTTCAGTGCTTATCTCCAGTTCAACTCTTGCCCCTCCCTGGAGGACACTGTGCTCCGGCCATTGTGAACAACATTCCAGCCATTCTGAATGCTCCTGTTTTTTCTAACAGATCCTGACACATTAAGGTGTTTGATTTGGTCCTACTGGTAATGGGGGATCCATCAGTGCTTCTAAAAGCTGAGGAGGTTGGGGTAACTTGGTTAAGTTTATATTTTAGAAAGATCAAGCTGCTCTGAGGTTGGAGGATGAATGAGAAGGAAGTGAAACACTAGAAGAAATTCACTGTGGCTGGACTTTATCCTGAGGACAATGAGGGAGCCACGAATGTGTTTTAAGCAGAGTGGTGTAGTAATTCACATGTTAGATGACCCTGGCTCTAGGGTAAAGCATGGATTTGAGGGTAACTGATTTGGTGCGGGGATGTGGAGGCAGTCAAGGATGGTGCCCCAGTGTCTAACCTGGGCAAATGGGTAGATGGTAGTGTCATTCAATGATACAGAGGTCAATGAGTAAAGAACAGGTGGGGCAGGAGATAGTGAATTAATTTAGTTTTGGATATTCTGAGTCTGAGGTACCCTCGGGACATCCAAATGGAGTTGTCTAGAAGTCTGTCCAAGAGAGAGAACTGGGCTGGAGCTATAGATTTAGGAGTCATTAAAGGATATAAATGGTCGAGTCCAGAGAAGGTGTCTATTGAGAGTGAGGAGGGGCTTGGGCTGAACCCCAAAGTACACCAGTATTTAAGAGATGAGAAACCCATAGAGAAGGCTGAGAAGGAGAGGTCTGAGAGGCAGGGGAAGATGACCAGGGTAGAATGGAAACCAAGGGAAGAGGCTGTTTGAAGAGACTGATCAGCAGTGTCAAATGCTGCTGAAAGTTCAAATGAGATGAAGACAGAGAAGAGTTTGTTGTTGTCAGTATCCAGCAGGTGGTTGGTGATATGGTTAAGAGGGCCTCTGTGGGTGGTGAGGTCAGAAGCTGGTTGTTGTGAGTCAAAGAATGAGTAGGAGTTGAGGAGGTGAGATAGAGAGTACAGACACATTTTGTTTTTAAAGAAGGTTGGTTGTGAAAGAGAGGAGGGCAGTAGTTTGAGTGAGGGTTGAAAAATAATACTGGGAGACACTGCAGTGTGTTTAAAGGTTAATATGAAGGATCCAATAGAGAGGGTGATGCTGACCTTACAGGGGAGGGAGAGAATGATCCAGGTAGTAGAGAGATGTCTGAGAGGTGGTGGAGAGTAGGGATGGGATGCAGTGTAGGCTTGCCCAGGAGGAGAAACAGCCCTGCCATAGTGAGAGGAGGCGTGGAGGAGGCATGGACCAGAGAGGGTGCAGGGAGAAAATGATGAGAATTGGAAGGAGTTCCCCCTGGTGATTTATTTTACTTTGAGAAGAAAGAAACAAGATCAACTGATGAGGTTGCGGGGGCAGGCGTAGTAACCCAGGTTTGAGAAGAGTACAGAAAGCTTAAATAGCTGCATCAGGAACCAAGAGCTGCTGAGTGAAACCATGAGTTTCTGGGCGGTGTAGAAGGCTCAGCTGATATTCGGCGACCTTTCGATATTCTTTCTCTGGGGAAGTAATCTATGTCCCTCTCACACTCTCATCGTGTCTCACATTATCTCTACCTCTCTCAGGGCACTTATCACTTTCTAACTCTTTGTACAGTGATTTGTGGGTCTCTCAGCTCTCCTTCTAGACTGTTGTAAGCTCCACAAAGGCGGGCTTTGTCTTCCAGTTACTCAGCGCCCTGTGACATTGCGAGGCACATAGAAGGAGATCAAAAAACACTTGTAGAGTAAGTGAGTGCGGCCTGACCTGGAGAAGACAGCAGGGCACCTCCTCTGTGATCTGGCAGACGTATATTTAGAAAGCAGGGCTCCAGCTAGTGTGCTCCGAGGGTGAGACACGTAGTGCAGATATAGATTTAGGAGGCATCAGAGTTTATAAATGGCCAAGTTCAGAGAAATGTGACTCTGATGCCCTACTCTCGTTTAGATGCTGGAAAGTTCATCACACCGATTATCGCATTCCTGGGATCTTGGAGCAGCATTCTCAACCCGGTCAGATACAACGCCCTCTTTCATTAAAATGTTATTTTATAATTTCCATTTTACTTTCTTAAGGTGAAATTTGTTGACAATATAATCTACCTTTTACATATAATTAAAAAAATAATGTAATCCTAACTAAAAAGAGGAGAAATAAAAGGAAAGTCATTTATAATAAAAGAATACTTTGTCAATGCTCAGATCTACCTAACCTAGAAGAGGGCTTCTCAAACTTTTATGTGCATGTGAGTCATCTGGAGGTCTTATTAAAATGCAGATCCAGATTCAGTAGATCCGGGGCGGGGCCTGAGAGCCTTCCTTCCAACAAGGATGCTGGTAGATGCAGATGCTGCTGGTCTGTGGACCAGCCCTTGAGTAGCAAGGAACTAGGGCTCATAAGATAGCACTTGTATGCTTTCCTCATCTTACAACAAAGGTATTTGGATTTAAGAGAACTAAAACAAAGTTTAACAGAATATTGATGGCACTTTCTTTAGAGTGGTGTTTTGAAGTAAGCCATATATGTAACCATCGTGAATGTGACAGTTTCAGAGGCAGATTTATTCAAGTGTGGCCTAATGGTGGCTCAAATACCATGATATGATTTTTGGAAAGGGTGACTAACTCTGGGAGAAGTTTTGGAGAAAACAAAGTAAATCTGTCCCCAATTTCCACTGTAGTTTCATTATTGGATAATTCAGTGTATATCGAAATTATGCAAAAAATATTTTGTGTTTGTATGTAAAACGTAGTTAGGCTTTAGTCTCAGAGAACTCTAAGTAGGATTTTCCCCTGCATCCATACCGGGTGGGACTTGAAAGTCATGTGGGACACTGGACCAGTCTTTGTTGTGACCATCTGTCTCATACATTGCAGAATGCTTGCACCTCTGCCCCCACCCAGTAAAGGCCCAAGAAATGCCGACGGTGCTTCCCCATCATTGACACAACCAAAAACATCCCCTCCAGCTTCCACGACAGCCCCACTGAGAGCCACTGACCTAGAGGGACTGAGGAAGAAGAGCAACTGTGAGTGGAGGCTTCCAGAAGCACATTGCATCAGGGCCCACTGCTGTGAGCAGAAGGTGCATGTCCCTGGGAAGGAGCCACCACCAGATGGCATCCACTAAGCCAAGTTCGCAAATCCATGGACGCTGAGTGGACACAAATGGCTTGTCTTCTGTATCGCAAAGAAGACAGAAGCTGCACGCTTCCCTGAGATATGACATTTTCAGGATACTGCCTGAGACACAGTTATACATTTTTCTAGGTGCAAATTAGCTGCAGTGATATTTCTACTATACAGTCGAGTGAGACCAAGGTCGTGGCCTTGTTGTTCTTGCTCATCCTGGGGAAGAGGGAGAAGTAGACGAGGTTCCTTCTGGCTGCTGGCTGCTTCCCCGGCTTCACCTGGCACCAGGCCTCTTCATGCTTATTCTGTTTGTTTGTTCCTTTGTTTGTGATTTTGCTTTTGTGGTTTCTGGAAGCTCTTTTAGGTCTCAGGGTTCTCTTACATACTGGTCTCTGTGCCTAGGATGTTCACTTTCTTTTCCAGTTTACATGACCCTTCCTCAGGGAAGCCTTCCTGGACCCCCAAGACCAGGTCACAGATAGTCCTTCCTTTCGTGCTCTCCTGCCACTCTGAGCTTCTCCATTACAGCTCCAACCACAATATTAACTACTTAGTGATTTCTACTTAAGGTCTGCTTTCCCTTCTAGACGTGAACTAGTCCCATCTCCTAGCACAAGGCTTGACACCAAGCAGACGCTCAATACTTGTTTGATGAATGCGTGCGAGTCAAAGGGAAGGGATTTATTTATTTTTATAAATAATAAAGAGTATGCAGGCCAGGAGTCTATGGGAGGATTAAACTAAACTAAGACATAAGGGAGGCACAAGTGAGTTCTTCTGAAAGAAAGAAGGAATTCTAGAATGTGGAGAAGTTTACTGGCAACCATACAATGGGATGCTCAACTTTCTGCAATTCTGCTGGGTGCAGTCTGGGTGTATTATGCATACAGTGTCTGTGTGTGAGCTGCAGAGAAGGAGAAGATGTGTGGACAGAGGGAGAGCGACTCCAGGGGACCAGAGGTAGGACCCCAGGGGGTGCAGATCAGTGCATCTGCTGGCGAGTCAGAAGGAACACTTAGACACCATTATAACACTACTGCCCTACTGGGAAGTGAGTTCATATCAAGGCAGGACCCTAGCTTGCTTTCCATTGTCTGTTGTTTCTGGACTTTGGAGAAGTTTATTAAGTCCCTTCACCTTCACTTGCCTCACCTATAAATGGGGAAATTACCTATCTCAGCTACTGGCTAGGAGGATTAAGACTTGGTGGTTGAGCAAGATCTTTCTACATTGTAAAGTGCTACCCAAGTATTTCAGTTGATGCTACTCTCTGTGTCCTAAGCAGATTTCTCTGCTCTGTGACACACCTGGAAACAGTGCAGACAGCCTGTGCAGCAGTGCCCTTGTTCAGTAACTATACTCTGCAACACTTGGCAAGTATTATTGAGTACCTACTGCATGCCAGGAAGTCTTCTAGGCCCTAAGAATGTAGGGTGAACAAAGCGGGTGGTGGTAAGTGCTCTGAAGCAAACTGAAGCTGGAGAAGGGGTTGGAGAAGGATGGAGATGGGGGTGCTATGGCTGTCAGGGCAGTGGTGACAATTGAGTAGAGATCTGACAAAGTGAGCAAATGAGCCAGGCAGATAATGCATAGAATATGTATGAGGTTGTTATTTCATTTAATCCTTTCAATAATCCTGAAAGGCAAATATTTTTGGATAAGAGGAAATGCAAACACGGAAAAGTGAAGCAATGTGCCCAGGCTGATATAGCTGGGAGTGCAGAGATGGGTGCATGCCCTCCCATGGCTGCTCCCATCCCATTCTCACACTGCCCCTCTTTCCATCCTCAGTTATGCTATTCTGTCCTCTTCTTTCTCTTCCCACTGTGATTACACAATCCTTTCTTCAACTTTCTGTTTATTTCCCTTAAAAAAATGGATGAAGCGGCAAGGGAGTGGAGAAAACTGGTAACTTGATGTACACATATTCACACCAAGGATGTTGATATTGAACTCTAAAACATGTCTCCCATGCACCCATTTCTCCATCTCCCCGCCACCTTCCTGTCGAGGTTATCACCACCTCTCACTAGCAGAGGCTCCTAACTGCTCTCTCTGCCTCTAATTCATTCTCTGAGCAGCAGCTAGGGAGATCTTTTAAAAATGTAAATTGGATCGTGTCACTCTGTGCTTAAAACCCTCCAGTGGCTTCCCACTTGCATACAGAATAAAATTCAGACTTCTCACCTGACTCTAGCATGGCGTCATCCGGCCCCTGCCTACCTTTGCAACCTACCTCATCTTGTCCCGCCTTCCTCCTGGTGCACTCAGGTCATGTTTCAGCTCCTCAAACATCACACTCTTCCATGACTCTGTACCTAGCTAACTTTTTTTCATTTTGAGTCTTCAAATTAAATGTCACTTGTGTAGATAGCCCTCCCCTAGTCACCCAGCCTAAATTAGGTCTCTCTTGTTATTCCCTTTCAGTCTCCAGAGCCTCTGATAGACTGAGAAGCCGTGAGGACAGAAGCTGGCTGTGGTAAGCAGGCTTCACCATGGCCCCAGTGATCCTGTCTCTTGGTTTTCACACGTTGTGTAATTTCTCCCCTCAGTATCATCTGAACCCAGTGATTTGATTTGAATCAATAGAATATGGCAAAGGTGGTGGGATGTCACTTCGCAACTAAGTCACAAAAGATTGTGACCTTTGCTCTGCATTCCTGGCTTGCGTGCTCTGATGAAGCAAGTTTCCTCCATATTGGAGAGACCCTTGTAACAAGGCACTGGGAGCAGCCTGTGGTCAACACCCATCAAGGAACTTAGGCCCTTAGTCCACAGCCCTTGAGAAATTGAGCGCTTGGAACTGAACTTGGAAGCAGATCCATCCCTGGATGAGCCTTCAGGGGAGACCGCAGACTTTGGGCTCACACCTTGACTGCAGCCTTGTGGGAGACTGTGAAGCAGAGGACCCGGCTAAGCTATACGTGATTTCTGACCCACGGAAACTGTGAGATAATAAATGTGTGTTGGTTTAGGCTGCTGAATTTTGGAGTAATTTGTTACACAACAACAGATCACTAGTACGCTGTCTGAGCATTCATTCATAAATATTTGCTGAATGAATGAATGAATGATGTGTCTTTGTTGAACATCCTGAGGAGGGTTGGGAAAGGAAGGCTCCAACTGTACCAAGCTCAAGCCTCTAATCCCTGTGGCTCTCTGCGCTCACAGGGCTTTTCTCCCAGGCCGCATAGCAAGCTCTGACTAGAAGGCCTGTTGGCTTCCTGAAAAGCTAGTTTTCAGTAAATGGCCTTCCCTTTCACCTCACCTTTCTCAAGACTAACTCTTCACCCTCTTAGGATCCAGTGGTCTCCTAATAAGATGAATTTCAAAACCCAACATTCGTTGTTTGTGACAATGCATGTTTCTCCAACAGCACAAACAACCCCACCCTTTTTCCTGGTTCTCAGTGTTGTGAGCTCATGTGATGATGCCCCCGAAATGAATAATTCATGGTTTATGAGGACACTTCATGAATATACAGGATGCCATATAAAATAACATAAATGTTGCCTAATAGAATTAATACACTTTCCAAGCAGTTCAGCTTGAGGCAATTATTGCACTTCCTGGGAGATACGAATTACTTTGCCCTCAGCCTCATGCCGAATAACCCCCCTAAGACACACACTAATTACCCAGAAATACACTGTCTGCCATAGCTCACTGACTAATTGACAATCAGTTTAAAACTTCAGCAAAATATTTTAAAACTTAGGTATCGCATTTAGCAAGGAAACCAATTTTGTTTATCTTCTCATTCTGGTCTGCCTCATTGGCAAAGTTGTAGCGTGGTTTGTAAGTAATGAGTGTGCAGGCTTATTATAATGATCAATGGTAAAAGAACAGCATTCCATCATACCATATAGCATTTCCATCTCTCATGTCTGTGATTCTGTTAAGAACACTTACCAATATTATATCCGTTAATGTGATACAAAAATAGAAGGCAACCGTGTATGTAATAGTTATTGCTAATGTGATCTGTTAAGCTCAGGGTACAGCTGTCACCAGCTCCTTTCTCTTGCACTTCTAAGATGTGGCCTTTCCATGCTCTATGCCCTTTACATTTTGATCCAAGCACATGCACCCACTGAGTTCATGCTGTACCTACACGCCTTCCTCCTGCCTCAAAAATAAATTCTGGGCAAAAGCCAAATCCTTGGGAAGCATTCCTCACTCTATCCTTCCTATTACAAATCACCGTTAGAGACCTAACTTCTTTATGAAGCTATATGAGACTAACCCTGCCTTAATCTTGTTTCTAGTCACTTTGATTATTCCAGTTGACATACTACTACAAACCTTTGCTCTGCATTTTCTATAGGGAAAAGTGCATCCAAATTTCACACAACTGATTTATAATTAAACATCTGGGACATGGCCCATTCACACATTGGAGATTGCTGTTATGGGTGGTACAGAACAAATCTGTAGGAGTATAGAGTTTTAGGAGGGGCAATCTATGTGGAATTGTCGGCCTGGCATTTCATCTCGTTGCAACCACAGAATATCCAGCCAAGGGTGGCTTGAACAATTAGGGAATTATTTTTCTCGAAGTCAGGGGTTGGTGTTTTGGCTCAGTGGTGGCATCAAAGACCCAGCTCCTTTTGTTTTTCTCTTCTTCCCTCCTTTGCGTATGGCTGGTTGCCTCGTGCTCTGGAAGTGACTGCTGGAGGAGAAGCAGGAGGGGTCTGCACCAGCTGTGTCTAATGCTTCTATCAGGAAAGCACACTTCTGCCCCAAACCCTCATCAGACTTCAGCTAAGGTCTCATTAGCTGAAACTGTCACAATGGCCACACTTGGCTACAAGGGAAGCCTGGAAACAGTATTTAGCTGGGCACAGTGCTGTCTCAGCAAAGGGTAAGTGGATACTGGAGTGGGAAATAAACGAGTGTGTCATAACTGGGAAGGTCGGAGAGAAGAGCAGATATTAAGCCGGAATATTAGGGATGGGTAAGATTTAGGCAGGAGACAGGAGAGGAAAAGGGATCTTTGGTAGAGTTACAGTGAGAGTAACTTTGGGAGAAGAAGTAACAGCTGCACGTCTAGGAGACCGTGAGAACACTGGCCCAGGAAAATTTTGTTCTGGGAAGTTGGAAAAAAGTCAGCCCAGTGAGGTGTGTCCAGGTCCTGAGGACTCTCCCGCCCTCCCCCACCCGACACATCCCCCGACACGCTCACTCCCAGTGCCGCCTCCGTCAGATTGAAGTGGCCTGTCTGATCAAAGAGAACAAAATCTGAAGGGGATTCTGCTCCCTGCACTTTGATCTTTCGGTGACTGCACAGTGATTCTCAACATTGGCTACACATTGGAATAACTCAGGGGAAGTTTTAAAAATCCCAATGCCAAGGCCATTCCCCAGACCAATTAAGTCAGACTCTGGGGGTGGGGTCAGTGGTGTGCTGGTAAAAGTTTAATAACTGGCTCTCTAGGAAAAAAAAAAAAACAAAATGCATGTATATATGTCCATAAATTTATTAGAAATTTTACTGATATAAAGGATGTGTAGCCTACACCTTACAAATGATAAAATATACAGTACTCTTTACTACAGAATGCTTTTTAGCCCATTGATTCTCAGATAATGCTTTCCTGTTTTTTTGCTGAACTCTTATGTCTGTAGTTAACCTATGGCTGCAATTCAACTGTGACGTCACAAACTCAGACTGGGAAATGAATGCTTGGTGACTGTCCAGATTCAGCCATTGACTCACGAGTGTAGTTTCAACATGCATGTGGGTTGATACTTCGTTTACATCGACAAGCAAAATGAATGTGAAACAGTGAAGATGTGTGTTTGAACTTCACTTGCTCATCAATGATGAGAGGCTTCTTTGCTGATGGGGTCAAATACTGGAGGAATATTTCCTCAATTTTATGTGCCATTTACAATGTAAAGGTTACAGATATGATGCATTTTAAAATTTAATTTGCATTATTAACATCTTATTCATCACTTTCTTAAGTCTGGACCAGGGGTAGGCAAAGTTAGTTAGTAAAAAGCCAGATAGTAAACATTTTACACCTTGTGGCCCACGAATGGTCTCTTCCTCCTCCTTTTTTTTTTTTTTTTTGGTGAGAAAGATTAGCCCTGGGCTAACATCCGTGCCCACCTTCCTGTACTTTATATGTGGGATGCCTGCCACAGCATGGCTTCACAAGCGGTGCATAGGTCTGCGCCTAGGATCCGAACCTGCGAACCCAGGGCCGCCAAATCAGAGCATGCAAGCATAACCTCTACACCGCTGGGCCGGCCCCCCCTTTTAAATTTTCAACAATCCTTTAAAAATGTAAAAACTTGTGGGTCATACAAAAACAGACTATAGGCCAGATTTGACCTGTGTGCTATAGTTTTCAGGTCCCTGATCTAGGCAATCAACACAATAAATCAAGTCCTGATTTATAGTGTTTGTTAATTTCTGTGGTGTAAACATTCCATAGCCATCAATGTGACGGCACTGGACACCGAGCTGGGAAGAGATGCGACAGCACGGCATTATATAGTGTTTCCACTGTTCAGATGTAATCGACCTCAAGAGCACAGATAGTAGTAAAACAATTAGAAAGTTACAAATTTTGAGTATTTATTACCTTTATTTTTAACAAGACATTTAATTCTAAGCTTATATTATCTAATTTTGAACAATGGCCACGTTTAACAACTGGCTCTGAAAATTTCACACTCTCTTGTGAGCTGGTAAGAACCAGCTCTAGGACTCCACTAGATGGGACTCAGGCATCTTTATATTTTATTTTTTGGTAATTTTTTAATAGTCTTTATTTTTTAGAGCTGCTTTCAGTTCATGGTAATATTGAGCAGAAGGTAGGGAGATTTCTCACACACGCTCTCCCCCCACCACGCATAGTCTTCCCTTCATTAGCAACATCCCCCACCAGAGTGGGGCATTTGTTACAACTGATGAACCTACGTCGACATCATAATCACCCAGAGTCCACAGTTTACGTTCGGATTCGCTCTCTGTGTTGTAGATTCTATGGGTTTGTACAAATGTATAATGACATGTATCCACCATTACAGTATCATACAGAGTAGTTTCACTGCCCTAAAAATCCTCCGTCCTTTATTTTTATTGAAACCTCTTTATTTTTTTGAAGCTTCCCAGGAGATTCCAATGTAAAACCACTGCTTTTAGTAAATCTGGCCCGTTTACGACTAGAGCCGGAGGCCCAGGGATATGGTTTCTTCCAAACCTGTCAATCATATTTTTTGAAGTCTCTTATTAATCCATGGGTTTTCTCTTTCTGTATATCCCAGGAATAAACTTCTGGCCTTGTCCCATCTGAGTTACTGCTGCTCTGTCAGCCTGACCGAGCCTCTGTGGTCACCTGCTCTGGCTACTTTATTAACCACCCTGTCTACTTTTCTACCTAAGCAAGTCATCAGCCTCAGTTTTGAATATTTCTTTGCAACTCTTGGGCCACATTCCTCAGCCTTCCTCCTGGAACTAGTGCCTGGCACGCAGCTGGTGCACGATAGATATGAGAAGAATGAGCCTTCCAAGGACGATCCAGGTTCCATCATGGCTCCACAGACAAGTGAGGCCAGGTCCTGGAAGGCTTTTGTGCAAGTCATTTACCTGTCTGATCTCAGATCCATCACCTGCCTTCCCCGCTCTGAACCTCCAGGTACTGAGCCCTTGCAGGCTTCCATGTCAGCTGGCTTCTGAGTAGTGTGGCCTGTGGAAGATTGGAGAGCAACAAGAGAAAAGGAGCCAGGATATTCCTTGTCCTTTCTTCCTGCTTTGGGCAGCACCACCGTGTGGCCTTGTCTTCTTCTAGGCTCTAGCCCCTGCTTAGCAGCACCTGCTATGATTTTAGCCCCACCAGGCAGCCCTGGCTCTTGGGCTCTTCCCTTTGTCCCTCCTACCTCAGGTACTGGCTCCCCACTAGTGCTCATCTTTGGATTGTCTAACCATCCCCTGTGCCCTTTCACTTCGTCCAGTGTCTTTGTAACAACTCCCCTGTATTAAATTCCTCCTCTTGAGCTCTCTTCTTAACAGGGCCTTGTCAGATTCAGCCTGGAATGCTTTGGTGAGGATTCTAGGCTTCATGTTTTACAGTGGTTAGTAGGACACCACTAGAGGTTTCTGAGGAGGAAATGGATATGATCAAATAGAAGAAATGGGGGTTTTAGGAAGATTCACTTAGCAGAGGTGGGGAGAATGGATTGGAGGTTCTATGGAACCCTAGAAGATTCATAGATAGCCTTTGGGAGTCTGTGAACACCCTACAACTGTGTGCAAAATTTTGTGTATATGTGTGTAAGTGAAAGTCAATTTTTTCTGGAGAGAGAGCTTATACCTCTCATCAGATTCTCTATGGGATTCCAAAATATGTTAACGAGTACTGGACTAGAAGTAAGAAGACCAGTTAGGAAGCTCAGTAATTCAGTCTGTCAGTCAGGTTCCCGTAGAAAATAGACTTCACCCAAGATGGTTCTGACGGTGGCTTAAAGAAGCGACTACATCCAGAAATATGGGCAGGGTTGGGTGAACAAACAAGAGACATGGAGGCACCCAGAGACCAGCCACAGTGGGAAGCTCTTAGCCCCTAGGACCACAGGGCAAAGGGGAGGAAGCTGAATGTCTGGACCCAGGACAGCTGGAGCCCTGGAGGCAGGGCTTGGTGGAAGCAGGAGTGCTGAAGGGATCAGCCTCTTCAGAGATGGGGGATGGAAGCGGGGAGGAGGAAGGAAGGCACAGTCTGGCCTCTCTCCTCCCACCCTCTGACTGACTGTTGTCAGTGCCTCCCCCTGGTCTCTACCCCAGCTGAGCCTGGGGGACGTGGTCTGCAGGGGCAGAACAGGGCAGTAAATGTGAGCAAATGGAGGGACTGGGACAGAGCAGTGTAAACGGAGAATAACCAACACACAGAGAATACGTTACTTAGAACTCCCATAATTGTTCAAGAAGAGAAGCCACAAATCATGTTTGGGAGCTCTGGGCACCATTACTCACTCTCTGATTTCTGGATTCTGCTTTTCATTGCTCCCTCCTACACTAACTTGGGCCTTCCCAGTAATGCCAGATAAAGAGAAGCAAAATATGCAGGAGTTTGTTGTTGTTGTGAACTTTGTCCTTCCACATGGCTTGCAAGCTCTTTGACATTGGAAGTCACAAATGTCTCTGAGTCTCCCTCATCCAGGAAGTCCGGAGGTGGCATTTGATATTCTCTGTGGTGCCTTCTGGCTTGAAAGTTTTATGATGCTTTCAGGGGGGTCTTTGGCTTCCTCCCTATGAAAGGCATTTAGTGTTCTGGCTCCTTCCAAATAGGTGAGCAACTCTCCCTTGCCTGCCACTGTCTGCAGTAGTTCGAAGCCTGGAGGAGAGCAAAGACGACAGTATCCCTGTCCCTTCAAGGAGCCGTCTGCGGCCTATTAGCTTTTTATCGACTTTGGCTGTGCTGTTGATTGCTAGGATTTGTAGTGAACTGCTTTCATATATATATTTGAGTAAAGTGTTGCCTAGGCTGAAGAAGCACTAATTTTGAAGATATATTTGCCTTCTAGTCTGTGTTCTAGAGAGACCTAATATAAAGAAGCACCCAGCAACTCTGCTTCCTGGGTGAGTGGAGGGAACTGAGGAGTGTTGCTGAAGGGAGTTCGCTTCCGTATGCATTTCGGAGATTTAATTTTATTAGCCAATGCAAATGATCCGTTCCACAAATGTAAAACAAAAGGACAAGAAAATGATCCCTGTGTCAACATCAGGATGTCTGACTTAAAATCCCATTCAAATAGCTCCCTAAAAATGATCAGACACTGAATACATTATTTTTCTGACTTTGACAAAACCAGTCTGCACAAAGAAGCAGCCCCATGAGGTTATGGATAAACCAACCACGTTAAAACTTGAGCATTTTCATGTCAGTCACAGATTTTCTTAAGGGCCAAGTCACTGTTTAAGGACTAATGTGTTTGGAGAGGAGAAAAAAATCGCAGTGTGTTATTAGGCAGAATCCCCTTTATATACAGGGATTGGATCAGTTTGACCCTGATTGTGCCGCCTGCTTTATTGTCCTACTTCAAACACGGGGCCCTGGGCATCATCTTAAGGAAGGGCTGATTGAACTGTCGGCCTGACACTTGTCAGCTGTGGATAATACGGGTTTCAGTCCGTCATGCTCTCACATAAATGAACCATGACAGAGATAGACTGTTGAATAGAAAAAGCAGTTTTACTGTGGATAACCTTTCTTGAATAAATGCAACAAATAATAAAGGCTGAAAAAGAAGACATGTACCTTAGGAAAGCAGTGACGTTCAGAACCAAATGGTTATTATCTTTTGGGGCCATCCAAAATTGCCCATTTATCAAAGCATGTGATTGAGAGAAAAGAGAAAAGTGCTATGATTATAATAAAAATGATAGCAGTTGAGTCCATGCAGTCTTCAATATAATATCACATAACAAAACCCAGTTACAGCTCACCAGGATTGAAAAAGGACGCATTGTTTGTATACCAAATGGACTCCACAATTGTTCTTAGAAAATGGTGGCACACATCTTAATTAAAACAGCAGAAAAAGAATCTGAAACTCTTTATTTCTCCAAAACATTTCTCTCTTTTTATTGAAAAAAAAAAAAGAACTCCCAGTAGAAATTGTGGAAACTCTACATTTCAATCAAGACAGTCAAAAGAATGATTTGAATTTACAGGCCTGTAATTGGAACAAATTGGAAACAAAAGACGAGCTCGTTGAAGCCACGTGATGTGGCCACAGTGCTGCTGAGTACAGTATGCTAGAAAAAAATCATGTTTCTTTAAAGCAAAGCTAACTCCACTGCAGGCTCTAAGCAATTTGCATAAATGTCTCTACCATGATTTTTTTTTATTTATGGGCCCTAAGTTTCTAATTAAATACTAATTAATACTATCACCAGAATTGTCTCCCATCCCCAGCTCTTCATAGCTTTGTCACTTTGATTAATGCACAGCCATTTATTAACTTATTTAACAAGCCGGGGTGCCTCATGACAAACTAGATTAAATTATCCTCATAACAGTCTCATTACTGAAAAAAAAGGGAGTTTTAAACTTAATAAAAATTATCCTCAATAATGTTAAAGCTTTTTCACAATACCCTTAAAAGATAGAAATAGGTTTCTTGTTTGATTTATAATATATGGAGTTGTATAAAGCATCCATTAATAAAATTTATAAGTTCATTTAAGCTTGCACATTACAGTAGTGCTGTAGCCCTGGGTGCTTATTATTTAACTTTTGCTGTAGTTATGAAGATAATTAATGTCCTGACCAGACAGGGACTAAAATACCCACTAGAATGAGATAATTAGAGACATAAATAATGTTTAGGTTCTTATGTGCTGCTTTTAAAATTAATTGTTTTGTTTTCCACCCAAATTTGATACAGAAGAAAATAAGAGTTTACCAGGGAACTGTACGGTGAAGGCGAGATGTTTGGGGGATGGGCAGATGCTATGAAGCTCCCGAGTGTCTGGGCTGGAGGAGGGAGTGGGCGTGCCGGGCATTCAGCTCTTTCCCGGGAGAAGTGGGGCACTCGCCGCTCTCTGGCTCCCCCTAGTGGCCAGGTCCTGGAGGCAACCACACCTTGCAGCCAGGCCTGCTTATTAGCGGAGTCAGGAAGCCAAAGGGGGTGAGTCAGAAATGAGAATTGAAGGGAGTCTCTGCATTAAGCGGTGGGGTAAGCCTCTCGTCTTAGACTCCGAGGAGAAGCAGAGCTCCAGAGGGAGCTGAACGAGCCTATGGCAGCAAATCTTTCATGCTGACGAGGCAGAACACGGGAAGCTGTGGCTCAGGCTCTGCGGGTCTCAACACAAACATGAATAAATACACCAAAACATACACAGAGCGCGGACCCTCAGTGGGGCTGTGTGTTACCATAGATATTCTGCGTGTTTTGAGGGCACATTCTCTTCTCGTTTTCAGTTTCTTGCTAAAATAGCACCCTTGTTAAGGTCCCTGGGTAATCTGGGGAGAGGACAGAGGAAATGCATCTGATGGAAAAGTGTTTGCTGGTGAAGCTTCCTTGGCTTGTCATGTCCGGAGTCTTTGGGTGGGGCTGTGGGAAAGGGGCCGTAGCGTCTCCGTCACGAGTAGGGAGCTGATGGCCTGTGTGGATAACACTTCACCATTTATGAAGCCCTTTGACATGTATTGTCCTTAGTTCCTCCAGAGTCCTGTGAGCCCAGGGGGAAGGACGGCTACTACGGTTGCTGAGGAGTCACGTGGTGCTTTGGATTCAGAGACTGGCCAGAGGTTACTTCATCCCTGGGAAGAGCACGTGGCTCCTTTCTTTCAGGTTTGCCATATCCTTTCTGTATTTCTGCATTCTGCATCTCATTTCCATTTCTTCTCTTGCACGCCCTCCTTCTCCCTCTCACCTTTCTCTTTTATCCTTGATTCAGAGCAGAGATAACAATAACTCGACTTGTTCACGTATGAAAATAGCTCACTTGTCAGAGCTGCATGGAGACTGGTGCCAAGGAAATTCTGCGAGCAGAAGAACGGTTCAGAGAATTTTCTTTGGGTTTAGAGAGCTTCCTGGTCATGGTCATCTCCAGTTCACACCCCATCCTGGGGTGGTAAGTAGATGGCAAACGTCTTTATTATTTATAAATCTTGTTTAGCATTGATTTCGATTTCCATCTTTTCAAGTCTATTAGTAGAGACCAGTTAGGAGATGGTGGTTTTGGCCAAAAATAATCAACATTAGGCCAAATCTCAGCTCCCTGATTTACTTGGTTTCCTCCTGGCAACTTTGAGTTCAGTGGATTAAGTGCCCGGCTTGTGCCGGGGGACTTCATTTTGGGCAAGTAGGCCAAAAGTGAGGCCTCTGGCCACTTGAGGAGATGTCATCGAGTAAAGTAAGAGCATGGTGAGGGGGGGAGCTCGTGGTCAGCACAGGAAGGTGAAAGCCCAAGGGGGCTTGTTCCTTCCAGGTCCATCCATTTGAGTCCCAATTGGCTTCATTAGGATGGCTTGAGGAGTGGAGGGGCTAGAAGGATCAGTGGCAAGATGGAAAGGGGCCACAGATTAAGGATATTTGGTTGGGAAGAACAGAGAAGTAATTGGTTTTCAGTGGTTCCCAAACTGTAATGGCAAAACAATGTTTGAATGCAGATTTCCTGGCTGCAGTTTCAGATTCAATCTGTCTAAGGCCCAGGAACCTGCATTTTTAATAGGCCTGTAAGTGACTCTGATGCAGGGGGTCAGTCCATGGACCACTGGTTGTGAAGCACTAGACTAGGAAGGGGAGAAAGAGATGAAAGTGCTGACAGGAGGTGAGGGAATTTTGCCCTCATCATCCTTACCCCTCTGAGAAAGTGCAGTAGCTGTCGTGTGTAATTCTATAAACCCTGCCTACCTGGGGAGCATCTCCAGGGGCTCAGGGGCGGGGGAAGGGCAGAGAGGAAAGTCTGCCACAAGCACATCTCACTCCTCCATATTGTGTCCATTGAGGCTGCTCCTTTCAGATTTGTCACTCTCCTGCCCGCCTCTTCCCTCTGATAGCTAAGAAGACCTTGTGTGAGCGGGAGTCTGAAGGAAATGGGGGTGCAGCGGTGCCCTGAGCCCAGGCTGCTCCAAGCATTTGGGAAAAGAGAAGATTGTCTGGAGAGGCATGTTTCCCGCCCCCATAGCACCCCTCTGGAATAGTCAAGGTGTGAAATGGGCTTTAATTAAGCTGCCTCGGGCACACGTGCCTAATTTGAGCTGAGGTCGGCTGTAGAGGGTCTGGCTTCTGAAGGTCAGGTCTATTGTTTGGGTCACAGTGGGCAGACGGTGCTGGGAGGACAAGTGATCCTCACACAGCTTCAGAGCTAAGCATGCACCTAGCTGGGACCTCCTGACCTGCTGGGTTTTCCCTATCTACTCTTCATGCCTGTACAACCATGCAGTCTGAGGGATGGAGACACCACATGTGTTCACAATTCAACACAAGAAACACTCGTGTGTCGTGGGTAAGTTCCGGGCACTGTGCTGGGTGCTGGTGATACAAAGATGAAGGAAGTTTTCTTGCCCACCGGCTTGCCTTTACCCCTTGAAGCTATCAGTGGCATTGCCCTGAGGAGAAAGGTAAGTCCAGAGAGGTTACCTGGGACGTAGCCAGTCCCCCACATCATGCAGCCACCCAACAGAGAACAGGACAGTTGTGGCTAGATGGGTTCAGTGTTGCTTTTGCAGGATGGATGTGAGAGAGGGAAAAGAGAGTGATAGGGCTTTGGGCCGTGGTTCCCAAACTGGGGTGTGCCTACCTCCAGTGGCTCATAAGGTGATCCACTGGGAATGGGCAGAGAATACTGAAGTGCTTACTCTCTTGACCTTTTAATATCTTGTCATATGCCTTTCTGTTTTTGTGATATGTTTTAAAATGAAGAAAATGTTAGTCCAGTAGTAAAATTTATGCAATTTATGAATGAATGAATAAATAAATAAATGTCAGAGATATGTGCTTAATTATTTTTCTTGTTTCACTGTTGGATATGCATTATGAAATAAATCCATAGACCATTGTTTTAGAGTATTGTCAAAAGAATGGTTGAAGTTCCGGGTCCTAGAGTCTAGATTGGAAGGGGAAGGGGGCAACACCACGAGGGAACTGAGAGAATGGGAGAAAATGGGAAAAATGGAGGATGGAAAGACTCAAGGAGATTGAAAGTCAGTTTAGAGGATTTAAGGGAACAAGGTCTCGGGAGAGGAGGCTGTGACCAGAGAGCAGGACGAAGATTGGGAATATCTTGGGTGGGACAATGCTGGGTGATTCCAAGTCATACTTGTCACAGGTATGTGTGTGTGTGAAGGGAGCAAGGGCCAGTGAGTTCATTCGATGTGTTGTCCATGGATATTAAAGTGCCCGAGTTGATGGCAAGCTCTAGGATAGAAAAGAAGATGGTCAGTCACCAGGATGCCAATGGGAGGTTTGGGGGTAGTGGTGGGTAACTAGGTGGCACAAGGGAGAGAAGGAGGGATTCACATGAAGGGAGAAGAGTAACGGTGTCTCCAAGGGTAAGGAGGACCCAGACCCTCCCTCTCCAGGCCCTGGAGTCTGGGAGGAGTGGAGAGGGATGGGCCGTGCCAGAGAGCCCGGCTCCAAAGGAAACAGGAAGAGAAAGGAATGCTCCCGCCCTCTGGCTGAAGTCGAGGGGAAGTTGCTCACCATGGAAGGGAAGTTCCAGAGGGCACTGGAAAAGCTGTGGAATGAGGGATGCAGTGGGAGGAGGTGTTGGAGGAGAAGATGAGAGCAGGCTGGCGGTGAGCCTGTGGGAGAAGAGGGAACACTGCCTGAGCTCCAGGCCCGCCCTGCCCCACCGGGGGTGTACCGTTTTCAAACACTCTGTTTGGTGGGTTGTGGGATAAACTTTGTAAGCATAGCTGGCATTTTTTAAAAAGGGACATACAAATGTCTTTTTATTCAAAAGCACAAAATATGTTATCTGTGGGCATGCACAATGACAGCCTTAAACCATCATGTACTTTGTCAGCTGAAACCCATAACCTTTTCTTTAGTCTTTTTTTCCAAGTACTTTCTCTGAGGTTATTGGTAACAAACACAGTTTTGAGCTTCCTGTAACAGTTCATTAACAGTGATAATGCACTATTTTAGGAATTAGAACGTGCCATCTCCATGCCACCTCCACCTGCTCTGCCCATGCCAGGGTCCTCCTTCTCTTCAGGGTCTTCGTGACAACTTCCGCTCTGTTTCACACAGCAGCAGCGTCAGTGAAGCAGCCCTTGCTACCTACTAGTGCCTATGATGCCTTTTTCCATCCTAGCCACAAAATCTCTGAGCATAGCATCACAACCAAGTTCTGAATGGCTTTGCCTAAGGTTCTCCACTTTTAAGAATCCTTCTGACTGTCATTCTTGACAAAGTCATTGCAGACATTTTGAATATTTTCAAAAATAATTTCTATATTTTTTTTATTCTTTGTTAGTTAAATTTAGTGAGTCTGAAGGTGGAATACACTGAAACCAAGCATAATCACCTAGCAAGATGCCTTCTTCAAAAGCAGCATCGAGTACATCTGGAACAATTTCTTTTCATTCGCTCTACCTCACTTGTCCCACTAGCCTTCACCGTAGCTGTTGCATCTGAATGTTTTGCCATATGTTCATTTAATTCTTCCTCTTCATACTCACCAGTAGCATCCTTTCTCAAATACATTTTTCAATTTGTGACTCATCACCTTTCCCTTTCAAGAGCGTGGAGTCATCTTTGGCCTCAATGACTTCTACTTTTTGGAGGCTGAACATTTTCAAGATTTAGGGTCAACCCCTCCTCTCCAAACACCTGCAAAAGCATTTAAAAATGAGTCAGTTCCAGGGTATAGTGTTTCTTTATTATACCAAATTGATTCATAATACATTATGCAGGTGTTTTGATGAGAATCCAGAAACATCTTGAGACACCATATTTCTCTGAAATGTGAGAGTTTAAGACCAATGCTGTTCCAGGACAAGTCTGGTGTAGAGAGCTTTTTATTGCATTCATTTGCATTATTTCGTTCACTTCTCAGAACTCTGTCAATTAGCAACAGCTTGATCTTGCGGATGAGGTAACGGAACCCAGAGAAAACTTACCCAAAGTCACACAGTGGAAGACAGTGAAGCCAGGACTAGACCCAGTGTTCTCTCTGCTAGATCATTCTGCCTTTCAGAATTAAGGACAGACCAGACAACAAGATCATTCCTGATTAAGTGCATGACAAGTTAAAGCTGGAAGGAACCCTTCTTTGTGTCCAATTCAACCCCCACCTTCCTAGACATTCAATAGATGTATCTAATTAGGAAAAATGGAAACTATTCAACTGTATACCTATATATATTTTCTTGGAAAGAAAAGGAACATTTGGTAAATGTACAAAAAGTATGGGGAAAATTTGCATGTTATCCTTGTGTAGTGGCCATGTTAATCTTCTCTGTATTGTTCAAATTTTAGTATACATGCTGCCAAGCAATCTCCAGAATATTTTAAAGTGAATATACTACAATAGAAAATTGCAGTATATTCCAAAGCATATCACATATAGTAAAGGTAAGTGTTGGTTTATGAGACTTTTGTGTTAGTTGCATATATGTGTAGTTGTTGTGGGTCATGATAAAATTTATTTCATACTGTGAGTTGTGGTAACAAATGTTGGAAAGCCATTGGTACAGTAGAAAGAGCATTGGAAACTGGGTTCAGTTACTTGTTTCCAGTCGTTACTCTGCCGACAGAGTAATGAGCTCTGTCAACGACCTTCACCCCTCAGGGCTTCCATTTCCATATCTTTAAAATGAGCAGGTTGAACTAGATGTTTTTGAGATCCCTTCCTCTAAGATTGTATCATTCTGGTGATTCTTTCATGGCATCAGTGAAACACGAAAGCCTTCCAAGTGAGGAAGATGGGTCGAGAAAAGTGGCTGGAGCGGAAAGGCGAGCATGAGGCAGGTGCAGTCATGTGACTTTGCCCCGTAGCAGCTGCCACCCTGGTGCTCGTTGTTGCTGCTTGTCATCACGCTGGTAGCACCCCAAGATGCTGCTGCCATGAGGGCATGAATGATGGCCGCGGTTAAATCCAAGTCGGAGCCTGTGGACCGCAGTGGAGGTGCGGCTGCCAAACACACACACCTGGTACCACGCTTGGCATGGCTGGGCGCTCAGAGGCAGTTCCTGATGACAAGCATGATAAATATTCCAAGGGGGAAGCAAAGGAAAGGCAACCTACATAGAATAAGTTGAAACTTAGGAGCCATATTCCCTCTACAGTCGACATGGCCCTGGAGTAATAAAGACCTTCCTTAGAAAAAAATAAGGGAGGGAGTAATTTCAGAAAATATGCAACCTGAAATGCTTAGTATAACTCCTTTTTAGGTGTAGACTAGTGCTTAGTTCTCTGTAAAGAACAGGGACCTCTTCTCCCTTTGCACTCATTTGATAGATAAAATGCAAAGTTAATTTCATGGTGGAGAAACACCCAAGAGGTTGCTTGCTTTCTGTTAATATAGAAGACATCTTTGACATTAGCACATAGGATGTGTATACACACATACACAAACACACACACACTCACGCAGGAGAGCTGATAAATGCATTAAATGTATAAATTATTTATCGGTCCTGGGACAGCATACAGTATGAGAAGAAATGAAATGTATCTGTGCGATATGCACACACATGTGGAAATTGAGGGAGTATTTTTTTTCCTCAGGTAGAAACATAGTGCCAGAAAACATTCCGCCTTTGAAGAACAATAGTACAAAGATGTTCTAACAATCGAAGGTTACAGTTTTGCACAATTGCTTATTATTCATTGCATTTGGAAATAGGGCCTGAAGAAGACAATCGCCTTTCCCAGCCTGGATCTCTTTAGCGTGCTTCAATTTAGTGTCACCTGATAGGTAAGATTTAACAAGATGTGTCTGTTGGCCTGCAAAAAACCTAGTTGACAAGAGCCTTGTGTGTCAGGAAGCAGATCAAAAGTGGGCTTGGTTGTTGTTGAACACTGTATTTTAAAGAAATAAATTAATAATTTAAGTCGTTTTAGTATTTGTGGAGGGCACTGAGCTGACAGCTCTGGGGCCCAAGGCCTGTCTGCTGCCCAGATGCATCATGGGTATAAATATGGAACTGACCCACCTAGCCCCACAGATGAACCTCTTCCAGTCACTCCAGTTACTCCAGCTAGACTGAGGAAAAATCGCAGCCTGGTGGTGGGTCCCAGCATGACCACAGCCATGTGAGGCACTGCTGGACCGAGAGGGGAGGAGATGCACTTGCTAGGCTCTCCTTTTGTGTAGACGACTGGGGTTGGTTTAAGAGATGAATACTTTCCTGATCATGACCCACTGTGCCTGGAACTAAACCCAGGAGCCTAGTGTGTGATGTTGATGTAGCAACTTCCTCAGTTACTCTGTTTACCTCCAAACGACAAAAACAAAACAAAACAAAATCCAAAACCTAAACAAAAAAATAACTCCAAACAAAGTCCCAACAACAGGAAAAAAAAATTCTCCAGCCTGTACTAACCAAGTGGCCGTTATTTTTGGCTGTGGGCTGGGCTGGGCTGGTGAGATGCTCTTTGGCTGGCTGTCACTGTGCATGGCCGTCTGACTGGAATTTCTGTGAGCCGGGAAAGGGATGGTTATATTTGGCCTCTGGAAGGGAAGTTGCTGAGATAGAGAGGCAGCTTTGGGTCAGAGGGTTTGAGCCTATGCCAACAAGAGGGGAAGCAACTCACCCGTTTCCAGCTGAGGAAGCTGGTGGGAAAACCCAGCTGAACCCTTTGGCGGTATTGTGGGGAAGTCTGCAAGGGAGCACACCACACTAATGCTCGAGGGGCTTGGTCCAGCCCAGTGAGACTGGCTGCCTCTGGCTGAGCTGCCCAGGAGGGCCAGCATAGGCTCAACCACAGTGCCTGGAAAGCAGGATTGATTCATTGCTTTTGTTTTCCTTCATTTAGCCCACAGCACTCCAGCTAGGTCATCTCCTGGCATTGTATTCATGGAAGTTTCTAGGTTGTTTACTAGTTATTATTTACATGCCTGTATTCGCTACTAGATCGTGAGTGCTTTAGTTTACCTTTATGATCCACATAGCTTCCACACAGAAGGACACTTAAAAATCAAATATACACTACATTGCCCTCCCCCTTTAAGCTCTGGGTTATGTATATATAAAACATATTATTAAATCTTCAGTGGTGTTATAAAAAGAATGATACTCAAGTCATGATAGAAAAACAAGATTATTGTTTATGAATATACCACTAAAATATTCATTTTGTAAGGCTCATTGATTTATTTCCAATTCGAGAAACCACATAGACATACAAAATGGCTCATCAGATATTCATTATACCTCCTTAGCTGCTTTTATTAGAAGTGCCCACGGTGCCAATGGCAAGGTGGATGTTTTCAGGGGTTGAATCAATGCTTGAAACTCATCAATTTCATATAGGCAGTTTTGGTTTAAGGTATTTTGATGATTTTATAGAAATGTTTTATCCCATTAAAAAGCTATAACTTAAACTGTGGTGCAGGGCAGGCACACATTAGATGATAAATGGCTTTGTGTAAGAGATTTCAGATTTGTCAGATCTGCATTAAAAAACTATATTTGAAATTGGTTGGAAGGTTGGGTGAATTCTCCAGGTGAAAGTGCCATTTGTTTTATGGATCCCTCCGAAACAATTCCCCCGGAGTTTTCATTTGAATAAATCACATCCAAGTTCAGCACTCCAGAAACAGCTAGCATGGTAGAGATGGATTAGCTGCTTCCCTGTTTCCTTCTTTTAGGGAAGAGGGCTCTACTTCCTCCTCTGTAAGGGAAGTGAGACTAGATAACCTGGAGGTGTGGATCCTTATACCCACTCATTCATTCATTCATTCCACACTTCTTTACTGAATAAGTGTGGGCATGTTCTTGGTACTAAGAGACAGAACATACAAAACCTAGACTTTGTTCTCCTGGAGATGACATCTTAGAAGGAGAAAGACAATAAACAAATTAGATAATTTCATGGGTTGACAAGTGCCCTGAAGGCAGTAAAGGAGAGTATTGCGATGGTAAGCTGTTGGGCAGGTGGCCCCATGCCTCTCTGAGAAAGAGTCATTTTAGCTGAGGAGAAGCCACCTGAGTGGACATCTGGAGGAGAAGCATTCCAGGAAGAGGGCCCAGCCAAAGCCTTGGAGTGGCAATACAATAGCCTGCTGAGGAAGAGAAGACCTAAGTGTTTTCTTCGTGGACCTTCTTCCCCCACCTCTCGAGCTGTGAATACTCTGCTGCATGAAAATGAATGAGGCCAAGGGGGTTATGGGAAGTGTGCAGAGGGAATGAAACAAGAGGGTACAGAACACTGGGGTTGGGGGTGGTCAGCCATGTTAAGGTAGACTAGGCCGTGCTGCAGTAATGAATAATCCCACAGCTCAGTGGCTTAACCAAGCACACGTTTCTTTCCTGCCCATGTCATGATCTGATATGGGTCTGACGGCTCCTCTCTGAGCAGGGAAGCAGATTCCTGCCACCATGTGTCTCTACCATCTCCAAGTCCTTTATTTCCAGTCTCACGAATCAGGAGTGGAGAATGAGCGGAAACCTGGACTGAATGTTTTAGGGGCCAGCGCTGTACTGGCTGCTTGACTAGAATCCAGGTCCATGACTCTAGTATCACTGCAAGGGAGGCTGGGAAACAGTCTTCCTGTGTGCTGAGGGAGGAGTGGCTGAATCGGAAGCATCATCAAGCCAGCCTTGGCCACAAGAGAGAAAGGAGGAAAAGGGAAGATTCTCCTACTCTCTTTGTATTCTTGAAGACCTGCATGGCACATGTTCCATCTTAGCCAGGAGTACTGGTGCAGGGGCCAGGATGGGGAGGGAGTGTCCTGACACCATCCCACCAGAGGATGCATGGAGAAGAAAGGGGGGAGGAGTCATAATTTCAGCCCTGGAAGGGAGCTTGCCTAGATGAACTCCTCACTTTAGGCTCAAATTATGACATTTTACTACTTGCTAAGAGTCTGGAGGAGAAGCCAGGTTTGATGCTGGGGACCCCTAACTCCTATTGCCTGGCCTTCAAGGCTTCCTTCCATATGACTTTACCCCATGTTCGTCTAACCCTACTGCTCATACCTCAGACCATCCGCTCTAGCCAGGCACAACTTCTTGTTAGTGTCCTACTGAACAGAGAATGGATTTCATCACCTGTGTTCTCACTATTCTTCTCCTGCAGTGCCTGAACCCTCCTCTCTACCAAATCCTACCAGTCCTTCTTATCTTTGTGGAACCTTCTCTACCTTGTCACACCTTAGTGGAGCACAATCACAAAGAGGCTGTATGTCTCTTCTGTTCAACCTTCAAATCTGCTCTGGTGGGTCCCTGTTTCCCGTCCTTTAGAGACATCGCATGAAGATCCCATAGCTCCCTGGATCACTTCTAGCTATTAGAACAGCCTCAATTTTGATAATGAGATTTATTTTCAAGTATTCCAAGTCCAATTTAGTCTAATGTAAAACTTCAATCTCACCTCCAAACCAAAATTACTTACCTAAGCTTAAGCTTGGGGATGTGCAGTTGGGAAAGAGGGGTTGGTTTTCAATTTTGTCCTCCCTCTAGCTCATTTCCCTTTTGACTCTTCCAGGGTCTAGGTTGGCATGGATGAGGTTAGAAGAAGAGGGGCAAAAAATGTATGTCACATCAAGATTCCTTCTTGGCTAATGTTGAGAAGTCACACAATGTCCTCCATTGTGGCAGGGAGCATCGTTGGTTCTCTCATGGGGCACAGTGTTGGGTGCTTTGTGGAACCTCCTCTCATTCATCACATGAACCTCCCACCCCCTCGCCCTTACTCTGCTCCAGCCACTCTGGCCTTGTTTCCATTTCTCAGTGTTGACATGTTCCTGCTTGCCTCAGAGGCTTTGCAGTTTCATTTCCTTTACCTGGAGCCCTCCCTCCCTTGCCCCTTGCCTAGGTAACTCCTAGTCATCTTTTAAATTTCAGTCCAAGAGTCAATTCTTTGGAGAGGGCTAATCTGATCTCTCAGCCTAGGGCAGGCCCCAATCATATCCTCTCACAGCCCCTGTAATGAAGACATTAATTGTGTAAATAGTTTAACATCTGTCTTTCCCACTTGAATGTGACTTTCAAGAGAGCTTGATAAATATATATTTGTAGAAAGACAGAATAAGTGGATTTTCCCACTAAGCTCATGAGGACTTTGACATGCCAAGCAGATAGTAGGTATTCAATAAATATTTGTGGAACTGACATGAAATTGAAGGCAGAAGCCATGCCTGTTAATCTCTGGATTCACTATATGGCTTAGCATATAGTAGGATTTCAGTAAATGTCTGTTACCTAGGTGTTTTGAAGAACCTCCTCAGAGTTAACCCAAATAATGAAGAATTGGCTGGATTGCAGTTCTGACCTGTGCCTTATGGACATTCCTCAACGTTGGCCGAAGAGTAACTCTGTTATCTTTGCAAGCCAGGCCTTTCATCAGCTGACTTCATATTCCATAGTCCAGGAGGATCATGACTGTAGGAAGGGGGCATGGATAATGTGACCATAGATCCAAAGAATGGCAATTTCTAATAATTTGTCCCTTGTTCCCTTTGGTACACTTCTACGTCTATCAGCCCAACCAATCCAATTCTTGGTTCCCCAAACCGGGTCCACCATATGCGCCTTCAACCTGACTTGCAGGAAGACTTGTTTTATTAGTCACAATTAGTTGCAGGTGCAAAGACTGAGGGCACAACTAACTGTACCTGGAATCACCTCCTCACATATGAAATTAAACACTTGCACACTCAGAATTAGGTTCAAGTGGCTAATTGCACCCGGAAGTAGGTAATTGCAGGTGCAATTAGCTGCAAGTGCAATTTTTCACCTGAGACTAATTGCTCCGAAAGTAAGGAGATAGGGATTGGAAATTCAGCACTGAATGGATGTGTGGTTATTACAACCACCTGTGATTTTAATAGTTCTTCCCCTCCTGACTTAGAGTGTGGTGGCCTTCCTTTGGTCTTTATGAACAGTTAGGTTGCTTAACTCCTTCTGTATATTCATTCCGTAGCATTCTCTTCTCCAGTTGGGTCTTCTTTCCTTGCCAAGGCCCTCGTTCAGGAATTCTGGAATCCCTGGCTTTCTAAAAGACATATGTTCCTCCACTGTTCATCTATCCCTGAAACCTCTCAGAATATAAGAAATGGTCAGTAACTTGGACAGATCAGTGGGTGGTAACTTCCAATTAGGTCTTGAACACAGTTCTTTGAGAACTGTCATTTGAACATGATGGATGAAAACTCTTCTCCCCACCCCAGGTTAGGAGATGGACCCTCCATCGAAGTACCCAGAAACCTGTGTTCACTAGCAGGTTCCACCTGACACATCTTTTCCCATTGGCTTTTTTCCTATATCAGTATGAGTCCAACTGGGAAAACAGCAACTGCCATCATTTTTTCCCCAATGATTATAAAATTAAAGTATAATTGGAAAAAAATTCAATGAATTTTAATTTAAACTGAAGACAGTAAAACTAACTGAGGAAACCAAAACTGTTAATACCACTCCGGAAAAGGCTTTTGATCCTACAAGCATTATTTAGGTTAGGAGTTGACCACCATAGTTATTTTAACAGAGAGAACTTAATACAGGGAATTAATTAAACTGGTGTTAGCAGACCAAAAGGACAAACATATCTCAGAGATAACAGCTGCAGGAAGCAGCTACCACCCCAAGGGCTGGGGTGATTATCAGCTAGAGGCTTGGAGAAGCGACCACACGGAGCTGGGACTCAGCATTCTGAGTGGCACTGCCACTGGCTCTGGTGCCTCAGGAACTTGGAGGAGAGACCTGCAGAGCTCTGAGGAGGGCTGCTGCTCAGCGGGTACCACACTGTGGTCAACCCACTAAACACGTTTTTAAGGTGGAAAAAAATGCCTGCAGGGTGTGCCATGGAGCTGGGTTGAATCAAACCAAGATAGAGCATGCCTTGATATAAGGCGGGTAAGTAGCACTTGCAGAAAAGAATTTCTGAAGAAGTCATGAAGGAAGTGAATTGTGCAGGGTGTGTGCTTTCTTGCGTGTCTTCTTTTCTCTATGTCCAGCATTTTCCTTCACGTGGCTGTATTCATGTTATCATGAAGAAAACGTGTTTGTGTGTGAGCTAGAGAGAGACAGAGACAACGACAGAAAGACAGAAAGACAGACAGGAGAGCAGGAATAGGACTGCCAGAGTGAAGGCAAGCCAGTGGTGGTCTTAAGGTGGTGGTCTTAGCAGGTGTCCACAGCCAACGCTGCCCAGCCATCTGTAGCAGATTCATTTCCTCATGGCTCTCCTGGCAGGTCAACACTCTCTTTCCTTCCTGCTGCAAGAGTTGCGGGCTGCCTGGGACGGACTCTGATGACTTTCGCAGAGTGTGGACTGCTCCGCTTCCCTGCTTAGTCACTCCAGGTGGGCCGGGATCCAGGTGCTAAGCTGGTGGCAGCCTCAGCTGAATGCCAATCAGATGGGGCAGTTGACCCCTTTGAACTCCTCCTGGCTGTTGAATCTGTTGTCGTTTAGACCCTGACGTGCAGGGACTGGCAACCAAGCCAGGGTGAGGAAGGGGGAGAGATGACAGCACAGGAGACTGGAGGAGGGCGAGGCCTTTGACTTGGCCTGGGCCCCTGGCTCCCGACAGACCTGCTTCCAAGGCTGGGCGGTGGGCTGTGAGATCTGGCCACAGGGCCGGCCCCTAATGGATTGCTTTGGCCAAGCCTTTCCACTTGGAAAGGGGAGCGAAACTTCCTTTGCCCTCATTACCCTGCTTGGCGGCAACTTAGGCCTCTTGAGAGGGGACATAAATATTAGAGGAAGTTGGGTCCCTACCAGTGGTTTGGGCTAAGAAAAATAATATTTTTCTTCTCAGGAAAATGAATAAAACCACAGGAAGGAAAATGCTGGAAATAGAGAAAAGAAAACAACAGCTTTTAAAAATCTGACTAACCTACAACAGTCACTAGAGGCATTTGAGGGTTTTTCCCACCCCTCCCCTATGCAAATCATTGGTTCTTTCCTTCCTTCATTCCAGAAGTATTAGTTGAGTGCCTGCTATTGCCAGCACCTGGATGTAGGACCCTGAACAAGACAGATAAAAATTCGAGCCCCTAGGGAACTGATATTCTGGGGGGAGGAGGTCAAGCATCTTGTACCAACAATTTCTTATCCTGTTTCACTTGTCACTCTATCTCAGGAGCACTTCCCTGGTCATTCGTCATCGTTCATGTCCACTATGCTGGTGACTGCTGACTTTTCCAAGTGAAGGGATCAGAGTTTGTTTAACCTTTTCAGTACTGTCAGTACTGAGCTCTCTTTCCCATTTTCACCATTTTAAATAATGCTGTGATAAATATATTTGTGTAGGCAAATATATTTTTTTTAAAAAAATGTATTTTGGGTAACTTCCTCTCTCTCTGTATCTTTCCCAGTATCAGGCAGGACTCTTGGTTACAAACAACAGACCCCAAATCTGGTTAAGTAGAAAAGGAATGCATTGGAAGGCTATCCATCCACTAGCTTACAGAATTGACAGAAGGCTGGAGAACCGAGCTCAGAAAAGCAGCCGGCACTCGGGGTTGGGGCAGCAAACGTGCAGCCCAGCGCCACCCCCAGAAACAGCGGGCTAGGATCTTGCAGTCTCCTGCTCCTGGACACAGCCTCAGTGCCTCCTCTCTCAGCTCTACCAACATACTCTTGACCCTTTGTCTCACGTCCTTCCTTGAGATTCCAAGTTTAGGGTGGGAGATTTGGCTGGGTAGGTGGATCACCTGCCAGCTCCTCTTTCTAGGGAGTGAAAGGAGGGACTAGCCATCCTTCCTGGGCTGTGCTAGTGGGAGGTGGGTTTCTGCCCCGCTCTCCCAGGTGGGGAGAGTGTTGGATCCTGGATAGGAAAAAGGAAAAATATCTACTACAAACACATTCTTTTACTTATTATATGTGGGCAGATGGAGGGGTGGGGCATAGTTAAAATTCTGCCTGCCAGGGGAGGGTACAAATACTACTTGCTCAGCAGTGCTAGGATACCACCCAGGGGTGTTTGGCACCTCCACCAGCTCTGGGGTACTTGGCACTGGGGACTAGGGAAATGCGGGTGAAACTCATAGTGATTAGCTCCATATTATGGATGAGAAACCGGCTTGGGAAGGATCTGTGACTTATCCCAGATCACACAGCCAGGAAAGCTGAACCAGCCGAGACTTGAGGATCAGTCTTCTGAAACACTGGAGGGTTGGAGGGTTTCCTGGACTTGTCCTGCTTCTCAGCACCAGGTTTGTGACTGGTATGAGGGGTGCCTGGAGCAATATAGGCAAAAGCCCTTTCAACAATGGGGTCTTTGTAACAAGCCTTTCTTTGTTTGGCCACCAGACTGTTCCCTGGAGTAATTAAGGCCTGTAGTCCTTAGATATAAGGCTGGCTGACACTACTTTACAGGAACACAGCAATCTGAGCTTAGGTGCCAATGCTATGTTTGAAATGCGTGAGACAGGGCAGCCCTACTCCCAAACACCTGGGCACAAGTCCCTGGGGACAGCCCTGCTTCTCCTGACTGTTCTGTTGGTAGGACAACACCTACTGGTTCTACGGGATGGGGTGCTAGTAGCCCTCTCCTGGGCAGTGCCAAGCTAGAAGTCTGGCATGCAGACCATGTGGATGTGGCTGCATCTTTGGGGTCTGTGGATGGATGTCTGGCCCGCTGCTGCCCAGAGGGGAAAGGTCACAGCCTTCCGAGGGTCCTTGGGTATCAGGCAGTGCATACCTGTGTCCTTCCTGCCAGTGCACAGTGCCCTCCTGGGGTGGTGAGTAACTGTTCTCCTTTTTCTCTAGGCAGATATTCTCCCCTCTATGCCCATGGGGTCTCAGGAGCCAGCATTAAAATCAGCTCGTGTTTTTATCCATCCTCTGCGAGTCTGGGCCTTTATGTTAAAGGTCCCTCATTCACAGGAGAAAAGACAAACTTGACTCTCCCAGAACTAGGAAATTAGCCTTTCATTCAGCTTGTACTGCTGGGGACCGTGAGGGTCACTGGACAGAAGCTCGGTCTCTGCCCTCAAAGCACTGTCGATGTCTTTCAGGGCGGCTACCACTCGGAGGGGGAGCGAGAGAAGGTGCTTTCATTCAAGACAGCACCGCTGGTGGCCTTGCACAGTGGCTGTGCCTCTGCTGGAGGTCTTTGCTCTCCCTGTCCCTGAACACACCAGTATACAGCTCATCTGCCTGGCAAATCAAGGAATTTCAGGGTTTAGAAGGAAGTGGAATTTTGGCACTGGTAGAGTTAATGTTTATGGATTCAACTATTTGTGTGTGCCCTCAAGCCTCATGACATGAAGGGACTTTCAATTGTGCTGACGCACACATTTCCATCCCACTCGGGTGGGTGAGTTGCTTCGCTACTGAGAACCCGCACCAGTGTTTCAACAGAGCTTCGGGCTCTCGGTTCCTCTTCACCAAAAGCAATCTGTGACGGGATCTTTATGCTTCAGGGCTATCGCAGAATTGGGGGGCGTCATGAGGGTCTCAGGCTGAGCCCGTTGGCATAGCTGGTGAAGGCCCTGGTGTTTCAGGCTCGCCCTTCACTTCCTCTCACACCCAGTGTCCCTCCTAGGGCCCTCAAGCCTGTGCTCTTTCAGGCTCACCCCACCCGGTGCCTCGGGGGCAGTGGCACCCCCGCCAGCAGCAGGAGCAGTCTTCCTGGCTGGTGCATGCAGTGCTGGGCTGCAATGTCTGCTGAGAATTTAAAACCAATAATAAAATTGACTGTAAGTCAGGCTGCTTTTTATTATCCCCATGCTGGCAATTCTAAACAATGTCAGTGATAAAATACTCCTTCCCCAAATCTTTTGTTGGTCCATGTTCTAAACAATCGCTGTGATGACTGTTGAATTTTAATTGTATACATTCATATATACATGTATATGTATATAATAGATATATATGTGCTTCAAATTAACACATTTCATTATTTATCCTTTAATAAAGGATATCCTTTAAGTATTATATCCCACATGAAAGTTAATTAGGAGCATTCCCAGTAAGAACAGTGGGCGATGGTTCGAGCTGGCTTCGGGCGAAGTCTGTGCCTCCAGCCCCTGTGGTACTAGGTATTCCTGCATTTAAACAACAGACAAATGATGACAGCACAGTGATTGCAAAGCCATGAAACAAAACCTGAGTTAATTCAATTCTGTTCTTCTATGTGACTACTTGGCATTTTAATTTGTGTTTAAAATTTAGTAAATGCAAATTTTCATTCATACATGAAATATTTGACGGAATTCAAATAATATTTTTAAAATAGAAATTTATTCTTCTTAAAGGACTATTTTAAAACTAATGAACTAATGAGAATAATAATAATTACTGATTGTTATGATTATCACTGAAAATAATTTTGTCATATAAAGGAGGGTGTTAAAAAAAGGATCCACTTTGGGTGTTAGACGTGCTGGGTCCACCACTGATGTGCTAATTTGGATGACAGAAATCACACTAGCTAGTTGAAACAGGGGGGGATTAACAATCAGGTCTTAAGTGGCATATAAACACTTTGAAGGGCTGGACAAGCAGGCTCTCATCAGAGCTCCCAGACAGAATTCCAGCTGGCAGAAAGACTCTACTCTGTGAGGTATGGCTGGGGAAGGCTGTGCTCCCACCTGCCCGCTGAAGCGTCCCCGGCCTCAGCTGAGATCTGGGTCAGCCAAGTAAAGACGTTGCCTCTCACCCCACCTAACTGGGCTCTAAATTGAGGTCTGGCACCAGTACATCTGATTGGCAGAACCTAATCCCATCTGAACCCCAACTTGCAAAGGAGGACGGGAAGCTTAGTTTTTCTAAGGCGTCTGCAGTGTAGGATGGTCCCCTGGAGGAGCTTGGAATGGAAGTTGAGCAAGCCAGTGCACACAGCATCCTCCACATCTACCCAGCTGGGTGTCTGTAGGTCACCTTTTTTTGGGTCTCTGGAGGGGTAAGGACCTGTCTTGTTTGCCAGCAAGGTTTTGTTCCATGCTGGCTTCTGGTAAATGGTGGGCTCAGTGGTCCAGTGTTTCCAGCTGAGTCTTTTTGTGTGGCGCCCCTCTCCTCCCTCCGCAGGGACCTCCTCTGCCTGGGCTCTTCGACATGGCTCTCCTGTCAGGTGCACTGATCTTCTCTTCATCAACTCACAAACATCTACTGGGTAAGAGTGGCTCCCACACACCCACGGCTCTCCATGATGCCACCCCTAAACTCCACCCCACTGAATTACACGTCTTTTATCATCATCGTTATTCTTTCATAGTCACTTTCAGGGATTCTTCTCAATACAGGTTTGCAGATTAAATGCAACTCTTGTCCTCAAGGCGTTTTCACTGTCATTCTCAGAACATTAAAAATACTCTAATTTGCATCTACACTTGGGCCCTGAAACCTCAGCTCTGCTGTCCCTTGTGGGGGCAGGGGGTGGTGGTGGGTGATGTTCCACCAAAGAGCAGATTCCGCGATGACTGCCTGGAGGGTGACACTGCAGACAGCGGCGGACCTTGCGTGAAGTTGCCAGGCGAGGCCCAGCCTCGCACAGGAGGCTTGAACTCGGGGTCCATCCTGTAACCGGGGAGGCAGGGCCCGCCAGGCAGTCACAAACGCCGCCGAGGGACGCTCTGCTCACAAGGCCAGGAGGAGAGAGCCTGCGGCAATCTGCAGCTGAAGAGGCTGGATTTCCTTCTGTGGCCACCTCTTAACACCTGCGTGACCGTAGACCATAACGTCTCAGAGAAGGGATGTTACTTATGATGACAGTGTTTCTTGCTTCTGGTGAAGTGTGGCTGGGAAATGAGGTGGCACAGAGGGAAGCAGGAAGCAGGACTGGTGGCATTAGGGGTATTTCCCTCTGGATTGCCTCTGGAGGAAATTCCTGAGACAGCACAGATGATCGGCATGGCAGGCTGAGTCTGTGCTTTGCCCCTCCCCACCCCAGCCACCGTCAGGACACTCAGAAATGTGCCCACAGTCCTGAGCCCCAGCATGGAGTGCAGCCAAGGAAAGGAAGTGGGCTCTCAATATCTCGGTTTCCTTCCCCTGCCCAGTGACTCACACAGCTCACACCGGGCTTCAGAAGCCTTTCCTCTTGCTTTCCTGCTGCTTCCTAGTAGCCTGAACTCCATTTTACTCTAATAATGGGGACCGAGTGTTTGACCTATTACCGTCACCTTCACTGAATACAGGAAGTTTCATTTCCTCACTTATTTTTTTATATTTTACTTTTTAAAATAAAAATTGTATATATTTAAGACGTACAACATGATGATTTGATATATGTAGTGAAATGATTACTAGTCATTATGGAACATGGATTTTTTTTTCCCAGAATATCCGTGTTCTCTTCAAAGAATGGTTTCCCGGTGTTATGCAAGGACATGACATGCCACATGTTTAGTTTTATGTATATAAAATATATATGTTCCATTCGTGTATATATGTATTTGTATATATATACTACCTAAATATATGTGTGTGTGTGTATATGTACATGTACCTCTCTATATATGTGTGTATACACACAGACACACACACACATTTATTGTTTATTTCTTCCTGGTTTCCATTTACCAGCGTGACAAGGCATTTTGCTGATGCCTCCAACCAACTAGGAAGTCTCTCCAAAGAAGGACATGGCCAAGATCAGGCTTTTCTCCAAAGACACAGCTAATTCCAACCAGCACATTTAGATTCTAAAGTTAAGAGCACATTGTGAAATGTGAATCGATGTGACATTGTCAAACAAAATGACCTGTGGGCTTGGGAGGTTGGTGCTTGTAGGAAGAGGCCGAAGTGTGCATCTTAATCTTGATTTCCTTTGGGAATATTTCCTCCATTGTGTTCCTAACTCTGATTATGTTCTTGTGCAATCAAAATGGCTCTAGTCTCTTGGGCTGGACAATTCTTTTTCTTTCTTTTTTTAAACACAGGACAAGTTGTTGTTGTTGTTTTGTTTTCTTTTATTTTTTGATCAACAATAGCTGTTTGGTTTTTGTGCTGTAAGTCTACATGTGTGCAAAAAATCCCATCCTATTAGGAGAAAAAGAATTGGATTTAAAGTCCTGCTTGGTGTGTAAATTATTTAGTGCGAAGGGATCTCAAATGTTCAACCAGAAAACCAAAGTTCAGCATTCAGACTTTGACCTCAAAATGGCACGAACAATCCAGTAGGTAAGCACAGATTTCTTCTTTTCTATCCATAATCTCAGGATATTATGAAGCCTTTAGCCCTAAGAAAATTTCAGTCGGGATTTGTATTTACCATCAAGCTTATCTTTTGCTTGGTTTTAAATGTATAGTAGGGACTGGGTAAGCTAGAGACTAACAGAGGTTCTGAATTCTAATATAGGGTTTGTCTCTCCATCTTTTTTTCCCTGTCAATCCCACATGATTTGGAAACAGCTGTACTGTGTACTGTCATAGCGTTTTTTTGGGATCTTGAACCAAAGCATGGTGTTTAGAGTATCCATCCATCTCCATATCTAGACTTCACACAGACCCTCCCTAAGCTCTCTTTCAATTTCTTTAGCTATGTACTTCAGTGAACTGCAAACAAACAGATCATTTTCCTGATGCTGATAAGGTGGTAATAGACTTTACTTCATTGCCTAGTGCCCTTCAGATATGCTTCCTACAAAACTCCCCAGCAGAACAAATAAGAGTTACTGAATTTGGTTACTGGTACACAATGAAATAATAGCTAAATAACATAGTTACATGGTTATAATATAGTTAAATCATGCAGCAAGTTGCACACCATAGAAAATGCAGTTAGGCAGAGAGAATGAAATTAAGGGTTAGAGGTAAAAGAGAGGATGTATCTTTAGATGTGATTTGAAATGAAAAGCAGACACCCTCTAAAGGACATAGAAAGATGTCACCAGCTGATGCCTGCGGAAGCAGCTTCTCTTGTCAGCTAAGGCAAGACTGGGAAGGACAGTGGGAAGGACATGTTCAATTGGCTATATATCTTATCTCGTGTAGCCCTTCCTTTCCCCTTCCACTGCAGTCATCCTGATTTAGTCCTTTTACCTCTTTCCTGGTCTTTACAATTGCTAAATAGCTGATCTTCCAGTTCTCTGGTTTATCCCACATAGCATTGCCAAACAATTGTCCTTTAACACCATTCTGATTCTATCATTCTTCTGTCTCCAGTCCTCCAGGGCTTCTTATTACTTGCTGAAGTACAGTAGGCACCAATTTCTTAGCTTGGCATTCAAGGCTTTGACATACTGTTTGTTCTAGCCCTGCTATTCAAAATGTGTACCAGCACATCATCATCACCTGGGAACTTGCTAGAGATGCAGCATCTCAGGCCCCACCTTGGGCATATTGAATGGGAATCTGCATTTTAACCAGATCCCCAGGTGGTTCACATGCACAGAAAGTTTGAGAAGCACTGCTCTAGCCATGCTAAAATACTCACAAATATACTCCCTACTTTCCCATTTTTGTCTTTTGCCTATGGAATTATCTCTGCTTTTACTCCCTCTTTGCCTGTCCATACATGGGATCCTTTTATGGTCATCTCAAATGTTGTCTCCTCCATGGAACCTTTTTGCGTTATTCTGTGGACCAGGTAGCTCAACCTTCAGAATGCCTGCCAAGCCCTTTATAATTGAACTGCCCCTTCTGAAGGGACAGCTTTATTTATACCCCCATGATCTGGTCCTTTTGGCCATAGAGAATTAGCCCATGGTTGGGTAACCAGCAGTAGAGCTGTCCATCTAGTGGCTGGCCAGTAACCCAGAGTGTGGCCACATGAAATGCAAGTAGGCACAATTAAATTCTCTCTCTCCTTTTTAGAAATTTGAATAAGGCAGTTAGTAGTGATTGCTAAAACTAAACACCGGGAGATAGAGTCAAGGTCATGTGCAAACCACAGTTATGAGGAAACAGAAACTTGGAGTAAGCCAAGTCAGTAGAGGTAGGAGGATGAAACAGACATGCAGACATGGTGGAGACGCCATAAGAAAAAGAAAGAGATGGAGAGAATAATGGGTTGCTAGATGTGCCCAAGTTCCTGATGACTTTCTGGTACCAGGTCTTGGGTTCTTATACTAACACCTAACTCCATGACTTGAGAAAACTTGCATAAGTCTCTGTTCCTTGCAACTGAAATAGCCACTTTGGACCCTCCAAATGGAGCTGCTGGCTCCATCCCTCGACTTCTCTTTGAGACCATCTTCCCCAGTCTTGTTGACTGTTTCCTAGCTTCGCATTATAACACCTGTGTTGCTATAAACACCAGCTCTTAGCAACTTGTGATAAAATTGTGTTCTTCTCATTTTTGATCATCCAGCAAGGTGCATACTGAAAGTAATGGTAGGATTGACTAAAATTGAATTCCAGGGAAGCAAAAGCATTATAGTGAAGAGATCTAGGAAGAAAGGCAATAAGATTTATCACTAATAAGGGCAACTGAACTGTAGAGTGGCCAGCATTTAGTTGAAGTCTTTGGCTCGTTGTACCAACCAACTCAAAGAGCCACAAGCCAGCGTGTATTTTCAATACAAGCTGTTTAGTGTCATAGTAGCAAAATTAGTAATTCCCATCTCTCAGGAATCTAGTCTCAGCTGATGCTATTGTATCAGTAATTTCTTGTAGTGAGTTGAATGTACCAAACATATGTTTCCAGCTGGTCAGCAGTCTTCCCTCTTAACCTTTAATCTGCTGCAGGCTGTTCCTACAGATTACAGGACAAATGATGTTTGGAGAATGATGAGTCTCTGCAGATTGAAGGAGGCAGCTTCATTGTTTATATTTGGAGGGTTCCCTCCCACTGAGGGTCAGTGTGGGTCTCCTATGACTGTGCATAGTGGTATATGCAAGGGAGCTTTGTGTGCAAAGAGAAATGGTTGTGTGTGTGTGTGTGTGTGTGTGTGTGTGTTTAGTGTGGGAGATCAAGCTGAATCTGAAAAGTGTCATTATGGTTGTTTGGAAGGAAGGCAGAGAGGGAGCCCTAATTTTACAAGTAGATGGGGATTTCTTTCCCCTCTCTCAACTCCCTCTTGGAGAACATCACACTCCAAATCCGGAGGTTTCATCTGCTTTTAAGCTGGAAGCTTGTTCTTTAATGGCTTTGTGACTCACAGGGCCCGGGTGATGGTTGCTTTTTCTGTGTATAGAACTATAATCCTTCTCAATTATCAAAGACATAAATTACTATTATTTCCTTACCAGATCGAACATCTCGCTTAAATACGTGAAAGAAAAATTGTTGGTTGTCTGGTGAATTTTCCTCTTGGAAAAACTGCCTATTCTTAATCTACAAGTTCAATGAAAGTTCAAAAGTTTATCAGTGCAAACTCTATATTCTAATAATTCATCAACCAGCTTCTACATCCACATCAGAAGGCTCTAGGTTGAGATGTTTTGTCTTCTCTCTCATCTAAAAGTAATCAAACAGCACATTTCCTGGGCATGTCGCAAATACCTATTGATCATCATCAGAGCACAGATGGTATGAAAGAGCTTGGCTCACACGCAGGCCCTCATGTCAATCACAGGAACAAATTGATTTTGACTGCCCAGCCACAATTCTCCTACTTCAGCAGAATTCCATTTGGTGCTGTTGTTTGGAGAATTTTGAGCAGACAGCATTTCTGAAGGAGTGTCATAGTCCAAAGTGATTGTGGAGGTAAACGTGATTACTGAGAAAATGGTGATTTTAATGCACTTCATACTTAACTTTACCACAAGAAGGTCAACACCTTCCTCTGGTGTTGAAAGAGCTCTCACCAACTTAAAATTTATCCTGATTTATGTCTGCTAATTAGGGGAAAGGAAAAATCCCAATTTGCATTTTTCTATGACAGTATGAAGTGTCATTAATACTTTTCTCCAACTGGGATTTGTTTTCTTACTCATTTTTTTAATTAATAATTTTCATTGACAAAATTAAAGAGCTTAGACTTATGCCATCAATCTTTCCCTTATGACTTGGGTGTGCTGGAGATAGTATACGAAGAGAAGTCTAATACCTCCAAATAATATTATAAGCATTAAGATCCTCTGTGAGAGCCAGATAAGAAAGACCTTCTTTGATACTATCCATTACTGTCCATTACTTTACTGCTTCATACATCAAGGCTGCCAGGACAAGTTCAAAAGGAAATTGGTTTGACTCTTTCAGGGAAGAGTTTGGAATATGAATGAAGAATGACTTGGGGACCAAGCTGTTCTGTCCTTATCCCAGTCCCCAGCTCTAGGCTGGCATGTTTTCCACAGGGTCCTTCTTTCTTGTCACTTAGCCATCCTACACCTTTTTTCTTGAATTGCTCCCCATCTATACTGTCTCACTGAGGGGGGAGGGGGACGACTAGATGACTATGCTTTTATGTTACTTTTTGTTAAACATCTAACCTTATTCTCCAGCCATACTTGATTGTGCTGAGTGGATATTTGATTCAAGGGGAACCAATTCATTCCAACTAGATACCTTCTCTCCAGAATTCAAGTTAAAAGGTACACAATCTGTAACCAGATAATGATGGGTGCTTGGAATCGAAGGCATAGAGACCATGTAGGACTCAAAGGCCACGGGGACCTGGGGCGGCCATTTTCAGCCGGGGGTACTCTGATGAGTCAGCAGAGAAAGCTCGTCTATGAAGACAAGCAGGAGATCAAAGCTGACGCAGAGATGAGAGTCCTTGGGCCCCTATCAGGGACAGAGGGGGTAACCCTGGCTCTGGGGTTTGCAGTGTCAGGCTTGTCAAACTTCCTATGGCCCAGGTCCCCCACCTCTTGTCCTGGGATGCCCTTATGCTTGCCTGTTGTGTTTCTGAATAGGTCCTTGTTTTTCTTAAACTGGCTTGAATGAGTTTTTGTTCTTCACAACCAAATATACCCTGACCAGAAAGTATCCTGTTAGAGACATTCAGATGGGGAATTTCAGTCTCCTTCGCTTACGGAGTCAAATGTCCGGGAACTCTAGAAAATCCTGGTGTTCTCTTTCGTCTAGCTAAGTGCAATTACACAAGAGAGCATATGCCGGGAGAAAAGGTGTTATTCTCTAAATGTTCAAGTCTCTTAACCTCACCTTCAAAGCCCTCTACACTCATCCTCTGCCTCTTGCTCTGACAATTGCTACTGCTCTGGCATTAACCATTTTCTTAAATCATTCTGCTTTATTCATTGTTCCTTATAGTAGCTTAGAGTTGGCACACCTTAGTTGTGATTTTTCCCATTGAGAGATGGAGTTTAATTCCCATTCCCTTCGGTATGGGCTGGACTTTGTGACCTGCTTGACCAATAGAATGTGGTGGAAATGATGTCTGGGTGTTCCAAGGTTAGGCCATAAAAAGCCTTGCAACTTCTGGCTATGCCCCTGGGAGCACTCTCTTGGAACCCCAAGTTGCCTTGTAAGAAGTCCTACTACTCTGAGGCTGCCATGCTGTCAGAAGCCCAAGCCATGGTAAAGAAGATGGTAGGGAGAGAGACACAGGCAGGCCAAGGACTCCAAGTGCCAAACTTATGAGTGAAGAAACCATCTTGGAAAGAGATCCTCTAGTCCCAGCTGATGCCATGTAGATCAGAGATAAACCACCCAGCAGAGCCCTTCCTAAATTATGGAGACACAAAAATTGTGAGCAAAATAAAATGTTTGTTTTAAACTGCAAAGTTTTGAGGTAATTTGTTATACACCAAAGGGTAGCCAGAATATTCTGAGTCATCTCAGGGCTACTCTAGCCTCCTTGCCTTTCCTTATACTTTTTCCTAGCCCAAGGACACCCTCAGCCTTCCCCCTACCTCTATATCCTTTGGTTATCAGGACAAGTATCTCTCTTTTGGAGAAGCCTTCTCTGATCACTCATCTTTTCTGTAGCAAGTTTGGCCAAAGCTACTCTTAGAACCCTTTGCTTATGCAGTCCTATGTGCCTCTTTGATACTCTATGCCTCTGTCATGTCCTAACTCCTCAAGGGCAGAGTCTACTCCTTGCTCCTTTTTTGATCCCTCCGCTCGACAGAGTCCTGGACAGAAGGGATTAAACACATGTTGAGACTCCTAAATGTTCTCGTCTTGAGAATACATAGCCCTAATCACCTTAAACCAAATTTATATTGGTACTAATCCAAGGTATGTCTTCAGTTACACACTTTTGATTAGGTATTTAGATTTAGAGGTACTTCCTACTTTTTATTCTCAAATTGCGTGTGGACTTTAAATTTTTGGTGTGGTTGGGAGAAAATCTCAAGGCCCACAGAAAGAAAACTCATGTAGCATAAATAACAAGCAGAATCAAGTGATATTGTAAATTTGTTTGCTTGTCAACACATGCCTGTATCATTTATGGGAGGTCAGGTCAAACTCCTGCATTTATAGTTTGTTCTAGCTGGGATGAGTGTCTTTCAACCACATCATCTCTTTCTAAAACCTATTTTATTTGGACTTCTCCCAGCGCACCAAAATGAACTTTCCCATGTTCCCAGGACAGTTTTCCATTTCCACGTACCCTTTGGTTTTCCTTTCACATGCAACATTCTTTGCAGTGTTCAGAAAACTCATTAGCGTCTAACCTCCTCAATAAGGCAGAGTAAACATGCACATTCCGAGTTGCCCTCCACTGCAGTGGATATAGACAGAATTCAAGCAAAATGTTGGCCTAGCACCCAAGGATTGGACCACTGAAGTTTACTTCTATTCAGTCAAATTCAGGTCACGTCTTCCTGTAGTTTTCTATGTAAGTAATTAAGCTCTATCTTCAATTTTCAAATGATCACTGTTTCCTTTTCTGCATATGTCCATTTCCTCTTTAATTCATAGTGTGTACTTATGTATTATTGTATGTGTACCTAAATCAGCAACATGATAGCAGGAGCAATAAATCGACATGCAGAAATCTTTTTTAATTGTGGGAAAGAAAAAGGGCACGTTTAAAATGTTCTGCTTCTTAAAGAGTTCTGTTTAAAAAAAGCCTGTGAAGTTCTTGCACTTCTCCTTAGAAATTGTAACTGTATAAGTGCTAACTTTTTCCGGTGCTCAGCGCACGGGATAAGGGGAACGTTAGCCATATTCTATTCATGTTCATAGGTCGTGACTAAGATAAACAGATTTTTGAGAAATATCGATGTGGGTGTACTCCAAGTGGGAGGAATTTCATGTTCCAGTCTCCCTGCTGAACACCTAGAATATTAGAGACTCTGGGAAGTTTGTGCTTCACTCCTTTTAAAGCAGAGTGTGACTAAGGTCACGGCGTGATAAATCTCTGACACGACAGTGTGAAGGAACGGGGATCTGAACAGAGGAGAGCAAAACAAGCCGAAGTGAAAAGTTCAAATGCATGAGTGATATTCGTACAAGTAAGAGGCAATCGAGGATTATTAAAGAGTAGCTTTCACAGAGGAGGTGCCGAATCACCTGCATTTCAAGCAGGAAGGGGCTTGTGCTTTCTCTCCTGCTGTCAGTTACAACACGGCAGTTACACGCGTGCAAACACACACACACACAGACACACAAACACACACACACTGCTTATTTATGCTTCATATCCAATCTATTGAAAAGTATTTACTCTTCCTCATCAGAAAGCTGAATTGTGACATATATCTTCAGTTCCTTAGCAACAAACTGTCATGTCACCCTTGTGAAATTCTGGTCAGCTGAGAGGAAAGGGAACGCTGAATTGTGATGGAGAAAATCCTTATTTTAATCACAAATGTGTATGAGCACTGGAAAGACAATATGAAAAGGCAGGTCAAGGAAGCTGCGTTTGAACAAGTGTTTTTGATTAAGGTTTGTGTCGGCCCAGAAGTCCCCTTTAAGTTCCTTTTTATTGAATAATTTCCCTTTGATCCTTGAGTAACTAAAAGAAAACCCAGTGCTTGACATTAACCTGGGACTTAGAGTCCTGCTGTAGGATTCCTTGGCCTGACTGCCGTCAGGGGCTCCACCAGACGACAGCCCAGCTTGGCGCAGCGCGAGCCGTTCTCTCTATTTCCCAGCTCTGCTTAGCCTTTCCGTCTCTCTGGGGCGGGGGTGCAGGAGCAGTCATTCTGTGTGTGCTTATTTTTTCGCTTGTTTTCGACTTCAAAGAGGCTAGTCCAGAGACACTAATGACAACATAAGAAGATGTCGATTATCTCAAAAAAGCGGCCCTGGAGGAAGGGCAGAGATCACCAGACAGTGGGGATGTTGAGAATTCCATCTCATCTTCTTTTCTTGTTCTATTTGTTAGAATGCTGCAAAAGTAATTTTTTATTTTTGGCCTTGTGGATGCAACCAAATCATTGAACAACATTAAAATCAAACCAAATGGGAACAAAATTATAGGAAAAAAATGCAGAATCTTTTTCAAAAGAGAGAGAAAAACCCAAGAAAGCAAAGATTATTTAAACAACTCTGAGTGTGTTTTAAAAAACCATATCAGGGCAATTTACTAGAATTCCCAGTTTTCTTATTTAAATGTCTGATCAGTCATTCAATTCCAATACAGACATGATGTTTGGAGGCCACTTTGTAATGGTTTTACCCTGGTTCAGATTATTTGCAATCCAGGGGGAAAATGTGCATTCTGTGCAAAAGCAAATAGAAAACATATCTGAGCACAAATCAAAAGAATGATTACTGCACTCTACGCGCTGTACCCATTACCGGGTCCCCAAGGCTCTCATTCTGTTTGTCTTGGCACTTTTTCTTGAGCTGCCTTTGGTTGGACTGGGTGGGAAAAACAACCACCACCACCCACAAAATCCTCAGCAGAGAATGAGGGCAGCAGAAATGGATAAGCTGAAAAGCTGCTACATCCTTCAAGGGCTTGGTGCTCCAAACTTCACTGTGGTGGAAGCCGCCTGGGGAGATCTCCCAGGGCTCCCACGGAGGTCTTTGCTGAGTGTGTGTCAGGAAGTGCCTGACCATCTGCGGGAGGGGCGACCCTGCTCTCATTTCAATCTCTAGCAAGCTCCCCCTCAGTGGGTAATGAAAAATGGCATTTGCACAAAGTGGAGAGAAAAAGCGTTGTTTCTATAACACATTATGCTCCACACTGCTCAGGAGACAACATTTCATATCCTATAAAAAGAATTATGTATATAACTTACTCTGCGTGGCAGAGAAGTTGCAATGTGTCCTTAAAAGAGCTGTCTCCACGCTGCAAGAAACACCTCGTCTCTCCCACTCCCCACTGACAGAATGGCCTGTGTTTATAAGCAAAGCCACTCAACCCCTGAATGATGACCTAGAATAAACATCTGACATACACTAGCTTTCAAGCTCTCCTGTGTTTAGGCATGGATTGTTCATTTCTATGCCTTTTGGATCCAGTCTGAAGGAAAGATAAATGATACAAGGGATGATTTACATTATCGATGGAGGCAGAGGTTATGCCTGTGTTTATCTGATTGTCTTTTACTGTATAACAAACAGCGAGATAACCAGCCTGGTGTACAATGACCATTCAGTTTGAGCCACCCACCCAGCTCATTTCCACGTTGACTTTAATTTTAAAATGTATTAAAAGGTAGGCCCTTGAATTGCTAGGCTCCTTTGGTTCAGACAGGCCTGTAGGAAAAGGATGGGTTTCTCTGTTACTGTCAGGCTTCTTCTCCATAAAGCCTGCAAGGTATTGCAACTGGGACGTTTCTCTCTAATTGCACTAGGAGAATTGGTACTCAACTTTGTGAGGATGATGCGGATGCCTAGCTCAGGTTGACTGCATTCTCAGCAGAGCACTGGAAATTTGGAACAAATTCACCTAACATCAGAAAAAACCAAAGAGAGTATTCATGAGCCTGAAGAATAGGTAAGCTTGCTTTTCTTTTTAGTAAGTGTATAAGAAAAATTAAGTCATCTCATGAACTATCAATCTGGCCTGGAAAAGAACTTCATGAGAGCAACCATAGGCCTCCAGGATAACCTGTACCACATTTGAACATGATGCTGCAAGACTGAATTCACTAAGTATCCCCTTTGGAACAAACTACTAATCCTCATGTAGTAGGAATTGATCTCTCGAGGAAGAAATGCTTCTTAGCTGCCTGGGATCTGTCTAGTCCTGGATGTGCCAATCATCAAAGTTGCTTCAACCTCAAGTGCAGATGGTCCCTGTGGAACTCATGGAGATGGGGTGGTGGAGAGGCAGGACTGGTGGAAGATAAGCTCATGGAGATGGAACAGTGGTGGTGGTAGAAGGTAAGATGGCCCCATATATCAGGTCCCAAACCCTTCCCTGAATGGGATTCAAAGAACGTGGGGGATGGAAGTTCTGGGCCAGGTGGAAGAAACACACCACCTGGTTGTTCTGACTGATTGCAACTATAAAACCTGGACAGAAAGGATGAGGACTCTGAAAATTAAATAGTAGCAGGTAAATTGGGGAAGAAGACCAGAATTTGGACTACTGCTGAACTGGAGGTGAGTTGACAATGTTTTTCCTCTGATATCCCCCATCCTGAACTCAGTGCAGCCTGAAAACTAGAAGTGGACTCCAGGGAGCAGAGTGGGAGAGCTCCAGGAGAAGCTGGTTCAAGGATTGGGGAAAGAGACTCCTAACTCTCGGAAAGAGTGCAAAAATCCATCATTTCTTTTCTCTTTTCTCTGTTCCCTCGCACCCCAGTCCCCAAGCAATCCCTTAATGGCAGCAATGGGAGCAAGGAAGCAATAAAGAGCAGAAATCAATGAAATTGAGAATAAGGAAGAAAATAAAATAAGCCAAAAGTTGGTTCTTTGCAAATATCATTAAAATTGATAGGCCTCTAGCAAGATGAAATGTGTGTGTGTGAGAGAAAAAATGAGAGAGAGAGAGAGAGAGAGAGAGAGAGATTGAGATAGAGGACACAAATCACCAATACCAAGAACGAAAGAGAAGATGTTGCTATAGATTCCATAGACAATTAAAAGAAATCATCAGGGAATACTACAAACAGCTCTATGCACATAAATTCAACAACTTAGAAGAACTGTATCATTTTCCTTGAACGGCTCAAACTACGAAAACTCAACGCAGATGAAATAGATAACCTGAATGGTTCTATGACTATTAAAGAAACCGGACCTGTACTTCAAAATCTCCTGAAAAAGAAATCTCCAGGCTCAGGTGATTTCACTAGTTAATTCTCTCAAACATTTATAGAAGAAATTAGGCCAATTCTACCCAATCTCTTCCAGAAAATGGAAGAGGATGGAACACTTCCCAACTCATCTTATGAAGTCAGCATTAACCCGATGCCAAACAGATCTTAACTGTTTCATTGATTTCTGCTCTTATTTTTATTACTTCCTTTTTCTCTGCTTGCTTTGGTTTATTTTGGTCTTCTTTTTCTAGTTTCTTAAGGTAGAATCTTAGATTATTTGAATCCTTTCCTCTTTTCTAGCATTATTAAATGCTCTAAGTAAGCATTTAATGCTATAAATTTCCCTCTAAACACTGCTTTAATCTGTGTCTCACAAAGATAATACAAAAAAAAAAAGAAAACTAAAAATCAATATACCTCATGAACAGACACAAAAAACTCTTCAACAAAATATTAGCAACTCAAATCCAGCAAAAATAATATCTTACCACGATCAAATGTAATCCACCATATTACAAGTCTAAAGAAGCAAAATCACACGCTCATTTCATTTGCTGCAGAAAAAGCGTGTGTCAAAATTCAACATCCATTCATGTTAAAAACTCTCAGAAAATTAGAAATTCACAGGGACTTCCTCAAACTAATAAATGGCATCTATAAAAAACAAATAGCTGACATACTTAATGATGAAAGATTGTGTGCTTTACTCCTAAGATCGGGGACAAGGCAATGGTGCCACTCTCCCCACTCCTGTTCAGCATTGTACTGGGAGTTCTACCAAGGGCAATAAGGCAAGAAGAAGAAATGACTCATGCAGATTGGAAAAGAGGAAATAAAACTGTCCCTATTCACAGGTGACATATTTGTCTATGAAGAAAATTCCAAGGAATTTACAAAAAATTCCTAGTACCAATAGGTGAGTTTAATAAAGTTGCAAGATACCAGGTAAACACACAAAAAATTAATTATATTTTTATATACTAGTAATGTACAATTAGGAACGAAAATTTAAAAAACCCCTATAATTTACAATAGCTCTGAAAAATGAGATAAATAGTTATAAATATAATGAAACATGCATAGGATCTGTTTGTCAAAAACAACAAAATGGTGAGGAAAGAGATCAACAAAGACTTATAAGTGGAGAGACACCCTGTTCATGGGTTGAAAAACTCAATGTTGTAGAGTCAGTTAACCTCAAATTGATCTATAGATTTAACACAACTCCAATCAAAAGCCTAGCAGGAAGTTTTGTAGGTATAGACAAGCTGATTCTAAAATTTATATGGGAAGGCAGAGGAACTAGAATAGTTAAAACAATTTTGAAACAGAAGAATAAGGTTGGAGGAATCACACTACGCGATAAGAAGACATAAAATAGCTAGAAGTAATCAAGACAGTATGGTATTGGCAAAGAGACAGGCGTATAGATCCCTAAAACAGAATACAGCCTAGAAATAGACCCAAAAATATATGGCCAACTGACTTTTGACAAAGGTGCAAAAACAATTCAATGGAGAAGGGATAATCTTTTCAAGAAATGGTATTAAAACAATTGAAAATCCATATGCAAAAAAATGCCTAACCCAAAACTCACACCTTATATAAAAATTAACTTAGAATGGATCATAGATTTAAATGTAATATATAAAATTATAAAAATCTTGGAAGAAAAATAGGAGAATGAAAAGTCAGTACACATATTGGGAAAATATATTTTTTAAATTACATATCTGAACGAGGACTTATATCCAGAATAATGTGAAGATCTCTCAAAATCAGCAGGGAGAAAACAAACCATTAAAAAGTGGCAAAAATCTTAAATGCTTCACCAGAGAGGATATATGGATGGCAAAGAAGCACATGCATAGATGCTCAGTGGAAATGCAAGTTAAAAATCACGATTGGGTACTGCTTACACATCTATTAGAATGGCTGAAATCAAAGAAAAACACCTTCAACATAAAGTGCTGGTGAAGAGGCCAAGCAAAGGAACCTCTCCTACACTGTGGGTAGGAATGCAGAATGGAACTCTGGAAGACAGTTTGAGAGTTCCTTCTAAAGTTAAAAACACTACCCTACCACCCAGCAATCCCACTCCTGGGTGTCTACCCTAGAGAGATGAAAAATGATGTTCTTCCGGAAACCCATGCACGAATGTCTGCAGCAGCTCTCTTCATAACTGCCCACAAGATAACCCAGATGCTCTTCAGCAGGCAAATGGGCCAACAAACTGTGGTGCATCCATGCGGTAGAATACTTACTCAGCAGTAAAAAGCAACAATTTGGATGAATCTCAAGGGCATTTGAAAGGCATTCTGAGTAAAAGAATCAAGTCTCAAAAGATTATATACTGTATGATTCAATTTATGTGACAATTTCAAAAGGACAAAACTATACTAATGGAGAACAGAGCTAAGGGATATCACGAGGGAGATTTGTGGACAACGGAATTGTTCTGTATCACGATGGTGGTGATGGTTATATGTATCTGTACAAGCGCAAAAATCCATACACCTGCACACACACACACACACACACACACACACACACACACAGAGTCAATTTCATTGTATTAGGATTAAAGAACATAATGTAGGGAGCAAAACTCTGAAGTTCCCTCACAGGTCCTCCTCAATCCCAATCTCCTTAGTGGGCCCAAGGTCTTCCCTTCCTCTTCCTCCTCCCTTGTTCCCAGTGTCATGGTGCCCCTTCTGCCTCCTCCAAGTCTAGGCCCTTGAGAGGCTGCGGCCCCTCACCCAGGCCTATCCCCTGCCTGAGGCTGTGGCTGTGCTCCACACTCTTCTTAGTCGAAAGCAACCATCGAAATCCACTGAGTTTTGATCTGATTCCCTCAACAAACCAACAAACAACAATGAAAACAGAAGCCATCCTTAACGTCTCTTTTTTTTCCACTTCTGTATCCAGTTCATCAGCGAAGACTGCCAGTTCTGCTTTCAAAGCAGACCCGGAGTCTAGTCACCGCTTCCATCGCGGTCTAGGCCGTCATCATCTTAGTCTGTAACTGCTGCAGCCCCTCTTATCCCATCTCCCTGCTCCACTTCTTCCCCGCTGTTGTCTCGTGTCCACACGGCAATCAAAGTAATCCTACAAACACAAACATCTGTCATTTCTCCGCTCAAAATCCCCCAAAGTCTTTTCAAGGCATTTAGAGCAGAAGGCCTTACTCTGGCCTCCACAGGCCTCTTGAACTGGCCCTTGCCCGCTTCCCCTGCCTAGTCTGCTCCCACTCTTCCTCCTGTAGCATGCACCAGCCGCTCTGACCTTCTTGCTCTTTCTGGAATATGTCAAGCTTGTTCCCACTTCAGTGCTATTTTCTCTGCCTGGAACTGGCTTCTCCCAGAAACCTGCATGATTGCTGCTTCAGATAGTTCAAGACTCAGCCCTGAAGCCACTTCCTCAGAGAGAACTTCTCTGACTGCTTGTTTTAAATAGCCTCCCCAGCCTTCCAGTCTCTCTCTATCCCCTTAACCTGATTTCTTTTCTCTCAGCACTCAACCACCTTGTGCAAGGCTTTGTTACACATGCTGACTTCCCATTGCAACATAGAATCCAAACTCCTATGTGACCTGGCTCCTGCCTCCCTCACTGACACCATAACCCTCTGCTCCCTAGGGGCAACCTCCCCTTGCTGTCTCCTCCAGCTACACTGACTTCCCTGTATTCCTGGAACAGGGTGAACATGCTTCTCCCTCAGGATCTTTGCACTTGCTATACCATCTCCATGGAATGCTCTTCCTCCGCATAGTTTCCTAGTGTACTCTCCACTCAAATGTCACTTAATCAGAAACCTTTTTTAAAAATAAAATAAAATAGCAAGCCCTTCATCATTCGGTATCCCTGTTACCTGATTTACTTTTCATAGCATTTGTGATGACCTGGTGTGTGTTTATATACATGTTTATTTGTTTTGTGTTATCTGTCTCATCATTAGGCTGTTGGCCTGGTCAGAGCAGGGACTTAGTTTTGTTCACTGTTGTCTTACTTTGTGAGTCTGATCTTCGCTCACACCAATGCCAGTTTGAGGAAATTGGGTGCAGGGAGGCACTGGGAGGATGGGGGTGGGGGGGACCCTGGCAGCTTGGCTGTTTCTCTTTGTCTGTCTCTGTCCCCTGGGTATAAGCTCTATATGGGCAGTGGCCAAGGGGCAGTGCCCGGCACTTAGTGGGTGCCAGGTATAGTTGTAGAATGAATAAATTAATGAATAAACGAGAGAGGCCTTTGGATATTTAAAAAGGATTTTGCAGTTTTTAAGAGGAGGTTTTCATATTCAAAACCCAGATGCAGAGAGAGTAATGGTATGAATTGGGGGTGGAAGGGTACCTCATTTGGGGGCTCTTTCTGACATCTTTACATTTGCCCTCGACTGGTAAACACATTTTGATGGACTTCTGTTCGTGTGATAATGATAACACATTTAAACATGCCCTCTACCTCCTCCTCAGCCACACATGCTCCCCCTTGCCCTGGGCCTCAGCCACACAACTCTTCTTTCAATTCCTCCCAAACATGTATTCCCTCCCTGCCCAGGACCTTTGCACATGCTGCTTCCTCTGTCTGGACCACTCGCCTGGTCCCCACCCTTCCCATAGTTAACTCTCCCTCCCCCTTCCTGTGTTCACCCAGGCCTCACTTCGCTAACACCCATACCAGGTCAGGCCCGCCCCAGGATGTGCTCACCCACACACCACTGACCACGGTTGTGATTTGACATGTTTGTATGATTATTTAGTGCAGGCTCCATGAGGGTGGAACAGTGGCTGCCTTTGCCCCACTGTTATATCTCCTGGAACCTGGCACTGCCTGGCACGGAATAGGCTTTTAATAAAGATTTGTTGAATGAAAACGTTAATTAATTAATTAATGAAACAAAAGCTACTAACTTTTCTGTAGAGCCCCAATTTCGGGATAAGGCAGTGAAGGCAATTGTTAAAACAAAAGGGAAGGTAACGCATTAAGCTCTTAACCCCTTGGTTGTTAGAATCTGAAAGATGCTGTGGTGTAGGGGATGGAACATGGGACAGGTGGATTTCTAGGGGCTACGAAAGGACAGATGAGCTTCAGAGCTGCCAAGATGTGCCACTCCGACCTGAGCAGGCTTCCTCATTGTTTGAAAGCATAATAGGACCAAACCTTCAATCCAATAATACAGCTGGTGTTCAGATTCTTTTTTAACAGCATTATGTGGAATTTTCTTTGTGCCTTTCTACAAAACTCAAAGGATTGGAACAAGAATAGAAGAGAGCATTGAAATCAGCTCAACATAAGGTGACCTTCAAGCAGTCAGCTCTGTCCCATTGTGAGCTGCCTGGCCTCGTGTGTGTATCGGAGAAGAAGGAGTTTCCAGAGGCCAAGGCACCACTCCTTATTGGGATGGTGTGGAGGTGGGTCAACGCTCAGGTAGGGGACGAGGGGCACTGGTCTGGTGACCTTTAATGAACCTTTCCACCTGGAAACTCCCCGCGTTTCTGCCCATGCTTTCTGAAGTCAAACCTTCAGTCTTCTCCCTTACTGGACCTTTGGTGGAAAGACCAAATCAGTGTTTGCCAATCCCGCTGCACATTAGAATCACATGGGGAAATTTAAAAATTCTGCCACCTAGGCCCCACCTGTGACCAATTAAATTAGAATATCTAGGGTAGGTCTAAATATCAGTATTTTCTAGAAGCTCCCTAGATAATTCTGAAGTTCAGCCAGGGTCGACAAACACTGTAAGACATGTAGCAGAATAGGCTGATTTTCTTTCTCTTTCTTTCCCGTTGCGCATTCTTATTCTCAGATGGGCTAAATGCTAATGGGTGTGTGGCAGGCAGACTTCCGTGATGGCCGCCATGGTCCTCCTCCTGGTGTTCCTGCCCTTGTGTAACCCTGCCCCTTGAGTGTGGGCTGAACTCAGCTCAGCCTAACCATCCAGAGGAAAGTGGTCAACACAGTTGGAAGGGTGGGGACGATGAAGTGCAGAGTCCTACTTAATCCACAAACTTGGGTGATGGATCTGTGATTATCAATGACTTTTGCCTCCTCAGGTCTCCTTCCTCACTCTCCCCCCAACTTTAACCCCAATCCAGTGGAGATGGTTGAGGGTGGTGCTCTAAACATCTGTGATAGAACCTTTCTTCAAAGCTTCTGGTCCTGCCCTCCTCTTTCTTTTCATCTTCTCCTTACCTTGGCTGCATGGTTTGAACTGGGCGCTGGCATCACGGCCTCTCTCTCAGCTACAGAAAATCCTCCTTTCAAAGTAGGGCCAGTCAGAACAATGCTCTGGGCCATAAGAAGCTGCTTATCTAGATCATTATTGTGTTCATTACCATGGTGAGCTCAAGCACCAGGGCCAAGGTCTCCTTGGATGCCCTGCTCTGGCAGCGGGCTGCTCTGGCAGAGCCAGTGTGTTGTCTCTGAGAGGGGAGATCAGACCGAGGCTTCCTGACCACTGGGACTCTTGGCATTTCTTTAGGGAAATTTGGATTGCCAGGCCAATCACTTCCCACTCCCTTAAAATTTCCCCAAGCATCAGAGGAGCTGCTCTGGGAATTCTACTCCATGTCTCCAATTCTCCCACCCTTAGAGCTGCCAGCAGCCCTTTTGTGGGTCTGGCTCTCCACTTAGATCATTGAAGCGGTTTCAGATCCAACTGGGCAACACTCAGCGTTTCATTTACATCTTGGCGAGGTTACCATGTTATTACTTAACTGTGCTGCTGCTACTCAATAAGTGGGAACTGATTGAAATAACCACAGGAGTTGCTGGATTCCCCTAATTTTAGCACAGAGTTAAAGCTCACTCCCACAGTTGGAAGTTAAAATAGGCTGCCAGCCCACAGAAATGCCCACCCACCACACCTAATTGTCACACCACTGATGCCTGTCATGGAAGGAGACGTGGAAGGCTGCAGAACATTCTTAGAAGCAAGGTTCTTCTCCTTGGAAGATGCCTGAGGCCATTTTGGCCGGGCCAATGTCTTTCAGATCCCGTACCTGTGGAAATCTGCATGACTGCTTAGATACTCCTGTTTTCTTCTCTAATTTGTTTAGCAGGCGGTCCAAGCACAGAGCACACATTAGAGAAACGGAAGAGAACACAAACTTCTGTTTGGGGACGCGTCTTTAAGTGACTCACTCCTGGAGTCCAGATGTGTGGAGGGCGATGACGCTGAGCAATCGAGGTAATTTGGAAAGCAGAAAAATGATATGTAATCCAGGCTAACTTGTCTTCTCTCGGTGTCATAGGAATCAACTACCACCCAAATGCTGCAACTTGAGGAAAAATTTGGAGTAAATGGCTTCTTGTGTAACTCCCCCCAGCCCTATCCAATTTTTTTGTTTTTTTACTATTGAAAACTATGCTTTATTAGTTTTAAAGGATTTTGAAGGAATTCCATGAGAAGTTATTTCATATAGTGTGCCTGCTGCTTAATATTTCTCATCACTGTGCAATTTTGTGTTTTCTTGCTCCTATTTTAAGTCATAATCTGTCCTTAACATCTTAGCACAGCATAATTGATTGACTGTCAAGGGCAAAGTAGAGGAACAGAATGGGAGGATTTTTAGAGAAAGAGAAAAGCTTTATCCACAAGGTGTTTCCTGAGAGGACCCTGGGCAGCTCCCAGAGTTCTGTCAAGTCTTCTTTGCCAGTGTTGATCATCCTGTCCTACTGTCTCCCCTGCCACAGTCATCACCCTCTGCTAGGCCTCATGGCCTTCCAGCTGGACTGTCAGGAGCCCCTTGACACCCATTTTGGTCATTAGTGTCATGTTAATCATCTTTAAAGATATCTTTCTCCATGTCATTCTCCTGCCCTCAAATGTTCAGTGACTTTCTATTGCCCGTAGGATCAAGTCTAAATCTCTTAGACTTTCAGTGAACTCCTTGGTTCCTAATGGCATGCCGCCATTAGGTGCCATTGCCCTTCCTTTCTAGTCAGACTCACCATTTCCATAACTTACCTGTTCAAACTTACCTCCTCACCTCTGTCAACTTGTACTCCACAAATGCCATGTCTTTCCTTTCCCTGCCCACCTTGCTCAGTCCCATCCAACATTCTTACCTGTCTGAGACTCAGCTCACCTCTCTGCTGCTATGTGGAGCCTTTCCTAATCATCCTCAAGAAACAGTGATTTTCCCATTTTGGGATTTCCACAGGTTTTTTTTGTGGAAATTTTGTGCAGTTGTCATGCTGGTACTTACTTTTTTCAACTAGACTCCTTGAGTGTCCTACCCCTTGTAACTATTTGTTAACTGATTATTTTTTTTCAGAATATTTCAAGTACCCAAAATGGGCAGGAGAAGATGGATCCAAGAAAAGACAAGGGAGACATAAGCAAAAGGACAATTTTGTCTATGACATGATGCTTTCAGTGTTAGCTGGCTGCTCTCTAAAATCTATCGAAATTCCCATTGTGGGAATTGCTGTCTGACAAATGCCTGCTGCTGTGGTATTGGGACCACTTGCACAGTTCTTGCCTTTCAGGAAACTGTCATGGTAAGAAAGGGATTTGGGCTGATTCATTTTTTCTAAAGAAGCAAGGAAATCAAGTCCATGACCACACTTGTTCACACAGTTAACCAAGTCAGGCCAAGCTCAGAACTAAATGATGAAAATGAAAATTAATCAGGGATTCCCATGGGTCTCACATACAGCAATTTTGAGTCTTTTTTTTTTTCACTATCATAATTGTTTTTCTTACTCATTTTCTTTGGTTGGATACACACCTGTAAACAAATGGGGGCAGTAGTGGTGATGGAAATGAATAAACCCATGGAAACAGTGGAACATCTACAGAGATAAGATTGGGAAGGAAGGAAGCAAAAGTGATTTCAGTGTCTCTGTGCAGAGCATGCTCACCTTTCCTTGCCAAGACCCCTGGATCAGGTTGTCTGACTTTGTGGCAGGTGCTTCCTTGACTCACACAGAAAACAAGTCCTGGGCCTCTTGTGTTACTGGGGCGAGTTACATCTGGTACATAAATACCACACTCTGCTCCTTCTCTCTGCCCTTCCCAGGAGAGAGAAATGATCAAGTCATTGAGAAAACAGTCGAGAGAAGTCTTTGAGCCTTTTCTTAATTCATAGAATTTAAAGTAAAAAAAAAAAACAAAACCCTCTTGACATTATAAAGTAGGGTTATGTGCCCTTTATTGAATTTTTGTGGAAAAACCGAACCACAATAGAAAACAAGCCATCATATAGAATATCATGTCCCAGAACATCATTTACCTTGGTAGAATATAACCACTTAAATGCGCGGAAATCTTTTTGCTTCGTACTAGTTAACAAATAGCATTCAGCATGACTCAAGTCAGATTTTAAGAACTTGTCTGGTGCCTTCCATTAAGAATTGAAAACTATGTAAGAATCTTACTCCAGGAAACTGTATTCTGACATTTTTATAGTATTGCCTTAGTAAGATCAGAGAATATCTAGGAACTTAGATTCATAGAAGGTAAATCAAGAATTCATCCAAAATGGAGTGCCTTCTTCTGAGTGATGGGATGGTTTTTACGTGAGATGTCAATATAGCTTCTACACTTGACATAAAAGTTCCCATTTCAAAAAAGACTAAACTGCTGCTCAATTTTTTTAATCAAGCAGAGTTATGTAAAGTGCCTTTTAGAAGAGACTATCAGGAGAGAAGCGGAAAGTAGTCATTATGACTAATCAGCTGTAGGAGTTGGAGGAACCAATATTGGTGGAGGGCTTTCAGAGCCCCAGGGACCTCTCAGACAACTCAAATTCCTTCCATTGTTTGAAATGGTCCTCTGGAAGGGACACAATGAGTTGACATGCAGCAGAACAGATCGAATGTGCTGCCAGCTGGTAGTTTACTTTTGTACAGGAAGGCTGCTTTTCTTACACACAATTCTTTGTTGTGTGAAAGAGAAATAAATATATAAAAGCCTAAAAGTAAGCCTTCAGTTCTTTATGCCTGGCAAAGTTGTTGGTACAATGTGCCTCGAGGATATATCCACCATGCTCGCCCTGCAGCGTTGTTGAGAAAGAATAAGATCATGCTGTGCTAACCGCCCCGTACACTGTACAGTTTATGGAGAACTTACATACGCATTTTCTCACTTGAACCTCACAACATCAGCGGGAGGCAGATATTATTGTCTCTGGAGAGGGGGTGACCCTGCTACTGTGGCGTATGTGTGGCTTTTGTTTTAGGAAGACTCGAGTTTATTGTGTTGTATTTTCAAGTATTTTACATTGTACAACATTTATTGCAGCAGTATCTATAATAAGGAAAAATTGAAACCTACCTGAATATTCGTTAATAGAGGAAAGATGAAACTATGATACAGGCCTGGATGGAATACTATACAGCCATTTGGAATTTTGACTTAGAGGTATAAGAAGTAAATCCATTAGTGTTGAAGTATATTTACTGATGAAAAAAATATTCATAATATATTTAAGCTAGTAAACAATGTAAGGTGATCCCTTTGTGATAAGAAAAAAAGTGGTGGTAAAATAGTGCTTATCTCTGTGTGCTGAAAATATGTGTGATATTTGTTTTCTTTCTCATGCTCATCTGTCACTTCCAATTTTAACGTTAATCCACATTAAAAATGTACTACTCAACATTTTCAACCAGATCAACTTTTATAACAATAATTAACAGCACAGGTGCAGCTCTACCTCTGGGCCTCGTGGGTGACGTGACCCCCACGTGTGTAGGTGAGGCAGCCATCGTCCTGGCAGGGGCCTGAGTTCAACCAGATGGAAATGTAGAGCGTGAACTAAGACAGTTTCCAGGGGTGTGAAACGAGTTAAGGGAGCAAACAAGGATGACAAGGTGCCCAGACACCAGGAATGATGGGAAACCACAAGCTCCCCTAGGCCAAAGGGACAAGAGGAGGAAATAGTCACCAGATCCCAGGGGCGGGTGTTGTGTAGAAGGGCCCCTTGGCGGAAGCTACAGTGGTGAAGGGTCACAGCCCTGTCAGATACCAGGGAAGCAGGGAAGAAGTCCTCTGATCCCTTTCCTCCTGCCTTCTTACTTCCTGCTGCTGCCTCCTGTTGACCAAGCCCAACCAGAAGCCCGCTGGCAAGGGATTCGGTGTCAACAGTCCATAGAGGCTAGCCTCCTGGTGCACAGAACAGGCAGAGAAGGGCAGGAAATGGGTCTGACGATGGGGGATATGCAGCAAACACAGGGAGCAGAAGCTCGGTGTCAGTCCCCTAGAGAAAAGGGGTGTCTCTTAGTCAGGAAACTAAAGCAGAGAGGAAGAGCCTGTTGGAGCAATCTGAGGTGAGGAGTTTGATTTTTCTGCCTGTGCTCAGAGTTTCAGAAGCATGGGGATGGGCTTACAGATCACCTGGCCCAAAGCGAGCACACATATTCTTTGTGGAATGTTATATAGAGATAAAATTGTGCATTCTTGGATACCAGTAACATCCTCCCTGTTGCCTGGGGGGAGAAGGGGACTGCTAGAGAGAGGAAGACCCAGTCATCCTAAATCTTCCCAGCTGTTTCCTGCTGTCCCACGTCTACTCCTGTGTCCTCTTCCACTTCAGTGCCCTCATCACCAGCCCCAAATGAAAGTGGAACCAGAGTAATGGTGGCAGCTCACATTTATCCAGCACTTCCCAGGGAGCCAGCACTGTGTGCTTGAAGCACTCGACATGATTAACTCACTTAAGTCTCTCAACAACCCTATGAAGGAAGTAACACTGTTTACCACTCTACTGAGTGGCTAAGAGCATGGATAATGGAGCCAGACCATTGGGATTTGAATGCTGCCTCTGCCATTTCTCAGCTGTGTGACTCAGTTTTTTCCTCTGTAAAATGGGGACAATAATGATGTCTACCTCCTGGGATCATGATGAGGGGTACCTCAGTAAATATGAGTGAAGGTTCTGAACTGGGCTTGGCACATAGCCAGCAGTCAGAAAATGTTAGTTGTTATTGTCCTCAGTTCCCACACAAGGCAACTGAGGCACAGAGACGTTAAGGTAGATGCTGCAAGGCACAGAGCTGATAAACAGCAGAATTGGGACTCTAACCAGGAAGTGGGGTCCCAGTATTATACAAAAGAGCACACTCTTTTCCTCCTTGATACTTTGAAGCAGAGGGGATGGGATCACCCCCTTGGGTTTGAAGTTGATCCATTCTCTCTGCCTGCCTGAGGTGCAAAACAAGTCCTTCACATTCTGGAACACCCTCCCCATTGTGCAGGTGACAATCTGCAGAAACCCAGTCCAGCCTTCAAACCTCACTTCCTCCAGGGTCACCTCCTGCAGGTGGGTAGACCCCCAGCAGTAGGCAGCTGGCGGACAGGGGCAGGTCAGTAGCTGCTTCTCAGTCTCATATTTCTTGAGATCAGACAGAATGGAGAGCAGAGCTGTGGGAATTTGGGGGCCTGGGTCTGCCAGATGGGTCCTCGGTTTCCAAAAGGTGCACCGTGGAGAGCAAGTGTGTGCTCCAGCTCAGCTGCTTGCTCTGGGCCAAAGGAGAGGATGGGGAGACTCCCTCCTTGTACGGAGGATGTCGAGCACATTGCCATCATCAGTTAATCTACCTTCATTAGTTAACCTGAGAAGGGTCAGGAGCAGTCACCTGGGCGAGGTAATGAGGAAAAGCCGGCACGAAATGTCCAGGTTACTGACAGAGCTCTGGTGAATTCACAAATTCTTTAAGCCTGGGCCACATCATGGTCCCTCCTGCTCTTCATTTCATTTCTTGGAAACTAGCTTACCTGCATCTCTTTCTTGGCTTCCTCTTAGACAGCGGCTTTATAATGAGATTTTTCGTCAGTCTCATCTTTCATTTTATAGTGAAATATGATCAATTACCACCTACAACAGAACGGGCTCAAAGCCGTGCCACCAGCGAGTCAGCGGCCTCAATGTAATGTCCATGGCTTGCTGAAAACACAGTAATCAAGTGGCCATTCAACAAATCTCTTTTTCTTTTATTCCTTTGTTCTTTGACCTGGTGTTCAATGCACACTGAAATAACATGAATCCAACAACATATCCTCGATTTTACAGATGCCTACTAACCAAAGTCAAAAGAGATTGCCTAGTGTTCGTGAAAAACAGAAACTCCTCCAAAAACTGCATACAAGTGAAAACTGTATAATTTAAGTCTGCACAATGTCGATTTGGGTGCTGTGTTTTCTCACTTTACTCATCTTCATAAAGATACTTGCAGGAAAGGGGGCATTTAGTCACTTAGAGCAATTCTTTACTTGAAACTGAGCTGGGTCATGGACACTGCCTATCAGTGCCCGGGCTGGAGCCTGGCGTCTGGCCTGGTGACAGTAGGAGGTGATGGAGAGGTGTTTCTGGACTCGGTTTCCTCATCTGTCAAATGGAGGGTTTGCCCTAGCCTTAGATAATTTGTAAAGTTCCTTCCAACTTTGAAACTTTGTTTTTCTTACTAGTTCTGGACCTAGAACTTTAAAATATATGCTGAACTGTGTTCTGAGTCTTTAATTAGTCAAGAAAATGCTCTTAGCTTTGAACCAAATGTGGGGGCATCAAGAGCTGAATAGCAGAGGTGGGAGTCAGATGGAAGCTGAACCCTTGCTGGCCCGTAGGATGATTTTCAGGTCATTAGAAAATGTGCCCTCCCTGCAGGAAATGCCTTTCAGGCACATGGGTTAGTGAGCCAACGGTCCCTTCTGGGAATTAGGAATAGGCACCCCTTCCTCTGGGCAGATGTGGCCCATGCCAGGGGGCTCTGCTTGGTGAAAGAAGCCCCACCCACTCCCCAGCCAAGCTCCCTGTGCAGGGCACCACCTGTGCAGCCTATTTGAAGACCAGTGTGATGGACGTCACATCCATTAACAGAATCTACAATACCTCAGCAGGAACCTAACTTTTTGTGCTCTCCAAAATTTTTTACCTAAAAACAATCAAGCATAAAAAACCATCACACTTTGGTGCCTTGTCAGTAGAGATTGCTTGAATCACAATGCATGGACCTCTCACTTCACAGAAAAAGCATGTTTTATGGATAGGTCTGGGACAGCATCTTAGCCTGGGTTCTCTCAGATGGCAGAGCCTGAGAAAGGAGGGTGATGCAAGTGGTTTATCTGGGAAACACAGATACCAGGAAGGGGAGACTAAGAGACGTCAAACAAGATGGAAGGAAAGCCAACCCCAGGTGCTTTGTTGAGCTGGTCCCTATGGCGGTCGAATGGGGCTCCATCCTGCTTGGACCTTTGAGGATCATTTCGTGGCTCCTGGCACCAACTGGTCAAGGGTTGCCCTTGCAGTGTTAACTCCTCAAACATCCAGGTATACACATATATCAGAATGGTTAAGTCAATGGTAGTGCTGGCAGAGGCACTGGATCAAAGGAGGCAAACCCAGATCTGTTTCTGGTAAGGCGAAGTCACTGCTCCCTCTGGGATAGAGGGTGTCTGATGGAAAAAACCTGTCATGAAGTGACTCGCTGGTCTCCTTCAGGGATGCATGCCATATGGAGTGTTCTGTGTCAGTCTCTCTGGTGACAAGCACACATTCAGTACAGCAGTCTGGTCTGGTCTTGGTGAGATGGCACTCATGCTGTTGAGGCCATGCAGATCCTCTATCCTTGTCCCATGTCACCTCTGTCATGCAAGTCCTGGAGTGGCTAGGGAGAGATGCTGGCTGGCATCTTCAGGACATCCTGTCCACCTAGTGGTTCAGTGCTGTACCTGCAGGGGAGGTGCTCCGGTCGGCCTGGATGCGAGACAGAGATCCGTGTGCTGTGTCCAGTACCATAAGTCCATCTACGTGGCTTTCTCCACACTTTGTCTCCTTGTCTCCAAACTTTAAGTTCGCTCCTTTGAGGCTTCTGACCCAACCAGCAAGCCATTCGTCACTGCCCATGGGTCCAGATATACCATTAACTCAAACCGCTTCTCCGTCCCCACAAAGTAAATGAACAAGTGCATTGTTCACAGCTCTACTCACTGGGAGGAGTGACTTCACGGTCCTTCAGGGCCACCCCGAATGGGGCTGTTGACTGGGGAGGTCCATTTTTTGCTAGCACCAACTTGTCAAGGCAACCCATCTATGAACCAGGTCCCAGTTTTTTTTTTTTTTTCCCCTTGGTTGATTGTAGTAAAGTATCAGGCCTTAGGTGTGAACTGAGCAAAAGAGGTAGATAATACAGGAATCTGAGGCAGATGGAATTTACTTATGCCCTCTGTATCCCTCTGGCCCAGTTCCAAATGAACTGTTTCCATTGCATGACACGTTACTGCTGCACCTGCCCAATATTGTCTATCTGATAATACCCAGCTCATAATGGGCAGTTCTGGCCGCATGGTCACTTGATGTCCCATAGTCAGGGTGCATCTCTATCAGGGCTCAGGAACTGTTTTTCAAATTGTCTATCGTTTTCTGCTGCAGAAGGAAGGTCTCCAGGACTCGAGGATCTGTGCTGCAACTCTTTTCATTGGGCTTGGCAGAGACTACACACACAACATCTTTATTTGCAATAAATAGCACCATTAGATCTACTGGTTATATGGCCTGAGTGACAGGACCACTTGTACCACAGCCCAGACCTGCTGCAGATCTTGCTCTGACACTCAAAACTGGAAGCCTTCCAAGTCACTCAATAAATGGGTCAGAGCAGTATTTCCAAGAGTAATAAATGCTGCCTCCGATTTCTAAAGATTTTTAGTGGTTTTAAAACATCATCTCAAAATTCTTTGATACTTGCCATCAAGAGATTGAGTCCATGTTCCCTCTTCTGGAATCTAGCTAGGGTTTACTTCTTCAGCTAATAGAGGATTGCAGAAGATATATTATATGACTTCTGAAGCTGGGTCATATAAGGCCGTGTAGCTTCTCCCTTGTTCATTGGGACATTTGCTCTTCCAACAACTCTGAAGCTGCCCTACTGGGAAGAAGTCCAAGCCACATGGTGAGGCCACGTGTTGGTGTTTTTGTCGACAGCCCTCATTGAACCTAGCCTTTGAGTCATCCAGCCCAGGCACTAGAAATACAGGTGAAGATGACTCTATAAGATTCCAGTCCAATCTGAGTCATCCCCAGCCACTGGAGTTTCCCCACGAAGGCTCCACCCAGGCTTTCAAACTGGAGTTCCTCATCTAAGTGGCAGAGGAAAGAAAATGGTTTGAGTGACTATTTTCTCAGGTCTCCCTAGCATGGTACATAACTAGTACCATTCTAGATACACAGGAGAGAAATTAATTCATTACACACAAGTAGATGCCTTAGGGAATTAGGGCTTAATTCTGTCATGGAACCACAATTTAGAAAAGCTGGCAGAAATCGAGAAGTAGAGACAAGACATTCCTGGTGTGTCCTGTCCAAATTCCTGACCCACAGAATCCATGAGGATGATAACGTGGTTGCTGTTTTACATCCCTAAGTTTTGGGATGGTTTGTTATGTTGAAATAGAAACTGGAATAAGGTACAAGATCTAATACCTTGTCCTTTACCTCAAATATATTGTACCAGCACCACCCAGATCACTGGACTCCTAAAATGTCACTGATGGGGCAGGTTGGAGAATATTTGTAGGGTTTCACTCCCACCCTCTGACATACAAGTTGCTATTTCCATTTACTGGGTTAAATTTGCATGATGTCATCCATATAATGTTCTAGCATGTCTATGGAATATCAAGGTAATTAAGATGACTGCAGACTATTTTATGACATTGCACAAGAGGCTTCACATAGCCTTAAGCAGGGCTATGAGTGTGTGCTGACGTCCTTTCCACTTAAAGGAGACCTGCTTTTGATGCTGTTTATTGATGAGGGGTTGAAAAGTACATATTCACCAGATCAATAGCAACACACATAGTGCCAGAGGCTGTGTTTTAGTAAAGATATCATATCTAACTCAGCAACTGAGATTGGGGCTACCCCTTGGTTAAACTTACAGTGATCCACTATCATCCATTATGATCTGTCAGCTTATTTTTTCAAGGACCATACAGGTGAATGGAGAACATCATCCCCACATACTTTGTCTTTGATGGTGACACCAATTCTCTTTCAGGATGCAGTGCTGACTTGGGTTTACTCTGTTGGCTGGTGGGGTTGGGGTTGGATAGTTTCAGAGGCTTCCACTTGGCCTACTCTAGTGGCTCTTACTCTGTAGGTCAGGGAACCAGTGGGAGGATTCTGCCAGCTATTTTGTTTATCCATCCAAATTATGCACCTGAGGAATGGGGAAATAACCACAACTTGGGTCTATGGACCTATTGACTATACTTTGTGCCAGCTCTCAATTTTTTTTCCAATTCTACAAGTCAAGCACCACGCTGGTTGGCCATTCATTTGTCTTATCACTGGGAACACTCTGGCCTTTCAGCCACTGCCCCAGATGCCTGAGGGCCAAAGCATCTTCCAACCTAGTTGCCCATTGCAGTAATCACATATATTTTCTACTGTCACTTAAGAATTACCACCCAGCCTATGACATTCCAGAATCCTATCATCCTGACTGATGCTAAGGAGCCCAGATCCATGGCAGCATCTGCCCCTATTAACTCCAGTTTATAGGGGATAGCCACGATTGGAGTTTCTCAAAAGATGCCAGTGCTTTCTTCATCAGTGAATTTCTTATTGCTTTAGTCAAAGGAATGTCCTCTGGGACTTCCTGGGGAATATAGACAGATGGAGAGTTCTCTGGTCTCACCAATAAATCCATTTTAACATTTCCATCCCCCTTTGACCCTTCCTCTTTAGTCTGCCAAGGTCATTCTAGCAACTCTGCCATATTTACTATAATCCATTGTATCCAAGCTTCAAAGAGTCATGCCAGCAGACTGTTGCGACTGGATTCTGATGGTTTTGCCTGGATGTTAAATCCTGCGTCAGGGAAGAATGCTCCCATATCAAAGAATTCTTTCCACCCATCTTTACATTTAGACCTCCCTTATCCAACGCTCTCAAAATGCACTTCCATGTGTGTTTTGCTGATTTCTTCCAGTGACAATTTGCCAGGTCTTGCAAGTGTTTTGGAATATAAGGAGCAAGCATGGTGTTTCCTGGATCTGGCTGTGCTGAGACCTGAATCCAGTTGTTGGTAATGGGAGGAGGGCAAGGTCAGATCTTGAGGAGGACAAGCATTGTCCTGTGAAGCACCTGCCTCAGATGAGGCCATGGCAATGTGTCCATGTGAGGGGAGGCTGTTTTACGCTGGAAAGGGGGAGATCATTTTTTGAGTCCAGAGTGGATGACAAGATCTATTTTTTCCGTTATCTATTTTTCATCTGTTATTTGTTTCCTATTTCCTCTATTGCTCCCTTCGTTTAAGTTAACTGCGTTTTAGGATTCCATTTTGTCTTCTTAGCTAAAGTCTTTGTTGTGTTATACTATACTTCACACATAGCTTAAGGACCCTATAATGGGATACATCCATTTCTTCCCTCCAAGGCTTTGTGCTATTTTTGTCATACACTTCCTTTATATACATTATAGACCTTACTTTACATTTTTTGATTAAACAGTCAATCATCTTTAAGAGAGATTTAAATAATTTTTAAAAATCTTATATACTAACCTACGGTACAAGTAGTTTCAGTGTTCCTCATTCCTTTGTGTAGATTCAGATTTCCATCTGGCATCATTTTTCCTTCTCCTTGAGGGGCTTCCTTCAACATTTCTTGGAGCATGGATCTGCTGGTGATGAATTCTTTCTTCTTTTGTGTGTCTAAAAATTCTTTATTCTGTCTTCATTTCTGAAAGGTATTTTCACTGGGTATAGAATTCTAAGCTGACAGTGTTTCATCTTTAAAGATAATGCTCACTGTCATCTCACTTGTATTGTTTCTGATGAGAAACTGCTGCCATTCTTTTGTCATTGTTTTTCCTCTATATGTAACGTGTCTTTTTCCTATGACTGCTTTTTAGATGTTCTCTTTCTCCTTGGTTTGAACAATTTGTTTATGATGTTCCTTGGTTTAGTTTTCTTTATGTTTCCTGTGTTGGGCCTTGATTCTTTTTCCATTTCTCCATCTACTCTCCTTGTAAGCCTCAGTTACACGAATATTGGACCACTTGAATTTGTTCCAAAGATCAGTGAGTCTCCATTTCTTTTCATTCTTTTTTCTCTCTATGTTTAATCGGGCATAGTGTTTACTGCTAGTTCTTAAAGTTTCTTAACGTTGTTTTCAACAATGTCCAATTTGCTCCAATTTGCCATTAATTCCCTCCATTCTGTAAATTTTTATCTCAGAAATTGTAGTTTTCATCACTAGAAGTTCGTTTTGGGTCCTTTAAATATCTCCCGTGTTTGTACTTCACTAATTGATCACTTGCAATACAGTTTTAAAAATTGAATGTTCTGGTCTGTTAATTCTAACATCTGTGTCAGTTCTGGGTTGGTTTTGATTGGTTGTTATTTCTCCTCCTGATTGGTTATATTTTCCTACCTCCTTGCATAACTGGTAATTTTTTACTGGATGTCATACTTCATGAATTTTACTTTGTTGGGAGTGGCTATTTTTGTGTTCCTATAAATATTCTTGATCTTTGTTCTGGGATGCAGTTAAATTGCTTGTAAACAATTTGCTCCTTTTGGGTCTTGTTTGTAAGATTTGCTAGGTGGAGCCAGAGCTGTGTTTAGTCTGGGGTGAATTATTTTTCATTACTGAGAAAAGAGCCTTCTGAGTACTCTACCCAGTGCCCCATGAATTATGAAGTTTTCAGTCCAGCTGGTGGAAACGGGTACTATTCATGCTCTTGCTCCCTCTAATTTTGGGGGGTGGTGACTTCCTCATTGGGTAGTTTCCTCACATTCATTCCTTGATCAGTACTCTGCTGAATATGCAAGGAGAACCATGTGTAGATGTCTGGTGTTTTTCCTCTGTGCAGCTGTCTCCTCTTCAGTAGTCTGTCCTTCAAACTCTAGCTGTCTTGATCTCCAGGAATCATCCCTATCTTCTCTCTGGGAATCCACTGGACCCTTGTGCCAGGATCCCCCTTCCCTGCATGGGACCTGGAAACTCTCTCAAGGCAGTAAGCTTTTCTTGGGCTCTTTTTGCAGGAGCAGTTGTTAGCTTCCCATCTCTTGGGAATTACTGTTTTTTGTTGCTTGATATCCAGTGTCTTAAAAACTGTTGTTGCATATATTTTCTTCATTATCTTGGTTGGTCCAGGCAGGAGGGGAAGTCTGGTCTCTATTACACACCTTCGCCAATAGTGGAGTATCTCTGTCTTTATAATATCCAATAGTACATTTGACCTTTCATTTGTAGAACATTTGCAAAGATCTTGAATGCGGAAACGAAGCTGAATTTATCTTTGGAACCCTAGACAACTGACATAGGATTTTGCACATGGTAGGTGCTTGGTAAATGTCGGTAAATTGAATTGCAATAGGACAAGGAGATGAAATTTTCCCAAAGGGATTTTTGCCATGTGTAAGAAAGAAATACCTAACTAAGAGTTCAGTAATGGAAACTTTTAAAAGAAGTGGTGATCTTTTTATTATGGGAAGTGTTCAAGCAGAGTGAGGGTGCTCATTTGCTGGAAATCAGCATTTCTGTATCATTCGGAGAAAACCTCAGTCTGATGCCAGTTTCCTATTAATACCTCTCAATCTTATTCTTTGCCAAATGTGAGATATTATAAAAATAATTATTAAGGACTCTCTCTGGATTAATTATTAGTTAATTGTGAATGACTCTCTCTCTCGATTAATTATAAAAAGAATATTTCCCTCTAAACTTTTCTACAGCTACACTCTCTGTTGTCTATAGAACATCAGATAACAAGGAAGCCTGGATACTATTGTCCCCAACTGGCTGACTGAGAAATGGAAATACATGGGGTTTAGATGACCTGTTTTAAGTTACACAGTCAACTATAGAACCAAGGCAAGAACATAGTTCCCTAAATGCAAGACAGTATCCTTTCCCTGTGGCAGTGCTGCCTCAGGATACCAAAGGAGGTTTAAAAAGTCCAATTCTTATTTTTTTAATGTAGGGTTTAAAAGGTAGGCAGGAACAGAGATAGTGGAACAACTGTAGGATTCAGATAACATGGCATGTGTTTCCACTATAGAAAAGACTGAAATTGGAGTTGTTCTGCAGCAGAGGTTAAACAATAAGAAAATGGAGTAGGGATCCCCAAGGCCCTGATGATCTGCAGATTCTAGGCAAGCACTGAATTAAATTGGATAAGCAGGGGTTCAGGTGAGCTAGACAGTTTTCAAAGTAAATAAAACACACCCAGTAACACAACCTCATTTCAGATAACAGAGTTTCTGGATAAAGGAGTTTTAGATAATCAGGGTTTGGCAGCATAAACAAACACAAGGGACACAGAGAGGAGGAACTAACTGAAAAGATTCAAGTAGCACAGAAGCTGGTAGCTACAACCACATTCTGTTTGGCTTCGGATGATTAAATTTCCAAAATTCACCCAGGTAGGGTAGTGAACAGGATAGAAAATGTTGGGTAGTTAAATAATCTCTCTAGCCTATGTCATTGAATGTCAAAATAATATTGCCATTTACAAATGCCTTAGGAAGGCAGGATAGAGTAAAGGCTATAAAGGATAAGACTAGAGCATCCTGTTTGTTACAGAGGAGTGCAGAGAGAGGGAAGGAGGGTGAAGGGAGCAAGGGGCTGTAGGGCTTTATGGAGTGTAAGAATTAGCATTTAGGCTCAGTTGCACTCTCATAGCGCAATGGAAATGGGAAAGAGAACTAAGCAGGGATTAAACAAGCCTGGATTATTGAGTAGGAATAGCAGACCTGGTTAATATCAGTGGGCTCCATCCACTGCCACCACCACCACCACCACCACCACCACAACCTCTCCTCCTCAATCTCCAAGATCCAAAGCCCTTTCACCTTCCACCTGGGAACTCCATGACCTGAGACAGAGCAGTAGAGGCAGGGCCCTGGAAATGGGGAGAAAAGGGGATAAAAGGATCAATGAGCCCTGGAGAAGAAGGAGAAGTAGAGATGGTCCATCCAAGAGGGAAAAGGGGAAATCCTCCCTCAAACTGGAAAGGGGAAAATAGTGGATGGGGGCAGAGGCTCCATTTCTGACTTCTTTTATGACCTCTGTAATGTGGTATTTCTCTCACAGGTTGAAGGCAGCAGGAACATGAGATAATTTTTGTGGGAAAACTATTCCCTTTCCTATTACCTTTCCATATTCTGAATAAGTCTAGAGAAAGCCACAGTTTGGAGCCAGTTTTCCTTTAACAGCTCTCCAACACTGCCTAATCTCCCCCACCCCCTTTCCCTAACAAAGAGTGAAGAGGTCTCAGTTTCAGAGGATGGTAGGCAATTGAGTTAGCTGGAATTCAATCACAGTGCCTTGTTTTCATAGTATTTATTTCTATTGATGGCAAATGATCTGGTTTTAAATTTACAGGAGCTTACGTTTTCTTTAAAACGAAATTTGAAAATCTGATTTATTATATTGAAATTCAAGCTGAGTGATTTGCAACTAATTACCAAACAAAATTCATCATTGACTTAAATGTCAAGAAGATGACAGGATGATCTGGTGGAACTAAACCCTGGTCTAAGAATATGGACTCCAAGTGTGGTTTGGGGTCATAATGATTTCATTGTCATTTTTATCAATTAAAGACAGAGAACTGCTAACCAGAACCGAGCATGAGATGTCCAAAGTTTTAACATATTAAGTTACTAAAGTTCTTGTCAAAGGCAAAGAAATAAGATGTTTTAGTGAGTCTGTGCCACCTTAACACACATATAAGCTCAGAAATAGTGAAGGGTCTCGTGAAGACCTCCATCCTGAAAGGGGATCTTGGGTGCCAACGACTGGAGTAGATTATTTCTAAGGAATCTTCTAGTTCTAAAATGCTGTGCCAAGTATTCAATCCAAGGGCCAGCAAAGGCGATGATCTGATGAGGAAGAATCATGATAGATTATCGAATTACAATCTCATTTTCTTTATCTCTACCTACCTATCAAGTAGGTAGCCTGGAATGAATCTACTTGAAACAGAGGTCAGGTGCCAAGCACAACCATTTCCCTTGTCACCTACATCCCTCCCTCCTAAGAAAAATTTTCTCGTCAAAAGTTTTACATGTTATTTTGAAGGTCAAAGGCATTGAGGCCTTGACTAGATGGGCAAGGGGAACAAGCTGGTTGGCTTTTGCTGGCCTACTTTTGGCCCTGAAGGGAGAGACTGTACCTCCCGCCTCTGTGAAGCTTCTCCCAGTTGGCCTGCCCAAAGAATTTCCTATCTGTTGAATCCCCCTGAGACCATCACTTCTCCACGTTCCGGGGAAAACGACAGGGGTTAGGATAGGTGCTTTAGAGATTGACAGCTTGGGTTCAAATTTCAACTCCCCTAGGGAACCTCCATTTTATTTAAATTTTCACATTTATCTGGCATAATAACTCAGTGAGGTAGGTTCAATTTCAGGGCAGTTGCTGTTACTACAAAACCTTTGTGTGAATTAGAAAAGCACATATCCTTTTCCCTAATCCAAGCACACGCGCGCGCACACTCTCTGCATCCTCAGGGCCAATGTAGTCTCCTAGGCAGGAGCTTGGCAAGCTGAGCAGGGAGAAGATTAGCACCACCTGCCCCTTCCCTGGGTGCTTTTATAGAGGGCTCAGCCTAAAAGAGAAAAGCTGAAACCCCTAAAATCTTCCCAGATAGCCAGGGTTGAGAATCACTGAGTTAAAAGAAGAGTCTGGAATCAGGCAAACCAAGGTGAAATCCTGGCTCTGCTCTTCACCATGGGTTTCCCTTGTCTGAGCCTCAGGTTTCCTGTTTGTAGAAGGAGCATCGTCATACAGCCCCTTCCAGATTGTGTGTACTCCATGGTATCTCTGGGGACATCTCTGTTCGTGCCTAGCTTGGCATGGTGCCTGGCCCCTAGTGTGGATTCAGTAGATGTGACTGCCATGACTGTGGGATCAGGAAGGAAAAGGACCTCACAGGGCCATGGGCCAGCCCTGGGGCTGGGAGTTCTACATGCATCACCTTGTGTAATCCTGGCCCAAAGTGTGGCCATCTCTCACAGATGCAGAAACCCAGGCACAGGGAATAAATCATCTTCCCAAGGGCATCAAGAGGGAGAGCTGGGATTGGAGTCCTGTTCTGTCTTTCTGCATACACCACGAATCAAATTCATGGTGCACTATTCTGGGATAATTGATACAGAAGCATTGGTACCAGGGAGACGAGCCCTTGTCTGTCCTGCTTTGAATTGCTGGCCTGAGCCACACAGTGAAGGACAATGAGGAGCTTGCAGCTGGCCAGGGCAGCTCAGAAGCTCTCAGGCGAGAGCTTAGTGGTGGGTGGTGGGCAAGGAGGGAAGCGTAGGGAGAGGAGATGGGCAAGAGGCCAGAAGCAGAGGGAGAAAGGGAGCGGAGAATCATTTGTACAGGCGGGGTAATGAGAGGACATATGCCACCAGCACAGTAGCTAGTAGACAGTAAGTATTCAGTAAATGTTATGTTACCTATTTCCTCTTTCAGAGCTGCCTCCTGCCCCAAGATAAGGGCAGGAGTCCATCCTCTTTGGTGGGACACATCTGTTGGCTTGTCTACCCATCCTTCCCCTTTCTGGGAATTGCTCCACATCCACATGGTCTCATGAACAGCCATGTTCATACAATGTCCCCTGTGGTCTTTGGGGAATTCAGAAGGAGTTTCCATTGGACAAAAACAGCCACTCTGATCTGGGAGATTTTGACTTTGTTTTTCACGTGAGTTTGCTTTTACGAAACCAGGTAATCTGCTATGCCAGATACGACTGCATTTGGACACTGCACTGGGGCCCAGGGCCTCCCAAACCACTGCCTGGGAATGCCAAGCTCTCCCAACAAATTTGAAATCAGCGCTGACAGCTTCCCTGCTAAGTAAAAAAATTCCATAATTCCTTCTGCACCACTGCATTAGGCACATTTTTTTTTCTTTTCCTGAATGTACAGTGAATCCCAAGTGGTTTAAGCCATGGTGCCTCTCTTCAAACACAACGTGAAATCACTACCAAATTTAAATAAAAAATAAATTCTGTGTTGTGCTAAGAGATTCTCCTGCCAAAAAACTCTCACACAATTAACACACTAGCAGAATGTGCTGCTAATTTCATGCCACTGGAGTCTTTTCTACTTCGGAATATAGAAACAAAATCAGGCCAGAGCTCCAATAATAACAGGATTTTGTTAAAATATACAGCCCTGCGTGGCAGATATGTTGTAAGCCTGGCCGAAAAGAAGAATCACAGTGATGCATGAAATAGCTCACTCCTGCAAAGAGAGCGGGAAGAATTTGTCTCCAGCTTCTGTGAACCAGGAGAGAGAGAGTTCAGAACTGCCCAGTTCTGGGGGGGAAAAGTGCCATCATCAGCGTTTGTCCGTCCACACACTTGTACAAGGGAGGCAAACGCCAGGCAGAGACCCGGGGCCGTGAAAGCAGGAAATCCTGGAGCTCTGATTTCCCTCGTTTCTCTCAGACTCTCTCTCTGTAGCCTCGGCTCCCACCTCTCAGCCTCCTTACACAGGGCCTGGTCTTTTCCATAACAAAAACAGCGATAATGAAAATATTTTGGCAGCGTTCAGGGCCTTTCACATCGTGACCCTGACTTCCAAATCAATTTTCTTTATTCTTAACCTGACCTTGGCGTCCATTCTCCTTGACGTTCAATATTTGTTACAAAATCCTGAACTCTCCTAGACCTTCCCTCCTCCCCCGGATAACCAAGGCAGGCCATACTGCTGAAGCTCCGGAGAGGAGAGAGAGAGGCTTCTTGACAAAGAAAAATAAGAAGGAGATCAACATCCCGACGTGTTCTATAGGAGTCTCATTTGCACCGAACGCCATTAGCCCCATTATTTACTCAGACAACGGTGGAGGCAGCCCTGCTCCCCTGCTCGCGCGACGGGCGCTCGGATGACACCATGCATCACCGGCCGGCAGGGCGCTTCGCTTAAATAGTGATATGTAAGGTAGAGCCTGTTACATTTAATCCATCACCCATGGGCTCCCTGAGTGCAGAGACTGGAAAAATTGCGCACATTTCTCCATTGCTGCCTGCCTTGATACTAGGAAGGGAGTGAACCGAAAAGAGAAAGAGCCAATTTCAGCACACATGTTAAAAAGAGAAGCAAAGAATAAAAGGAAAAGAAAGCATCTCCCAGGCTGGGGTGGGGGTAGTTTTTAAAGGAGAAGACTGCTTTTCAGAACTCTTGTGCATTTACTGTGAGAATAAGTACCCACAGAGACAAGAGTTCGGGGTCATCATACATTTAGGAGGAGAAGTTAGCTGGCAGGGGCTATTTTTCTGCAAATTAGTTTTCTCTCGAGGGTAACAGTGGGGGAGGAGCAGAGGAAAATGAATTGGAGCCGTTGAATAATGGCGCATTGTTTGGCTGGTTGTGGGACCTCTGAACCTATGCTCCGAGAAGCCTTTCCAGGCCTTCCTTTTATACGAGCCGGGGTGGGAAGCCTCTCACAGCTGTTGACGAGTGTCCTGTAGGTGCAGCGATGGGGACAGCAGTGTGGCCCCACAAACAACGGTCCACACAACATCGGCTCCACTTGGCGAGAAAGACATGGTCTGCTGGTGGTTACTGCCGAGCACAGGGCTGGACAGGTGGCTGGGCAGCATGGTGAGAAGAGGCAGGGTCCAAAGTCTGTGCTCGTCTCAGAGAGCTGAGGCAAGGGGCAAGGTGGGAACACAGCAGTGTAGCAGGAAGTGATCGACCAGCTTTCCTGGGGGATGTTCATAAAGTGAAAATGAATAGTTCATCCCAAAGTGATTGTCTCACTGTTTTTTGCAGGTCCAGATTCTGATTGAATGCTCAGCACCATGTTCGTCCTTTAGATGGTTTCCCATTCTCACTTTGGCATTTAAAAATGTTACATCATCTAAACCAGGGCTTCTCGGTTTCCCCTGAAGTGCCCCTAATGCCAGAGGAGCTAAAAGTCCAAGTTCGGGGACTCTAGATGTAGACTGAAAGTGCCCTAGAAGGGAGAGACTTCTGTGAAGTCTGGCATTTGTTTCTCTTTAAAAGAGTACCTACACCCAATGTATTGTGCAGTAGTCGGAAATATTTAACATTAAAAATAACATTTTAAATGGCTTTATTTCCTCAATTCTAAGATATCATTCTAAGATGCAGCTCAATCTATCTCAAAAAAAAAAAAAAAAAAGAGGACAACCACCAATTTACTGCAGAGTGTGAGAGGCAACCATTCAGATTTCCAAAGCTTAAAGTATGAATTAGAAAAATCTGTGTCATAAAATCAAGGAAATAGAGTAATTATAATCAAGGAAAATGGAAACTTGAGGAAGTAACAACCAGTTTAATCTGTGGCTCCAGACACACCGGGGCATACTCCAGTTTGCAAAGTTTACGGAGGAGACGGCTATTGTAAAGTGATGAAAAAGAGACTTCCCTGGTTGTAAACACCTTGTGATAAAATGCTGTTTCCATTCATTCCGTGCTGTCAGAGAGCAGTGCAGCACTGGGCACACAGCAGGTGCTTAATAAATATCTGTTGAATTGAAAGTTGTTGATAGCACTCTGCAGTCATTCTGCCCTCTGGGTAGCTTGTGGGCGTTGAGTGTGGGAAGTGACATCTACTCAAGCAGTGTGACAGGCCACCTTTCCTCGGGGGGCAGAGCAGGCTGGAGTAGCATGTGGTAGGTGTTATCAGACCTCTGTCAGAGTCTAGGCACTGGTTCCCATCTCTACTACCTAGTAGTTCCTTGATCTTGGGATCTACCTTCTCTGGCGAAAGGAAGAATTCAGTGGCATAGTGTTCAGCATCCCAGCAACACGCAGCCACCACAATAATGACAACTGGCAGATGGGTGGTGTGGTTCCCTGACCAGGAAACGAACCCAGCCCGCAGCGATGAGAGCACCAAATCTTAGCCACTAGACCACTAAGGCTGGCTTTAACAATTCTTCAATTCTGTATATTTGGATTTATTTTAAGGGAATTTTATTTCTCATCAGTCCATGTGGGATGATGCTATTCAAGGGCTGAAGTAAGGGCAGAATGGGGAAGAGAAGTCAGCTCTTCTTGTCTCCACTGCACCTCCCCTGGGGAGGGGCAGAGAGGGCCCGGTGGGGTCCCTGCCTAAAAGTCTGCCCATTTCAGTGCCATTGGCCTTGTTCTGGGAAGAAAAACCTCAGAACTGAAGACATACTGCAAAGTGTGGTGAAAAACACTGTCATTACCTTCTCACGAATTCACTGTACATCAGGTAATTCACAAAGCAGGTTACTGTAATTCACAGTTTACCTCCCTTCTCCCCCCCCCCCACCCAGTAGTCATTTTCTAATGCATAGCTCACTTTGCACAGATGATCAACGTCTGGTCCAAGTGAGCAGAATCATCTTAAGTCAGTGTTACGCGGTATTGAGTCAACTTGTTGTTGTTAAGACTGTTTATTTGTTAAAATGACCCAGATCTTAGGGTCAAATCAGCAGGAGCAGAAAATGAAAAGAAATAAATGACAGTTTCAAGTTAAAACACCAGGCAGAAATGTACACTTTTATTTTGTTCAGTGAAAAGTAAAATTGGTGCTTCTTAAAATGAAAATGCAGTGTTTCTCAGTTGAAATTCCAAACTCATAAAGATAGAAAAATTAGAGAGGAATGTCTTTAATTCCAAAAGGATTTTACTTTGTACAATGATTCATCCTATGGTTCCAACTTCCTAGAAGAATTTAAAATACTATTTAATCCCTCTCCCCCATGAAAATTCATATGTCACTTTTTAAAACCAAATATATAACATTGAATATATTTCAATAAAAATAAAACACAGAACACCTATATTCTTAAGATTTCTTTCCTAAAACATAAAGCTTTGAAATTCTATCGTATTTACTCACTCACATAGTCATTCACAAAAGTATTGACCAAGTCCTAAAACATGGCAAGCATAGTGCCAGTCCTGAGGTTATATCCTCATTCCTGCTACTTTTTTCTTTTTCACAGGCTTCCACCCTCTCTTTGCCCCAGGTGCTGGGTGAAATTTTGGGTCTGATCCACTGGAGAAAGGAGTAATTACATTAGGATGACAAGTAATGCCCTTCAAGAAGGATATTGAAGTTGAAGCCATGGTAAACAGCCAAAATAAACTTTAAGTCAGAGGTCGAGGAACTGTTACTCATGGAGATTGGCCTAAGGCAGTGCTTCTCAAAGCCTGGTCCTTGGACGAGTAGCATGGGCATTACCTGTGAGTTTGTTGGAAATGCAAACTCCTAGGCCCTGGCCCTGACCCACTGAATCAGAATTTCTGGGGTTGAGGTTCAAGAAATTGATTCAAGCACCAATACTCCAGGTGCTTTTTATGCAATGAGAACCACTGCCCTGAAGTTGATTAAACTTCACCCAGGCAAAGCCCCCAAAGAGTCTTCCTTCAAATCCTAACAGTATCGCCAATTGAGTTCTGTCACATGCCCATGATATCTCTAGCAATCTTCAAAATCACACAAGCATCTCCCAACCAAGTCATTTATGCAAAGTTCCAATGCAGGGAGAAAAATAGCAAATTCTCAGTGATAATCAAAAGGGAAAATATTTGGACAGGTAATTTTAGGAACCAGCTATGGATCACTATGTACAATAATGAAGTTGAGCAATTAGGTTTGGAAAGCCACAGCACAGGAAATAATTAACCCACAAAGTAATCATCTTGTAAGTCCCAAAGCTAATGATTAAAATAAACCTGAAACAAATGATTGTTTAACTTTTAAGCTGTGCTTGTTTTAGCCACAGTGTACTTCAGGTGTGAGCTCCCGGGAATTCCTCCTGCCTGCAGAGATTGGCTTTAGGACAAGGGCATGTGTCCATTCTTCTGCCTCTCCTTCCCTGGGGAAGGTTGCTTGTCACAAAATGCCACTCCCGTGTGGGTCACGGAGGTTGGCTGGGCTGCTCAGCCCTCTCGGCCCTGGGGTGCACCAAACCTCAGAACTTAGTCTGCAGCCGTGGTAAGCTTCAGCCATATTGAATCTATATAACCTTGGAGGCTGAGATGCACACTTCGTTTTTATGCAGCTTGCTTTGCACTTTCATTGGTGGTTTATTATTGCAAAGCATGGCGCTCCCCTCCCCCATTCGCCTCTCCACCCAAAGAAGTGAATTAATAACTAGAAAATGAGACGGAAATAAGATCTAGAAGGGCCCGAGCTTCTGAATGTCACTGTGAGCAAACAGCAGTGGAGAGAAAAGGTTCCTTTCCATCTTTATGTGCAGTGCTGTCTGTGCATTGACTTGTTTCCTGACACATGAGCCATGGCTTGAAAGGAATTCAGGCCCCAGCAAATTTTGCATTGCGCTTCAATGTGGCCTCTGGGATTGAATAAGGGCAAATCTATTATACTGTTGCCATGGAGACCCTGGCACAACTGCTGATAAAGAGTGTCTGATGTTTGGTAGGCCTCATTGCATGGTACATACCATTTAAAGAACGGCGTGTGTGAGTGTGTGCCTGTGTGTGTGTGTGTGTGTGCTTAGCATGCATGTGTGAATCTGTAAGAGAGCAAGTGTGCCTGTGTGTGTGGGAGGAGGGACTGGGGGAGGCGGAGTGGAGATCAGGGTGCACTGGAAGGAAGGAATAGAGGCTGGTTTGGTGTATCGTGAAGGAATGTTCTGTATTTTCATGAAGAATTTGTAAATACTTCCTTGCTTCTAAAAAATTAATTCTGCCTTCTAAGAATCTACACATTAAACAGATGGGGGCAGCAGAAGATACACAGACTCTCCCCTTGATCCAATAAAATTAGTCTTTAATTCATCCGAAAGAGAATTAGGCTAATACAATAAAAGTGAAAATGCGCTCTTTTGCGTCCTTTGATGAATGCTGCCTCCATTCAGCTGCCTGTCTGAGGCTCCGTAGTGGGCCTGCAAGGATCGCCAGCGTTTGCTAAAGCAGACTAGCAAGATGATGGATTCTAATCATTAAAATGATTTTGTAACCATGAAACAAAGAAGGCTGATCGTCCTATCACATGCATAATCTCAGTTTTGCTGTTATTGATTTTGCCAGTCCTAAATTCACTTCCTGTCTTGAAGGCAAATCTCGCCCTCCCCAAATTCCATTCCACACATCCATTTCTGACTCTCAGTGATCAATATGGGCAACTTGCCTTTTTTTATTGATGCCCTTTTCTCCATTAGCCCCAGACCCGGAGAGGGATGGCACATTGAGCCCAAGCCGAGCCTCCTGGTTGGCGTGGTTTGAGGCGAGCCGTCTCGGGCAGAATCACCTACAGTAAGCAAGCTTTGGAGCGCGCGGCTGTAACAATGGGAGGCCGGACAATCTGTGACACTTGATAGGATTATTATTATTACAGAGCGCGAAAAGCTTCTGCTTTCTTTTCTGTTGCTTTGCAGACCTCATAAGGCCTCTCTGTGATTTCTGCATAGTTAATTTGTCAGTTTATAAATTACCACATTATGTTAACGCTGAATGCTTCAAAACACAAATATATGCACAGAGGGCTTGAATATTTGAAGTGTTTTAGTACTATGGGGAAATAATTTTGTTGTCAAGCTGTGGCAGATATAGAACTGCTAGGGGATACATGGCCATTTCATCAGGACTGTGTCGATGATGGCCTGTGAACATCCAACGGGGAAAATCATCTTTTATCACTATTGTGTACCGTGCCGGTCCAGATGGAGGATAAAACATGCATGAGTTGCCCGCAGCTCTGAAAATAATTATACTCATTTGCCAGAAATGTAGAAAGTGCATCCAACCAAGTTACCACCCATCATAGTGACACTCCGTTTGCATACTGATGAAGTTTAAAGCCAGAGACAATGGTGTGGGTATCAATAGCGAAGGGGGGGCTGGGCACCACCAGTGCTGAAGGATTAATAGCGCCATCATTTTATATTATGCAGCATTTCACTTATGCTGCATATCAAAAGACTACTGCCTCTGAGGTTCACCTCGCTGTTTATAAGATTACAGTTTGCTTTAAGACTCCACACATTAGCATGGATTCTTTTCGGATTCTACAAATGAATGCAAAAGTATCTGTGTTCGATAAAGCGCCTAGAATGTAATTATGGGTAAATATGTTTGGATGCCATTATATGTGCTTGCATGTGTGCGTATGTGTTTGTGAGTGTGGGTGGGTGTATACATACCCACATGCACACTCGTGATTTTAGAAGACTGCAATGGAATATGAGAAGATAATATGCGCATGCTAAGTCCTGGTACTACTGCAGAGTAATTGATGAATGGGTTTTTAAAATGTAGAAAGAGAATGAATACAAGTAGGACCCAGGAGAATAATTCTTTATGTTGCAATCAGCTCAGCTTATATGTACTCGCTTTAATCATAGAAATCAGCAATAAAAAACATAGACTTGGTTATTTAATCCTTACTGAGTAAAAGAGAATGTTTTCTAATGACCCTCTAAAATATTAGAAAATATTAAATTATTTTGATATGCCTCTCATTTTTAGACAACTATAAAATAATCAGTGCGGCCATTACCAGAAGATTGACAGATTTCTTTAAATTTTTGAATCTAGCAAACGTACATGTGTGAACTGAGAAGAGGCACTTTTCTTGTGGAACCCTGAATTCTCATAGGTGTTCCACAGTTTGAAAATAGCCCGATCATGATGTTGTCACAATGCTTATTTTTAAGTAATGATTTTAATTAAGTCCTCTAAGAAGGAAACAATTTTGTACCTCTCTTATAGGGACTGTATTCTGATGATTACACAAGTGCAGTTTCCCATTTTACTCCAGTGTCATGGGGGCAAAGATAACAATTTCCATCTCATCACAGGAGAGAGATGCTATACTTCACTCTGCACAAGGCTTCAATGTAATCAGAGGAAGGATTTTATACTATAAAATTACAATAAAATAACCAAGGCAAAGTAGAGTTTCAACAGAAGTGGTTCAAAGGCAAGAACATAATGCAGGATACCACATAATATTTTTATATGGCAACAAATATAGATTTTTTTCCAACTAACTGGGGCAGATTGGGCCGATAATTTTTTTACAGGTTTTCTAGTTCTACTTGCCTTAGAATGGCCTTTGAAACATGGAGGGAACATGGAATCCTCACAGCTCAACAATGAGTGGTTGAGAGAGAATGAGGTAAGCAAGCTAGGACCCAGGCACTTTCACATGAGTAGGTGGCAGGATGTACTCTTGGTATATTGAGCACAGAAAGGCAGATTTACAGAAATGCTGCTTCTACCTTCCCTTTCCTATGATATTGTATTGACTATAATGAGAATACCGTTGGGATAATGCTAACCACCTTAGGACAGTCCTGAAACTGTCAAGATCCAAATGTTTTAGGGAAGTGCTAGGAATGCTCAGTGGGTCAAAAACTTCTGAGAGAAACAGGTGATACATTTATTTAAAGTTTAATGAGAAATTAGACCTATTTTCTGGTTTTCAGAACTGTCGCTATTGATCAGTTTTTTTTTTTTTGTGGGGAAGACCAGCCCTGAGCTAACATCCGTCACCAATCCTCCCCTTTTTGCTGAGGAAGACTGGCCCTGGGCTAACATCCGTGCTCATCTTCCTCCACTTTATATGGGACGCTGCCACGGCATGGCTGACAGGCAGTTCGTTGGCGGGCGCCCGGGATCCGAACTCGCGAACCCCGGGCTGCCAAGCGCGAACCAAACCGCTGCGCCACCGGGCGGCCCGCTATTGATCAGTTTTTACATGCCTGAAGTTCTTCCCGTGGTCTCAGGTCTCAAAGGAAAAAAATGAACAAAGAGACAGATAGATGCACACATGCACAGACGTGAGACTTTGTCAAGAAGGTAGATGTGATAGGAATGAACATTTTGAGAATGCTTTACTGCATGGCAGATGTATATATATATATATATATATATATATATATATATATATATATCTCACATATATGATATATATATCTTATCTTAAAGATATATGTATCTTTAATTCTTATAAAAATTAAAGAGAGATAAATTAGAGTGATTTGAACACAAGTCTGTCTGGCTTCTAAGCCCACACTGATTGTATCATACCAGTGTGTGCCAGGCCTTCAAGAGGATGTAAAAAATACATAAAGAGCTAAGTACCATGAGATGGGGCAGGTAAGGCCTCTGTGCTAATGAGGGAATGAAGTGAAAAAGAAATAAAAGACAGTATCTATCAATAAGTGATCTTGATAATAATAGCAGTTAAATATTTGAATGCTGAGAGTGTTCCCAGGGAAAAAGTAATTGGTGACTTTTGGTGATAAAACACTTCAGGGGATGAATAAATCAGGAAATAACTTTTCCGACATACCGCAGGTGAAGCACCAAATGGTCTTGTTGAATGCAAGCTGTTCCTTCTTTCTTTACCCTATTGACAGTCTTCATTGTGTCAGAGAAGGTGTTAAAAACAGAAAAGGAGCTCTTCTCCCACCTCTGCCTCTTTTATTTCTGAGCAATTCAATCCTAAAGTGTTTAGCTGATGCAGAGAAAGGTTGGCATCTACTTCAAAAGAAGGGGGGAAGCCACAGTGGCTCAGAATGGGTGTTAGAGCCTGAATGGACTAAGACTGATGTAGAGAAGGGTGGCCTGACATAGGGTATCAGAGTCTGAGCAAGGTAGCAAATGTGGCCATGCAGGGAATTGGCCCAGTGTGGGGAGTTAGAGCCCAAACGGAGTGAGGAGGGCAACCATGGTGGCCAGAACAGTGTGGCACAGTGAGTCAGAATCTAAGCAGAATGGAGTAGGCATGTGTGAGGTGGCCTAGCATGGGGAGGGGCCAGAACCCACCTAGGGTTGCAGGTTGCCTATGTAGAGAGGTGAATGGGCATAGGGTGACAGAGTACACACAGGGAGACAATGGTGGTGGAAATAGTAGATTGGTTACATACAGGACTATTGATCAAATAAGTAAATATATTAAGCATAATGAGAGCCAGATTATTCATGGTTGGAGAAGGGAGATATAAGTATTGAAAGTAAGAGAACTAGAACAAATTTTGTGGTGTTGGTTTGGAATAGGAGATATAAGTGTGACTTGTATTTTCAACACACATATATAGATATAGAAATAAATATATATATAACATACGCTCCTTGGCTCTGCTCACTGTGAGGACCTGGGAACAGCAACAATCCAATAGTGATGAGTAAACCTAGTGCCCAGATCTTGGCTTCTAATACATTCTCCACTAAAAGGAGCCAGGACTCCTTGGAGAAATGGCTGATTCCAGGGTTGCGGCAGAGAAAATACAAGATGAGCCTGTAGTGTCTCATTTTGCAGAAAGGGCAATTGAAGCAAAAAGAGGTTAAGTAACTTGCCCAAGTCACACGTCTAATAAAATTGCTGTTGAATTCTACATGGATGAGACAACTCTAAAAGACTGAGAAGAAAAAATTATTAAAATCTAGAATGGTTCTGCACTCAAATTGTTTGACAAATATCTTTCAGTTCTAATTCCTCTTTAAAGAAAGACAAAGTGGAAATCAGAGACGATGGATCATGGCTGAGGTTTATGCAAGAATGACACCATGGAACTCTAGTAAGAAGATTGAGTCACAAAGAAAAACTATCAAGTAAAATGTTTAAGGTATTTACATGTCACTCTTTATAATTTTCCTACTTTGACTTTAGTAATTAACCAAACAACTCCCAGCCCTAATCACCTGGGATAAAGAGGGAGAGGACTTCCTCTGCCACTTGATAAAGTCTATTGCTACTTGCCACAAAGTTGGTTAGCATTTCAGTCAATTCTGGCATGCCATTGACAATGTGTGTGGGAACCTCAGTATTTTCTGAGTCCAGACACTCAACAGCTGTGAAACACTGTCCGAATCCTTAAGCACTTTGTGTTTGGGTTTCTCTGCCGTAAAGTAAGGGACTTGGACCAGAGAATCTCTAAGATCTCAGTCAGTCATCCCATTCTATTCTGTTTTTCTCTCATTGAAGGGCAGAATGAGCCTGAAGAAATTCACCCAATGGTTAGTTTTAGGCTAATATGTTCTGCCATATTGATGGGCTGTGTCTAAGCCAAGATGGCTGATTAGCTAATCAGGATCCCCCAGCTCCTGAGTGGACCTCAGGCCTGGATGGCTGTCAATGGCCATATATAAATGATGAATGAAGTGACACACCGAAGATTGCAACTCTGAACCAGCAGCCCAGGGTGTTAAAGATAAGGCAGCGTGAGTCACCGTTCCCAGCTCCTATCCTTCTTAGATTGGACCGTGTCATGGGCTCACTTGCCTCTGGCTTCAGTGGCTTCTACAGAGACACTGGGCAGGAGATCAAAGAGAAGGAGAAGAGTAAAGTCAAGGTATTTGTCCTCCCTGCCCCTACCCTGTTGGCCAGTCAGTCAGCCTTCCTCTTCTAAAGGCCACGGTTCCTGTTGGGTGGCCTCTTCTGTGGCTCTCTCGGTCTCTGGTAACCTCTCCTTGTTCTTGTTCCTTCAGACTTAGGGGTGGTAACAGCTCTCGGCTGTTGCTAGTTCTTAGTGCCTCATCATCCTTTATTGACAGTGCATCTGCAAATTCATTGAACTCTCCTTCATTACCCGCATTATGTGTACTGTCCTGTGTGGATCATGACCGATACAGTAAATACCTATACATTTCCTCTGCAGGGAGCACAAATGCCCAGGAATGCTATAAGACCCCTGAGTGGCTTAGTAGCCATTAAATGGCCAGCACAACTTGGCCATAGAGAAAGAATGGAAAGCATTGGTCTAGCTGGTGAGCCTTGTCAATATCCTTCAGCCAAAGCCCACCAGGAACACACCTGTAATTGAACAAGGTGGCTTAAGTACTCATTCCAGCGAAGGAGAAAGCACGCTCTGGGGGCATCTCAGCAAGAGAATGTTAGAAAGGACTTCTTATAGGATGTGGGCTTGTGTTGGTGATTTGGGGGAGGGTTTAAGGAAGCAGGGCTTTGCTCTGGATTGGATGCTGTGAGGAAGCAGGAGTAATTCTATGACTGCATATCTCAATAAATCATATCTATAAGAAGGCCAGAATAGACCAAGGATAAAGTTGTACTTGGTAAAGTAGCATCAGTCACTCATATTAGCTGGAGGAGGGGGGATCTTTGGTATTTTGTGGTTTGGATGTTACTCTTGTTTTTGCCTGTGTTCAGATACGATCACAGAGTAGTCTTGTTTTTGTCTTGATCCGTCATGGTCACAGAGTGGCCTTGTCTGATCTTGATGTTCTGTGAAATTGTTTTGTTCACCATGAGAACACCAGGGCCTAGCAGTCAGTGCCAGGATAGCTTCTAGCAACAGCAAGGCCCATATGGAAGTCAGAGGATGCTTTTTTTTCCTCAGCCTGTTTCGTGGAGGTTGAAGTATGATCTGCATTAGAATCACCCACAGAGCTTGTTAAAATGTAGATCCCAGGGCCCTGCCCACAGACCCACAGAATGATGTCTGGGGAAGAGCTAGAAGTCTGTATTTCTAATCAGGATGCTGCGTCATTATGATGCACACCAGAATTTGAAGGCCACTGATCTAAAAAGAGAGACACCACAAGCCCAGGTTCATAAACCTAGATTTGTGGCAGTCATTCACAGTGCGAGGCATCAAGCAGTAAGCTGTATGCTTAAATTTTCATTAGTGTCAGGATCCAGCACCTTGAAGTTGTAGAATTTTAACTCAGTGGAAGCAGCCTTTGAAATTACAAGGTCATCTGTGTTTCTATCATGTGTGCTAGTTTTAGAAAAACCTCAACTAAGGAGGTCTACCTGTAAGTGACAGATGAGAAGGGGCTGGTCACCTATTACCATAAATCAATAAAAGGTAGAAAGGCTGCTGCCAAACAGAGGAAAAAAACCCAACAGCAATGAGGCATTGCTTCCAAAGTCAGTGAGAACATTCCCAAGGGTAAACCAAAATTCCAGAGGCAGAGCTTTTCAAAGATGCATGACTGAAATCCCATTTAATGAGACAAACTATATATCAGAAATGAGATGTTTTAACTGCAAAATGTCTAGTCAGATCACTGCAGATAAAAACACAAATATGTTCTGCAAAGGAACATTCTCAAGAAAGAGTACAAAGAAAGTGGAAATGAAGAAGTTAATTTATTCTAAAACCACAACTAGGAGAATGTTCGGCATTTTCAAGTGTCAGAGAAGGAGCACCAAAAGTGTAAGACAGAGCCTAATAATGAACTTGATGTTGAACTGTTTTTGAGGCACTAGTGAGATTTGGCTCTTTAGGGTGGCAGGAGCAAGGAGAGCCTCAGACGTCACCACCAAATCTGAGGATACCTTTTTCTTCCCATTGAATTTTTATGCTCTTCAGATGTGGAAGAACTAGGCTCACCACAATCAAATAACCCCACCAAAGCTTTCCTGACAAGAAACTATGTAATGAGTCTTTTTATCCTGAATAATGCCTTTTGCCTTAAAATCTATTTTGTCTGCAACCTCCACAGGCAGAGTCTGCATCTATAGCTCATTACCATTATTCTGATGATAATGTTACGTCTCATCAATTACTTGGGAGCAAGGTCAAATTTAGCAGCCAAATCTCCCCTTTCCTGAAACCATCAAGGGCATATCTATCACCTCCCTTTCCAAGATCTAGTCCCCCTGCAAAAAGCCTCATGCTCATGTTCCTTCTCTCTCTCACTCTTTCTCCCTCCATCCCCTCTCTCTCCACCTCCTCATCCTGTCACAGTATTACCAGTTACAAAATCTTGCCTGATTGAAGCCCTGGTTAACTTATTTTTTTTCACTTTCATTTGAGAAAGGACAAGCAAGAAAGGGTGAGAAAGTCATGGAGACTTAAAGAAGAGGAAGAATCTGCATGTAAGAGAGAAGAGATTGTCTGACTTTGTAAATAGATATTGAAAACTAGAGGTATGTGGTTCTCTTGGAATTTTAGTCTATAGGGAGGACCTTTCTGATTGAGACTATGATTGTATAAGCCATGCCACTGAGATATATTTTAATTAAAGAAAAGAAAAATTTCCCAAACAAAGCAAAAAGACAAAACAACTAAGATAAAAATATGCCTATTTCCAGAATTTGGCTCTGTTACAGAGCTGTCAGCCAGTCTAAAGCTCTCAAAGGTTTTTCAGTTTCATGAGAAACTCACCTGGAAAGTCCACCTTGATGCATGAATCTTTGACAATTGGCTCATGTTTTGGATTTCTTTATGAAAGTTCAGCTCAATTCCACAATTCAATTACTCAATTTACTTCCTAGAATCAGTGAGCAAAAATTCAACTTCATAAACACAGCTGTACTTGGCAAACAAATTTAACGAGATGAAAAGGATCTGTTTAATCACTTTCCAGAATACATTTATAAATTAACCTTGCTTCTGAATAGTTAGGATTAAATTGATCCAACAACCATTCTTTTAAATTTGATCTTTTTTTCTTGAGGTACTAAGCCTTATGAACATGCAAAACTCCTAGGAGATGTTAGCACTTTAAGCAGGCTGCCACCATACCCTGAATTTCCTTATATACTTTGAATTTCTGCTGTTAAGTACATATGAATTCAGAAGGGTACATCTTCCTGGTAATTTTTTTTATAATGACCCTCTCTATCCATAAAAATATGTTTTGCCTTGAAGGCTACTTTTTTTGAGATACTATAGCCACAATGGCTTTCTCTTGCTAAGAATGTGTCTAATAAATCTTTTCTCATCCTTGAACTTTCAGTCTTTCCGTGCCATTATGTTTAGGTGTCTCTTTTGTACAACTAATTTTTAAATCCAATCTGAACATCTCTGCCTTTTAAGTGTTGAGTTCAATTCATTTATATTTATTGTGATTATGCACATTTCATTTTATTTTCTGCTTTCAACCAGCCATACTTTCACTTTGCTTGTTTCCCATCTTACACCTTTTTTTTTAAAGTGTTCATGTTATATTTATTCATATTATATGTTTATTGGAGATTCATATTATATCCACCATGTTTCTTAACTCCTCTTTTCTATTTTCTGACTCTTTATCCTACTAACACTCACAGCAACCCACTTGTGCAATTTATTTTTCCTGTCCTTGCAACTTTAGGCTCTGTGGTAGAACTCCTGATTCCCAGAGGTGATGGCTTCCACCAGGGGATACAGTAAGAGTCCCACTTAACTTTAAACTATGGCTGCCACTGGGTCACTTAGGGTTCCTCATGTCAAGAGACCAGTAGACAAGAGAAGGACACACTCTCCTTGCAGGAGTAATTTACACTGATCATCAAGAGGAGGTATAGCTACTGTTACATAATGTAGAAAGGGAAGAATATATTTCACATTCAATGAACACTTGGAGCATCTCTTGATCCTCTGCTGCCCAATTTGGATGGTTATTAGACAAGCGCAGTAGACACAGCCTCAGAATGGCATGGTGACCAGAAGCATAGACCCTCTGAGTTTCCACCAGTTAAGTTACTAAGATCATGAGAAACACTAGCCAAGGGTGAAAAGAATCTGGAATGGATAGTAAAGAAAGGAGATGATGAAAACTGGTTGTGCTCTTAAAACTAGTTGCAGCAGCAGGAACTGCTAGCTTTCTCCACTAACTTTCCTTATATAAGACTCCTTAGGAATTGAGAACAATCAGAAACCTGATGATGCTCTTCCCATATGGAACAAAGCTACCACGAAATGCAAGTGGAAATGGAACTGAGCAGTACAAAGGTGAACTGTAGTGGATACTAATCTGTGCTGCTCAGAGTTCCCACCTCCCATCTCTGATTTCAGCCATGAGACACTTATTTCTTTGTTGTTGGGTGCAGTGGGTGCTGACGGCTCACTTCTGGGTCTCTCTGGGAATTGTCTTTGGCCAAAGGGAGCCATTTTCCCCATGTTTATGACTCTTCTCAGAGGCAACTTGCATCCAGTGACTGGTTGATGTTGGGATATAAAGGCCCAGTCTCACTGTCTCAATTTGGGATATTCTTAAGGACCATCCCAACTCCAGAGATCCTTTGGGATCAGCTGAGGCTTCTGTTGAAACTGTTTCACTGTATCATCTCCTTCTGCTAATCCTTCTTTCACTCCCTCAAAGGTGTTCCTTAGAGTATTCTCCAATAAACCTCCTGCATGCAAATCTCCATCTCAGAATCTGTTTCCAGGAGATTGTACTCAGACATGATCTTTTGCAGATAAAACTTCTATTATTATAGGTTACTGGGAACCTATCCTTCTGTTTTTGTACCTACATCTTGGTTATAAACTCATCTTCAGTGGAAACCTCCCTGTCACAATCCTTGGTGGTCCAGGCTGTGGAAGTGTCACTCCATAGAGATTTTCTTTACACTTCTACCAGGTACTCCAGGGTTATCCTGGAGTCCCAGGGCTAATTTTTACGTAAATTTCTGATCTTGACAGTTTCCAAACATGAAGAAGTGTACATTCTAACTTCAATACAGCATTAAGCAGAAGCCTGAGATTTTAATTTTTCTGAGAATAAAATTTTTCCTTTTCCATAGCCCAGAACAATAAACTTTATCATCTCCCTGTTAAGGTGAGCAGATCTTTTTTCCAGGCCCCTCATTACTGAGGCTACATCCCTTTGAACATCCCACCTTCATGAAGGGATATTAGTTCCCATTCAATGTCTCAGAGGACCCACGGCCTCCTATCCTGGCCTGATTGTGTGTTAAAACCCAAACTACTAGCTATTACTGAATTTGATAACCACCCATGGGGAAGCTTCAGGATCAGATCCTAAGCTTATAGCTCTTAATTTCAGGCACCTTGAGATTTCCATTTATTTCTTGCAAGTTGATAAGCATGAATATGATTTTTAACATATTTCCAGAATCTGAAACTATCTCTAAGTAGCTGAATGTTTCCTGGAGCTAGGTTTTAGTAAGAAATGGAAATCTTGGGGGCATTGACCTTGGAACTGAAGTGGAGGAAATGACATAACTGAGAAGGAAATGAGAAAGTCAAACTATCTTTTTCATGCCCAGGACAGGCCCTGATTGGCTAGGCATTAATGTGATAAAAATTGGTCCAGAATTCTAGTGGACTTCAAGTATCTCCCTTATGGGACAGTGAGTTCCTTGAGGGCAGGAAATGTGTCTTGTTTGCTGTTGTATCCATAGCATCTAGTTCACACTCAGCACATATTAGATTTTCAGTAGATACTTGTTGACTAAATGAATGAGTCAGTATTAAAGCAGTGCTGTGCAAAATGATCAGATATTAAAAAATAAGAAGCAAGAATATAGCATAACATTACATCAACACTGGTCTAAGGAGAATAATAAAAAATAATAGGAAAAAAATGTGAACTGAATTATCATATTCATTCTTTCTGATATTCCTCCAACAAATATTTATTGAGTGTCCGTTACTGAATCTGGCACTGTGCTAGGCATGGAGAATGTGATGATGAGCAAAAAGAAGGATACGGTCCCTGCCCATGTAGAGATCTGGAGGAGGCAAACTTTAAATTAAAACGCTAATAAGGAAAAAATAAGCATAAAGAACAGGGTGACCAAATGTTCTATTAGCCGAGGAAAATCTCTGTTTATACCTATTGTCTCTGTGTAATTATTAATAGTACGCCAGTTCACTCTCAGAAGTGTCCCAGTTTGGATGGTCATCCTGGCTCTGACGGAGTGGTATGTGGTATTAGCAAAGTATACAACAAGGAGAACCACCTACTCAGGGAACAGAGGAAAGGCTTCCTTAGGAAAGGCAAGGCTGACCTGAAAAATGGAGGATGGAAAACACAGGGTATGTGATCGTGTAGGGGTGCCAGTGGGGAGAGCTTGCCAGGCAGATAGAACAGTATGTGCAAAGCAAGGCACATCAAGGAACCAATGGAAGGCCTGTCTGTGAGTATCAAGGGCAAGGGGCAGCCTAAAATGGTAGATGGCACCAGGCATGCAGGCCTTGTGGGCATCTTATGAATTTTAGAATTTTGTTTTTTATCTTTTAATCAAGGATGGAGGTGGGGAAAGTGGGGGATTTAGCATTTTGAAAAGATTCCCTATGGCTGCAGTGTGGAGAAGAGATTTGAGAAATTTCAGAAGGCTATTTAGGAGGCCACTGCACTAGTCCATTTAAGACATGATAGTAGCTTGAAATAGAATGGCGATGGAGATGAAAAGAAGTGAATGGATTTGAGATGAATCCAGAAGGCAAAATGAACAGAACTTGGAGATGGATTGGCTATGGAGAAAGAAGAATGGAGAAGTATCTAGAATAGGTTTCTGGCTTACGCACTTGGCTGCACAGCTCTGCAATTTACTGAACTAGGGAATGCAGCTAGCATTAAGATGTGGCATATCTATCTATCTGTCCATGCATTTAGCTCTTTAGGGAACCAACATTCATTGACACCTGGTGTATAGCAGGCATTGTTGGTAATAACAAAGATGTTTACTATGAAATCTAATAAGGAATATAAATACACACATATCTATTTACCAGTTACCCTACTTTCAGCTGCAAGTAATACTCAAGTCAAAATTGCTTAAACAATGAGAACATTTATAAGTCCTAAAATGGGGAGCTCCAGCTTGGCTTATTCAGTGGCCCTAATGATATCAAGGATGTTCTTTCTGTCTTTCTACTCTGCTGTCATTACTCAGTTAACTTTTCCTTGACTCGTACCCTTTATGGTTGCAAGATTGTTATCCCAGTTCCAAGCACACACAACTATGACAACGTTAGCAGCAGAATGACTATTTTTTCCCACGTGTCTCTTTTTCAAAGCTAGGAAACCTTTCCTAGAAGCTCTCCAATAGATTTCTCCTCACATCTTAGTGCATAGAATGGTATCACATGTTTATTCCTCAGCAAAGATTGGCAAGAGGAATGGGACTGCCATGACTTGTCCAGGGAGGCACATGGGCAGATAGAATAGGATGACTTACCAAGCAAATTTGGGGTTTGATTTACAAGGAAAAAGGGTGAAATGACTGTGAAGTAGGCAACCAAGGGTGTCTGCCATATCTATAGAGCAGGGCAGTATTAGTATTGTCTTAGGAGTGGTTCAGAGTAGTTCAGGAGATTGAAGCAGAAGAAACCACCTTGGAGACTGGAGGAGACAAAATGTTTCCAAGGCTGGCAAAGATTATTAGATTTATGTCACTCCAAAGGCAGAACCTGAGGTCTGAGATTACAGAAGCACTTAAAAGAATACTCACATAAATCCATCTTCACCCATTGATTTCCCCTATTTCAGGTATCCTCGCGGCTTTCCTGAATTCCTCCAAAGTCACATAAACACCGTTTCTTATTGTTTCTGAGCTTCACTGAACTGAAAGAAGAGTTGAATAATGTTTTGCATAAAATACTAGAAATATTTGTTCTTTAGCTCTGGCTCACTCTGAGCCTGACCTGTTTCTGTCATTACCGCTGGAATAGTTCTCCAGCTCTCGCCAGATTTTGAGTTGTCAGGATCATAATTTATCCATCTTGTTGTCAGATTCACAGCTAGTTTGCCTGACTCTAGGGGAATCTAAATGACTATCACTACACATGGTGTGCAACTCATACTTTAAATGCATTTAATTCCAAATAACCTCCCCCTGCCACCTTCCATATCCAAAGTCTTACCAAACTACTGTCGCAGTACCATTTTCCCCTATTGTAGAAACCTCCACCACCCACCAAAGATCAGTTTTCCTCTAGTTTTCTGGCAACATTCATGGACCACAGGTTCTAAGTCCTCTTCCTAGTCCCTGGGCCCAGAGCTCTCCTATGTTTCCGTCTTCCTTCCATCCTCACCTCCCCAGCCAACTACTCTCAAATCATGCCTGTTTTTCAAAAGAGTCTTGATTTCCTAGTAGGGTATATAACCTTTTTATTTTACACCAGGCCAATCTTTAACCTTCTCACTTTAAAGACACCTCCCTGGGTTTGCTTTACAAGGCCAACCAGAAGTTATTTTGCATGTTTATTAATTCAGCCCCTTCAGCTTTTACCCCTTACAATGGGTCTTTTTCAAGGTTTTAACTGTAAGCATTAACTTACCCTCCTGATGTATCCTTTTCCTCCTCCTCCCAGGATTGCTTGGAAAGGAATCCAATTGTGGGCAGATGTTAGGTCTTTCTCAAAAGCATTTTGTGTCAAATAACAAGCATCCAGTTGTAGTTCAAATAAAATACTAATAGTGATTTACATGTTAAGCAAGAATGGTAATTACTGGTTTTGAAAGCATATCATAATGACTCTTTACAGTTGTTCTTATACCCTATTATTCTTCCTTCTTTTCTCGTCAGTGTGCTTAATTACATTGCCCCAGGAAAACACACTGGGAGAAAATACAGCAAAACATGAGAAAGGGTGAAACACGGGCTACCAAAGCAGCCAGATGAGATTTGGTAGGTAATGTGGGGTCCTAGGGCAGCAGCACCAGGACATTTGGGCTTCTCCTACTTTCCTTTTCCCATGTTCAAAATGATACCCATAACTGCCAGTGAATCAGTTCATCAAAATATATTTGTCAAATATCTACTACTAGTTGAGGAGAGACTATCTAAGAGATTCATAATTTGTTAATACCTCTAGACACTCTCACATTTTTTATTAGGTATAACCAGACCAGCAGAGAACTAACTTGACCACAAAATTTCATGCTTTTGCTCCAGACCCCAGGGAATTGATTTTCCTGGATTTGACTATGGCATTTTATCCCTTCTTTTATTCTTCATTGAAGGACATGGTAAGAAATGGAGTTGTGAAACTTCTGGTTCTACTGGCTGCTAGGATATTGTTGAGGACATTGTTTATTACATCACGCAGTCTTTTCTATGAGGACTCACTGGGGAAAATTCTATTAAATTTCATTATTAGAAGTAGTCACACCTCCTGAGCAACTTTTTTTCTTCTTTTTTAAAATTTCATGGTCTCTGTGAATCATGTCACTGATCATGTTTCCTTTTTTGTTTTGGCTGCTAGAAAGCTCAGGCCATCTGAGTTCATCTCTAACCAGCATCCGCTCAGACTTTGAGATGTACGTGTTTGTGTGTGTGTGTGTGTACTGGGCTCTCTCTTCACTCCATCCTACTTTCTCTACACTCAACTTTACACTGTCCTGATGGCTTCACTTATTTATTTTTTCACAGAATAGAAATTTATTTTTTGCTCACATAATTGCTGAATGCAGGCATTTGGCAGGTGGCCTCCTGTGAGGTCATCTGGGGACCATGAACCTTTCATCTTACTGACCTACCATCCTCTAGGGCCTCCCCTCCACTGCATGGAGTCAGCACATGTGTGAGGAGAGAGAAGAAAGGATCATGCAGGAGATCTCACGGCCTAGGCCTGGAAGTGCTGTACATCACCGCTGCTTATGTTCCAGTATTCCAGGATGCGGTCACACAGCCACACCTAAAGTAAGGGAAGCTGAGAAATGTGATCTAGCATTGTGTCTGGGAAGAAAGGAAAAGGGGTATGGTGAACAACTAGCCAATTTGTCACAAAACATGAAAACTAAGGTCTAAAGGGAACAGTTCTCTCTGTGTTCCCTGAGATATTTCTGCTAATAGCATTAGCAGAATTGTTCATGTTGGCAGAAATAACCATGAATTGTTCACGCATAGAACCACAGGGTGACCAGGGAATCCTCTCTGTGTGGCCCCTTTCCCTTCTGTCCCTTCTTCTCAATTCTTTCCACCACTGCCTTTGGTCAGGTCTTTTCTGCCTCATGCTCAGCCTACTGGAACCTCCACCTTTCTGGCCTCTGGAGAGGACTGTCTTCTGGACATGTCTTATGTTCTTTTTCTTCTGCAAGCTGGCTCACATATTTTATTGTTACCTAATGCTGTGTAAAAAATCACCCCAAAACTCACTGAGTTAAAATAGCAATAATTATTCATATCTCTCATGGTTGCTGTGGGTCAGGAATTTGGGGAGCAGCTTAGCTGGGTGATTTTGGCTTGGGGTTTCTCATGAGGTTGCCCTGAGATATCTGCTGGTGTTCGCACTCGTCTGAAAACTTGACTGGGGCTTGAGGATCCACTCCCAAGATGGTTCAGTCGCATGGATGGTGACTTGGTGCTGACTATCGGCAAGATGCCTCAGTTCCTCTCCACATGGCCCTCTGTTCAGGGCTGCTTGAACGATCTCGTGACATGGTGGCTGGCTTCTCCCAGAATGAGCATTTAAGAGATAAAGTACAATCCACAATGCCATTTATGACCTGGCCTCAGAAGTCCCACACTGTCGCCTCTGCTACATTCTGTTGTTCACCCAGAACAGCCCTGATTCAATGTAAGAACAAGGCCATGGATGTCAGGAGGCAAAAATCACTGGGGGCTGTTGCAAGGCGGCCACCACACACACTTTGCAATTGGAATATGTTCCTCTCTCAATTTCAATTTTTCCAAATTCTCTCCCAATTTCAATACTCAGATCAAAGCCCATCCTTTCCGTGAAGTCTGCCCTAATCACTCAACAACTAGCACTCCTATTGTAACTCTTCTTGTTCTTACTATACATATCCTTTATCATTTAGGACCTTGTTTTGAAGATTTATACATATGTCTTTTCTTTCAGATGGAATTTAAGCAACATACTCCCCATCATATAGTAGGCACTCAATAAATATTTTTTGGATGGATGAATGAAGGAGTGAATGCAGAGTACAAGCCAGAAGTCCTGGGTCTCTTCTTGTGGACCTCCCCCCTACTGCTTGACCTTTGCCATTCACTTTACCTCTGTCTGAGTTTCTTCCTACATAATACAAAGATAATAATGCCCACCGCAACTTTCCTCACAAAGATGCTTTGAGATTTGAAAGATGTAGCACTCATGAAAGTGTTTTCAGGTGTATTAAGAACACGGGCATGGTGGGGTTGGTGACCTGGCTCACCAGTGATGGCTGAGATGTATAGTGTTGTCACAGGTGGAGGTCAGTCAATACCTCTGACTTCCTCCTCAAGGAATAATTAACACCTACATCAAGCTGTCAGCATACAAATGCCCTTCATTCCAACAGCCTCTGTCAGCATATAATGGTTCGTGGTTGGAAGAGGCCCTCAGCGAGGAGAACTACCTGGACCAGGGAGCTGGGCCCCATCCCAGTCATACTCTGGAAACGTCATAGCTCAAAGGCAAGGTTTGTTTCTCTAGTAGAATTCTCAGGTGTCCTTTTCCTTCATGTGCTCTGGTTTTTCCATTTTTCTGTTATAGACAATTGTCTAGGTATAATTTTTTCCCTCCCACCCTTTAAAAAATACTATTTTAAAAATTAACATAAAGTAAATTCATCTGGTTTTTTGATGAACAGTTCCATGAATTTTAACACATGTGTAGATTTATGTAGCTACTACCACCACAGTCAGGATACAGAGCAGTTCCATCACACCAACAATTCCCTTGTGCTTTCTCTTTGTAGTCACATCTCTCCCCTCACCCAAACTGATGGCAACCATTGATGTGTTCTCCAACACTACAGTTTTGTCTTCTTGAGAATATCATATAAATGCAATCATGCAGTACGTAACCCTTAGGGATTGGTTCTTCTCACTTGACATGTCTTTGAGATCCATCTAAGTTTGTTCTCTTTTATTACTAAGTAATATTCCTTTGTAAGGATGTATCTCGTTTGTTTATCCACTTACCTGTTGAAGTATATTTAAAATGGAATTGCAGGCTCATCTGGTAAATATACGTTTAGCTTTGTAAGAAACTGTCAAACTGTTTCCCAGAGTGGCTATACCATTTTAGATTCTCACCAGCAATATATGAGAGATCTGTTTGTTTCTCATCCTCACCAGCACTTGGTATTGTATTATTTTAAAGCCATTCTCGTAGACATATAGTGGTATTTCATGACTTTAATTTGCATTTCCCTCAAAGTTGAAGTGTCTGTTCAAGTCTTTGCCTGCTTTTTAATTATGTTGTTTGTTTTCTTATTGTTGAATTTTGAGAAGTATTTATATATTCTGGATACATGTCCTGTATCAGATATGTGATTTGCAAATATTTTCATCAGTCTGCAGCTTACATTTTCATTTTCTTGACAGTGTCTTTTGCAAGGTAGAAGTTTCCTTTTCTTTTTTGTGAGGAAGATTGACCCTGAGCCAGTGTCTGTTGCCAATCTTCCTCTTTCTGCTTGAGGAAGATGGTCCCTGAGCTAACATCTGTGCCAATCTTTCTCTACTTTGTACATGAGATGCTGCCACAGCATGGCTTGATGAGTAGTGTGTAGGTCCATGCCTGGGATCCAAACCCATGAACTCCAGGCCACCAAAGCAGAGTGAGCAAACTTAGCCACTATGCCACTGGGCTGGCCCCAGAGCAGAAGTGTTTAATTTTGATGAAGTTCAGCTTATTAATTTTTAATTTTATAGATTATGCTTTTGGTGAGATGTTGAAAAACACTTTACCTAACTACAGGTCATGGAAATTTTCTCCTGTATTTTTTTCTAAAATTTTTATTTTTAAAATATTTACATTTAGCTCTATGATCCATTTTGAGTTAATTCTTGAATAATGTGTGAAGATATGAAGTTTATTTAGAGGTTCTTTCTTATTTTTTGTATATGGTTTCCCAATAGTTCCAATACCATTTGTTGAAATGATCATCCTCCATTGAATTATCTTTGTATTTGTCAAACATCAACTGATCATATTTATGTGGATCTACTACTGGACTCTATTCTGTTCCAATGACTTATACATCTATTCCTTCATGAATTTCAGACTGTCTTGATTTCTGTAGCTTCATAGTAAGTTTTAAAATCAGGCACTATGTTTCTGTCATCTTAATTCTTATTTTTCAAAATTATTTTGGCTTTCCTGGCTCCATTGACTTTCCATAAAAATTTTACAATTAGCTTGTCTATATTTACAAAAATCCTGCTGGAATTTTCATTGAAATTGCATAAAATCTATCAATCTATTTGGGGTGAATTTTTATTATGAATCTTCCAAACCATGAACATTGTATATTTTTCTAATTATTCAGGTTTCTTTGCTTTCTTGCATCAGAATTTTGTAGTTTTTCAGCATACAGATTCTGTATCATACAGACATGAATTCATGAAATATCAGAGGGAAAAATGGTGCTTCAAATTCTGTCATTCCTTCCCAACATGCTTTCTAATATTTACTTTTTACAGTCCTCAATGCATTCTGCCCAGGTTTTATAACTGGGAGAGACAGAGCAGAATGCGTTCACTCCATCTTATCCAGAACTGGAACCATTAGATGTGAATCTCACTCTTCCTATTCCTTCAGATTTCTGGTTTCTGTACTCTATGAGGGTTAGAAGCAGGGGTTATCATCTTTGCATCCCCCTCTGAGCCTAGTATAGTGCCTTGAATGAGATTTTGTGGGTCAAGAACTCAATCAGGGCACGTTGTGGGGCTTGTGTCTGTTCCACAATGTTTGGAGCCTCAGCAGGAGTGGCTCAAATGGCTAGATATGTCTGGGACAGCTTGGCTGTGGTCATATATCTGGGTCCTAAGTTCTGGATGTTGGCTCAATTCCTCTGCTCCATGGGGTTCTGCCTTGGCTGTAGTATCTGAAATGGCTTCTTCACTCATGTGACTAGTGTCTAAACTAGGATGGCTAGAAGAGCTAAGGGATGACTGGCAGCTTGCTCTCCATATGATTAATTTGCGCTTCCTTGCAGCATGGAAGTCTCAGAGTAGCCAAACTTCTTTTATAGTAACTGGAGTCCCCAAAGAAGCTCACTATTTATTTTTAATTTTATTCTACTTTGTGGTACATGAGCATTTTTGTAAGCTACCTTTAATTCATTTTAGAATAAGGTGGGATATACATGTGTAAATCAAGTGAAATATAAATTAGGTTTCAAGGGAAGATAAAGATGTGTATTTTTGTTTCTTTAGAGAAGTTTAAAGTCAAGCTGGACAGAAAAACTGTAGCCATTAAAAATTAGCAAGCAGTAGAAAGTGGAGAACATTTGTTTCCTAAAGAGTTGTGTAGATAAAAAGTGCTACCATTGTTTGCAGGAAGCAGTGAACACTCCAGGCTTCATAAAGGAAGTGGACTTGAGCTTTTATTCTTACTTTTTTATTTTGGTGAGGAAGATTAGTCCTGAGCTAACATCCACGCCCATCTTCATCTACTTTATATGGGACGCCACCACAGCATGGCTTGATAAGCAATGCATAGGTCCGTGCCTGGGATCCAAACCCATGAACCCTAGGCCGCTAAAGTGGAGCATGCAAACTTGACCACCATGCCACTGGGCTGGCCCCTTATTCTTACTTTTTAAAGATGGAGAGGATTTGGACTGACTGAGAGAACTGGAAGGATCCAAAAAAGAAGAAGTTTATGAAAAGGTACACATTGGAAAAGCCCAAGGCATGTTTTGAGTCCTAGCAGTAGGCCAGTTTGGCTGCAGAAGCTGTCCAGTGGAATTCTGGGAAAGGATTTTTTTTTCCTTGCCTAAGTGTCCATTCACCCATCATCTGATAACTGTCCCTAGGTTTCCTTTTGGGTAGCCATTCTCCCACTACTCCAAGCCCAGTAGGGAAGCATGCATTCAAGGCCTGGGCTAAATAGGGAATTACATTTCCCAGGCTAAAAGATTGATTCAACACATCAGCAAGATGAAGGGCTAGGAGGCCACAACACTCGTTTACCACCCCTCCACACACACAAAAAAACAGTAAAAACAGTAAATAACTACAAACCAAAGAAAATAGCTCAAGAATGGGCACATGAACCCCTCTAAGCTAATGACATACCAAGAGAACTTTTCTTGAAGTTTCTGTTGAATGTGAACCTGAAAGAATACAGGAGTCAGGTCTGCTCCTGCCATCTTGCTACCATACAAAGTCTGAGGCTTTAACTCAGCAAATACAGCAGAGGGATGGAGAGAAACTGAGTCCTGATGACATAATTTGAGTCCTGAATCCAGTCATACCTACAGCCTTATTTCAGAATACTCAGAGACAAGACACAACACATATATGAAACAAAAATTTGAACCAGTTATCTGAGAAGAGTGAGGGGAAAACAGTGTATAATTAGAGAAAAGGAAAATCATTGGCTTAGAGGTATAAACCAAAAATATTTTGCAGGCTTTCAAGGCCTTTTGTGATGTAGCGCTAATCTATCTTTCCACCTTTGCCTCCCCTGCATCTGTCCCCTCACCCTAAACTTTACCTATTATGCACACCAAATTCCATCCTGTGAACAATCCTTTCATAACTCTATGCTTTTGCCAATGCTGTCCCCTATCTGAAATTGCCCTTTCCTGTTTTTTTGCTCTGGAAAGCTCTTTAGTCATCACTGAAGGCCCACCTAGGTGAACCTTCCCCCTGCATGCTTGTGTAATTCTTTATATACTTTCTATGATAGCAGTTACTTTACTGTTTGGCATCATTTTTGTCTGTCTCTCCCATTATTCTGTGAAATCCTTGAAGGAACAGACTGTCTTGTATGCCTGAAATCCCTTCAAAGCATTTAGCACAGTATCTCATACACAGTAAGAGCTTAAAAGATGCTTGTGGAATAGATGGTGAATGAATGAACCAGAAATGACAGGTAATAAACAAAGAGAGACCTTGCCAGAGTCCCCTGGCTTTTGTCACAACTATTCCTGGAAACTCTCCCATGCTGGCCCACAGATTACTAAACATTTCTTATTTGCTCACCATAACTTGTTTCTCCTGTGTTTTCCAACCTCCCTTTAGTTAAGTGTGGCTGTTACCGCCCTGCGGGTCCAGGTTGCTTGATGTCACGTTGTAAAAGAATTTACAGAACAGCAAGGATGGTACAAAGAATAAGAAGTTTATTAGAAAGATACACTCTATAGACAAAGCAGGCACACTCCAAGAGAGGAGATGCAACAGCAAGGATGAGTACAAAGAGCAAGGAGTTTATTAGAAAGATACACTCCATAGACAGAGCGGGCACACTCCAAGGGAGGAGCTGCGCTGAGAGGTTTTGCCATTGCATCTTTTATGTTCCTGTTCTGGGTAGGGGGTCCTTATGCATAGGGCAGAAGTAAAAGCAAAGGCAGATGTGAATCAGAGCAGCAGCAGCCAGGGGAAGAGCAGAGGGAGCTGCAGCTTCTGTAAATCAAGGAGTTGAGTCCCCCTACAGACAATCAAAAGAGGTTTGGGAAACTTGCGGTTACCTAAGCTATCTTAAGCTATAATGCAGAACTCTGTCTTAGCAATGTCCTAGCAATGCCCCCCCCCCCATGACCCTCCTGTTCTCTTGCTCTGCCAGATCCCTGTGCTAACCTGCCTGTCTCATGGCCATGGAACTGATTTCCTTTCAGTGGGGTGTGGTAGAAGGGACGTGTAGCGCTTCCAGGCCTGGACTTCAAAACTTCCATTCTCCATCCTCCATGTCTCCTTTTACACTGGCTGGGGAATGCCCAGGCTGACCTTGGGAGCCAAAGATTAAAGACAGCCGAGGCTCTGTCAGCCTGAATCCTTAAATGACTGCATGAAACGGAGCCCTCCCCCCACCCCATCCACTGCCAACCCAGAACACCTGCACTGAACTGTTACATGAGAGAGAAAGTTCCCTTGTGTCAAGCCACTGCACTTTTGGGGTCTGTTTGTTTTCATAGCTAACATTGCTCTAACTAATATAGGACCCAATAGAATTTTCTCAGTTCAAACCAGATTCTGAATGTGGTGAATATTATATATAGGGCAGAACTATATTCTGGTAAGCCTCCCTATTGCCTCTGGCCTCTTCTCTTGTAGAAAATGGTCACTCGTGGTATGAGGCAGCTGGGCACAGTTTTGGAGCAGTAGGCTGGGGGTGAGAAGGTTACGTTCTATTCCTTGGTCTGCCCCCCACTGGTTTTGGGTTCCCAGCCAAGGAAAATGACAGCACGGATGCTAAAACAACCCACCCAAGGGGAAGACACATAAAAGCAAAAGCAATCACCCCAGCAGAAACGCAGGTGATTTCTGCCTCAGGAGAGAATAATGCCCTATGCCTCATCTCTTCCAGGCTTCACCAGTCTCAGCGCGTGATGCCTTCCAATCCTATAGATGCTGCTTACTGATTCCAAGCCTGGCCAGTGGAGAGGAGCATTTTGACCTTTCTTTGGTGCAGGCAGACTGCAGATGCACCAATCAAAATGTCTCTGTCCTTGTCAGTGTCAACTTTCTAAGCCATAGGATGCATGTTGAGTTTACTTAGTTAAAAGACAGACAAATAAAAAATGCCAGAAAGAGCAGCACTATTGCTGAAACTCACCAATCAATGTTTTTATGCTGCAAGCTTTCCTGGCCTGGAGTACAGTCTATTTTTACAGAACCTGTCCCCAACACATCCACATCCTGTGAACAGGCTCCTTGGGTGTCCGTTGCCCACCCAGAGGAGGCATAGCTATTTCTTATCTTCTTCTACCAGACTTTTCCGTGTTTGCTTCTGTGGGGAAGGAATCACAGCAATTGTTTCTCAGTACCAAAGTTCTCAAAGAGTCAGAGATCCTTAATTCCCCATACCGGGGATTAGGGCGTCCCTCACCCTGCTCATTGGAATCTGCCACCATATTAGACTCCTTTTATGTCCCTAGAACTGGATGCCCCATTATCTGGCTCTCAGTCCTAAAAGAACTGCCACCACTGACATTTAAGTATCTAGTAGGCATCAGAATCACTTGGAGAATGTTGTCTAAATGAGTGTAGGCTCACGGAGTTTGCTCCCTGGATTCTGATTCAGTGCATATAAGGTGGAGCCCAAAATTCCGCAGTTTTAATTGGTGAATCTGATGCTGGCGGATCTGAGACCACACATGTAGGAACATCCCCTCCTCTTGGCTGTGAGTGATCTTTTGAAAATACAAATAATAGGTTCAAAATATACCCTTTAAAACCCTTTGATGGTTTCCCATTGCTGTCAGGATCAGCACCACCAAACTCCTTAGATGATAAATCGGGGCTCATCAGAAACTGGCCCTTACTTATTTCTCTAGCCTCCGTTCTTACCATCTGTCCCCCTTGTCTTCTTCTGGAGTTAGGATCTGCTGTACTTTCTTTCACTGCTTTGTGAATGTTGCTGTCTGCCTGGAACACTCTTCCCCCTTCCCCCAGTCTAATCTGTAGTCAGACCAAGACCTCCCTTCCCCTTGGGAAATCTGGTTGCTCTTTCCTGACTAAGGAAGTGCCCCACCTCTGTGTGTGTAGAGCTCTCTGCCTGCCCCGCTGCTGAGAGCACTTACCCCTGTGTGCTGTATTCACACTTCGCTTGTCTGTGTCCCCCACCAGAGCCAGGGCTTCTCATGGCAGGGATCATGTCTTCATCTTTAGGTCCCCAAGGAGTTTGGTTAGGGGACCTTGGAGAATGGTGTGCAGAGATGAGCCTGAAGGGCAGCTTCCCCAGGTCTCAGGCTATAAGGCTCACCAAACATCACTGGAATAACTTGGGAACTGTTTCTCCTCCCCCCAAAATAGACAGGAGTCTCAAGGAGAAGTAATAAAACATTCCTGCTGGTGTAGACCCATCACTGCTGAGTATTTCTGCAACATCATCTTGCTGTTGCAGTTGATAAGAGTTGGAAAATGGAGCAAGTGGCCTAGTGCTGTTTATAGGAGCACTGGCCTGTTTCAAGACTGTTATGATCCAAATGCTCTTAATTTGGAGGCCCCATCCAAACATAGCGACATATGAAAATGCCCCACATCCCACACGGAACCTAAGTCATATCTCACTATACAAGTCGAGTAGGATTATACTTTGGATAGCAAAACACCAAGCTTCAAGGAATCTGGGTCTCAGAATGACTGGAGAAGAGCCGCCTGCCATCTTGACCTGCTCCCATCAGGACTGTTACCCATGAAAGAACATTCTCAGAAAGTCGTTATAGTTCTCCATTTCTTGCCCAAAATGTTTCCTGCAGAGAAAGCAAGCGGTAGACCTTCCCTGACCATTCCATGCAGGCACCTAGTAATCCACACAATTAACCCAAAAAACCATGTTCACTCTTACTCTCCTGAGGAAACAAATAAACAAAGCAAATAAAAAAGAAAATAAGCAATGTCAAGAGTAGGGAGCACTTCTTCCCTTTGAGAATTCAGAATGTGGGTGCCCACCATCAATTAATACCAGGGAAACAACAGGAAATTCTCTGGAGGGAAATGTGAAAAAGGGAGACACTTGCTTTTGAGCTCTCTGAATAATGAGCCCAGGGAAGGCCAATATCTTTCTTTTGCAGGCTGTCGCTACCTTCTCATGAATACCACTAGTGCATTTGCATCCAGTAGCTTCTAGCCTCCCAGGAAACGACAGAGCCTTGCCATTTTCCTGGCTTCCCAAAAGCCTGCAAAGCAGACTTCACTGATCCCATTCTCTAAATGGGAAAATGGAGGCTCAGAGGTTGAGTGATTTATTTAAAGTGCAATGTAAGCAAGCAAAGAAGTAAGCAGGAGATAAGAGCTAGTCTAACTCCCCAGTCGATTTTCAGTTCCCCAGATAACACAGAACCTAAATAAACCTACGTCAACACCATATGGTATCAGCAAAGCAGGGGGATGTTGGGCATTTGTATTAAAATGGGCTATAAAGGAAAGATAGTTTGTACGTGTGAATAGTCAGGGAGCAAACCATTCTTTCGATAATTCTCATCATTTTTAATTCAGTAATCCAGGATGACATGAGTTTTGATGAACTGGACAACTTTGCTAATACCTATCTGGTCCTTATTTTTAACATAAATTATAATAAATCGCAATTGTTATAAATGTTCAATAGGTAACAACTTAATTAAGCATGCTTAGAATTCTGGCTTATTAAATATTCTTCTTGGCTGGAAATCTTGAGGTCTCTTTAAAGGGCTTACCTTGAGTTTTGAAATAATACTTTCTGTGTTCTTTTGGGATAAACTGTCTCAGAATTTTCTTCAATGCCAATAGGAAATGTAGATTTAGTAAAACTACGTTGCAAACCTGTTAACCTATAATAACCACCAACTAACCCAATGTGCAGCCCCTGAACACAGCGATGCACCCCACTAGGCTGCCATAAGGGCAAATAGGATTTGTCTACAGAATTAGGCTTCACAGTTAGAGTCCCTGCTTTGGGTGTGTGGTGTCCTGTGGACTACAAGCAGATTTAGTGTCCCCAAACAGATGGGCTTTCCCTTTATGGGCCACTTTTCAGTTTTCTAGGCAAACTGCAGCTGTGCTAATGTCCCTTTGTGTAAAGGAGTGTTTAAGTTGAACCACTTCCCTTTACCTGATGAGCAGTCAGAGTTTTGAGCCAGGGACAACTGGGATATGCCAACATCTGCAGAAAGGAAGATTCCCTTTGTGCTCTTTAGGATCGACTGTGACAAGAAGAAAAAGCTTCTCTGGATATCAGTGAGGGTCTTCAGTTGCAAATAACAAACCACTGTAGCTAGTGGGAGCAGGAAAGGGAATTTAGTAAAGAATTTGTGACGGCTCAAGGAATTTCTAGGAGGCCACAGGATCAAGCTAGGAGGGTTTGCAGATGGGAACAGTGCCCAGACTGCACTGCCAGACTGCTCCGTGGGAGAAGACGCCACAACTCCTCCTGCCCACATGGCCTGGGATGCTGTGGCCAGGACCTCTGGCCCTGCTGCCTCCGAAAGCTGGGTGCGTCTCTGCCTCCCTCAGCAGGATGTACTCTTCAAGGCATCGTCGTCCTCATGACATTCTCCTTCAAACTGAACTCTCATGTGGCATATCTGATTAGTGGAAACAAGGTCACAATCTTGGAAACTCATCTCTAGCTGCAAAGGAGGCTGAGAAAGCAAGTGTCTGGCTTCTACCTTGGGAAGGGGGAAGATTTCCCAAACATTGAAAGGATGTTCAAAAGATAAATGGGGACCCAGAACATAAAATATGTCTACTACGTCTACCATTTGGCTGTCAAACAGCCTTATAAACTTTCTTCCATACTAAAATCCAAAACAACCACAATCACAAGAACAAAATGCTTCTGCCTAACATCGAGCAATTATTCCCTGTACAACTGGAAAATGTGCTCACCCTTCCTTTGAAAGGGGGACACGGTAAAGTCTTGTCAATGTCCACGTCAACCTCTAAGCTCAGGTCACTGGGGGATGTTCACCTCCAATTCAGTCACAATCCTATGATGATACTCGGTGGTCCAGAGCCTAAAAAGTAAAGTTAATTACCACCCTATGTTTCCTTCACACCCTATAAAAAATGGTAGGGAAACAAAAAAGGGAAAAAAGGAAAAATAGTCAGTATATATACCCGGCAAGGAAGAGGAATGAATGGCTGCTGTTGTCATTGTTTCTGCAAGTGGTCATGTGGATGTGGATGGTCTTAATGACATCCTGCCTCCACGAGCATGCCATATTCTTTTTGCCTTTAGAACTAGCATGCCAGCAAGTTAGGGTTCTTTACCTGACAAGGTGACCTTAACCTTCATTTTTAGACAATTAGACCTTGTCTTAGTGATCCTTCTTATGTGTGGTTGCCATCCTTTTGGGTACCACTGGACATGGTAATACACAGAGGTACCCAAAAGGACCTCCTGGGTTCCAGAAATACTCCTTGTACAAAATGGTACAAACTACCCTACTTTGCCTTGTTAATCAGAATCAATCATCCCAGTCAATACTGAAAACTCCTTTATTGCCTATTTTTCCAGTGGCATGAAAAGTCCAAAATAGCCTCTTCCTGACAAGAAGGAGTTTCATTTTCTAATTCAATGAAACATTCCGTGTTCATAGTGGAACGATTCTTCCCTTAGGCACTAAAACTTTTAAGTTGGCAGAGCCCAGAATTGCAGGGATTGAAAGCAAAACTTTTTCAATAGGGTCAGTAGACCTAATCCTGAGAAGTGCCCTTTTGCTTCCACCTTTTGGTTCCAATCCCATGCACTTGGGTTATAGAAGGGAAAATGTACCATAAATTTATCATGCTTCAGAGAATGTACCACATCCCATACATACCACCCCAAACTCCTAAGGTGTTGTCGCTCAGCTGGCACCATAGCTGAGACTTCAGTAGACCTTTTCCACTACTCTGCAAGTCCAGTTGCTTCTTGGTTATAGACCATGGGAACTGAGAATTCTCTGATTGGTTGGAATCTTCCTATATGCTCCTATCTGATTGGTTGGAACCTTCCTAAATTCTCAGGGTCCCATTCTTCCCTGTTAAGGCCCTAACTCTGGTATAAGAGACTAGAAAAGGCTACGATTTCAATTGACCTTGTAATTTGGCAACCTCTTCAGGATCAAACTCAGGCTTTAGCCCTGCACCTGAAAGGACAGTTTAGCACAGTACTAGGAGGTCTCTGTTCCTCTGACCATGCCCAGAGCAGAGAATTTAAGCTCCCTGGTACAGTTAGCAGTAACTCTTGAATTATTCATGCTATGCATATTGTTTGAATTCCTCATGTCACTGTATCCCCCAACCATTGTTTTCACGGGATAGTAATTCCAGGTAACCATAGGTGAATATTTAAAATATTCTACCAGTGCCCATCTGCTAACACTAGCAGGGTTTTTTACCGCCTTCTTGCCCTATAGGCTAGAAAGCCAATACTAGATGACCATTTCTTTACGTGTTTGTGGCCTGAAACCATTCCTGAGATCACTTTCTATATTGGTCAAGCATTCTTAGCTGCAAACAACAGAATCCATTTTAGCTAATATTTACAGATGTGTAATGTATTAAACCATATTAAGCAGTTCACAGAGAGCCAGAAGACCAGGTAGAGCTGTGAAACCACAAACAATGTCCCAATGACCACAGTCTGCTGCAGTGGAGACCCTCTTGCTACTGCTGCCAGCACAGTCCTATAGCTCACTTGGATAATGGAGGGGACATTAGCCTGCCTCCACTAGGACTTCTGACATGGCTTTTTCTGAAGGATGACCTCTTTCCACCACTCTCCCCAACACAGAGTCTGTTCAACATTTCTTTCTTCATGTCACTCTCTTTTAAACTTAAATCTCACAAAGGAATATTTGATCCTAGGTCCTGGTCATATAACTGTGCCCTAGCTTGCAGAAGAAATGGGGAAATGTAGGGATGGCAGGAGTCACAAGGTGGGAAATTTCCCTATTTGAAAGATGTTCAAAGCATGAATAATGTCCATTACTACATGTAGCTAGTTCCCATTTTTAATTAGAGTGAGATAGCTTGATTTTGAGTAATATATTACATCAACGTGTGAAATTATGAACAGAGTCAGAGGAGGGACTTCCGGAGATGATCTGATTGAGCCCCAAACCTCTACTTCCCACATTGGAAGGTACAGAATTATGTATCACATTGCACAGGTGAGGCAAATGAGTCTGAAAGATGCCAAGTGCCCTGTACAGTGCTATCCAAATTCCCACTGAGATGTCATCTCACTTTTATGGGATGTTTCACGTCCTTAAATGAGAAATCATGGTTTTTCAATCTTGGAAGTGTGGAGCGATCTTGTGGTTTTTTTTTTTTTTAATGCTGAGGATATGTCCACACATAGGACAAGGCTGAAAAAGTAGATAGACACACAGGGATGCTCAAAGACCCCCTATATTTTTGGGGGGGAGCCATGGGAATTTTATGCAACATAGTAAGAAAACAGCAGCTGTAATGCTCATGTTTTGGTATGAGCTCAACGTCTAGTCCCCTTTCTCTGGGTAATAGTATTTACTGGAGGAATTCCCCTTCTTCAAATATTAGTCCATGTGGTCAGCTGACTATCTGTCCTTCCTTCTCCCAGCCTTGGGTGAATTCACAACACAGCTCTGGCCAATCAGCATATTCCACTCCCTGCTTGGGGGTGGCCATGAGACCCAAGTCAATGCGCTAAAACTCAGTCTTTGGTGGGGTTACTGGGTGAGAAGCTCCCTTTCTCCTAGGCTTGAAGTGGCAGGATATGCGCCTGGAGCTGCTGGGGTCACCATGCAGAGAGCTGCCTGAGAATAAAATCAACACACAGAAAGCCAGAGCTGAGACACAGAGAGAGTGTGGGTACTGATGACATGTTTAAAATCCTGGATCCAGTTTAGCCCATCCCCAAGAATTTCCACGTTTGAGCCACTAAATGTCTTTTATTTGTTTTGATTTTTGACTTACATCCCTTTTTGTTAAGCTTCTGACACTTGCAACTGAAGGAGTCTTCCTAAAAACACCTAAGCAAGCTTCTGCATTTGTGTGGCTTCCATCGTGACCTTTGGGTGAGTCATTCAGCCACTTGGAGTCAAGAAGACAGAGGGCCTTCCAGGCTCCTTAGTCCAATCCCCTCCACTTGGCATTTCCAGTTCCTCCAGTGGGTTGTTAGAAAAACAAGCATGAAGTAAATCATTCTCATTCACAGGTGCACCAACTCAGTTTACATTCCACACAGAAAGTCGACCTACCACTTTATGGAAGTAATAAAATGAAGTCAGGATGTTCCACACCCAGGTGCGTAGACTGTTTTGAAGAAGGCTCCCTTAAGTCCTTGGAATTTCAATCACAGAACAAGAACAAACTATAAGAATTAGTGCATCTTCCAAAAAGAAAATCATACTCCCATTTACCAGCAAGGTGGGATGACTATATAGTTCCTTGAGCATCTCAGAAAAAGGCTATATACAAAACCCAGTGTTTATTTTGTCTGCAACTTTTGTTTCTTGTTGTATCACAATCATCTTGGTGCATGAGGCTTCTCTGATGTAGGAAGGGAAATATCTCTAGTAGGGAAATATCTCTAGTGGAGTGCCAAGGAGTACAGTACAGCTGAATGAAAGAAGCCTGACAAAAAAAGAGTACCTATTGAACAATTCCTTTTATATAAAATTCTAGAAAATGCACCGTAGCCTACAGTGACAGAAAACAGATTAGTGGTTGCTGAGGACAAGGGTAGAGGGAGGGAGGGATTGCAAAGGGACACAGGGAAACTTGTGGAAGTAACAGAAATGTTTGGCATTTTGATTTCACACACATGTATGTAGAGTCATGCGTCATTTAACGACAGGATACCTTCTGAGAAATGCATTGTTAGGTGATTTTGTCATTGTGCGAACATCACAGAGTGTACTTACACAAACCTAGATGGTATAGCCTACTACACAACTAGGCTCTGTGGTACTAATCTTATGGAACCACCATCATATATGCTGTCCATCACTGGCTGAATCGTTGTTATGTGGTACATGACTGTATATGGATCAAAATACGTCAAGTTGTACACTTTAAATACATAAAGTTTACTGTATGTAAAATCTACCTGAAGAAGGTAGTAAAGAATATAGTACCAAACTAAGTAAATGAAGCATGAAATGAAGAGCAAATTGAGCTGTGAGGTATGTAGGAATTTAGCTGAAGACTTCACCATCCTGAGTGAGGCCGTTGTATATATAGGGAAGCTTATCACAAAGTTAGACAATATTCCTGAGCATAAGATATCTTACAAGGCCTGTATGCCCCAAGTTTCTCCTCCATCTGGGCACGATGGCACCTGAAATTCCCACCAGTATTGTCACTCCTGCAGAGCCCCTGGAGACAGGGGCATTTAAACTGAGTATATGCATCATGCTACCTCATTAGCTAATGCCTTACTTTATTTACATCAGTGGCTCCCAACCTTTCCCCCCAGGAACCCTAAATTACACACCAGGGAGATTCTGTGACTCTAAGGTTCAAAAGTAGCTCGTATTTTTTCAAATGATGAGTCTTGCATGTCAGGATAATTACCAGAACTCCCCAATAGCTCTTAACCCTTGGGCTGTACCTACTCTTTGCTCAGTTCTTCTATGGCCAAGGCCCTACTCCATCCCCTCACCCACTCAGACAGAAACAGAGACAGACCATCACAACTGTGATGGCTGCTTTTGACCCTGGCATCATGTTGCTTGTGATTATGGAGCCGAATTTTCCTTCCAGTTGTCTCACGCCTATTTCCCCTCAAAAAAATCCCTTATTCTACTTTGTTTTTTGGCTATAAGATTAACAAGTCACTCAAAGAGTTCTTTACGCTCTTCTGTTTAAATCCTTAGAAATATTATTTTCCATGCTGACCTGGGGTTGCAAACCAGTAAGGTGACTAACACTGCAGAGTGATTGTTCCGTGTTTTTACCTATGTGGGTCCACAGCCACTTTGCTGAGAGTTTGGCCTGTAGGAATAAGATGCAGGACTGGTAGATTTAAAATGTAGGAGGATGTGAGGATAAAATCAGGAGCAAGAGGCGGTGCCAGGTCCTGGGGCGCTGCTACAGACGAGAGGACAGGGTGTGGGGAGGCCTTACGGGACACTGCCCAAGTCTCGGGGTTGAAGGGCTTCCTCCCCTATTCTCTATCTCAGTGGTTCTGAAATGTGGCGTGAAAGCCTGGACTCCTCTTCCGGCCAGAACGTTCTCCCAGGAGCCTAGAATCCACACATGTCTTGTTTTCACACAGAGGAAGCAATTCAGATCTAAGTTAAGCTTTTAACTTAATGATTTGCTAATCGCACATCTTGAAGGGGACAACAAGGAGCCCTGCCTTTGCTCTGGTATCTCACCCTCACACAGTCACACACAAGCCTCATTGTGAAGATGTCTTTGAAATGTATTCACTGAAGATAATTATAGAGGTCTAACACTTCTGCTCTTCAATTAATGCTATGAAATTAATGGTCCTTCATTTTTACATCCTATGCAAATGATGGTGTCATCTCCAACTGTAAGCCTTTCTCCTTACACGCTGCATATGATTAGTGTCCCTTAAAGCTGAATTAGAGCATGTGACCTTCTGGGCTATGGCAGGAGTGAAACCACATACTGTTTCCAAGGTTTCATTACGATATGTTCCTAAAAAGCAGAATTTCAGAGTTGACACCAAAACACGTTTCAGTGACTGATCTTTTGGGGTTGTGGCCTTAGGAGAGAACAGACAGGAACTGGAGGACAGCTATAAATCTCCTGTTTTTAGCCTGAGATTTACCAGGCTCCACAATAAGCACATTTCCAAACAAAGGACAGATAGATTCCTGTACGATAATGAGGCAGGTATAATGGAAATGCAGTGATATTCAAATATTGTACCCATTAGAATATCCTTTTGCAAATAGACCCAGGGGAATGCGTGGTCAGGAGTAGACGTATTTTCTTGACAAGAAGTTCAGAGAACTAACAAAAATGGCTGACTCAGTGGCTCAGAAAGGGAAATACTAAGGTGTTGTGATTCTTTTATCTCAATGACTGGAGTATCAGGAACTCCTGACTTTGTGGCTTCTGATGAGGACAGTGACGTCTTGCTGGAATCACTGCATGCACATACCCATCCCACAAGGCGTATTTCTGCACTGTGGGCAGCCTGGATGAGTTGAAAATATTGCATAGCCAGAGTCAATATCCTCACTCTCGTTTGGAGAGTTTTCCTCAAATAACAGGATACCATCTGGTATTTGAGTCTTAGAGAGAGCATGCAAGTTAAAGAGGGCTGGGGACTAAGGAAAGTGACAGAAGGGACATGAAGGAAGGAAAACATAAAGAACCTCGACCATCCCTTCTCAAGTGGGGGGAAAAGAGGAATTGTAAGCAGATTCAAGACACCAGGGTGGAATTGGGTCCTGGTTGATAAATTCTGCTGTCTCTGGCAGCCAGGATCACTTGGATTGATGGACATACTCCTGAAGCCAAGTTCAAAGAGAGTGTGCCCATTTATCCTTTGTGATCTGCTGAATTGGGTGAGACACACATATTCAGAGAATTTTTTTTCTCTGTGGCAAGCAAGAATTCCTTGGCCACAGGAGTACTGACCGTGAGTTGAGAAAACTTGGAAGTCTGGAAGAGGCAGGCTTAAACAGTCTGCCTGCAGCCATAGGTTCGCCTGGTGGAGGGGTGAGAGCTGCATGTGGGAAAGCTGCTGAGCTTTTGCACTGGGAAGTGTTGCATTTCAATGAAATAAAAAAAAGACTTCTAGTGTGGGTGGCAGCACTTTGCACAACCATTTTTCTGTTTTCTGAACAGCTGTGGCTGCAGCAGGCAAGTAGTATTCCTGGTGTCCTGCTCTGTTAGAGGAAGGAATTCAGGGAAATGCCCCAGCACTCTCTTAGGGATGTGTAGGATGAACTTGGGGGCTGAGTCGAAAATAGGAGCTGACTTTTGTACTTACAATGAGGTAGAGAAAATTGCATTCACCAGAATTCCTCTTAAAAAGAGACTTGAATATATTTGGATGAAGAAATAGCAAGCCGCTAGGGTGGAGGGTGAGACCCAAGAGTATATTCAAGCTAGAAAAGTTATTATTAAACTTCCTCGTATGAGATAAGGTGAAGAATTTGTCATAATCATAAGAGGGAGAGGAGAGGAAAGAAAAGAAAGTGAGGGGGAGAGAAAGTGGGTGGGGTGGGACAAAGATGGGCAGGAGGTAAAAAGTCGCACCCTGTATGAAGAGAACCCTTCTCCATGGCCCTGGCCCCAGCCCCAATCCTTAAATAAAGTGACGAAGCTCACAAAATTCTGGGTGTGAGTGGAGGTTTGTGAAGACCCCTGAAGGAACTGAGTTTTGGGTCTGGATGAGGTGGGTGAAGTAGAGACAGCACCCATGATTGTGAGCATCAGAGGGAGGAGCCCATGAGCACATTAGCCCTGCACAGTCCAGGAATCACTGCACACATGAGCTTTGGACATTAACGGGTAGTGGAACTGGTTCTGAATCAAGTTGACTGTATTCTCCCAAAGGCGGGGGAGATGGGGGTGTGGGCAGCTGAAATCCAGATTATATACAGATAACTGCAAAGCAACTAGAATATCTAAAGATGCCTGTTATTAGTGTATTTTCCATGAGACATGTTAGCTAAAATAAAAGGAAATATTATAGAATCTAACCTATTTGGAGATAGGGCCTTTAAAGAGGTAATTAAGGTAAAATGAGGTCATATGGGTGGACCCTAATCCATGTGAGTTACTTGGAGATAGGGCCTTCAAAGGGGTGATTCAGTTAATCTGAGACCATTAGAGTGGGGTCCTTATCCTACATCACTGGTGTTCTTACAAGAAGAAGGAGAGACACCAGGGGTGGGCGTGCACAGAGGAAAGACCACGAGAAGGGGCAACAACAGGGAGGCTGTCTGCAAGCCAAGGAGAGAGGCCTCAGAGGAAACCAATCCTGCCAACACCTTGATCTTGGACTTCCAGCCTCCAGAACTATGAGAAAATAAATTTCTGTTGCTTAAGTCACCCAGTCTGTGGTATTTTGTTATGGTGACTCTAGCAAACTAATACAGAGAGAAATGAACCAATACTGGATTGACCTGCTGGAATGAAGTCCAGGCTATTCTCCCTTCTCTCAACAAGCATCTCACTCTGCTTTAAGATCCCACCTTCTTTCTCCCCTTCCTTTCTTTGCTCCTGCTACAGTCTTCTTCACATTGCTAAAATTCTGGCCTGGTGATCTTACATCTGCCAAATATGGGGGGAAACACCTCCTAACACATGGAGATTGGGAATCCTCTGAGGCCACTCTGGTTTTTCCATTTGTCCACTTCCTAACCTGTCTTTGTCCTTTGTGGACACAAATAATGAACCCCTGAGGAGGGATGGAAATTTTAAAAAATAATAACAATAGCTAAACTACTTGAGGAGTTACAATACAGTGGTAGCCTGTAATTCTACTTTTCATCTCTCCTGAAAGAGAAACATTGTCCCAACACTTAAAGCATTTATTATATCTTAAAGGAAAGCTCTTATTTCTGGTTCAGAGACTCAATGTGGCATTTATAATTATATTCTGGAGACAACATTGTTAAAAATTTGGGTTTTCATGCTAAAAGTGATTTTTAAAAATGTGTAATTACCTATTAATTCTCCTGAAATGGTGTGATTTGCCTTTTTTTTTTGTTATAACTCATCCAAAACAACCCATTTTTAAAGAGAAACTCTGAAATAATACACTGGTGGCTTGGCCTTGGCATAGCTAAACTCTGCAACACATAGTGATTTCTGCAGGAACATTAAACTGAAGTCATAACAATGGGTAATATTGTAATATAATGGAAATGATCATTAACTTTTCTCAACAGGAAGGAAATGAATTTTCCTCGTTGTACACATTCTGAGAAAAGTAGGTACGAGGAAATTTCAAAGGGTGTTCTACCCAACAAGAACAGCCTTCAAGTACCGTCACGACAATAGCCTTCTAGAGTCTGGTGCCAGCGACCTGAACAAATAGAGTTTCTGAGGAAAAGAATGTGGTTCAATGTCACTCAGAAATATATGTAAATGAACTTGAGATGTTAGAGGGTGAGTAATCTTACAGAGGCAGGTACCTTTCCCAGGGGTCTCTCTCTGATCTCAGGAACATCGTGATCTTTATCACCTTCCTCTACCCCACCCACTCAGAGCGAATATCCTATTAAACCTCCATAAACTCACTTGAACTTAAAATGGTGCTTAGTAATATTTAAAGTGTGCATTTATTAAATATTCTATGTAAGTCACGAGAACTCCAAAATATTTTTGTAAGATATCTGAGACTGTGGTATAAATTGTTTATACACAATCTCGATTTTGTCCTCATCCCTTGCGCCACCACCCCTCAACAATTCTTACCTTGCCCCTCTTCTTGTCACCTGCTTCTATTTCATTTTTCTGCATCCATAGTCCTCAGCTGCCCATATACAAACTACTGTCTAGAATAGATACCCTAGAATTCTCCTCCCGACATTTACATCCAAGTCAAACCAAAAGGGAATGGAGACCAGATTCATTAATTCAGTGATAAAACATTAGTTAAGGAAATTTTAAAAAGCACACCGCTTTTTAACCCGTGAACACAAACCAATTGATTCGATCTTTTTTTTTGATCAGTGTTTTTGGCGATCATGGACACGCAGCCACATTGCTCTGAGGGTCTCTCCTTGCATCTCCCACTGCTTGTGGTATTGGTGGATGGGCGGTGCATATTTTAATAGCCCTTCACTATTATAGAAATGGAAATGTGGCACTTGCCACCCTCCCCCACCATCATAAAGCAGCTTGTTCTTACCCGAATTCAGATCAGATCACTACCCACTTCCAACATAACAACTGCTGGTGGAGGAGTCCGCTGTGACTGTGCCAGATATGCACTCCTTCCCCACGATGCCAGCCGTCCACAGCGGTTCCAAAGCATGAAGACCCCTGTTTGTAGCTGGCAGGACTGTCTGCAACTTGTATCACTAATAAAAACCTTTTCACACCTCTCCAATTTTCATCACAGATCAGCTTTTTGTCCACCACATAACTCCTCTCCCCATCATCCTGCTGCCCAGTGAAGCCCCGGGGAAGGGAATTTCTGCTGGACGTGCTCCTACGTAAGTGTTTGTGAAACTTTGGCAAACCCTGCAATAGCCCGCCCTTCCACTCCCAGCCCCTTCCCTCCCGGGGGGAGAAAGGACTGAGAGAGAAAGCCACATTCCTGCACTCTTGCCACCGGGCTCGTACTAGCTGTGCTGGGCTTCCCTCAGGCCAGGGGGACCCACAGCCCAGCAACAGAGTCCTCCTGTGAGCAACCTTTGAGGAGCATAGGGTTTTTGTGATCAACAGAGGAGAAATAACAAGAACATTTTTTAAAATCACAATCTTGCAAATAGCAAAACCCAAACAAACAACAAAACAAACAAAAACACCTCTGGGTTTTTAAAAATGAAAGTCTGACTTTAGTCTTGACTACCAGGATTCTGATGGATTCTGTACCAAGTTACACCTCATGAAATATATTTAATTTGCTCTATTCCTTACCCTCTCTATATTCCTATTTCTCCCCCACCACCCCACTTCTCCATCAGGGTCTTGAACCTTTCTAATAAAAGGTAAAATTGGGATGGAGTTGGAGGGGATTGAGAAAGAGCAGAGAAGTCAATTAAAATCAAAATCAAAATCTCTTCCTATCCTTTCCTCACCACTTCACTGGACACTTCTCTTGCACAGATGAACTAGGTCTTCATTCAACCCTTTCCTCACTAACAAGGGCAACACGAAACACTGGGTCTTATTATTTTTCACTATTTGAAGCCTAGTTTTTTATTAAAAAAATTTTTTTATTAGTGTTCTAAATACAGAGAGACACTGAGAAATAGAAAATGCCAGAACGAAGACTGGAGCACGACAGTGTCACTGCTAGGGCAGTGAGTGAAGGGAGAGGACCTAAGTCATTAACTCCACTAAGGCAGAGACCACGTCCTTGAAGGAACTGGTAACAAGGACCGTCTTCAGTATCCACTGTAGATGCTCAGTGGTAAGGACAAGGACAAACCCAACATGTTGGCTGCTGAGGTTCACTCAGCCCTCACTTCCGTTCACAGTGCTTCCTGGCAGGCATCCATGGCACCATATGCTTTGGGGGAGTGGGACTGCTGAATGTTGTGTTTATGGGGAATTGAGTCTTATTGCTTCATAAGATTCCGAGTGGCAGAATTGTTCTGAAAAAGAACATGTCCCAATAGGTGTGCGATGGGAATCTTAAGGCGGGATGGGACTTCAGAGAGCCCCCCCTCTAAAATCCTAATTATACAGGAGAAAATGGAGGTCCAGAGAGGCAAAGCAACTTGCCCAAAGTCACACGGGTGGTTAGCGTTCAGCTAGAGCATTGAAATTAGAATCTGGGGCTCCTGATTCTCATATCCTTTAGGCCAACTCACCACTCATGAGCCTCAGGCTTCATCCTGTGGCTTTAAGGGTGACTCCTAAAGTGCTGATAATGATGCTTCCCGTACTTTTAGCCATTAAGGTATCAAGATTCTTTTTGCTCTTTTATACCAAGCAGTTAATATCAAAACACAAAGGAAGAAAGAGTATAAAGAAAAGAACATGGACTTCAGAGTCAAAACACATTGCAGCTCTGCGTAGACAACGCTTAAACTCTGTGAACCTCAGTTTCCTAAACTGTAAACTGGGAATAATCATTATTATCATCATCATCATCCATGTTTTACAGGGTTCTTGTGCAGATGGAAGATAGTCCGTGTAGTGCATCAAGCAGAGAGACTGGCACATACTAAATGCCTATGATAGCTATCTTGATAGGAAAAAATGTCCTCTAAAATCCCACAGCAAGCTGTGAGCCTGAAAAGTTGGGTCAGTGGGACAGAGGCCTGGAGTATTCGCGGCACAGGAAGGAGTCTCGGCACATCCAGGTCCCTTCATCTTCTCTTACAGCCCGAGCAGTTGAAATACTCAGACCAAGGGCACTTGTGTATGGACATGTGGGATGATTTCCCAAAAACCACTCAAGAAAATCAGTCTCTGAAGTGGCATCTAAAGGAGAAAAACGTGGTTTTATAACATTGCAGTGATGTATGGATTCCTGGTGAAATAAAAAAAGAGAAATAGGCTTGGGATGAGAAAAGAATTAAGAGGGAAAAAAAACGTTTTGGAAAGAACTGATTTTGAAATCAGAAGAGGGAGATTCAAGTCCTGGCTTTGCCCTAACTGATGTGTGACTTTGGGAAAGTCACTTAGCTCCTGAGTCTCCCTCTCCTCAACTGTTACATGAAAATAAAATTATATGCCCTGTAGGGTTACCGAGATAACGTATAAAAAATTCTTTTAAAGAAATGAAATGTATACATTTATTCATTTTAATTATGTAACAAAGATATTACATAAACAGTTTTTCAGAATTGGCTTTTCTTGTTTTTTTTTTGTTTGTTTGTTTTTTAATTTCTGGATGAAGTAAGAATTAAAAAGAAATGTGTTTCCCGGTTCTGAGGCCTGGCATCAGCTTAGTTTTCTCTAACTGGATCCTGCTTTTGAGCGACAGGCTCCTTCACGCATGCTCAGTCTGAACCGCTTGCCGCGGTTGCCTCGTCCGTGAGACCCAGCCCCGGAGAGGTGGACGGGGGGGCGGGAAGGGAGGGAAGGTCAGTTCAAGTGGCAATCCTGGAGCTTCGACTGGGGCCACATCCCTGCTTATCTCCACTGGCCCCTACTCTAAGCCACAGTGAAGATGCGGCACCCGCACAGGGAGTGGAGGAGGAAGGTTGGAGATGAGAGAAGAATATTTTGTGAAAATACAGCAACTCCTTTTGAACCCTGAAAGCAGACGATCTTTGTTTTGAATTGTGCTTCCCATCCTGGAATGTGCCCCCATTGCCCCGGATGTTCCTGTTTCTGGGAGAGGCGTGCCCGGATGCGTGCACAGGTGCAAGCACACACACGTACACACACATAAACACACAAGCCAGCCCACAAGTCCCGCAGCCTGCTTTACCTACTGGTTCAACGTGTCTGGAGCAATTCCTGCTCACCCTCCTGAAGCCCAGGGCAGACGCGAGCTCCGCTTCCACAAGCAGCCTCTCTTAAGAGTGATTTTCATTTCGGACCTGGTCTAATAAAGAGGGTCAACTTGCCAACATCATAACAGACTTATTTCTTTATTAGAATTATTTGAAGTTGCCACCTTGGTGATTCAATCACCCAGAGACTCAAAGACAGGGGAAAAAGGCAAGTAATTAAAATACATAAAGCAGAAGAGGCAATTACTGGCATACATCATGATCAGTAAAATGACAACTTAAAAAGGCAAGCTTCCGCTCGCACCCTGAAGCTAGCACACCGAGTCTCTGTCGCGTTTGAGAGGCAAAACATTCCTCAGGCGAGTGCCACAAAGACCCGCCGGGCTCCCCCTCCTCGCAGAAGGAATGTGGGCACTTCCAGCAGGGCGCTGCATTGTTCTCAAGGGCTGTGTGGGCATCTTGGGCAGGGGTCATCTTAAAGGCATATTCTCAACCCTTTCTTTCCTAAACACGTAAACGTGGTGTTCGCAAGGCTGATAGACTCCCAGGGAAATACGCAGATTTCTATTTAAAAAAATAAAGAATTTGGGAAAAGTTAATCTCTGTGATAATTAATAGCTGCCAAAGATTAATGGTACATCACTAATTGTTGCTGTCCTGCTGGCTCAAGCCACAGAGGACAGGTTGAAGGCTACCCACCTCCTCTTAGGATTGCTGACACAACACCACTCAACAAAGAATATTCCAGTGCGATGAGAAAGAGGGTACCTACACAGGGACAGTCTTGAATCTGTCCAACTTGTGAAAATAAAATTTATCCTTTAAGAAAGTATGCTTAAGCTACTAGAAACAAATTTCTTGCCACGGACTTCAAAATTGGCTGACACCTCCCTGTGTGACACACTGTGGAAGGTAAGGGCCACTTTTCCCAGGTGGCTCCCTAGGGGCTTCTCCGCCCACACCCAGCACTTGGAGTCATCGTGGAAGCAGAGGGATCCTCCGGCCTGAGGGTGCAGCCCAGGACGGTCAGCTCCCCAGCTGATAATGCTGAGTGTCCACTGTGGGCCGAGCCTTGTGTGGGCTGGTGTAGAGAGAGGGCTGCAAATGGAAACAACAGGCTTGATTTTTGTCTTTAAAGTGCTCATTAATCTATTGGAATGGACAAGACAAACGCACAAGGAAGACCATGCCCAGGTTGGGTAAGGACTGTCCCCTACACTGCCTCATCTTGTGTGGTATTATTTACTTCTGTATCCCAGAATGGAGCGAATCTCCAGCACTTCAACAGCTTCCCAGTCCATTGTTGCATGAAAGACAAAATCGGAGGAAAATCAAACATCAATAATGCAGTGCACCTGGGGTCCAATTGTAAGACTTGACAGAGGAGTCAGGTGGCTGCTGGTAGCTTGAGCTAGGTTAATTTGGCAGTGGAGTAAGGAGGATAGGGGATGGCATTCTTTAGTGAAAAAAAGGCATGGGGGCAGACATGGATGAATTTGGAAGAGAGAACACAAAGGCGGCTTGAGCAAATGGCCCCTGGCTAACAGCACAGGGGTCTCCAGTTTTAGATATGCCATGTTTCTAGAAATCATGTGAGAACGCAGATCATCTTCCAGCCAGTTCCTGACCAGCTGTGTGCCCACTGCTCCCTTTGCCCATGTGTAACATTGGCCAAAGGGAAGGAAGGAAGGTAGAGGTCTTTGTGGGGTGAAACTGGACGCCTGAGTTGTCACGACCTTTAATGGGGAAGGAAGGACGTTACCTGAGATGAGAACCGGGTGTCCTTAGAAGAAGGCTCAGTGGGTGGAAGGCAGGCCTGGCACAGCCTTCTGGGAACGTCTGCATTGGGAAAGGGGCTGCATCTGCAGGAGCAGGAGCATTCCTGGGTGGTTGAACACCTGGCCTAATCCTAATGCATCACTTTGGGGCCTTTAGCAGAAATAAGAAGGAAAATATTAAGAAATGTGTTTATTCAGAGAAAATAAAAGCAGAGGCTTAACTTGGGGGAAGGTATAAATGCTGTGCAATGCCAGCATCTCCTCTGCTACCCCAGAAGTTTATATGGTCTGATGTCCTTACCTTTATTTTGAGTTTACTCACTTTCCTGGGGAAGGTTCTGGATTTGGAGTGGAGCGACCAGCTGCCAGACATGCTCTAGTGCTGTAAGCTCCCCAGATTCTGACCAGAGAAGACGTGACAATCCCCCAGGGCCTGGAAGGGGATCCTGATAGCAGCATAAAGATGCATTTTCTACAATTTAAAGAGACCCATTTCTCAGCCAGCTCACACATGAATCCTCCAACTTTGTTCTTTCTGATTTTCAGATGCCTGAACCTGTGACTAAAAGAAAATGGGTCAAATCTCATCCTAACAAATCTCACGGGATGTTCTAATTCTTTGGTAGCCCTTCACATTGCTTACATTGGGTATTTGCCTAAAGGAAGTAGGGCTTGGATAACATCTGGTTCTACAGATTTTTGGAGGCAATTCGATGCAATTTGTTGGTAATAGGATTTGATCTGTACTAAATCTGAATGTCTGTGTTATTTCAATGGATTTAATGAAGTTTTGTTTGTTGTTGAGATATATGCAGTATCGTCCCTCATCCTGTCTTTGCTGGACTCCAGGTGGGAGAGATCAGGCAGGCTGATAATAATAGTATGCTTTATAGGGAGGCATTACGTTGTCAGAGAGTCCAAATATGCTCTCATTAATATCTTACCTTGGGGAAATCCGAAAAGAGAGAAGATGAGTTGTTCTAAAAAAAAAAAAAAAAAATCCACATGTGAAAGCAGCTGTGAAATAAGGACCATCCTCACCAATGCTACCTGTGGTGGTTAGTTTCCAAAGATGGCTCCTTCAGTGACTCATGCCTCCCATCACTCATGCTTTGTGTACCCCTGTTTTCTTGAATCTGGCAGGTTCTGTGACTTGCACTTGACCAATAAAATATGGCAGAAGTGACTTACGAAGCAGGTGCATACGAAGCCTTGCATCTTCCTCCTGGGTATCTTGAGACACTCACCCTTAGAACCCAGCTGCCACATGTAGTGGAAGCCCAAGCCCCAAGGAGAGAATACACGCTTGTGCTCCAGTGGAGCCCCAGCTGAGCTCCGGGCCAGAATCAACGACCGACTTTGTGATTGAGCTGTCTTGGACTTTCAGCCCAATTGAGTCTTCAGACAACTGCGACCCCCGCTTCCATCTGACCGCAACAGGATGAGATGGTGCAAGTGAATACCACCCGCCAGGCCTTGTTCACTTACAGAACTGTCAGACAAAGTAATAAATTATTTTAAGCCACTAAGCTTTGGGGTGGTTGATTACATAGCCATTAGCTAACCAGAACACTGCTCTTACTGTTTGAGTGGATGCTGCTTGGTGAAAATTTAACCTAGTCCTCTCGGAACAGCTCTTGAAGACCGGGCATCCCTAAACAAGCTTTGCTAGTGCCCTATGGAGAGGTCCTCCATGCTGTTCCTCTTAGTTCTGGATTTCCCTCCTTACTTGCTTCAGAAAGGCAAATCTCCTGTCCATGGGAAGGCAGCATGGGTGGGAGGGCAGTGAAAGTAAAATGGGAAATAAGAGGCAACTTTCTCAGGTAAATTCCTTGTGGGTGAACGGTTGCAAATTCAGATGCCCACAAGGGCTGGGCAGACAAGGTGATAGAATGGGAAGGGTATAAGACACTAGGGAGTAGTGCAGACTGTGTTAAATTAGTGAGCACATGACTGGGTACAGGGAGCAGATGGTACAGCCCATGGTCGCTACTGTGGCCACTGTTGCCACATCTTCTAATTTTTGAAGTGAAGTTAGAAATCCATCAATGTAAAATTTTCCTGTTTTTTTTTTTTTTTTACACTGGCAACGAATTTTATATATTTTCAAACACTGTGTAGAGTAAACACAACATACCTGGGACTCCAAGGGCTGCTAGTTTGATGTCTCCACCATAGATAGTGGGATGAAGCCCAGGCCATGCCCTCTCAAGGAGAATGATCACACTTCATATGTGCAGTGTATTACGGTTTACAAAATGCTTTCACATCCACATCTGACTTGAATGTCTCAACTAGGGGAAGTAGGTAGGTCAGGCATCTTTTTTTTTTTAAGAAAACAGACTCAGGGGCTGCCCGATGGTGCAGCAGTTTAGTTCAGGCTTTGGCAGCCCGGGGTTCGCCGGCCGGATCCCGGGCGCCCGCCGACACACTGCCTGTCAGCCACGCCGTGGCGGCGTCCCATATAAAGTGGGGGAAAATGGGCATGGATGTTAGTCCAGGGCCAGTCTTCCTCAGCAAAAAGAGGAGGATTAGCAACGGATGTTAGCTCAGGGCTGGTCTTCCTCACACACACAAAAAAGAAAACAGTCTCAGGGAGGTGTGGGGCCTTGCTGAGACAACACTGCTTGGACAGAGGCCGGCCTCCTACTCCTTGGTCCACAGCCCATACCATATCCGCTCTCTCCAGACAGAGGGACAGGAGGCAGTCGAGCCCTGAAAATGTATTGAACCTAGGATAGTAAAATCAACTCTGGGCAGCTGACAGGTAGAGAAGAGGAGAGTTGAAGGTGCTTCGGGGACCTTCTGAAGTTCCCAGAGTCTTACATTCCATGGTGGAGACTGACAGCTCTGATTTTCTCCAGGGAAATGAGATGAAAGCTGGTGTCACCAAGCTTGGCCCCTCCTTGTGTGTGATCATTGAATCTGAATAGTTATGACCTCAGGTTCAAGGTTCTTCAGGGAGCCTGGAGAGAAAAGGGAAAGCAGCTTCCATCAAATCCATTCCCTCCCTCAGGCAAAGGAGGCAATATCATCCTGTTCCTTAAGGCTCCCATCCCATCTCTCCCCAGGACAAAGCAGGCTGGAGGAGGCCTCTGAAAGCCACCCATCTGTTACGGCCAACATGTCTGGATGGATAGAATGGAATAGGCTTCCTTATTCAAACAAAATGCCCAAGACATAACCCAGAAGTTTCTAGATTCTACATTCCTAACGTGACAAGGTGACTACCCAGGGGCCAGACTCTGACCTCCCAGTTTCCAAAGTCTTTGGGGAGGGCTGGTCACCTGGTCACTGCTGCCCCTGACATACAGTGCCTCCTTCAAGGACCCTCAGCTCTTGTAGGTGCCATTGGATGCAATGCTACAAACAAAAGGAAAAGAAGCACAGAAAATACCATGTATATAAAAATAGAGATTTCAAATCTCATCCCTTACTCTCCCATTCTCTCCAATATTTCTCCCCATGGGAACAGAAGGAGCACATCTGCTTTCCCGACTCACTCCCCACCCTACGCCACCTACTGCCCAAGCCTCTCCTCTGTCTTCTTCCCTCACCAGGGAAATTACTTGGCTTTAACATAAGTAGAAAAAATACAGGGAAACTTTTCTGAGGGTCTCAGGTCGCGTGGGCATACCTTAGCACATCCAGCCACCACACACTCGGACTCCATGGAGGCCACAAAGCTATGGCCCCGGTGGTCTGTTACTTTGTCATTCTCCCCTTGGCCTCCGGGATCAGAGCAGATGAAGAAGGGACAAATGGTGACCTGTCCAGCCTGGCTCACCTGGCTCCCAGCAGCACTGACAGGAAGGGAACATCACATTTATGAAGGACAACGTGCCAGATGATTCCACCTCATCCTCTTATCTAATCTTTGCTGTAGTCTGTGAGTCGGACTTGGCTGTGCTTGTTCATGGGGCTGTGCAGATTGTCCAGGACTGCACAGATTATAAGTGGCCCAGCAAGTTCATGAACTGGGTCGGTCTGCACCTCGAGCTGTCCTCTTTCCCTGAATTCAGGCCACCTGGATAGAAATGCACCAGCTTTACTCTTCCCAGGGCCGGCATCACAGGGCACAACTGTTCCAGTTGTGAACTGCTTGACTCTCTCACCTGTCTATGCTGATGTTGTGCCCTGGAGTGTCTTCTCCTTTTGCTGGAATAGTCTGCTATCTGCTGAACTCTGTCCCTCTCAACTTTTGGAGTATGACCCAAGTGGCGGGGGCACAATCTGCACACCCTAGGTAGTTTTGTTTATAATAATATAAACAAAATAAATTTTGTTTAAATAACGAATTCTCTGTTGGAGGTGGGCTGAGATGAAGTGTTTAATCAGCTACCCCAAATTTGGACTTCTAAGGGATATCACAGTATTTTTATTTGGTTTAGCAGCAACTCCCATCTCCAAGTTGTTGTTCACTGTTCTGCACCTGGGAGTTTATGGCAGTCAATTTAGAACACCCGCCTCAGAACCAGAAGGAGCCAAGCCTCGCCTTCTGGGAGCAGAACTTGCAGTGTGAGAGACTGCCCAGCTGAACTGGGGAATAAGGAGTCGTTCCCTCCAGTCACAAAAAAACAACAAAACCCTAGGTCGAGATAGGCCTCCTTAAGCTCCTTTCAGTGCATCCTCCTGAAGCTGGTGGAGGAGCCCATGTCTTCAGGAGGGAGGGATCCGACTCCTGCCACGTGCCTGACACACCCTGCAGGCTAGCCTAGGGAAGGAGAGCTGTTAGCCGCCCGGCCTCACACACAGGGAAGGGGGGCAGTGGGAATGTGTGAGGAAGGTGCCATTTCTGAAAAGAGAGTGTGATGTGCCAGGCAGGGTTGTTAATATTCAGGTTGAAAGGGTTTTAGATGCGACTTGGCATCCTCAGCAATAATCTACTTTAATTCAATTTGCCATAAAAAACGCCACTTTTGCTTTCTACATGACACATGAGAAACTGCTTGCTTGCCTTGCTAAATAAGCACCTTGGCTACACACCTGTGGTCAGAACACACCAGACAGAGAACCCCTGATCAGGCCGCTGCGCTGGCAGGGTCGGCTGTGACTCTCCTTAACGACACGCTTAAGTCACTGTGCTTAGCTCTGTTTCCCTTGGAAGATGCTGCTGCAGGTCCACCACCTCACGGAGAAAAAATGATACCCGAACCATGACTGTGAGTTGTTCCTTGCTTTGTTTCACTTTCTCCTGATGCTTGTCAGGCCACGAAGATAAACATAGCTCCTCCAACAGAGCAGTTGGTTATCACAAACCGAGCCCGTCCATCCGCATTCAGTTCTCCTAACCTTTCCTCATTTCCTGTTTCTCAGTACACAACATTAACCCGTACATAGCATACACTGCTCCCAAATAATTAACAAATATTCTTTCTTAGCATAATCAATGGAATCAGATAAACAACTGGAACTTTAGCCACTCCACTCCTCTATCCCATGGAGATTAAGAAAAAATTGCACATCTCAGAACAATATGTACCAGGGTGGTCTCCTGGCAATTTGCAGCCAATTACAAGTGTACATTGCTTTGCACAATGGATGTGCCACTGAAAAGGTTATATGCAAATCGAATTTTTGTAAATTGAATTATATTTAACATGCACCAAGGGAACTGGCTATTTTAGGGACACCAAAGTTGAATTCATTTTGTGGAGAAGGGAACGAACCCTTTGTAAAGGAAATTACCATCCTCCAATTCATATATTCCTTGATAAGGTCAGGTTTTATTATTTTGGACCTTTTTGAACTAGAGCACACCTACAGTGTTAAAATGGTAATAATAAGGCATTCAGAGCCTTCGCCAAATTCTAGAAGTAAGAGGAGAGAGTGAAAACTAACTCTAAGTCTCCTCCTAAAGGAAAGGTAGAGCTGGAAAAAAGGGAGTCTGACTAGCATCGATGCGCTGGGATACCTGTGGTGCAGCTGTTACTTTTGGTTTAAGCCCAGCCGACTTCCCTCAGCCTGGGTCTCTGGGCGCCTGTTGCGTTCATTCATCCTGGATCTGCAGGCTCCTACACTGTAAGTTCTGAAAGTGCCTTCCAGCCTAACCAGGGCCCCCTTGTCATGGGGTCCAGGCCCTATCAGCTTTTTGAGGGCCTGCAAATGTCTGAGAACTGAAGGAACACAAAGGAAAACTGCAAATCAGAATTAATAAATGTTTAATTAAAGATCTACAAGACGTAACACTGTGTCAACTTCATTAATTGTTAAGTTTGGTATTCATGAAAATTTAATTACCTAAGAATTAGAAAGGAAGAAACAAAACTCATTATTCATAGCTGCTATCATGGTCCACATAAAAAAATTCAAGGGACTCTATAGATAAACTGTATCAGTCAATAGAGACTGGCTTATGCTGTGGTAACAATAGGTCCTGAAACACCAGTGACTGAACACAAGAGCAGTCACTCCCTTCTCGTGCAGTCTGTTGAACTTCTGAGTGACTCTCTACCATGCAGTGCTTCATGAACCCAGGCTCTGCCATCTCAGCACTAGGTGTCCACATCTGTTCCAGCAGAAGAGAGAGATGAAAAAATCATGCAGGAGCTTTCCTCTGCCTCCGCCTCGAAGTGACCCACATCACTTCTACTCCCATTTTATTGCTCACAACTGGTCACATGTCCCTAACTGCAGAGTACCTGGGAAATGTAGTTTTTTGGTATGCTTAGGGAGACCTAGTAATGTCTGCCATGTAAACTATTAAATTATGAAGAGCTCAGCAAGATCAATAAACCCAAATCAATAGCATTTCTATGCATCTGTAACAAACAATGAGAAAATATAAATTAAAATGGATGCCAACTTAAAATGCAGCAAAAGCCATTGGAACAAATCTACCAAAACATATGCAAGATCTTTGTAGAGATAATTATAAAATTTTATTGAAGGATAGAAAAGATGTCAATCCTCTCCAAATTAATCTATTGATTAAATGCAATTTTGATTGAAACAAATAGAGTTTGTGGTGGTGGTTAGTAAGCTGGTCCTAAAGATCATATGGAATAATAAATAGCCCAGAAAAACTAAGACAATTTCACAGAAGAAAGGTTATGGGTGGCAGGGGGGGCAGTGGTATTCTCACAGTGGTAGGTAAGCAGACAAATGTTGCAGAGTTGAAACAGACTATTGCATGTAGGTAAACCTGGTATTTGACAGAGGTGGCATTATAAATCCTTGCAAAGAGAGGCCAACTGGGCATTGGGATAATTGGATATGGAAAAAGTGAGCATAGATTGTAAATCATTGTAGATATTTTATTCTAAATAAAATAATTTCAAAACAAAATTATAAAAGATTCTTCCAATTTGTTACAGCAAAAATAATATTGTTAGTGTGCAATGTGGGCATATTTGAATATGTTTGACATGATGCGGGATGGGGCCTCCCAGCATAAGAATGGCCTACCAAAGTCATAAACTCTCATTTCTGCAATTGAATTTTCTGTTTGATGATCCTCAGTGAATGTCATCAGGGGTTTGTTTGAATACCTTCAGGAATTATGATGGGATATCACCAGCACTCCGGACAACCCATTTCACCTTGGCTTGTTTTTAGGTAGGAAGCAAGATGGGGCAGTGGGGGGATCTTACTGTTATTTGCAAGCTGCACCTTCATCCCTGTTAGAGGAGATTTGGTGACTCTGTGGGGTAGGGCCTGTTGAGGACAATTCACATGAAGGATGCAAAAGCTCCTTGGAAGGAAACCACTTTAGGGGAGAGAAAGTCAAGGACACCAGGCCGAACCAAAGATTAAGCTGTGGGGACAAGGAGGAAGTGATTTTGAATCTCACTGTGTGCTGCTCAGATTGACTTTCTTACCTTGTCTGATTTGCCAGAACAATCCTGAGTCTTTCCTTTAACTCACCACCAGCAGCACATCAGCTTTGTCTACTGAGCAGCTTTCTTCTGCTCCAAGGTGGCATACTCTCTAACCTCTTCACCCTTTTAGGGTTTCTTTTGCTCCCTCACTTGCCCCCTGACCACCATCAACCAGAATTCCAGGGCAGGTAGCCAAATTGAAATCAGTGCAGGTAGTCAAATTGTTCTTCTCACCCAGTAGAGTAGAGGTAACCACAGACAGAGGCTTTCTCTGGAAGACAGAGGAGAACTCAGGAAAAAAGAGAGGATTCTAGAAACATAACATTTCACTAGCCTCCTTATTTTCTAGAACTGCTCTGTCTGCTCCAACAGCACATGAAGAAATGAAAGCTGTGAGGAGGACTATTGTCCTTTATGACCATGACATGACCATGTGTCCAGCTTAGTGGGACACTGAGCAACATTCACATGGGAACTAAGTGATTTGCCTAGCAACATTCACATGGAAATACTTTTTGAACTCCATTTGAAGATCTCAGAAATACTGTCTTAGCTCTTTCAGCAATGGTGTAAGGAAGCAAAAGTCCTATGTGGGCCAAGTGAGCGTGTGTGTTTGAAGGAGGCATTGGGAGTAGGGACAACTCAGTAACTTGTACAGAGTTTCCCAGGGTAGTACTTGAAAGATACTGATGAGGCATAACAATAAAATATTGTGACTGATTTTTGTCATTGGCATGACCTCATTAAGACAGTGACCACAGAATTAAACTAAACAATGAGATTCAATTACATGTTATTTAAATATCTCTTTGACTTGTGGTTCTAACACTGAAGAACTTGAAAAAAAAGTTATATAATGAAGCAGTAAAGACAGAAGTTGAATCCTAGCAGGTGGTAAAGCAAAATGTAGGATTAGAGACTCTCAGAGTCAGACTTGAACATAAGATAGTGATACGTTACCATTGGCAAGCACTGACAAAGCAACTGTAAACTTGAGAGGGACTTTGTGTCCATCAGTGTCATAGGTACAAATCCAGTCGACATCCTGGCCTATGGCCTCTTTAATCACAAAGTAACCTAATTCAGCTAAAAATGTAGTCCTAAAAACTGCTTGTGATGGTTACTGCAAAATTGTTTGGAATGACATAATTTTTCCTTAGTGGATATGCATTTCTTAACCTCAGGAACATTTAGAATTAAGGATGTATTTTTAAAGGATATCAGTCTCACAATATTAATATTTGGGTATTTATGAGTAATATGTGCTTATTTAGTATTTTGGGGAACTAGTAATAATTATCAGAATTTAGCCTAGTAGAATACTAGGTCAGTGTTAAAATTCCAATTTAAAAAGAGTAGATTTGTGATTTTAAGCTGAAAACTTTTTAGAAAAATGTGTTTGCTACTTGGACAAAGAATGTATGTAAAAAGATAATTGAGTCTATGAAATTTTTACACTCAGTTAAAATATTTAAAAGAATTTAATGATTAATTTATAAATCAGAGCAAAAATTAATCAAAGGCCCCCTTAAAAGTGAGTGTTAAAATTTGATTTTGAAATAAAATAATATTTGGAAGTTGAACTTAAAAACCAAATGCTTTTGAAAGTATAACCTTGGTTAATTAAATATTAATTTTGAAAACAGAAGTAAAATGAATAATCTTTTCTGAGCATAAAAAGTTGCATCAAAGACACTAAAAACTCACATTAATTTTTTTCTTAACATGTCAAAACTTTCACATCAAGTAAGTACTATCCTTTAAAATAGTCACCTTGGAGGTCCCACTTAAGTGATGCTTTCATCACTCACCTTAGAGATTATTTTCAGAGTCAGTTTAGATTCTTTATTTGTTTTCCAAATGTATTCAGGCATCATAGTTGGAAATTAGATGACAAAATTAACACCAAACTTCATATGTCAACAACAGAAGATATCTGCAATTTAACGTGGATAACCCAAAAGAAAGAACTTCAGATGTGGTGGAAGAGTATTTCTTCTCCCTAGGTAGTTCCTGGCATCTCCGTAATCACACTTCTTAGGGAATCGACTTCCCTCCCTTCCTGAAGAGTTAAAGAGAAAGCTTTTCTAGTTGGAACTCACCCCATGCACAGATTAGAACTTCAACTGAAGCTAAAAATTACCAAAAGTTCTACATTGGAGGGATTTGATCCAGAGCCACTAACAGAAGTGAGGATGTGTCTTGGTTAAGTTTGGGGATTTCTCACGTGTTCATGACACTCTACTGGAGTGCTGTTCAAAGCCACTGCAAGAATCAGAAGCAGGTAGCACTGCAGAGATGTCTGCAGAGACAGTAACCAAACCATCCAGAAGACATCATGACTCAGAGTGCCGAGTCCACTAGGAGGTTAATGAAAATTGCCTTCTGGATGTGGTTGGCTACCCATTCCTTTCAGTTCAAGTAGCCTAAGACCCAGGAGTTTAAAGCAACATATGGGGGGTGGGGAGAGGAGGCAGATTATGGGGAAAAAAATTTGCAAAAGAGGAATCTTTAAATTTGACTTAGGGTCTTAACCATCTCCACAAAATTTAAGCACAAAGAATCCACTCTTATATATATATATATTTTTTTTTGTAATGGAAAACTCCATACATATCACGTTTCCTCGAGAGTCCGAACACTTGTGAATCATTAGCTACATATTCCTCTCACATTTATTTAATTTAATTAGTCAAGCATTGGGTCATGGAATGGAGATCTCTCCTCCTTCAATAAATAAAACAAAATTTCTTGAAAAAATGATAGATTCACACCCAATTTTCTTTTTGATCCCCATTAAATCAATGACAATGAACAAAGTGACTCCTTAGTATCTGCTCTGAAGTTGCTTGATTTTAATGCATGTGAGGTAATCCTAAAAACAAATTCCACCAACCTTTGTGGGAAATCTCAGACACATGCTCAGCAAGAATATAAAGAAACATTTCCACAAAGAACTGTGTACTTTCCACCCTCACTATCGGCTACCTTTAGAGCGGGACAGTGCCGACATGGCCGGTCTGCTGTTATCTCACACAAGTCTATATCCACAGCAATGACCTGAGACAGTCAGGGGCCTTTCAGACTCGCTCATTTATTCATTCATTCACATCAAATCTTTATTTAACACTTAATATGCACAAGATACTATGCTAGGCTCTGGACACCATCTATTCACAGATCTGTAGAGTTTTACAAGTTGCTTTCTTTGTTCAAAGTACCATCAAGGACACAACACCTCTCAGGCGGGACTGTTCTACTTAGCATTGGAAATTGCAGTGTGGCTCAGCAGGCAAAGTAGATTACTAAAGATTAATAAAGATTACTAAAGTCTAAGGGGGTTCTATGTTCTCATTTATTCCAGAATGACCCTAGGACCTCAATTTGAATATATGGATAATGTAGGAAATGCCTTCCTTCCTGGGGATAATAGTGGCAAATTTCTAGTCAAAATGATGGCTGCAAATATGGGGCAGGGAAGACAGTAGGTGTGATGGAGAAGGGCTGGAGAGCCCTGGGTTCGAAGCCTGGCTCCAACACCTATGAGCTGAGATGCCTGGGGAACTCACTCAGCTTCTCTGTGCCTCAGTTTGCTCATTCATAAACCAAGGATCACAGTGCCCTCCTCACAGGTTATTGTGACAAGTAAGATGTCATGAGAGAAGTGTTCAGTGCATGTCCGGCACATGGTAGGCCCCCAGATAAGCACTGAATGAAGGCACAAGTGAATGAATGGAAAAGTAGCTCATGTAGAAGCTGGAGAATAGGACTGAGCATCAAGAACTCCAGAGAGGAAAAAACAAGATAGCTTTTCCTTCTTATACTTGCTGTCTTTTCTCGCTGGCTCGGGCCAAGGTGGGCCAGGAGGGTCATGTGTGGAAAGACCCAATGCCGGCACGTTGGTTAAAGAAGCCTTTTCTGGATTAATGGGGACACATGAGAGGAAGGGATGTGGTGCTTTCTGAAATTGCTCAAATAGGATAGTCCTATGTCTACAGAAATTCCAGAATTTCAAATATTCTTCATTAAAGATGCTTATACTTATATTGAAGCAATTGCCCTACTTTTAGTTTGGAAATGATGCTTGCTGTTCACTTGGGCCTCTTCAGGAAACCAGGCCACTAAGAATTATTCCAGGAGCCCTGTGAGTTTGTCCAGTCATATTCTTACCGTACTCTTCCCTCAGCCTTACTCACCTTCCTGCTCCCGGTAGCTCGGGAGTGGAGAGGGGAGGCAGGGGCCATGAGGTCACGTACCCCATATTCAGCCCTGGACAAAGCTCTTGGAGAGGCAGCTGCAACTGTCTTTGACGAACTTGATCTCTGGTCTCTCTTCCTTCCTTGACCATGATTTTACCTGCTCTGCTCACCAGATAGTTTGGGGAGGTGCCATAGAAGATGATTTCTATATCTGTAAAAACTTCAAATGTTATAGTCATCTTTAAAATGATTCCAGGCTAAATCCTTAATGTGTCTTAGTTCCAGTTTACTGATCTGTAAAATGGAACACAGTACCTTGACATTGGATGATGAAATGAGATAATGTAGGAGAAGCACCAGTCACAAATTACATGCTAAAGAAATGTTGATTTTGGGGCTGGCCAGGTGGCATAGCGGTTAAGTTTGCCTGCTCCGCTTCAGCAGCCTGGGGTTTGCCGGTTTGGATCCCAGGTGTGGACATAAACACCACATGTCAGCCATGCTGTGGCAGCATCCCATATAAAGTAGAGGAAGATGGGCATGGATGTTAGCCCAGGGCCAATCTTCCTCAGCAAAAAGAGGAGGATTGGCAACGGATGTTAGCTCAGGGCTAGTTTTCCTCACCAAAAAAAAAAAAAAAAGAAATGTAAATTTTGATTCTCAGTGTCTCACATGACCTTCTCATCCTCTGTTCATCACGTAGAATGAATTAACAGCCACTGTTTTTCATCAGCATATGGCAAGCTCAAAGAGACAGTGTCACCAATGTGTGAGACACGAGAGCATCTATGGCCTTGGGCATGTCATGTGGGGGTATTGGAGGAACTGTAGACCCTGGCCTGGGCCAATCCGTCCTTTGTGGGGCTGCTACTGTGGGTAGACTCCTGAAGGGGGCACTGTTTCCCATCTCTGTTGAGAAGATCTTGCTTGAATCAAGGGGTTGGGCCATTTCCTGCTGTCCTCTCACTCTTCACTGCCACCCTCCCTCGGGCACAATGCTTTCTAGCTGACTCTCTCCATCAAAGGGTGGGTGTGGACTCTTACCGTGGTCACTGACTTCCCAACTCTCAGCACGTCCCCAACCTCAGGACAGGATGCATGGAGTCTAGATTTACAATATAAATCTATTAAGAGTCTAGACTTCTTCCAACAACACATGGAAGAATTTGGACCAGTGGGGGAAACACAAGCCTGCAAATTTGTACTGCAGCCCTTAAATTGGGGAGCCAAGATGCAAGAAACCAGGGTCAGTTTCCAAAGCCTCGGGCTCCTTGACCAGGAGGGCACCTACCAGGGTATGCACATCCCATTTCCCAGTCTGTTTTGTCCTGAGCTGCATTTCACCCCATCATGTGGACAGGTTCTTCTTCCCACCATCCCCCACGCAGATAAGGACTTGAGAGTTATTAAGAAAAGAAGCTCAATTGTCCCCCTTGGCTTATCATTACTAACCAGGCAGAGGAAAGCTTCAGCCCACCATTGATGTAGATTACCCCCTTCGTTTCAATATTATTAATTACCCAAGTTAGCATACAGCATGTCAACATCAAACCCCGACTTTTTTTGAATTAACTGTTTCATTTGCAACTCCCTGGCTGTAGCTGCTTTCTTTCATGCCTCTGGGACCAAAACAGAAATTCCTCGCCCTTACAGTTTTAACTATCATAAAACAAAGTGATTAGATGGGGGACTGACACAGCTCACTCCTTTCAGGGGAGGCCACCAGGTTAATCTTTTGAGGTGACATTTCCGTAATAACTTAACATTTGCCAAAGTTCTCCATTGCATTCTGTGCAAGGTAAACAGAAGGGTTAATTTAGTTTTCTAATCTCTTGTTATAAGCCTAATTATTTTACATGTCTTCATTTCATTAATGAATTGCTGCTTTTTACATGCAGCTCCTTCCCCATTGCTTTTGTTTAAACCTCCTGGTGGGAAGGAATAGATTAATTTTGTTGTGCCTTAATGAAACTGTATGCTACATTAGATTTAACCATTTGGCATGCACTGCCGACATCACCATTATACATAATGAATTATTTTTTGTGAGTCCCAAACTACTGTAGACCTTCAGTGTTCTCCTTCAGATATTGTGACTATGCAATGGGCGGGCACAGGACAGCAAGCTCAGTCATTGCCCCTGGTGTCTAAGGAAACCATTTTGTGGCTTTTTACTTTCTGTCACCTGCATGGAAACACCCAGATTTTCCCTTGCCATGGGGAGCCCAGGTATCCAGTTGATTTCCAGTGAGCATCTCAAATGTAGCTAGTGAGTCGATTTTGAGCTTTGGGGACAAAGCACTGTGCTAGGCACCTTGAGGCAGGGCAAAAAGTTGTTTGGTCTTTGTCTTCATGTCTTAAAACAACAATCATTCTTTGTTGCTCCTATGTCTGCAGGTCATCTGAGGTCTGCCTGGTCTAGACTGGGCTTGGCTTCGGGCTGCAGTGGCCAGGACAGCCCTGCTCCTCAAGTTTCCACTTTCCCTCTGGGATGGCAGAAGCTCAAGAGGGAAGGTGGAAATGTGCAAGGCCTCTTAGGGCTCAGGTTTGGAGCTGATACAATATTACTTTTACCCATTTATCGTTGGCCAAAGCAAGTCACATGGCCAAGTCCAAAGTCAAGAGGCTAGGAAGTATTCTCCTCCGTGAGGCCAAGGCAAGACTATAGTTGCAGGAACTGGCAAATAATTAGAGCCAACAATTAGATTGTTTATACGTTTCTAAAGGTAGGCTGGGTTCTGGGTTGTGGCCACCCCCATATTTTCAAAGCTGGAGCCCTTTAATCTACAATCAGGGTTGGCCCCAGCCAAGACTCTGGAACCTGTCTTGTCCCTAGACAGGGGATAAAAGGATCTCCAGCCGATAAGTCTCTGGCTCATCACTGAGTTAGGCCTGATCCAATTAGGCTGGAATCATGTCCTGTCTGAGTCCCAGGTGCTCTGGTGACTGCATTTCCCAATCTGAACTTGGGTTTCCCAGATATCTGCTGCTGGACCCACCCCATCACACTGGCCTATCAGCACATTCCTAAGCTACCTTCTTTGTTACCTAAGTTGCCCAGATGCCCAACGTTTTCTGAATTGACTTCATGAATATTTGATCTTAAAACCACCAGTAATTACTCCTTGCTTGTCTTCTCCTACAGGACAGAATCAGAGTTTCAGAATGATTTCCAGATTCAGGACTGGGAATGCCTACCCTTTCCCTTGCTACTGGAATTTCGCTTTTCCGTATACTAAGGTTCGGCCTACACTTATGATCCTGGCCTTCCCCCACCTGGTCTCCCTTACTACTCCTAAATCCTGGCTTCCAGATTGAAAACCCAGCTAGCAATATGGGGTAGTCAATGTTGAAAGTCAAAAGAATGTTTCATTCCCTAAGAGCGCCCTGTGAATTTGAAGGGAGGGTGGGCCCCATGAGTTGGGGCAGACTGGAACAATTAGCTTGAAGTCAAGAAGGAGGAGGAGCCAAAAGGGACAGAAACATGCAACGAAACAATAGCTCATTTAAAATTGTGTTATAATCAAGGCTGAGTGCCAAATGTCGTGGCCACAAAGACAATGAGGTAAAAAACTCCACTTTTGATGACATGCATGCTGACTCTTCAGTGGCAGCCTGGACACTTTCCAGGGTGAGAGGCTGCTGTGCTGTTCCTTGGACAAGCGTGGCCCTCTCCTAACTTGGGGCATTTGCTCTCACTGCTCCCTCTAGTGAGAGCAGTTTCTGATATGTACATCACTCCCTCCCTCACCTCCTTCAGATATTTACGCAAACATCACCTTCTCAGTGATGGCTTTCCTGACCTTTTCTCCTACTAGTTGCTCCTCACCACCCCTCACCCAACAAGGCACACCCTGTCTTCCTGTCCTGCTTTAATATTATCGAGAGCATCTATAATCATCTTCCACACTTTATATTTCACTTTTCCTTTTGTTGATTGCCTCCCTTCACTAGAATAGATGCTCCATGATTGTCTGTTTTGATTTGTCATAGAACATATAATAGGTGCTCCTAGAACATATAATAAGTGCTCGATAAATATTTGCTGAATGAAGGAAGAAAGGAAGGATGGACAGAAGGAGTGGGAGGCAGCCAGGGTGAGCTGGAGGACAGGGACAGGCAGAGAGATAAAGCACGTATAAGTGCATGAAGACACGTGAGATCACAGTGAGAACACCATGAGGACATCTCAGGGGCTCAGGGGCACTGTTGCACTCAACTTCCCCTCTCTGCTGGCTCTTCACTTCAGCCTGTAAAGCATGCTCAAGGTTCTCCAATCCTTGACTCAGAGCTGTCCTTTGTCTCTCTTCTCCCTACCTCATCCAAGCCTCTTGAAAGAGTAGCCAGCACTGTCTTGTCTCCACTTGCTCACCCTCCCTGACTTTGAATTAGACCCCAGCCCAGATCTGCCTGATAAACATCTGCCCACAGGGACCTCAAATTCCACAGTCCCAAACTGAACTGATCACTTTCCCTGCCTTCACTCAGTGATCAGCTTCCTGACCAACCAAGGAGGCTTCAAGAAGGCTTCATCTCAGGTCTGGTTGTTGACACAGCCTCTATTTGGATGCCCAGATACAATCCCGGGCATCTTCTTTTACCTCCTGAAGATTTCTTGACCTCACCTGCTTCTCTCACTCCCTCTGCAACCACTGCTCTTGTTCATGACCTCATCATCTCTTCATTGGCAATAGCATCCTAACCAGCTCCCTTCTTTAAGTCCCCTTCAACCTCATCCACCAACATTTCCCATCACCTCTGGGACAAAGTCCAAACTTGTTAATGTGGCATATGAGGCCCTTCATGTTCCGACTGCCCCCTCTCCAGCCTCAACTCTCTTCCCTGCTATTATGCTGGATTCTCCCCTGGGCCTTTGCACAGATAGTCCCCTTGCCAGGAGTCACCTTGATCACTCTTAATCATCCTATAAGATTCAGCTCAGGCGTCATTATGATTTTGCCCACATTGCATAGCACATGTTCTGAGATATATATATTTCACTTTTTAAAAGCCTTATCTTCAATCTGGACAATAATGTTCAGGGAATAATGGACTTGATATTTTTATCCTGACACATAATATATGAATAGCTATTAAAATTAAAAGTGTCCACCCGTGTACCCCTCAAAGATCATTTTGTGTATCCCCATAACTACCCCACCTTTTCAAAACAGTGAGATAGGCCATCCAGCTGTTTAAAGTCACAGAGTTGGAGAGGGCTCTAAAAGGCCAATCATTCTGTCTTTGGTAAGGTCACTGCTTAAATGGCATAATATTTAAGTTGTTAACATTTATTGAGTGTCTCCTACATGCTGAACACTGTTCTTCATGACTTACATGTATTTACTCATTTAATCCTCATAATAACCCTATGAGATGGGACTAAAATCATCTTTATCTTACAGAAAAGGACACGGAGGCTCGGAGTAGTTAAGTAACTTGCCCAAGATCACACAGCTAATAAGAGTGGACCCCACTATTTAAACTCAACCATCTAGCTAGAGTCCATGCTCTTACCCTATCCATATAATATCACCTCTGATAGGTTTTCCTGCCCCCAATATCCTATAGATGAGACTGTCTTCAGCACCCAGACTTCACTGCAATGAAGCCTGTTCTTACTGGGGGAGGGAGGGATGCTTGGTGGGAAGGCTGGCAGGATACTTAAAAGGGGTGACCTCTGGAAGTGGGCAACTCAGTAGTCTGTGATTCTCTAGTCTTGGTTTAAGAAGTTCTTTGTGGCAGGAGCCAAATTGGTGTCATTTTGACAGAATTCCCAGCTGCTGGCCTTTTCTGCTATCCTGTGCATTTTTTGGTCTCCAGAGATGGCCTGAACTTTCCAGCTCTAAGCAAGAAAGTTTGGGAACCAAATCATCCAATTTCTGCCTGAAACCCAAACCCTTGTTGACCATAGCAGAGGCCTCTGTTCTCCTACAGAACAGGTTCTTCTACAGAAGGGCCTCAAGGCCAGGTGCTAGGGCTCCTGCTTCATGGTATCTACACTTTACTTGTCCTGTATTTAAAAAACAAAACCAAAAAAATCTTAGCTTGAGTCATTTCTGCACCTGAATGTTTGGGAGTTTTGTGGAACACATGCATGTCAATTAAACAGCTCATTCCTGTCACATGCCTGTGACATTCACTGGGAGCCTGTGTGTCACAGCATTTGAAATGACGCAGCCCAGATGCTATCGATCAGCTCAGTGTCTCTTGGAGAAACCCATGCTCAGCTACATCCCTGTGGGTGAGAAACACGATGGATACTCCTATCCCCTGATAAAGTATTTATATCTACAAATGTATAACTCAAAAGGAATTACCACCAATATTCTTTTAATTGGAAATATCTTTCTTCCTCCTAAGCAGATACGTGCAAGTTCTTTTCCTGCAGAAGCCATCCATAGGAAAGGAACATGTGTGTGAAAGACAGGCTGTTTAATCTTTCCCTGTAATCAGCTCCCCCGAGCTCAAATGCTGAGTCTGTACAAGTTGCAAGCCCAGGCTGCTCTTCCCACTCCTGCTAGAGACCCACTCGGCCTGCCCCCTACTTATTCCTCACTTTGGCAATTGGAAAGCCAGCATTTTCCAGCCTGAGTGAGATTCTCCATCAAAATCAGACGCCCTGGAAAAATAGAGCTTAGGCGAAGCGGCTTTTCTGATCCCATTATTGATAAGCTCTTAGAGCTCATCAATGAAAATTAGAACTTGTTAATTCTGTACATGCCCCCCCCCCATGATTTTTAATTACAGAAGAAAGAAGTAATGGATAACTTCTGGGGCTGCAGAGACACTGAGGCTGTCAAGAGAAAATTAAATTTACAGTCAGAGAGTTTTGTTTTCTCAAGTGTCCTTGTAAAATGCAAAAGAGGCTCCTGGCATCACCAGGGCAATTCAACTGGTTTCCTAAACTGGCAGGGTTTTCCTTGAAGAAGCCCTCCTTTGTTTGCCAAGAGAGTGTATTAATGACAAGGACTGGACCTAAAGGGAACTCATTCAGAAGAAAACTGCATTAAAAGAACATTAAGGGCGATGTTTTAAAGTCTGATTTAAACTCATGAAAGCAAGGAGATTTATTGTCGAAGCCAAATCGCTGAGCTGATGCACCCTGCCTGGTAATGCATTCCGATTGGAGCACAGGGGATTGAATCTGTTCACAAACATCACTCACTGGGCCCGGGCGCTCCTGCTGGGGTAGAGGAAGACAGCCATAGGGGGAAACCGGCTGGGGCAGCCACATTTCTGAAAGCAGACGGGCTAACATCCCACAGGGGCCATCCCACCAGGGAAGCAGGAGGAGGAGGGTGCTGCCAGCTGAGGTCAGCCTTGACATTAGCAGACAGCTTAGCAGCCTTTGAGCTTCCCTGCACAGGCCCATGGCTACTAGGGGGCTACCCTCTGGGGAAGCTGGAAGCTCAGCAGGATGTCCCAACTTCTCTCTTCTGAATCCTCAACCCCTCCCACGAATCCTCTTTGGCAACCCCTCCTGCAAGCAAACAGACCCACAGCAGAACGGCCACCCCTCCCCCACCAACCCATCACTCTATTTCACTTGAGTGTACTCTGCTTTGGAGCAATGCAATGCGGGTCTCTTACCTGTGCTGCAGACCTGGATGCCAGCCAAAGGGCTGGCCACTTGCCATCCTGCAAGTCAGGATCTGATTTCTAGATTAGAAGTGTTAGTACCGATGTTGGAAAGGCACAATGGAGCCACCCTGGAAAAATCAAAGACAACAGCCTCGAGCTTGTGCTGTCTACTCCCCTCCCAGTGCAGGGGTGTTCCCAGGGTACTTGTCACCTCTCTCCATGCCAGCTTTTGTGGTTCAGCCTCCAGAGCGTCACACTCTATTCCAGGTAGCAGTACCCTGCAGTATAGCTTAGTACTTATAGCTTAGTACTTTTTCACAAGGCATTGGAGCTGATTCCATTTCTGGCTTTTCCTGGTGTCCCAGTGCGTTGACACACGTCCATTTCCTAGTGTCTGTGCCACTCTAAATCTTGTGGAATCTTTACCGTGTATGGATATAGGGTTGTCTTTTCAAGTGGTTGAATTTGGACAGCCAAGGGACAGGAGGGAGTGGATACGGGATAATCTGTCAGAATTAGAGGAGCTGAGAGCATCACCAGAGACATGAAAGCCTTTGGTGAAGCAAAACCAGGGTCTGAGACCAGGAGAGCCCACTGGAGTCGGGCTGCCCGCGTGCCTCAGAGAACACGGTGGGCGGGAGGGCAGGGGTCCAGGTGATTAGCGAGGGCTGTGTGATCCTTGCACCACGTATCGGTTTATTTGCAGGTTGAGTGCTTCACAGTATCACTGAGGATGCAGCTATGCAAGCAAATAAGCACAGTAAATGTGATAAACAATACAAAAGAGGAATGTACAAATTATAGGCAGAAGCAACTGGAGAGAGGGCTCTGGAGGGCTTCCCAGAGTGGTGGTAACTGAGTTGGGTCTTGAAAAGAAAGTAGAAGTTCGCCAAGAGGGGAAATGAGTAGGAAGTGGGGGTGGGGTGAGGTGAAGCTCGGAGCACGGCCTGGGTGGGGACGCATGGCCAGTTCCCTTTGCGGGGAGGGGCTGTGCAGGAAGAGACTGGAAATGTCCTCGGAGGCGTGATCACAAAGGTTCTCTGTGTCATGCTAAGAAACGTTAACTGTCTCACACAGCCAATAGGAAGCCACTGAATACATTTTAGGGAGCTTTTGAATTCTCACTGGTCTCAGGTGGCTGAAAACCCAGAACCCACCATATTGCTTCCCTTCTTGGGTTAAAGAGGGAGAGACTGGGGGGGGGGGGCCCAATTAGTTTGGAGGTTTGGGCCTCTGATGAAAGCTTCCTCCCCAGAAAACTGCTCATATGTCCAACATTTTGCATATGATTTCATGGGTGGCATGGACCCCCTAAAGCCCACCCATAAACCCCTGCTTATAAGCTCTCACTCTAAAGGTATTTGTGGGAAATAATTTGTTCCCTAAGGAGAATTTCATACTTCTTAAGAGATGTGTGCGGCGGTATTTTAAAATGATATGTCACAATGCCCACCACTTACTTTCAAATGGTTTGACAACAAATTTTTTAAAGTGTGTTTATGTGTATGTTTTTTGGGGAGAGAGAGAGGATGCAACTGAGGCAAAATGTTAACAATTGATGATTCTAGGGGAAGTTCATCAGCGGTGATGGGTGTTCATTACAATTTCTTTCAATTTTTCTGTACATTTAAAATTTTTAAAAATAAAAGCAAAGCAAAACAAAACCCTCGCTCAAGGCAGAAATCACAGGAATGAATACAAAGTGATGAATTTTACTCATTTATATTCCTTCACCATAGACTGTCTGAATATCTACCATAGTTGTTCAATATCTAGTTGGAACAATCAATAGGACTTAGTGCCTGATGGGAGGTGGATGGGGGAGATGATGGAGGAGGCGCAGTGAAGGAGCCCGAAGTGGCCAGAGAAAGTGACGGGTAGTTCAATTAACAAAGAGACAAGAAGGCAGAAGGGCAGCAGGCCAGAGGAGGGGAGAATGAGTTCAATTCTGTGGGCAGCATTTTAAAAGGAATGTTGATGAACTTGAATGAGTCTGGGGGAGGGCCACTAGAAGTAAGGGGAATGAAAACAATGCTATATGAGAAACAGTGTGGGCCAAGGACAGGGAGATATTTGGGAGGAAACGAGGGAAGGCGATAAGTCTGGCAGTTGTCTGCAGATAGGAAAAATATAGGAAAAGTTGTGGACTTAATTTACAAGGCTTAAGTGGCTATGCCAGCCCAGGTGGTCCAGTGGTTAAGATTCAGTGCTCTCACTGCTGCAGGCCAGGTTTGTTTCCTGGTCAGGGAACCACACGACCCATCTGTCTGTTGTCACAGTGTGGCAGCTGCATGTTGCTGTGATGCTGAAAGCTATGCCACCAGTATTTCAAATGCTAGCAGGGTCACCCATGAAGGACAGGTTTCAGTGGAGCTTCCAGACTAAGACAGACTAGGAAGAAGGAGCTGGCCACCCATTTCTGAAAAATGGCCATGAATAGCAGTGGAGCATTGTCTGACATAGCATTGGAAGGTGAGAGGATGTCGCAAAAACACCGGGCCGGGTTCTGCTCTGCTCTCTACAGGGTCACAGGGTCACTAGGAGTTCTCGGTACTAACAGCAACAAAGAGGGCTACACTTGGAAGATGACTGACAGTTACAGAGATAGATTTGTGCTCCGGGCGTAGAGGGAGCTTCGTCTCCCTTGCACTGTTGGACAACTTGCTACAGAAGAAAATTTCAGTGCTTGATACAGACCTTCAAATTCCTAGGAAACAGAATTGTTTATCCAATGTCCCATTCCATCCAGGCACTTAGGAGAACTACAAGTCACAACAGATACAAGATTCACCTGGCTTATTTGCGGCAAATAGAAAATAGCTATTTCCAAAATTTCTTGGTCCCCCCCAACCCCTCCTACCTCCATAACACACATGTCCAGCTAAAAAGGACTGGTCCTGTGGAGTGATATGTGAACTTGGCCTGGAAAGGAAGGTAGGAGTTGCCTGGGAAGGAAGACATTTCAAGTGAATGAAATAGCGGAATGGAAGCTAAACCATCGAAGTCATCTTCCCCTGCCCTCGAGTCAAAGGGAAATAGGCTTGAGAATTGAAGGGAAACCCAGAAAATAGAATCCTGGTTTCTTCTAGGGTCCCATCTGCTGTATCCTAAGTCCTGTACCGGGAGTATTCTTTTATCTCCCTGGTTTAGGAGATTTGCTGCTGGTTAGGGGCTACAGAGTAAAGCTCAGGACTTCCATTCTGAAAGCGTCTGAACTCAAGTACCTGCAAGATTTGGCAGAAGCCCCGAAGCCTTATTTTGCTTTCAGTTGCTTTTCTCTCTGTCCCCCAACTAAGCACAGAAAGAACTATGTAAACCATGACCCTCAGTTCCCAAAGAACAGTTCCGGCTGGTTCCCTCACTTCCCAAAGGGAGATATGGAAATTGCCTTCAAAAATTCTCAGTAGACACGTCATCACATCATTGACATGCTCCTCCTCCTCTTCCTCCACGTCTCCATGGCTAACATTGGTGGAGCGCTTTCTAGGTGCTGGGCATCTTGTGGGCATCTTACATGCATTTCATCCTCATAGCGGCCCTATGAGAAAGATATTATAATCAACCCCTTTCTACAGACAAGGAAAGTGAAGCTCAGAGTGGTGAAGTAATTTGCTCAAGGTTAGCCGACCACGATGTGAGAGGGCAAGTGCTGAGATCCACATGGGATTGACTCCAGAACCCAGCTCTTAGAAATCCACATGACAGCTCCAGTGTCTCTCTCTAGTGGGCCTCAGGCCACATCCCGAAAACAAGTAATAACAAACACTGATGTAGTGCTACTGTGTTTCAGGCTCTGTTCCAAGAACTTGACATATATCAATTCTATTGACTTCAAAACAACACTATAAGGGAAACACTATTATTATCTACTTTTCAGAGATAAACAAATTGAGGTACAGATGTTAAGTAACTTGCCTAAGGTCAGAATTTTAACTCAGGTGGTCATAACACTATGACTTCATGACCATAAGGAAAGCATAGAGGATACTCGTATGACTTGAAGGAAGGATCTTTTCAGGAAAGATACACACTGGCAAGGACTCAGGACACCTCCTCTGGCACCAACCCTATACTGCGTTCAACAGCTGGGGAATATCTGAATGGCAGTCATGTATGCATCCCTTTGCAGTCATCCTTGTCCCTGGAATTGCACACGCTGTGAGAGAGGAATCATAAATGTTTCCTGAACTATAGGAAGGGCTTGATTTTTGCATGTTAATAATGTGAAACTCAGGAGAAACATGTTCCTACTGTGAAAAATCCTGCAAGATGTTGTTTTTTTCTTTAAATTAGCAGAGTTACTCTCAAAGTTAGAAGGAAAAGGTTTCTTGTTACTGGTATTTATTAATAGTTTGATTGTCCCAGCCTAAATGCAAATCATTTTGGTATCCTTTTTTCTCGCTGCCTTCAGTAAAAGAGAGAATCACTGATTTTTATGTAAAGAAAGGAAAAAGGGGAGAGAGGAAACTGGGATAGACTGAAGGAGGGAGGGGACAGAGAAAAGAAAAATTTTTCTTAGATTGGACTATGACAGCACGGTAATGAGAATATGATCTGATCACCTAAAATTGGCCTTATTGGTGGCCTTTTGTGAAGTGATTATTTTTGCCTTCATAGGAAATGTTTTGATTTAAGATTTTCATTTATGTAACCTTCCTTAAGTCTTAGAGTGGTATGTCTCAGGGTAACATACGAAATTTGTTTACAACCAGTTTGGTGGGGGCCCCAACTGGTCAGAAGAGACGGTCTCTGGCACGGGGTGTCAGAGAACCAACTGGATCTCAGCCCCAGATGTCACGGATCTGGAGCTTTAAAATGAAACCAATGGGAAAATAATGTAGCAACATATCACTCCTTTCAGATCACTTTTCCTAGGATTTAAATAATCTAAAACCCAGCCAAGAACCAGGAGAGCTCAACAAAAAAGACAACTGAGCAGCTTAACGTACGTAGAAGAAGGCCTGCATCTCAAAGCTCATGCACTCTGCTTGAAGGAGACAGCTTACGTGGGATTCTATGCCCGGGGTTTGACTTGAAAACCACCTTTAATATTTGTCTTGTTTTCATCAGTCAGCAGACTGGAAGCTGCACATGACAACTACAGGGGAAAGGATTACAGCTGGAGACAGTATACACTGATAACAGCAAAAAGAGACAAGGAGACAAAAGAGGAGGGAAGAAAACCCCAACAAACAGACACAGTGACTCCAAGCACACAAGAATCTGGGGACATTTAGTGCAGGGTCAAATAGCCCCATGCAGTCCGATCAATACCCCAGAGGGCAGCATGTCATCACAATCATACATACTGATGACTCCGGACCACCAGGAGAAGATGAATTTGTGTTTTGGGTGAAAAAAAAAATCAGACAAGGATGAATGCAATGAACAGAAAAACTTTATATACAAACACTAAAATTCCAAAAAAAAATTAAATAATCCTTAAAAGAATAGCTTGTTTTGTAGATATGTTGCTGAGGGTTTGAAATAAATAACGTTACTCTGTTTACTTTATATGTCTGCTCTTGTATACAAGTGTGTAGGAGCAGATTGTTCCATAGTATCCAGGAAATGGTATCAGCAATGAGAATGTTGACTACTGAGTTTTTACAGTGAATTAATAATCATAAGGTAATAAGAGGGAATAAATTGCATTTTCCAAAATTCCAGGGAGGCTGGAAGAATCCAGTTGGTCAGGCTGAGCTGCTCTTCCCCTGGAAAGTGGCTGGAGAGCAGGGGAACGACGGGCTACCCCCCGCCAAGGATGACGCTGCATGGCATGTGAGTTCCATGGTGCAAGCCTGCACTTTTAGAAGATGGTGGGGCATGAGGGGAGCCAGCAGAATGACAGAAAGCTGAGAGGTGCAAGATCGGATCTCTTCTCAAACATGAATCTCTAATCAACTCACCAGATTCACCACATCTGTGAGAGAGGATGGGGTTTTTTTCATGTGTAAAAATTAGTTAAAGAGCCATTTTTCTATGTGTTAGTTGTCTGGGCATTAAATTAACCTGATACTCTTGGATTTAGAAGAATTGGAAGAAATCAAGAGGAAGTAAAGACATGAACTTGTAGGAATTGTGAGGACTGACGGGTTCAGAATTTGAGGATTTGAACCAATTTACCTAAATCTCTGAGTTTCAGGGGAGTCCAATAGGAATCTGAATCTCTCTCATGTATGTTTGGGTGTGCATGTGTATATTTTTTTAATGACCAATAGTTATTGAATACCTACTGAGTAATAGGTGCTATGCTAAATTCTTTTACATTCATGATTTCATTTCATAAGGTAGGAATTATTACAGTGAAGAAATTGATGCTCAGAGAGGTTAATTAACTTGCTCAAAGTCAAAGTCACACAGCCAAAGAGTGGTTATTATAAAACACATTCTTCCTACCAAGCCCTGAGCAAATTTTAATGCACCAGGAAAAGCTGCTCTACTTTATTTCCAAACCTGCGTTCCCTCAAATAGTCAGGGTGTCTGTCTTCTGGTTGTCAAGTTACTAAACCTTGACAACAGTGAAGGAGAATTTTAATGTTCCAAGATTTCAAAACTCTGGAGTTTATGTGGGAAATTGAAGACACAGGTTTAATGTGGGACTGGGACAGCCGTATGTTGTAGATTTAAGGGATTTGCTGTGTATGTGTGTTAGGAGTCGTTTTCTTCTGCTACCACCACTGCTAGAGAGAAAGAATGAATGATACCGAGTTCACAGGACTGATATCCATCAGCAGCAGCATTTATTCCAGCCTCATAGGAATAAATACAACGATGTGCTGATAATTACGCCTTGATACATGAAAGAGGATACAAAAATGCTTTCTCAATTTGTCCAGCGCACTGTGAATAATAATGTGGTCCAAGTGTTCACAGGAGGCAAAGTATTTAAAGCTCTATTGTTATTTTCACCGAAAAACAACTTTGAGAGAAGCATGTTTTCCATATTAACGGGGAATGAGGAGTTACTCTCACAGTGTGTTGCTGTCTGTCCTTTTCTAACCGGCATAAATTCCTGGCATTTAAATGCATCGGAGACACTCTACCTTCACTTTGAAATGAGAGAGCCTCACAGAATGTCAAACAGAGCCCTTGTTTCCTGACTTCTGACCTAGCTCAGGGCTGTTTTTTTTTTTTTTTTTTTTTTTTCCTTTACATGACTCAGATTGGCTCTTGGAGGCCTAGAGATAAAAGGCCCTATTAGAAGTGCAAAATATGACTATTATTACCTCCTTTAATAAGGCTTCTTGCCAATTTTTCAAATGACTAGTCTGTTTGCTAATTATTACTTCACATTTTCTGCATTCATTTTCTTTCCCTGAAGGAGGCTGATTCCAGTGAAGATGAAGAAAAGTGCTAAAAAGTGTGTTTACTGCCATCTATGGGATGTAGCGGGTCTCTCACCCCCTTTCCATGTAAGTCACGGGAAACTCCAGTCACAAAGTCATGTGGAAATGTTCGTGCGCAGGAAGCCCAGGCATTGCACTGAGCCTCCACAGAAAAATACCATTGAAAAATCATGTGTTTAAAGTTTTCCAGAAATATAAGTTCATATTGCTGCTTTAGAGAGTGAGAGAGCAAATTTTCCTCTATTCAAGGCAATCATATTTATATGTAAAGTAACCTATGGGCACATGGGCCTGACTCCTAACTAGGGGTTCTAACTTGTGATTACTCTCAAATGTTCTAGCAGAGAATGCTAGAACTAGGAATTCATTTGCTGGATGATTCTGAATATTCTGAAGAAGGCCAAGAACCAGGAAAAGATAAAGACTCTTGAACGGCCAAAATAGATGTATAAAATATATGTGCTGTGGCCTATGAACTCAACTCATGAATCAGACTTCCCAGGCTATTATAACAAATTTTATTGTTTTAGTATCAGAAACTGTTATCACTAGAGGCAGCAAATTACAAGAGGGGGCAGAGGTTTTGAAAGACAGACATTTGAGGGAAGCGAAAAGTGATGGCACATAACCTAAAACCTAGGAAGTGAAGAGGAAAATATAAAAAAAGATACAAGAGCACAAGAGAGCAAAGTACTTTGGACACACACAGTATAGTGTAACAATCAGTGTTCACACTGATGATTCAATTCTCAAATAATGGTTAAATTTTGTTAGGTCTATTAAGTCACTAACATGAAAGGACCAAAGGATATGACTATACAGTTCACAGAAAGAGAAATATGAATAGTCTTTAAAATATGAAAAGATAGTAAACCTTATTCAGAATAAGAAAGCTTCAAATTAAAAGTAAATGAGTTAAACACAAGCTACTGACTGGGAGAAAATATTTGCAAAACAAATATCAAATAAATGACTTGTATCTACAATATACAAAAAGCTCTTTAAACTCAACAATAAGAAAATGAATGGCCCAATTAAAAGATAGGCAAAAGATCTAACAGACATCCACCAAAGAAGCTATATAGATAACACACAAGTATTAAAAAGATGCTCAATATCTTGTGTCATTAGGGAAATGCAAATTAAAACAACAATGAGAGATGAATACACACCTATTAGAATGGCTAAAATCGAAAACACTATCACTAAATACTGGCAAGGATGTGGAGAAACAAGAACTCTCATGCAGCGCTGGTGGGAATGTACAATGGTACAGCCACTTTGGGAAACAGTAGTTAAACATAGCCTTACCATACAGTCCAGCAAACATGCTCCTAGGTATTTATCCACATGAACTGAAAACTTATGTCTATGTAAAAACCTCCGCATGAACGTTTATAGCAGTTTTATTCATAATTACCCCAAATTGGAAGCAACCAAGATGTCCTTCAATAGGTGAATATATAAACAAACTGTGGTCCATCCAGACAATAGACTATCACTTAGTGCTAAAAAGACAGGAGCTCTCAAGCCAGGAAAAGACATGGAGGAACCTTAAATGCATAATGCTACAGGGAAGAAGCTGGTCTGAAAAGGCTACATAGTGTATGATTCCAACCATGTGACATTTGGGAAAAGGCAAAACTTTGGAGATAGTAAAAAGAGCAGTGGTTACCAGGGGTTGGGGGTGGAGAATAGGGATGAATAGTCAGAGCACAGAAGATTTTTAGGGCAGTGAAACTATTCTGTATGATACTATAGTAGTGGATACATGACAGTGTGAATTTATCAAAACCGAACACAAAGAGCTAGCCTAATATAAACTACAGACTTTGTTGATAATAATGTATCAATATTGGTTCATCAATTATAACAAATGTACCACACTAATGCAGGATGTTAATAACTGAGGAAACTGTGTGGTGGTTGCGGGGTAGGGGAGGACAGAAGGAGGGTATGTAGGAACTCTGCTGTACTTTTTGTTTAATCTTTCTGTAAACCTGAAACTGATCTAAAAAAATAAAGTTTCTTAATTTAAAAAAAAAAGATGGACAGAGATTTATAAGAAAAGTGGAAACAGTAAGAAAGCAGGTGCTGCAATCGTAATGTCAAAGTATAATTCAAGCCAAACTATATTAGAAGAGAAGAAGAAGGACACTTCATAAAAGCCACATTCCACAATAAAATTTATACATTTTTAAAAGTAAATGAATTAACATTCTTTACTCACTGACTGACAAAACTTCAGAAGAAATTTTGGTTACACATTGCGCCAATGGAGGTGTGGGGACATAGATCTGCTCATACAGTGATGGCAAGAGAAATAAACTGATGCAAATTCTATGAAGGGAAACATAATAGTTATTAAAATTACAAATGCACACGTCCTTTCTTAGACCCAGCGATTCTCTTCTGGGGATGTAACCCACAGGTATACTCAAACACGCACAAAATGGAGTAAATACAGAGATTGTAATGGCAGCATTTTTTATAATAGCAAAAGATGGGAAACAACTAGATGCCTACCAGTAGGGGACTGCTTAAATAAATAATGCTGCACCCCCTACAATGGAACAGGATGCTGCCATTATATAGAATGAAGCAAGTCTTTATGTATTGATGAAGAGTGGTGACCAACACGTAAGAATTTAAAAAGCAAGGTGCAATACAGTGTCATAGCATGCCACCTTTTGTGGAAAAGAAAAATGCTCGTATATAGATAGACTATCTAAGGAAGCAGATACTCCGTAACCCAGTAATGGTGGTAATGTAGCATCTGTTGGGGATGGGGAAGTGGGAGGCTGGGCCACTGCGGTGGAGGAAGACTTAATTATTACTCTCTACTCTTTTGTTTCTGTTCTGAAAAAAAAATGATATAAAATAATTTAAAAATAAAGAAGGAAAGAGGGTATATAATACATTTGGGAGGTTTCCATTTACTCTCTTTTAAATGTTGATCTTTAGAATGTTGGTTAGCTCTAGTTATCTGGACAATTTAATTACGTGGAACACCTCATTTCCTGACGACGCTGGATGAATAAGGCATTACTCTGATTTGCTGACTTATGCACAATTACAAAGTTAACATTATTGTCATAGCACAGAAGAGATTGGAATTTAGAACAAAGGACGAGGATACTTTTCAAGAAGACATTAAGGCAGGAGAATGGATGAAATGGAGAAAGCCTGTAACTCTCACACTGATTGAGAGATGAGGCCTAATGAACAAAACAGATGAGGCTTGCGTGAAAGGCTGCGCTTCTGTGTGTAATAGGCAAGGCTTCTGTTCACAAAACAGCAAAGCTGGTTGCTGACCTCCTAAGAAGCCCTTTGTTAGTCACCAGCATTGACAGGGAGAAGAGTGTGCCATGCTCACTAGGTGCTTTGGAGGGATTTCAGAGAAGGCAAAGCTGTAATTTCTACCCTCAGAAGAAGCCTGGCACTGGCTGCAGGACACAGCAAAGGACTCAGGAATGTAAGCGTGCTCACCACGTATGAACACAAGTGCCAAGCAACTTCCTTGAAAAAAACAGAGCAGAAGTTCACCATCGGGCTGATAGAGATTGCAGAAATATGCCTATACCATTTTTTAAAAATCTAGATGTTCACATGAAAATTCAGATGTTTTTAGCTCTTTCGAAAAATTGGCAATTCTAACAACCCAGGGCCTGCTTTTCTTGCACGTTAACACCCACTGGAGCTGAGCAGAAACCGTCCCCCTTCATATAGGACACAAGCTCAGTAGTTAACCATGGTCCCCAGCACTCCGTATTACCCTACACCTGGCCCATCCATCTCAATTACTTGCCTGGTCTCTGTAGGCATTCCAATTTGTGTCCTGGACCAGACTCAGGAAGGGTTAGGTGGGAAAAGTGTCTTGGAAGCAGGACATTCTTGAACAGACTTTGAAAGGCAAGGTATAGTGGCCTGGTGGATCGGGTGTGCGAGGCATTTTAGAGGGAAGCTTCCTAGAAGACCAGAGTGTTTCCTCTTGACTGAAAATTGGGCCAATCACAAGGTACCTGTGCTTTGGAGACATTCAGATGATGTTGGGTGAGCAAGGTCTTAGCTCCTACTCCATGTCAGGCATTTTGTAGGAGTCTATCAATCAGTGAACAAGAATGGTTTCCTGCCTCAAGGAGCTTACAACCTACTAGTGGAGGGGACCAGTTAACAAGAAAACAAACTATAAGATGCAGATTTACACATCGTAACTAGAACCATGAAAGAAATGGACAGAGTATTGTCACAGAGAATTATAGTGAAGGTGGTCAGGGAAGGGGCATGGAAGCTGAGACCTGAACGATGAAAAGGGTCAGTAAGGTGAGGAACGTGATTAAGAAGATGTCAGGCAGAGAGAACAGCACGTGCCAAGGTGCTGCAATGGGCAAACCTGGAATATTCCCAAGATTGGAGGAACATCTAGAGTGTCTTGAACACAGTGAGGAAAGAGGAAAGTGGTGTGAGATGACCCTGGGAAGGAGGCAGAGTGAGACCATGGCCATCTGAGTGAAAGGTTAGAGCTATGTTCCACCCTGAGAAGAAGCTGTGGAGGGATTTTGAAGATAGGAATGACCTGATTCAACTTATAGGTTGAAGAGACTTGAGAGATCAGCCTAGGAAAGATAAGGCAGGGCAACAGGGAAAGAAGACAGGGAGGCAGGGCAACACAAATAGCAGAGGCACTCAGTGTCGGCTCCGATGCCCTTTCAGCTGCTGACAACCAGCACCAGAGGACTCACTGGTCAGCAGCCCCTCCCTGCTCGACAGCAGTCCACATCACTCTCCCCTGGGTTTTTCTGTCATCTCTACCCTTGGTGCTCGTGTTTTAAAGCTTTACCCCTATAATAGAATATCGAGGGAGCATTGGCTTCCCTTCTCTCTTTCTCTCTTGCCTGCAAACTCTCCCCCCAACACAGTCATCTCAGACAGCGTCATGCTTAGCGATGGCAGTGCAGGTGGAAAGGAGCAGGAGGAAGACCTCTGCCTGGCTAGAGCGAAGCGCGTCAACCTGAGTTTAGCGGGAGTGGATGGCGGTTAGGTAAAACAGGGCTAATTGGTAGTAGGCCTTGAAGCCCAAGACTAGAGGAGTTTTAATATGATTTGGGAGGCAGCTGGGAGCCTTTATGGGTGTGCAAAGAGGAGAGTGATGTGATCTAAGTGACACTGGAGGAAGATGATTCTCAATGATGTGTGTCCAATAGACGAGAGGGGACCACACAGGCTGGAGGACGGAGAGCTAACTGGGAGGCAGGAGTCCAGGTGTGCAGCGATTATGGCTCGGACCAAAGCTGTGGGAAGGAGAAAGCAGAGAGAAGAGGAAACAGCAGGATTTAGTGTTGAACTTAGAATGCCTCTGGGTGTGTGTTGGGGGTGGGAGACGTGGGTACAAAGAAGAGGTGAATAAGAAACTGGGAACTTATTTGACAATGACATGGGAACTAGAAAAGGATTTGGTAGGACAGGCAAGAGAAATGTTTAAGAGCCCACTCAAATGTCACTCCTGTGGGAAGTCGTCCCCTGCTGTGTCCTCCCACCTTGGATGGGTAATTGCGTTCTCTCAGGTGTGCGTCCACTTCTATTATTGTAGCATGTTGTCATGTTGTAATACGTCTTTGTCTGTCTATGCCTGCTGCTAGTCTGTGAGCCCCCGAAGACAGAGGCCCTATTTTACTCCCTTTCTATTCTGAGTGCATAGTTAGCACAGGGCCTGGCCCTTAGTGAGTACTCAACTATTTTGGTGAACAAGTAAGTGAATGAATGGAAACTTTCCAGAGGCATGCCATTGAACCCCAGCCACTGTATACTGTAAAACTTAACAAATTTTGTGGCAGCTGCAGCATCCCTTGAACAGTTGTGGAGATCAGGTTATAGCTGGGAGCCTCACAAAGCCCCAGTCACCACAGCAATTGACAGGTGGTCATGGAAGGAGGGCTTGGATTGGTAGACAGGAGACTGGAGGAGTTAAGATGGTGCTGGGGGAGTTTGATATCAAATTGCAGAGTCGTTTAAACATCTTAGGATTACAAATGGGTGTAAAATCCCTTAAAATCCCATCTGCAAATATGTAGCCTTAAACTGTCTAAATAGCCCTCTTGATGTTGTTAAACTCCAGGGTTGGTAGAGGCCATAGGAAAGGCTTTATATACTCTTATCCTGTTGTTTTCACTGAAATTACATTTGTGTTACAAGGAAATGTAAAACCTGGAAAATATATAAGAATGAACCTTTCCCTACCACATGCTATGCCACCAACCAATATCATCCAGATTTATTAAACTTTCTAGATAACTACCTTTTATTCAGCTTTCACTATGTGCCAAGCATTGGTTTTACACACATAATAGCATTTAATATTCACAACAAGTACACAAGACAGTCTTTATTGCTCCCATTTTGTAGATGAGCAATCTGAGGCTTAGGGAAGTTAAATTACCTACCTGCTGGGGGTGTGCTATTATGAGCTCACCATTTGGTTATGCAATCTTCCAGCTGACAATGAGAAAGATAAGCCTGAGAAGGACAGAGGGGGTGTGGCTTCAAAGAGAGCAGGGAGTTGTCCATGAATGAGCACTCTTGGAAGCCCTTTGAGCAGCCCAGTCACCCTAGAGAATACATGTAGAGGGAGACAGAGTGCTCAAGACTGCTCTTTACGTAGAAGTAGAAGAGGAGACAGACATGGGGCCAAAGGACCTTTCCAAGAAACAATCAGGGGTCCACTCAAGGCTCACAAGAATCCCTCTATAGCCTTAACACACTGTTAGCAGGACCAGCTTCTGCCTCTCCTTCTTCTCATCGATTCCTTCCCTAACCACCCATTCCCAGTGGATAAATGGCTAGACTGGATGACAACATTATTTTCAATTCTTTCCATGGAAAGCAGTTTGTGATTTTGAAAGGAACACGTGTTTTGGAGTTGGCCATACTTGTGTTCAAGTCCCAGCTCCATTACATGCTGGTGGTGTGACCTTGGGGAGGAGACAGCCTCTTTGAACCTCCTTCCTTACATATATAATGAGGTTAATGAACCTACTTCACCAGGTTTAGATTAGATAAGAGGATTGGTAATAAATGTGAGGACTTCTGTTTTCAGAAATATGGCAAGCTGCATGCAGAAACTGCTCCCAGTAAAGAACTCCCCAAAATGCTAGATCAAATGTAATAAGTATTAAATAAAAAACAACAACAACATGACTGTGCTGGCAATAAAATAAATAATTGGAGGCCAGAAATAATGAGAAAACAGAATTCCAGGAGATAAGCTAGTGCTGAGTAACAAATCACCCTAAAACTTTGTTGAAACAATAAATGTTTATTATTTCATAGTTTCTGTGGGTCAGGAATTTGAGAGATGCTTAGGTGGCTGGTTTTAACTCAAAGGTGGCAGTCAAGATATTGTCATGGCTACAGTCTTCTGAAGGTTTGACTGGGGCTGGAAGATCTGCTTCCAAAATGGAGCACTCACATGGCTTTGGGCAGGAGGCCTCAGGTTCATGTCATGTATGCTCTTCTATAGGGCTGATTGAATGTCCTGACAATGTGGCAGCTGGCTTTCCCTAGGGTGAATGATCCAAGGATAAGAAGGACGAGGCCATGATGCCGTCTACGACCTAGTCTTAAGCCACACACCATCACTTTCGTTGTATTGTATTCGCAGAAGGAAGTCACTAAGTCCAGCTCACACTCAAGGGGAGGGAAATTAGGCTCCACTGTTTGGAGACAGAAGTACTGAAGAATGTATGGACATGTTTTTTAAACCAGCATTTGCCCCAAATGCGATGATGTTCCTGGTGGCCCAGAGCCACATCCACGGAGAATCAGAAATAAAGCCCAGGGCTCTGAATAAACCATCACCCTTAAAGGGCTACAGTCTCAGTGGGAGGACCTGTCCCACAGAGGGACATCTGTCTCCCTGAGCCTTAGCTTTATGAATCCAGATCCAAATTTATACTATCTCAATGGCCTAAAAACCTCAAGAGAAAAATTTGGTTGAAACTAATCCCAGGTTGATAATGTCCCCCTCAGAAGAACACAAGCCTAAAATAACTGTTATAAGTAAAGTTTCAGGGAATATGAAATGATAATCAAAAATCACTAAAAACATGAAGAAATAGCCAACATGAGGAAAAGACAGCAGGAACAATAGAGTGACTGGATCCCACAAAACATGCAGATATCAGAATTTCAGATATTGAATGTAATAAGGAAAAACAATCTTATAAAACAAGTATGTTTCTGTTCAAAGAAATAAACTAGAGTATTGAACATACGACGAAGTAACAGAAATAAGTAGGCAAACTTGAGAAAGAACCAAAAATACTTTTAGAAATGAAAATGTTAATAATTTAAATAAATTCCATGGACAGTATAAACAGTTGGTTAAATATAAAAAGAGAATTGATGAAGTAGAAGTTAGATCTGAGAAATCATCCAAATTATAGTGTGGAGAGATGTAGAAATAGAAAAAATGTGAATGAAACATCAAGAGTCACAGAGAATAGAGTGAGAGACATTGACATAGACTAGTCGGAATTTCAGGAGATAATAGAGAGAATGGAGGAGAGGGAATATTCAAAGAGATAATGGCTGAGCATTTGTTGTAATTCATGAAAGAAATGAATTTATAGAATCAGGAAGCCAAATAAATGCCAATCAGGATAAATGAAAATAAATCTATACTTAGACACATTATAGTGAAATTATAGAACATGAAATACGAAGGGGAAATCTTAAAAGTAGCCAAGGAAAAGACAGGTCACCTCCTCAGGAATCATAACCAAATTGACAGCTGACTTCTCAACATCAACATTGGAAACCAGATGACAATGTTACAACAACTGTGAGAGCGTTAATTTCAGATGTTCATTTAGTTGGAGACTGGAGAAGGTTGGAGGAAACTTTAATCCATCTAGAATCTGGGCTCTAGGTGAGAGCACGATGTTTACTTCAGAAAAGCATAAAATATAGAAGGAGTGTAGCAAGCAAGGTGTTAAAGGGTCTGCCTTTAATCTACCTTCCAAAAAACCAGGGAAACCCAAAGAATAGCACAAAAAGAGCAAGATTACACTTCTTTTGGCCGTTACTTGGTAAGGGGTGGTTTTGTGCATGCCCAGAGGTCTTGGAAGTTTCCATTGACCAAGGCCACCCAGGGCAAGAATAGTGAGCAACAGAGGGCAAAGAGGTGGATTTGAATTTCTGTGTGTGACTTTCCAGATGGGGGCTGCAGAAATCCAAGTGATGGTTTTAAATTGAACTTCTCCAAAACTCAAAAGCGATACAGGTTACTTGTTTGGTGAGAGCTATTTTGCTGATAATATTAGAGGTGAAAAGCTCTTGGGAGACAATGTAATTCAAACTGCTAATTTTAAAGGCCAGAAAACTGATGGTCAGAAAGGAGAAGCACTTGTTTCTGGTTACACAACCAGGCAGCTGAGATACTGGGGCTAGAAAACAAGTTTCCTGTATGTTCTGCTGCAATTTTCCCCCGAGGAGACACAGGAGAGTTAAGCACCCAAATGAAAATGTCGTCTCAGCCATGGTCTTCAATGCAGTGATTTTTTTTTTGTTCCTTGTTTTTCATTCAAGTCCGGGCAGCTCAGGGAAATGTCTTGAATGAGCAAAGTGGGAGCATCCTGGAAGCCTGTTCCTGGTTGGAAACCCTTGGTTAGGACTAAGAGCAGGACCATCTGCCTGCTCTGGACTCTGCAGGAGTGCTGAGGGAATTGGGTCTTTTATTTATGTTAGTTTGGATGGTTAATTATGTAAATATGTGTCTATTTAGTGTACTCAGATTTTAAATCAGATCTAATGGTAATATTGGTTTGCTTCCCATACTGCCCAGTGAGGAGCAGATCATTGCCAGTAACTTTTGCATGAGGGGAATTACAAGTTGTTTGTGCAAACATGGTATCCTCTTTATTTTGAATGCTTTACATTTTCTTTACTTGAATTTGAAACAGGATAGAGCTGGACATGCCCTTGGCACAATCGCCTATGTTTTTAATCCCAGAGTATATACTGAGTATAATTTATGGGGTAAAATCACTTGAAATGCTCCACGCTCCCAGATTTCACCTTCCCTGATTCAGGGAGCTACCAAGCCAACCCTCCATTATGAAGCTGGAGGCCTGGAGACCAGGGGTTGCATCATGCACAAAGCCCTGTCAGTTGCCCTGATCAGTCTCCAACATTGTTTCTGGAACTCTGTCTAAGGCAGAATCCCCCACCCCACCTTGGCTGCTCTCCAACTAACTAGACAACTTCTTAATTTTCTAATGGTGAGCCGGGTCTGGCTTTCTCATCATTTTTGTTTTCTGGGGGCCAACAGTCATAGGTTCTGTGGGAGTCAAACAAGAAAAGAGGGCAAGTCAGAGTGGAATTTTTCCAGCCTGTATTCTCCTTCCAAGTGCAGATTCCCAGGCTGGGGTCTGCCTGTACAGAGTGCAGGACTGTGGATCTGACGGAAAGAGGAAACATTGTGCTAGACGGACTGCGTGGATAATCTAGGACAATAACCACAAACACTGAGTGTGAGGGGCTTCTTAAAGTCTCACATACTTTCAGGCAACTCTGGAACTGTTCTTCCCCAGCCCTCCTCTCATATTCTCTCCCTTTCCCCTTTGGCAAGGACTTTCTGGCATGGAATGTCCTCTGTTATCCTAGAAATAGGTCAGAGCTTCTTTTCATCCTGAACATAAATTTGCATGGTTTAAATAAATAAACCCCAAAGTACCTTGGAATAGACTTTCTGGAGGGCACTCTGACAATATGTATCAAAAACTAAAAGGCAATTACATTTTGGGGGATTTATCCTAAAGAAACAATCAGACTCATACATAAAGCTTTAAGTACAAGACATTCACCAGAGTGTTGCTTATGATAAAGCGATGGAATTCCAGAGCTTCCACTGAGTGGGGTCAGGCAACATCTCTCCCACCATACATGCATTTGCATCCACTGGTTTAAGAGGCTGAACACAAGGCTAAGTGAGGAGCTGAAGAACCTCTTGAGGATAAATGAAACTGTATTTTTTCTTAGGTTGAGACATATATAGGCAGGTCTGGTGAATGTGGCCCCAGTGGAAACCAGATGGAGGGGATCCTAAGATGAATTTTACCATAAAGGGGAAAGCAAGACAGGCTTAGCAGTAGGGCCTAGTGATTGGAAGGAAGCAGTGGTTCCAAACACAGTATGTTGGCTAATACCAGCACTTGAGCCGATTTCTCTAATGGCGACTGATCATTCTGGTTTGTGGGGAACTGAGGAGTTTCCTGGGACGTGGGACTTCCAGTGCTGAAATCAGGAAAGTCCTGGCAAACTGGAACAGTGGCTCATCCTACCCTCTACTAGGGAGATGTGGGTGGTACTCAGAGAAAGAAGCTTTATAAGAATGACAGAGTGTGTAACTCCACACTGGACACATTGGGCTTTGAGCATCCTTGCTGCAGGACCCAGGCAAGGAAGACATATTTTCCTTCTTACTTCACAGGGGTGGTAATAGCAATAAAGGTCGTCAATTTTGAAGTACATTAATGATATTTTGGTTGTGTCAACCTTTGGAATAGTGGATTTTCAGAACATGGTGAGGAGTTGGCTCCAGCAAAGTTCCAGCAAAGCACATCCCTGTGGAACTGTCTGGCACGGGATGTGGCGCCTTGGCTTGGTCAGCCACGGAAGCAAACAATGCCAGGAATGACCCACCGAGACATGTAAGCACTCCTGGGGATTCTTGGAAATATCTAAGAGGAAGATTCTGAAAATGACGGGAGTTGGGGCCAAGGAGTTATTAAATTTGGGGAATTAATGTTACTGGGACTACATTTGTACTCATTGGCTAGTAAAGCCTGAGACATTCAGGTCACATTTATGAGTAAAAAAGTAAAACAAACTCTCTGATAATAGGAAAGTGACTAAATAAATTATGGTATTTATAGTCATTTGGAATAGAGATGTAAATATATATATAGACATGCAAAGAAAGTCAAAATATTATTGAGTGGAATAAAATCAGTATGTAAAATGCAGCCCTATTTTATTACACTGTGTCTTCATTTTTAATTTAGATGCATATATATGGACAATCACAAGAGCCTAGAAGATTAACAATTAAACAGATGCTGGATAGTGGGATTTGAGTCACTTATGTTTTTATTTCTTTTGGTATATCTCAATTTTATAATTTTTCTAAAAGGGCATGTATAACAAGCTACACACACACACACACACACACACTTATTAAAACTACCAACACATGCCAGACAGCTGCAGTTTCCCAAAACCTTTTCATAAAAAAAGGCATCATATCTACAATTTTAAGATGTGTTCAACTGAGCACTGACACCTTGAGTGTTATATTCATAAAGAACAAACCACCTTTAGGCCTGAGCTAAGAGGTACACACATTTTGAGGCACTGGGGGAAAAAGCGTATATCTGAGTTCTTGTGACCTTCTATGTTCGGGAACTGGGGGAGAAGGAAGTTGGAACTCCTCTTCTATTTTGTTGGCGAAGGTTTCTTCCACGCCCAAAACTGCGTGAGGAAGGCCTGGTGAGTCGGATGAGATGAGGGAGCACACGAGGAGGCCCGAGAAGACTGGGGCATGGAGAGGGGCTCCGGCATGTTGGCTTGAGGAGAGCACGGCTGATGGAGGAGTCTCCGCAGACACTGCCTGGACAGGAGCTCCCATGTCTGTCATCTCAGAGCCTGGCAAGGAACGGGCACGAAGCAGGCCCTCAGTGCGTGTGTGCTGCATTCATTAAACAATACCAACAACTGCCAGCTACCTCAGGCACTTTAGTATGCTCTCTAGCTAAGCACTTTACATGACACTTGATATATATAACATATGTCATCTCTGTTTTTTTATCACTCTTGAACAGTAGGCATTACCTCCATTTTAAAGATAGAAAAACTGAGGCTCCAAGTGGCTTAATAACTTTACCACCACTCTGCATCCCTGATGATATTATGCAGTGGCCTTTGTTATCCCAGAGTTGCCATCCCTCTATGTTCCCAGCCCAGAGAAGTAACCAGAGAGAATTAGCAAAGCAGCCATTCTGGGAAAGGGCACTGTGCTAGCACTACATATTACAATGCTGTGCGCTGCTCGCTGATGGCCCAGACACTGGAAATTAGAGGACACAAAAGCTCCTCCGCTTGTTGTCTGCAACGTGCCTTTACTGTTGATGAGCAGAATTCAGAGAGCTTAAGAATTGCATACTTAACAGAAGCTCATCCAAGTCTCTTTGGTCTGGATAATGGGCTGGAAATCAAGCTCTTGCCGAGAGTTTCCAGTTTAATCAAGTCAGAAAATTACATGAATCTCAATTTTTAAAATACACGTATTTTTACAATATGATTGAAGGGGTACTCGGACTTGAGTTTTTACCACCTAGCCCACATTTCTCCTTTCCTCATCTAGCATCCAAAAGTGCACAGGGGTCTATTCTAGAAGAGTTCATTGTATTCAAGCTGCCAAGAAAGGAACACTTGCTTAAAGTACTTGGCCCATCAGAGGGTTTTTAAAAAGTTAGGCTGACTTCACTCTATGAAACATGGAGAATTTTTAAGTAAAGTTATGCCCATTGAAGTCTTTAAAATATGATACTGTTTGTGGAAGCTACAAATTGGAACAGAGTAACTCCTGAAGGCAAAATCCTGCACCAAAAAGCAAACAATAAAAGTAAGCCAAAAAAAAAAAAAAAAAAGGGGAGGAAGGAGGGAAGGAAGGGAGGGAGGGGCACACTGAGAACAAGTCAACCATGTAACTAACAGCACCTCTCACAATTTCAGATCACTTTTCTCGTCATTGAAAGTACTAAATTATGTGGGAAGGCATCTTGTCTACCCTGTATAAAGGAAAAGGGGAAAGGGATGTAAAACAGAAAAGACAAGTCTGGTAATTTAAATGCTCTAAGTGATGAGAATTTCTGGAAATATTATCAGTAAACAGAATCATGCTCTTCAGAAGGTTGGACCTCAGTACCAACACTCTCTTTGGAAGTCTCGTGATTACCTGGTGAAGTACTGCAACTCGAGAGCTGGAGGCAGCAGTTGAGACTCAAGCACTTTTAAACCTAGGCATTTCCCATCTTTTTCATCAGAATGTCTAAGGCAGCTTGAACGGGAACTTCAGGTGCTCATACATCCTAAAACTGCAAAGTTGCCTCTAACTGTTAAGCTTTCTGAGTCTGCATGAGCCTCACCCACATTGGCTTAGGCCAATGCCTCCCACCTCCTATTGCTCTCTCTATACATAGTTTTCTATTTTTTAAGTTAATATTTCCCCATAGGAAATACAATTGGGTCTTCTCTTGCCCTGAATTCAAGTTCTTCAAGGCTCCAGAGCGCTAGAACAGGTGGAGGTCCTAGTGCTGAGCTATCCCAGCCTCTCCTTTTCACAGGTGAGGAAACTGAGGTCAGAGTAGTTAAGAGACTTATCGACAGTCAGACTGATTTTCTGCAAAGTAAAGAACAGTATGGATTGTGTAGAATGACAGGCCTCTGAAATTACACAAACTGCATATGAGTCCCAGGTCTATCTCTCGCCCTGTGTCCTCAGGCATAACCACATAACCACAGCCTCTACATCATCTGTAAAATGGGGATAATAAAATATACATTAAGGGCTGTTATGTGGAATAAATGAGAGCTGGAAGAATGTCTAGCCTAGGATAGGCTTTCGGTAAATGTCAACTTCTTTCTTTAAGAGACAAGACTCCAAATGTAGGAGATTAAGATGGCCACATTTCTCAATTTATTTTAGGCCACATGTAGAGGAGGCAGAACTTCTATTCTTAACTGATTTCTGTAATTCTTATCATTTTCTAATAACCCTGTATCTCCACAGGAACTCCCTGAAAAAAAGAATATTTCCACCAATGGCAGAACTTGGATTCTTGAGCTTCTCTTTTGGAGCCTGGAAAGCGCTTTTCCCTGACATTGTGAGGGGGCAGGGACCCCCTTGACATTGGCCTGTATTGCTCAGGATACAGAGGATGGGCCTCCTGATAAGATTCACATCGCAATCATAGAAAATCAGGCTGAACGCCTGGTGTAGAATCAGGAAAATTACGAGATGAATGGACCGATGTGAATATGAAACAGCCTGTGCTTCAAAGTGAGAAAGAAGAAAAGAAAGATACTGGTAATTACCGCCCTGTAAACATCACTTCCAGCCGTAATAATTATGTGTGTGTGTGTGTGTGTGTGTATGTGTGTGTGCGTGCACTTATGTGTGTGTTTAAGTAGCAGGAAAGTGATGATACCAGGAACAATAAGTGGCTTAGGCTTCAAAGAAACAAATCATGCCAGCACAACAGCTTTTTTTGACAGAATTATGAATAGACGAAGCGGAAATGCCAGAGATGTAATATATCTCATGTTGGTAAAGATTTGATATGTCTCAAGAAATTTTATTTGCAAAATTAGCTATAAGATCACAAAGAAAGGTTATTGATAAATTGCAGAGTATCTGGTTATAGGAAGGTGCAGAGATGGCTGTCAGGAATGGTCTTATTTAACGCCTTCATCATTGATTTGGAAGAGGGAGTGAATTTCTCTCTACATTCATGAAAATTGCACATGACACTAAATCAGGACGTGGTATGAACACTGATCACTGACACAAAGGGGTCCCAAAAGAAGGGAAGATTTCACAGAAGCAAGAGCCAACTGAGAAAAGCAATGTTTTTAGGTCTGTTGTGATTTACCTTTTCTTACAGTGAGTAGAATGAGAACTTAGCAAAGTAGGGCTACAGCCTTGGAGGAGAAGAAGGACGGTAGAAAGGAATCTGTTAGACACACACTCGTGGGGACTAGCATTTGCCAGGGGCCCACTGTGTGCCAAGTTCTGTGCGTGGACTTCACACTCTGTGAGCAGGTGGTCAGAGATGTTGAGAATCGTGCAATACGAGAGGAGCTTAAATTTTTGCGTAATCAAACCATTACTCACTAAGTATAATTTGACATTGATTGATTTTCTTGATTTCTAGGAGCTTAAATTCTATAGATTCGTATTTTTTCTGTAGGTCTCTGATCCACTTTGAGTAAAGTTTTGTAAAAGGTGTGAGGTATGCATCAAGGTAAATTTTTCTGCGTAGGGACCTCCAGCAGCATTTATTGAAAAGACTTGTTTCCTCCTGAACTGTCTTTGCAACTTTGTCAAAAATCAGTTGTCACACGTGTGAGTCTGCTTCTGGAATCCTTATTTTGTTCCATTGATCTACGTGTCTATCTCTCTACCAGTAACTCACTGTCTTGATTACTATAGCTTTATAGTAAGCCTTGAAATCAGCTAGTGTGAGGCCTGAAACTTTGTTCCTTTTCAAAATCATTTTGGCCATTCTAGCTCCTTTCTTCTCTTGTATAAATATTATAAACAACTTATCAATATCAATAAAACATGCTCTTGATATTTTCACTGTGATTTCTTTGAATCTCTAGATCAATTTGGGGAGAATTGACATGTTAACAATATTGAGTCAAACCATGAACACAGTATATCTCTCCATTTCTTTTTGTTTTAACTTTTTTTTAACTGAGATCACTTTGGTTTATAACATCATATAAATTTCAGGTGTACATCATTATATTTCAATTTCTGTATAGACTGCATCGTGTTCACCACCAATAGTCTAGTTCTTATCCATTACCATACACATGTGCCCCTTCACCCCTTTTGCCCTCCCCCCTCTCCCCTTCCCCTCTGGTAACTACTAATCTGTTCTCGGTATCTATGTGTTTGATTGTTTATCTTGCACATATGAGTGAAGTTATACAGTGGTTGTCTTTCTTCGTCTGACTTATTTAGCTTAGCATAATACCCTCAAGTTCTAGCCATGTTGTCACAAGTGGCAAGATTTCCTCTTTTTTATGACTAAGTAGTATCCTATAGTATATATATATATATACATATATATATATATATATGTATATATATATATATACCACATCTTCTTTATCCATTCATGGGCACTTAGCTAGCTCCCAAGTCTTGGCTATTGTAAACAATGCTGCAATGGACATAGGGGTATATATATCTTTTCAAATTAGTGTTTTTGTGTTCTTTGGATAACTAGCCAGAAGTGGAATAGCTGGATCATATGGCAGTTGTATTTTTAATTTTTTGAGGTAACTCCATACTGTTTTCCATGGCTGCACCAATTTACATTCTCACCAGCAGTGTACGAGGGATCCTTTTTCTCCACATCCTCACCAACATTTGTTGTTTCTTGTCTTTTTAATAATAACCATTCTGATGGGTGTAAGGTAATAGCTCATTGTGGTTTTGATTTGAATTTTCCTAATAGTAAGTGACATTGAACATATTTTTGTGTGCCTATTGGTCATCTGTATATCTTCTTTGGAAAAATGTCTGTTCATATCCTCTGCCCATTTTTTGACTGGGTTGTTTGTTTTTTTGTTGTTGTTGAGTTGTGTGAGTTCTTTATGTATTTTGGATATTAACCCTTTATCAGATATATGGTTTGCAAATATCTTCTCCCAGTTGGTAGGTTGTCTTTTCACTTTGTTGGTGATTTCCTTTGCCATGCAGAAGCTTTTTAGTTTGAGTAGCCTCATTTGTTAACTTTTTTTTTTTCTCTTTCCTGAGGAGAAATGATATTCAAAAAGATACTGCTAATACCCATGTCAAATAGTGTACTGCCTATGTTTCCTTCTAGGAGTTTCATGGTTTCAGGTCTTATATTCAAGTCTTTAATCCATTTTGAGTTAATTTTTGTGTGTATGGTGTAAGATAATGGTCTACTTTCATTCTTTTGCATGTGGCTGTCCAGTTTTCCCAACATTATATGTTGAAGGGAACTTCTTTTCTCCATTTCATGTTCTTGGCTCCTTTGTCAAAAGTTAGCTGTCCATAGATGTGTGGGTTTATTTCTGGTCTCTCAATTCTGTTCCATTGATCTGTGTGCCTGTTTTTGTGCCAGTACCATGCTGTTCTGGTTACTATAGCTTTGTAGTATATTTTTAATTCAGGGAGTGTGATACCTTCAGCTTTGTTCTTTTTTCTCAGGATTGCTTTGACTATTTGGGGTCTTTTGTTGTTCCATATAAATTTTAGGATTCTTCGTTTTATTTCCATGAAAAATGTCATTGGGATTCTGATTGGGATTGCATGTAATCTGTATATTGCTTTAAGTAATATGGACATTTTAACTATATTAATTCTTCCAACCCATGAGCACAAAACATCTTTCCATTTCTTTATGTCTTCTTGAATCTCTTTCAACAGTGTCATAGTTTTCAGTATACAGGTCTTTCACTTCCTTGGTTAAATTTATTCCTAGGTGTTTTATTCTTGTTGTTGTGATTATAAATGGGATTATATTCTTGACTTCTCTTTCTGCTAGTTTGTTGTTAGTGTGTACAAATGGAACTGTTTTTTGTGTGTTGATTTTGTACCCTGCAACTTTGCTGTATTCATTAATCATTTCTAATAGTTTTTTTTTGTGGATTCTTTAGGGTTTTCTCTATATAGAATCATGTCATCTGCAAATAGAGACAGTTCTACTTCTTCCTTTCCAATTTATATACCTTTTATTTCCTTTTCTTGCCTAATTGCTCTGGCTAGGACTTCCAATACTATGTTGAATAAGAGTGGTGAAAGTGGGCATCCTTGTCTTGTTCCTGTTCTTAGAGGGAGAGCTTTCCAGTTTTCACCATTGGGTATGATGTTGGCTGTGGGTTTGTCAGATATGGCCTTTATTATGTTAAGGTATTTTCCTTCTATACCCATTTCATTGAGCATTTTAATCATAAGTGGATGTTGAATCTTATCAAATGCTTTCTCTGCATCTATTGAGATGATCATGTGATTTTTGTTCTTCATTTTGTTAATGTGATGTATCACATTGATGTATCACATTGTGGATGTTGAACCATCCTTGTGTCCCTGGAATAAATCCCATTTGATCGTGGTGTGTGATCCTTTTAATGTATTGTTGTATTTGATTTGCTAATATTTTGTTGAAAATTTTTGCATCTACATTCATCAATAATATTGGACTGTAATTTTCCTTTTTTGAGTTGTCCTAGTCTGGCTTTGGTATCAGGGTAATATTGGCCTTGTAAAATGAGTTAGGAAGCATCTCTTCCTCTCCAGTTTTTTGGAAGAGTTTGAGAAGGATAGGTATTAAATCTTCTTTGAATGTTTGATAGAATTCATCAGACAAGCCATCTGGTCCTGGACTTTGTTTTGGGGGAAGTTTTTGATTACTGTTTCAGTCTCTTAACTTGTGATTGGCCTATTCAGATTCTCTATTTCTTCTTGATTCAGTTTTGGGAGGTTGTATGATTCTAAGAACTTATCCATTTCTTCTAGGTTATCCAGTTTGTTGGTGTATAGCTTTTCATAGTATTCTTTTATAATCCTTTGTACTTCTGTGCTATCCATAGTTAATTTCTCCTCTTTTGTTTCTGATTTTATTTATTTGAACCTTCTCTCTTTTTTTCTTAGTGAGTCTAGTTGAGAAAAGTTTGTCAATTTTGTCTGTCTTTTCAAAGAACCAACTCTTAGTTTCATTGATCTTTTGTCCTGTCTTTTTAGTCTCTATTTCATTGATTTCTGCTCTGATTTTTATTATTTCCTTTCTTCTACTGACTTGAGGCTTTGCTTGTTCTTTTTCTAGTTCTTTTCGGTGTAGTGTTAGATTGGTTATTTGAGACTTTTCTTGTTACTTAGAAAAATCTTGTATTGCTATATACTTCCCTCGTAGTACCATTTTTGCTGTATCTCATAGGTTTTGGAATGTTTTGTTTTCATTTTCACTTGTCTCCAGGTATTTTTTAAATTTCTCCTTTGATTTCTCCATTGCACCAATGGTTGTTCTATAGCATGTTGTTTAGTCTCCACATATTTGACTTTTTCAGCTTTCTTCTTATGGTTGGTTTCTAGTTTTATACCACTGTGGTCAGAAAATATGCTCAATATGATTTCAATCTTCTTAAATTTATTGAGACTTCTTTTGTTTCCCAACATATTGTCTATCTTTGAGAATGTTCCATGTGCTTTTGAGAAGAATGTGTATTCTGCTCTTTTGAGGTGGAAAGTTCAATATATGTCTATTAAGTCCATCTGGTCTAGTGTTTCATTTAAGGCCACTGTTTCCTTGTTGACGCTTTGTCTGGATGATCTATACATTGATGTTAATAGGGTATTAAAGTATCCTGCTATTATTGTGTTGCTGTCAGTTTCTCCCTTTAGGTCTGTTAGTAGTTGCTTTATATACTTTGGTGCTTCTATATTAGGCACATATATATTAAGAAATGTTACATCTTCTTGGTGGAATGCCCCTTAACCATTATATAATGTCCTTCTTTGTCTCTTTTTATCTTTTTTTGGCTTGAAGTCTATTTTGTCTGACATAAGTATGGCTACATCTACTTTCTTTTCTTGGCCATTTGCTTGGAGAATCATCTTCCATCCCTTCACTCTGAGCCTATGTTTGGTTTTGAGCTGAGAACGGTCTCCTGCCAGTAGCATATTGTCAGGTTTTGTTTTTTCAATCCAGCCAGCCACTCTGTATCTTTTGATTGGTGAATTCAGTTCATTTACATTTAGGGTGATTATTGATATATGAGGGCTTAATACTGCCATTTTATCTTTTGTTTTCTGGATTCTATATTTCCGTTGGTTCTTTTTCTTCTTTTTCTGTCTGCCATTTCAGTTTGCTGGTTTTCTGTGATGTGTTTCTCAGTTTCCTCTTGTTTTATGTTTAGTGACACTGCTCTGAATTTTTGTTTTGTGGTTACCATGAGATTTGTATAAAAGATCTTGTGGATTAGATAGTCCTTTTTCTGCTGACAGCATCTCATCTCCATTAGTCTATGCACTTTCCATCCTTTTCCTCTTTCCCTTCTTTGTTTTTGTTGTCACAAATTATCCCTTTTTGTATTATGAGTTTGTTACCAAATTGAAGTGGTTATATTTATTTTTAATGCTTTCTTTCCCATTAGCCTTTATATTATTATTGCTTACTAACCTATTCTGATATAGAGTTGCAATTTTCTGATTCTGTCCTTCTATTTATCTTCTTCCTCAAAGCTTTGTAAACTTTTACCTTTTTACTTCAGGTCAGAGGAGTCCTTTCAACATTTCTTGTAAGGCAGGTCCAGTGGCAATGAGCTCCCAGAGCTTTTGTTTGTCTGCAAAAGACTTTATTTCCCCTTCATATCTGAAGAATAATTTTGCTGATTAGAGTATTCTTGACTGACAGTTTTTACTTTTCAACATTTTGAATATATCATTCTATTCTCTCCTAGCCTGTAGAATTTCTGCTGAAAAATCCACTGGTAGCCTAATGGAGGTTCCTTTGTAAGCTATTTTCTTCTCTCTGGCCATCCTTAATATTCTTTCTTTGTCACTGACTTTTGACAGTTTTAATGTAATCTGCCTTGCAGGAAGTCTTTTCGCACTGAGATACTTAGGTGCTCTATTTGCTCATGTACCTGTGTATCCAGTTCCTTCCCCAGGTTTGGGAAGTTCTCAGCTATTATTTCTTTAAATAAGCTCTCTACTCTTTTCTCCCTCTCTTCTCCTTCTGGATTACCCATTGTCCTTATGTTCTTACTAATTGAGTTGGATATTTCTCATAGAATTTCTTCACTTTTTTAACATCTTAGTTCTCTCTCCTCTTCTACCTGAATTGTTTGTAGATTTCTATTTTCAAGCTCTCTCTTCCATGTGGTCTGTTCTATTTCCAGTGCTTTCTTCTTTATTCTTCATCTCACTTATTGTGTTCTTCAGTTCCAGAATTTGTTTTGTTTTGTTTTTAGAATTTCAATCCATTGCTGAAGTACTCCTTCTGTTCATTAATTTTATTCCTGAGCTCATTGAACTGTCTTTCTGAGTTTTCTTGCAACTTGTTGAGTTTCTTCAGTTATTTTTTAATTCTCTATCATTTCAACTGCAATCTTCTGTGACTTCAAGTTTGGTTTCTGGAGAGCTGTTATTTTCTTTTTGTGCTACTGTGTTACTGTAGTTCTTCATGGTGCTTGATGAATTGTTCCTCTGCTGGTGCATTTGTGGTAGCAAACACCTTTTTTAACTGGGTAAGGCTTTAGTTACTTTGAGTCTGAGCTGCTTCTAGTTGTATTTGAGAGACTTCACTTTCCACCCTTCAGTGTCTCTGCCAGAGGCATCATCAATGCCCTTGTTGTGCTGCTTGTACCTCCAAGGTTGCCGGTGCCTTGCTGTTTATGATGACACTGCAGTTGTGGGTGTCATCACTAGTGGTCACTAGGCTGTGAGCACCTCTGCTGCTTCTGGGGTCACTTGAATCACTTGTTCCCCCACTGTGGTGGGGGCAGGGAGAGTGGGGCAGGAGCTGGGGTCAGGGACACCTCTGCCACATCTGGGTTTGTTGGGCACCTCTGCAGCTGGGGTGGGGGGAACAGGGTCATGGGTTCCACTGTCAGTGTTATCTTGCTCTCTGTGGGCTCAGGTGCTGCTGCTCCTAGGTTATCTGGTGGTGCTGGCAACACCACTGCCAGGGGTGCTGGGTTCATGGGTGTTGCTGCCACTTCCAAGTGGGCCAGGTTCATGTGTGACATTGCCACTACCACAGGGGGAGTTGTATGTGGGTCACGAGCACTACTGGGGTTCCTGAAAACTTTGGTCTTTGGCATCTGTGCAGTTCCTGGAACCTCAGGTCACAGCACCGTCACCACTACTGGGAGCCCAGGGTCTTGTATGTAGCCCCCACTGCCAGCAGGGCCAGTGTTGGGGGTGGCAAGGCTAGTGTCAAGGGTGCTGTCTCCAGGGGATGGATCGTGGGCACTGCTGTGGCTCCTGAAGCCCCAGAGAGTGGGCACCATCACCACTGCTGGGGCAGGGGGAGGGGCTGAGCTGCTAGTGCTGCTGCAGTTCCTGCATACTCTGGTCTCCAGTGCTGGCACACTTTTTGGAACCTCAGGTCATGGGCACCACTGCCACTGCCAGGGGTATTCATGTCTTGGATGCAACCCCTGCTGCTGGAAGGGCAGGTGTCAGAGGTGCTGCTGTTGGGAGAGGGCAAAGGGGCTAGGCTGTAGGTATCATCACAGTTTCTGGAGCCTCCAGTTGTGGGCCTGCAGTGATTCCTGGACCACAGCCTGCTGGACTGTGAGCTGCCTGGATTCCTGGGGCCTTTGTTCGTGGGCATTGCCTTAGTTCCTGGGGCCTCCAGTCTTGGGTACTGACATTATTGCTACCCTGGTTCCACTGCCTCCAAGAGGTCCAGTCCATGCTCCTTCAGAAGCATAGATGTTTGGATCTCTCAGGTGTTCTTGTGTGCTGTGCAGAGACTCCTTTGTTGGTCTATGGATGTCCTACTATTTGTAACTTAGAGGAGAGACAAAGGGAACAACTCACTCCACCATGATGCTGATGCCACTCTTCTCTCCATTTATTTAGGTCTTTGATTGCTTTCATCAGTGTTTTATAGTTTTCAAGATATAGATCCTTCACCTGGTGCTATGGTAAATGATACTGTTGCTTTTTAACTTCAAATTCTAATTTTTCATTACTTATATATAAAAATACAATCAATTTTTGCATATTTACTATATGTCTTGTGTCCTTGCTGAACTTTCTGACTTGTTGGTTCTAGGACCTCTTTTGTAGATTCTTTGGAGTTTTATATATAGGCCATATGTCATCTGTAATAGAGAATTTATGTCTTCTTTTCTGATCTGTATGCCTTTTATTTTATTTTTATTGCCTTATTGCCCTGGCTAGAACACAATGTTGAATAGGAATGATGAGAGAAGAAATTTCTGTCTTGTTCCCAATCTTAGGAGGAAATCACTCAGTCTTCATATACGATGTTAGCTGTAGGCTCCTGGTAGATGCCTTTTACCTTGCTAAGAGAGTTCCCCTCTTCCTAGTTTGCTGGGAGACTTTAATCATGGCTGGATGTTGAATTTTGTCAAGAAAATTTTGCATTCATTTTGATAATTGAATTATTTTTTGCTTTAGGTACTCTGTTATCTTTTAGAGTAGTTAAAAGTAAGAAAATATGAGTTTCTATTATACTATAGTTCTTAATTTTGTGTAGACCCAATTTTCTGTCTGATATCATATTCCTTTTGCCTGAAGACCTTTAAAAATATTTCCTGGGAGCTGGCACCATGGCATAGTGGTTAAGTTCACTTGCTCCACTTTGGCGGCCCAGGGTTCACAGATTCGGATCCTGGGTGCAGACTTATGCACCACTTATTGAGCCATGCTGCAGCGGAATCCCACATACAAAATAGAGGAAGATGGGCACAGATGTTAGCTCAGTGCCAATCTTCCTCAGCAAAAAGAGGAAGATTGGCAATGGATGTTAGCTCAGAGCTGATCTTCCTCACCAAAAGAAAAAAAATTCCTGCAGTATAGATATAATAGCAATAAATACTATGTTTTTGTTTGTCTGATAAATTCTTTACTTCTCATTCATTTTTAAAAGATATTTTTTTCAGGGATAGAGTTCTGAGTTGACAGTTTTTTTTTTTCACTGCTATTGTCACTCCATTGTCTTTTTGTTTGTATAGTTTCTGACAAGAAGTCTGTTGTAATTCTTATCTTTGTCTATCTGTAATGTGTGTTTTTCTAGAGAAAAACACACATTACAGATAAAGATAAGAATGGGGGTTACAGACAGACAAAGGTAAGATATGGCTAGGGGTATGTGGCATGTGTGTATGTACGTGTGCATGTGTGTTTGGTATATATCTTGCTTGGTCTTCTCTGAATTTCTTAAATCTGTGACTTGGTACTTGTCATTAATTTTGGAAAGTTTTCAGCCATTATTTCTTCTCTACTTTTCTCTCTTCTCTTCCTGTGATTCTAAGTACACATATGCTAGACCATTTGCTATTTTCCCACAGCTCTCAGATACTCTGTTCTGTTTATTTACCATTAGTTTTACTCTTTGTGTTTTAGTTTTTGTAATCTATATCGACATATCTTCAGGTTCACTGATTCTTTCTTCACCTGTGTTGAGTCAACTGATGAGCCTATTATAGGTATTCTTTAGCTCTATTACTGTGGTTTTTTCATTTTAAGCATTTCCATGTGACTTTTGCTTACAGTTTTTATTTCTTTGCTGAAAATATCCATGTTATTTTGCATACTTTCCTCCTTTCCTATCAGAGTCTTTAGCATATTGATCACAGTTATTTTAAATTCCTTGTCTGAAAGTTCCAACATCTGAGTCTGGTTCTGTTGTTTGCTGTGTCTCTTTGCAGTGTGTTGTTTTTACTTGCTTTTTTACCTGCCTTGCAATTTTTTGTTGAAAGCTGGACATCTTGTGTAGGATAGTAGAGAACAAGATAAATAATTTTATGCTGGAAATGGGCATACCTTTCCTTATGGTAGGCCTTTACTGTGGAGTTTTGAGTCAGTCTACTGAGGAGTTGAGCGGTGTTTAGGGTTTATTGTTGCTAAGGCTACCTACAATGCACCACAGGCCTCAAATTCCTTTAGTGATAACCTGTGTTTAGCATGGGGGCCTGGTTCAACATGGGGCTTTTCTCAATGTCTGCTTCATCCTTAGTATTAGATCATCCCTTTTGCTGCACCTCAGAGAGTCTCTTTCCAAACTCTTGCAGTTGTCCCAGCAGAATTCCAGTTACTTGATACTTATTAGCCTGGTGATGGTGACAGGGATATTCTCTATTGTTCAGATAATGCCTCAGACTTAGGTGGTCACTGTGTACCTGAGTCTCATGGATTTTCACTGCTTTCTCAATACACCTCCCCTTCCGTTATTTTTTCTATTTTCTTCCCTAGTTGCAATGGGTTTTCACCAGCACCTATGAGTGACAGTGTTTGTTGCCCTTCTTCCCACAGTACAAGGCTTGTATTCCATTGGGGAGGTTGGAGAAAAGGATCAGGGAGAAGAGGATCCTGCCTTTCCCACATCCCTACCATTCACCTCTTGCAAGTATGCACTTCAAGGGATGCTTTCTCAAGACCCTCACCATTATTTTTTTGTGAGCACTTGGTAAGGTTAGTGAAAAAGAGCATACAAGTGGGTGAAAATCTAAAGCCCTGGCAGTTCTATATTCTCTATTACTCACCTGCACTCAGCCTTTGCTAACCTACACTCAGTCTTCACCACTGGTTAACAATGTTAGCTAAGTTCTTCTTCCCAGTGTCCAGTTGCATCTGTCCCAGGTAAGAAAATGTTCTCACCTCCTCTCTCTTTGTAGGCATCTGTCATTCCTTAGGTCTCTGATAGATTTTAAAAAAAGATGTGGATTTGCTGTTTGTCTGTTTGTGAGTGTGTGTTGTAGTTGTTGTTGTTGTAAGGATAAGCATGATGCTCTTTCCAGCTTTCTTCATCCCTGCATGGAACAGAAAGTATCCCTGTTGCTTTTGATGAGACAATCAGAAATCTGCCCTGTGTTTAAGGCAAGGTGCCCTTCTGTCCACCCATACCTCTGCCTTTCCTTTGGCAGTATTTTCACAGATTTGGAATTAAAGGTCCTGATGGAGAACAGAAAAATATACACCCTTGAAAGTAAAATGATATCCGCCTCCTATGTTGATTTGAATCTTTTGACTTTTTTTGTAGAGTCCATTTTGGATATTTTTCCATTATTCTCCTTATCAAGTTAATAAAACCTTCAGAAATTCTCTTGTGTTGACAGAATATGTGAATTACATCATTACAAATTTATTTACCCATGATAAAACACTTCACAGAAGCTTTTTTAAACCACATTTCCCTTTTCCTATTTCAAAAGTATAAAGCCAACAGGCTATTCTTTATTTCAAAAAAGAAAAGAAATCATTCAATTAGTAGTATGTCAGATGAAAGGGACACTGAATTGTGGTATCATTCTGAACATATGAAAAGCAAAGTCTGTACCTGTTGTAACTATGAGATGAGGCATGAATATTCCATATATTTATGATTAATCAAAATCCATGCAAAAATATCACTCAGATCAGAAGAGTCAGAATTGATTAAACCATGTTTAGCTTATCTGTATTGTCCAGATATCACACAGATTAGAATAGAAGCCAATGTGATAGTGTGGGAACAAAACACTTGTCAACCTGACACTATTTTAAACACAGAAACAAATGGAACCTTGCAAACCAATTCTGATTAACTAAACCTGACTCTACCTTGAAAAGCATAATGGTATTTTATGATTTTAATATGGTTATCAGCACATCCCTTCTATTCTAAGGTATCTAGACACATAATCTTCAGGTACTAGGAAATAACATCAATTTGAGAATAACATGGCCTGCAGTCTGTCAGCCACATACCAGAAACTATAGGGCAAACTTGTTTCTGGTGTGATTAAAAGCTTACTTGAAAGGACCTCTTTGCCTGTGGAACTTTTCTGGGCAAAGGATAGAGGGCTTCTTTGTCTTCAAAGAGCTTCAAAGAATATACAGGAATAAAGCATGTGCAAACTGGAGAACCAGATGTGTGAGGTAAGGAAAGATTAACATTTTATGCTCAGATGACAACTAGTATCTCGAGTTCCTACTCCTTGGCTCCTTCCCCCAGATAAAACCCTTTTGGGTAGAAAGAGATAGAGCAAAGTCCTACCTGACCGCTTCTATTGCTATTGTGAGAGGCAGCTGAAGACTTCGGAATAATTGGGTGGCCATGGCTGGTGGTTGAGGATGCAAAGGTAGGACTTAACAGTGGGGGCAGCTACAGGGGACAATCTGTCCAGCCTAGCCTCAGAGGGCATTGTAGTGGGCAGATGTGGCCATGCGTCCTCTATATGAGTAGAATGCATTGAGCAAACAACTTCTTTGTCATGCCTTTCACTGTCATATTTTCCACCTGAGGATTAAACCTCATACACTCTGAAAAGCAGGAAGGAAAGTGGAACAGACACAAGCACACTCCTGCTTTCCCTCTCCGTTTTCTCTCTTTCCTGAAATTCAGTCCCATTTGGTTCCTACAGCCCATTCCTCGGGGACTCGGCAGCCTCCCTCCCTCCAATGATGCACATCAGCATTTCGGATAGAAGCACCTGTTAGTCCTCCCACTCTGGTTGGCAGAGGGTGAGGTGGTGAGCTATTTCAATAGGGCTGTGTGCCTTTTTTTTAAACTCCATCTATGCCAAAAGCTGTAAATGTTTTCAATAGACACTTTTCTCTTTTGTTTTTAAGAAGAAAATAGCTTTGGGGGCAACACAAATTTTAAAATCCACAATTTGTTCCATTCAAAACCAATTAGCCATCAGAGCAATAATGGGCTTTTTCTAGGCTTCCACAACATCAATATCACAATAGCTTTTCCAAAATTAGTCAAGTTGAAATATTCTCACCTGACACGGCTCTTCTGTGTTTAGTTAACTCAATCCCTCCCCTTTCTTGGTTCACTTTTCTTAAAGTCCACAAACTTTATTCATTGGCAAACAGTGGAAAGAAGTGTGGTGTTATAACATGTACAAAGTCAGGGCCACGGCTTCTCATTCAAAGCGCATTGACCATTCACAGGAACACTCATCTATTTGAATTACAGTGAAATTACACTTTGATAAACCCACTGGAAGAAAACTTAAAAAAAAAAACCACTAAGATATTTTAGAGCCAAACTTACCTCAAATTCTCTAGATAAGAGATCCATTGTGAAAAGGATTTGTCTAATGTATTTCATTTATACTATATCCTATATATACACAACCATGGTATCCTAAATAGATGAAAAGATATTTTAATAATTTGTTCCTGTAACATCAACTAAATCTGCTCTAGTGTATATTCTAGGATGTGTGTCCTGTTCTGAGGGAAAAAAAACCCAGTCAATTTATGGATGGGTAGTGATGAAATTTCTACAGATTAAAAGGTCAATAGTTTCTAATGTTAAAACATTTTTAACTTGAGTATTACTTTTTTAAAATTGTCTGACCAAAGTTAATTGATAGGGATCTTTTAAAGTAAGAAATTTAGGTGATTGACAGAAAAACTGGATGCACGTAGGGGGGTGGTGGAGAGAGAGAGAGGGAGAAATTAAGGATGAAGGTTGTGACATAAGGAATTGGTTTGAAATTTTATATCTTACGCACACCACAAGTAACAATGAAATAAGATGGATTAATATAAAATTTATATGCCAGGACTGAGAAAGCGTGGATCTTGAGTGAAATCATGAAGATAAAGTAGAATCCAAGTGCTGTGTCTTTGTGTGGAAAGGTTGCAAAGCAAGAAATGCCATTTGTTTAGTGAGTCGAGAAATCCACTTTGGAGACCATCAGCTCGGTTCCACACAGAAGTTAAATGTTCACCTCTGTTTCCTATTAGATGTAGTGGGCATTAGTGGTGGCCTACCCAGCATCCACTTCTGCTTTCTCCTTCCCAACAGAACTCTGAGATTGTTCAGGTGTCCCCTGGCCTCCACATACCTGATGAGACTAGGGGAACCTGACCCTACCACAGCTCCCAGGAGTGGGCCTGACTGGGTACGGGTCATCCTGTTCCTGCAGACTGGGGGTCAGCACACCTTCCCTGTAAAGGGCTAGATTGTGAAGACTTTAGGCTTTGTGGTTGTACAGTCTCTGTTACAACTACTCCTGCCTTTGTAGCGTGAAAGCAGCACAGATAGCACAGAAATGAATGAGCATGGCGGGGTTCCAAGAAACCTTTATTTGTGGACACTAAAATTTTAATTTCATACAATTTTCACATTGTGAAATATCATTCTCCTTTTGATTTTTTTCCAACCATTTAAAAATGTAAAAACCATTCTTGGCTAGCAAGCTGTACAAAAACTGACACTGGGTCAATGCTGCTGTGAGCTATAGTTTGCTGACACTTGTTCTGGACTGGCATTGTCCAACAGCATTTTCTGAGATGGTGGAAATGTTCTGTAAGTTGGTCACATGTGGCTGTTGAGCACTTGAAATGTGTCCAGTGTGACTGTGGAACTGAATTTTTAATTTTATTTAATTTTAATTAATTTAAATGTAAACACTCTCCTTTGGCTAGTATAATAAGGAATCTTACTCCATTTTTTGATGTTGGAATGCTGACAGCTTTTCAGCCTCGCCCCCTTTCTTCCCCTTATGCCCCACATCTATGCAAGCAGATGAGAAAGCCAGGTGCTTCCTCCTTTGGCACCATGGGAGATTCAAACCATGCAAGCCCTTGCCTGTACCCAGGAGCTCTCCCACCGGCCCCATCCCTGACTATAATAAAATATCAGGCCGGGGCTCTTTCCCTGCTCTCTCAAGCCATTTAGAACCTGCCTGAGAGGCCTTCCCTGTTCTCCATGGAGACCTCAATTATGTAAGTTATGAAACTTTTCTCATACCCTTCTGGTGTGTGTATGGCATCATCAATCTCGAAATCTGAGCCAAATTTTGGATGAAGGTCCACCTACCTCTGCAGGTGACCATAACGGTGAGTCATCACCATATTGGCCAACACAGCTCAGTGAGTATTTGTTCAGGGATGAGTAGGTGACTCGGTTTAGAGTTGGACTGCTAACACAATGAGAAGTTGGCTAGAGACATCAGGGAAGTTTCTTTTTAATTTTAAAATTAAAGATGTTTGTTTAAAAAATAAATAAAAATTTAATTTTTAATTGAAAATAATTCTCTGCTTTTGACTCAATGTAAGCATGGAATTCTGTAGCCCATTTGCTGCTGGCATCTGTGTTTTACCTACAACGGGACCTAGTCTTGGAGAATGAAGTTGATCCTTGATAGGATAGTGGGTCCTTAATGACAACATTGAACTTCTAGATCAGCCCCTTCCTGAAGCTGTCACCTTCTCTCAGCTTCCATGGATGTGAACCAATATATTTCTGAATCAGGTTTCTGTTAATTACAATCCAAAGCATTCTGACATATATCATTGATTCTAAGAAGCACATTTCCCCCTCTAATTTTAAAGTCTCTAAAACTGGGATGAGTCTTAGAATATGCAACAGGACATAGTTTACCTGGTAGAATCTTTTTCTTTCTTTGCAGTACACAAAATAATGGTGTGTCTTATAATCCATAGTGTCTTAGATCTGATGAAATACTTTAGATTTGATGAATACTTTTGGCTTTGGGATTTTTTTCTCTCTTTCTTTCTTTGTACTTATGGTTGTTTAACTTTTTAAGTAAGCTTTCCTTCTAAGATAATCTTTTCTTCAAGTTTTATATATCCCCCAGAATAATGAAGGAGCATTTTCATGTTAGCATATCTTTAGAGCATTCCTAGCTGAATTTTAGTACCAGAATAAGATTTTATTACCTGAAAAATACATTCTGTTTTGTGAATTAAAGACAATATGCAAAACATCATCCAAAATTGGAAAGATCATTTGGGAATATCAACTAAATTTAAAAATATTATTAAGGGGCTGACATTCTAGCAATACTTAGGCACTAAACGAACTGGCCTTGGATAAAATGCAAAAGAGGGTATCTGATTCATTGTATGCTTGATGCCTTCCATTGTCCCTGGCTACTGAAGGGCAACTTAACTATGAATTACATTTCTGTTATTAGATTTTTAATATACTTTTTGTTTATTATAAAAATTCAGCATAATGCAAGCAAATTATTATGGGTTTTAAGTCAAGAACTACCAAGTTTTGCCATTAGTTCAAACATACTAAAATTCAAAATAAACACTCACTTTCATCAGCCCAAACTCCCAATTCCCATTGAATTTTCTTATTACAAAAAGGGCCTTTTTGTAAATATTCCCTCTACTTCATCCCCAAATTCTCTCAAAATTGGAATAATAAATAATGAAAAATAAAGTCCCACTTCATAATTTCAATAGAAAAGATAAAATACCTATGTAAATATGTGACCTATTTGCAGAATGTTACAAAAGTTTGAGATAGATAAAAGAAGTCTTGAATAAACTGATCAAGATAATGTTTTGGCATTGAAAAGTAATGCCAATCTTTCACAAAATACCTAACAGATTTTTGAAATCCTCATTAAAAACCCAAGATAGATAGGGAGAGGGGAGTGTGACAAAGTAAATTTAAAGACAAAGGGAAAAATAGCCAAGAATATATTGAAAGTAAAGACTAGTGAAAGAGAACTTGCCCTACCAGATAATAAACTTCAATAATTAAAGCAGTGTGCTATGGACAAAAGAATTGGCAGACAGATCAATGTAAAGGATTTGATAGCCCAGAAATCGACCCCAGTACATATAGGAATTTATATATTAAAGGTGGCATCACCAATCAGTGAGAAAAAGAATCATTATTAAATAAATGTTGCTGAGACAGACGGTTAACTATTTGGAAAAAGAAGTTAAATGAGCACTCTAAAATAAATTACAATAGACGACCTTTAACCTATTAAATGCTAGAGGTAAATATAGAATGAGAAGTCCTCCTTAAGCATAAATTCATGAGAAGAAACCACAAAAGAAAAGTAAATTATGATAGAAGATGAAGCATATGTGTCTATCTCCTCTCCGGTCCCCTGTGCCCATGGAAGTGACTGAAAGAGTGGTTTGAAAGAATCAAATATTCCTGTTGTTGGTTTTTCAGTTTGTTCAGCTTTTTACTTGTTTTTAGGACAGAGTGGCAACTTCCAAGTTTCTTACATGCAAACCCGGAAACCAGAAGTCTACAGGTAAGTTTTAAAGTGCAAGTTCTTAATCTGAGTTCAGTTAATGGACTTCAGATTCTAATAATCTTCTGATTTCCCTCCCAAGATACACAGGCAGTAGAGATGGAGTGGCTTTCATTGGAAACTGGCTGGACAGTGAAATTAAGAAAACCAAGGAGCAGGTAAGTGGACAATGAACCTTGGAGCTTCCCGGAAAGATATAAAAGCCACAGAAGAGGTGGCAGCTTTGGTTGAGAAAGCTTCCAGCTAAGTGGTTCTCATGGAAACCAACTGTACCAGATGCATGAGAAATAGCTGAAGGGACCAGGAAGGGAGCTGCTTGATCCTGACAGGTAGCCGCTAATTAGCAGTCAAAACCTAATTGAGATTAACAGCTGTTTTTCTACTACAGTTACTAACAGGGAGGCAGAAATGGTATGAAGATCATCCAAGCTCTACAAGCTGCATTTTCACATCAGAAAACTATGAGAACAGAGCAATCTGCCTAGCAAGCAGGGAGATGAAAGCGGGCCATGAACACAGAGCCGAGCTGACAGGCCAAAGATGGCTGGATCCAGAGGACCAATTAGGATGTCTACAGGAGTGCTGGAGGCAGATTAAAGGGGCAGGATGCAAACAACAATAGACAGTCTCTTCATTGGCTGGTGTGGTCAAGCGACTGCCTGGTTCTCATGGAGAGAAGGGCACACTGGTGCCGCTCTATTAGCTATCAACTGGGCCCTCAGGTTAGGCTGGAAATTCTTTCAAATGCACTATCTGAGCACCCTCCCAGCACCAGTCCTGCATGTAGGAATATCTGTTGTGTGGAGGCCCCAGTAACCCCACGGGGTGAATCTGATGACCTCTCCCCCAGGTGAAGCACACGGAATGGTCAATCTCTTTCTCTCTCTCTGAAGTCCTTTCAGTGGGTTTTCTTTTTTGAGGCAGTCTCAGTCTAGTGGCTCTGAATGGGCTTCCTTAATTAGCACCACCAGAAGAACTGCTGGCTGCCACCAGAGTACAGCACAGGACCTGGGAGGGACTAAACTCTGTGCAGGACTCAGTGTGGTTCAAAGCTGTTACTGCTAGGGCCACTGGAACCCACTGAAAACTAGAGAAATATGATTTAGCACCTACTATGTACCTGGCACTGGTCTAAGAGCTTGACATGTAGTAACTCATGTAATCCTCACAACACCCCTGTGAGGGACTGTGTACTGCCAGCATCCCCATTTTACAGATGACAAAACTGAGGTAGAGACGTAAGAAATGCACTCTGGTTTATACAGCTATGAGCAATGGAGGTAGGATCGGAACCTGTGCAGTCTGGTTCCAGAGTCTGCACTCATAATCACCAGGCTGCAGCCTGCAGCCCCACAATACTATCCTCACCTAGACCCCTATTAGAAATGCAGAAGCCCAGGCCCTGGCCCAGACCTGCTGAATTAGAACCTGCATTTAACAAGACCCCAGGGGATTCCTATGCATATTAAGGTTTAAGAAACACTGTACTATGCTCTGTACCCTCAGATGGATATATGCTTTATATATACATTAATAGGTGATATTGAGAACATAAATCATTCCTCAATAACAAGGACACACTGCAGTTAGAGTAATACAAAAAACAAGGGGGAAAATGTCCTATATTGAACACTTTTCTCTATCTTTAGTCAGGTCCAATTTTCCTGACTGTTGGCTTGTGTACTGCATAAGCCTTGTTTATTTTTCTTCCAAATCTCTGTCACAGGCCATTTTCACAGCCTGCAATTCCCTTTGTTTCAGCAGATATTCACTGCATTTTAGTGATAATTGCCTCTTTATCACCATTTTCTCCTTTCTCCCTCTTGCTTCAAATATCTAAACTCTGAAGTTCTCCCAGTTAAAGTAGCTTAGTTTGTTTCTAGAGCAACCAGATTCCGGTGCATTTCTCTCCCTCTGCTCCTTATACTTCCTGCCACAATTGTCCTGAAATACTATTCATTAGAAATACACTCAGCCACTAGAACGCTCATACACTGCAGGTGGGAATGCAACATGATACAGCCACTCTGAAAAACAGTTTGGCAGTTTCTTACAAACTTACACCTAGACTTTCCATATGACTGGATTCCAGCAATCCCACTCCTGGGTACTTACCTTAGAGGAATAAAACCTTACGTTGTCACAAAAACCTACACACAAATGTTTTTGGCAGCTCTATTAATAATTGCCCAAAACTAGAAACAATCTGAATGTCCTTCAGTGAATGAATGGATAAACAAATTGTGGACATCCATACAATGGAATACTACTCAGCAGTAAAAAGGAATGAACTACTGATACCCTCAACAATATGGATGAGTCTTGAAAGGATTATGCTAAAGAAAAGGCCAGACATAAAAGACTACATTCTATGTGATTCCACTTATATGAAATTCTAAAAAAGGCAAAGCTATAGTGAGAGAAAGCAGATCAGTGGTTACCATGGATCAGGGGGCCAGGGCAGAGGATTGACTGCAAAGGGCACCAGGAAACATTTTGGGCTGATGAAAATGTTCTGTATCATGATAGTGGTGGCAATTATGCAAAAATAAAAACTCACTGAATTGCACATTTAAAACTCATGAATCTCATTGTATGTAAATTACACCTTAATAAAGCTATGGTAGTTAATTTTATGTATCAATTTGACTGGGCCACAGGGTGCCCAGACATTTGGTCAAAGATTATTCAAAGTGTTCCCAGATAAGATTAGCATTCAAACAGGTAGACTGAGTAAAGCAGATTGCCCTCCCTAATATGGGTGGGCCTTATCCAATCAGTCAAAGATCTGAACAGAAAAAAAGGGTAGCCCTCCTGCAAGTAAGAGAGAATTCTTCCTGTCTAACTGCCTTGAGCTGCGATATCAGTCTTTTCTGGCCTTTAGGCTTGAATTGAAATATTGGCTCTTTTTAGTTCTCAAGCCTGCTGGCTTTCAGACTGGAACTACACCACTGGCTCTCCTGGGTCTCCAGCTTGCAGAACTTGGGTCTTCTCTGGCTCCATAATCACGTGAGCCAATGCCTTATAATAAATCTTATTATATATATGCATATCCAACATCCTGTTGGTTCTGTTTCTCTGAAGAACCCTGACTAATACAAAAGCTAACCAAAAATAGAAGAATTTGGGATTCATTATGGGTTGATATAAGGAAGAAGAGGAAAGGGCATCAGATCCACTAAGCAGCTGGTGGTCATTATTGTCATCATTATAATCATCAAATAATAAAAGAAACAGCCTACAAATACCCAACACTAGGGAGGGGGAGTTTATTCTCTGGAATACTCTGACTAAATTCGGTACTTAAGGAAAGCACATTCTGAACATGTTTTCAGTGTCCTGAGGCTTTCAAATCTGAAATGAGTTCTATATAGATGCCATAAACATAAACTTCTTGTAATTAAAGACATGCTAAATGTTAGCTGCATTAATGCTGAGAAAATACAAATGCATCATCTAAAGCCATTGAGAGTTAGTATCTAAGTCTCATTAAGAGTAAAACTCCAATCTTGATGGACTCAAGCCATCTCTTTGACTAGCAGAAGATACTTTTGAAAAGCCCTCCTCTAATAATATTTCTGGGAAGCCCAGGGCTATGCCTCTGTATGTGTGTAAATCTCTCTGGTAGCTGGTCAACTCCTGAGTCTTGACTTTCTAGCCCAGGCCTGTATTTCTGCAGAAAAGCTGCTCTTAGGCTGTGGGCTCTCTTCACTTGTCTGTCACCTCCAACATCATTTATCAAGGAGGTTTGCCCTACCCCATCGTGACAATACTGGGCAAGCATCAAAATGCTTTGAGGTCAGCATTTTACTACATCTCTTACAAATTGAGAAGGAAAACACTCCTAAATTCCCAACACTTTGGGGGTTTCCAAGCATGATTATTTGAGCCCCAAAACATCAGAGGCCTTAGCAAAGTAGCACTTTCAGCTTCGAAGGTCTCTTTTCCTGATGCACAGGCTGACCTGGGATCATTTTTGGTACAAGCTGTCACACAGGCCAGGAACCATGACCTCGTCTCACAGGCCCTGCTGTTGAGTCTGATATGCTGCACCAGTCCTCCCTCCCCTTATGGTCCTTGCTCATCAAGGGACCCCCAGCACCCTCCACTGTGTAATCTGTCTCCCACCAGGGCTACCCCAGTTCCCCCTCTGTCTATATATCTCTGAATCTCAATTACTGGCAGAATTTAGTGTAAGGGTCTCCTGAGCCTCTGAAAATCAGTGGCAATAAATAGATGCCTAACGTGCATGTGTCAGCATCTCCAGCTCACACTCAGCCACTAACTAGTACACAAAAAACTCTTCTCCAAATACAGTTTGCTTTTAACATAAAGTGCACTTTTTGGAAGTCTGTGGGTTGTATTCTAGAAGTGAAAAGACAGCTGAACAATCAGGTTCTGAAAGGGCAGGACCTTGAGCAGCTCTGGGGCTCCAAGGAGCACAAATGGAGGTACTGTCTCCACAGGATGCTGATATGGGGATAAATCAGTTGCGACAAGTTTAATTTCATTTTCTTTTTCTAAATTGTAAAAGATTTCAAACATAAAGACCAAGTATAGGCAATTATGTAATAAACAACTATATTTCATGCTCAATATTATCAAATCATACAGATATTGCTAGATTTGCAGTAATAAAATGCTACATACCCAAGGGAAGCTCCTGTGTAGCACATTAAATGTGGATGCAAATTCTTTGCAGCTCCTCCCATTAAGAGCCTATTTCTCCATCCCTTGACTCTGGGCTGGTCCCAAAACTTGGTTGGACAATAGGATGTGGTAGAAGTGATATATAACTTCTAGGCCTTGGTCTTAAGAGAAAATCCTCACAGCTTCCTCTGTCACCCTCCTGGTATACTGCCACTTTGTGAACAGGCCCAGACTAGCCTCCTTGAGGATGAGAGAATTCATGAGAGAGACCTCATAGAGAGGTTCGGGCATCAAAGCTGAGGTCCCAGACCTTTAAGTGAAGACATCTGGGACCAGACAGCTCCAGCTGACAAACCAACTGGCCAAAGACGTATGAGGGAGCACAGCCAACACCTTGTGGAACAGAGATGAACCATCCCAACTGAGCCCTGCCCAATTGCTCACCCACAGAATCATGAGCAAATACAAAGCTGTGGCTACAAAACCACTAAGTTTGGGGATGGTCGGTTATGCAGCAAGACACCCTGTTGACACCCTCCTCAAATTCATTTTCTATATTCCTTTCTCCCAAAAGGTAAACACTCTCTCTCATTCCAATGTATGCTTTTGGGATGTTACCACATATTTGTGTTTCCTTTAAAAATATATAGTATTGTTTTGCAGTGTTTTTAACCATATATGAATGGTATTAAACTCTCTGTATTATTTTATGACTTCCTTTTTTTTGTACAAAATTATCATATTGAGATTTACACAGATGGATTTTCTTAGCTTTAGTTCATTCAATTTCATTACTGTGTAGTATTCCATTGTCTAAATAAACTACAATATATTATCCCCTCCCTCCCTCCTTTCCTTCCTTCCTTTCTTCCTACCTTCCCTTCTTTGATGACTATAGTGATTTGACACTCAACATCCATTCCATCCTCCTTCTCGCATGCCTTCCAGTAATACAGAGGTTTGAAAGCTAAAAACTTCACTGGGGAGAGTGATTAGGTCTGGCCAATCAGGTGCACTCACATAAGGTCTGGCAGGCAGGACTGAGGCAATTGGCTGTGGTTTTGCAGTTTCCACTGTTTCTGCTGTCCAGCAGAGCTGTGGCAGGGTCTGGTTTTCTGTGGCAATGACAGAGACTCCGGTGTCCAGGCCCTGCTTATAGATATTGAGAAGCAGGGCAAGAGGCTTCCTTCCTGCTGTGCAGACCACAGCCAGCACAGTTCTGGGGGCGGCAGCAGCAGCAGAGTCCTGGGTGTAGCAGTTTCCTGAACCTGCTGGCTTCCTGGTGATTGAACTGGAGCCAGTGGTTTGCTGACCATAGAAGAGGCTGCAATTCCCTTGGTGACCCAGTTCTGCAGTATAATGTTCCACCTGGACTGAAAGTTGCTTCAGCCATTTTTCAGTCTTGTGTCACCCCACTCAAGATTCAAGTTGCATTTGTGGGTCCCTAGGGCTTCAGAGATTTTGGCTGGGTTGGGCTGAACAGCACAGCTTCAAGCTGCAGGTATGGCAGGTTGGGCTCGTGTCTGCTCCATGTGCGTTCAAGGGCATGGGCTGAGAGGGTAGCAGGCACCCAGGGAACAGCTCTTTACAGCAATGGCAGAAATGCAAAAGCGCCAAATATTTTTAAACTAATTATTTTGAAACAATCTCAAACATACAGAAAAGATGAAAGTACAGGGCTAAGAACTTTTTCCCTGAACCATTTGAGAGTAAGTTGCCAAACTTCCTTTCATCACATCAGTTCCCCCCAATTATAATGTGTATTTCTACAAACAAGGACATTCTCCTAGATAAACAGGATACAGCCATCAACATCAGGAAATCCACGCTGGTTCCTTATACTATCTAATCCTCAGACCCCATCCAGGTTTACCCAGTCGTCCCAGTGACGTCCCTTACAGCAAACAGATCCGGTTTAGATACACTCCTCGTATTTAGTAGTCACGTCTCTAGTCTCTTTCAGTCTGGAACAGTTCCTTAGTCTTGCCTTAACTTTCACAACATGTTTGATAACACGTTTGAAGATTCCAGGCAGATGATTTTGCAGAATGTCCCTCATTTCGAGTTTGTCTGATGTTTCCCGATGATTAGACTGAAGTTTAGCATCTTTGGCAGGAACATCACAGAAGTGATGCTGCCTTCTTCTCATTGCATCCTATCAGGCGGCACATGATTTCAATTTGACCTCTTACTGATGATGTTCACTTGGTTTGCTTGATTAAAGTGGTGTCAGCCAGTCTTCTCTTTGTAAAGTTACTCTTTGTTCCTTTGTCATTAATAAGCATTTTGTGAGAGGTACCATCAAACTATGTAAATATTCTGTTTCAAATCAAACTTTGTATCAATTAACTAATCTATCTTTCTATTTATTTGTAGAGTCATGATTTCCTATTTTATTCAATGAGCATAAACGTTTATTAGCATTATATTGATCTCAGCTTGTCACCATTTTGGCTGCCTTCTGTGTCCTTTGACATGTCCCCCATGAGCACTTCCTTGCTTTCTGGCACAACAAAAGATTCTGGTTTCATCTTGTACCTCCCTGTCTCCAGCCCTGGAGTCAGTTGTTTTTCCTGATTCCTTTTAGTAAAGAATGCTATTTAAAAGCCAAATTTGTGCTAGATGTGTTCATTGCTATTGAAATGTTGCTGTTCCCAGGCCTTTTCAACTCCCTTAGTAGACAGGGCTGGGAAAACGTGTGTGTGTCATCATATTGTACACACACACTTGTATCTATGTTGGTTTTTATGTGTACTTATATATATTGAAATCCATGAGCTCACACCAATACTTTCAATTCCAATCCAAAATCACAGAGTTTGGTTCTAAGTTTCTCCCTTTTCATGTTTGTAACTTCCTTCTCCAGCGATGAGCAATCCAGCCCCCCTTATTCTTTGAAGATCCACTTATTTGATCAATCCTCCTGTTTGTAAGAAATCTCCCATGCCGTCACTGTCCCACTTCATCGCATATGCCCTCCTGACCCCTGTCAGGCCCCCACCAGCTCATGAAAACCCTCCTCTCACCCCACACAGGCCCCACCCCATGTTGGGCTGCCCTTCTACCTGTGCAGACAGCCTTCTCACCCCACTCTTGCTCCTGTGTGAACCCCTTCCTCACCCTGCTCGGGCTCTGGGGGACGAAAGGAAAGGGTGAGGGAAGGGAAGGAAGAAAGGGAGGAAGAGAATAGGAACTAACTGTGTTTTTAACTCCACTCCCTTCTCTCTCATTGGAAACTTGAATGATCTCTTCCTTCGCTTGTGTATGGACCTTTTTGTGTTCTAGTCCTCTTACTGCATTCTCCCTTCAGGTTACTCCTGTCCCCAAACCATCTTCCTTCAAACTTCTTTTCACCTAAAGCCCCCATTCCAGATAGATTTTTACCTCCACTTTTCTCCAGAAGGGCCTCTCTAGTCACCTCCACTGCCATCTGGCTTCTGCCTCTAAATCCTACTGGACTTGTCCTTCCAAGGTCACCAGGACCTGCTAGTGACCACATCCAGTAGCTTCCTTATAGGATTTTCCCTCCTCTGTTTGATATTATAGACAATCGCCTCCATCCTGAAAGTCTATCTTGCTTTGTCTCCTGGGAGAACACTCCCTCTGGTTCTCCCCCATCAATGCCCCTCCATCCCTCCCTGTCTCTTCTGCCAGCAGCTCATCCTCTGCTCCCAGTGGTGGATGTTCCCCAGGGATCTGTCACTGGGCTTCTTCTTTTTTTAATCTATATTTTCTCCCTGTGAAATTTTATTTTGTCAGTTCCTTCTCTCATTTCTAGGTGGATGATTCCCAAATTGACACCACAAGTTTGACCTCTCTCCTGCACTGTAGGATATTTCCCCATAGTTATCATGAGATATTTCTCTGTCTCCTCAGGTACCTCAAATTCCAAAATTTATTCAGTGCCTCAAATTATCAGGCTTGTGCTAGGTGGTATCAATACACAGATTAATAAAGCATTGTTTGTGCAAACAAGAAGTTTTATCCAAGCTGGAAACTATCATCATCTTCAATACCTTCTCTCCCTAACTCCCAGTCTCTACTCCATCTTTCATATCACTGGGATACTTAGCTTTCTAAGGCATAATTCTGATCATACCCTTACCCAGAAGCTTCCAGTGTCTTCCCATGGTCCATGGTAAAAGTTGCTGCTCTTCCAACATGGTTATATCTTACCACTCCTTGCCCTTCCTCTTTCCAGCCAAACAAGATGTTTATGTCTGTGCAATTGTTCATGCTGTTTCTTCATAGAGGAATGCTCTTCTATTTCCCACCTATTAAAATGTTTCTCTTTCTCAAGGCTAAACTCATATGCCACCTCAACTCTCTCTTTTCTGCCTCTAACAGAATGGCACTTGAGATTTCCTAGCTTTTTGACTTTGTCTATATTTCTGTTATGGCAAATATCCTAGTTTACTTTTAACTGTGCTTAGCAGTAACTATGTTTCTCTGAGCAACTAGAAGGTAGGGACTGGGTCTAATTCACATGAGTTCCCTTTTAGGACAGTCCTTCCCAAACATTTTGGTTCACAATGCCCTTAATGTGTCAGCAGTTCTTCATGGTGCCCATAGGCCAGAAGAAATACCTAATAGTTCCATTTGTTAAACAGTTAGACCCCCAAAACAATAAATATTTATGTCCTAACAACTCAGTAGCCTTTTGAAAAAGAATACTTCATACAAATTGAAGGGGAAAATAATATTTTATTTTATTCTTGAATAACTACAATTACTTACTAATGCGATATGTGCGGTTGTTGGGCAGTGCACAACTTCTTACATCTTAGAATCTGATTGAAAGTCACCACCATCATTTCCCGCTCCACATTGATTTTCATGGCAACAGCCCAAACCCTGCTTCACACAGATGAGAAGGATGTAGTGCGATCTAACACTGAAACTGTGAACTACCTCGGCTAGTGGTTCTCATGTTGTCTGACACGTGTCATTGTGTTTTTCTCAAAAATATAAGATATCTTGAGGTGCCTCCAAGAGTTTGCTCCACCCCCTCAGGGCATCTCAGCACAGTTCCAAGACCGCGGCTCCAGGGCCAGGTCCGATGCCTGCTCCACCTGGAACCCTGGTGGGTTGAATTTGGTCTTGTTTTATGTAAGGATCACTAGATAGAGATTTACCTCACATCTCAGGCTCACAAATAGCTTTTATAAAGATTGCAAATTTCTTTAAAGAACATGTAGGATTAGAAGAATTATTCTTATCATAATGTCAGACTTAACCAAGGACCAAAGAACATTGGATTGATATTCTCTTAGGAGCCATATTTACATTCCTCCAGCAAGTGTAAATAAAAGCTTTGTTTAAATTGCTACTTTCAGGAGTGGGATGGGTTCTTCTAGCAAGGGATGTTCACTTGGAGCCCATTCATGCAACACTCTTTGTTTATTTGAAGTTGCATGTTCTCCTGAGGACAGTGCGTAAAGCTTTCATCAGATCCTCAAAGTGATCTGTGACCAAAACAGTAAAATTTAATCTGTAGCATTCAACAGAATACAATCTTAAAATCGGCCATGACATGTGACTACTAACCCAATGATGATAAGTTGCCAAAATTGATCTTGTTGTTACAAACAGTTTTAATTTTTCTTAGAATTGACCGTTTAGCAACGTCAGAATGAAGCAGAGAAAATTCACTGCTTTCTTATTTTATTATTCATTCATTTATTTCTCTCAATTTATAAAGATGCCCCTGTTCTTGAGGAATAATTTAGAATTTTGGTAAGCCACATCCAAAATGATTTTTTGTCTTCTTTTGTTCTGTAGGAAATCTTAATTTTCCTGATAGACTTATACAGAAATCTCACTTGGAAAATACCATTTTCCAAAATACATATCCTTGTGTAATTGATGATCTCCATGTGAGATCCTGGCTAAATTCATGACGTTAATATTCTCTCTTGCTTGGATGGATCTTCTGAGAGATTGAAAACCTTAATATGAAAAACAAGCCAAATGCTGAAGCTGTTACCATATGATCTCAAACTCCTGGATTAAAAACAAAACAAACAAACAAACAAAACCCTTGTAATTTGTTGGGTTATTACAAAATATTTCTGTGTTTGGCATTGTGTAGACCCAATGTCTAAATAATTGCTTCAATACACTCAAGTGATCTCAGATTAAATCATTTCTGTTAATAACAGATATATAAATGAGCTCATTAACTTGCCTGTTGTTCTTCACTGTTCTGAACAATAACGTTCTTGTCGTCTTTCTATCCAGCTCAGCTCATAGCCTAAATCCTCACCATCCCTGGCTTCTCCATCTCACAGTGAAATCTCCTTTCACTGAAGTACTACAAATTTCTAATCTTCAACAGAAAATGTAAAGACCTCATCTCCTCTTCTACCCCTCCCCAATTCCACATATTACAATTAAAGGAACCACCTTCTTTTCAGCCTCAAATTTAGATTTATCCTCCATCTACCTTATACCAATAGACCATATATGTTCAGCAGGCAAAACCTATAACCTGGTTTTGACCAGAAACTTCTAGAGAGCAAAGAGCTTACTTTTGTTACATATTTGAAAAATTAGTTCTTTTTCCCATCCTACTGTCCACTCTAGTTACACCTTTTATTTCCTATTGTCTGTACAATTGTAAGAGATCCTCCTTAAGCATCTTCCTACCTCTGTTTTCTTCCTATTTCAATCCTCTTGACACAACTTTTCAGCTTATTCTTAACATCGGATAGCTCAATTAGGTTGTTCTATTTTTTAAAATCGCATTGTGGCTCCCCATTACCTACGAAGGCCTCCGCTATATGCCACAACTTACCTGGTTGTGTCTCACTCTCTACCACGCTATAACTCACTCATATTATCTGTCCCTGGACCTGTATTCCCAGTTTTCAACTCAGTATCTTCTCCACTTCTACACTGTCATAACACTGTGTATTGTGATCATTTATATTGAATATTATAGTTCTTTATGTATTTATCTTACCACTCTACTCCCTTGTAAGCTTTTTCCATACAGTAAAATTCATTCATTCATAATGTATTGTTTACCTGCCCATTTCCAGACATTTTGTAGGAACAGGGGTTCAGAGGTGAATGGGACAGGTCTTCCTAAGCCCTATACATTGTCAGTGCTCGAAAAGTGTTTGTTGAATTAAGTTTTTACTGGTTTTCAATCAGATATACATAAAGGAAAAATTTTATTAAATTGAATTGGATCCTACTTTTGCATTCTTTTATATTTATTTTAGCAACGATAGTCTTAGCTCTCCAAGAAGAGAGGGACCCTGTCTTATTAATCCTTTGTATTCTCCAGATCATATTCTGCAGGTTCACCTGCAGCAGATTTTCAATCCGTTTTGGTTGAATGACCAATAGCTTCATCTTCTCCCATGTCTGTAATGTAACGCGACCTGAGCCCATCGTGTATAACCAGCAAGTGTGATTGACTCTGCAAGGAGGGAAACTTGAGTTGATTGTGCACATGTGTGCAGGCAGGGCCTTTGCTGGTATTTAATTTTCACATTTGCGGTTAGAGTTTTCTGAAGCCAAAATAGCATTTAAAGTGACTTAACCTGTCACCTGATCCTTTAAGTCACTCAAATATTGGTTTAGTTCTCGTTTTCTTATCAAGACATCCAAACATTGAACAAAGAAAGATCTAAATGTCAGAAATCATTCCAAAATACTTATATACATTTTGAATAGTTTTTGGTTTCAACTTAGCTTTTTTTCACAAGATATATTTACATGTTGCACATAAATAGAGATGAGTAGATGTAAAGATTTAAAATCAAGATTGTATATTCAATTCAGCAACTCTAACTGAGTAGGTAATATATCAAGGTGCTAGATTCAATAGGAGACTGCTGCCCTCATGAAGGTCGTGTACTAATGCACCCATCAGGGGTTGTTCTTGTGCATTATTGTGACTGTGTTCAGGGAAATGTGAAATTCACCAGCCTGAAAACCAAAGAAATTGCAAACTTTTGATGACTATAACAAATCTCTCTCTACTCCTAGTGAAATGATGCCTAGAAAGCACTTAACACAGTGATGGGCACATAGTAGGAACATTAGCTACCTTTCCCTTAATGGTTGAGAAGAGAATTAATCAACTATTTATAATGGAGGGGAGTGGATGGGAAATTCTTACTAGAAACTTCCATTTAGCCAGAAGGACCCAAACTGTTACTGTGCTTTAATTGAATTTATCAGATAACTGTTTAATTCATTACTTTACTTCCGCATAAACACAGAGCTAACTATATAATGTGAAGGAAATAAAATGAAAGAGAAACAAAGAAAACCTTAAAATATAAAATGTTGAAACTATTGTGAAAATTGTGAGGCACCCAAAATAGGAAAAAAAAATTCTAGAAGAAAAAACAAAACACATATTATAAATGACCTGCTTCTGAGGATAATCTAAAGCTCTTACCATGATGCCAGACACAACAGATTCGCAGTAAATGCATGGAGATTGATTGATATTGTATTAAAAGGAACTGGCTAGTGTGCTTACTGAACATGCAATTTTTAATTATAAAGAAGTAAGTATGTGCCAAAATTCTAGAAGAAAGCAGGTTTGCACAGCATCCTACAAGATGGCTTGGCCTTTGCCTGATGATACATAAAGAATCTTCCATTCTGTACCTTTCTAAGAGTCTGGCTTAAGGGAACAGGAGCACAAGCAAGGACCTGTAGTGGCTGGAAACTCAGCCTCAAGACCTGGCATTCCAGGAGCTTCTCCACTCTGCCGGGAAATTGCCCAGTTGGATAGAGACAGGGAACTGCTCTGCTGGTCCTCAGAAAGGAAGGACAGTGATGCCAACAATGACGCCTCCTCCACTGGCATCTCCACCTGGTCAAATAGCCAAACAGTTATAAAGGAGAACCTTGGTAAACCTCAGTGGGGAGGATGGAATTATGCTCAGTCAGCAGGGTGACCACAAAATGGTGAGAACACATCATCCCAGACATGCTCAATTGCTATTTGTGTTAAAATTACAAAAACACAATTGGTTGTTGGTAAACTGTAGTCGTCGTATGTTTAGAATTATTGAAGTAATAAAGAATTGGCTCTCAGTCTCATGATATTTTACTGGCAAATTCTGCTCAAACTGGTTTGGATCTAATTGTAATCACTGTGTAGGCTGAAAACTGGCTGGAACATATTAAAACAGAGCTTCCTGATCCCATGGAAATCAATCCAGTCAGAGAATGGCCAAGTGAATTGCCTCGGGGTAAATGTTAGGCCTCAACATGGCTTCCCTTCCTGTGGTACAGCCTCTGAAAGCAGTTCCATATAACACTGCAGTGTGGGCTCCTCAGCTAGCTCTGGCCAAGTCACTTAGACAAATCACTACCTGATATGTAGTCTAATTCCCACTATATCGGCCCACTTTGGTTTTGATAAGAAACTGCTAGAAAGCAGGCTCCATTTCTGTTTTTCCTGCATGTAGAGTCTACACACTGGGCTCCATTGGCAAAGTCTGGGAAGAAAAAGATGATGACACTTCACAATCATTATCTGCCACACACTGTGTTAAGCATTTTTATACATTATCTCATCATATTATCTCAACAACTCTATGTGCTAAGTATTATTATTTTATCACTTTATAGATGAGGAAATAGGTTCAGAGAGGGTAAGAAATTTGCCTGAGTTCATGGCAGAGCCAGCTGGCCTCATTCCAGAGCCCAGGTTGTCCCTGGGTTCTATGCCCTGCTGCCTACTTATGATGGGATGATGAATCTGGGTGCTTCCTGTGTTCTAAATCGAGGAAGTGGGGTCATAACTGTTGTCATCTCTCTGAAGAACTCAGAGTCTGAGTGTGCCTATAGGTAGTGCAGATGTTGCTGCTGATTTGGGAATTTACTTGGTGGAACTGTAGCTGAGCCTACCAGAATTCTGAAACAAATAAAGTTCGTCTTTCAATTCTCTCCTATCTTTTTTTACCATTTTAATGAACTTGAATTTTTAGAACAGTTTTAGATTTATAGAAAAATTGTGAAAATTGTACAGAGTTCCCATGTATCATCCCACACCCAGTTTCTCCTATTATTAATGCCTTACATTAGTAGGGTACATATGTCACAATTGATGAACCAATATTGAAACATCATTATTAACTAAAGTCAATACTTTATTCAGATTTCCTTAGTTTTTACCTAATATTCTTTTTCTGTTACAGGATCCCATCCAGGATACCACATAACATTTAGTTGTTAAGTCTCCTTAGGCTCCTCTTGGCTGTGAGAGTTTCTCAGGCTTTCTGGTTTCTGATGACCTTGACAGTTTTGAGTACTCGTCGGGTATTTTGTAGAATGTCCCTGTATTAGGTTTGGCTGATGTTTTTCTCATGATTAGACTGGAGTCATGAGTTGTGGGAGGAAGACTCATTTTCATCACATTATTCAAAGGTACACACCATTAATATATGAATTTTATCACTTTCGAGTTACACTGTTGAGGTTGATCTTGATCACCTGGCTGAGATAGTGTTTGTCAGGTTTCTCCACTATAAAGTCACTCTTTTCTCCCCTTTCCATACTATACACTTTGGAAGAAAGTCACCACGCTCAGCCCACACTTACAGAGTAAGCAGTTATGCTCCCTCCTGGAGGGTGGAGCAGCTACATAATTTATTTGGAATTCTTCAGCAGGGGAAATTTGTCTCTTCTCCATCATTTATTTATTTATTCAATCATTTACTTCCATTAATATGAACTCATGGATATTTATTTCATACTCTGAGTTATAATCCAATACTATTTTATTTATTTTGTTGTTCAAATTGTTCCAGCTTTGGCTACTGGGAGCTCTTTTAAGCTGGTTCCTGTGTCCCTTTGACATAGCCCATCATCGCAGGGTTTTTTGTTTGTTTGAGCACTTCCTTACTTTTTGGCACTACAAGATGTTCCAGGTTCTTTTTATATATTTCCTGCCCCAGTCCTAGAGTCAGCTATTTCTCCAAGGAGCTCTCTTATCCTTTTTGGGAAAGGAAACCCAAAGGATCTTGAGGGCAAAAGGAAATCATGAAGGATATTAGGCAGACAAATCAGATAGTCTGATTAGATTTGCATTTTAGAAAGATCACTTCTGTCTGGATAAGGCTGAGACTAAAGACAGAGAGTTATAGAGACTATTACAACAGTCCATGCAAAAAAAAGACGATGGCTTGAACTACACGAGTAGCAGTGAAGGACAGACACGTGAGAGGTAGGTCAGCTTACATTCCCAACACAACCCTGGGTACTCTAAGTCCTGAGACTCATCCTTCACCGGCACAAAGCACACAGAAAATTTCTGGAGGGAAAATTATTAGTAATCACTAATATTTATTGGGCACTTACTATATTCCAGGCTCTGCTCTAAACAGTGTATAACTCATTTAGTCCCCCAGTAACTGTTTGTGCTAAGTATTGTTATTGTTCTCATTTTATAGATGAGGAAATTGAGGATTGAGAAAATCAATAAGTGGGGCCTACGGTCTCATAGTGAGTAAACAGCAGGCAGAGACATGAGCCCAGGGACCTTGCCTCCAGCCCTGCATCCTTCAATACTGTGCTATGTGCCTCTTGCTGAAGATGGCTTCAAAAGCAAGAGCTCCTTGTTGCCGGAGCCATATCTCAGCTGCCTGGACCAGCTGCCAGGATTTCTAATCCTGCTGCTGCCTGCGACACTTCTGTTCCCTCTCAGTCCTAGCTTATCCCCAACAGCCAGCTTAGACTGACTGACCACCGTGCCTGACTTAGCACCTGCATCTGTACCTTCCCAGGCTACTGCCCATATGACCTGGCTCACTTCAGCATTTCCAATTTCAAAAGCACTTATTGGGCACCTGCTCTTGCCTGGCACTGGTGTAAGGTGCTGGGGATACAGGGAGAGTAAAAGACATTCCTGTTCTCAGGGGGGCTCACAGTGTGTGCCTGTGTGTGAGAGTGTGTGCATGTGTGAGTGTGTATATGTGTGAATGTGTGTGTGTGTGTGTGTGAAAATACAGCATAGTCTCTAAATCTGCTTACTCTGTGACTCCTAACTCTTTTTCAACCTCTCGCACCTGTGCTGAAGTTTGGGTTGCCCACTTGACTTGAGACCATCCTCTCCTTCAAACTCTCAGCCTCCAGGTCTATGCCCAGGTCTGGCCTCTCTCGTGTCTGTCATGACTCTTTCTGCGTGTCTGTGGGGCTTCCCATCTGTTGTCTTGCTCCACCTACACCTCCATCACTGGGGGCCACGTGGACAGCTTCCTCTCTCTCCTGCTGTTAATGGGGTCAGCCTGGGGACTATGCCAGGCCAGCCAGGTCTTCCAGACTGCTCTGCTCTGAGTCATGCTAATTTTGTTTCCAGAATTTTTTTTCATTCACAGTACTATTAGAACTTCAGACTCTTTTTTGCGCCAGAAGGAGTAGGAGGTGAATTAGGGGTGATTAGCAACCAGATTTCTTCCACCACTCCTTTCAGGCCCATCTGGATTTCTCTGCCTGACTATTTTCTGATTTGGGTCTGAGTCATTCTGCCATCAAATAGCAAGACCATTTAAATAATTTGTATTATTTATCTGATGTTTGAAGTTTCAAAATCCATGTCATATATGCTAATATCTCTCAAACGGATACTACCTGCTAGATTTAAGGAAACATCCTCCCCAGGCAGAACCTAGTGAAACCATTGCTGTGATTAATGCGGGGAGATACTAGATAATCTCGTGTGAAACTTTAAAAAGGATACTAACAGCTCTTTCTTCTTTCTCTCCAAAGATTCCAAAAATATTATGCAAGTAGGTTATGTGACATAATATTCAGTTAAGTGACACACTTAAGACTCACCATTTTTTTCAGCACCTTCTTTCTAGCTTTTTAAGCATCCTATATTTGTATTTTCCAAGTCAAAAGCAAAGTTTCCTCTTGGTCCTTTTTCTGGCCTTTCTACATTTCTGGAGAGGCAGGTCCAGAGTAAAGATTATGGGTGAGGGTAGAAAGGAAGGAAAAGTAGAAAGAAATTTTTACAGTCTTTTTACACACACGACTCTCCTTCTCACACCCCCATGTCACTTACTGCATTCTTAATCGTACTCTTATAACTCACTTTCAGAAGTTGTTTTGAAAATTAATTGCAGCAAACCAATACCAAAGTTGGAAAATAATTGAATTTTAAACTTGAGAATAGATTCAAAGGTAAACCCAAAATAATGTAGCTGTCATTGTCTTACACAACAATCTGTTTCCTGAGTGGGAGTGAAAGTGGAGGCATTTCAGCTGTGTGGGGCAATGGCACCAAAGCCACTGAATGTGTTGTCCTGTGTATCCTCCATGGAGAAATGATGGAGAACTACAGAGCAGGGCCATCTTTTCCACAAGGGGCATCTGCTAACTCCTCCAGGGCAAGAGCTTTCTCAGTGTCTTCTGCCGACAGCAGTCAGGCAAGGAAGTTCTGCCCCCAAGCAGTGGTCTCATCCACTTGTTGTCCTGTCTACAGGGCAGAAGCTCTGTTAGTGGCTTCTGGACCCAGAGCTACCCTCAACCCCCACCAGAAAACTCTCAGAGCCATTGTAAGGTGAGAACGAGCAGGTCACCATGAAGATCAGCTGTGCAATGGACAACAAGTGCACAACCTCTCTTAGACACATCCTGTGGCCCCAGCCTCCCTGATGGGGACCCCAGTGGCTGGGCATGGCTGGGCAGGGGACACAGCTGGTGACACATTCAGCTATTTTAAATGGGTGGGGAAGTAGGAGAGGAGAGGAGTTCAAGTTTTCTACTGGGGAGAATGGGGCAGGGCCGTAGCTGCCTGCAGGGACTGGAGATGGTCTTAGAAAGGCCGTTGGTTTCAGCAGAGGAGAGAAGAGTAGCTGAGAGGGTTGTGCTGTGGCTTGTTTTCTTTGCTTTCTGAAGAGGAATGACACCACCTGTTCTTCTTCTACCCATCAGACAAGCCCAAACAGGTGTTTCCACACAGGTTCTTTCCACAAAGAACATAATCATCAAAGGAGAGCTTGGAGTGGCCGAAGCTGACCCTTCACAGCAGCCCCTTGTGCCGACTCCTGCCCGACTGAGTCCTGCACCTCGGGCCCTTGGCTGAGCTTCCAGGTCTTTAGTCAGTAAGCCTCTGTGTTAGGCCAAAGTGTTCATCAGGAAAGCTGAAGCCAGAGACTGAGGTTGGGGAGGACAACAGAAGGAGAATATTTTGGCAAATGCTTTGCCTTTGTCCTACCTTTCTACCACTAGCCTTGGGAGACCTGCAGGCAAGCAGATTCTGTCATTAGTTCCCGTCTCTGTTTCAGAAATCATTACGAGGCGGTTCTTCCTCCACACCTCGTCCGTCCGTTGCAGGCCGAGCTGTCAGTGGAGCTCTGCACTCCCAGGGAATGAGCCACCGAGGGCTCCCCCAGGGCTGAGGGAGGGATGGGAGCCCAGTCCTTCTCTCTTGCTTGCCTTGATTATTTAAAATGCATTTTCAAATGGTTGGAAAAGGATCTGGCTGCTGCCGCGCTCTGTGTCTGGCTGGTTGCCTCTGATCCACTAGGTGGACATCGCCTCTGGCAGCGACAGAGTTGTGTGTTCAGAAACACAGAGTTGTTGCTTAAAGAGAGAGGGAGTGTCAGGGCTAGCCTTAGTAGGAAATTGTGCTGGGCAAGGGCCATCTGTGGGGTGTGATTCGAGGCCCCTGCACAGGCCCCGGAGTTCCCATGATCTTACCTCCATGACGATGGTCTTCTAGCTTCCCGAAGGCAGCTCACGCAGTAGCACGGATACTCTATATGTAATAACAATAATACCCATCTTATGGCACTTTAAGGGTTAGAAAATGCTTTTATTATATTGCATTTTTGTGGGATGGTCCCAGCCGAGCCAAACTTCAGCTGAAATTGTGTGGATGGTTCTAGAAAAACTTCACCCTTATTGTCCTCTTCTTGCAACTATTTCCTTTGGTGGTTTGCATGCTAAAAGAAGGAGCCTATCAGGAGGAAGTATTTGATATCAAGGTCTCTGGGGGGCATGGCAGGGGACATAGGTCAGAATGTTAGAGAGGCTGTGACCTGTCTCCAGCCCAGCCCCACAAACTGGCCTTTGAGCCCCTGATGGAGGAGATAGGCTAAGAGGAGTCACTGAAAGAGCTATTTTTCCGAGGGGCTGAGACTGGGAGACCAAGCAATGCTCTTTGGGGTGCAAATGACTTTCTGTGGCACAGGAATGTGGAGGAGGAGGGCAATCAGCCCATTTGCCCGTTTGTCCATGGAATATGGCACCACTGCAGTGACCCAGCCAGACGTAAAGGGATTGTAGCATTCTTTGGCACCTCAAGGGTTTGGTGGCTTAAATAGCCCAGGGAGGTAACCCCTAGCCTGGTGAGAAAGCACCGTTTTTATAGAGGCAGCAGATGTCACTGGGGCATGTTGGGGGAACACAAGAAAGGACTGGCCTTGAGCAAATATGTGATGCTTCAGAGACTCCAAAAATAATGGGAGACACTTTGAGACAAGTGCACGTTGAAGACCATGGTCCTGTGGGTGGAACTTAAGGGCCATGGAAAACTGCAAAACTGCAAAACCTGATTATTTATACCACACTCGAGTGAGATCTATGAACATCGATTATCTATGTATTCATCTGATCCTCATCATGGCTCTTGAGTTGAGTATTCCCATTTTATATATGAAGAAACTGAGGATTAGAAAGATGAAATGGCTTGCAGGCATTTAGCGGCAGGGCTGGAGCTCTTGTGTGTCTAACTCTCTTGCTCTTTTCACAAAGCAGACCTGCGTTTGCCATTACCACTCATGGCCCTTCCCTCTCTCAAACTTCTTCTGCCCAAACAAAAGGTAAATTATGATAAATGAGGTGAAGATTAGGAAAATGGAAGGTTAGTGAGGCAATGTGGGTGGACATCTTGGAGTACCAGGGCCAGCCTGAGGACACTGGATAAGAATGAAGATGGAGGGATCTAGAATGCACTCCAAGGCTGAGTGGCTAAGGAAGGAAAGACTAGAAGGGCAATTCCTGTCTCCCTTTACCATGCAAGTTGCAAATCATGTTCACAGATGTTTGTCCAATTTTCACAACTTATCTCCATTTTATTTATGAGAAAACTGAGGTCCTGAAGTTCAGTGACTTTTGCAAGACGATACAGTGGTGGATCCAAGATTCAGATCTAAGTCTTCCAAATACAGGTACAGCATCCTTTCTACTCTTGCATAACTTCTCACAAGCCTCTCCTTTGCTCTCTCACAACCTCATACTTTCTACGCCCTTTCTTTTCATCTAAGTTTATCTCCCTCAATGCTGATGTCAATAAAGTTTAAAAAATCAAGCAAAGACCAATGTTAAAAATTACTAAATCACTAGGGAAATGCAAATTAAAGCCACTCTAAGATACCACTGCACATCTATGAGGGTTGCTTAAAAAACAACCAACCAAACCTGATAATACCAAGTGCTAATGAGACTGTGGAGCAGCTGGAACTCTCCTACATTGCTGATGGGAATGCAAAATCATACTACAGCTACTTTGGTAAACAGTTTGGAAGTTTCTTATTAAGTTAAACACACACTTATCATGCAACTCAGTAACCCCGCTCCTAAGTATTTACCCAAGTGAATTGAAAACTTAAGTTCATACCACAAAAAGCACTACATCATGTTTACAGAAGTTTATTCATAATTGACAAAAATCTGGAAACAAGCAAGATGCCCTTTAATAGGTGAATGGATAAACCATCTGTGCTACAGTCACATGATGGAATGCTCTTCAGCAATGAAAAGAATGAGCTACCCATTTGTGCAACAATCTGGATAAATCTTAAATACGTTTCACTAAGGGTAAAAAGCTAGACCCAAAAAGCTAGACCCTGCATATTGTAAATTTTCATTTGAATGATATTCTGGAAAAGGCTAACTATAGGGAGAGAAAACACACCAGTGGTTGCCAGAAGCTGAGAGAGGAAGGATGGTTCACTACAGGGTGCCACACAGAGATAGTTTTCAGAGTACTGGAACTCTTCTGTGTGGTACTGGGGTGATGACTGTATGCATTTGCCAAAACCCATAGATTTGCGCACGACAAAGAATAAACTTTATGCAAATTTAAATGAATCAACCAGAATGTCAGAGAATCTCAAGATGGAATGCCGATTGTGACCAATGAATCTAGATGTATCATAAATGCATGATATAACCTTACTGAAGGGAGTCAGGGAACGGACATGACCTAAGTAACTCTGGAAAATGGCATTGTGACTGGATACTGCAAGGCTGAAGACAAAATGAAGATACACAAGATTACTGTATCCTAGTGGGTAAATTTGTTCCTCATAGGAACATAAGTTAGCAATTCTGAAACTACATGTACACTAGGGTTGAACAAATAAGTCAATAAATTATAGCTAATAGGAGCCAGGTTCTCATGGTCAGAAGGAAAAGTTACAAATAAACAGGGGGACAGCTAGAAGAACTCAAGGGTACTGGATTAGAATCAGAGATATCAGTCCGAACTCATGTTTATTTTAATATGTATACAGATTGATACATACAGCATAGAGTGATGTGTGTATATGTGGGCTAGTATACATACATGTATTTCGTAGGTCTGACCACCGAGAGAGCCTGGAAGCAGTAACAGCCCAGTAGCAACAAGCACATTCAGCACCAAGATCTTGGTTTTTAACAGCCATTCTCCAATAAAGGAACCAAAGCTCCACGGAGGATGGCTAATCTTGGGGCTGGGGAAAAGAAAATACAAGATGACCTGGAAGCATCTTGTAATGCCAAAAATCAAGGAAGTGCTTCAAAAAAAGAATGGTACCTGCGTGTCAAAAAGACCCAGGAGCCAGTCTGAGAAGGTCCCGGTGGGCAAAGCTGGAACAATTTGAGCAACAAAATACTTCTTCAAAAGAATTAGAACATAAAGAATAAAATAAATACCTGTAAGTCCATACTGATATAAGTACATGACTGAATGAATAATGGGGAGAAGGAACAAATCTTACAGAAGAACTCCAAATAATACATGTGGTCTGGACTTAGTGACCTGCTTCCAAAAAATTAAGCATGGAAAGGAAAAAGAGTTAGGAGTGGAAAATGCAGTTAACATCGACAGTGACAAATTTTGTTGATTTCATGTACCCTCTGAGATGATGTGACGAGAAGGACACTTCACTTTTGTGGTGTTCTTCCCTCAAACCCATACCCCTAGTCTAACCATGAGAAAACATATGATAAACACAAGTTGAAGGACATTCTACAAAATCACTGAAGAGCAGTCTTTAAACTGTAAGGTGATAACAAACAGGAAATGAGAAGACGGGAATGAGAAACCGTCCCAGATTGGAGGAGACTAAGGAAACATGATGACAAAATGTGATGTGGGATCCGGGATTGTATTCTGGAACAGAAAAAGAGCATTAATGGAAAAACTGGTGAAATCCAAATAAAGTCTGTAGTTTAGTCAATAGTATTATACCAATATTAATTTCTTAGTTTTGACAGTGTGCCATGGTTATGTAAGATGTTAACATTAGGGAAAGCTGGCCTAAGAGTAGACAGGAACACCCTGTTCTATCTTTGCAACTTTTCTGTAAATCTAAACTAAAAATTTAAAAAATTTAAAAATGACTGAAAAACCAGGGTACAAAAAGAACTGGATAACACACATGTAGAATAAATAAGCAGGGGATAATGGAAAGTTGGATGAGAGAATCGGCATTCCACAAAAGTTTTACTCCTCCAGATCAGTTGTCCAGATCATCTTGGGTCATCTGGGTTTTGGACACTTTGTCACAGTAAAGACAAGCAGGGAGTTTCAGTGGTCTGGGGGGTGGGGTGGGGTTCAGAGATTTTGCCCAAAGGTTTGGTACTGGGGAGATGTGTTCACCCATATATTGGGGAACTGAGGTTAAAATCGGTTCTTTGGAAATGTCTTAGAAGGCCAATCTAGATGAATTTTTAAAAATTAATTAATGATGTCTCCCTTTTACCTGCCATTTTGTATTTTATATAACTATAAATCTGCCATTTTATCTGCCTCCAATGTCTTGAGGTTTTGCTATCAAAGCAGCTTGAGCTCGCATTTGCTGAGGGCATTTTGCTTTGGGATTGTGCCAATACTATAGGAAATTCTAAGAACTTTCCCATCCATTTTCAAAATATGACACCCACTTGTACCTTTCTGCTGGGACCAGGGCTAGTCTTTCAAGCAGTGGAAGAGGTAGCCCAGAAGATAATTCAAGTTGTCTCCACCTCAGGCTGATCTGGTACTTTAAAGGCTTCTATTAGCAGTTTCTTTTTTATATTAAGCACACCTCTTGCCAGCCTCTGCACCTTTTGCTCCATATGTGACAGAGTGAGCATGATGGGGTCATATACTGGATTCCCTAGAAAACAGGCTTAGAGGCTCTTAGATTTGCACATGGGAGGTTTATTGGGGAGTGCTCTTGGGATTAACACCTGCGAGGGATGAACACAGCTGGACTCAGCAGAGGGAGAATTTGAACTGTGATGCAGTTGCAACAGTCTCAGACAATCCTACAGGTAATGCTGGAGCTAAGATGGCCCTTTATAGTGGAATGATTGAGGAAAGAGAGTGGTGCCCCACCCCATAGCTAGTTATTGGATATAGTTCTTGGGGAACATACCCTAAGTTGTTGACTTAGGGTATATATTGCCTCCTGAAGGATGACATCTCACACTGTTAGGGTATCTTCTCCAAGAATGGCACCTCAGCTTCCCTGTCTAAAGCTTGTTCCAGAAGCTTCTGGAAGGTGAGAAATATGATAAAACTAGTAAATCCTATGGTCATGTGCATACTGCTACACCTCCTTTTAAGGAAAGTGGGTCCCATGGTCTGATGTGACATTATGTGCAATCCAGTGACAGTGGATCAAAAACTCAACAAGGCAAATCCACACTCAGAATATGTGCCGGTTTCAATCAGGATAAACGGTTGCCCCTCCTAGGGTGGAAGGGATCCAATGTAATCGACTGTGACCAAGTGACTTGTTGGTCTTCTCATCACGTGGTATGAGGGGCTTATAGTATATATCTTTTTTTTTTTTTTTTTTGAGGAAGACCAGCCCTGAGCTAACATCCGTTGCTAATCCTCCTCTTTTTGCTGAGGAAGACTGGCCCTGGGCTAACATCCGTGCTTATCTTCCTCTACTTTATATGGGACGCCGCCACGGCGTGGCTGACAGGTAGTGCGTCGGCGGGCGCCCGGGATCTGAACCTGCGAACCCCGGGCTGCCATGCGCGGACTAAACCGCTGCACCACCGGGCGGCCCCCATAGTATATATCTTTAAGTTATCACAGTCTGCCTTCAAGTGATAGTATACCACTCCAGGTATAGTATTTTTGTAGTATAGTATTTTGATAGTATGGTATAAAAATCTTTCGGTGTTACGCTTCCATTTCTCCCCTCCGGGTCATTGTACTATTGTTGGTATACATTTAATTTCTACATATGCTATAAATTGCACACTACATTGTTACTATTTTTGTTTAAGCAATCAATTTTGTTTTTAAGAAATTTAAATAATATTAAAAAGTCTGTATTTACCCATTTAATTGCCATGTCTTGAACCTCTCAATTCCAAATTGCTTTCTAATTTCACTTTACTTCTGCCTTAAGAATTTTCTTTAACATTTCTTAAAGTAGGTCAGGTGGTGATGAATTATTTAAGCTTTTATATGTCCCCAAAAGTCTTCATTTTGCCTTCATTATTGAAAAATATTTTTGCTTGGTTATGAATTCAAGGTTTAAAGTTTTGGGTTTTTTTTTTCCTTTCAATGCTTTTAAAATGTTGACTCCTTGTGTTCTTGCTTGCATTGTTTTGAGCCAGAAATCTGATGTCATGCCTATCTTCGTTCCTCTGTTTTCTCTGTCTGCTTTTAAGATTTTCTCTTTATTGCTAGTTTTAAGCAATTTGATGATGTGTCTTGGAGCATTTTTCTTTTTTTTTTTTTTTGTGCTTAGGATTTGTTGAGCCTCTTGTATCTGTGGGTTTGGAGTGTTCATCAAATTTGGAAATTTTTTGGCATTGTATCTTCAAATATTTTTTCTCTATCTCCCTCACCCTTTCAGGGATTCCAGTGTGTCATCTCAGACATTTCAGAAGTCCTATTTATACCTTCTTTATGTCTTTCATGGTTCTACTTAACATGGTCAATCTTTCCTCTACATTCTTCTAGGACTCACCTCCTTTGTTTCTTGTCTCTCAACCATCACCGTCTTTCATTCCCTGATGTGCAATGTCTTGAAAATCATTGTTTCATTTCTTTTTATTGGTTTGTCAGGTTTTTTTTTTTACAGATGGGAAAGTAAATCTAGTCCCTATTACTCCATCTTGGTAGCAAATCAAAATTCCTTATAGGTACTTTTTAAAATCCCAATCCTCTTTTAAATGTAAATTTTACCATAAAGAGTGACCCATTAAATTCCTGACACCTCATGTCAGATATTTATGGTTACCCACCTAATGCCTACTATCCCTTTTTCCTTGCTAACAGAGCCTCAATTTTGTTCGGGTATGAATATTCTAAGCCTCAGGGAATGCAATAGTTTGTTCTTTGCCATGAAAAAAAGCAGCTCTACTACTCTTTGTCAGTGAAGTTGTGGGCATGTGACCCAGTCTCCTGGGGAATTTCTGGAAAAGATTTTCTCCTAGAAAATGGAGCTAGAGATAGAACAAAGCCCTTTTCTGCTCCCCTTCATTCTGTTCTTAGAAGAGTTGAATTAATTAATTATTATTATTTTTTTTTTTTGCTGAGGAAGATTTGCCCTGAGCTAACATCTATTGCCAATCCTCCTCTTTTTTCGCTTGAGGAAGATTCGCCCTGAGCTAATATCTGTGCCAATCTTCCTCTATTTTGTATGTGGGTCGGAGTGCACTGAACTTAACCACTAGGCAATGGGTTGATCCCTGTTCTTGGAAGATTTTGAGAGAGGATTTGATACTTGAATCTGTCAACTAGCTTGCATCTATGTGGCAATAATTAGAGTATTATTGTTAAACACAGAAAGAAAGAATAGGAGAATCCTAGGGAGGCTGATGCCCACATTGAACCACAGAACTATCTCTGGGCTCACCTACCTTTGGACTTCCTGTTAAGTGAGATAATACATATTCCTAATATTTAAGCCACTGTTTTTCAGACTTTCTATGACTTGCAGCCAAATATATCTTAACTGATATCTACTTTTACTATGACTCAGTTTCTCAGATTTACCTGATTACTTTCTTCCAGAATAGGAAAACTTATGTTCTGGGAATGGAGGTTGCTATCAGAGAAGGTGGAATCCCAATGGCAAACCACCTACTTCACAATTTTTCAAGGGAGTGGCACTACCTAGCCAGGACTGTAGGCAGTCAGAGGGCCTTGTAGACTTTGCCTCTTAATGTTAGAGTCATTTAATAGACAATGGCTATGTAGAAGTTATGCTGGTAGGGAACTAGATGACAATGTCCCCAGAAGGAGAGCTGCACTGATTCTTGAGTGGAATACTAACTTCCAATGCCCGTGACCCACAGGATAAAAAGAAACCCTAGCCAAAGTTACTTGAAATAATATATATTAATACAGTTCCATCATAAATAATACATGCTGTTAATATGGCTTTAAATAATGTATAATGCTAGATTTGCATAATAAATAATACATAAATATGTAATCATCCTGTGAAGTCATATGAAATTAGTAATCATGAAGGAAACTTAACCTATTAACATGCTATGAGAGGAAAGGCTTGCAAGTGGCTCGGAGGGCCTTAATCAGTGCTGCTGTGTAATGTCTTAGCTGAGAGAAACACCAACCTTGTGTAGAAAGTATTTGATCTGTATATCTTATGACTGCAGAAAAAGAGACCTCTAATGAATAGTCAGTAAAGGGGTTCTGAGGTTTATAAAGACAACATTGTGTTTTTAAAGTCTCTCATCCATCATCTATTGAAAGACTATCGAAGAGTTATTTCCTAAAAATGCGGCAATGCAAACCATTGTCAACTACTCAAACCCTTCCATTTCTCCAGGGATTAACTTATGTTATTTTACTTAACGGTAACCCTAGCAACCCTATGAGGCACACACCATTATCTCCACTTTCCAGCTCAGGGAACGGTGGGTGGGAGAGGTGAAGTGACTTACTCAAAGCCACATGGCTAGTCAGTGGCAGGGACCAGTATATCACTCTCCTGGAACCAAAGCCTGTGGTTTTCCCTTCACTATGTACTACCCTGTCTCTCACTTCTAATGAAGCTCTTCTCTACGGATTAAGATCCTGGATATTTTATAATTCAGATTCAGCAAAGCTTTGAAGAATTCCTTCAGTGTGTTTGACACTGTGCTAGACAGCTCATATAGGTGATGTCACTTGTCCCACAATAATCCTATTGGGTGTTTGTCCGCTCATCTTACAGATTAGAAAACCGAGGCTCGGAACAAGGAAGTGCCTTGCCCAAAGCCTCAGAGCATGAGGTAAAGCCAAGTCCTGTGACTCCAACCACAGCACTCTACCTCTCAGGATCTTGGCTTTCACCAGAGAGCAGACCCAAGACCCCTGCCTGGTGAAATTGATTGGCTTTCTTTTGGAATAGGAGAGGTAATGTTCTAGGAGTGCAGGTTGCTGTCAAGAGATTTGGGGGCACCAAGGGCAAACTTTCTCCTTCACAAATTTTCAGAGGGCTGGCACTGTGAGCAGCCTCAGGGGCATAAGTAGCCAAGCCTACCCACGGCGCTTCACAAACACTCAAATTCTTGAGTCCTTCATGTTCCACGCCTCTAAAGTATACAATTGGTTAAAGACCCCGTTCTCTGGTAATAGCATTCTTGGAAATCGTGCTTTGAGATCAATTCTTCTGGGAAAGACATAACCTACTGAAGAGGTACTGAGAAGAGTCGAAACCATAAATGTCGAGCAGACCCAGGAGAGTAAATATAAACCGCTTGCATCTTTCAGGCTAAATTATAGCTTATCAAGCACACATTAAACCTTTAAGCCTTTTTTTCCCTTAAGTAAGAATAAATCTAAGTTGACTATTCCAGCATATGTATTTGTTTTCCCTACACTGTCTATAAACCATGTCCAAGGTGAGTATTTATAAGCCTGAGTGAAAACTAGACAAACAATTCTGAGAATAAGTGACAACTATAAGTTGATGATAAGACAGTCACAACAAAGGAAACGCTATGCATTAAGTGATTTTTCTTGCAAATCCTTTATACATATGTCAGGCTGTGTGCTGGCAGGGTGAAAGAGAATAAATCCAAGAGAATACCCATCTAGGAAAGGGTTTTTAAGCAAATGCTCTCTTGTACGCATAAATCAAACAAATAGTGATTATAAAAAACCCAAATGAACAGCCTAGATTTCCATGGAATTTTGCACAATGAAGTTATTTAGCAATTGCACAATTTATATTTATGGAACACTTTACAATTATTTCCTCATTAAATCTAATGACACTTCTGGCAAGTAGATCCATACCATTACTTTAATTTTACAGCCAAGGTAACTGAAGCAGGGAATTGTTAAGGAACTTTCTCAGATTGCACAGCTAGGTAAGGGCTGGCCAAGGACTTTATTTCAGGACTTCTGCTCCCACAATCTTGAGTTGCACTTCTAAGGTAGTGGTCCAGTTGCCTCCTGGCTCCCTCCTTGATGAGGGACTGGTTGGGGGCATACCTGGACATCTGGGGGTGATAAAGGCTGACTCATGGCAGTAAGTCTAGAATTGCCAGTGGTTGGCATCGGTGTTAGCATTTCTGCTGGAATGGGAGCCCCATCAGCATGTCAATGCGTGTCTATATGAGGCAGACACATCTGCAACAGAGCCTGGTTTGAGATGATCATGATGGGAAATCTAAAGCTGTAGTTCTCGGCCCAGGCTGCAACACCAGGGGGCTTTAAAAATAAACCAATATCCCAGGATCAACTAAATTTGAATCTGTGAGATTGGTGCTTGGACAGAGATATTTTTGAAGAGTGACCTAGGTTTTTCTAACTCATTGCCATTTTCAACTCTAAGAGTTGAAAACTGCTGGTATAAAGATCTTTCCAGGTCTGCTGTACATGGTTGGGCAGGTTGTTCACTGCACAAGGACACCTGACTGAGGGACCAGTAAGGATGAAACTCAGCCCACACACGATGTGCCCTAATTTGGAGGTGGCATCTGTTCTCAAAAAATAGTCACCTTTGATCTAATTCCCACAAAGTGGTCCCTGGGTTTTCTTCTATTCCTGGATATGCATTGCTACATATCCTACATATGAAATATGTATGAAAACATATCTGTTTTCAGCTTATTTTTTTGCATTCATTAGAAATTATAGTTAATATCTACTGCATGCTGGGCACTTGGTATGCATGGGGCAACAACCACAAAACACTCCCAGTCCTGTCCTGATGGAGCCCACAGTCTGTTGGGAAGACAAGTGGTTGAACAGGGAGTTACACAACAGAATGGGAAGTGTTCCAATGGGCTGAGTGCAGGAAGCTGGGGAGGACAAGGGCGGGGCACTCCACCCAGACCTGGGGCTCAGGGGGACCTCATGGTGGAGGTGGTATAAAAGGGAGGTGATGGCATTCAAGGCTGAGTGGCAGCATTTGAAGAAACCTGGAATCAAGAGACACTGAGGATTATTGGGAAATTGGCAGTGGTTCAGCCCATCCACCTGGGGCATTGAGCGAAGGAAAGCGGGAGGGAGGGTTGGGGAGTGTGGTAGGTTCTCCCAGTCTTCCAAGAGCTGGGTTGGCCACTTGCAGACTTAATCACTGTGCTCCACTCCCCAGTCCTACCCTCCTCCTTCCGTCTTTCCATCCTCTCTGCCTCCCTTCCATCTTCTTTTCAGACAACAGCCTTTTATTAGAGCAGAAAATACTTAAACCACTTGCACCCTTCTTTCTGGAATCTCTAACTCCAGGCACTGGAAAGAAACAGAAAGCTTGGAAGCAGGCAAAGGAACAAACAAGCATGGGGACAGAGATGCCACCTGGCATAACATCACAACTGACATAGATTCCTCCTTGCTCACCACTCTCTTTACTTGATATGCCTGGTCCTGAATTCACATTCAAAACACCACCTTAATCCCTGGCAGGTGGGGATGGGGTGGAGTGGGGGAGTGGGGTGGTTAATGAAACACTCTTGGTCAAGAGCTCGTGAAATTGTTGAAGCTGGGTGATGAGTGGTTGAGTATTTACAACACCAGCCCTCTATTTCTGATCATGTTAGAAATTTTCCATTATAAAAAAGAGAAAAACAAAAACAAATTTAAGATCCTCTGCTGCTTCTTGTTTTCTTTCATTTTGCTTATCATTGCCTCTAGTGTTACTCTGTTTTTTAAAAAAATCTGGTTTGATTTGATTCGGGTTCTATTTTTTATTTTAAAATAGTATGCCTTTGGGGCCAGCCCAGTGGTGTAGCGGTTAAGTTTGCGCGCTCCGCTTTGGTGGCCTGGGGTCCGCAGGTTCGGATCCCGGGCGTGGACAGACACACCACTTGTCAGCCATGCTGTGGCGGCGTCCCATATAACGTAGAGGAAGATGGGCACAGATGTTAGCCCAGGGCCAGTCTTCCTCAGTGAAAAAGGGGAGGATTGGCAACAGATGATAGCTAAGTGTTATCTTCCTCACACACACACACACACACACACACAATACTATGCCTTAATCTTATTCATAGGGCTATTTTAATGAGCCAAATTTCCTAATCTGTTAAAATAATGATTCAGTTGATCAAAATTCACTTCACTCCCAAACTTTAGGAGTGGATTGTATAATATACCCATTCATTCCCTTCATATTTGGCCTCTCACGTTTCTGATAGATGGCTTTCCTTCCCCTCTCACCGTGGCCATGGCAACTTCCAGTATTCAGAGATTCAGTCAGGCTGACACCTCTGTGAAACAGGGACTGTTTCTCCACTTACAATTGAAAGGGCTGCAATGAGAACGGGGGATAATGGACATTCAACTTTTGAACAACTTCAACCCCGGTACCTCCAAGCCAATGGCATCCCATTTCCACGCATTAGCTTGCTGCAAACACACAGCAAATAAGTTTCTACCTTCCAGGGCGTGAGAACTCACACTTGTAAACTGGAATGAGACTTTACACAGACCTCCAAGGCTGCAGTCATTCACTTTGTTTCACAGCATCCTAGAGTAACAGCATACATGTTGGCCATTAAACATGGCCTCCTCTGGACAGCCATGGGCCTACAGTACATCTACCGTACACAGGTATCACTGTGTTTTATGCTCTTGTTTACACCTGCTCCTCCCCATAGATGGAGCTCCCTGAGAACTAGGGCAGGACAGTCTTTCCTAAACTCCCAGTAACAGGTGTTCTATTTGACCCATGGTAGGTGATCCACATGTGTTGAGTGAATGAATGGTCAAATATAGTAAAATTTAAGCCTATTTAATTTGGAAGGAATTTATTTGAAAATACTGTATTTGGAAATACAGAATAAATACATCCCATATTTGTCCTCCAGCAGGCACATACGGCTCTGTTGTATCCATCTTTTGATGGCCTCACCTCCCATACATGTGAACTATGACTTGGCTTCCTAAGGCTGAATCTGTCTGATCAGAATGCAGCCATTCTGCCCCAACTCTACCTCTTCCAAATCAGTTACTTGAATGAAAAAGAGAAAGAGAAAAATCAAACTTCTAATCAGTGCTTTTGTCAAGACTGAATAATCAGCTTATTGATGAAGGATTTCTATTATTTCAACCAGTCTCTATAGCTTCATATGGCTACAACTAAAGTCTTCATGGCTCTCGTCTATTCCCAAAGGCCAATTAAAATCCTTTCTGTGCTGGGATCTCCAAAAGGCCCAAAAATGGGGTTAGTGAGTGTATAAGGAAAGAACCTTCTCTACAACAAGACAATGGGGAGTGAATTTGCTCCACCCTCTCTTTGTTGGTTCTATCTCTAGAACACACAGGAAGTGGATGAAGATTCACAGCCCATTAAAGAGAAGACGCACCCCTAAGCTGCATCTTAAAGGAAAACAGAAGGGAGAGTCAGCAGGCTCTGCCCTGCTATGCTACTGAGAAGTTACTAGATTACACAGGCATCCAGCCATAAATTTGCTTCCACTAGCATAAATCACACAACGATGACAGAACTGAACATGTGCTAAAGCCAAATGTGCACATTACGATTCTTTTGTCATCTCCTCAACCAAATCTTAAAACAGGAATTTCATAGCTCTGCTCTTCATTTGAAACCTTACAATTTCTTAATGGACCTGAAAGGGTAAGCAGTCTCAAACAGCTGTAGCTGAAGCATTCCTCTTCTCACTTGCCCTCTCCTGCCAGTTTTCAGTGCCCTCTGACCTCTACGTGGGGGAAGGAGCCACACAGACACTGACTTTGCCACTCCTTGACCATTCACTTGAGTTCATTTTACAGTTGAGGAAACTGAGACTTGGAAAAGTTGAGACCACTTCCCACAGGGTTGCTTGAGTATCATGGAGCTCACCAGTAAAAAGGCCCTTAGCCTGGGCTCTGTGCCAGAGGTGCGCAACAAGGTGAGGAGCCCCGTCCTCCGGCTGCCTCGCTGAGGTGCTGCGTCTCCAGCCCTCTGGAGTCGTGCCTCCTGTCGTTTCTCTTACTCCATCATTGTCCTGGCTGCTCCTCAAGGCCAGCGCCCATGTCTCCTTTTTGTCTTGTGGTACCTTCTCTCATCGGGCACTCAATAAATGTTTTTGACAGACTGGCTGATTGCCTGACTGACTAAAGATGGCATCTTTCCACCAAGGGCAAGTATCCTTCATTGCCTTTATTTACTACTTAATGTCATATGGTGTCATCAGCATGATATAATTTTCCTGAAATGCACATCAGGATTAATAAGAGAGTTAAAGAATTCCAAATTGTTGGAGGGTATTGGTCCTAATTAGTATCAAATCATTAGTAACAGGGCTTGAGGAATGTTTACAGGTGTAGAAATCTTTTGAGTTAAACATGTCAATTTAACCCTGGTTTTTATCTAAATGTCCCCATTTTTATCACATCATTTGTGTGCATATTAGAGAATTTTCAACTGTGGTTACTTCTTATTACTTTAACTTTGGGAGACAAAAATTAAGTATAAGAAGCACACTTTATGCTGTTTTAACAAATGACAAGAACAAACAAACAAAACCATTCTCTTTTTTCCATTTGAAGATCTCCCTTCTTTTCAACAAATTGTCCACAGGCCTTGGAATCAAAGTGAAGGCATCTCTGGTCCAAGCTTCATTCATCACCATTCTTGCCTGTCTGATTTGCAAGAGGATGGGGGAAAACAGTTACGTTCAATCAGGTCCTTGGACAGCTTTTTCTTAGTAAAACATTAAATAAAAACATATATATACGCACACACCTAGAACATAGTAAATCCAGTTTTATGAGGATTATGAAATGGTTCTGAATTTTAAAACAGTCCATCCATTTGTCACTTCCTCTCGTCTGCCTTTCTGTTAAAATCTCCATCACCATCGCTTTCACAAATGCTCCCCAAATGCTGTCAGATGGGTTATCATTGCCTTGCACTGTTGTCCTTTTGTTAATTTTGGATAAAGTCCTTGAGTGTAGCACTATTATTGAACTCATTTCTGCTTAGGTCTCAAGTTTCCAGAGCTCCTCTATTAGCAAGTGGCAGTGCACCCTATAGGCACAATAAATAAATAATACCACACTGAAGCTATAACAAATCACAAAATACATTATTAAAAAATTAAGAAATAAATATCCCCCTCTTACTTAAATAGAGATTGATTTTATAATGTGGAATGCTGAGGAGAGCTGCTCCAAGATGTATGAAAGCCTGGGGACACAGAGAATACACTGTAATGGGCATTTTGCTCCCTCAGCCAGAGGAAAAAAATCCTCTCAGTGAATGGATGTGTTTGTGAGATGGAAGCTGATATTCTCTGTTTGTTCACCAGCTAGGTATGATGCACTGCCGGCTCCGTCATGTGAGGGTGGAAGGACCTCCAGGACACATCCGTCTTTCCTAAGCACAAACCGTTAGTCTGAATGAGGGTGATGAAGACAAATGTTTTCCTGGAACTGAAGTTGGAGAAGCACTGTTTCTTTCCTTTAACTTTAAATCACAATTCCGCCTTCCAAAAAGATGTTCTCAAACCAGGATCCTGCCAAGCTTCCTCCAAGTTGTTTTATTTAATGAGGAGAGGATATGGCATAGATCTCTCCACAAGGTTTACATTTCAAGAAGAAAAATGAAATACGATGCCTTCTCCAGAGACATCAAGATTTTCTGTAGAAAAGACAAAGCCTATGGGGTCCCTGGACTCTCAGGAAGTCACTCTTGTGTCACTTCCCTTGAGGTTTGTATGGGGCCATCGATTCACCGGAGGCCACTGCTTTTCTACTGAAGAAGCTACCATGGCCTCCACTCCTCCATCCTGAGACAGTGTGGGGTTTCTCTACCCTGCCGTAGATACCCCAGGACTGAGCAAATCTTGCTGACTTCACTGCCCTGGCAAAGACTCCCAACACCTCTGAATAAGGGGAGAAGACAATGGCTTCCAGTTGCCCGCCCCCGCAACTCCAAAGTCATGCAAGAAGTTTACTCTGGTGGCACATAGAGAGAACCACTTCATTTCCTCATCTCCTTGCTCTCTGTAAAGGATGCTGGGGGATTTTCAAACATCCTCCCAGAGCTGGGAGTGTAAACCCATGCAGAGAGGAGTTCCCACTAATGAGTAGTTTTTAACAGACCACTCGAAATTGTTTACTTACAATGAGCTGATCCACTGGGGGATAAGACAGTAAATGAGTGAGCCCTTCTGGTTCCACAGGCTCTTGGGGCACCATTTGCCAAAAGCTTGGCTTGTCTATATGTTTTTGATTATGACTGTGTCCTTTGTCTCTCTCCTGCAAGTAGCAAGGGCATATAGTACATATAGGCGAGGATCGTAGTTGTGAATTAGCATTTGCTTTTATTATTCTTCACGGAGAGATTTTTCTCATCTACACCAGAAATTCTCTGGAACGTGCAGACACCCAGGAGCCTGGGCTCACAGAGACTCTACCATTTTCAATGTATAGTTTCCGAGGTCACCCTGGACATTAATACCTGACTAATAAATGGAGAAGAGAAAAATGGAAGAACACAGGGAGGTTTTTCACATGTCAAGCCTGCTGTGGAATATATTACTTCTATGCATGTTAAACTGGCCAGAACTAGTTACATGATCTTACCTATATTCGGGTGGGGCTGGCAAATGTCCTCCCTAGTTGGGCATCAGCATGCTGATGGTGAAGATTGCAACAACAGAAAGTCAGAAGGTTGGTGAGAAACATGTTAGCTGGCATCCAAGACCAGTTAAAACTCTGTGTAGAAAAGGTGAACTATTCCACACCCCAGTGGAAGTCTGAAATTCTTACAAAGATCTTGGTGAATTCTTAGGGATTTAAATTCTCAAGATGATCTCTGCCTTTGGACTCCCACTTCTGTACCTATTGTCTCCACTCTGCAGTGTGGTCAGTGCAAATGCAAAAGGCAGCCCCTTCCTAGTTTTGCGTGCATGTGTGCGTGCGTGTGAGCACACACACACACTCTCTCTCTCTTATTCACCTATGTGAATAAGGTAGATCCTACTAAAACTTTATGGATCATGGGGATTTATGGATCACATTGCAATTCACATAGCAGACAACTTCCCATCCATGTTAATCCTGCCACTGAGATTTTCTCACGGCCTGTGCCATTGCCAAGAAACGTCCAATTTCTTGACGCCTCACTGGCTTACTGGTCTTCCTCTCTCCTTTCCCCTGCTTTACTTCTCTTCTCTCCCCATCCCAGAAGTAAAATTCCTAATTCCTCTGCTTGCCTCATACACAGCACATTGGTTTGCTCAAGCCCCTCCCTCCAACCCCTACAGTTTGTCAAGGTGTTTCCCTGAAGAGATACCGGGAAAAGAATATTTTTTACCAGGCTACATCAGTTAATTCTCAGGAAGTGTGTCACCTCACTCTTTTGAAAGCACTGTTATAGCTGTTCATTTATTTACTCAACAGCAGTGTCAGGCGTTGTGCCAAGTGCAAGAACATAGTGGTGAACAGGACCAATACAGGCCCTACCTTCAAGAAGCTTACACTTGAGCAGGGAGACAGTGAGAAACAAGTGAGCTGACTTATAAGAAAATCGCAATTGTGGTAAATGTTACGAGGGAACAAATCAAGGGCTGAGACTGAAAATACTGATGAGGGAAGCCTATTCTGCATAAGATACTCAGGAAGTCCTGCCTACAGAAAAAAAGTGTCATTTAAACCAAAATTTATAAGATGAGAGGGAGCTAACCATGTGGGAAAAGGATTTCATACAAAAGAAAGAGCAGAGACCCTAGGGGAGGACAGAGCTTGTCCTGTCATACAACCAAAAAAAAGCAGGTTTAGGCATATGGCGAGACCCACTATCTCTCCACCAAACCTCTCCTTCCACAGTGTTGATTTGTGGCTGGGAAGTGGCTGCCCAATCAGGGACTACGTTTCCCAGCCCATCTAGATAGGGGAGGCCATGTGACTCACTTGTGACCAAAGGATGATATAAACCAGACTCATCCTCACCTGCAGTCCTCCACTGTTTCTCTCCCTCCATCTGCTGGCTGGATATCGACACCCAAGGAAACATTGAAGTCACTTCATGAAGACAATAGAGTTTCCATCAGTCCAGGTTCCTAAGTGACTGCATGGAGCAGAGTTCCTGCTCCCAGCTGCCAATTGAGTATATTATATGAGTGTTTTTAGTTATTTATTACTGTGTAACAAATTACTCAAAAATTTAATGATGTAAAACAACACACATTTATTATCTGCCAGTTTCTGTGAGTCAGAAATCTGGGCATCGCCTAGTTCAAGCCTCTGCTTTAGGATCTCTCAACAAGGCTTGAATTAAGGATTTGTCTGAGGCTGTGTTCTCATCTAAAGTCTCGACTGGGGAAGAACCTGCTTCCAAGCTCACATCTGTGGTTGTTGACAGGATTCAGTTCTTCGGGGGCTGTTGGACTTTGAGTCTCAGTTCCTTACTGGTGGTTGGCCAGGGGCTGCCCTCACTTCCTGTCCTTCCTCCAGCTTGCTTCAGTAGGGCAAGTGTGCACAGAGCACCAGAGAGAAAGAATGCTGGTAGATGGAAGCCAGTCTTTACAAGCTAATCATGGAAGTGACATTCCATCACTTTTACCATAGTCTATTTGTTAGAAACAAGTCACTCGATCCAGGCCAAACTCAGGGGGAAGGGGTTACACTAGGGCATGCACACTGGGAGGCAGGGATCTTTGGTAGCCATATCAGAAGTTGCCTACCACTGTAAGATGTAAACCTCTGTTGTGGTAAGCCACTGAGATTCCAGGTTTTATCAGTTACAGCAGCTGGCATTACCTTAAGTAACACAGCAGAGAGCAGCAGCTGATGGCTCTAGTAATGTGAGGTCAGAGCGGGCCAGGTCAGGCAATGCCTTATAAGCAGTGATAAGAAACTGGCTTTTATTCTAAGTGCAATGGGAGGTCATTGGATTTAAGCATGACAGAGAAGACATCCAAATTTTGTTTCTTGCTACTGTTTATAAATGAACTGGAAGGGAACAAGGGTAGAAGCAGAACTTATCAGGAGGCTGTTGTCATCTGATGCAGTGTTGGGTAATAAAGAAAAGAGGGTGTGATGGTTAATTTTATGTGTCAGTTGGCTGGGCCACAGTGTCTAGATATGTATTCAAACATTTTTCTGGATGTTTATGTGAGGGTGTTTTTGGATGAGATGAACATTTAAATCAGTGGACTTTGAGTAAAGCAGATTGCCCTTCAAAATGTGGGTGGGCCTCATCCAATCAGCTGAAAGGCTGACATCCCCCGAGCACAGTGAATTTTGGAGCAGATGGCCTTTGGACTTGAACTACAATATCAGCTGTCTCTCCTGGGTCTCCAGCCTGCCAGCCCACCCTGTGGATTTTGGACTTGCCAGTCTCCATAATTGTGTGAACCAATTCCTTAAAGTAAATCTCTCTTTCAAACATACACACATCTTATTGGTTCTGTTTCTCTGGAGCCAGGACTAATACAGGGGCTTAAGCCCACCCAATATGGAGCAGGAGCAACAGCCATGGCAGCAAATTCTGCTATTTTTGAGTACTGATTCTGTGTTCCAGGCTCTCTGCTAGATGTCTCATACACATCATCTCATCCAATCATTCAGCAAGTATAGATTTTTACACCCATTTTACAAATGAGGAAATCAAGACTCAGAGAGTTAAATGAATTATCCAAGGTCACATAACTACTAAGTGGCAGAACTGCCTGATCAATTTGTCAGAAGCCCACTTTTTTCAAATGATGCAATGAAAAGATGAATAGCAGCAGTAACAAAAAAATCAAGTTTGGTGCTCTAAATCTGAAATTCCATTTTGCTGACGGTTAAGCAAATTCATTAAATCCAGTACATTTTCCTTATGTATTAAAATAACATTTGCAATCTGCAAAGGGCCTTTCTTTCTGCTAACGCACAGCAATTATATCTTTACACTGCAACTGCAAATCTGGTTTTTAGTTTTCCCATTTTGTTTCCATAAAGCATACTTTTACAGCCAATTGTTAACGGATTAACAACTTTGGGTTAAATCCATCAGTCTGCTCTGGTTTACCTCCCTGGCTGTGAGAGTCTGTTGACAAGGACAGAGAACAGAGGAGCTGGCACTAACTTAAACAGGCCACATGGAGCATTAGGTCCCCCAATAAACATTTATTATGTCTCTGCTAGGTTCCAGACACCATGCTATGCATTCTGGATTCTATTTCATCAGCAGCAAGGAGTCTTCCTAAATCTTCCGAGTTCTCAGAATATGAAAAAGTCCTCATCAGGAAATAAACACACCTAAATAGCAAAATATTTAGTTTCAGGGGGCCGGCTCGGTGACACAGAGGTTAAGTTCTCGCATTCCGCTTTAGTGGCCTGGGGTTTGCCAGTTCGGATCCTGGGCGTGGACCTACTCACCGCTCATCAAGACATGCTGAGGCGGCATCCCATACAGAAGAGCTACAGCTCTGCAACTATGATACACAACTATGTTCTGGGGCTTTGGGGAGAAAAAAAAAGAGGAAGATTAGCAACAGATGTTAGTGCAGGGCCAATCTTCCGCAAAAAAAAAAAAAAAAGCTTTAAAAAAATTGTTTCAGAAATACAGCCAATTTGATGTGTCCAAAGTTTTTCTATCCTATCTATCTATCTATCTATCTATCTATCTATCATCTATCTATCTATCTATCTATCTACCTATCGTTCTATCCATTGACCCATCCATCCATCTCTCTCAACAGTTTCTAAGCAATGATATCTCAATAGCAGTACTTGGAAATACTCAACAAAACAGTAACATCTAAAACCCCCTCTCTATTGAACTTCTTTTCTGTAACCTACAGCTGCCAAACAAGTCACTCAAGAGCTGCAGTCATTTGAAAGGTGGAGATTGTTAATGCCCAGGATTTAACCCTCTGCCCCATTCACACAGCTGTACTCCTGCTTCTGGGGGACAGGAATTCAGAAAAACATTCACACTTAGTTTTGCCGGAGTGGGAGGGATGTAAGGAGAAAGTCAGAGTTTTTATTCTTGTAGTTTAAGTGAATTTAAAAAGCAGAATGCATTGAAAGAAGGACACGAAGACGTTATACAAAAACAAAGAATCCTCCTTGAGCCCGTTACACCTCCTCTGTGCCACAGGCAGGTCACTGTCATTACATACAAGACGGCATGAAAGAGTTAAGTAACAAAAGCTGCTGACAAGGCAGTAAGCAGATCTAACTCCAGCTGCAGAAGTCTCGTGAGGGTGGAAGGTGCAGAAAGGACAGGGGTGGTATTACAGAGTGGAGTAAAGAAAGCAACCACAAAGGAGTGAACTTCTGAGTAATCTGGAAGCGAAAAACCCAGCTTCACTCTCTGTCCATAAAATCCCTCACCCTGTGAGAGCAGCTCGAGCTTTGTAGGAGGAAGCATTCACAGACAGTGGCATTTGGAAAAGGCATTTTGCCCAAGGCACCAGCAGAATACATTTGTCATCCGAAGGCAACACATGGGGAACGTACCTCCAGCTTTTCAGTGTTGCACAGAACTGTGCTGTCACCAACAGGAACAGAAAAAGCTAGAAAGAGAAATGCAAATGATGGAGTCTGAATAGTTCAAAAGAGAAGGTCCCTGAATTGTGAAGACTAGAATTTCTAAAATTACAGACAGGATGATTGATACCTGCCTGGAATACCTGGAATAGTACATCCACTTAAGAAAGTGGCCTTTCAGGTTGGGGCCAGCATGGATCTGCTTTGGAGAGAGGCAGTGTGGATTGGCATGCAGAAGTGTGTTCAAGGGCAGTGGAGCAGCAGGATGGTGAAACCCTGCTTCGTCTGTGGTAAGGGCATTTGCGGGGCAAGGAGACAGACAAGGAACAGAGAGGGAAAGTCACTCGCTTGCATCTTGCAGAGTGAGTGGGAGTTCGCTGGGCTGATGGTAGAAGGGAGGAAATGTTCTGAGCAGAATGCAAAAATATTTTGCAAAATGCACAGAAATAAGAAACAGTATGGCTCATTCACCAATGGCTAGAGAAGAATGACAATAACAATAATTATGCTTACTGAACACTTTTAACACTCATTTTCTCATTTAATCCTTCTAGCATACCTAGGAAATCAGCATAATTACTTCCATTTTACAAATGAGAAGACCAAGGCAGGGAAGCCAAGGAACTTGCTGAAGGTGATATAGTTGCCAGTCACTGAGCTAGAATTTGAACCTAGGTCTACACAGCACTGCATATTATTTCAGTTTACTGTAAAAATATTTGCACTTAAGTAAATTGTCTACAGTGTATTTAATAAACTCTTCCTCACCATGACAACCTCCTCAAGCTACCATCTTAGATTTCTTTTCCTATTCGCACCCAAACTTCTTGAGAGCTCTCGCACTTTACTGCATTTTCTCACCTCCCACTGGACCTATCCTCAACCTAGTGAGAGCTACCATCTGCCCCATCACGCCACCAAAACTGCTCTTGCCAAGGTCAGTAAGGCTCATGTTCCATTCAAGCTATCGAATACTTCTTGGTACTTGTCTTGCTTGACCCTTGGTGGCCTTAAATGCCATCAACTTCTTAGAACAATTTCTCACTTTGGCTTCCACGGGTTAGCAGCCTCCTGATCTTCCTCTCATCATTCTCACAGCTTCTCCTCTTCCCCCTTTCACTCTCCTCTTTCTTTGCCCATCCCTGGGATATAGAAGTCCTTCAGGGCTCTGCTCTCCTCACCCTCTCTCCATGTGTCCCAGAAGGTTCTATCAGCACCTGGGCTTCAGTTACCATCTGTGCTCTGCTGATTCTTAGAGAGGACCTATGATTTTTTTTTGTCCTCTGTTTCAGTATGTTCTGTCCGGCACCTGCCACTCTTCTTCTGGTGGTAGCACCCGATTTTCCTCTGAGGACCTTCCCCTGTCCTTATTCTCAGCATATTTCGTTTGATGAGACTGAATTTGAAATGGTCATGTGATTTGAGTCTTCATTCTACTCTCCTCACTCCAGGAATTGCTTCAGAAATGGATATGCAGCCAACTGGTTCAGGACTTTTGTTTCCACTGTTGAGGAGAGAAAAGCTCCCTTTAATATGGGCCCTGAACCTGAAAAGATGTAGCTTGGAGCTGCCACAGCCATTCTGCCACCATAAGGAGAGAGTGTCTTTGAGAACGAAACCAACAGAGAAGAAGCAGAATAGGGAAACCAGGGAGAGAAATGGATCCGGATGCCTCATTTGAATCCTTGGGTCCAGCCATGCTTCTAGACCTACGCACTCCAATCTGGTAGTCACCAGCCACACATGACAATGGAACACTTTATATATTTTATATTTATACAGAACATAAGTATATTAAATACTTTTTAATATATTTTGGATGTATCAGGTTAAATAAAATATATTATTATTAAAATAAATTTTGCCTGTTTTTTTTTTACTTATTTAATATGGCCACTAAAAAATTTCAAATTACATATGTGGCTCAGATTATATTTCTATTGGGCTATAATGCTCTAGACTTTTCAGTTACATGACTGAAAATTTCTTTCTTTTTTTTAAATTTAAGGCTGCAAACATGAACACAAACTACTGTTTGCGACCATTAAATTCCTCATAATACAACAACCAAATATATCTCCATCCCAGTTCCTTCTCTAACGCACCAGTCCCAAATGCAGCAAGATATCTGGTGGGAAAGATATTTATTTTAAAGCTACTGAGATGTCCTTAAAAAGTTGTTAGCAATTTTCTGTCTCTACCAGTAATGACTTCAATTCATCTTTGGAAAAGTCTTCCTTAGTTTTATGAAAATAATTGGAAAGGATCTTTTTTTGACCCAAAGGTAAAGCAAATGTGCATACATTATTTTTGAAGAAGACTGTCACCCATTAACCTAGATGTAAATGTCTCAAACTGATATGTTATATATTTTGTTTAGAAATGCAAATTGGTATATTTTTAGCCGAATTGTGCCCTTGAAAAGATTTTTTTTCCTAAATGTGATTTTTTTTTCTTTTTACTTAACTGTTCCTTTACATTATTCTTTGTCCTTGGGATGTATTTGTGCATGTATATGTGTATGCACATACACACTTGGGTTCCATCTTAAAATTACTCAGTGGAGATCAGGAGAAGAAACTAGATGATGACAGGATAGATGGGGATGCATACCCTTATCTTTACGTTATGCTGGGAGTAGGGACCTAAAAGGAACCAGATGGAAATGCCAAAGTCTACTCTGGATAGAAAACCCACATGTGGTGTTATTTCAGTTGGGCTGAATGCTCTAGACTTTTCAGTTACATGACTGAAAATTTCTTTCTTGTTTTTAAATTTAAGACTGCAAACATGAACACAAACTACTGTTTGTGACCATTAAATTCCTCATAATACAACAACCAAATATATCTCCATCCCAGTTCCTTCTCTAATGTACCAGTTGGTATAATCTAGATTTTGGGAAATCAAATGTCAAATTTTGTGATTGCCCTGTCTGAGCTCTTAGGACCAGACCACACACCGTGGGTGAGAGTTGAGTTCTCTCCTGAAGAAAATGGCTATAAAGCTGAGGGACAGAAGTAGTTCTCTTCTCTTGAATGTCAGGAACAAATCTGTCCTCTTGAGTAGGAGGGATGTGGAAAGGCAGTACCATTGTGGGCTGGCCACTGTAAAATGTTACAGCAGGTTGAGTAGTCCAGGAAAAGGGTCATAACCAGAGAAAAACCACTTCTTAAAGGACAAGATCTAGAAGCAGGAGTATAGCTAACATCTGAGTTTTTCCCTTCTGTGTTGTAATTCTCTTCTAGTATCCCCAAGCTATCTGTAGGATTTTGTTCAATGCCACTATCTGGTCTACGTGTACTCTGTAAGGTTAAGAGAGCTATATGTGTCCATTCTGGAATAAAGCAGAGTGGAATGGAGAGAGCTGATTTAGTTCAGAGAAGTCAAATATGAGCTGCAAGAACTGATCTACCTGCTGGGTCTGATACAGCATCTGGAGAAAAGATGGCTGGTGGAGGTGACAGGTGACCTCCAGGAGAGATTAGTGCAACATGTGAGCATGACTGAGGAATTCCCAGAAATTGCTTGTTAGGGAGAACCAAGTAGAAGAATGGAATTCCAACAGCCTGCAGAGTGAGGCCTCATAATTTGTTAGCTGGGTATTCAATGAGATAGTCCATGGATAGCAAAGACAACAATGCTCACCAAATAGTCCATGTGCTTCTCAACACTTCCTAGCATCTATATAGTTACTGGGGGCCATGCAGTTAGTACCATTGAGTGAGCTATGAGGAGAAGTGAAGAACCCAGGCACAATTGTCCAGGATCTCTTCCCCTTCTGTGGCAACCAAAAAAGTGACATATTCCAGATAATGTAGCTACAAAATTAAAGAGCTGCTGTCAGTGTGGTGCCCTGTGTGTGGAGCACAGCCTGCCACCAGCCCCTTTGAAACACAAAAATGAGAGATAAACTTTTGTGTTCATTAAGCCATGAGATTTTTGTTTGTTTGTTTTGTTTGTTAACTATAGCATAACCTTGTCTATCCTCATGAATACACCATGTAATATGATTAGCATGATGAATAGTAGAAAGTAGACACTCCATAAATGTTAGCTATTTTGCAAGTCTGTGTCCTGTGTGCCTTCAGACCCATTCCTAGCCTTCCCTATATTCTGAGGTCCATCACAAGAAGACTTGAAGCCAGCAGGCTGTGTTTCCAGGGCTCTTCTGCCTGCTGGCTTCTGGCTGGGTTCAGGCAATGGGAGGCACTGCAGGAGATAGGAGAGCAAAGGAAGTGAGAAGTCAGGATGTTTCTCCCCCTCTTTCTGCCTTGATGTCATCTCTAGTAGAAAGTGCATCTTTAAAGTGCTAAAAGAAAATAACAATCTAATATTTTATACCCAACAAAAGTATCCTTGAAAAATGAAGGCCAAATAAAGACATATTCAGAAAAACAAAACCCAACAGAATTTATCATCATCAGACCTATACTAACAGAAATACTAAAGGGATTCTTTATGATACCAGATGGAAGCACAGAAATACAGGAAGGAATAAAGAGCAACAGAAAAGGTAAAAATATGGGTAAATCTAGCTGAACACTAAATGAACGGCAATTAAAAAAAATCTTGTGTGATTAAAAATATGTGTACAAGTTAAAATTTTATAAAGTCCTTGCATTGTCTCATTTGTTGGAAAAGTACTAATTTAAAAGGAACTCTAATAAGTCAAGGGCGTATGCTATAATCTCTTGGTAACCATTAAAAGAATAATAAAATATATATAATTAACAAGCTATTAGAGATGAAGGTGGAATAAAAAATTTGATTAATCCAAAATGTGGCAAGAAAGGAAACTAAAAGGACCAAAGAGGGGCCGGCCGGTGGTGCACTGGTTTAGTTCACACTTTGGCAGCTGGGGGTTCCCGGGTTTGGATCCCTGGTGCCCACCAACGCACTGCTTGTCGGCCATGCTATGGCGGCATCCCATATAAAGTGGAGGAAGATGGGCACAGATGTTAGCCCAGGGCCAGTGTCCTTCAGCAAAAAGAGGAGGATTGGCAACGGATGTTAGCTCAGGGCTTGTCTTCCTCACTAAAAAAAAAAAAGGACCAAAGAACAGATGGGAAGAAAACAGTAAGATGGTAAATGTAAGCCCAATATGTCATTAAATTAAATTAAATGTGAAGGAATTAAATATTCCAATTAAAAAATAAATATTATCAGATTTGATAAAGAAATAAAACTCAATTATATGTTGCTTATCTGAGATACATCATAAATATAAAGATATAGATAAGTTGGAAGGAAAGGATGAAAAAAGATAGACCATAAAAGCAATAACTGAAAGGAAAAAAAAAGGCTGGAATACCTAAACTAACATCTGACAAAAAATACACTTTAGGGCAAGAAGTTGCTACAACAGCCTTCTAACTAGTCTCTTTTACTACAGTTTCGCTCCCTTTAATCAAATCTTCAATTACAACCAAAGTTGTTCTTCTAGAGCACTAGCCTGATTTTATTATATTCCTATTCAAATCCCTTCAATGGTTTCCCATTGTCCCTGAAAAATAGCCTCAATCCTCTTCGTCATCTATCCCTTGCCTTCCTCTCCAGATTCAACTCTTGCAACCCATCACTTTCCTCTTGCTTCAGCCGATAGCAAAAGTCTTTCAGTTACTGAAATAGACCAGACATTCTCTCCTTGGACTCCTCTGGGCTTCATACCTAACAACCTATTTCCTCCACCCTTGACCCCAACTCTTCTTCAGTCTATCTAACTCCTACTCCTCCTTCAGGTTTTAGCATGACGTCTATTCCCAAACAAACCTTCCAGTCCGCCAGCAAGCACAATACAGGTGGAGTCTTGGAAAACACTTCCCTTTTAGGGCTTGCCTTCTCTCTTCCTTGCACTTTGGAACTTTGAGACTAACATGAGAAGAAATCTATGCTGGCCTACTAAAGGATGAGAGACCACATGGAGCCGAGACAAGCCATCCAGCTGAGGCCCTCATAGACTAAGCTGCCAAAAATGAGACACATAGGGCCATCCTAGACCATCCAGCCCCAGCCAAGCTGATGAGCCACTTCAGATAGCCCAGGTACCCCAGCCATCCCACAAAATTGTGAGGTAAATTAAACAGATGTTTTTATAAACTACTAATTTTTGAATGGTTGGTTACACAGCAAAAGATAATCAATATAATAGTCCACCTTTATGTGAAATATTATAGTAAATATCTTGAAATAACTCATCATTATAACTATTTTGAAATGAAAACTCTCTTTTTGGAGCAAGTATACAAAAATAAACTGAAATCTACACATGGGCCACCTCTTCCACTGACTCTCCTTTTACTAGTAATTTTATATTTTATAACACTGTGATGATGGTTAGGGAGTATTAACTTATCATCCTCTTTGGTACTTGCAACTCTTCTAGTTCTGGGTTAGCATTGGTTCATCAAGTGTGCAAGTCGACCTACCTGCAAGTGTGCAGGTGTTCTCTTTCTAATATTGCCATTTGATTGTTCTTAATTAATTCTCCTGTTTATTTGAACCATGAATGTCTACGACGAAGACAGCTATAAAAAGAATTATGTCTGCTGTTGATTTTCTTCTACAGGTCTTTATTTGAATCAAACTGGGGGGAAATAATGTTTTCACTGCAGCTAGAATTGGGGGGAGGGCACTGGAAGCTAGAATTGGAAAATCTGAGTTGGTAAGTGGTGGAACTGAGATTCCATCTGTGGTACTGTGGACAAGTCCCAAATCTCTCTGAGCCTCAATCTCCTCTCATAAAGGGGGATAATAACACACACTTCACAGAGCTGTTCCGAGTATGTCAGTTAGCCTTGTAAATGTTCATACACTGCATATGGATAAGTTATTATTATAAATGAGCAGCCTTTAAGTTCTCAGATGATTTTCTGTTCCAATCAAAATGAAATTGGTATGAAGCACAAAGGTCATGTGGCATCCTCCCCCACATTCAGTCTTTGCAACTCCATGCCTTCCCCTTGTCCTCCTAAAAACACTTACTTAGAGGCATTTGAGCCAGTTCAACAATGGAGACTTGCTTTGTAGCAGCCCAGATGTAGCTAGAAACACACAGCCATCAATCAACTTAGTCGGTAACAGGTAACTTGCTTCTTTTGATCAACACATAGGCAAACAAACAACATATTTTAAATAGAGAACCATAGAACCAATGTTTAAACCAATATAACCATCTTGGTCTTTTATAATAGACTAGAATGGACTGGATTTATAATAAGAGATATAAGTGACCACGGGAATTCTTGGAAACCGTTTGATAGTACCAACGGTGGAAAACACGTTTATTTTTATGGATATCTCTTTTCCCTTTTCAAAGATGACAGTGACGATCAAACATTCAGCTCTCTAGCTGAGACAATTGATTCAGGGCTGCCAGCTTTTCAACATGGCGTCTGTAGGCATGTCTTCTGTTTTCGGAGCAGCAGGTTCAGCTCCTATTTCAAGGACATTTCCCTGTCGACAGTACTTTGTTACCTGAACTACAAGGTACCTTTGCCCTAAGTGAGTGGGTCTGTTCATTTGTCTATTGGTGTAATTTCCTAGCAAGCAGCAAGTTCCAGCTCCCTCTCTAAGGATGACCAGGGTTTTTATTTGCCAGGCAGCCAGGCAATGTTTGTCACTTTCCCTGCTTGCTTTTAGGTGATCACTGATCTATAATTCCTCTTTAGTTTATCACTAAGGTCTACTTTATAAGATGACTATTTACAACGCAATGTGAATGTTGGCCGGCCTTGGACAGTTACACCACCAGTTCATTTCAAGTGTCCCATTGTTATAAATACATTTTGCTCTCCACTCAAGTCATCACAAATTGGAAATAAATAGAACAATGAATTTTCCTCTTTTAGCTTTTCAGTTATGTGAGCTTGTCTCATCTGGCTTTCACCTCCCTGTCAGCCTAAGTAAACTCTCAACTCATAAGACACCTAAGAAATAGTTAGTGATTCTTTCTGAGATTCCAGACATTAGGGTAAAAAGTATTTAGTGGGTATGACTCAAAAATGGATGAAATATCTACTGGGTACGTATTCAAATACAAGAATTAAATTTCAGTGCTGCAAAAACAAACATTTATAAGATTTTTCAAATACTCCTTGTCTTTTTTTCCCCAAATACAACTTGCATTTGCTAAGTTTCTTTTGTGCTTTTTATTTTTTTAACATCTTGACATTTGAATCTCACGAGAGTCTATTAGGTGTTCCTTAATAAATTATTCTAAATCTCATTAATTTCTTATCTTCGAGGTGCTTCTTTTAACAAAAAAGCATTGAATTGTAAATCCTTTTCAAGATATTTATTAGGAGATATTACTGTGTGACCTTTATGGCCATTATTTTGGCAGAACCGTTATGAAAATAAACTCAGTTCCTAGAGTGTTTAAACAGAAAGAATGTACTCAGGCTAACTTTCCGTCTAAAATCATCCAAAATATACTCTAAGGATAGAGAAGAGCCATTTTGTTTAGAAAGTCAATCTTTTTAATTCTGCTTTTTTTTTTTTTTTCCAGGTAGACTAAACAAATAAGTCACCACAGGCACTGTGCATTTTTTCTATTCCTTTCTCTTGGGATGAAATATGAAATAATCTACAAAGTAATTGGATCCAGCAATTAAAAACAAGGACATGAATTACACTAACAACTGTCACACAGAAAGAATTAATTCCCTCATAACACTGCTTGATGTTCCAGACCCTGGGAGATTATGAACAGATTGTAATTGGAAAAAAGCCAAACCAATTCAGGTATCTCTGAAACACAGGGGTAAGCCTTGACTCGCAAACAGAGAACACTTTTTACTACCCACAGGAGTATCTTTTTGCAATTGGCACTCAGATGTTTATCTAGTGATTACTCAGTGCACCCAGTGATGCAGCCATCCGAGGTACTGCACATGGAATGCCCACAGATCCTTGCTTCTGAGAGTTAGCATGTCATTGATGGAAAGCAGACCTTCTGGAGGCTGTGTTTCGAGAAATGACGTCCCCTTGAGTATGGATTATTGGCTGCTTGTGTTTAGTAGTATAGTATGTCATTCTAAATAATGGACATTATCTAGCTGGTGTGTCATTGGGCAAAATAGGTGGAGGACATTGATGCCTGCTGCTTATTGGGATAAATTTCATTTTCCCAATGGCAAGCAGATTTTATGGCCCCTTTCTGATACTTTATCATTTCTGGCCTAAGGCAAGGATCTTTACTGAAGAAAACTGTTATATTCTGGTATAGTGGAAAGAACTTAATTTGGGGAGTCAGAAGAACTAGAGTTTTTTTTTGTTTCCTGCTTATAAAAGTAGTACATAGTAATTTTTTTAAAGCATAGCGACAGACAAAGAAGAAAACAAAAATCCTCCATAATTAATCTATCCAGGGGCAACCACTGTTAACATTGTGATGTATTTTTTTTCTAGTCTTTTTCACATTTTTTTGAGGTTGGGATCATTCTTCTTATACAACTTTATATCCTGTTTTGTTTTATTCTGTTTGCTTAAAATTTATCAAATGTATTTTACCATATCATTGAAAATCCTTCTGACATATAATTTATAACAGCTGCATAATAGTTTTCTTTTGGATGTTCCAGAATTTATTTAAACAGTCTCCTGATGTTGTTTTCATTTTTAACCACATATTTGTACATAAATCTTAGTCTACATTTTTTGCCTTTCTCTTTAGGATGATTTTCTAAATGAAGAGCTAGTGGGTGAAAAAGACATGAGCATTTTTTGCAAGTCACTTCCTCTTTTTAAAGATAATTTTATTCTCTTTTCCGATTGCAATACAACTCATTGCAAAAACAAAGAAGCAAACAAAAAATGCTGATATTTAAAGAAGACAAAATTGTCCTATTTGTCTCTGCAGACACACACAATTCCTTCTTTCTTTCCTTCCTTCCATTATTTCTTCTTTCCCTTCTTCCTAAGAAAAACAGTGGGATCATACCATTAAAGACTGCATTGTAATTTGCTTTTTTTACCTATCAATTTACTGTGGATACAAAGAATATAATATTTTTAAGGCTCTTGATCTATGTCAAGTTGAGGTCCAGAAGGCCCTGTTGATCCCCACTCACACCAACAAGACATGAAGTGCCCATCTCATTCCACTAACGCCGTCACCAAACACTACCTCTGTTACCATCTTTGCTGCAATGGTAACGTAGTCTAGCTTTACTTGGTATTTATTTGCACATTTGTAAAGTTAAATGCTTTCGTCACTCTGGACGCTTAAGTTCCCTCTTTCGTAGTTTGTCTGTTCCCTTTGCCCATTTACTTGTTGCGATCTTCTTTGCATATTGGTTTGTATGAGCTCTTGATATAATAAGTAGTTTTGATCTTTTTCATTATCTTGGCAAATGCTTTTCCTTGTTTCTTGTCTATCTCTTAATTTTATTTATTTTTAATTAGGTTTTTCAAAATTATTCAAATTTGGGGCCAGCCTGGTGGTGTAGTGGTTAAGTTTGCTCACACCACTTTGGCAGCCTGGGCTTTGTGGGTTCAGATCCCGGGATGCGGACCTACATACTGCTGTGGTGGACACACCAAGCCATGCTGTGGTGATGTCCCACATACAAAATAGAGGAAGATTTGCATGGATGTTAGGCTAGGGACAATTTTCAATGATTCCAATTTGTTCTCTTTCCGTGTATTACTTTTCTCTTGTTTTCAAATGCAGCCAATTCTTCCACATACAGAGAACAGCTAAACATTTATCTTTTGTTTTCTCTTTACAATTTTTATTTTAATCTACCTGGGATATATCATGGAATATAGCAGAAGATTAGGACCTACTTTGAACTGTTTCCAAATATTCAACCTTTCCTGTTAAATTATTATAGCTCTTTCAGTATATATATATTCTTATATGTATAAAGGTCTATTTCTGAATTGTAGTTTCCCTTCTAGACTGTAAGCCTCATGCAGGCAGGTAAACCTACTGTAGTCACCTCATGCCTATTATATACCTCTCTCTGTTCAGCCTGAAGAAACAGGCGAGCAGAGAAGAAGTGGAATTCCTGAGGGAATTGAAAGCTCAGTCCATGCTAAACTTGTCAAAATTTGTCACCCTATCCCTAAAATGCTGCAGATATGAATAAAATATTATAAACTGTGCCTAGGAAAAAAAAAGAGGATAGGCTGAAATGACAAATCTATAAAATGCAATTTGTACAGAAAGAAATAAATATCTTTGAAATCTGATTGAATTCTAGGTACATACACATAGTACTTTCCTAATGAAAAACCATGGTCCTTTAATTTTATGTTCAATGCTTAATCATAGGGTTTTAATTCTCATCATGGTTTTAAAAGAAAATGCAAATGTTACATGTACTGGCCATGCAAACAGCAGGAAGAATATATTTGGGGTTAAATTTCTCCAGAAAGAGAGGCTTCTTGATTCACTTCAGTTTCCAAAGCATAAGCTCAATAGTACTATTTGCTGAAAAATTTTGATCTCTGAAAACTTAAAGCATAAGGCAATCTTGGGTTTTCATTCTCTGAGTCTCTTTCTCTTTTAGTGAAACATTAAAGGGGCTGAAGTACTATTGGTTGAATCAGAGGGCTGAGAAGAAATAAACAGCTTTATTTCCAAGGTACTTCTTACGTGAGGATGGCTGACGTGGAGGGGCAGGGCTGAGAGGGGTGAGGGCGGGACAGGAATTTGTCCCTGGAAAGGCACAGTCCCAGTTACCAGGTTATGTCATAGAACTGTCTTGGCAGCTAAAATGTGAAAAGAGAAAATAAAAAGTGCTTAAGCCTGGGTCACAAGATCATTTGGGGTTAGCACATTCTGGTAATTCACAATTCACTCTTGCTTATTACCATGGAGTTAGCAGATTTCTTCTGAAATCACAACCAGCCACAATAAGACAGTCCTGCTAATGCATTACTCTGATGTTATTAAAAACTCTAATTCATTGTTTGGATAACCTAGCCATGCCCTGTACAGCAGTATTAATGCAGACAGGGAAAAGTTTGGACTCAAATTTCCTGCATCATGAAAATTTAAAACAAAAGCGATATTGCTACCAATCAAATCCACAAAGCCATTCTGATTCAAAGACCAGATTTCCTGATTAAAAATTTGCAATCAGATCAGGCTTTGGAAGATGCAAAGCTACGTAGAACAAGCATTATTAAACATTTCAAAGTTCTAGTATAGCCACTTGAGGTTTTCCACTGTGGCTTCTGGAATGGCAGTCACTTTTGAAGTGTTTGAAGCTGTAAGTCTCAGTTGCTTATTACTGGGACACATTGCCTTCATGGAACAGCAGAAAGCTTCTAAAAATATGCATCTGAATGACACTGCAGGTACATTACTATAATAGTCACCTGCATTTACTAACTCTCTCCCCACATTCACACTTGGCCTATTAATAAGTATATTTATAATCTGGATAAAAGATACTATAAAAGACAATTTAGCTTCAGACACATACCTTGGGCATCATCCATTTGAAAATCACCCCAGACAAAAGGTGGTCATCCGTTTTTAAAACCTGGGCCCTCCCAAGTAGCAATGACACAAAACACTAAGTAATTCTTTATACGTTGTAAAATGTAAAGTTTTTTTTTTTTTTTGACAAAGAACACATTCTTCTTTTATAACCACAACCACTTCAACTAAGTTTTCCTTGAAGTGCCAGACTTAAAGATGATCTGCCATTGAAGGAAGCATGTCAGTATATGTTTGCAGTCATAAAAATCTTCCTGCTATCTAATTTAAATCTCCTTTGTTCCTTCAAGGTAAGTCCCTTCACCGCTGCCCTGGGGCCATTCAGTGTCCATAGCCCTGTGGCAGTGCTCCCGGAGATGAGAATATGGTTTTGCTTTATCTTGAGAGCATCTTTAAAATATAGATTACAAGAGAGAGGCTGACTACAAAGTACTGCAGTGTGGTATTTAGAAAGCACGTGCTCTGCAGACAGAAGCCTGCCACTACATTAATTCATCTCGCACCATTTTCTGTTCTCATTATAATTTTATCTTAGGAATTAATACATTCTGCCATTTTCTATTCTGGTTACAATCTAGAGAAATCCGTGAGGCTGAATACATTTTGTACCACTTCGTTCTGCTTATAATGTTAAGATGTTTTCAAGAATGGATTAGTTTAATGCCTCTTTCCCTACTTTATCTTGAGAATAAGAATTTAAACAGAAAACTTCATCCAGTATTGGTGGGAATGTATTTCTAGTACCAAGACTGTATAAAGAAGAGAAAGGAGAAAGCAGTTTTATTTGTCTTTGTTTTTGCTTTTGTTTTTAAAGACACTTTGGACTCCCACAGATTTTAAAGGGAACATGCAAAAAATAATTAAAAATATAAATGAGGTAGTATTAGCCACATGACAAAGGCCTGTAGAGAGTTCTTACCGTGAATCACTCTTTCTCCTAAGTGAAGCAAATAGAAATCCCTCCATCAAAATGTCATTAAAATAAAAAAACCCAACAGTTGAAAATATGCAAAAATTCTAACAAAGATTCAAATTTAGCCAAAAATGTAAAAATAGCCTCTCAGTGCTACAATCACCAAAGTGACTAAGCCATTTTGAAGAATCGAGTACAATCAATTTCACCTGGTCACCAAAATCAAACTGGTAAGAGGGATGTGGGGATGCTCAAAATAATGAAAAACTATACAGTTTGGGGTAATATGACAATTTGCTTTGCAAAATTAAGGAACCAGTTCTTATTCTGACAGAAGGTCTAAGGGTAGTGATGACCATAAACTGTGCTTCAAATATGGGATGACACTAACAATTTGCCAGAGGAAGACATGCATGCTGAAACCCATTAGGATGAAAAATTCCATCTTAGGCTATTTTTCATCCTTTATCTGCTGCCCCTTCCCCTCCCAAATGCTAGACCCTTCCATAGTCTCTCATCTGCTTCTCTCTTTTGTTCAACAACATGCATTTGTGACACAAGTTGGGGCTGCATTCTGTGTCTGGGGAATGAAATAAAATTCATTGAAGTCAGTATCTCCGATCAAATTAGCTGATTTAGCCACAGACACATTACTCAAGTGAAAGCCCTTACCTCCATCTACCTAGTTAGTTTCCTCTCCCATTCCCTTGGTGGTGACTGCAGATTTTAATCTCCTTTAAAACCTCCTTTTACGGTTTCTCCCTATTCTCTTAGAAAACCATAACCTCTTTGCAGAAAAAAAAAGTCATCATAGGACTCCCCTTTTCTACCCTCTCCCACAAATGCATCTAAATCTATACCTTCTCTTCTCTCCCCCCAATCCAGGCAATAGGTTGGGTCCATCTGGTCACAGTCTCAACCTCTCCACCATCTCCAGGACCTCACCCCAGCAGTCCCTGACTCTCCTTCCTGTACATTCAACTCCCCTTCTGCTACACAGGGTTGACCCCTTAGTAGAAATACAATCTCAGGCCTCTCGATTCCTTAAAATATCGTAATTAACAAACATCTAAACATTTTAAATTGCAAATATCACTCAGATTACCTCCCTATTTCTTATTTCCCTTCACAGCCAAACTTCCTCTGTTCCCCCAAATTTCCAACACTTTGTAGTGTGGCTTCTGCCCCACTATGCCACATAACTGCTCTCCCAGCCCTAGAGTCCCTAACGGCTTCAGTGTTGACGTATCTAATGGACATTCTTCCACCCTTACTTTACTTCTCTGCATCACTGACACCATCAACTACTTCTTCCTGCTTGAAACTGTTTCTTTTGCTTCAGGGACACTATACTCCCTTAATTCTTTGCCCTCACACGACTGCTTCTTCTCAGTTTCCTTCATCGATCTTTTGCTCTCCCCTAAAATGCTGCTGTGCCCCAGGGCTCCACTGTCAGCCATCTCATCTTCTTCCTTTCTTGTGCTGTGTGGATGAACTTGCCCAAATCCCTGGCTTCTCTATTTCTCGCATCTTTATAACTTCCAAATCCAAGACCTCCCTCCAGGTTTGCCTTACCCCTGACTTACTCCCTTCCATCTATCTGTTTGAGTATCTTGGGGTCAGCATGACCATTCTCATTGACATTACCACCTCTTTCTTAAGTCCCAGCCAGTTCCACTCTGGCTGACATGTTAAGAGTAAGATATGGAAGCTCATGTCACTTGCAGACAGCTCTCCAAGTGATGATTTCACTTTTTACAACTGGGCAGTTAAAAAAAAAAACCTGAATGACTCATTTTCTGCTATTTCTCAAGCCCTTGTATTAGAACATATTGGAATTTATGTCAGGCTGTCTTACAAATAGCCTAAAAATTAATGAGATCACCAAGCACATTACCAACATCGCAGATTCCCACCGGCCCCACCTGCATTACCTGGCGACTTTCAAACTGGAAGTCTCTGGTTCTCAGACTGAATACATCCAGAATTTCCCATCGGTTAGAATTCACCTGGTGACACTGAAACAAGAACATGAGATATAATCAGGGAACAGTTCCAAAGATCAGAAAATGGTTAGCATAGCAGTAATCTTTCTTAAGAGTTTTCCTGTAAGACCAAGTTTGGTCTGTCAGGAGAGCAAAGAATTAAACATCTTAAAATCAACTCTCTAGATACTTAACATCCCTTTTATCCTTAGGGAAGATTTCAACCAGCTACAAGTGTGTAATTTTAAAATTCAGCTTATTCAGCAGTGTGAATATGGAGAAAGTAATTGCATGTCACCAATTTAGAAACATCAATCGGAAGAGAAGTTATCCAAGATCCCTCATGGTATTTAGGATAAGGTTAGAGAGAAGGAAACATCTTTTATAAATATGTGAAGAAAAGAGGCTAGGGCTATTTCTATCCAATGTTTATATTTAGTTGTCTCTTTTATTCTAAAACTACAACATTGTTGCTATTTGAGGTTTAAATATAACCTACAATAAACAAGGAAGTGAACAACCCATGCCTCCAAAATGTCCAACTAAAGTCAATTTTAAAAACTCTCCAATGGAGGCTCTTCCAAAGAGACAGCATTGACTCCTTGTTGCCTGGATAAGCAATTTTTAAAATAAATCTACCATCTGAAAGAATTTAGACTCAAAGATATCCTTCCAAGAAGATACTTGATTCTCACTGGAAGTGGAGTAGCTGATTCCCTCTTCTGTGGACTGAACGCAGATGGGACTTTAATCAAACATAATTTGAAATGACACCTGCTGTTAAAACATTATTCTGTGTGAAAAGCAAGACTTTGTGACTGAACATATGAATAGACATTTTCATGTCTTCCATTCATTTTCTCTAAATTTCCAAAACAGGTTTTCAATAGCCTAGGAGAAGAACAGTCTTTAGCTGCTCGGGGACCACCGTTAGCAGTACAGGCGAAGTAGTTCCTCTCTCATCTTATTCAACCCCTGTTCTTGGCTGCACTGGTGACAATTAACTCTAATTGTAATGGCAGCCAGGCTGATGGAGACTCTGCGCTGTTAAGGATGGAGCTGAAGCCACTATACACTCGTTTCCCCAAAGACCGTGAACCTTCAGGGGGTAATGACTTTGTGTCATTATATCCAGAGCCAAAATTCAGCTGATAGACTAAAGGTTAACAGTTCTATTTCCCATTACCCAGCAGCCCAGGCTGGTAGTTCCTATTCATGTTGTGACAGCCTCCAGTAAGTTCCTTGTCAAATTTCTTACTGCTTGGAGCTTAGAAGACTTTCTTTTTAGTGGGAAACAACATTTTTTTTCAGGAAAATAAGTTTTAGAAAGGGTAAAAAAAAAATAGGAGGGTGCATTAGATGAGGCTAAAAGATAGTACAACACTTTTTGATATATCTAAATGAGAAAAAGAGAAAAAACAAAACAACCTTCTTACTTTTTTTTTTTTACTATATTACAGTTTATATCAGTAACTAGAAGGTTTATAAAATTTTTCTTTTGCATTTCTTCATGTAACCGCCATTCCAACAGTATTATGTAAAGCAGAGGCATAAACATGTTGTTTATTTAAAGCTAAGCATTCAGTATAGTCCAGGGATTACGATAGAAAGTTGGTAAATGGATCCCTGGGGCAATGGAAACCAGATTTTTTTTTTTGGTTCCCATCAGACTCATTTCCAAACCCTGTGGGGGTTTATCAAGCCGGGCTTCAAGTGTCCTGATCCTTAAAGACTCCAATTAACTTGTGCTGTTGTAGTGGTTTTAATTCAGGCCTGTGTTGCTCATCTCCAGCGAGGAGAAAACCAACAGAGGAAATGAGGTTAAGCAAAGTGGTAGCTGGGAACTTGTAGGAAAAAAAAAATTGGTCCCCAAGAGAGAGAACAAACATTCTAAGCCACTTTGACTCTTGCAAACAGAATCTCTGATAACCTCACAGTGCCTTGGTTAAGGGGTGGCAACAAAGGGAGCCGCCCACCCAATGGCTTAGACAGAATCAGGGACCGTGCTCAGCAGGCCTGCTAGAGGCAGACAGATCTTTACAGCACACATCCAGGAACTGGGGAGGGCTAGGGAGGCCTGGCTTTCTTGACTGCGCCCCCCTCCCTTTTCTCTGCCTCACATTCACGTCTCCTTCATTTCATTCCTATCGAGCCAACTCTGAAGCTGTTGAAAGAGGACTGACTATTCTCCATCAGCCACCTGGCAGCCTGCAACCACAACCAGATTTACTTAACCCCATGGCTGGCTTCAAAAGGAAAAGCAAGGGGAAAGGGACAGAGAAAAAAGCTGTAGACAGCATGCAGACAGTAGGCAGGTGACTCAGAAGATTTTACAATAGGAGACCCTGATTCCACATCAGCAAGCCAAGCAGGCGCTTTAAAGAGGGTCTAGCCTCGAGTCAACGATGAGTAAGAATCTTTGAATAGGGTAACTTACAGCCGGGCATGTACTTTAGAAGGCTTAGACTAAACAATGTGGCCTATGTGTCTTCTTAGTGTTTACATTCCTTTTGGAGAAATCCCCATAACATTTAAAAAAATTTTTGTATGCATGCAAGTTTATATTGTATCATTTCCATGCATGCAAATCCTCATATAATGGCAAGAATACTATTAACGCTTCTTGTGACCTCATACTGATACTGTGCTAAACATGTTGTTTGTCTTATCTCAGGTTATTTTCTCAGCAACCCTATAAGAAAAGGTCCCGTTAGGATGCTTATTTGTAAAATACCACACAATTCCCTCATTTAACTGATGAAAAAACTGGGGATGACTTGCTCAAGGTCACATAGCCAATAAGTGGTGGCAGAGTTGGGACTCAAACCCAGGATTTCTGATCCCAAAGCCATTTTCTTAATCCTTACCCAACACTGTTCTGAGAGCAAATCTCAAAACCTAATTTATCTGAGCCTCAGATTCCTCAATCAGTTTAATGAGGAGATTGGATGATACTATCTCCCAGTTCTGAAACGATCTCTTAAAGAAAGCCCTGCTGACTTAGCAGGGAGAAGGAGTGCTGCTGAGCCCTTCACCATCAGCTCGCTGAAAGCCCTGAGAAGTCTACTTCAGGGGTGGAACAGCAGCAGACAGCTTTGATATCGATTAAGTAAGAGCCTAAGATCTACAACCAGAAATCAATCTTTTGGTTAGAACTCCAGATATGTTTATGAACAGGTGTATCCATGAATTCCTTCCGTATGTGATAAATCTTAGAATGTCCGCCCTCCTATCTCAAAAAAAGAATTCCTCCCTAGATTTTGCGCACCAGCTATGAGCCTTTCCTTTGCCCCATCTGACAGCAAACTCCTCATCTGAGCGGTCTGTGCAGCTGCCACCACTCCTCATCCCCGGTTCTTCCTCAGCCTGCTCTAATTGGGCTTTTGCCCCATCAATCCACAGACACCTCTCTTGTCAAGTTCACCCACAACCTCTGTGATGTTCTCCATCCTGCCAAGCCTGGAAAGAAACTACAGCACCATGATACAAAAGAATGGGTAGAAAAACAGGAATATACAGATCAAAACAACAACGTACGAACTGCCTTCGCCGAAACTCTTAAGCTAAGTGCATAAAGCAAATACACATCAATAAAAACAGATATACATTCTTTTCCATAAACTATCTTATTACCAAAAGAGTTTCTTTGCCTTTTTATCCTGGTATTTATTGTATTCAAGAAAATTGGCGAGTAGTTTAGATTTTATTTAAATAAATGCACCCTCCTGTTTCACTATTGCTACATATGACTCTAACATATATTGAGATTATATTAAATTTGTTGAAGTTGCCTAAGCTAAATAGATTCCAATATTTGGTAGCCATAGGAGCTCGTCTAAATTGCCTTTTTTCCTTATGCTCAGGTAGGAAAGCAGGTTAGAGGGTTAATGATTCACTTAATGTCACACAGCTGGTATTGGTAGACCTAGGACTAGAAGCCAAGTCTCTAAATTCACAGCCAGACTCCTTTTATAATACCACGGTCCTTTGATGTATTTCAGAACGGAAGTGACTTGACACAATAAGATGTGCATTTTACTCAATAAGTGATAACAAGACAATATTCAAAAAGGAGAATTGTGAATCTCTCCTCTCTAACTCACCTATTCCCAACCTAGTATATGTTTTGGACACTTGAGAAGTGGTCTCAAGTCATTTTTCAGATGTTATCTAAAGTAATTGGATTTGCAATTTTTACCATTTTAAAAATTAGATCAATTCAAGTCATACCATTAATAACATCACTTTTACTCAGCTCATCCTGATATGCTCTCTTGAGTAACTAGCAAATAAATGAGAGGTGGAGTTAAAGCTAGCACACCAGGAACTTGGCCTAACATGTAGCTGTGTTAGCAATGCCTCGCCGGTTATCTGTGTTCTCCAGTGGAAATGGGAATGCCCACTTGTGAATGTTGCCATAATGTTCTGCAAAGCAGTGGTTTTATGATGGCCAAGAGGCAGCTCCGATGTTCCTTATGAGACATTCTCATATTGCTTAGCTTTTCTTGCTATTAAACACACTAAATATTGGGTAGAGAATTCTTTAAAACAGGAAAGTTTGGAAACAAATTTTCCTAGATACTCTTGGTTGGAGGACCAGTAGTGGACATAGCTCTTCAACCAAATCCCATTCCATCTGGTCATGAGCCAGAGGAGCCAGCTACTGGCAGGATGGACAACACTGATGAGATGAAAAGATGCTCCCTTTAGACTGAAGAGGTTGGTTTTATAAGAAACAGTGAACTTTTTCTATCCCTTTAAAACGTAGTACCACACTTTAAAGTGGGGTTGGCCCATGTATCCTTGACCAAAATCTTGTTTTAGGTTCTGAAGCTAGGAACAACAGGGGGATGGGGGAAAAGCTACTCTCCATTCCCTGCAGACCAGAGCAGCAGGTGTGCCTATTTTCAGAGGTAAGTGAAATATTTGCCAAATCATTTGGCACATTTCAACTCAAAATGTGCCAAATTACCTGTCAAGGCTAAACAGCCTTTTTAAAAAAGATAAATGTCCTTCCATACACATTTGCATGGACCCACAGTGCCATCCAGTGGCTCATTATGTCGGTCACAAGTCTGCAGGGCTTAAATTGTCTCCTAGGGTTTGGATCCAAGCTGACCACCCTTGCCTTGGCTTTGGCTTCTTTGGTACTCATAGCCTTTGGGACTTGGTAAGGGGCAATGCAAGCACTTAAAGTGAGCTGAGTTAGAGGAGAGTTGGTGTCAAGGTTTGGATGTCAGGGACACATCTATGATGTTCTGATTGGAGTGGCAGTTGCCTGTAGGACTTTCCAACTAGCAAATGTCTAGGTACCTTCTTCCATTGAATCAATGCCAAGAGAAACCTACTAAACACACCCACATCTTTGTGTTTAGTCCCTAGACTTCCTAACCTTAAGAGGACTGGGCCAACCAGAGTAGGGCAACCTACTTTATTTAACTTCCACTTGGTAAACAGTCTTAATCTTTTAATTCCCTGTTCATCCAACTCCTCCCTTTAAATGCCTTTTTAAAGAGATTTAATTTCTCTTTAAAAAGAATACGAGGAGTCCTGGGCCATATAAGCTGATGACAAGTAGATAAAGAGGAAGGAAGGTGGAAAGTGAAGGAGGGAGGAAGAGAAAAAGGTTAGAGAAGACAGACTTGATTCTCTTCTATTCAGACAACTGAAGGGTCAAGCTGACACTACCTCTTCTAGTGTCAGTTTCTATAAATTGTAGAGCAAACAGAGATTTTGAAAGGAAAATAGATCATATGGTGACAGCAGTGAGTGTATATTACCATAAAGAGACAGAGTCCTTTTTAGATAGTGGTTGTGCAGTGCTTTTTACAAAGCACAGAGCTGGACCCATCAAAAAACTGAGAACTCCTTTACACACCCCCACCACGTTGGCTCTGAAGAAGTCAGAGCTCTCCTTGGGGAAATGAGAATCTGAACGGGAATTGCAGATCACTACAAATGAGTTGACTCTGTTCCCACTGGCTTTCCCAGTGTAGCCTGACAGAGACCTGTAATATGGTTCAGCTTCAAAATCTCTGAATCTGTCAGACCAGATTTAGACATTTCAGTTTGTTACTTCTTCAGCTTTTTAAAAAGATCCCATGAAGACAATATCAGCTGCTCTGATCAGCAGACTGTTTCCTTTCCAATAAATTAAATCCATCTGGTTCCGATCATGATCAACCTCAGTAGACCATACCCAGTGGGGCTACACCCTCCGTTTCCTTTTGCTATTTAATCTTATTTGGTTTTAATACCTTGTAGAAAATAATCAGAAACGAAAGAATCTTAGAGATCATCAAGTAAGCCAATATCCCCATTTTACAGATATAGAAATTGAGGCCCATTTCCCATTTTGCACTAGTGAGTGCAACTTTTCAGCCTATAGTAGGAAGACATAATAGGAAAAGGGTCAGCTACTTTCACATTTTTCGCAATAAAAAAAAAAAATCCCTAAACTTGGTATCACCAAATAATATAATCTAAGAGTTTGGTGAAAAGATTGGAAAATAGCATAATTACATTTGCTTCCCCTCTTGCTGCATTCCAGGAGAGGATATATAATCTTCAGTGATATATGGAATGACATTCCCATTTGTGCTCTGGAACCTGGGATTCCGAGTTGCCCAGCTCTGGTGTCAATAACATAGTCAGACTGACTCATTTGGACTATGAAGCCTTGTAGTGGGAAAATTGTGGTTTTCTGGATTGTTCCATCTGAGATAGAGAAAGCCTTAGAAAACAAATTCAGTAAACACATAGTTTCTGATCAAAGACTTGGGGAATGATATTATATGGATGCTTTCCGAGGAGCAGAACCTCAACTGGGAAGAGACATGGGAAAAATTACTTAAAGGGACCATGATTAGGCTACTGGCTGCCAAGAATGTCTTGCTTAGTGGATTGCAAACGATTCCATATTGAAAGAAGGCTTCCTGAAGTATCAGCCATAGGAGAGAAGGATTTTCATTAGCTGAGATTCAGGGGAGGGGTGTAAAAGTGACAATCTGCGCTATGTATTCTCTTTTAGAGTCTTTGGACACATCTAGACACATCAAAGATTCTTTGGTTACAAAGGACAAATGCTCACTCTAATCAGCTCAAATTGAAAAACAAAAACAAATGAAAAACTGAAAGACAGGTCATTATTGATAGACCTTATCTGGCAATCACAGACATCCACAGGCATAAAGCAAAGCCCAGCTGGGCCTCATGGGCCTGAAGCTTGGAACTTAAGGGTCAGGAACTGAGATTCTGATATCTCTGTCTCCCCCTCGTTCCCAATCATTACATATTTACTGAAATCTATATCAGTAAATCAAACATACAAAGACTCCATCCTTGTAGATTCTTGTATTCCAGTTTGTCTGTTTCTCTCTCTCACATTTCTACCCCTCGCTGCCATCTGTTCCATTCTCCTCTTTACAAGTGAACTTTCCTGGCTTACCCTTAGTCTCAGCTCCCCTACAACTTCAGCAGGGATTGACCTTGGCTCTCTGCGTTACAGAATTCACCTTTGATTATCTATGACCTTTCAGCTCTAGGGTGTACCAACTAAAAGCTTACAGTTAGCCATTCCATGGATTAGCTGGCTTTGGGTCAGAGGCCATCCCTGATCCAGGTTATGGGGTGCAAACATGGTGGCCCAGGCTGATCTCTTGGTCTCAAGTCTTTGATGGGCACAGTCATGGATGGGGTCATTGATGGATAAAGTTCCTAGAAAAATGGACCGTTGTTGAGGTGAACACCTCAAAATACATCTACTACTAGATTAAGTACTTTATTTCTCTGAATTTATACAAACTTGTTTTGATAAACTTTTGAATATGTCCCTGACTACTAAATCTTTCTTTGCTATCACCAATTTCAAGATGGTCAATTTCTGCCAAAATTCCTATCATTTTCACGTCACTAGCCAGTTCTTCTTTGTTGGTTACAATCGGGAATCAAGTAGAAATTTTCCTCGTTGCTTTCTCTAACTTCTAAACTATGAAATTGTCAACAAGACAAGTCAACAATTTGCCAGATGCTCTGCTTTTAGCCAAATGACACTTCCAGCATATGTCCAACTAGAGTAATGAGGTATTTCAGCAATTTTGTTTCTGTGCCAAATTTCAGGAAAACATCATCCATATTAGAGTCTGAGATTCTACAGTCCTATGCCTAGTCTTGAGGCTATGGCAGCAGTATGACAATCACGATATTACTTTTGTTTCTCCCTCCTCTTATCCTCTTGCAAATGTTCTTTGCCAGGTCTTATCCTTAGGTTTGTGCATCTTTATACCAACAGGGTTACTTTGTGGAACAACCCATATAAATGATATTTGATGCATTTAATCCTTTAGGAACAAGAAGGTAACAGATATAACAAGACCTCACCAATGATTTTGTACTTACCATTGGTATTGCCTATTGTAAGGGATCTTGCCTAGGCTTGTTACATCCCATGTAAAATCTTTCCCAATGACTTTCTGCTCCAGAAATTTTGCATGGAGTCTGAAGAATGGCTCAAAAGCTACCTTGTGACACTTCAGTAGTACTGAAAAAAGAATACGTCAAAATTGGGTGATGTTCAATTTTGGTTTCAGAACTATGCAGAAGGTCAGGTAATGTGTTCAGCTTTCAAATGCCTTATTCAGGAGGAGCCTCTACGTATCAGTAGTGGAAGCATCTTGTTGGGTATGTGAAGGATGAACTGGGTCATTCTGAAATGAAACCAGACCATATTCAGGGAACAGAATCACAGACAACTGCCATCAAGCTTTACAATTAAGGGTTCCCAATTTCAATTTCATAAATACAGGTGCACAGACATCCACCATGACAATCAACTGGTCACATATAGGTACAGCTGTTATACATCTGTCTGATTCCTGGCAGAATAATTTTCTTCATCAAATTTGTCAAAATGGGAAATCCTTCTGTTGCTGATGACAGCAGAACCTTCCTTTACAGGGAAAAGTATAGGGTCACCAGAAGACCAATAATAATTTGGGCAAGTTTAGGGCCTTGAAAACAAATGGCTTCTCCTGCTGCTACTATTATTCTTGAACAGGCAAGTCTCTAGAAGACTGTGAATTGAGAAGCTTCCCCTATAAGATATGTCTATCAAAATACCTGGTTTTACTCAGCAAGATAACATTTATTTTGCCTATAACTGTATCAGCTATAACCTACTGCAGTTTAAAAATGACTCACGCTTTACAAATAGCTCCTACATGAATGATATCATTGAGTCCCCACAATGACCCTGTGAGATAGAGCATTTCTTATTGCCATCATTCAGAATATGAGGATATTGAAAGACTTGAGAAATTACATGACTTTCTCAAAGTCATATGACTTATTAATAAGCAAAGTGACTGGAACTTTCCAGGTGTTCTGACTCCTGGTCCAACACTTCACTACAGTACTCTATTTTCTCTTCTCTCAAACTGAACAAATCCCATCTAGTGGTTAGTCTCTTGGTCCAAAATGGCTGCCCCAGCTCCTGCCCTCTCATTTACATCTTAACCATAAAAGTAAGATATGAGATATCTGCTTACTTTCCATTGGTTAAAACTTAGCCACATGGCCTCATACAGTAATTAGGTAACCTGTAAAATGTAGTCTTTTTATGGACAACCATGTGCCCTGCTAAAGCTAAAATTCAGCAGGAGTCTAATACTAAAAGAGGAAGGGAAGAATAAATTTGGAGAGACAACTAACTGTCTGCTACATAGTATCCAAAAAGAACACCAAGCAGCAATGGCCCCGTGGTGAGTCATATTTGGAGTGATACAATTGTAAGAGCAATGTTTTCTGGAGTTGAAATGGGGCCTTCTAAATGACTCCCAGAATGTCACCAAGCAATTGTTTTCCTGAACAATGAGAAGGCTCACATTAAAATAGGAGGGGCAGGTGCATGAGAAGGAGTGGATGTTGCGCTGAAGCCCATTCCAGAATAAAATACAGCATGTGTTGCTTAATGGCAGGGACACATTCTGAGAAATGCATCGTCTTTAGGCAATTGCGTCATCAGGAGATTTCATCGTTGTGCGAACATCATAGAGTGTACTTACACACACCTGGATGGCCTAGCCTACTACACACCTAGGATATATGGCACTAATCTTATGGCACCACCATCGTATATGTGGTCCGTTGCTGACTGAAACGTCATTATGTGGCGCACGACTGTAATTAAAGAGCCTTCATTCTCGAGTGTTGTCTTCATACCTTTCATCTCACGTTTCCCCAAAAGATTTGAGTTTGAAGCCTTTGGTCTTGGCTCTCATGTGAAATAAGGGTGTATCACAGGGCCGTCAACACTCTTTCATTGGTAGGGCAGTTTCAAAAGAGAAACTCAAAAGGCCAAAAGAGGAAGCCTGATGAATATTGAAGGGCAAAGAAAGGCAGAAGCTGAGGAATGAATCAAATTCGTGGAAGAACTGGGTACAAGAAGGGGAAAAGCACAGCCAATGATGGTGGATGACAGATAACATATTTTCCCCGACTGCTTTCATCTTTCTTCGAAATTTTTGTTTCTTCTCAGTTCCACTTACATTCACTCTTCCTCTTACTGTGATTTCTATCTTTTCAGGGGATTTTGAATAGTCTTACCTTGTATCTTTTAAATATGTCTATAGTAGTAGTCCTTTCATAGGAATGTTGCATGTGTACCCGTATGAAAAGAAAATCCTATGGCATCTCAAAAGGTAATAATTGGAGTCAGTCAATTGGAGTCAAGAATACCGTGTTTCCCTTTTGGGAGTTTCTCAAGCAACCCCAGTGACAAAGCAAAGTAGCAATAGGTGAGATGAAATTCCTCCTTTTGCTTAATCACCAAGAGCCCTGTCCTGCCATTTCACAAAGCATTGCCTTTTCCACTCAGCAGAGTAAACATCAGCCCCCAAGGCAATCTTGTAATTATACGCAGCTCTGCTCTTACAAGGTGGTATGCAGATTAAGCTCATTTATCAACTCTTCACTTATCTAGGATGATTATTTTAAATACAGTAAAATTTGCTACCTTAAAAAGTAGATTTTTTTTCTCCATCGGATTCAGTGTGGTCTGAGTAAGGTTATATCTAGTATACAACTCAGCCTCCCAGCAAAAATGAGTGCTTTTCACCAGCCCTGTCTTTCTCACTCTAGAGATAGATATCATTTGTTTCTAGTGTGTTCTCATAGATGAAGCAACCCTGGTCACTGTTTCAGTACAGGAATCCTTTGGAATATTCTCTCTCCTGAGTTTCAAACACACTAGAGAGCCATTTCTCCATCTCCTCCAGGAATAATGCTGCTAACAAGAACCTATCTGTACAGAGCTATAGAGATTATATGCTTCCAGGTCATATCCGGACTTCTGATGCATCAGTCCTTCCCAACTCCCCTTAGCCCCTGCTTCTTCTAGGGCCATCTCCTCCCAGGCTTGGAACCCAACCCCAGCATGGCTGCTGGCTACCACTATTGCCTCCAATGAGGCCTTCTCTTGCTGAATGACCCAAGATGATGTGGTGTTCCCAAGGATCTCTGGGTGTTCTGACTTTCTCCAGACATCTGGTTCCTCATCTTCTAGCCCTATCAGCCACAGTTTTGGGCCATCTCCTTAACTTTGACAGTTCCTCGACCTAGTCCCTGGTCCCCTGTAAGGTATGATCATCACTGAACTCTCCCTTCGCAGAAAACTGGGATGCTATCTTCCTCCTGCCGTTCTTCCAGAGCTGGAGTCCTGCCACTTAAATAGAGATTCCCCGGAGAACAATGGTCTACTCTCTTGGTTATGGAAGCCCAATTGCCATAAGAAGACAAAACCCTATAGCCCCATTTGCTGAATGCACATGCCAGGCCCTGTGCTGGGATTTGTTCTATTAGTGGCAGAGGGTCCCACACACACTGGTTCTAATCTTCATTCCAACCCCTTTAAAAATATGTGATATTGCAGTCAAGTGGTATCATATATGCATTTAACTTAGACTAATTCAAGTATACATGCTCCTTCAAAAATTAAAATATATAAAATGACATTTCTCATACATAATTCGTATATGTTCTATATATTTACTCTCTATATTGTACACTTATAAACATATATTAAGGTATAATAAAAACCCTAGGCCCAGGGCCAATCATTGCTGAATAGCACCCAAGTTACCAGGCAGCCCCTCTGGACTGTCTACTCAGCCATATCAGAACCCCATCCTGTTTAACCTGGGCCACCAGGCAAATGTCCCAAAGTCCTTGCTCCAGTGCCTTCCTATCAAATCCTTAATACCAAGGATGCATGACGCCTGCATTGCCAGTTGACAATACACCAGCAAGGGCATCATCGTATTTGACACACTGAGTGAAGCAGTTAAGCACCCTTGGATCAGTTAGTTTGGATATCACTTCTTTCTACTGGCCCTGGGAAGAGGGAAATGTCAGCATTTGCAGCTAACCATAAAGAGGCAATATTTAAATGCTTACTTGGGAGATCCAGAATATTAAGGACTACAACTTTTCAGTCCTTTCTGGATTCTCATCCTAGCTGCACCTATAGTTAATTGGCATGAGTTTGAGCAAGTCACCTAACCCTTCTGGGCCTCAGTTTTCTTATCCACATCACAAGATTGTTGAACCAGATGATCTTTCTTATCCCTTCCAGCTCTAAGATTTTGTAGTTCCTTCCACCAAAAAAGATTTTTCCCACCATGCACCTGGCTCCTGTTATTGCCCTAAGACAGTGCCCAAAACTTCCTAGAGAGCTCTAATGCATGGCTTGAAAAGTCTTCCAGCCCAACGTTGGTGGTTCCTCCACCCACCCCACATCCTGAGGTCATTATCTGATGTGACCATGATGAAACTGGGGGGCTCCCGCACCATGAGGAGACCCTGTCTAGAATGAAAGAAACAGTGGGTGTCATTGTCTCTTTCCTGTAAAGGAGCAATGGCATGCTTTTTCATATATTTTGATTCATTTATTTCACATCTCTTTGCACAAAGCTGAAAGAAAGAAAGAGAGAGGGAGAGAGAAAAGGAGGGAAGGAGGGAAGACACAGAAAGATTAAATCTTATGGAAGGTCAATTTGAATTGGCTTCTGGGTAAAAGACAGCTCCACAATGGAAAAATTATGATAGATGTGTACAACGTTTCATCTTTAAAATACTCGGACTATTTAAGGCCAAGGGCACAGCAGAGAGCTCCTGCATCCAGGCTTCCTCTCCTGTAACTCTGACCCAGGTAACTTGGATGAATCTGAAGACAAAACCTGATTGTTTTTTACTTGCTCCTCTGGGTCCAAGCTGCTCTGGGACCAGATGTTCTCTGACTTCTCTGAACTAACACATCTCATCAAACTGACTTGATGCCTTGCTGTGCCCGACCCTAGCAGACCATCTCTTGGGACTGCCTAAAAACAGATTACCCTCGTGCTCCTTTTGAATTTGCATCCAGATGAAATCCAGTTCAGAGAAACCACGAGGGCAGCCATGAGGGAAGAGCAAAGGAAACTTCACAAGGGGCAACCAGCTGTGTGAGGAGCAGAGGAGAAAAAGAAGAGGGAGTTGGCCACTGCCTTGGTTGACATTAAGTGGCTGCTCAGACTATAAGACCACATGACCACCTTTTGCACACAACATCCAGTCCAACTGACATCTCCGCCACGAGATCTCTCCAGATCCCAACCATCTTCCCCATACTTGGAGGCTGGAAATATTTTCTCTCCCTCCTGGCTCTGACTTTCTCAGGGCACTGCCTAGTGGCAGACTTGCTACTATTGTAATATCCCTTTCTAGACTCTTAAGTTCCTTGAGAGCGAAGATTACTTGGAAATTCTCATATAACTTATAACTAAGTATAAGTTAATATAAATATAATATGTAAATTCTTAAATTTATCTACATATACATATAATGTGTGTGTGTGTGTATATATATATATATATATATATATCTTGCACAGTGCCTGAAACACAGTGAGGACTTGATAACTATTTGGCAAAATAGAGAATGGAAGAAGAATGATAAATTCACTGAATTCATTTCTCACCCCCTTACTCTTCTCTCATTCTATGAGATTTTGTTTTTTCTTAAAGGGATAATTTACCAAAAAGGAAAAAAAGAATTCCTAAAATAAGGGAGACATGACTTCTGTCTTTGTCAGCTCAGGCTGTTACAAAATACTACAGACTGGGTGGCTTCAACACGGATATTAATCTTCTCACAGTTCTGGAGGCTGGAAGTCTGAGATCAGGGTCCACCATGGTGGGCTTCTGATGACAGCCCTCTTCCTGACTTGGAGAGGGCCACCTTCTTGCTGCGTGCTCATGTGACCTCTCCTTGGTGCATGGCACCTAGACAAAGAGAGCTCTGGTCTCCTCCTCTTGTTAGAAGGGCACTAATCCCATCATGGGGGTCCCACCCTCATGACCTCATCTCAACCTAATTACCTCCAAGGGCCCCATCTCCTAATACCACCACACTGGGGGTTAGGGTTCCAACATATGAATGTGGAAGAGACACAAACATTCAGTGCATAACAACTTCTCACCTGGCTTCTGACCAAATCTGGTGAGAGCTTCACTACCACCTTCCTGCTGCTCCTCCTTCTCTGCTCATCTCTTGCATTGAGGAACACAAATGGAATAAGGAGGGAGGGGTTATCTTACCTCCCTCCCCTGAGTGTTCTGTGCAGCAATTACCCTCTTGTGAATATCTCTCCACTGGCAGATTAGAAGTTCAAAAAGGCTTGCCTCATTGCTGACTTGAATAGAATTGTGGCAGCTGATAAGGCAAAGCAGTTACCGGGTCTACAGCTGGAGGCTGGCTAGGGAAGGCCTGGAACCTGCTCTTGCTTCCCCAGTATCTGTAGGCACACAATCTGGTGGATATTGACAATGCTAAGTGATGTGGATGACATTTATTAGTTTTCAATAGCTGCTATAAAATGAACTTCATGCCATCTGCAAAATTAGGATTCAGAAGCAGCCCTGGATATTAAAATATTTGTGGCTGTGCCTGCTATTATATAAGATTTTACATTTTATGGGCTCCCCATGGGACTAGAAGTATAAATTAAGATACATATTTAGAAGGCAGTAAATAAGCTTAGGAAAGCAGCAATACAATTAACGAATGGACAGAAAATTGCATATGGGAGGAGAAATAGTTTTTCTACGTACAGAGTCAGAAGCTAAATGGGGTTTAAACATTCTCCTGTCACAATCATTAAGATATTAATAGCAAAAATAATATACTGAAATTCATAAGGAAGATTTTTTTTAGCAAAGTGAATAAATAACTCTAGGTATAAAAGAGATCCAGCAACTGATGACTTCCTCTCCTTTCCATCCCCCTGGAATATGGAACTTGTCTAATTATTCAAAAGCATCCTATACTATTCTCTCCAACAGAGCAAATGTTTTGATCAAAAGAATCCCATAGAAACCATTCTAAGGCCTTATTCTAATGCCACCCAATTTTCCAGCATAATTACTATATGTGTCATTATCTCTTTACCCCACATTCCTACTGAAGACACAATCACAGTATGATTCAAAGATGCAATCGAAAATCAGGGCCAACCATGTCAGGACAGATTCCCTGGGCAGGTGGGTTGGACCCCCAGGCCCTTCCTGGGCGGGACCATCACTCTTTTGGATGAGTGGTACTCACTATGGTGTTGACCCTGGGACAAGACTCGAGGTAGAGAAGGACAAGACCCTGACTCTGGTAAGATTTTGAGGAAACTGCAGTTCTCATATTTGTCTGGAAAGTTCCCTCCCACATACTTCCTTCCATGTGCCCTTAGAGATAACACAGAGGAAAGCTTGTCCCTCATCTTTTCTAGCAAGGAAATATGGTGTCAACCCATGTTTATTTATGATGTCTGTGATCTGACCTGATGCCTCAGAATGAGTGTGTGTTGGAGTGTGATCCTGACAGTGATCAATCTGGGTGCCCCACCCCCACCAGGCTAACCCTCACAACCAAGTCTGGCAGATGGGCACATGTAGAGAGAGGAAGCGGTGGGTTACAAAAGATTAATATTTTCACATTTTGCCTGCCCAGGACGAAGCCACCCTCATGCCCTCATTCCCTATCCCAAATCTGCTCTTTCCTTCCTTTGTACTTCCATATCAATCAAGCCCCAGCCTGGGGACGCTGGTGTCTTCAGATTGGCCTTTGAAATGCTGCTTGTACTAATGGCGGTCAGAGCCTTAGGAGGCCATTCCCTGAAGTATCTCTGAACTGAAACATAATCCAAAAGATAGAAGAGGCTTTGGCCTGTTGCTTTTTATGAGAACAAAAATAATCATGGTAATAACTTGCATTCTCCTTGATACCTTTCATTCAATAATATCAAGCAATTTGTACGCAAGTAATTAAGAAAACACTCCTTTGTGGTGAGTTACTAATTTAGCTCCCATTTTAAGGAGAGACAGAAAGAGGCTTAATGATTTTCCCCAGGGGAGACCAGAGCAGGTAGCAGAAGCATTGGGGAGGCAGTGATTTGTGGCATAAGATCTCTCTTGTTCGTTTCTAATCCCCAATATTGGGCTCACAAAATTGCTTCAGAGCAGAGTTGGTCTTAAGTCTCTTGGGTGGTGTTGCTGTGTTCTATTCAAGAGCCGCCTGGTTCTTCTGTGGAGGCAGCTGCATTTCATAGCTGTTGGTGCATATTTTTGTACTTTCCTTTCATCACATGATGTATATCATTCCCCTTGCTGGCATTTCCAATCACTGAGAGCAGCAGAACCACGGAATGAATGGGAGCACTGTAATTTTTCCCCCTCATTGATTTGAGGGGAGGGGGAGAGAGGAGGGGGAAGGGAATGCTTAAGGTGGAAATTTCTTTCAAATCTCCCAACTGCAGCACAATTCTGTTTCTTGTACCTCAGAAGTGCTTATACAAACTCTCCATCTCTCTATTTGCCTGCCTTCCGCCATCTCTTCATCAGGCCCAGGCTGCTTCTCTTCTCAGAGAGCGAAGCATAGACCAAGAGGGTACCACATAATGTGGGTGACCACAGCACAGGGCCTGGGTCTCTGCCTGCCTGCCTCTCATCCCCCTCCTGCTCATGAACTCTGCTATGTGTCGGAAAGAAATTTTGGATCGGGAGTGGGAAATGACATTTGATATGAGAGATGGCATTATTTGATGGCAGCGGTCATTATCTGTAATTATACTCTTTGTGTTGGAATGCTGTGCACATCGAGACTGTTGGTGTTACTGGAAGATATGTCATTAAATTTCTATCTCATGCATGTGAAATTTAAGCTGACAAAGGGGAAAAGACAATTACTAGCTTGCTTTTAAATGTATTTTTCACTCTGAGGCCAACCAAGAACTTGGAGAATATTGGGTGGAGGTATAAAATTTCTTTGTGAAACAGAACTTGGAGCTGGAAGATGGAATTTATAGTTGCTATTAAAATGGTTATTGGGGTTCTTGAAGGTAACTGTGAGTTGTGTTCTTAGGTAATTTCAATAATTATGGCAGTAATTAGCACAGGTAGGCACACATGAAAGTGTAAGTAGATAAATATACTGGCAACTCTATCAATAAAGCACTCTGCGAACATAAACTGCTATATAAATGCTAATTAATTACGTAAGGAGGCATACAGGATGGGGTGGTGACTCGTATTACCGCAAAGATAAACAGGCAAACAGGCAGTGCATTCATTTGAGACCTAGGCTTCTCTTGAGTCCGTCTCCAGCATCCTGCAATGGTCACCCTCTGTCAGGGAAGGTGGAAGCTCTGCACCTCCACTGCCCACCCTGCAGCCTCTAGCCACACGTGGCTATTGAGCACTTCAGATAGTTGCTAGTCCCAAATGAGATGTGCTGCAAGTGTGAAAGAGATACAGATTTTGAAAAAATAATAATAATAATAATAATATAGAATATCTCATTAACAATTTTTATATTGATTACAAATGAAAATGATAATATTTTGGATATCTTGGGTTCAATAAAATACATGATTAAAATTGACTTTATCTTTTTCTCTTTACTTTTTTAATATGCCATTAGAAAATTTCGAATTATATTTTGTGGCTCACATTTGTGGCTTGAAGTATATATATGTAAATATATATGTATATATATTTTTTTTGCTGGGGAAGATTGGCCCTGGGCTAACATCTGTGCCCATCTTCCTCACTTTATATGTGGGGCGCTGCCACGACATGACTTGATGAGCAGTACGTAGGTCTGCACCTGGGATCCAAACTTGTGAACCCTGGGCCACCGAAGTGGAGCATGAAAACTTAACCACTACACCACTGGGCCAGCCCCTTGAAGTATATTTTTATTGGACAATGCTGCTCTGGACTATTGAATCTGTTTGCAGGAGTTAAAGAAAGTCAAAACTTCCCACTTCCCACTAGGTTCCATGGGCCATACTCTGCTGTTGTAACTCTCCTGCCTGTGAAATATAAGAGAGGATAAACCAGGGCCTCTTCTCCACATTGTAAAGGATGGTGGTGAACCAAACGGGCAGGCAATCCTCATCACCCTGGGATGACCACACTTTGGGGCACCGGATACGTTAAAATAAAGGGGCTTGATATTTGAACAGCTTATCTGCAAAATGAAGAGGAAGCAAACCCGGGGTTTATCATGCCCCATTTTAGTAGGCACCTGTCTTGACTGCCAGACCTGGCTGCTAATTATTCATGAGGGGAAAAAGAGGTGGGAACAGGCATGAGGGGGCTGACCTAGAAGTGGGAAAAGGAAATATGTGTTTAGGGTAACTTCTGCAGTAGTTTGCCTCAGAATTCACCACACACTGGGTTTGCAGGGCACCTATTTGTCCTGAACGAGGAGGACTTGCAAGAACTCCTTCATAGGCTATGTCACCTGGTACAGTGTTTAATTGTTGGATAAATGTTGGTAATTGCGACCTCTAGGTTATGATGCTATTGTCTTTGGGTGGGTTATTTAAAGTACTTGAATTCTTATTTGCATAAGCTTGCATACTAAGTTCAGAAAGCTGTAACCTCAAATACGCACAAATTAGTTAAATTAATTAGTGCAACACCCTACGATTGTGTGCAAATCTAATATCCCAAGATCAATGCATTTGTTGAATATAACAGGTTTTTAAACCATTGAGTCCCATTCCAACTCAGAAACCATGAATACACAACCTGCGTGGACTGGCAATATGCACCCTTCTTTCGACATCACAACCCCTGTGGGTCACCAGGCACAGGAGACTATTTTTAAATGCCCTGCCTTTCTTAGAGAGATTTATCTTTCAAAGCACATAGCACTCATCTGGTCCAACCTCACCCTGACCCTGATTGACCAATGAGGGATCTAAGGCCCAGAGAGGAAACGAATTCGTCCAGGATGATGTAACCACTAGAGGCTGACCCAGGACTTAAATGCCGCCTGGCCAGGCCCGCTCTTCTCAGTGGTGGTGCCAGGACTCAACTACTAGGAGAGGCTCACGTATTATAGGACTGGGCATCTAAATGTCACAAGTCAGGCTGGCAAATGGTGAAATAAAGTCTCTTGCCCTCCATTGCTAAGCACACCTTCCTAACAACCCAGTGGGCCAGGTTCCAAGCTAGAATTCTGGGATTTCTCTGGGTACCCAGAATGTCACCCAGAAGGGGGATGCCAGCTCTGGAGGGGCATGTGCCATTGTCCCTGCAGACTCCCCTCACAGGGCAGACACTCAGCCTGGAAGAGTGCCAGAGCTCCGTCCTCTAAAGCACAGCCCGGGCAGGGTGCCCCCTGCCAACATTTAAAGGGAATTCTTCTCTCCGCCTGACTCCCAGTCTTGTGTGTTCTTTCCACATTACAACACTTCTTTTGGCACAATTTAATGAATGTATAACCCTATGTTTCCCCTAAAATAATTACTATTCCTGACAGAGGAAGGAATTCTTGCGTCTCAGGAAATAGCAGAAAAGAATCGAAGTGCTAATTTCCTTGCTGCATTCAGCTCTCATTGCTTCTCCTCTGTCACCCTACAAACACATGCATGTGCGTATGCACACACACACGCACTGACACACACACACATACACACCTGGCAGAGTCAGGAATCCTCCACGAGGCACAGTAATCACTCTCTTTGCCATCATTTGTTTGTTTGTTTGTTTTGAGTCACTGGAACTATACTGATTTGCATGTTGTTTTCATAAATTTGCATAGCACATTTGAGAGGCCCCCTCTCCTCTCTCCTCAGCATCCCACACCACTGTGGAAATGTGGCCAGCTTTCCCTGTGTTGCAAAGGAACACAAAGGAAAGCTTTGTTTCCATAAACATTTATTACAATGAAGTTTTTAAATGCTACAGACATAGAAGGATTTTGTTTTAATTAAAGTAGCATTGTGAGGAATTTTTATGAAGCCATCCCTTTCTCACTGGGGTCACTGAGCAGCTTGGAAGCAGGAGAGCAGGTGACCAAGGGAGGTGCATAATGTCCTGCTCTGGGAGAGATATTTTTAAATGATCCATCTGGGAGAACGGCTAGAAATCCCTTTAGGGTTTCTGTCCTCCGAGCCTCTGAAATCCTGCTCTCCCAATGGTTTGCACGCCTGAACTCCCCAGGTAGTGCTGTCACGTCGCTGGGGACCCTGCCCCCCTGGCTTGGCTCAGTGCTCCCTGGTCCCTAAGTGAGGCTCAGACAAGTGTGTGAACTGTGTCTGTGCCTGTTCAAGCTTCACTTTTGGAATAATGACTACACTTGGTATGTATGACCACCTGATCCTAATCATTCAAAAGAATTAAGGAAAAGGTTTTTACCAGCCCCATACATGAATGTGACATCAAGACTCTTGTTGAAAGTGAAAGCACGTGTGCACAGCCCTTACAGTTTCTTACATGTTGGCCTTGCCTGCGTGCAGTCCCTCCCCCTCTCTCTAACCTAGTAAGTCATCCTTTTACCACTGCCATGTTCCTTTGCCCTTTGACAATGAACCATTCACAGAATTAAGAGGCAAGAAAAAGGAGTAGGGGACAGAACCCAGTATCTCACTGGTTCCCCAGCTACTGCACAAGGTATGGTCAAAAAAGGAAACGGAAGAATGAAAGTTTACTCAAGGAAAGGGAAAGAACTGAGAAGAAAAACATAAAGAGAGTGACCTTCCTCCAGACCATTGCTCTGGGAACTGATATGGCCCGAGGGTCACGAACCATGAATTTCTTTCCTGTGGAGGAGTGGCCAGACCAGAGCCTGGACTCAGGCCGCCCTGGGGAAATCCTGGCTCTGCCACAGCCAGCTATGTGGTCATGACCAATTCGTTTAGCCTTTCAACCTGAATTTCTGGATCTCTAGATGATGTTCTAGAGTAACATCCCTGCTTACTCTATAGAGTAATCAAGAGGATTAAATCATTTCACGTATTATTTTTGAGAGAAAGCCGTGTTGGGCTTTTATGAGACTGTGTCCTTCAGACTTTACAGGCCCTTTCACAAAGTGAGAAAGGAGTTTGAACTGCAGGGTACTTTTGGTTTTTTTTTTTTAAAGTTACTCCACAGGGGGTGGCCCGGTGGCATAGCGTGCTCCACTTGGGTGGCCCGGGGTTTGCAGGTTCGGATCCTGGGGGTGGACAGATGCACCGCCTGTCAAGCCATGCTGTGGTGGCACCCCACATAAAGTAGTGGAAGATGGGCACGGATGTTAGCCCAGGGCCTGTCTTCCTCAGCAAAAAAGAGGAGGATTGGCAATGGATGTTAGCTCAGGGCTAGTCTTCCTCACACACAAAAAATAAATAAATAAAGTCACTCCACATACATTTCTGGACATTCTACTGTGTGTTCAACCTGTACTATGTAAACTGTGATAAACAAAGGCCCTGCCTGTTCCAGGCCTCCCCAGGCCCCAACAACTCCCCTCCATGGGCCTGCTGCTAAGGTCCTGGCAGGCTTCAGGGCTGAGGCCATTGTGAGGGAACACAAGAGTAGACCATCAATTTCCAAGTCTTTCACTTGAATTTTTAATCTTTGTGAATATAAGCAAATCTGCACAGAGTAATGTATCCCAACATACCATTTTCAAATACCAAAGGCAATGATTCAGCTGCAAGGTCTCTGACCATCTCTGTCCATGTGACCGACTTCAATGGACATTTCTCTGTTCTCATCTATTTTGGCTCTCAACTAATTTGACCACTTCCTCTTTGCTGGAACATTCTCTTCTCTTAGCTTTTGTCGCACCACTCTCTCTTGGTTTACCTCATGGCTTCCTTTTTCTCCTCTGTTGTCTCCACCTCCTCTCTCAATTTCACATGTAGATATTCCTCAGGGCTCAGTCCTGCCTCTCCTTCCTCCTTCCTGCCTTCCCTCCCTTCCTTCTTCCATCCCTTCCTCCCTTCCTTCCTTCTTTCCTTCCTTCCCTCCTTCCTTCCTTCCTTCCTTCCTTCCTTCCTTGCTTTCTTTCTTCTCCTGTCTATACTCTACCCCAGGTGATCTCCTCATTCCCAATGTTTAATTCCATGGATATGCTAATGAGTGCCAAATTTATAACTGCAGCTCATACTTCTCAGAGATCCATATTACACATCCAACTGCCTATTTAATGTTCTTCACTTGAATGTATCAGAAACATCTGATACATCAGATTTAACACTTTCAACATTTTTGAAACAGAAATCTTCATTTCTGGTCCCCAAACTTGCCTTTCCACATCCCCTTATAGGCATCCAGCACTTGGAAACAAAACCATGCAGTCATTCCTGATTCTCAACATCCTACACTCTCAATATCCAACCTACCAGCAAGTCCCATAGAGTCAACCTGAAAAATGTGTCATGAATCAGTCCCTCTCCACCACCACATTCCAGGCCAGCCCACCATCATCTCTCACCCCACCCACTTCAACACCTCCCAACTGGTCTCTCTACTTCTACTTTTCTTCTCCCCTCAGTTCAATTCATTCTCCATCCGGCAGAAAAGTAAATTATAACATAAATCAGATCAACATTAAACATAAATTGGATCATGCCATTCCCCCATGTGAACTCCTTTATGGCTTTCTATTTCATCTGGGACAAAATCTACTTTCTTTACTATAGACTATTGGGCCCTGTGTGATCTAGTCTCTGTCCACCTCTCCCTCCTCATCTAATGCCAGGTTCTCCCTTTGCTCAGTGATTTCCAGCCACACTGGTCTTCCTCTAGTTCCCCAAGCACACCCAACTCTTTCTTGATTCAGGGTCTTCAAATGCAGTGTGTTTCTTACACACTGTAGTACTTCTCTTTTACTCTTTTGCACTTAAGTTTAAATGCCATATCCTCAGGAGGCCTTCTCCAACAATCCAACTTAAAAACAGTTTCTCCCCCCCACACACACTTCCATTACTTTCTACCTTAGCTCGCTCTTTGTTCCTTTATTAAACTTGTTACAATGTTTAATTATTTTTTTCTGTTGAAAAGTTTCTGATAAAACTTCTGTTTCATCTGTGTCCTTCAGTAAAATGTGAGCCCTATGAAGGCAAGAATGGGCCATATTTATCTTGTTCCCTGTTGTATTCTCACTGCTTAGCACAATGGGAAGGAAGGGAGGAAGGAAGGAAGCAAGGAAGGAAGGAAGAATTAGACTCTCACTAATATTGTCATGAGTTTTCTTAATCCTTTTCCTCAAATTATAGTTCCAGTTTGATTTTAAGACTTTGGACACACTTGAGACATCTATTTCTGTGGAAATTTCTAAATAGCCATCTTTGGGAGATTCAAGTCCCTTGTAGGCCACACTCCAGAATTAGACATCCCACACATTGACTGAAGTTGAAATGATGTGTATCTGACTTGTCTTCTCCATGAAAACAGTGTTACCAAACAGCTTTTTGTAGAGATAAACATCAACCTAACATTTAATTAACTTAAATAGGGTAACTGTATAATTTATTGTCTAAACCAGGATACTTCTGAGAGTAAAAAGACACACTTTAAGTAATAACTCAAGGACAAGAAGCTTAAATTGGGACTATCTCAGGCAAACCAGGACAAGATGCTCTAATATTAAAAGACATTTTTATTCACTATGTGGTTCAAATGTTCCTAGCGCTTGCAATTAAACGAGTTAATATACTAGTTAATATAAAATTATATTCAAATGATATGGACTAATAGCCTACTCCACAAAATTCTTACCTTTTTCTCCACAATTATGATCTATTTTGTATGACAACAAATTAGCAGGTAAGGGACCACATTTATAAACATATGGGAATCCAGAAGGGTTTCTTTTGGCAGAATTTGAGGAGATATTCAAAGGAGATTTACAGCCTCTTGATGGTGGACTTTTTGATGAATCAATAATAAAAATAATAGTTAATGTTTACTGAGCCCTTAGCATACTCCACATCAAATGTAAAATGCACTTTATGTTACTAACTGAAGGAATCCTCAGAACAACACCAAAGAATGCTTAGTATTAATCTCCTTATTTTACATGTGAGGAGACCAAGGGTCAGAGGTTTAAACAAATTGCCCAGGATCACAAAATAGCGAGCCCCACATGTGCTCTTCTCCAGAGCCTATATTCTTCGCCATTGTTTGCCTCTAAGACCATTTGTCTTCCTGACTTCCTTGTCTTGTTGCAGTTTAGACACCAGACTCTGCTCCCATCTGCACTGGGATGCTCTTCTCTCTTCCACACAGCTCCGTTCTGTGCTGTGATGAAGCACTAACAAGGGTATCTTTGGCAGAGTGCTCAGGGATCACCACGGACTGAGGGCTGCCTGTCTTGTACCCCCCGAGAGGAGATGACCCAGACAGTGTTACAGCTGAAAGGGATCTTGAATATTCCACCATCTCTTCCTTTTATTTTATACATGAGAAAATTAGAGAAGTAAGTTGACTTGCCCAAGTTCACACAGCCTTGTAGTCAAAAGCCAGAACCAGAACCCAGGCCTCCTGAACTCTCAGTCCAGTATGCAGTGGTGTAGAGATAATATTCAGAATACAGTATCTCTAGAAAAATGTTTCTATGTAAATATTTTATAGACTGTAAAGTAAATAATATATATTTAGAAAAACAATGTAAATATTTTATAGACTGCAGCACAGCTGCCAAATTTGGAATTAAATCTATGGTTCTGAAGCAATGCTGCACACACATGGGATAATACAATACACTAGGGTCTGGGCACCATCCCTAAATCGTGTCTGCATTTTCCTAGAGCGGCAGGATTCAGACTGCATGGCCAGCTGCCTCCCCGCCCCTCACATTCCCACTGCACAACTGCCAGCGGAGTGCAGCCCCGTGGGGACTGAGCAGAGAGTGCACCTCCGTGGGGGTTTTGCAGCTTCCCCCAGAGAGTGAAGCTCTGGCCACCCCAAAAGACCCAGGCTAGAAAAAAAATCAGAGATGACCAGACCTCCCAAGCTACTCTGAGATGCTGTGGCCACACTGCTGACCAGCCAGAAGCCACTACTTCCCCTCAGTGCAAAGGTGAGGTAACCACGCTGCAACATTAGCGAGTGTGAATGTGCTTCACCCCACGGCTTAGAACTTCTTAGAATATTCTTACTCTGGAATCCTTTTCCTGATTTTCCTTTACCAGATCTTTCTCCCTCATTCATACCGCACTGGCCATTTCTCTGTTAGATATAATATTGGATGGCAGTGGCCAGCAGGCACAGAGAAGTTGACCTTCAAGAAAGAAAACAGTACTTTATTGCCATTAATAATTCTGGGCTGATTCTGCCCTATGGTAAAACGTGTGTCCAAAGGTAATGGCAAAAGCCTCTAATAGCTGATGACCAGGTTGGCCCTCCCCAACTACTGGCCCCTCACATTAGCTCATCTCTGGCCCCTCCTTTGCCCCTCATTAGCTCCTCATCTTTTAACCATCGAAAGGATGCTCCTGGGGCCTGGCCCCCTGCCCAGCTCCTGGCTCTACATCTTCTGCTCTCAGCTGGAGTCCCTGACTGCTCCTTTAAGACAGACCAGCCCACCCCAGGCTGTGAAAGAAACTGGTCCCTTCTCAGCAGACAAGGGAATTCCAGGTCAGTACACAGAGCTTCGTGACACAGTAGCCCATCTTGCTGTTAATCCCTGGGCTCTAAGCCAGAGCCCCGCTGGTGGCTTGGCTCTTGCTCTATTCCTGAGACCAAGGTCTTCCCTCCTACCCCCACTCCAGGAACCAGGCCCCTGTCTTGATCCTCACAGTCTGGGTCTTTCTTGGTAACCAACCATCAGGAACAGACTTAGGAATTTTTAGAGGAACTTTAGAATTTTAAGCACTCTAAATATTGTATAATCTCTTCACTTCTGCATTAGTCAGGGTTCTCCAGAGCAACAGAACCGATGGATATATATAGATATACACAAGAGGAGATTTGTTATAGGAATTGGCTCACACAGTACAGAGGCCAAGAAGTCCCACAGTCTGCTGTCCTCAAGCTGGAGACCCAGGAAAGCTGGCGCTGTAATTCACTCCGAGTCTGAAGGCCGGAGAGCCAGGAGCACCGATATCCAATGGCAGGAGAAGGTGAATAGCTTGGCTCAAGCAAAAAGTGCTAATACACCCTTCCTCCACCATTTTGTTCTTTTCAGACCCTCAGTGGATTGGATGACATTACTCAGTCTACTGATTCAAGTACTAACCTCTTCCAGAAATAATGTTTTACCAGCTATCTGGGCATCCCTTAGCCCAGTCAAGTTGACGTAAAATGAACCATCACAACTTCTTTCCCTTCTTCCCCTCCTAATGTAAAATTCAAGATTAAAAAATACTGTATCATAAAATAAAGTTTTGGAAATGACCGAAAAATCACCTGTATCCTGATGTTAAAATACTTTCTTCTTAGGTTTTCTTTCTCTCTCTGTGTGTGTATGTGCCCTTGTTTTGCTGAGGCCAAGATTGGAGCCTAGCCTCACTGGTTCCCACTTCTTAATCTGCAATCGTTTTCCTGAACCCCAGAAACAGGGTCAACATGACAGTGGCAACATGTATGTACACCTCCTGACCTGCCTCCCTGTGACAGAAATCAAACTGTTAAAAATTATACTTCCGTTCCATAGTACACAGAAGGTGGCTGTCCAGCCAAGTGCCATATTTCTTAACTACTCCGGCATCTAGCTGTGGCTGTGTAACCAGTTCTTCCAAATAGAATATGTATAAAAACGCTGTGCGCTCCTTCAAGCAAAGGCTTTTAAAAAGCGGATGCACTTTCTCTGTTCTTTCTTCTTCCACTGGCAGGATGAAGACATCCTTAGGGGGTCGTAGGCTCATACATGGGAGAAGTCCTCGTCCCCAAATCACCACACGTAGGGAGCTGTCAGAGGATGAGGACGACCCACCTTCCTCCGTGCTGTGATGAGATATGAACTTCTATTGCACTTGAGCCATTGCTCCTTTGAGGGTGTGTTATTACAGCACGTTAGCCTACCCCCACGCTGTCTAAACCTACTCTTATCACCTGCTCTTCGATGGCCCCTTCTTTACTCCACAGCAGCGGCTTCTCAGCATGCTCTGCAAGCAGTACCATCTTTGGAACTGGGCAACTCTGGTCCAAAAGCTTTGCTACTTCCGAGTTCCTAGTGAGTAAATCTCTTAACCTCCATGAATCTAGCTTTTATATCTCCAAAATGTAATGTATCCATTTAAGTGAATAACAAATAAGGTAAAGCATATAACTAGCCTATCAAAATGCCTGCACTAGAGATATGCAACAAATGATTCTTTCTTCCCCATTCTCATCAGTCACCCACATTAAATGAAGCTAAACCCCAAAATGCCCACTGTCTTCCTAGAAAACCATCTATTGCTGTCGGGTTACTTGTCTCCTTTTATCCCCTCAGTTTCAGGTAAGAAGGGAATTAACACATTGAGAGATGAAAAATAATGTTCTCCAAGCACCACCCCGGCCTCACTCAGTCATCTTCGCCTTCCTCACGGCCTGACCACTTGCTTCAGGGTAAAGAAGCATGACTTTGGCGAGACAGATATGGTTCACCAAATGTCTTACTTTGAATTTAGGTGACATCAGGGCTCTTGTCTGAGATGATAGAGTTAAGAAATGGATCTGCCTCAGGTAAGCGGCACAGAGCTGCGGAGAAGGGAAATGTTTGTGATGGCATTGCAGTGCCATGCAAGAAAGACTGCCACAACTGAGCTCTTTCCTTGTGTAATTGGCATCACTTAACTTTAACTTGGGATGCAAAACCCTTTCCTTTTTCCCAATTAGTTGCTGAAGATCCCACTACCCTTTGAAAAGAGAAGTTTGTATATTTCTCTTGAGGCCTCCCCACTGTTGAATTGCCCGAGGGAATTACTCAGTGCAAAGAAGAGGCAGAACGGTTTCCAAATGAGAAACAGGGAGAATTTTAAAGCCTCACCAGGCTTCTAATGACATTACTTTTCATTGTCACATGGAGTGTCGCTATTGATGAGGTGGCCTGCACTGTGCCACAAAACATTCATTCCTCAGGCAGTGATAGCCTTACCAGCCCAGACACCTGCACAAACCTAAGCAGCACCACACGCTGTTGGAAAAATACTCAACCAAGAGTATCTAGATCAATAGGAAATTCTGGCCTCAGCCTTATACTATGCCCAAACCAACCCACTCTCACGAGAAGAAGAAAGAGAAGTAGGAAGAGGAGGAGGAAGGGAAGGAGGAGACAGAAGAGAAGGGGAAGGAGGGGATAGAGGAGTAAGGGGAGGAGGAGATGGAGGATATCAGCTTTGTAGTGATGGGGTGTCTTTTCTAGGGGCACTCTGCCTCATCTTTAGGGATAGGGGTTGCTTCTTATATACGCTATTCTATTCTTTAGCATTCTTTTTAGCCTCTTATTAATCAATCCCATGTTACCCCAATCCCATTAATAATTCTTGATATTGAACTTTCACTCATCATATTACTGTATGATTTCTGTCTCTTGATTGGTCCCTGACTTGATATGAAATTGGTTCCAGGAGTTAGAGCTGAAAAGATGGGATTTGGAGATTTGTTTGGTCATGCTCTTTGGTTTGAGTGCAGTACTGAGCTCCTCGCCAAGGGAAATGGGATGCTAGTAAACCACAGCACACAGTGGCATCATAATTCGTCAAATGAACACCTATGGTTGATTGTGATCATGTGCCAACTAAAGCAAGCACCTAGGGAGCCCAAGTGGCTGCTGCACTTGACCATTATGGCAGTAATGATGACTACAAGTACTGTGGTGTGGGATGGATTTTTTTAAGTGTACTTGAGCACTTACAGAAAGAAAATGCCAAGCTCAGATCCTTTAACTCCCAGCTCAGGTCACATTCTCAGAACCAGAAAGCCTTCACGACTTAGCGCTTATAGCCATACAGCTGATATTGCTGAAAATCAGACAGAAAATTTAATTGTTCAGTTTCCTGAATTATAATACTAGTTGAGTTCACAATCTCACCAAGTATCTCATGTGAAAGTCAGGGCATCTACTGGGGATGAATGGGATCTTGAAACTTGGAATAGGGGCATCTGGTTGGAAACAGATGAAACTGACAATCTTAAACCCCCAAGTCCCTCAAGCCTCCTTTATCAGTGAAAGTAGCTCTCCCTTTGGTGCTTGACAAAATAATCTTCCTTTGCTTCAAACCTTGTAATAACCTCACCTGAGGCAGATGTCTTGAAAAACGATGCTTATTCTCTGCAAGACTCACCACAACCACCCTCTGTTGCCATCAACCCAATAACTAGGATCAAAGTTCAGCATCCTCCAGGGGTACAGGTAGACACTATGACCAAGGAATAGTTTATACACCAAAGGAATTGCAAGAACTTGCAAATATATATGGGCATATGTGGAGAACATGTGTGGGAGTGAACTATAAGGCTGTTTGACCAAGGAGGGTGGAATTTAGCATTAGGTTAGGCCAAATTTATTGATATGGGTGAACTTACTACAGATTCCAAGTTTGTTTCATTAGTTGTGTAGCTGGAGGTAGTTCTAACACCTTACTTGTTTGGTTACCTGAAGTGTGGAATCAACAGTGTCCTACCATTGATCATACTGAGATACTAGAACTGTGCTAGCATGATGCCGAGGAGCAAATTCATAGGCTTGGGAAGATAGGAATGTTGGATTGGATTTATCGTGCATACCCACCTCCAACTATTTTCCACAATAAGGCCAAGAAAACACTCCCTTTACTAACAATGAGAAATACATTAGTAAGGGGGCCCTGTGGTTGTTCTGTGGTTGAAAAGCTCTGTAGCTGTTCTCTGTAGGCCAAGTATGATGGTAGGGGATGCCATCACTGAGATGAGTTCCCGATTTCAATGGGCTGAATAGCAACTGCCAAAGACAGAGCAGGTGCATCTACCATAAAGGGCTACATGGGCATACTAGTAAGCAGAAGGTTTTGGCCCACAAAGATCTTTGGAGGTGGCTAATTGTCAGTGTCACCAGGAATGAAACAGATGGGCAGCCTACTAGGTTATTGCTTGATCGATATAACAGGAAAAATGTCTACATCTGGTGCTCAAAAACCTGATTGAGATGCCACAGTGGTAAGTCCCAGTCTCTCTTCCAGTTTATAGAACTAGCTCAATTCACAGACTCAGAAGGAGAGGTTGGATTTCCTTGAAGAAGGACCCTGTACCATTGCTGCAGTATATACCATAAACCTTCCTACAAGCATTCTTTAAAGAGGCCTGCTGCCACTTACTAGAGTGATTGTGCACTCTAGTGATTGTACACTTCTTTCTAGGAGAAAGAAACGCCCAGACCTTTCAGGAATTACTAGATGCCAACTCTAATTTGACACTAATTCCTGGGGACCCAAAATTCCATTGTGACCCACCAGTCCAAGTGGGAACTTATGGTGGTCAGGTGATAGATAGAGTCTTAGCTCAACTCTGACTCACAGTGGGCCAAGTTGGTCCCCAGACCCACAGTGTGGTTATTTCCCCAGTTTCTGAAAGTATAATTAGAAGAGGCATACTTGTCAATGAGGAGAAACTCTACGTTGGTTCTCTAATCCATGGTGTGAGGGCCAGAATAGTAGGAAGGGCTAAGAGGAAGTTTTTGAAATGTCCCCCTCCTCTCAGGTAGTAAACCAGAGCAATACTGAATCCAGGGGGAAGCGCAGAGATTAATACCACCGTCAAAGACTTGAAGGAAGCAGAAGTGGTGATGCCTGTCACGTCCCCACAGCTTGGCCTGGGCAGAAGTCAGGTGAAACTTGGAGAATGCATGTGGACTATTGTAAACTTAATCAGGTGGTGACTCCATTTCAGCTGCTGCCCAAGATGTAGCATCTTTAGAGGAACAAATCAGCTTGGCTCCGGGGACTTGATACGCAGCTATTGGCCTTTTAATTTTTTTCTCAAACGTTGCATGTGATTTCTATTTTGAGATCCTGAGGATAAAAACAATAACTAAGGATAACAGAACAGGAAGATAAACAGAGCCTGGGTTCTTGGTGATGTGATTTGCCCACGCCTTAGACTTCATGTTGCATTAGACAACTAAACTTCTCACTTGCATATCCTTAAGTTTTCTGTTACTCGAAGGTAAATGCAGTTATAACTGACACAAAGCTTCAAGAGCAGAGGGTGGAGAGAGATTCTCAAGACTGAAAGGAAAATGGCATGGCAATCTGTGGGTCCTACCAGTACGAGAGACCCACACAGCTCCTTCACAGGGCTCCAGGAAGACAGAAGTACCTGTGCGAGAAGGCTTCCCCTAGACAAATAGAACCAAAGTTGACAAAGATTCTTGGTTCGAGCTTAACACAGAGAGAACTAAGCCGCTTGCCCATACGAGACCGTGAGGCTTGGACAAGGGATGTATTAGCCACACAACAAATATTTATTGAACACTTAGGTGCCAGTGTAGACTGAGGACCAGAAGTCCTTCTTGATGTTCTGCTCTGCCTGGGTTCCACGGAGTCTTAAATGGCCACCGTGGAGCAGGGAGAGAGCTCCAATGAGGGGGGGATTTTCAGCCAGATGAGTAGGATGAGGGCTCAAGTTCAGAATTAGGAAACTAAAGACATGTTATGTTTCTTACACAGTTGAACATGTGGAGTAAAAATTTATGTCTATTGTGCCCATAAAGTAAAAATATAAATTTCTATTTATCTTTTTTTGTTAACTCTCATCTCTGATAAAAGACTTCTAAAATTTTCCTGTTTGACATGATCAAGAAATTATTAAAATATAGTCCTCAGAATCCTAGAAATTAAGTTTTACATGGAGCATTTGAAGGTACTAAATCTTATAGAAATTTTAACTTTTACAAAGATCTATCCTACAGCCTTCCCCATCACCCCTATTATGGACTGAATTGTGTCCCCCCAAAATTCATATGTTGAAGCTCTAACTCCAGCACCTCAGAATGTGACTGCATTTGGAGATAATCACCTTTAAAGAGGTGATTACGTTAAAATGAAGCCGTTAGGGTGGGCTCTAATTCAATTTGACTAATGTCTTTGTAAGAAGAGGAAATTAGGACACACAGGGACACCAGGAGTGTGTGCATAGAGGAAAGACCATCTGAGGTTACAAAGAGAAGGCGGCCATCTGCAAGCCAAGGAGAGAGGGCCAAACCTTGATCTTAGACTTCCAGCCTCCAGAACTGTGAGAAAATAAATTTCTAGCATATAGGCCACACTGTCTGTGGTATTGTGTCATGGCAGCCCCAGCAAACTAACATACTACCACCCCCAATTTGCCCATCAGCATGAAATGCAAGGGGCTAAGATGCTAGGTTCTGGTTATGAGTACTGTTCATGTGCGTGCTGTGTTGGTTACATTTATATTAGCACTATGCTCTTGACCTTGTAATAATTCTGAAATAAACCATAACAGAATTGCATCTTATCTCTTACCTGTACAATTAAAATATGTATTAACACCAAGACTACACACACTTATTCAGAAGTTACTCGCAGGCACACATTCTGATGTTATGATCCTCCACCTACATGCACAGGTGCCGTTTCCCTCTGTGAGAGATGAGTAGAACTTCCACACACCTTGGCGGCTTCATCTTTCAGAGGTCATCACGTCTTCCTCTTCCTCAGGTGCGTACTTCCTTACCTGGCCTCTAGAGTGTAGTCAACTCTTGGTACTTATTCGACATTAATTAGCTTGTGGATTAACTATGCGAAAAAAATTACATTAATAGATTAATGGAAAAAATGTGACAAAAATATCCATATTTTAGAAGAAAACTGTCTGGAACTATATACCTAAGATGCAGGGTCACAGCTACTCCAGCCAATTACGAACACTTGCATCTACTGGAAACCCCATGTTTCTATCCACACACATGGAGGGAAGGAATACAAGGTCCAACCAGCAGAATCTTGGGAGTTCTGGCCAACTGTAAATTCATATTGGTGCACAGTCCCTTTCCTTTCATTTTTTTGGGTCAACCAGGGGGTTCTTAACTCTGCCTGCTCCTCACATTTTATGTCTTTTAATCTGAGATTAGATAGAAAGAGGAGAGGTATGCTCTGTAGAGCAAAACCTGAGTCTTGGCGCAAAAACCTAGAACCTGGAGCATCTAATTTAGTGCTGGAATATGGAGGGACCAACCTTGCAGAGAGCAAATGGGGAGGAAAAGCCATTGGAGGAGCTGATGTTCAGAGGGTGGGTAACTTACCTTCCGAGCTGTGTGGTTGCCTGTGATGCACGGGATCTGGGATGTAAGACACTGAGCAATGACACCTGGTGGGGTCGTCTGGTGGAGAGTTGCTGAATGACTGCAGCAGTGCTGGGTGGAAGCTGCTAGCAAAAACTAGATCAAGCTGGTGCTGCGCTTTATCACCGAGACCATCTGCTGGACGGCGTAGAACGCAGAGGACTGTTTACTAAATGACAAACTGATGTCACTTTATTCTAATGTTCAACAAAAGGAGAACTCCGCCAAGAAGCAGGCAATAATAACAGACTATTTTGCCACTTTTCATCAAACAATTTGTGTGATGTTTTGAGTCCCTTAAGTACTATTCTTGCATTATGTTTATACTTTGATAGCATCTGCAGAACAGGAAATGTGTCCCTAAATATTAGATGTCACTTTAAGTAAATTGTTGTTCATTAAATCCACTGTAGACACAGTTTCGCCTGGATTTGTTTAAGCTGCTGTTGGGGGTTATCCATACCTCATTCCACCGCTCCTGCTCTCACCTCTTGTGCACATCACGTCAAACACCTGATAGCTGATGGCACATGGGTACGTCTCATGACAGTGCCCAGACTTGGACTGGACATTAGAGCTGGGCCCCCTAGGGCTCCAAAAAGCTGGTCTGCTCATCTCAAAACAGAAGCCAATCCTTAGAAAGTCCACGGGCCCCATACATGCCTTTATCTTTGTCTTTGGGAAGTGTATGCTTGCTCTGCAATAAATGATGAATATTGCTTCAGGAGAGGCTGGCTTTTCTCTGATGGATATCACTGTTGATCTCATGCTCACGTGTGCGCGCACACACACACACACACACACAGACACACGACAATTTCTTATGCAGGATGCTATGGTTTGATCTTCTCCACATTTTACCCATGTCTTTGTCACCAAGACATCTACACATAGCTTATGATGCCAGGTTTATAGGTGATTTGAGGATAAACCCTTGTGTTTAACCAAATGCATCAGCTTGCCTTCTTTTTGCTCCCCCCTCTTTTCTTTCTTAAAACTTAGATTTCTAGTTATCAAGCAAATTGGTGCAGTTGTTAGAACATGTTGAGATTAATACAATTAACAATTTCCTGCAGACTGGCTGTTCAAATGTTCAACTGCCTTGAGCTGGACTTCTGGTCATGTGGACCGCTGGGCCCTTGTGCTGTCTTATGGAGATGTCCATGATGGAGCCACACTGTACATGGACCACAGAGCCCATCAACACCACTGTGACACCCTGTGAGACAGCAGGGATGGACCTCCAGAGAAGTACTGTGAAAACTACACTTACCAGTTACTGAGACAGGACACTCAGAGCCAGCTCCCACCCAACACCCATGGCCTAGGCTGAGAATTCCTGCAAATGCCATCCAGCCCCAAGACACCCTGTCTGAGGGAGCCACAGTGCCAGGAACATAGGAATTATTGATCTGTGAACCCTGACACCAGGTGACATATTGTTATAACAGTTCCTGGACTCCATTCTAATGGGTTGTGTAAAGCCTATTTTTCCAAGGTGGACCTTCTAACTTATCCAACACCTTATGCCCTAACATCTGTAGTCTTCCACAGTCTGGCCAGGCCAGAGCGGGAGTGGGGCATGAACTGAGCTACAGATATTTCTATGTTCTGTGTTCTGCTAATTGTTCATTAGACTGAGCTCCTCGAGTTCAAGGACTGAGCCTTATTCATCTTTGTATTCAGGTACTACTGCAGTATTTGGTATATAGTAGATGCTCAATAAATATTTGTACAAATTAAATGGTGACCCTCTTGGCAATAGGTTTATACCTGAGTATTATGGCTCGCAAAGATACTAGAAGCTTTGATTTCTGTGACATGTAGCAATATATTATCATGTCAGTTTTAATTCAACTTTTATTACATTCAAATTTATGTGTCAGAACCTGGGTATAAAATACGACTAAAATTTGCTCTGGTCCTAAAAGTTACAACTCATTAGAGGAATGGGTCCTCTTACCAGATAAGTTGCACAAACTTTGCATTAAGTAGTGAGATATGTGCACAGCAATTGTGAGGAGCATGGAGGAGGGACACTTAACTTTTAAGGCCACTTAAACGTCATTTGGGTGAGTCAAGAGGTGCTGGTGAAGTGCTTCTTCATGAAAATCATTTGCACAATGATTCCACAATGTGTTGTCAAAACTTCCCAAATTCCAGTTTGGAAACAGTAGCAATAACTAATATTCTTTGAGCTCTTTCTACATACTAGGCACCATGCTAGGCTGCTTTGAATGTATATGTCACTAACCCCCAGAGAACCCTGGGAGGAGATGCTACCACTGTTTTCATTTTGTAAATGGGGAGTAGGGGACAGAGGGATTAAGTAAGATGCCCAGAGTTGCATAGCTTGCAAGTAGCTGAGCTGCAGTTTAAATTTAGGGACTCTGACTCCAGTACCCATGTGCTCAACACTACTAAGAGGAACTCTTACACAGCTCTGCAATATCCTGGAATATTCTAGCAATGTCTTCACCAGGCTTTTTATTTCATTTATCAAATTTGCATTATTGAGTGATAAGTTATGAGACTGGTGAAAAACTGAATTCCAATCATCTCACGTATTTAATGTAGTAGCTTTAAAGAAGCAGGAATACGGGAAGATGTGACTACGGTAAGTCCTACGAACTGCCCTCAGCAAGTGCTTGTCTATCCAGGTCCCCATCTCCCTCTGCTTCTATTTACTTCAGGAGTAAGTAAGAGTCCCCTTCTCAGCTTAAGAACCACAGGGATCAGGGGAACAAGTACAAAACTTGTCCAAATTAGCCACAAGTATGAGTCCATTTCAGGACCAAGATCTGGTCTGTATTCAGTTGCATGCCGGTAATCGTCAAGAGTGGATTTACCCCACTGTGGTCGTTTGGCTTTGAACAGGTATCTCATTCTCAGTGCCAGATATTTAGCCAGGGGGAGCAAATTCTCAACAAAACTATTCTTTATTACAAGGGTCAGCAAACTTTCCAGTAAAAGACCACATAGTAAATATTTTAGGATTTGTGGGCCGTGTGGTCTCTGTCACAACTACTCAGCTCTGCTGTTGTAGAGCAAAAGTGGCCGTAGACAGTATGTATCAAGTGAGCATGGCTGGGTTTCAATAAACATTTATTTATGGATACTGTAATTTGAATATCATAGAATTTTCAGGCGTCCTGAATTATTCTTCTCTTGATTTTTCTTCAACCATTTAAAAATGTAAAAACCATTCTTAGCACATTGGCCATACAAAACCATCCCAAGCTACCAGAATACCAGCAGCCAATTGAGACACACAGGAGCCTCCCTCCCCTTCTCTCTCAAGGGCCATATAACTCACCCTGGGCACAATGTTTGGAATGTGAGGCTTGTTGGAGGAGGGGGAGTTCATTGATCACTCTTCTTCCTGTGCTACAGTGAGCATCTCATTGCAGAGGGGACATCCCAGACTGAGGTGAACAGGCTAGAGTTCCTGGTAGAAAGAAACACTCCTTCCCCCCAATTCTTGTAGTCAGTATCCCTGACAGTATGAATCACAGGGCTGCTTGTCTGTCAGACTAATTTCCCATGAATTGCGGGTGGTATTAATGAGCATCTTTGCAAAAGCTCTCTGTGCTGTTCGCCAAGAAATAATCCTCACCCTGACAATAGCAATTAATTAGCAATAAATGTTCTCTCTCTTTCCTTTTAAGAGATTGGTGTTTGAAACCGATGTGTGTTTTATAGATTAGTTATCTTTCGCTAAAAAAAAAAACAGGTGGATGTGGGTGATCTATATGTTGATCTCAAGTTTTCACTTATTGCCTTTGAGAATTCCAGCCAAATTTTCTTGTTATAGTGGAGAAGGGGGAGGCTTCCTGCTTCTCCTCCTTAATAAGTGGCAGAGAGATAAGATTCAAAAGCATTATAGAGAGGCTAGCAACTCTGTTGGTGCCTGCCCACAGTCCTGCCCTTACCAATTTAGCGCATGAAACTGTCTGACTTTCATCTACCAGGACTGGCATCTTTGTCTGAGAATTTTCCCTGATACCCTGGCACTGAGCCATTTTGTCCACCCATGTAGCAGACTGGAAATGCAGGAGAATTAAGGCCCCCCAGAAGCAGCCCTCCACCACTGACTAGCAGAAATTGGTGTATAAATCCTCCAACTTCCTCACCCCCTGGGTGGGATAACTCTGAGGTTCAATGTTCTACATTGGCTCCCAGGGTTCAGTTTCCATTGCCCTGGATGGTAACTATTTGGTGATGCCCCCTTATTGGGTTCCTCCCCTTTCCCCTTCCCTTCCCCACTCCCCTATTGTTGTCTCCTGCACCTCCCCAGTAAACTTCCTGAACTCAAATCTTTGAATCAGCGTCTGTTTCCGGGACACCCAGTCAAGATAGATGCTAAGACTAAAGCCAGCCTTCTTGGTCAAGTGTGGTCAAGGGCACTGGTTTCCTCAGTGCACTTCATGACATCCTGACATACAGGGGGTGGAGGATCAAGCAAATTCCAAATGTCCAGAAGACTTGCTCTGCGATTTCCAGAGAAGGATGTATATTCTTTGCAAAACCACAAGGCCCAACACAGTCTGGGCCTCCATCACCTCTTGACCTCACCCGCTACTACTTCCCACTTGGATGGCTGCATTCTAGACACTCTGTCTTTTTTGCTATTCCTGGCATGCACCTGGCACACTCCTGCCTCAGGGCCTTTGCTCTTGCCGTTCCCCTGCCTGGAACATTCCTCCCAGATATCAGCATGGCCGACTCCCTTACCTCCTTCCAAAGGGCTTTGTTCTAATGCCGCCCTCTCGCTGAGACCTTCCTGGACTACCCATGCAAAATTACCACCACCACACCCCACCCCTAACACCCCATACCTCTCTGCTCTGCTTTACTTTTCTCCATAGCACTTACCACTTTCCAGCATGGCCAGCCCCAGGCCCTGTCTCATGGAACTTTGCTAGTCAGTGAGAAGAGCTTGTATTCAGCTAGGTAACAATTGTCCTTTTAAAAAATTTTTTCACTAATTCTGCCTTATTTTTCTTCAGAATTTTGTTTGTTTAGCTCAATAAATTTATACACAGAGAAATTACCTTGAAATTGTCCCTTTCAAGGAGGGCCTTTCATCGTAAAGTTTAGACTCTAATAGAACTGTTGATGTTGATAACCTGTGTTGGAGTTCCAGCCACTGACTAAGGTGTAGTCTTGAGAAGTTACTGACCCTCAGTTTCTGTAAAATGGAGGGACTAATGCCAATGCTGCAAGATTTTGTAAAGATCAGATGAGATGTTAGGTAAAGTATGCCTATCAAGTTGGCACATGGCAGGCACACACTAAACTGTAGCTATTTTTATTATTGTCCAGAATCATTGTGTAGAGATGATCCTGTCCCCCGAAGCCCAGCTGTCTCTTGGAGATCATCATAGGACTCAGCAGAGAGCTCAAATCTCTTCTCAAATTCTAGAGTCTTGACAAGGATCTTTGGGCATTCTTTTACTCTCTAAAAGATGACGTATTAGTCAGCCCCACACAATGATTTCTCCCTATTCAATACATTTACTCTGGCCCAAATCTTCAGAAAGACTCAATAATGACCTCACCCAATGACAAGGAGAGAAGAAGGCTTCTCAGCTACCCCTCCTCAGAGGAGAGGGTTGGTTCTCCCCACTTAAACCTACAGATAGAGAGCGTGCTTCAGCGACACCCTCGCCTACAACCAGCGGGGTGGACCACTGTGCTCAATACGTAACGAAAGTGTAGATCAATGTTCCTTATTTGAAGAGGACACTCAAGAGACGTTGGAAAGGCACCATGTGATCAATAACTCTTCAGCCAGGCTATGGACATAACATCTCAGCTATCCCACAGCTTGAAGGTCATGACATCAGGCACCATATCTCTTTGCTCACTAACAAGCTTGCTTGCCCTGCGATGCCACCCATTGTTTACAAAAGCTGCAGTCAAGTCAGGTAGCTGCACCTGCCTGCCCCTTGGCTGACTCAGGAGCCCATAGTTGTTCTACTCTGCAGGGGGTTAGGCCTTTAGGTGTCCTTAAGACATTTCTTTTCCCACCATGATTGAGTCTCTCCCATTTAGCAGCTCCTTGAGAATTCTGGTTACCCATTGTCTGCACTTGTATAACTTACATGGATGTTGCTGCAGACACTACTTGGAACTGTGGATATATTTCAGATTCTGGTCATTTGTGACTTCCAGAAGGTGTTTAATCAGCCATCAGTTACAAAGTACTGAGGTACTGTAGAAGGAAAACTGGACAAAGTCAGAAAACCTGTGTTCCAGTCTCAGTACTGCCACTAACTCTGTGTGACTTCACCAAGTCATTACACATCCCTGATTCTAACATTCCACCTATTTATAGACCATCTTTCCATACCTGGTGCAATGGGAAATGTAGAAGAATAAGGCAAGATCCTTGTCCTCAAAAGCTTAACGTCTGGTTGAGGATACAAGATCAATACATTTATGATGAAGGAAATCATGCAAAGGAGGGCAAAATCCACAGTTACATTGTGTGGTCTGGATACTCGTAAGCTGCCGGGTCTTAACAGAGAAGAAGCTCAGAGGGCTGGAGCAGCCTTGAAAGATATCAGAGAAGTGGTGGACTTGATATGGGTCTTAAAAGATGGACCAGACTTCTCATGGCAAAGTAGAGCAGGCATAATGTTCCAGCCGAGGCAGGAGTGAGTCTAATGAGCTCCAGACAGAGTGTGTGAGTGCTAAGCATGCAGAGAACGCTAAGGCTACACCAGGACACTGGAGGACACTGCAGGTCAGAGGAAGGAGTTTGTGTGACCAACCTAGAGGTGATATGAGGTCACGAAGCATTTGAATAATGAGGAGTCAAACAGCTGAAAGGGACCTTATAGGCTGTTATATCAAGGAATTTCAAGCACCAAAGTCCCCTATTTTTGCTCGTTTCTTCCCATACCCACTTCCTCCAAACTGCCCACTGCCCCCAGCCACCATGGAGCCCATGTTTTGAAACAGTGTGTATTTATGTGGTAAAATTAATTTATTTCTCCATTTTCACTCATCAGAAACACTGAGTTGTCCATTAGGGTTTCTGAAAAACATGAGTTGACCAGTGTTTTTGCACCAAGATAATATAATTGTAGCCCCAAATAAATCAACTTCTTGTTCTAGTGAGCCTGTGTTCACTGAAGAATGATACAGCTTCTGTTTTGACATACAATAAATGGTCTCACACTGGGAATCAGTGATTTAGGTGAAACTCCTTATTTTGTAGATAAGTGAAGTAAGGACCAGATCTAGCCTTGCCCGAGAGCTTTAAGAGATTTAGAACAAACCTGAGAGTACAGGAGCAGGGCTCCAGGACCCTGGTTCAGGGACTGTCGGCCCCAGTGGATGGGAGGGGTGAGATGGGTGACAGGGAGAACTCCTGTAATAACAAAGGGAGGCTAAAGAGGAGCAGGCATGAAGACAAAAGCCTGCATCTGCATTCGCATATGGTGAGGAGCAAAGAGATCCAAGGCATTTTGAAGAAAGAATTGAGAGGACTTGGTAACTGGATTTGTGGTATGAAGAGGAGGATGCATCTGTTACAGTTCTTTGTAAACCACAGAAACTGACTCTGGTCAGCAAAATACGAAACACAAATGAAAAAATAAAAACCCCACACTTATTAATGAAAGGATGTGGGTAGCTCAGAGAACATATGGAAAAGCTGAAAACCCATGGGGACCTGGGAGTCTAGGATACAGGAACGGAGCATCAGTCTCTTCAGGACACTGACTCCAGGCCACTGTTTCAGTAATTCTGTCACTGTGCTCAAGATTCAAACCCTCAGTTTCCAACCAGAGTGACTAAAACAGTGATGCTCATACTAGCCAGTCAGGGACCTGACGGGTCACTATTCTTTCTAAGCCGGAAAACTCTAAAACTCCCAACTCTAAAATGCTATGAGTCAATAAGTTGGAGTTTTCTTCTTTAATATTTCCTGTCTGTCAGTTAACACAGTGTTTTAGGTTAGATTCTCTCAGAATCACACTCTGAGACAAGGATTTGAGTGCAAGTGATTTATTTGAGAGGTGATCCAGGAGGCACTATAGGGGAGGAAGTGAGACGTGGAAGGGAACAAGGTCAAGGTAGGTGTTGTCTGTGAGCAGATTAGCACTGTGAGCTCAGCCCCACAGGGACCTCTGGGAGACGGTAGAGAACCCACCTCAGAGTCATTCCATCTGAGGGTAAGGAGATTGGGGTATTTATCCACCAACTTTCCTCTGTCACTGGTGAGCGCTGCTTCCAGGAGCATCAACTTCTGGCCTGGTCCAGGTGAGCTGGGCATGCTCCCAACCTGACAACACTCTCAGGCAGAGTGGCAGGAGCTGGTAGTAGAAAGCCATCGGCATGTAAGGGAACAGAGAACGCCAAGGCAATGTGAGCAGAACATCAATAGCATCTACTATGCGAGTGTGTGAACAGTTTGGCTTTTTGCAGCATTTTCACCTTGAAACTATAATAATGTTCCATCAGAGGAGCCCAATCAGGGGAACATCAGGGAGAAGTTCACGGGCAATACTGCAGAGCTCAGAAAGAGCCTAAGTCTGGGGCCGCCTTCTCGACGGTGCTTCTGCTCAACTTCTCCATCTTTCAGTTGCTTGCTTTCTGTGGCTTCTTGTTTGTTTCACTTCTGAAGCCAGTGCTCCTTTTCTAAATGGCATTTTAACACCACTGTCCCCAGATAGCTATGGCGCTTCCCTCTGCTGGAACATGCAGGGCAGATGGGTGGGAAAGTGTTACAACTTAAATTAGAAGCGTGAAAACAACACTGGGAAATTCCATCTGAGGCTATGCCTCTTGCTTTGTAGAAAAATAACACTTCAAGAGAATTGATGCTCATTTTGGCGAACTGGTGGTAGAAAAGGTTTCGCGCTGATCTTGCATTCACTGCCTCTGGAAGGTCTCAGACGGCATCTTGCCCCTGCTCTATGAATCTCAAACCAAGAATAAATGTGATGAGGGTAAACTACAGGGTGTCATATTTGTGTCATGACAGATCCATGTGCTCACGGGTAATCCATCACCTGTCTCAAGCAGCCCGTTAGTTCATCGTTCCAGTCTACCAGCCAGGCCCTGCCCTGCTGCTCCCAAGACCGTTACTTGAGCCCTCATTTCAGCTCAGATCATAATGGGGACACACCTACAGAATATTCTCTGGACATTCCATACGTATTAGTTATTTTTATTCGGTCACATTATTGTGTATAATTTTATCATCCACTTATTTATCTCAGATAAATTGAGAGAGGTTGGCAAGGGCATCCCCAAAGTTATTTCCCCCCTCATCTGTCTCCCTTTCCTTGCCTAGGTAAGGAATCTTTGATATCTAACTTATACCATTGCATACATGAGATAAAGCAGCAAAATGAAATAAAGCCAATATTTATATCTTCCATTTATTTAATATTCAACATACAAGAATTAAAAAAGCGATTGAAACTATAGCCTAGAACATTATATATTTAAGAGATTACTATACTATTTTAAAATTCCTTTATCACTTAATAAAACCCATAATTACAAGCCTAACTAGCTTAACTGAGACATGCATCCCTCCCTAACTACCTCTATGTCCTACATGTCCTGGTCCAGACATTCCACCCCAGGGATACAACTATATTCTATTCCCCACATACTCTGCCTGCATGTTACCTAAGTCTTTAAGTCATTCCCTCCAACTTGAATGCCTGCTCCCAATGTGTCTCTTCACTGGGCTTCCCTGTTCCCACCACTTGCCACGTCAGTCTCTAGGTAGGCAGCACAGAAGAGACGTTGAAGAAGCATTAGAGTAGGGTAGAATCAGGTTAGACAGCACCAGATTTAAGTCACAGCTTTGCTCTTTGTTAGCTGCATGACCTTAGCCTACTTAAAACTCTGGGCCTCAGTTTTTCCATCTATAAAATGAAGCCAAACTACTCAATTCCTAGCATCATTGTTTGCCACTTTAGTTCAAAGGAGTTCTAATGTTTTTCCCCCTTGACATCAAATCAAACATTCTACTTATTTAAATTGTGAGTGTAAATAAAAAATAAACATCATAAAATATGTGTTCTCCCAGTCGTCACCTTACTCGAGAGTAGATTTGTATACTTCGCACTAAAGAAAATCAATTCTCAAAACCAAGTACTGGTCTTATTAATGATCTTATGCCTTGTCTTTACTCACTCTAGAAACCCCAATAAATTGATGGCTAAGGAATAAAAAGTTATAAAACGTACAAGGATTGTATATGTTTCTACTGGGCAGAGCTAGTCTAGACCATAAGAGGTTGAACATCTACAAGCAATACTAGAAAAAGTTGGGTAGGCCAGGATGCTCATTAGTCCACCAAATAGCAGAGCCAAGGAGGAATATACTGGTTTATTTTGGAACTCTTGTTTCCCACAGATCCACCAAGCCAGGGGGAAGGTAATCACAGTTGTAGGTGGCAATAGCATGGTAATGAACATAGCCTTTGACACTGACCCCAAGTTTGTGGAATAGCTGAGGTCATGAGCCCCTCTGGGTTCCTTCTTCCCTCTGGCAGAGTTAAAGCTGGCTTCTGAGTTTTCCTTGGAGACCACTAAGATCTTCAGAGCAGCCATTGCACTACTTGTCACTATTCCTTCTGGTGGCCCTAATCTACTGTCAGAGATACAACAATTACTGCCATTTATTGAGGCTCTATTGGGCGCCACAAGCTGGACAGGTGCTTACATAGAATTATGGTTCTCATCATTTTTACGTCATGGCCTACATAGAAATTGATAATACTTTTACAGCACATTAGTATAAATGGATGAGGCTGCCTGGGCTGCAGGTGACTAGCTTAGAGCTCCAGCCATTATAGGCAGGAACTCTGAGGGCTGAGGGGACAATATCTCAATGCACCTTTATTTGTTTTACAGTATAAAAGTATATCCTGGCTCTGATAGAGTGTTTCATTTACTCCTCACAATAATACTTGGAGGTAAATATTATCTAGTGGTTGCTTCACAAGTTCACATGTTTAGCGAATGGTAAAGCCAGGATTTGAATCTGGTCTGTTTGACCCCACACTACCTTTTCTCTACCATGAATCAACCTGCTTTTATAGCTGCTGATGCTGACTTCTTCAGTACTGGAGATGTGGATGGTGGTCTTGCTAAAAGAGGGGAGGACCTGGGTTCTGGGGGCCAGGCTGGCACCTGGGTTAGGCATCCACAAGAGATGTCCCAATGTGTTTTCACATGTCCATCTGAAAAGATCAATCCTACAGTTCTACAAGGAAGTCTGTAGAGCAGGGCAAGTTGACCGTCTAAAGGTGGTATCTGTCCAAAGGGATGGACACCAAGGAAAGCTACAGGTAACATGTCACCAAGGAAAGGAAACAGAGACCAGAATAAAGTAAGAGTAAGCACTAGGTGAGAGGTGGGTACTGACACAATTCCCTGAGCCAGGAGTTCTCAAGCTAAAAGGCATCAGGATCATCCAGTTTTCAAACACAGATTGCCCCACACCCAGAATGTTGGACACAGCAGATCTGAGGCAGAGGTGATAACCTGTACTTCTAACAAGCTCCTTGGAGATGCCAATGATTGGTCAGGGAAAATTGCCTTAGCCAAAAAGTAAATGTGCCTGCTTTAATGGAGGGCTGCAGTCTTGTCAGGGGCAGAAAGGGAACAAATGAAAGGACATAGGTCTCAAATGTTACAATTCTTTGTCTCCAGCTACTTATGTGGCCCTACACTATATACTTGAGTTAAGCTCAGAAGTCGTTAGAGTGACTTCATCTAATGCAACAAAGCAGCACCTACTGTCAGCTGTCAACCAGCATCCCAGTATCCCAGCATCCCAGGCATCTTAACAGTCTCCTAGGTCAGGGTGACTGAAAAAAACATGCACTGGTAAAATCTTGCAGCCAATGGTGTGTTTAACCTTTGATGTTTTTGCCAATAACTCAATATTCTTTCAGTCTGTAATTTTTTTAACCCAAAGCATAGAAATACAGTTTTAATTGGCAACAAAAAAGTAATGGACCTCATCTCCATACTCCCTCAGTCAGCTGAAAAGAGAATACCAGAAACTAAACTCTTTTATTTGAGTTCTGGGATTATTCATGCAATGACATCATTACAGTGATGTAGGATGCTGAGTCTTTTAAGAGCACCTCTCCCTTAGCCATAATTTCTTTCCTCCTTGTACCCTGAGCACAGCTAACACAATTAACTGGGCACGGATTGGTGGCCTCTAAGCTATTTCAGTCCCCATCTGGCTTTGTTCCCTGTTGGAGAGCTTGTCAATGCAACCCATCTCTGAGCTTGAGTGAGCCTCTCTTCACTTGCACTCCTTCAGAGGGAAGTTGAGTTTCTTCGGGAGCAGGTTCATTGGTTGTTTAGAAGGATGCAGGTAAGGCATGAGCAATTGTACATTTATCCTTGAACTTTAAAGAAGCCATAGATTTCTAAAGAGAACAAATCTTTTAATCCTTCTACATCTACTCTCCCTTTTACTAAATAACTGGCATTTAAAAGAAACCATTATTGAGCATGCCTTCTGAGTCCTTTTGTAAGTGTTAACAAGACGTTCTCCTAAGAGACAAGGGCCTCCTGTCTTTCCAGAAGAAAGGTTCCATTGTGAGTATGTAAGAAAAAGTCATATTTAGTCAAAACAGGCAATTATTATTATTACTTGTGTGTGTGTGAGGAAGATTAGCCCTGAGCTAACATCTGTTACCAATCCTCCTCTTTTTTGCTGAGGAAAATTGGCCCTGGGCTAACAACCATGCCCATCTTCCTCATTTTATGTGGGACACCTGCCACAGCATGACTTAATAAGTGGTGCGTAGGTCCACACCTGGGATCCGAACCTGCGAACCCTGGGCCGCCAAAGCGGAGTGTGTGAATTCAACCACTATGCCACGGGGCCAGCCCCAATAGACAACTTTTTGTTTCTTCTAAAGATTTGTTCACCAGAAGCAAGCTCAAAGTAATACCAAAATGCATTTGTAAGCATCATAGTCGGTTTCAGGCTTTGAGCACTCTTGTTAGGACCCATGTTTGAGGGAAAGTGGTCCAGACTGTGTCCTGGAGAGACCACCTGGCAGCACCTGACAGTGCACAGTGGAGTAAGGGATGGAGCATGAAGGGTCCCAACACCTGCTTCTGCCGTAACCAGTGAGCTGGGACCAAGGGGAAAATTATATCATTAACAAAAATGACCCCCCCCAAAAAAAATACTTATAAGGAAACTAAAAAGAAATACATAGGACCTACAATAAGAAAATTCTAAAAGTGAGAAACACAAACAAAGGTTTTATATAAGAATAAATATACAATATTTCTAAGTGGAAAATTGAATAGAATAAAAATACCAATTCTTTCTTCTTTAATATTGTGGTTTATAATAAGAAATAAGTGTTTGGTCTTCGTCCAGTTCCTGGCACAGAGCTTCTAAAACCCTTAGAATTTCCTAAGTGATAAGAACAGTAAAGGTGTCTTTCATTAATCATAACAAGCCCCTTTAAAATTTATGTTTATGTTAATGAGGTGACTTTGGGAAAGCCCCTAAGGATGGGGACTGGATGCCAGGGGAACCAACTGTGTGATTAGAAGGTTGGAAATTTCAGCCTCACACCCCAACCTCCAGGGAGGAGAGAGGCTGGAGGTTGACTTAATTACTAATGGCTAATGATTAAAAATCAATCATGCTTATGTAATGAAGCCTCCCTAAAAACCCAAAAGGATGGGGTTCACAGAGCTTCCAGGTTGGTGAACACGTGGAGGTGCAGGGAAGGTGGCACATCCATGATGGCATGCAAGTTCCCCCTTCCCACACACCTTGCCCTGTGTGTCTTTTCTATCTGGCTGTTCCTGAGTTCTATCTTTTTATAATAAACTGGTGATCTAGTAAATAAACTGTTTTCCTGAGTTCTGTGAGCCACTCTAGCAAATTAAGCAAATATGAGAAGAGAGTTGTGGGAACCTCTGATTTATAGCCAGTCGGTCAGAAGCATAGGTGACAACCTGGACTTGTGATTGGCATCTGAAATGGGAGAGGGGGCAGTCTTGTGGACCGAGCCCTTAATCTATGGGATCTGACACTATCTCCAGATACATAGTGTCAGAATTGAGTTAAATTGTAGGACATCCAGCTTGTGTCACAGAATTCCTTGGTGGGGGGAAAACACTCCACACATTTGGTGACCAGAGTATAGAAGTAGAAGAGAAACACACCAGAGGGTTTTTCCAAAACAAATATGTACATTTAATGGAATTCTAATAAAAATTGCAGTGAGATTGGTGGGTATATTTTTCAGGGTTCTCCAGAGCCAACAGGATAAATATATACATGTAAGAGGAGATTTATTATAGGAATTGACTCACATGATTATGGAGGCCAAGAAGTTCTGAGATCTGCCATCTGCAAACTGGAGACCCAGGAAAGTTGGTGGCATAATTCAGACTGAGTTTGAAGACCTGAGAACTGGGGGAGCTGATGGTGTAAGTCCCAGTCTAAGTCTGAAGGGCCAAGAACCAGGAGTGCTGATGTTCAAGGGCATGGGAAAATGGCTGTCCCAGCTCAAGCAAAAAGAGCAAATTCGCCCTTCCTCTGCCTCTTTGTTCCATTCAGGCCCTCAGTGGATTGGATGGTGCCCCCCACATTGTTGAGGTCAATCTTCTTTACGCTGTTTACCCATTCAAATGCTAATCTCTTCTGGAAACACCCTCACCAACACACTCAGAGATAATGTTTTACCAGCTATCTGGGCATCTTTTAGCTCAAACAAGTTGACACATAAAATTAGCTATATCAGTGAGGTTTATGGGACAGAGGATTTGATAAAATTCTACAAAAGTTCATCCAGAAATATAGCTGAGGTAATTTGCAAGTGAGAACTCTGCCTCATCCTATATCAAATCTGTTCATGAAGTCACAACAGTCAAAACTGTTGTGTGATTGATGCAAGAACCTACAGACAGAAGAAAGGAATTGTTCAGACAGCCCTAAAACCAAGGCCAATGTAAGTAGATTTGTCAACAGCTGGTGGTGTGAGAATTTATTACTATAAAAAAAATTCAAATCCTCACATCACATCATTCACCAGAATAAATTTCACTATGATACCATTAAAAAGAAAACACAACTGAGTATTTAACTGATAAAGACTTAATACCAAAAGAAAGGATGAAATCAACAAGAATGGTTACTTTGACGATATACAAATTTTAAAATTTTATGGGTCAAAAGTCACTCCTCACAACTGTGCTATGATGCCTAAAATTCCATTCTCTGTTTTAGAATATGGCATCAAGAACCCTGGAGTCTTCTGTCAAAATGCAAAACCCTCAGAAGTTAGAGATAATATTCAGCAAGCATGTACCACAGGGCAGTATCAGTTGTTAATATAGTGAAGTACTTGTATTCTAATTCATAAATAGCAACTGCCCTGAAACCCTCCAGTGCCTTCCCTTTACCACATCGGCCACCCCATTCCTCACACAAGCTTTGTCCTGACCATCCCTAACCAGAGGAGCCACACCTAGCCAGGAAGAGCTGTCAGGCTGTGGAGCCTCCCACTGTGTCCATTCTGATCCATGAGCACCTGTGCCAAGTTGATTGTCACATCTTTGGAGTATTGTCCCTGTTAAGAGCTAGGAGAAATTGAGCCATTATTAAGTTTTGGTTGGTGTGGTAACCACCATGTTGGACAGAAAATAAGGCCCTGAGAGCATCAGTGAAGAGCCAGAGACATTTTGATGGATGCATGGAGAAAAAGCAGGTCTCAGCCAGAAGGCTCCTAGGAGTGGCTTAGGCATCCAAAGTTCCAGATTTGTTCCTGATTTGTAGGGGAAGACAGCAGAGAAGGAAAAAGATGGGGGGGGGGGGGGATATTGATGGTTCCTGAGACTAGACCTCTCCAACTTCATGTTACCAATAGCTGACCAGACAACTGGGTCAACTTATATGTTGCCTATGCCTGCACTTCATTCTGGGTAAATTAAAGTTGCACCAAGCCAGAGATCACAGTACTCCTTCAGGATGTGAGTGAAACAGAGAAGGCATATAGCTTGGAGTCTTTGTTGACCAACCCAGCCCCTCCGGCAGGTGGGGGAGGAGGGTGGGCAGGTTGCTGGTGCCTGGGCACCAGGAATGTCAAATGTCTGCCCTGCTTTGCACAAGGCAGGCCTGCACCAGGAAAACTGCCCACCCAAAACACCAGCAGCACCCCCACTGAGAAACACTAAGTTCAATGCTATTTTGCTTTTACAGATCTTGATGGCTGAGGTTTGGCATATCTTTTTTGTTGGGGTAGGGGAGAAGCATTTCTTTAATACAAAATAATAGAGTTTGAAAAGTTTTCTTTTTTTAAGTCAAAGCATTTTTTTTTTACTTTCTTTGGTGTTAAAAGAAAAAGATTCTAATAATGACATTTTGTGCCAAGAGTCATTAAACCAAAGTATCTGCCTGAAGCAAAATTTTATGGCCAAGTTATGAACCTGCAAATAGAACCTTAACTATTGTGATAGGAGCTGACTGTAGTAATAAAAGTGAATTTGTTAAATAAAATATATTTGCAATTCACTGGGCTCAGAATCAGGTAGGTAGGAAGAAACCTCTGGTGAGTCGTTATAATTTTGCAAAATAGTCAAAAGAGCAGTTTGCTCTGTAGGCAGGTAGAGGAGTGCGTGCTCTATTGTCATTATTACAGCGTACCATTTCATTTATTCATGGGGTGCCAGGGACACGTGGCCCTTTTGAGCTGCTAAACACAATGGACAAAAGCAAGAAAAGGAAATGAAATCCTGGCCTTAAAGAGACTGCAATTGAAATGTGTGAGCAAGCCCAGTTTGGCTGATGACAAGAAACACTGGGAGAACATTAATGCAATAAGCTTTTGCAGATCCTGGTGGGGTTTAGCAGTGATTTTGAAAGAGCATAGGAAGGACAGGATATAGAGTCATTTGGAAGTTATTCTGGGTGGCCAAGGCAATATGAAAGAAAACAAGGCCTAACCAAAAAGTAAGAATCTGGGGCAAAAGGACTAGAACCAAACAAAGGAAGGAACAGGCTTAATATTGCAGGGGATAGAACTAAGAAGTTCCTTTACTACAGGAAAAAAATCTTGTCTAGCGTATAAAAGAAGTGGGCTAGCTCCAGCCTCTCCCGCAGATGGAGGGCCTGTAAAATCACCATCTATCAGTGATGTGAGGATCAGTCAGAGGGGAAAAGGACACAGAGAAGAGAATCAGAACTTAAGGGAGGTTGTGCCTCCAAACAAGCTCAGAGGTTTCTACTTTCATCATGTTAAATATCAAAGCAGATTTAAAAAGAGAAAGAGTTATGGGCTGAATTGTGTGCCCCCCACCCAATTCCTATGTTGAAGCTCTAACCTCTAGTATCTCAGAATATGACTGCACCTGGAGATGGAGCCTTTAAAGAGGTGAGTAAGTTAAAGTGAGGCCATCAGATGGGCCTTACTCCAATCTGACTGTTGTCTTTATAAGAAGAGGAAATTTGGACACACAAAGAGACACCAGAGATGTGCACACACACAGGAAAGCACACACAGCAAGAAGGCGGCCATCTGCAAGCCAAGGGGAGAGGCCTCAGAAGAAACCAAACCTGCTGACACCTTGATCTCAGACTTCTAGCCTTCACAACTGTGAGAAAATCAATGTCTGTTGTTTAAGCCACCCAACGGTGGTATTTGTTATGACAACCCTATCAAAATAACACAGAGAAAGGGAGGGAGGGAGAGAGAGAGGATAAAAGAAAATTTTAAATACCTGAAAAAGAAGCTTCTCATATTAATAGTAGGGGCTAAAAATGACACAGAAATACACTTCTACGACCTTAGAAATCATTATTTTACAGAAGAGAAAACGAGGTCAGAGAGAGCCAAATTCCTGTGCAACGTCACAGTCGGTTGCCTATAACACTACCGTTGGAACTCAGGCCTCTTGGGAGGGGTCCTGAGCTCTCCCTGTTCACCGCCTCATGGCCTTGATGGGCGCAGGGCTGAACAGCTGCCTCCATTCTGGCTGTCCTCCCCCCATTCTCCTGCGATGACCAGGGCTATCTTTTTACAACCCAAATATCACCTTGTGACTCTCACTCACAACCTCAATCGCCATCCTTTGTCCTCAAGGTCGAGTTCGACTCCTCCACAGACCTACTCCTCTCTCTGAAAGTCATTCTTTCAGCTCTCCATGCAGGGCTGTGCTCTCTCTTCCATCCAGACCTCATGGGTCTGTCCCTCGGTCCAAAGCACCCCATCTGCCCTCCCTGCTCTTTGGGAGGTGAGCTCCTACTCATTTTTCAGGTCTTCAGATCGTCTTTAGAGAGCACTTCTTTCAAAAGCCCTAATTCTGGATTCGGCTGCCCTTTCTAAATTCTCCCTGTATTTCCCCCATTTTAGCATTCATCATATTACACTGTAATTGAGACTCCAATAGGCCATAAGCTGGATAAGGGCAAAAACCAGGTTTGTCTCAATGCTTGGTAAATATAAGTTGAGGGAATGAGGCATTTTGTATGTTTTGGAGAGGTTTCATTTGCACTGCCTCAGATTCTAGCAGACATTTGTTAATCTGACTATCTGATTTTATACATATAGATGCTTAATAAATACTAGCCGAATAAATGAAAAAAATTTAATAAATATGTACTATCAGGGGCTGCAGATTGTAGCTGCCTCACACTTCAACAGTAACGTGTTAATCTGACTCATTTTACCCATCTCCACCCAAAGAAACTGTGAGGCCACAGAGCATAGGATGGGAGGACTCCTGAAGGTCATCTAGGAAATGCACCTGCTGAGAAGGAGGTTGAAAACCTTGAGGGAAAGGTAGAAGAGCCTTTGGAAGCCTCTGGAACAGGTATTTCTAGGGCTGGTCTAGCTCAGGCCATGCCAAGGCCATGCCAACAACATCCCCAAGAAGCTCAGAAGGGAGGAGGAGCTGAGGTGGGCGTTTTATCAAATGGTCTCCATATTTAGCCAAAGCCCTGGGCACTGAGAGGTTAGGTGACTTGCCCAAGGTCATGAAGGTAGCCAGATGGAATGGCAGGGGCTGGGATTTGAACCCAGAAAGTGTGGCTCCACAGTCTATGCTACTAACCACTATAGTACATGGTAGGATGAATTTACTGAATTCTTCCACAGTGAGAAATGGCGGTCAAGGGTCCTAGACCCAGACTTCCTCACTGGAGCTAATGAGTTCTTATTCTGCCTTCTTGCACATCAGACATGTTGGAGAGGTCCAGTAGGCCCTTTCAGAAGGAAAGATTTTTCTCTCTGCAGGTCTGGATTCCTACCAGTGGAATGTCACCAGTCAGAATAGGCAGGTGGCAAATTTAAGCAATTAGTGAAAATCAGGACTCACGGTCTTGATAATAATTAATGTTGTCTTCTAATCTCTTTCCTCTGGGGGAAACTTTGCATATTGCTTAAAAGAAATGTCATCTACGCCTCACTGTTTCCAGAACCTGACTGTGAATAGCAGCACTTTTCTTTCAGAGCTCTGCAAAAGCATCATTTAAAGGGCCTTTCCCTCAATTACCAGCCAAGTCCACACATTTCTCTGCAGGTAGGACACTTCACAGGCCCCTGAAATGGTGGAACTGTCAAGAATGGCCAGATATGTGGTTACAAGGTGACAGGGAGCCCCCTGTCCCCCTTTGCTCTATTGTTCCCCCATTGCCAGCTGGCACCTAAAGGACAGTGTTTGGGGCTCCACAGAAGAATAGAGAACAAAGATCTTAAGGAAATACAGAAGACCCTCATGGAAATGGTATCACATGGCCTGTGGTGAAGGATAAGAAGAATATTCACAGATGAAAAGGGGCAGAGACTGCAGTTGAAGAAAACAGCAAGAACAAAGAAAGAGAGGTGAAAGTGCTGGAAACGGATAAGGATGAGACAGTAGTGTTGGGTTTTCTAAGGTAGAGTGGGAGAGTAGGAGAAAATACTGCAAAAGGAACCCGGAGCTATTTTGTGGTGAGCCTCTAAGGCTAGTCAAAGAAATGCGTTTAATTTGGAAGGCATGACAGAATCACTGAAAGTTTCTGAGGAGAGACATGACCTAGCGTGTTATTATCTTAGAACTGGAAGGGATCTTAGAGATGGTCCAAGTTCCTTATTCTACTGTAGAGGGAACAGAGAGGAGAGAGGACTTGGCCAAGTTTCACACAGAACTAGAAGCCAAGTCTCTTGACCCACAGTCCAGTGCTCTCTACACCAAACACCTCCTCTTTGCCAGTCTGTTAATTATGTCTGATTGTGTGGCACCTAAGTGATCTTAGTCATGGTGGCTTTCTATTTGTTTGTTGTTTTTTGTTTATCATACTCCCACCCCGACCCCCACCTCATGATAGGGCTGCTCACAAGGTTAGGAGGCAGCTAGAGAACTACCATATCTTGGTTGCTTAGCATGTCACAGGCCCTGAGCTAAACGCCTTACATACAGTTCCTATTTAATCCTCACAACATCCTCATCAACCTGAGTGTTCATCAATGGATGAATGAATGGACAAAGAAGATGTGGTATATATAGGTACAATGGAATATTATCCAGCCTTAAAAAAAGAAGGAAGTCCTGCCATTTGCGACAATATAGATGAACCTGGAACACATTATGCTAAGTGAAATAAACCAGATAAAGAAAGACAAATACTGCATGGTATCACTTATACATGGAATCTAAAAATGTCAGACTTATATAAGCAGAGAGTAGAATGGTGGTTGGCAGGGGCTGAAGGGTGGAGGATATGGAGAGATATTAGTCAAAAGGCACAAAGTTTCATTTATGCCATGAATAAATTCTGGGGATCTAATGTACAGCATGGTAACTATAGTTAATAATACTGTATTGTGTACTTGAAATTTGCTAAGAGAGTAGATCTCAACTGATCTCACCCCAGAAAAAGAGGTAATTATGTGAGGTGATGGGTAATCACCTGATTATATTGATTATAGATATAGAAATAGATAGAAAGATAAGTAAATAAATAATTATTAGTGAGGAAAAGAAAGAGGTGAGGCTAGGATTCCACCCTTTCTTGCCTATATCCCAAGACGAAATTCCTTCCACTATGCCAAACATATCCCACTTCAGCACGTGGTGATGACCAGGGCCCCTTGAAAATCCCTGAAATCAACATAGGTAGACATAATTTCACTCTTCCCACAGCAGAACACCAGTCGTCGCCATTCTGACACCGCTGTAACTGGCGTGGCCATGGCAGGGGTGGGGCCATAACAAGCTGGCTCACATTTCCCTACAACATCCTCGAGGGCACCACACTGGTGATGAGTGGTCTTGACTCTGATCAGGGCAAGCAGCAAAGCTCTTACGCTTTGGCCTGATACAGTCTGCCCCCGCCACTTCTGGGTATAGAGGAATCTCATCATATGGGCATTTTAACTTGAGGGACATCAACCATGGATACCAAGCCAAGCAAGAAAATTTGAGAGAGGGAATGAGATTTCCCTGCACCATTTTACTCAATGGTCATATATCCAAACGTGGCACTGAGAACAGAGGTAGAAACCTACCATCCTTCAGGCAGTCTCATTCCTGATGTGCTTTTTATAGTGACAGCATATCACCACATGGAGTTAATTCTAGCATTGAAAAATATCTTTTTCATACAATAAACCCTTCAATTCAAGCCAACCTCAACTGACGCTGAACAGAAGAAAGCAGCGGGCTGTTCCAATGCTGGAAGAGAAACCAGTGTGTTTTTTACATCCCCAAAGCGGTACCTCCCTAAAGAATTTTCAAGGGTAATTTGCACTATCTGACACATTTTCTTTGTGTTCTGCCTTTAACACCTAACCTCCGGTAAGATGTAAGTCCACTCCCTGTTCAAATTATTATGGAGAACTCCCTCCTGCTTCTCTCATCCCTCCATATAATCTCTCACTTTTTGCTCTCGAAGTCCAAAGCTACAAGTTGTGAGTGGTGGTAGGAAAGTGGGGGTTGATGAAAGGGGTGGCCAGGGTTCAGGAAATATGGACTTTTGGGGGGGGGGCAGTGAGGAAGATTGTCGCTGAGCTAACATCTGTGCTCATCTTTCTCTATTTTGTATGTGGGATGCCACCACAGCATGGCCTGATGAGTGGAGTGTAGGTCCACACCCGGATCCGAACCTGTGAACCCTGGCAGCCAAAGCAGAGCAGGCAAACTTAACCACTCAGCCACTGGCCTGGCCCTGGATTATTTTTTAATGGAACGCTAATCCAGTACCATTCTTCATTCATTCTAACAGCATTTTTCGAGCACCTACTTATGAGCCAGATTCTGTGCTAGAAACTGGGTGCACAGAGTTGTGACTGACTTAGGGACTTGATAAGTTTTATTATAGAAGGAAACATGAAGTACATTGTTTTCTCTGTCTCATATAATGGTGTGCCACAGACCACATTAGCATTTTGTCACAATGCTCTCATCATGCAATTAAATTCACTTTAATCTTAGGTACGTTAAAAGTATTAGAAATATTACTCTAATGGTTTTACTTCAATAGCTTTAGAAAAACAAACTCGGACATTCTTCACATGCTCATTTGTTATGGACTGAATATTTGTGCCCCCCCCCATTCATATGTTGAAGTCCTAACTCCCAGTGTGGTGGTATTTGGAGGTGGGGGCCTTTGGGAGGTAACTAGTTTAGATCAGCCATGAGGGTAGGACTCCCATGATGGAATTAGTGTCCTTATAAGAAGAGGAAGAGACCAGAGCTTGCTCACTCTCTGCCATGTGAGGACACAATGAGAACTTGCTTCCTCTGTGAGCCAGGAAGAGGGTCCTCACCAAGAACCAAGTCTATTGGCACCTTGATCTTGGACTTCCCAGCCTCCAGAACTGTGAGAAATAAATGTCTGTTGTTTAAGCCATCCAGTCACTAGTATTTTGCTATAGCAGCTCGAGCTGACTAAGACATCATTGAGTGGGGGTTCTTCCAAAATCTTTTGTGCTGGGGAGTCTGGTGGAGATTGGATCTTAATTTGTTGGTGCTGGAAACAGACATTTGAAGAGTTACAAGGGGGATTCGTGGGTGGAAATCAGAATTCGTCTTTGGACAAAATGATACTCTATTTGTGAAGAACCACTTGGATGGTCTCTAGGGCTGGTCAGTTTCCCCAGAGAGGAGGAGGGGTGTGGGTTCACATTACCAATCTCTCTGATGAAATTCTCTCTTTCCTTTCTAGCTTTTAAGCTCTGTCCTGTCCTCTCCAACTTCTTTTATAGGCTGGATTTGGTGGTCAGCTAAGAGTTGCAATGGAGTCCTTGTCCACTTCCTTTACAAGTTCTCCTTGGGTAGGTTAACACCTTACTTGGGAAGGTTGGAGTAAATTTTTACTTTGTACTCATTATAGACTCAAAAGGAGTTGCAAAAATAGTACAGAGAGGTCCTGTCTACCCATCACCCAGCTTCCCTCAGTGATGGAACCTTACATAACTAGAGTATGTGAACAAAACTAGGAAATTAGTACTATTGGCATAATACAATTTACTAGACTACAGATTGGGTCCTCAGTTTAACATTTGATTTTAGCTGAAATATTCAAGGCCCAGATAGTTTGGTTAGGGACCCACCTCGCCCCCCTCCCCCCACCTCATCTTGAGCCTGAGAAGAGGAAAGAGCCCTCAATGCCTGGGCAAACCAGCAGTGACCTGCCATAGAAGCCCTGGAGAGAGCATGAAGGATTCTGGACCGTAAAGACAGACACATGACACTGGTCCTGCACAGCAGCAGAGCAGACAGGGCATTTCTACAGTGATGTTAGGTCTCCACTTCACAAAGAAATCCTAAAGCACAGACAACAATCACAACTGTGAACTCTTCCCTCCACAGTAAGGTGCTTCTGAATCTGCTTCAGGGACATGAAAAACATCACAAGAGCTGACCAGAAGATGGGCACAAATAAATCTTCCTGGGAGATACATCTTGGGAATGGTTGAGGTGCAACAAAATTACAATCTTATTGAAATCAGGATAACTAAATTAAAATATGCACACTGCCCATGAGACCTCCAGTTCCCTCTCCCCACTAGGATATCAGAAATCTGAATTCTGGGCTTACATGCAGCATCCCCACTTCCTCCTCTCCCACTGCTCCATGTATGAAATTAGAGGATATCTCCTCTCTGAGGAAACTGACCAGCTCTAGAGAAAAGATGTATATAGTTGACAGTTTGGTGCCTCCAACAAAATAGCTCCAGTATCACCCTGGAGAAGCCACCACTTTACAAGCCCTATATTAATGACCAGGGCCTCTGATCACCTTTTAAGTTGCTCATTCTTAAATGTAAACAGATACACAGGGTCTTTGATATTTGAGGAATGTCTCTAACATAAAATATAGAACCAAAAACGTTTGGAAAAGTCTTGTGACTTTCACAAGAAAGTCAAGGCAGGCAGAAAATGAAAAGTTCACAAAAGCTATAATCAATATCTTTGGGAAAATAAGTGAAGATAGCATATCCATGAAATTGAAACAGGATACTCTAAAGTCTGAGAATAAGAAAGAGTTTTTGGAAATTAAAAACTGTGACAGCAGACTTAAAAAAATCTATAGCTAGATTGGAAGACAAAGTTGAGAAAAATCTCCAGAAAAGTAGTACAGAAAAATGTCAAGTGATGCAAAATAAGGATGACAACTTAAGAAAAATAAATAAACTCAGCTAGGTTCAAAATTCACAACTGCACTCTCTTGCCCCAAATCCTCCAATGACTCCCCAGCTTACTAAGGTAAAAGCCAAATTCCTTTACATTCCATCACAATGTCCTAAATGATCTGGTCTCTTTCAACTCTCTAAGCTCATCTTGCTACTCTTCCCCTCACATCACTCCAGCCTCACTCAAGATGCTCCAGTCAGGCATGCTTCCACCTCAAGGCACTCAGCTGTTTCCTCTGCATGAAACACTTTCCTAATAGCTAGGAAGGAGGAGAGGTCATTGGGAATCCACACGTTCTGCTGCAAGGAGACCATTAGGGCTGACCACTCCAGTTGGAGGACCCGAGGTAGAGTCACCTCAGTATGAACTCCATCTCTCAGACCAGTGACTTCTGAATGTTTTACCCGAGAATGAAAAAGCAAACTGCAATCAACAGGACAAAATATGCTACCAAAAATGAGCTTAAATCAAACTCTGAGCAAATTCCCAACAGACATCTCTCTCATTTTGCCATCTTGTTTTTAACTTTTCACTCACAGAAAATATTAGGCTCAGTACTCTCCAAGTCAAAAAACATTGTTGACTGGTCTTTGTCTGCCAAAATCATCATGTGAACTCCTCTGCCTAGCCCTCAATGTCCTCCATAACATACACTCAACCTCTCTTGCTGGCCTCACCCACGGCTCTCCTACCTTTACACTGGTCTAGTTCCTGCTTTCTAAGCATTCCCCACACTCCTGTTTTTGCACCTCCACACCTCTGCTCTTCTGCTCCCTCCTCCTGGAATGCCCTCCTGCCCACATTTACCACAACCCTATATTCACTGTCAATGTTTATCTCAATAGCCATGAACTTGTGCCCAGTCTCACCAACCAGATATGACTTCTCCCTCCTTTGAACATCCCTTTTGGAATTTGTCTGACTTTACCTTAAATTTCAGTTATGTTTGCAGTGTCTTAGACCTTCTTCTAGAATAGGGTATCTTTAAAAAATGAGGGTGCAGCTCAGTCACTTTTGCCACCCCAGAGTAATGTCACTCAATGCTCCGACCTTAGTAGGTACTTGAAGAGTCCTGGAATGAGGTTCTGATTTTCTGAGTCATTTGAAAGACAATCTCTAACCATGCCTTTCCTTCTTGACTATTTGGAGGCATCGATCATTCACTGTAAACATAGTACATGTGTCCAACTGTGTGCTAGACGATCTAGACCAGAAATAGCCAAAGATAAATGTCAGAATATTTCACCTAACCATCCAGATTCCCAGATTCCCTTGGAGTACTGAAAGATCTGATAACACTGGACATTCCCTCATAGTAACCATCAGAAAGGGCAATTTCACCAAAGCAGCTGCCTTTTTGGTGGAGCATGCCTGCTAGAGTCCTCCACAGTCCACTGGGCTTGCCTTTTTTCCTTATGTCACCCACTGGGCCCTCTAGGTGTTTGAATTTGCAAGCCCTGGTCTAAATCATGTTTGGCCTTTGCCATTTCCAAAGAAACTAGTATTTGATGTTGCTCAGAACAAAAACTCTACACTTATAACCTTGCAAGTCATTTAAAAAAAATACACTCCTCTGAATACTTACGTTGAGAATCCTGAATGATTTTTTGATATACTTCTTTCTGAAAAGGTGTCTCCAAGTACCTTTAGAAATTGTAAATCGACAGCACACAAAGGCAGCATGGAAGTCACTTCAATGAATATAAAAATAAAACAAAATTGTAACATGTGAAAATGTCAAACCCTCATTAAAATATTAGAAATGTCATTTAATAAGAGAGGGTTGGAGAGTCACATTGTTAAACTGAGGTACTGAGGAAACTTATGCACATATTTTTAACATAAAATCAAGAGAAAAAACTGAACTAGGAACTGTAAGGAAAATGATTTTGCCATATGTATCCCAAAATGTTGTAAATAAACAATGAGCAGAGGCACATTTTTACTCTTTGAATACAACATCAGGTCCCTAGAGCTGTGCTACAAGTCAACAGTGTGTATGTACTGTATTGAGAAAAAGAACTCACTTTATTAAGCAATGAGAACAAAATCCTCCACAAATGTCTTCTCTAATAGAAATCACCTTCACTGCTAATTTGGAGTTTGGAGCAATAGCCTTTTATTAAACTATTTGCAAACAGCATTTTATACGTCAGAATGTATAATCATAAATCGAGCCCAGGTTATTGCATTAGCCTCAAGTAGACTCAGTTAGAGACAGTCAGTAGAGATTTTTAAATGCCCTTCCTTCCAATTTTACCCATAATACCTTGCAATGCAACTTAATTTTGATATTGAGTCTTTCATAAAAGTTCTATCTTTACTAACTCAAATAACACTGTTACAAAATTTAAATGAAAAAACAAAACATGGCAAGAGGAAAAAATTAACAGGGATAGTCAAGGGACTCCAGACACATCTTCAAGTGAAGATAGAAGATACTGGGAATGCCAGAAAAGAAGTGAGACAGAAAAGCAGGTTCCCATGTTTAAGCTGCATAGCAAGTGAATTTCTACCAGCTGTGGCTTACTGCCTTGCATAAACAGAACAGAGATTATGAGAGAAAGTATCTATAACATAAGGGAGTAGCAGGCAGGCATTCAAAACAAAATGGGCATTTATAATTGGATTTTGCAATTATCTTTGAGTGCATTTCTAACCAGGTAGTATAACTTAATGGACAGATGACAGACTCTGGGGTTGGATTTCCTGGTGATAGAGGGCAAGTCACTCTCTGTCCTTCTGTTTCCTTATCTGTAAATTGGAAATCACAGTGCCTACATCAGATGGCCATTGTAGGGTTAAAGGACCTCATGTGTGTAACACATTTAGGAGGATTGTGATTACACTGTCATCTTTCATGTTGGCATCAAGGTAGATTGATACATTGAAAAGTCTAAATAGGCATTAAACTTCAGAACAAGTACACTCAATCTGTTGACTTGTTCCCTTTGAAATAAGTGTGGGGAATCAGAATGGCCACCTCAAGATATGTCTCTTTGCCTTGATTATTTTCAAGAACAAAAGATTCTGAAAGAAACTATGACCTCCCCCCAACTAACTGCCTAAAAGAAATTTAAGATAGAAGGCCTGTCCTTAGGCCAGGCCTTCACCTTAGATAACTCTGGGTATTGATAGACTGGGAGGGTCTTTCCTAAGCCCATTTTATCAAAGTTCTGTTTACCAAACACTTGCTTTTCCATTTCCATGTGAATTGCCTTCCTCCCCTTTGAAGTCCCAAATCACTACCCCCAACATCCTCCTTTGTCTTTAGCTGAAGATGGTATTTAAGATGAGAGCTGGTGCCATTTTGTTGAGTTACCAAGTTTTTCCTGGATCTCTCCCTTGTACACATGTTATAAAGCTTTCTTTGATTTTCTCCTGTTATTTTGTCTAATGTCAATTTAATTCAAGGCCCAGCCAGAAAGACCCAGAGGGTAGAGGATTCTCTTTCTCCCCTACATAAGGATCTTGCATTGAACCAAGTCATAAAACAAAAATTCAACATTTTTGAGCAAGGAAATTAAAAAATCTTAAAAACAAACCTCAAGAATAGTGTTAGCATCGTGGCAGAGTGAGCTTTCCCCCTTAGACTCTCCCCCCCATGATACAACAAAAAGGACACTCATATACCAACAGAGGACATTCACACAATACAAAAGACATCTGAGTGGCCCATGCAGCCTCACATCTGAAGGTGGAGGTGCTGGTACCCCTGGAGGAAGTGGAAGGAAGTAAGGAGAACTCCTCTTCTTCCCCAGTGACAGCAACTCTGGGACCAGGACCATGTGGCTCTCTGAGAGGGAGGAGGGAGGGGTGGCCCTCCCCAGGAAAACTGTCATTCTCCAAGTTCTGTCACAGCCTGTGGGAAATTCCCATATGGAGGGGACTGAACTGTTGCGGGGATGTCTTCATCAAGCTAGCACCCCAGGAAAGCAGATAGTGAGGGAAGAATGAGAAGCCCCTGGGATTGGATAGGTGGAAGAAAAAGCCCCTCCCCCACCCAGAGCACCAGCACAGCTGGTCAGCCAGAACACCTGCGGGTTGTGGCAAGCTCAGAATACAGAGCTCTTGACACCAACCCAGTGGCAGCAGGTGGAAGCTGCAACAAGATATTTTCAGAATGAGGAAAAATAAGCCCACGCCCTCAAGCAGTATGCAAAAATATATTAAATCTCCAGATCAGAAGGAAAATGACAAGCACCCTGAAGTTAATCCTGAAGGTACAGAAATTTATAACCTACATGACAGAGAATTCAAAATAGTTATCATAAAAATGCTCAACAAACTACAAGAAAATATAGATAGACAATTTAGTGAAATCAGGAACTTCCTCATAAGAGAGATTGAAACCATAAGGAAAAACCAATCAGAAATGTTGGAGATGAAAAACACAATGAAGGAGATAAAGAAAAATCTGGAACCTTTAAAGAACAGAGCTGACAATATGGAAGAAAGAATTAGCAATATTGAGGATAGGAAAGAGAAATGCTCCAGATGGAGGAGGAGAGAGAACTAAGACTAAAAATAAATGAAGAAATTCTCCAAGAAATATCCAACTTGATTAGGAAGTGTAACATAAGAATTATAGGTATTCCAGAGGGAGAAAAAAGGGAAAAAGGAGCAGAGAGCTTGTTCAAAGAAATAATAGCTGAGAACTTCCCAAACCTGGGGAAGGAGCTGGAAATAACAGTTGAATGAAATCAACAGATCTCCTAAATATATCAACATGAAAAGACCCTCTCCAAGGCATGTAGTAGTAAAGCTGGCAAAAGTCAATGACAAAGAAAAAATACTAAGGGCGGCAAGGCAAAAAAAAAAAAAAAAATCATATACAAAGGAATTCCTATCAGGCTCTCAGCCAATTTCTTGGCTGAAACCTTACAGTCTAAGAGAGAGTGGAATGATATAGTCAAAATTCTGAAAGACAAAGACTTCCAGCCAAGAATACTCTAACCAGTGAAAATATCCTTCAGATATGATGGAGAAATAATAACTATTCCAGATAAACAAAAGCTAAGGGAGTTCATTGTCAAAAGACCCCCACTACAAGAAATGCCCAAGAAGGCCCTCATGCCTGGAAAAAAAAAAAAAGAGAGAGAGAGAGAAAGGGGATACAAATCTTTGAGCAAGGAGAAAAACAGGTAGACAAAATCAGAAAAATTGCAGCTTTCTATCAAAATAGGTTAGCAAACATTTAATTATAACATCAAAGATTAAGGGAAGAAAAACACCAAAAATAAATATAACCTCATCACTTTAAACACAAACTCACAACACAAGATGGAATAAGTTCTGACAATAATAACTTAGAAGGGGAAGAGGAAAGGGATGGAATCAACATAGTCTAAGGAAATAAGAGGCTATCAGAAAATGGACCATATCATCTAAGAGATTTTTTTATACAAACCTCATGGTAACCACTAAACAAATAATCAGAACAGAGACACATATGAAAATAAACAGAAAACTAAGAAAACCATCATACAGAACTACCAAACTCCATTGGTAGTCCAAAACCAAGAGAAACAAAGGAAATGCAAAAGAACCAGAAAATGAGGGATAAAATAGCAACATTAAGCCCTCATATATCAATAATCACTCTACACATAAATGGATTGAATTCTCCAATCAAAAGACACAGTGTGGTGGGATGGATTAAAAAACAAAATTCAACAATATGCTCCCTCCAAGAAACGCATCTCAGCTCTAAAGACAAATACAGTCTCAGAGTGAAAGGATGGAAGACAATACTACAAGCTAACCACAAACAAAAGAAAGCAGGTATTACCACACTTATATCAGACAAAGTAGACTTCAAGATAAAACAGGTAATGAGAGACAAAGAATGGCAACATATAATGATAAAAGAGACCCTCCACCAAGAAGACATATCACTTATAAATATATATGCACCCAACCCAGGAGCACCAGAGTACATAAAGCAACTATTAACAAACCTAAAAGGAGATATTAACAACAATACTATAATAGTAGAGGATCTTAACACACCACTTACATCAATGGATAGATCATCCAGACAGAAAGTCAATAAGGAAATAACGGACTTACATGAAAAACTAGATGAGATGGACTTAATAGATATATACAGAGCATTCCATCCAAACACAGCAGATTACACCTTCTTCTCAAGCACACATGGAACATTCTCAAGGGTAGACCATATGTTGGGAAACGAGGCAAACCTCTATAAATTCAAGAAGACTGAAATCATAACAAACATCTGTTCCACCCATATGCTATGAAACAAGAAATCATCTACAAGAAAAAAACGTGGAAAGTGATAAAGATGTGGAGACTAAACAACATGCTTCTGAACAACCAATGGATCATTGAAGAAATTAAAAATCAAAAAATATCTGGAGACAAATGAAAATGAAAATACACCATACCAATTCATATGGGATGCAGCACAAGCTGTCCTAAGAGGGAAACTCATAGCAATACAGGCCAACCTTAACAAAAAAGAAAAACCCCAAATAAGCAACCTCAAACTACAGCTAACAGAACTAGAAAAAGAAGAACAAACAAATCCCAAAGTCAGCAGGAGGGAAATAATAAAAATTAGAGCAGAAATAAATGAAATAGAAACCAAAAAACAGTAGAAAGGATCAACAAAACTAAGAGCTGGTTCTTTGAGAAGATAAATAAAATTGACAAACCCTTAGTCAGACTCACTAAGAAAAAAAGAGAAAGGCTCAAATAAATAAAATTAGAAATGAAAGAGGGGGAATGAAAATGGATACCACAGGAATACAAAGGATTATAAGAGAATACTATGAAAAACTATATGCCAACAAATTGGACAATGTAGAAGAAATGGATAAATTCTTAGACTCATACAACCTCCCAAAACTGAATCAAGAAGAAATAGAGAATCTGAATAGACTAATCACAAGTAAAGAGATTGAAATGGTAATCAGAAACCTCCCTAAAAACAAAAGTCCAGGACCAGATGGGTTCTCTGGAGAATTTTACCAAACTTTCAAAGAAGATTTAATACCTATCTTTATCAAACTATTCCAAGAAATAGAGGAAGATGGAACACTTCCTAACACATTCTACAAGGCCAACATCACCCTGATACCAAAGCCAGACAAGGACAATACAAAGAAGGAAAACTACAGGCCAATATCGCTGATGACCATAGATGCAAAAATCCTCAACAAAATATTGGCAAACCAAATACAGCAATACATTAAAACAATCATACACCACGATCAAGTGGGATTTATACCAGGGACACAGGGATGGTTCAACACCCACAGATCAATCAATGTGATACACCACATTAACAGAATGAGGAAGAAAAACCACATGATCATCTCAATAGATGCAGAGAAATCATTTGACAAGATCCAACCTCCATTTGTGATAAAAACTCTCAACAAAATGAGTATAGAATGAAAGTACCTCAACATAATAAAGGCCATATATGACAAACCCACAGCCAACATCATACTCAACAGGGAAAAACTGAAAGCCATTCATCTGAGGACAGGAACAAGAAAGGGGTGCCCACTCTCACCACTCTTATTCAACATAGTACTGGAGGTTTTGGCCAGAGCAATTAGGCAAGAAAAAGGAATAAAAGGAATTGAAATAGGCAACAAAGAAGTGAAACTCTTCCTGTTTACAGACAACATGATTTTATGTATAGAAAACCCTAAAGAATCCATTGGAAAACTATTAAAAATAATCAACAACTACAGCAAAGTTTCAGGGTACAAAATCAACTTACAAAAATCAGTTGCATTTCTATACTCTAACAACAAACTAATAGAAAGAGAACTCAAGAGGACAATCCCATTTACAATCACAACAAAAAGAATAAAATATCTAGGAATAAATTTAACCAAGGAGGTGAAAGTCCTATACAATGAAAACTATAAGACATTATTGGAAGAAATCAATGATGACATAAAGAAATGGAAAGATATCCCATGCACACGGATTGGAGGAATAAACATAGTTAAAATGTCCATACTACCTAAAACAATCTACAGATTCAATGCAATCTCAATCAGAATCCCAAAGACGTTCTTCATGGAAATAGAACAAAGAATCCTAAAATTCATACGGGACAACAAAAGACCCCAAATAGCTAAAGCAATCCTGAGAAAAAAGAACAAAGCTGGAGGCATCACAATCCCTGACTTCAAAATATAATACAAAGCTATAATAATTAAAACAGCATGGTACTGGTACAAAAACAGACACACAGATCACTGGAACAGAACTGAAAGCACAGAAATGAAACCACACATCCATGGACAGCTAATCTTCAACAAAGGAGCTCAGAACACACAATGGAGAAAGGAATATTTGGTGCTGGGGAAATTGGACAGCCACATGCAAAAAATGAAAGTAGACTATTTTCTTTCATCATACACAAAAATTAACCCGAAATGGATCAAAGACTTGAAGGTAAGACCTGAAACTATAAAACTCCTGGAAGAAAACATAGGCAGTACACCCTTTGACATTGGTCATAGAGGGATCTTTTCAAATTCCATGTCTACTCAGACAAGGGAAACAAAAGAAAAAATAAACAGGTGGGACTTCATCAGACTAAGGAGTTTCTGCAAGGCAAATGAAACCAGGATCAAAATGAAAAGACAACCCACCAGGTGGGAGAAAAATATTTGCAAATCATATATCTGACAAGGGGTTAATCTCCATAATATGTAAAGAACTCACACAACTGAACAACAGAAAAACAAACAACCCGATCAAAAAATGGGCAGAGGATATGAACGGACATTTTTCCAAGGAAGATATACAGATGGCCAACAGGCACATGAAAAGATGTTCAACATCACTAATCATCAGGGAAATGCAAATCAAAACTACACTAAGATATCACCTTACCCCAGTTAGAATGGCTATAAACACCAAGACAAAAAATAACAAATGTTGCAGAGGTTGTGGAGAAATGAGAATCCTAATTCACTGCTGGTGGGAATACAAACCAGTGCAACTTCTATGGAAAACAGTATGAAGAGTCCTCAAAAAATTAAAAATAGAAATACCTTATGATCCAGCTATCCCACTACTGGGTATTTACCCAATGAACCTGAAATCAACAATCCCAAGAGGCTTGTGCACCCCTGTGTTCATTGCAGCATTATTCACTATAGCCAAGAAGAGGAGGCAACCCGTAAAAAAAGACAAAATCATCCCATTTGCAACAACATGGATGAACCTGGAGGGCATTATGTTAAGCGAAATAAGCCAGACAAAGACAAACATCGCATGATTTCATTCATATGTGGAAGATAAACTAACAGAAGGACAGAGAGAACAGTCTGGTGGCTACCAGGGGCAAGTGGGTTGGGGGGTGGGCACAAGGGGTGAAGGGACCCATTTATGTGGTGATTGACAAACAATAATGTACAACTAAAATTTCACAGTTATAAACTATTATGACATCAATAAAAAATAATTAAGTGAAACGCTTTAAACCATAACTAACTGACCTAAAACTATTGGACCAGAAAAAAATCAGAAGCAACAAAAATGTTTTCCAAACTAAAAGTAGAACAATTGTTTAATTAGGGTCAGTCCCTGGGAGAGAAATGAAATGAAAAAGAGCCAAATAATTAGATATATAAAGTCAAATGATTAGTTTGTTATTCACGACAAACTGCAAGTCTAGTTTCATTGTTCAATTTTCCACACTGCTAAGTGTTTTTCTCAGCCTCCATGGCCTGGCTTTTCCATTCAGCCTCTATCACAGCCATTCTTATTTAGGGATACTTTTACCTCTTGCTCACAGTGGGTTATAAGTGCCAGCAAAGAATCTGTGATCAGAGGAAATGGGTCGTGACTTGAAGGCCAAGGCAGTTCTCAGAAACCACTTAACAGGCCTGATGTGGAGATGAAGACATCAGGCCAGGATTGTCAGGCAGCTATCAGGAGTTTCTGAAAACAAGAGACAAGAGGACCAACCAAATCTAACAGCTTCACAGAGAGCCAAGATCACGGTCAGCTGTGCATCAGAAATCAGGTGCCAGACAAGAACCAGGGGGAAACAAAACAAGTATTAAAAGTTCCAGCACTCATTTGAAAATCAGACTGTACAGAATAGAACTGGCACATAGTAGGAGATCAACAAATGAATGAATAAATTAATGACTGTGAATAAAGGAATGAAAGAAAGGATCACAGAAAAGCAAGCAGTAGGACAGGTATAAGGTAGTGGGGGCAGCTGGGGAGGGAAGATCTTGATAACAAAGACTCTGGCTCTACCGAGAGCTGTAAGGTGCCTCCTTTAACCCTGGAGGGGAGATTAGTGCGGCGAGCTAGAGAAATGCCCCTGTGACTCCACAAGGGCATTGCGCTTGCTTCAGTCCGGAGTAACGAGGGAACAAAACAAATTGTCCCTTATAACCTACTTCTCCTCCTAAACTAAAGCAGCTTCTTTCCTTTGTCGAGTGCCCTTGTACCCATGGGTCTCCAAGCAGCCCTCCTTGCTCCGCCTCCAGCGGTTCCAGCAAGGTCTCACAGGAATTGCATTATGCTGTTCATTATTCTCCAGGGTTGAAATTCTCTAGGGTCTACCTTATTCCATTCCCGGCCTTGTTTAGGACAAAGGAGGGAGAGAAGGGAAAGGGAAAAGAAGGGTAATAATTTTTTAGAGACTTGAGTTTTGTTAAGAGAAAAGAACCAAGACTGTGTATAAAAGCAATAATGCTGTTCCTCCATATCTCAGTTGCCGTCAATATTCCTCATCCAGGTTTTCCTTAGAGTGGGGGTAGAGGATAGGTGGTGCTCCAAGATCACTCCTTAAGGCTGAATTACTCATTCCCCCAGCTGCTGGGAATACTGGCTGCTGAGAGCTCACCAGAAATTTCCTTCAGGCACAAGGTCATGCATCCTCCCAGGGAGCAGCCCACGGTCATGACTGGTTGATGCAGGGATAACAAAGGGCACCCCAGCTCCAGAGTGCCCCATGGGACTGGCTCAACCTCAGGTGCGATGCCAATCCTGCACCAGTCTTGACTTCCTCACTTCCACATACTTCTCTGCCTCAGACTCTGTTCCCGGAGGGCCCAATCTAAGGCAAGGAATACCATGTTTGGGGACCCATGTCATATAAATTATAAGAAGATAGAAAATACACTGGCCATATGTGCTACTTCCACCAGCCTTTGACCAGATAGAAATGATGTCAAGAGATGGTTAGTCTGAAGGAATGCTTCTAAGTAGCAGAATTACATTTGAAAAAAATGGAATTGTTCTTTTCCCCATGGACAAGAATAGATGACAAAAGAAAGGAGGCTATGGAAACAAGCACAAAGTTGCTACCTACAATATTTTATGATTTCTCACATTGCTATGTAAGTGGCATGTTCTCTCATTAAATATAGAATAACATATAGTCCCTTATTGAATCCAAACAACTTCAGTAATGCTATAACCCTCAAAAACTCAGCATGAGTAGTTTATGTAAACCAATAGATAGCTGGGATTTAACGACTGTCTTGGGGCTTGGTAAAACTGTGTGGTGTTATTTGGATGATTGTGTCCAGGAATAATTGTTTCATTCATATTGAATACTAGGACAGCTTTAGGAATTAAATAATTTATATTGAATTAAGTTAAATAATCTAGCCAACAAACCTAATGAATCATGAACTGCACTCTGATTGGTGGAGAAGAGACATTAGCCCCCAGAGTAGCTGCTTTCTCTACATAACCATCCAGGCATGCTACCGATAAATTTGCAAGTTGGCCAATACAGTTGTAAAAGATGAACTGAGTGTACAAGATAGATACTAAATTCCCCAGAGTCTGAGCTGACCAGGGCAGACTTGGTGGTGAATACTAAAAAATCATTACAGAAACAATTTAAAGTTAACTCTCAAATTTATGAAATCAATGTAAGTTATGCAGCTGGAGAAATTAATCGTGCTGTTCATTGTAAGATTGCTAATTACCATTAGGGAGAAGTGTGTCTTTGAGCAATATCCTTCACATAGGAATGTTAGATTGGCTTTTGTCAAAATATTGAGCATCTATAAAGATAAAAGAAATAGTCAAGAATAAGAGTAGGAAAATTTCTATGAAAAACACATATGTAAAATCATCTTTTATTTGCTGTAGCCATTTTAAATAGTAAACACGTGGTTAGAATATTATTTATATCTGGGGATCTTGAAGAAGATGATATAAAAGCTAAAGACTGAATAAGAAAGATGACTATGTATTTGACATGTTTTCAATAAACACAATTAATTTAAGAGTTTACCTGAACTCTGCATGATGTTAAGTGGGGATATGATCATTGTCATTATGTTACAAGTTGGAGTTTACAAGGTTTGTCCTCCTGTAGCTTTTTATTTCTCCCTGGAGGCTGTTTTCTTCTAGGAAAGTAGACAAGAAAAGTTCCCTGGATGTGTGACCATAAGGACCAGGGGGATGGCTTCCTCGACACCAATAACCACGACAGAAAGAGAAGCACTCTCCTTTTTATTTCATTCTATTTTTCTAGAGAGTTAAAATCATGATTAAAACAACCAAACATAACATTTGCTAATCACTGCGTTTATTAAAGGAATATATAAATTGAACAAAGTTTTAAGACATAAAAAGACCTGTGTATCTTTCTCTCTCATCTTTATCTCCTGATAGTAATCACTAGATTTTATAATGGTGATTTTCTTTCTTGAGGGTAGAAGATAACTTTTCAAGGTTTTTAGCTCCAAAAAGTTCTCCCCAGGCATCCTCACAGTCTAGACTTTAGGCTTCTAGGTCATCTTTTTTAAACTCTTGATTGTTTTTTTTTTCTTCCTTTAACAGAAGTCTTTACCTATCTCTACCACTTATCCATGGGATGACGGTAATCACTTTTTCAAATGTTTGGCCCAAAGCCCCTGCTATTTGATTTTTAAGAGTATCTACATCCATTTTCAGCACACATTTTTCTCATCTCATATGGTGGATATGTTTATCTGAAGTTGGGTGTGGCAGACACATTGTCACAAAGGAACAAAACTGAGACTGTTTCTGAAAATCACACTTAAGAAATCAGAAAAACATTTAACATTATTTACTTAGAAATGCACTTCAATAGCTGTTAGTAGTATTACAAACTAAAATACTGCATAGTACAGAACCAGGAACCATTACAATGACCAGAGTCATGTGGGCAGAGAGAAAAAAACTTCATCTGACAGGAACACAGACAGAAAAAACTATCCGGTAATCATTGCTTTCTTTTTTTTTTTTTAAGTTTTTTTTGTTGTTGTTTTTTGGGGGGTTTTTTGGTGAGGAAGATTGGCCATGAGCTAACATCTGTGCCCATCTTCCTCTATTTTATATATGGGACACCACCACAACATGGCTTGATGAGTGGTACATAGGTCCATGCCGGGGATCTGAACCTGCGAACCCTGGGCCACCAAAGTGGACTGTGCAAACTTAACCACTACGCCACTGGGCCAGCCCGTCTTCTTAGTTTTTCATTCACGCATTCTGGTGTCTTTCTAGACAACCCTAGAAGAGATGATGACCTTGCAATCTGATGCCAGTAATGGTAGTGCAGTAGTTACTGCAGCCCAAAAGCAATGCCTATGTTCAAATGGAACTCCCACACTCATTAGTTATGTAACTTCGGGCAAGTTTTCTCAAGTCATTTCATTCCAGTATCTCCATGACAACCTGACTTATTTATTTATTGCTTTGTTTTATTACCTCTCTCTTCACTAAAATGTAAGCTCCTTGAGGGAAGAAATTGTGTCTTTCCTGTTTCCAGCTCTATCCCAAACACATAGATGCACATAATAGGCACTAAGATATTTGATGAATGAATGAAGCTAACAAACCTCCTTAAGCCTCAGGATCTTCATGGTGAAAGGGAGAAGAATAATGCTGCCTACTTTAGAAGGGCGAGATAGCCTCCAGAACAAAGCACAGTTCCTGACGATTCTTAGGCAAATGTAAAATATTATCTTTCTTCTCTCTCTTTCTCCCCGTTGCAATCCAAGTTAGCCTCAGGGTGTTTATAATGGTGATCCTCAACCATACCAGGCCCTTCCTATAATTAATATTTTACGATGCTCTCTCTACTGTCCTAAAGTTGAAATTCATGGATACATAACCTACCTATCTACATAATTTAAAATACATATAATGCCCTGTTACATAAAGAAAACTTTTTAAAGTAACTTATGGAAACAAACAAACATTTGTTTCAACATGTGAATGTTTGGGTTTGAATACACTGAAAGACCAGAAAGCCCACAAATTTCCACAATGCCTCTTAAGGGGAGTACTATCTCCGGGGAGAGCTAGATTCTCCTGTGCTGGTAAAAAGTCATAAAAATAAAAGCTAAGCAAGGTGGAAGAAAGGACATCAGAACAAGAAAGTTACATCAAAAAAAAAATAAGATCCAGTTCACTTCAGGGACTTGGCAGGAGGGAAAGCTATTCTGCAGCCCAGTGACAAGGAGGAAGGCTCATGAGTTTTCCCATGCTGCCACAATGTCTACAAAATGACCTGTCATCAAAGCTAACACCATAAAATTCAAAGTGTACTCACTAACTTCACAAAATGTTAGAGATACAAGGAAACTTACAGATCATTTTGTTACTGAGAAAGGGCTCACCACCCAATGTGCACAGAAGCTGACACCATGACACACTGACTTTTGAGAAAAGAAAGGCTTTATTGTGAGGTCGACCAGCAAGGAGATAGGAGGCCAAGCTCTCAAATCTGCCTCTCCCATCCAAGGTTTGGGGGTAAAGTTTAAGGGATTAGGGAGGGCCAGCTGGTATGCGGAAGCACCGGCAGGATGAGTTTCAATTGTCAGGTCAAAATTTTCTCTTCAGCACATACTCCAGGCTAGTGCTGCCCTTGAAAAACAGCTTTAACATTCTGTTGTTAAGACGGGGATAGTTATGGGAGGTTGCCAGGAAAGGCGCAATAAACAAGGGTAAAGTTGTTATGCAGATTTAAGTCATTGCCTTCTCCATTGGTAAGAGTTTCTAGAGATTTAGAGTCATCCTCCTCTTCCTGGCACAGAGAGGAAGACACCCTTACAAATGGACATTTCTCTTACAATGTAAATTTCATTTACAAATGGGTAACTTCTACTAGGTTTTTGGAGCTTTTCCTGTGTCTGCTGTTTCTTAATAACCATCAGCTAACAATAATCCTTATGCCAAAGAGGCATATTTTGGGGTGACAAATTCTGTTCCTGGTCCTGTGGTTACAATTTGGTTTAGCCTCTGTGTTCTATCAATGAGGAAACAGAGCCCCACGAAAGGTAAGTGAGAAGCCCAAGTCTCCCTGTTCACCAGATCTCATCCTAGCGGCATGATTAATGATGAATCCACTTGAATCAGGTATGCTGTATGTCTTAGTCAGTTTGGGCTGCTATAACAGAATACCACAGACTGGGCAGCTTATAAACAACAGAAACTTATTTCCTATAGTCTAGAAGTCCAAGATCAGGATGACAGTATGGTCGGGTTCTGCAGAGGGTCCTCTTCCAGATTACAGACATCTGCCTTCTAATTGTATCTTCACATGGCAGAAGAGTGAGAGCGCTCTCTGGGGCCTCTTTTATAAGGTCAGTAATCTCGTTCATAAGGGCTCCACCCTCATGACCTAAACTGTCAGTGGTTCACAGCACAGACCTGAACAATATTGAAAGTTTCGCCACCTCTTTGTTCACGTCATGCAGCAAACTTGAAAGTTCTCTGACCACACTCTCCTGATTCTCCTCATAGAAGATGATAGAAAAACCTACCTTCTCTTTAGTCTTGAATAAACTGGTTAAATTTTTTTCCCCATTTATTACATGTCTCTCATGATCTGTGGCAAATAGACCCAGTTCTTCCAAGTTTAGTCTCAATTTTTAAAATTTCTTATGTAGGCCCTCACAATGACTGGGGGCTAATTTACGTGGTAATTTTTCCCCTAAAAATATCAGGTCAGTTACATTTGCCCCACCCACATCTGGGACCTCCCTAGTATTATAGCACCAGCATCAGTTTGGAGTCAAACAGAACTGAGATTGAATTCCACTTTCTCCATTTAATCACATGGGTGACATTGGGAAAGTGATTTTTTCTGTATAAGCCTTAGTTTTCTCACCTTAAAAGGGGATTGTAATTTCTACTTTATTGGGTTATTGGGAAGATTAAGTGAATTATTCATGCTTAATAAATGTTTGTTGCAAACTTTTAAGGTTAACTCTTTAAGCCTTTATCAACACTTTTTAAGGGTTTATTAATTGTTGGTTATATAGATATCTGGGGTTGTGAGGAAAGGGGTGTGACTGTGGACATGTGTCATTTCTTGGTTTCCCAGCATCCATTCCGACTTCCTAACACCACTTAGATCCCCTTTTGCAGAATTGCTTCCTTGGTATTGTGTACAGTGTTGGTGGATTGGTAAATCTCCCACTCAGAATCTAAAGAAGCCAGATCCTGCCTCTCCTGGGCCCATGCAATCAGAGATTGGGCTGATGCTTTTAACATGACTAAGGAGATGCTCAACTGGAGGATTTGAATTCTGAGCATGGGCAAAAGAGATGGCTGAACTTATCTATCTCTCATGGTAATGAAATTCCTCCCACTGCAACTAAAACTTTAGGCTTCCATTTATATCCCAGAAGACAGTGTTGGACCCACACCATCAAAAAAACAAACAAAAAAAGAATTATTGGGCTTAGGACTACCTGCAGCTATTTCTGAAGCAATTCTTGTGGCAAGAGAGATGGGATTGGTTTTATGATTTTGACTAATCAGAGCCCTTCTCTGAAGCTGGGAGCAGAGTACATGTCACCCAAATCACAAGACTATTCATAAAGGTGGAGGGATAGAATAATTGTTGGGGAACTCCCACAATGTCTTCTATGGTACACCTTTGGCTACACAACATGCATAAAGATTGGCCTTTCCTTACAAACATTTTTCAAAGTGCTTGTGCCTAGCTAAAACACTGTCCACTCTTTCCCTAAAAGAAGACAATCCAACATCTTATCCAGTTACTACATTCAGCTCCCAGGTCCCCTATCTCTAGATGATGTGCCATCTATTCCTTCAGTCCAGAAGTGACTCCAAAGGATTCATAGACCTTGGGCTGAATGATGAGTTGTCCATCCTCAACATATGCAATATAAAGTGGTAGAGAAAGAGAAGAATGACAGCAATAAGAACTCACATTTGGGGGGAAAAGAAGACATTGGGAAACAATCCAGGTGGTCACTAGCTCATAGCACATATGGAATCCTGCAAGAACTCCCTGCTTGGATAGTGAAAAGAGTACTGAGGTCACCTAATCTTGATACCCCCAGATCTGTCTAAGAGGAGCTCCCTTTACTCTTGTCTTCTATGACCACATCAAAGACAGGCATAGAAGAGAATATCCATTTTGGAAACTGTACCATTTTAGTAGCGTATTTCTTATTGCTTCCATTTATGGGATCTGAGGAAGACCTAACAGCAGTCACCATCTGTTGTTAGCTAGGTTTGGGATTTCTTTGACAATATGGCTCTCTTAAAAACTTAGTCAGCTTTATCTCTTTGCTCCCAGTCAAGTCTCCGGATCTGCAGCCAAAACCGGAAGTCCTACTTCAAGTCTGGGAAGCCTGTCTCCTGATACCAACCCTCTGGGTTCTGCCAATTCCTCTAGACCAGATTGTAATGGCATAAGCCACAGTAGAGACATAATGAACTTTAAAGAACCCTAAAAGATACAGATCAAGGAAGTCAAGGGGCCACGGGCCACACTTGACCATTTTACCTATGGTCAGCTCTACTCACTGCTTTTGTTTCTTTAAAATGATACACAATGGCCTGGAGTACAGGGAATGTGAGCAGGGTGGGAACCTAGACAAAGGGGAGATAGAATAAGATGCTGAGAATATCCCCCTCCATCATCCAGTTTGTGGGCACATTTTGGTCGCTCCAGCTTGTTTATTTTCCTATCAAGTACTTGGGTATTTGGGGAATGCCTTTTATAGGAATGTGGTCAAATAAAGCATAAAGGACCAGGCAATTAATGAAAATGACTGTTGTTCAATATACTCACAAATCTATATGGTGAAAGTGCTCAAGAATCCTCCAATCTTTGAAAAAATTGCTCTTACAAAGTCTCCTCAAGAACAAAGCAAGTTTCCTGTACTTTAAATGTGTTCTCCTTGAGTCTCCAGAGGGAGCTCAGGAAGCCAGGCATGGATGTTTGTAAAATGTTATTAATATCTGGTGCTTGGATGAGTAAGTAATGGGTCCAGTGATCATTTGAGGAACTGTGTATTCTAAATGTTAATATTACTCGAGAAGATTACTTTGTGTAGGTCATAGAAAAGAGAACAAATCACAGTTTGCCTTTTGGAGAAAGGAGGATAAGAGAAGATATGTCTTGTATATCTGTAATTAATGGGGTTTACAAATGACTCATTCCGCTTCCCACCTGAGTCCAGGGCTTGGGGAGCAAAGTGATAAATGACCAAGAGGACAATTTTAGCCAAAGGTAACTCTGCAGCACAATACGGAGGCTTATTATCACTTTTTTAAAAAAAATCTGCACAGGATTTAACGTGTGTCTGGCTTTCAGTACTCTTTCCTCATGGATGGAAGAAGGAGACGCTGAGCAATGAGCATATTCATTACTTTCTTACCATTAAAGCTCTAGGCATCTTCCCTGGTGATGAAGTGCCTCTGCCATGATTAAGACTGTAGAACTGTTAAAACACCCTGAGTCACAAAGATGATTTAGAAATGAGCCTATGGAGAGATGTCTAACCAGGTACTTCACAGAGGAAGAGCTATCCACCCATGTACACAAGCACCCAGCCTTGACCTCCTCAGAACAACCTTCGCTTCCTCATTAAACAAATGCTTTCACTTCTGTATCAATTTGCTTTCCAAAATTCTTTCCTTACATCTTTAACTTCGTTCTCATTTTTCATGAAAGATAACACACATACACATACTTCAAAGACACGCATGGTTCTATGAGACAATCATTGTGATCACTCTTCCAGTATTTACACCCTCATTACCAAAAAACATGTTTACATTATTTCTTTTTGATGTTTCCATTTTAGACATATTTGTTCACCTCCCACTCTCTCTCACTGCCTCCCTCCTCCCCCTTCGCCCATGTGCCTTCTCTATCTCCCAACTCTCCCATCAGAGCTATAGAGCTATACCATAACTTTGGTTGGAACAGTTTTAACATTGACTTTAGAACTATAAAACTTCTGAGCCTTGATTTCTTTTCTTGCATAACATTCTAGTCTCAAGGCCATTAACAACTATCTTTGTGTGTGTTTGTGTGTGTACGTGCTCAGTTTTTTTATGTACTTACTACAGAATCAACCCCAAACTCTCCCCAGTAGTCTAAATCTCTCCCAGAACATTCAAACACAGTGGGTAGTCTCTCAATTTCTTCTTTTTGGAAACATCTTTCTGAGCTCTTCCTAACCTGCTCCAGCCCCCAACTGTTGTCCTCTACACCTGGTGCATAGTTTTCCCCTGGAATATTCCTCCATGACAACTGTGGAGCTTTCCTTTGCCTCTGTCTTATGTTGGCCTTCTGTTTCCTGGATCCCATCTCTTCTATCATGGTTACTACCTCATTTCAGTGTTATACCATCTTGAGTGACTTCCTAGAAAATTGATGCTAATAGGAAAATTGAGGTCTAGCACATCCAAAAATGTCCTTCATCCTTGATCAATGGTTTATCTGGGTATATAATTTTAGGTTTGAAATCATTTTTCTCAGAATTTTGAAGGTATTCCTCAATTTTCTGCTAGATTCTAGTGTAACTATTGAGAATTCTGATGCTAATCTGATTCTTGGTCTTTTGTTAATAAATTGTCTTTCTTTTTTAAAAGCTCTTATCTATTCTCTTATTCCCGGTGTTCTGAAATTTTTGCAAGAATATGCTTTATTGTGGGTCTTGTGCTGGGCACTAGATGTGTTCTTCTGATCTGGAAAATTATGTCCTTCAATTCTTGGAAATTTAAAAAATCACTTCCCTTTATTTTACTTGTTCTTTCTTTCTAGAATTCCTGTTCTTGGGATTTGGGCATCCTGAAATGATCCTCTAATTCTCTTATAATTTCTCTCCAATCTCTCTTTCATTTTTTTAATACTTCTGGGAGATTTACTGAATCTTATCTTCTACTTAACCTTCTATTGAGGTTCTATTTCTGCTACTGTATTTTTTATTTCCAGGAACTCTTTTTTGTTTTCTGGTTTTTTCTTTTTTTATATCATGTTATTCTTGTTTCATAGATACAATCTCTTCTTTTATGTCTCTGAAGAGATTAGAAACTTTTTCAGGTTTTCAGACTTTTGCACGGCCTCTGTTTCCTACAAGTTGCTTTTCTCCAGTGGTTTTGGCCTCTGTCTTTCACACTGTAGACAGTTCTCAACGTCTTGTGCCCCTTGTCTGTCCTCTTCTGAGTGGAGAACTACAGAGCTACTTGGAGGCACAGGGCATGCAGGAGGGCCTGTCAGTGGGAGGCCCTATCCTGTATAGGCTGGTCTGGCGGTGCATTTTGAAGGGAGCCCCCCATGTCAGTCTCTTTAGGAGTTTTCTCCTGGGCTGCTCAGATTCCACAGAGAACAATCTTCCAGAGTTAAAAGGCTCTGCTTGACCAGTTTACAGCCTGAGATCTCTATAAGAGTGTCCAGCACAGAGTCAGGCACACAGCAGACCCAAACCAAAAATGGTGGAGCCAATCTTTTTCCTCACTGCCGTGGCACGGTTTTGAAGTCAGTTCCGTCGGGTACATATGGGCAGGAACCGGGAACTAGCAGCTCATCCAGACACTGCAGAAATGGGCAGATTTCTTCCCTATGAAGCAGGAATGAAGGTTGAATGAATTATCTTATCCTTTTTGGGTTGAGTTCTGCAACATCAGCAATAGAGATCCAAAGCAGTTTCAACTTTTGAGCGTATTCTATAGCTATAATAGTGTCATATTTGTTATTTGTTTTACAAACATGTTTTTATTCTGTGCCACCCTCTCCACTTGTTATTTTTTAGCAAGATGTTCCTCTTTTGACCTTTACTGTGAAGGTCTTTTTGTATTTGTCTCCTTCTTCCATCTCTTGAGTTTATGATTTCTATTTGAAAAACTCTCTGTCCTTCTTTAAGGAAAACATCATAAAGAGAGAGTTGTAACTAGTAAATGATAGGCCCTGTGACACATAGAATCTGGCTGACCTAAGATGCTGATCCATTTAACAGATGCATTCAGCTACTATACAATCTGGAAGATTCCAGTAGCTTTAAGACTTCTGGAGCTGATCTTACTTTTCAGAGTCAGTGTGAAAATTGGGATAAAGGATTCTCTGAGTGGGCCGGCAAACCCTTAGAGCCTTCTCGTAAATTGGATTAATATTTTTTTCAGGGGAACGACCCAGCAAGATGACACCCAGCATCAGACTCTATATAGTAAATCAAAGAGCATTCATTCTTCTAGATACTTTTAATGCTGAGTGAAACCTAAGGATTTCTTAATCAGGATCACTATTATCTTTTAAATGTCCCATCCCTCTATCACTGGGAAGTCAACTCAAGCTTAAAATTATATACCTGGGTGTGAAGTTTGTATACACTTAATAGTTGTGCTTAAATGTCATAATTATATTGTCCTACCTGTCAATGATCTAGCTAATGACCTTACCACTCCCCTTTACTTTGCCTGAAGTCCCAGTGTCTAACTCTGCTAGGCCTACTCTGATTTCTCTGTCTAAAGAAGTTCAAATGAAATTATCCTTTTAACAATATGTCTCGCACAATATACATTCAGTTGTTCAACAAACATTCATTCAGCAAACATTTATTGGAAGCCTCCACGCACTTAGCACTGTGACAGACACTAGGGATACAAGGGTGAGCAAAAAAGGACCTAACTGCTGCCTTTGTGGACCTTAAAGTCTAGGGAAAGGTAGACACTAATCAAACACTCACAAAACTAAAGGTACAGTCACAAAAAGCATAGAGTTGTTCGAGGGTTTATCATAAGGATAGGAGAAGATCATGAAGGCAAAATGTGGGATGTCATCTGCAGGAGATGTAGGTGGTCACTAGCAAAGGGAAGGGGTGATGATGAAAGGAAAAATCTGGCTCAGGGCAAAAGAACCCCCGGTGCCAAGGCACGAGTGTGGCACTTTTGAGAAACAGATGAAACGGCAGTGTGGCGAGACCACACAGCCAGGGAGAAAGTTGTGCGAGACAAGACTGCAGTGCTGGTTGGGTGGTCACCACTAAGTAGGGCTTTGCAAGCCAAAGAAAGGACTTTGGTCCTAATCCAAAAGGCGATGGGAAGGCATTAAAGTGTTTTCACAGGGAGTGGTGCAACATCAAACCATTACATTTTACAAAGGTCCCTCTGGCTCACTGAGGAGAGCAGATTGAAGAATGAATACAAAGAGACTTGTTAGTGAGCTTTTGCAGTGATCCAGATAAGAGATGATAAGCAAAGATGGGAGCTGGACCAGTGTGATGGCAGTGATGGAGTGGGTGTAGGGAGAGAAATGGAGGTGACATTTATGTTTTTGTGCTATAGACTAGATAAGCACTGGTGCCACTTACTGAGGTAGGAAATACTAGAAGAGGAAAACATTTGGTTTGGATAGGCTGAGTTTGAAGTATCTTCGAGGCATTCAAGTGAAGATTCTGATTGCCATTTTGATATATGTGTCTAGAACTCAATGGATGCATTTGGGCCATAGATAGAAATTTGAAAATGTGGTATCATGGGTGAGAGAGAGACTGGTTAATTCAATGTTTCTGTAGACATAAGGAATACCTGCATTAGAATCCTCTGGAGCTCTCTGGGTAAAATGCAGGTCTGGGGGCCATCTCAGAACTATAGAACCAGAGTTGGTGGGAGTAGAGCCCAGGGAAATTTTATTTTTTAATGAGTGCCCTAAGTGATTTCTGAAGCCCTCTATGTTTGAGATCATTGGCCTAGAGATAGAGGCGCCCCTAAGGAGCCCCAACATTTACCATCTCGGTAAAAGAAGGTGAGCCTGCAAAGAGGTACCTCCACGTGTTTCATTCTCCTTCCTTCTGAAAAATAAAAAACCAAAGCTCAGGTTTCCCTTTAGAGCTGATTAACTGTCTAGATTAATCTCACAATTCACATAAAATTAACACTGCAGCTCCCCAATGTCCACATGAAAGTCAGCTCTGATCAAGTAACCTGTGCTGGTCACCTCAGCTCGGGCCCTTGTCCTTTGTCTAATGGGTTCCCTCCTCTCCCTCTCCTGGGCACTGACCTTTTGACTCATCTCTTTCCCTAGAAAGACAGCATTTCCAGTGAGCAAAATGTCACATTACCTTTGCTGAACAGGACATTTCAAATAAAATATTAGCAACAACAATTACCTCTAAGCCACTAATCCCTCTGAAGCTATTTTAAACCACCAAAGGATTTAAGGCAATTCCCTGAAAATATCGCAGGCTTACTAGATTATGGTGCTGGGCAACGAAATATATTGGCTCACGTTGCCTTAACTTTCACTATGTGGCATTTTCACCTATAAAAGAAAGTCATGATACAAACTGCATCAACTATTATTTAATGTAAAAAATCAGGTCACGGAAATATTAATAATAATAATAACAACAACAATAATCCTGCACACATTGCAGTATAGGTACGGCTATTTCTGTGACCGGGGTATTATTGGAAAGAGAAGTCACTGGAAAACAAAATAACTATTCAAATACTTATTTCCCTGAGCAGGTTGGCAATTTGCTGTGGCCCACATATATAAGAGAATTCTGAAAGAATGCTTCTCCCTTTTCAAACCACAGGGCATGGTTTCGAGTAGTTGTTCTTCACTCTGAGCCTTCATCACTCAGGTTGGTTTCCTTTGCCATGGCTGAATTTCTGAAGACGGGTCTGTACCACATGCAAACAACATGCTTTCTGGAAAAAATGTGGTGCGTGAGACCCTCACTTTTAGAATCACTTTTGCATATTCATTTTTTCACTCATTTAACAAATATGTATTGCATGCCCACCATTACCAAGAACTGTGCTGGGAGCTGGGATTTGAAAGAGAAACAAGGCACAGCACCTGACTTCCAGAAGCTCACATTCTAGAAGAGGAGACAGACAAGTGAAGAGAAATATCTGTGCAACACGGAAGGGGCTATGAAATGTCTAAGGAGAAGGGGGCACAAGACCACACAGGAGGGGCACCTAACCTGTCCTGGGAAGATCAGGAAAGGCTTCCCAGAGAAAGTGAAGTCTAGGTTTCTCAATCTCAGCACTTATTGACATTTCGGGACCCATAATCGTTTGTTGTAAGGGTCTTTGATGTGAAGGCATGGTAGGATGTTTAGCAGCATCCCTGGCCTCTACCCACGAGGTGCCAGTAGTACCCCCTGCCCAGCTGTGACAACCCAAAATTGTCTTCAGACATGGCCAAATGTCCTCGGGGGAGGTGGGGACAACATCACCCCCAGTTGAGAACGAGTGATGTAGAGTCAGACTAAAGAAGGAATAGGAGTTATTAGGAAAGCCCGATCAGCGAGAGGTTAGTTAGGGAGGCATGCCAGGCAGAACCAAGAGCATACACAAAAACCCAGAAGCAAAGAGGACGTGGTGAGAACGGGCAGAAGCTCACCAGGGCTCCATTGGAAAGTGTGAGGGAGGAGCAGCGAAAGGCGGAGCTGGAGGCTGTGGGGAGGACTGTCCTGCTGTGGAGTTTGATGAATAAGTTCTGAGTGGTCGGCATTACAGAGGGTTTAATGGTTGTCAGAGGTGAGGGAGGGAAAAGTCAAGCAGGCACCCAGATTTTACCAGATCAATACTGTGGCCAGGGTCTTATCTCCTGAGATGATGACTGTAGGAGAGGGAGCAGCAGCGTGGACGGGCAGAGAAGAGGTTAACAGGCTCAGTTTGAACTGTTGGGTTTGAAAGTCTGTGGCCATCCAAGCGGAGACTGCCAAATATATAGATTTGTTACTTCAGAGAAAGGTGTGCCAGGAGATACAGATACAAAGTGCAGGTGGACAAGACTGCCCAGGAGAGTGTGTGCAGAGGGAGGGGAGAGGAGGGCTCAGGACACAACCCTGAGAAGAATCCATATTCAAAAGATGTTTGGGGGCCAGCTTGGTGGCATAGTGGTTAAGTTCGCATGCTCCACTTCGGCTGTGGTCTTTCATAAGAATGTTAGCTTTGCTTTAATCTACAATCACAAGATGTGTACTTTATCACAGCAAATGTGTGCTGCTGGCCAAAAGTGGGTATCTGGAAGAGAAAGCAGGAAGCACTAGAATAGACCCTTTTGTGCAGCTGAAACCTCACCCAACAGCCATATTCTAGCCCATAAAAAGGCAATACTGGCTGTCATCTTTGTATTCAGGGCAGCCTAAGTAAATGGCATGGTAATAAATAGAATGTTAGAAATGGCAAGTAAGACCAATTCTGTTTCTTTAGAGATGAGTAAACCCATGTTGATAAATTGAAGACATTTGCCCAGAGTCCTCTAGCCAGTTGGTGACAAGGCCAGTACCCTTGTCCAGACCTCCCAGCCCCCTCTCCACCATGCTGCCCACTGTCCTGGGAAAGTCTCCCAATCCACTGACTCAGGCATAAAACAGTGAGACAGTGATGAGCTCAGACTTTCAAAAAAGAAGCTGAAGGCATTGCAAGCCCAGATCCACAACTCCTTGCCGAGGTTCTTCTGCAATCTGTGGCTGGTAGCTCATCTAGTGTTCATTTTCTCTGCAGCATAACGTACAAATGAGTATCTCTTGCCACCAATTCTCCAAGGAGAAACTGAACCCAGCCCCCTGCATTTTCATCACTCATGATGTAGTCAGAGACAGGGTAGATGGTTTAGCTACATTATGTCCTTATGTGACAGATGGGCAGCATACATCTTTCCTTGTGTAAAAATGTCACTGCAGCTACAGATATAGTTAGTGCCTGAAAATGGAAAGTGATGCCGATTACCTTTAACCTGAGAGGACAGACACGAACTCAAGTGAAGCGTACAGACCCACTTTCGAGGAGCAACTGGTCTCCAATCCTGACAAGCAATTGACAAACAGTAGGGGAAAAGTCAGAACATCAAGACTCTGGAGTATTTCCAGGTGGCTGATATTTAATTTACTATGGTTTTTATCTATCCTAAAGAAATGGGTTTGAAATGGAAAGGCAGTGCAACTTCTGTAGGTTTCTATATAAAGCAGATTGGAGAGACTACAAACAGTTAAAAAATAAAATTCACAATAAACCAAAGAATATTCTTTGTCCTTTAATTTTCTAATGAAATTTTAAAACAGAAGTAGAGGCTCTAAGAATTTCTTTCCTCCCACTAGTATAAAAGTATACACATTAGTGCTTTCATACACTATGTGATATAATTTGAGTGATAGTAATAGGACATATCAGTTTTACACAACTACCAATAATGAAAGTTTAAAGAAACGCTACACAGAATCTGGCATTCTCTGGGAAAGTTTAATCTGAGAATCTGGGTGGAGAAAAAAGGGTGAGAGGAGTGAAGTCAACTAATTTTTTTTCTCCCTTTCTTTATAAACTCCTGTCATTTGGTCATTTTTGGTGTTTTTTTTTTTTTTTTTTTGATGGGGAAGACTAGCCCTGAGCTAACATCCATTGCCAATCCTCCCCTTTTTTTTTGCTGAGGAAGACTGGCCCTGGGCTAACATCCGTGCCCATCTTCCTCTACTTTATATGGGACGCCGCCACGGCATGGCTGACAGGCAGTGCGTCCGCGGGCGCCTGGGATCCGAACTCGCGAACCCCGGGCTGCCAAGCACAGACTAAACCGCTGCGCCACCAGGCGGCCCCCCATTTTTGGTGTTATTTATAAGCAGTAATAATTCACACTGATGATAATATGATTCAGCATTAACATCCTGAAGATGAAACTTACTCGTTTTATGCAGATAATTTCTAGCGCAACTCCCTGTTGGAGTGATATTTAATACTTTGGGAGTGTTATTTCACTATTTTCACTACATTTTATTGCTTCTAAAAGTAACCAGAAATTTGAAGAGAAATATTAAATAAATTGCTTCTAAAGAGAAATATGACTATAGATATTATTAAATAAAGTGTAAAAAATAATAGTTTTGAAAATGGACAAAGGACATGAACAGAGAGGAAGAAGTAAATAGGGTAACTAAACAAGAAAATGTTTAACCCTACTAGACAAGAGAACCTGAAAACTAAACAGGAGGCCCTCTCTAGGGTATTGGGAGAATTCACCTCCATGCAAGCAGTTGAGACGTGACAGTCCGGAATGCTGATGTGGAAAAGGGCCCAGAGACACCAAGAGGCAGAGCCTCGGCAGTCCAACCACAGAGTCTCACTTATGACCAGAGCAGGGTGGAAAGATTTGAGACCTACTTTGGAATTCAGATTAATAGGACCATGTGATGGAGCCAGTGAGGGCGATGGAGAGGTAATTATGGAGTAAGGGAGGAGAGTCATCAGCGATTCCCAGATTCATGGTTCAGATCACAGAGTGGGTGGTGGTGTCATCAGGCAAGAAAGAGGACACAACTACTAATTTCCAAAGGCTTTCAAGTGTCCCAATAAAGAAAACCACAAGAAAAAAAAGATAACTTTTAGGATGCCACAGCAAGGTGCCACATGAAGTTTGCATCTGTGTTGCTTAATCACTTTTGACTATTGACAACTGGTTTACCCTTTCACAACTCCACTATATTTTTTGTTACATTGTTCCCCATTACTCAGCTGGGACGTTGGCTTCAGATGACTGCGATGATAAGGCAGCTCTCCTTCTCTTGTACAAAACCAGACCGCCTCAGACGTTTCTAGATGACCAATGGAGGTATATCACATGAGTTTATACAGGGATACAGGCAGGAACAGGGATGTGGGAATCGAAAAAATCTACTTTGTTCTGCGCCCATCAAATGGAACCATTGGCTTAACCTCTCTAAACAGCAGTTTCCCCTTGGTGAAACAGGGATCTTCATACATACCCCGTAGAGAGTTGTGAGGGAGAAAGTGCAGTGGAGAATCATCCTATATGTGCTTCATTCCAGGGTCAGAGATGACGTTTGCCAGAGAGGTCAAGACAATAGTTCCCAACCAGTGGTCTATGTCATGTCTGTGAACCTTAAATCTTCCTGGTGCTCTGCCAAATCTTGATCCAGGTAGAAAATTGCCTTTTGCTACAACTTACCACCTGAGCAGACAATTCAGACAGTTAACTGCCTGATGGAGCATTTTGCTGAGTGGGTTGTGTTGCAAGAAGTAGATCTGGGAACAATTTTGCTGCACATTAGACTAGGTAGGATGGAAAGCAAAAAGGCAAGTCAGCACCAAAGGGGAGATGTTGTCCTGAAATGTGTAAAAGCGTGGCTCTGTGGGTGGAGGTATACAGACAACCATCAGGGCATTCTGCTCAGAGGAAACCTTTCAAATTATAAGTACAAAACTTTGGGCACCTTTAGAAACCTTGGGAAACACTGTTTTATAGTAGTGATGACTACACTTTAGTTATTACCAACTTATTCATTTTATCTTTAATCCCTTCAATTGTGTTGCCCAAATTCCAATATTTGTAAGTATACCCTAAACAAAGAGGTTGAGAATCACTGTAGTAAGTACTCACCTCAGATCACACAGCCCTAGAGTGGCGGAGCTGTCGCCCCAGCTAGATCTGAGCTAGAGTTTTCTCAGCAATCCTCGGTGTAAAAGGGATAGACATTTCTCCTGCTGCACAGGGCCTGGAGCTGACTCCCTGGGCTCTGGGTTCACTCTCTCAGGGGGCAAATCTGTCTTTTCTGGGCTGTACCCTTAGGCTCTAGCCATGCCACGGCAGGAAAAGGTGGGCTCTGGATCAAGCACGTGTTCTGCCATTTAATTAGTTTCCCGCCTAAGACTCCCGGGCCACACAGCATCTCTTTCTGTTTTCTTTCCTCTCATATTTTTGGGACTCTGTGTGTCTTGTCTACAGAAAAATCCTCCTTTGAACCTTCAGAATGTGTCTCTTCATTCCTTATAGTATATTTATAGTTTTATATATTTTTATTTACATTTATTTATAATATATTTTAATGTACATTAAACAAATTTCATTATAACACAGAGGCTTCATAATTTATCAGTGGTCTCATTAGCTACTTGAATGTCATGACCAAATACTAAAGGGATAGACAACAATTAGATTCTGTCTAGATTTTTTTGTACAATTATTTTATTTTATCCGGCCAATATATGCATTTGTTTTTAAAAATCAAATACCTCCAAAAGGATTACAACAAACAGCGAATCCTCCACCTCACCCCATCCCAACTCCCATCCTACTTCCCAGAGGATAAGTCCTTCAACCTCTCCCCATGCTAGTCACGTCCACGTTCCCAAAAATATGTGTATACTACTTTTATCAGTGTTAGTTGTTATTTATTAGTTTCTTCTCGCAGTAGACAAGGTTTAGCTCTCTCTCATCAGTTACCTGCTGCCCTTTCTTCCATTCTCCCCCTATATTTATCTGCCAATTTAGAATAAATCAATTATCAACTTTGACACAATTTTGCCCGTGTAAATACTGTTCACTACAGAGTCAAGTCTACTATGATTACCTTTACTTTCCTGATCAACTTTTTGTTTTTCCTGAAAATTCCAATTGCCTTTCTTATTCACTTGCACTATCTGGAATCACATATTCTCATTACTGAATCCTACTCCCGGAATGCTCCATCCTCCTGGTTCATTCTGAGTTAGTCACTCTTTAGACCAGTGCTGTCCAATCAGATTTTCTGTGATGATGGAAATTTCTGTATCTATACTGTCTGGTATGGAAGCCACTAGCCATGTGTAACTATTGGGCCCTTGAAATGTAGCTAGTGCAACTGGACACTGGATTTTTAACTAACTTTCTAAAATTTTAATTGGTGTGTTTAATTTATACCATTTACATTTATATTTACATTTATATTATATGTAAATTTATATTTAAATTTATCTTTAATATTGAAATGGTTGGGTTAGAGTCTTTCATCTTGGCATTTGTATTATATTGATCCCATTTGTTTTTTGCTCCTCTATTTCTCCTTTCCTGACTTCTTTTAGGTGAATTGATTATGTTTTAGTGCTGACTTCTTTTCTATACCTCTTCCTGATTGTACTTTTTTAGTGGTTCATCTGGAAATTACAATATGTATCTTTAAGTCATCAAAGTCTACCTTCAGACAGAATCGTCTCGCTTCGTGAGCAGTATAGGAACTTAACAAGAGCGTGGGTTTATTTCTCCCCTATGCCCTTCGTGCTAATGTTGTTTGTATATTTTACTTTAGACCTCCACAAGGCATTTTAATTATTTTTGCTTTAAAAGCCTTTAGAAATATTCCTAAATAGTTCCTTTATGGTGCTCTTCATTTATTCCTAGAGATTTGGAGTTCCATCTCTGAGCCCAGGTTGTTTTCCAAGTCGTCTGTGTGTGTGTGGTGGAGGGGAGATCATGGACGGCTAGCTGTGGCATTCTTTGTATGAATTGGGGGATGGGTTACGAGGACTGACCTCTCTGTATGCTAAATTTTGACCAATCTCCCTATTTTGGCCCTACAACCAACGATGTGGCAGAACCAGCTACTGCCAGTCCATAAGAGCCAATTATGCTCATTTCTTCCAATCAATCTCACATTCAGTGATGTCATGTTGGTAACTCGAAATTGGCTATCGTGGGTGCACTCCCACCAGAGAAATAAGTAAATGCTACAAATCAGGACATTCTTTCTTTCCTTTCTTGCTTTGTTTCTTTTTCAGAGAGCTGGTTGTAAAACATTTACCAGTATACCACCACTGCCTACACCTTCCCTCCTCCCTCTACTGTACCTGACACCACACCATGATGGGGGAGGGATGATGACTCTCTAGCCCATAACTCCCCATAAACATGCTGGGCTCTGACTCGCTTGTCCTGCCGTATCTGCCACGGTCACTCACTTGCTGGGGGCTCATACTCTCTTTCCCCTTGTCTTCATGGATTTATACACTTTTTATTGCTATTTTAGTGGGGCCTTGAGATGAGGGAGTGAAGAGTGTATAGCTAACCTAATCATCTTTGTCTAAAAAGTCCAATCTTTGTCTTTAAAAGTAGAAACTTCAAAGAAATCAGCAACTTCAAGAACTCAAGAAGGCTTAATAATAACACCCAAAAGTTCTAGTAACCTCCACACTGATCCAGGTTACCTTTTAATCTTATTCTTAAGGAAAAACATGAGGACAATGAGCAGCTATTTTTCACCTCTAATGAGGAAAAAATGAAGATGAAAACTGGTCTTTAACTACAGCAGGAATCATTTAGATGTCAGTAATTTGATTCAAGTTAACATCTATTGAGTGATTACTATGTGCTACACAGTATGTTACATGCCAGAGAGAAAGGAAGGAACAGGGCAGACACATCCCAGGTCTCATCGAGTTTACAGTGGAGCAGGGGAGACAATCAAGTCATTTAAAACACCTCTACAAACACGACACATTAGAAGAGGAAAAGTGCTATCTACCCTAGGTGCGCAAAACAAAGAGATTTAATTTAATCTGAGGGGCAAAGAAGACTTCCCAAAGAAAACAACGTTCTGACTGAGGCCTGAAGGGTGAGCAACTATATATCATTCATGGCTGCAAATGACAGAGGCCCCGTAGTTTGTTTAAACAAAGATGCAATTTATTAAAGAATTTTAGATAGCCTATATAATCTCCAGGAAGATCAGAGAACCAGGCTTGGGGGCTATGAAGCCATAAATAATGTCCAAATTAAGCCATCAGACTGCTGTAATAAGGACCTCCCACCACTGGCGCAGGCACAGGCTCGCTGGTGGAATGGCTGAGCCTAGGTAGGGCAATGCTAACACCACGCTGTTGCCAATGCTGCCTCTAAAATTTGAATATGTCTCTGCCCTCCTTGCCAGAATGGCCCTTTTTTCTTTATGTCACCTTTTTATAAACTTAAATCTCAAAGAAGCTGTGTTTCTTGCCAGCGTTGAGTTAACATGAGTGTGTCCTAGCTCCAGTGGAGGCTGGGAAATTGAGTTTGTTCCATCTATTTTGAGTCGTAAGAATCATAAGATGGGAAACTCTGAAACACAGAATATTTAAAAGGTGCTTAGTGGCCTAAAAGCACAAAAAAATGTCAATCCCAAAATGCCGCTATTGCTGGATTTCTAGAGGTGCTGTTTGGATTTGATCAGTGTACAACTGCATGTTACCTCAATGTGTCGGTGCAGTTGGCGTCTTGCAGAGAATCACAGATCTTAAAACTGGGAGGGCCTTCCAGAGATCAGCTGGCTGAGCCCACAACTTCTAGAAGCAAATTGTTATTTATTCTCATTGCAACAGAAGAGGCAAGTGAGTCTTTGGGAAGTTATGTGCCCTGCCTAAGCTCGCACAGCCAGTAAGTGGTTTGGTACCTTGGATGAGAGGTAGCAGATGTACATTGTGTATGGGGATGGCTGGAGCAGGCAAAGTACAAGACCTTAGCTTAGATTAGGATGGTGCAGTGGAGATGAATCAAGGTGGGCAGATGGGAGAGATGTATAGGAGATAAAATTGGTGGGACTTGCAATGGATTAGATGCGGCAAGTGATGGAGAAGCAAGAGTTAAAGTTGGCCCCAGTTTTTGGCTGATTAAACCAAGTGAATTGGATGCCTTTTACTATAATAAGTAAGAGAGTCTAGAGTGGGAGTGGAGGGTAAGCAAAGGAGGTGAGGAATGGCGAATATAATGTGCTCAGTTTGAGATATGTCAAATAAGAGGGGCCTACAGCACAGCTACAGGGGGATGTTAGGGTAACAGGCCTGGGCTGGTGACACAGATTTTGGTATTGTTGACGTCTTTACAGTAACTGAAGGAAGGACACGGACAAAATCACCCAGGAAGAGAGTGTAGGTGGAGATGAGAACAGAGAGCAGGACATAACCGCAAGGACTAGTAGGATGTAAAGGGTTGGTGTGGGGAAAAAATGCATGTGAAGGAGACAAAAGGGGAGTGACCACAGGAGAGGCAGAAATCAAAGAGTGGCAGGATCAACACAGAACATGGCTAAAACCCCCTTTCCCTGAGATATTTAACACGTCTTCAGGACAGGACAGGTTAGTATGCTTCCTGTTAGGTGTGACTGCTCACAGGCTGGGGACCAGATGTTCTCATGGCAACGCTGTTTCTTTAGGTCTTCAGAGCTCTATTTACGAATCTGATGCTGACATACGGGCTCAGTAGCCGCGGGGTGGTTTGTTCACCTTGGTTTGACTTTGGTTTCCGTCCATTTGGCTTTCTCTCCCTGCTCCCTCACCCCCCAAAAATAATTTTCAACTCCATGGTGCAAGTTAGCACTGGCTGTGTCCAATGAATAGCACCTGATAGACCAAAAAAAAAGAGAGAGACAGAGAAAGTATGTGGCTCTGGGGCTCTGTAGCGTCAGAATTGAACTCTGAAAGGGTTCCATATTTTTTGAAAGATTGAAAGTTTGGAAAGCCCAGCAAATCAGGAGGACTGGCTTCATTCTACCCATAGCTATAACTATAAGCCCCTTACAGCCAAATGGAAAAATATAAAAGACAAAATTTTGATTGCTATCCTTAGAACTGGGGTCTTGATTACAGACTTGTATAAAATACAAAAGTAATAATCTCATGTTATTAGGTTATGTGAACCAAAGGCTGGATATTGAGGGTCAAAATGAGCTATTTCCCATCTGTCAGACACATTAAAAAATTCTATTAGAATATGGCCTATAGACTAGGAATATATGGACCCTGACCTTTTTAAGCAGTTACCACATAGAGCACAGAGTGTGATGTAGGTGGTGCAGTGGAGGTGAATCAAGGTGGGCAGATGGGAGAGATGTATAGGAGATAAAATTGGTGGGACTTCCATTCTGGCTGGATAATTACGTGAAATTTAACATCTCTCACTGTTTTCATGATTGAAGAAATTTACTACAGTTTTCCAAGCCATAATTTTCACCTAACACAAACATTAGTGTTGCATGTTTTACTGCACTTTTGGGGACCGTTTCTAGGCTGAGTATTTACCAAGAAGCATTGGGAAGTGTCTGGTCTTGCAGATCCCAGAGGAGTTCACAGCATTATTTCCTGACTTCCTCACCCCCGAACACTATTGTATTCATATTGATTAATATTAGCAATATCTTATTAATACAATTTTGTTTTACATTATGCTTTTATCCAAAGGGTCATGCACACTATTCCAGCAAGTCTCATAATAGCTGGAAGAGAGAGAAACTATATTCTTGATTTATTTGAAAAGAGAAAATGAGGCAGGTGGAAGACAAGTTCTTTTTGTATCTTTTGTATACTGATAAGCATCATCATGCTGGTTTCTTTATAAAGGAGTTTCCTAGTGAGAGAAGGTTGCTGGAATAGCAGTCTGGAGATGGTTCCTCACTCTGGCTCAGCCAGTAGCTGGCCGGTTCCTGAGGCTATCAAGCCAGACGGACTCAGGTAAGTGCTGCAGGCAGGAGAAAATTTAATGCCCCTTCAAACGTAGACTCTTTAAATACTTGTCCAAAATTTAGGAGGAAGGCTGAGCACTAGGTGTGGGAAGAGGGAGAAGAAAAACGCATATACCCCAGTTATCAAAACAAGAACGTGCAGTTTCTTGGTTCCATCCTCCTTGATGGCAGTTTCATGACCCTGTTTGACCTCACAAGTGCCTCTTGAGGTTGTCACACCCCACACCCGTGCAGCTCATCTTCATATTCCTTCAAACCCCATAAACCTTGCAGAGGTCTGGTAAATTCACTGCATCCTCTTATGCCTCCAGGGATGTATTTAGCACTCTGTGTAGACCGCTGCTCCAGGCAATGCCCAGGCTGCACTGCTTCCCGATCCAGCTCTGCCAGAACACCTTACTTCACCTCAGATCCAGGCTTGTCCTCAAGATGCCTGGTAGCTCCTGCTTTTGCTGCCTTGGAAGCCAGCTACCATGCTACACAAAAGCTCAGGCTAGACTCCTGAAGGCTGAGGGGCTACATGGAGAGAGACCCCAAGGATGAGAGGCCATCTTGGGCACTCAACATCAGCCAAGCTCCCAGCAGAGCGCAGCTGCATGAGTGACCTCAGCCCACAGGAAACCACCCACCAGAGCCCAGGCAACCCGCAGAACTGTAGGAAATAATAGACCATTGTTGCTTTACGCCACTAAGTTTTGGGGTGCGTTGTTTCACAACAATAGATAACTGAAACAATCATAGGGGCTAGCAGGCTGGAGAAGAAAAAAGAGCCCAAGCTAGATCTCCCATTCTGGGGGCCTATTCAAGGGGAGGACCCTGTAGGACACACTGTGTGGCTGATATGTACAAGAATGTCAGTTTCTGAAGCAGTATCTGTTCTGCCCCCAGGGCTGCAGTGATATCTGAGCATTATGTTAAAATAACAGCATAACATTAATGATAGCAAACACTTATACAGCATTTACTATACACCAGGCACTGTTCTAAGAACTTTACACATATTTTTCCACTTAATCCTCACGGCAACTCTATTAAGAAAGATTTTATTATCATTCCATTTTACAGATTAGGAAACTAAGGCACAGAGAGATTAAAAGATTTTTAATCTTGAGAGATTAAAAGACACAGCTAGGGTCTGGTAAGATAGACTTTCTAACTCCAAAAGCTATACTCACAACCACAAAATAATACTGCTTCTCCTAATGACCTAAGTGTTTAACAGGCATGGTTGATTTATTTAAACAAAATAGGATAAGATTTTTCAATTTTCAATGCAAAATCCAGCCGCACCTTAAAAGAATAAAAATGTCATAAATAAATGGAGTTTATTCTAGGAATGTAAGATAGGCTTAATAATTGAATTGTATAAGTATTATATTAGTTTTCTACGGCTGTTGGAACACAGTACCACAAACATGGTAACCTAAAACAACACACATTTCTTCCCTTACAGTTTGGGAGGTCAGAAGTCCAAAACCAGTTTCCCTAGGCTGAAATCAATTTGTCAACAGGGCCGCACTCCCTCTGGAGGCTCTAGGGGAGAATCATGTCCTTGCTTTTTCTAGAGCTGTACTCCTTGCATTCCTTGGCTTATGGCCTGTACCTCCATCTTCAAAGTCAGCAGCATACCATCTTGCTTCAGTATCACTTTGCCTTCTTCTGTGTCAAATTTCCCTCAGCCTCCCTCTTGTAAAGATACTTGTAATTACATCTAGGGCCACCTAGATAACCCAGGACAATCTCCCCATCTCAAGATGCTTAATCACATCTGCAAAGTCCCACATAAAGTAACATTCATGGGTTCCAGGGATTAGGATGTGGATATCTTTGGGAGACATTATTCCATTTACCACAAATATTAATATTATTAATATATTTCACCACATTAATAAATCTAAGGAAACATAATTATCTGCATAGATTCTTAAAAAAAAAAAACCATAAATTTCAACACCCATTTTTTTGTTTTAAAAAGTCATTAATAAGGGGCCGCCTGGTGGCGCAGCGGTTAAGTTCGCGCTTGGCAGCCCGGGGTTCTGGGGTTCGGATCCCGGGCGCCTGACGACGCACTGCTTGTCAGCTCTGCCATGGCAGCGTCCCATATAAAGTAGAGGAAGATGGGCACAGATGTTAGCCCAGGGCCAGTCTTCCTCAGCAAAAAGAGGAGGATCGGCAGTTGGATGTTAGCTCAGGGCTGGTCTTCCTCACAAAAATAAAAATAAATAAAGTGATTAATAAAATGGGAGAGATAGCATGTTATCTTGTTTTATCACTATCAATCCAAATCCAGCATCATCCTTACTGGGAAACCCAAGGACATTTCCAGTTCCAAATGTCAGGAATAGAATGTTTTCCACCATCATAACTATTAACTAATATTGTTTGAGGAAGACCGGTGAATACAGTTAGACAAAAGGCTTAAATATATAAAAATTGGAAAAGAAGAGGAAAAAGTATCATTATTCTAAGTATACCTGGAAAATCCAAGAGAAGCAACTGAAAAATTATTTGAAAAAATGAGAAATGTCAGGAGATATAAAACTAATGTAGAGAAATAAACAGGCTTTATATGTGCAAATATCAATTAGAAGAAATAAAGGAAGAAAAGGGCTTATTAGCATAGCAACAAACTGGAAATGTGTGAGATCCATATAAAAACACTCATGTGCTCCAGAGAGGCACAAAAGAAAACTTGAAAAATAAAAAGACAAAGCATATTTTTGGAAAGGAAGATTCCACATCATAACGATGTTAATTCTCCATAAATTATCCTATAAATACAATGCAATCTCTGTAAAATTACTAATAGAGTGGTTTTTGCAAGTTAGATAAGGTGGTGTTAAAGTTCATCCGGAAAAGTAAACAAACAAGAATATTCAGGGAAATTTTTTTAAATTGTTACCTTCATTAAACAGAGTATACGGCTGAAATAATAAAAGGACTTGAATAGAGAAATCAGTGGAACAGAATAGAAAGTACGGAAATATATCCAAATACAAGTTTAGGATTTGATAATGTGGCATTTCAACTCTGGGGTAAAGAAATGGATTGCTCAATAAATGGTACTGGCACAACTGAGTAGACATCTGGAAAGATAAAATAAAATTGGATCTGCACCTCACGCATTAAGGATAAATTCCAGATGGAACAAATATTTAAAAGTTAAAAAATGAAACTGTAAAAGCACTAGAAGAAAACATGGAGAATTTTTTTCATCTCTTCATGGGGCAGGCTTTTAGAGGCAAGACAAAATCCAGATGCCTCCAAGAAAAGATTGTTCCATTCAACCACAATTAAAAAATTTTTTGCATAACATAAACTACAATGAGCAAAATGAAATGACAATACCAAACTAGGAGAAGTATTTGTAGGCTATAGTTAGTTTTCCTAGCATATAAAGAATTGCTACAAACAACAGATAAAAGTTAACAACTGAATGGATACAAGGGGAAAGGACATGAACAGTCAAGTCACAGAAAAAAAAAAAAACACATATGGCTTTTAAACATATAAAAACATTCTTATAATAGGAGAAATATAAATTTAAAGTACACTGAGATTATTTTTCATTTATCAGTCAGATAAAGATTAAATAGTTTAATGGCATATAGTATTGGTGAGATTGTGAAAAATAGGCATTCCCATACATTGCTGGTTGGAGTGTAACTTGGTACAACTTCTACAGAGAATGATTGGGCAGAATCTGTCAAAATAATACAATACACAAACTCTTTGGGCCAGCACATCACCTCCAACAATCTATCCCACAGATATACTTATACATGTGCAAAATGATGTATACTGGGAGCTGGCCCGGTGGCGCAGCGGTTTAGTTCGCGCTTGGCAGCCCGGAGTTCGCCGGTTCGGATCCCTAGCGCCTGCCGATGCACTGCCTGTCAGCCACGCCGTGGCGGCGTCCCATATAAAGTAGAGGAAGATGGGCACGGTGTTAGCCCAGGGCCAGTCTTCCTCAGCAAAAAGAGGAGGATTGGCGACGGATGTTAGCTCAGGGGTGGTCTTCCTCAAAAAAAAAAGTATTAATTGTGGAAGTGTTTATAATGGCAAAAAGATTGGGATTTACCTAAGTATCTATCAGTAAGTAAATGATAAAGTAAAATATGGAATGCTAATAGGTTGGAATATTGTACAACCATTAATGAGAATGAAGAATCTCCTTATGTACTAATATGAGATATTCACCAAGATATGTTGCTAAGAGAAGAAAAAAAAATCAAAGTATACAACAGTGTATATGGTAAGTACCTTTTCAATTTTTATTTTTTATTTTATTTTTTTGTGTGAGGAAGACCAGCCCTGATCTAACATCCATTGCTAATCTTCCTCTTTTTTTGCTGAGGAAGACTGGCCCTGGGCTAACATCCGTGCCCATCTTCCTCTACTTTATATGGGACGCTGCCACAGCATGGCTTGACAAGCAGTGCGTGGGCAGGCGCCTGGGATCCGAACCAGCAAACCCCAGGCTGCCAAAGCGTGACCTAAACTGCTGCACCACTGGGCCAGACCCCCTTTTCAATTTTTAAAAGGCATTTAAAGAGATTATATCCATGTATTTATTTGGATATATTTATTATGCCTCTAGAAAGATACACAAGAAACTGTTAATTTCGGTTGTCTCTGGGGAAGTAACCTGGGTGGCTGGGGACAAGAGTGGAAGGGAGAATTTGTACCTTTTTGAATTTTGAAACATTTCCTATTCTTCAAAATTTGTTTTAAACATCACTCTTTTAAAAAAATGAATCATAGTTAAATAAGATCCTCAAGTTAGAGTATAATTTAGAAATACATATAAATTAAATTGAATTGGGAATCTTTCTCATGAATTTTCCAGTTTTCAATCGTGGCTTCGTCTCATCTGGTTCCATCTCCGGGCATGAGAAAGCACATTTTTGTATTTCATCCTAACACCTTCTGGACTTATTTTGAACTAGCCCACTGAGCAGTTTCTTTGCCATACAGAGAAGGAGACCTTTGTATGGTTTCTTCCATCTGCCTCCCATGCCTTCTAGTTCCCTGACTCTTCCTTTCTTTGTATTGACATTAAAATATTCAAGCTTATTCATAGCTCAAATGGTTTTACTTTGGAATTTTAAACTCCTGCAGCTTCCTTCATAGCCCCTGAATGTCCCATGTCTAGGTCTGCTCCCTGCTAATCCTAGAAAAGGGCTTAGGTTGCCTTTGCTCTGCTTCCCAGAACTCACGATTCTTGCATCTGCCAGGGCAAAAGAATCACAGTGACTGACTCCTTCTCACTTACCTGTTAGTCCTCCCGTGACTAGTCCTTCCACACTCCCCAGAAGGAAGATATCTCATAATTGCCTTTTAGGCTCATCGTGGGCTCCCTTCTTCCCTCCAGAAAGATGCCTTGGGATCACATCCCCCTTTCCAAATCCTACTTTTAAAACACAATCAAAATACAACTAAGTTTTAAAATAGACTTACAACAGCAAAGCCTGACATCTATATGTGCTAGAGATGATTACATGTGCTATCATTTTGAGGAACAATAGTAAGCTTCCCCATTCTCAAAGGAACATTTTCCCCTTTATTGCCCCAAATCCTAAAATTCTGCCATTATTCATGCCCTCTATTGTGCTGGCATTACCTTCCCTCTGAGGACAGTATTCCAACAGGGGTTATATATGGAGTTCCCAAACACTCTAGCATGAATGAGTTTGTCAGATCCTTTCCTTTTTTACCAAGAGTGATCAGACTAGTTTCAAAGTACAGTAACAGACTTTATTAGTTATCTATTATTTATCTATTGCTGCATAATAAATTACCTCAAACCTTAGCAGCATAAAACAGCACACATTTATCATCTCACAGTTTGTGTGACTTAGGAGTCTGGGTGGGGCATAGCTGAGCCTTCTGCTTTAGGTTTTCTCAAGGTCTAAACTTGGATGTAGTTACCCCAAGACTTGACTAGGGAAGGATCCACTCCAAGTTCATGTGGTTGTTGGCTGGATTCAGTTCCTCACAGGTTGTTGGACTGAGGGCCTCAGTCCCTCTCTGGCAGTTGGCCAGAGACTACATTCTTGCCACATTAGGCTGCTCCAGCAAAGCATGCAAGATGAGAAGGCAATGGAGAGATTCTGCCAGTCTGGAAGTCACAATCTTCAAAACCTAATCATGAAAGTGATACGCATCACTTTTGCAGCATTTTATTGGTTAGAAGCAAGTCATTCCAGGGGAGGGGATTACACAGAGTGTGGATACCAGGAGGTGGGAGTCGATGGGGGCCACCTTGGAAGTCAGGCTGCCCCACAGTACAGATTTCCTCAGTACTTGCCTACGCACCATAAGAAGCTAGAGGTACAGAGATCGCAGGTGTGAGCAATTCTCAGTGATCTATGAGGAAACCTGTTTTAGAGAAAACCCACAGGCCTCCCTTTATTTCATAAAATCTCCACTCTTCCCTCATGGAGCCCTACCCTTCATTGACTAACAGCGAATAATATGGCGAAGTCTTTGCTTCCTTTTCTGCTAATATCTCTATCCTTTGTCTTACAGAGGTGCTAATAAGCAGCAAAATCTCTCTAAAATTAAGGAGTCAAGGAAAATAGAGGAGCTAAGGGGCTGAATAATCTATCTTCTTCATCATCAGCCCTTGGATAATCTACATTCACTAAAATGCAATACCTTTGTTAAAAAATGAGAGCCAAGTAGACCACCTCAGCCCTGCCCAAAGAAATAATATTGTATGAAAATAAAAATATTAAATTTGCTATTTTCATCATCATAAGTCCTTTATTATATGTCTGGCCACAAATGACACAGACTGTTAAATTTACAAAGGCAGAATGAAAACTTTACATCAATCTTCATTCTAGCCAAAAATAACATGTTATAATCCAGAACTTTCTCTGAGCTTTTATCATTCAAGGTAACATACCCATGGGAAAAAGAAAAATGTTTGAAAAGTTTCTGGCCCTTTAATAATTTTAATCAAATGTTTTCTTCAGAGTACAAAAGCCATGCCTCAGATGGAGGCAGCAAAATTAAAGAATATGGGGGCCGGCCCTGTGGCCTTGTGGTTAAGTTCAGCACTTCGCTTCAGTGGCCCAGGTTCCTGGGTTCACATGCCAGGTGCAGACCTACTCCACTCATTGGCCATGCTGTGGTGGTGACCCACATACAAAATAGAGGAAGAAGGGCACAGATGTTAGCTCAGGGCGAATCTTCCTCAGCAAAATATATATACATATATTATAATATATATATATAAAGAATATATTTGTACTTCAACCCAACCCCTTCAAAATTCTATATAATTTTTTTAACGTTTCTTTGTAAGTGACATAAGCTACTAAAGAGTCCTTATTTTTCTCTCCATATGTTATGACAAGACTAGAATTAGAGTATTAATTCTCTAATTAACAGCCCTTTTCCCTACAAAGCACAGAATTCTCACACTTTCTTGTTGGAGACAAATAGTATTATCTTCACTTTTCAGATGGAAAGAGACCTAGTAAGTGAAGGGCCACATGGTGAGAGAGGGAGAGAGCAGGCATTCCAACTCAGAGTTCAGGATCCAAGGCCTGAGCAGAGAGGCCAGCTACCCCGGACAGCACAGACAAACACTCGCTGTTTGTTTCTGACAGCAAAAGGTGTGTCGGGGAAAAGAACTGGACCCACGCAATTCCTGCTTCTCAACTTTTCAGCTTCTGATCACTTCTCCATATTTAATGCTTGGAAAACTTGAAATGAGCTCAAACCTTTTAGCACCAGGCCTTCCTTTTTCCCCAGGCAGGAAGAGTGTCTGCTCACCCTTCCACACCCACCGCCCCCACACTTAGCTTCCTCTCAGCAAAAGTGCGGCTGCACATTTCCCTCCAATGGATGTTTCTGTCTAAACAAAACACAGCCAGATCCCTAGGAGAAGTATTATTATTCTAAAAAGAGTTACCAACAGCCAACTCCAAATTCTATGGAAATCCCACCCCACCCCCCAGCCAAACCACACAAAAAGTTTATTGGAGAACAGTAGGTGCTCTTGCCTGCATATTCAGAAGAAAGGGGGGACAATCTGTTTTAAAACATCCAACTCAGGCCCTGCATAGTGTGTGATCTCATCTAAATGGCTCTCAATTTAACGTGTGACAGGATGGAAATTCAGGAGATTCTTTTCATTTCCCCAAGATATACTTATTCTTTTGGGACACATTCATGGTTTGCTTTTCCATAATCATTTCTGACGTATTACTTATCAGACTCCAAGTTCCCTCAGAGAAGGAAATTAAATAGTCAGTCTCCATTACAAATGCTATGAATGACCAAACAATTTTAAGAGCCTTACTCTAGATGTCACAAAAAGACACATGTTGTAGAATCATTGTTTCACAGTTTAGAAATATTACAAACTCTAATTATTTATGTGAAATAAAAGCTGTGCAATATTTTGCAAAGAGATCACATCTTTTACTAACAAGAAAAGACCAATTGTATTCACATACACGCAAGCGTACACACACACACAGGCCCAGATACTCACAAATCTCAAGTGGATTGAACAAAAACTTTTTATAGAAACTCTGCAAAGTACTTTTGTACAGGCATCTCTAAATTAAAACTACAGTTTTATATGGATACCACCTAGTGGCTCAGAAATGAGGGATCAACCAAAAAAGTTATACAAAGTTGTACTAAGAAATAGAGAGCACACCACTCATAGTACGTTCTAAAGTCTCTAATCTGTCTACCCGTATAACCCTTCTCTGCACTGGTATTTTCCCTACACCAGGAGGAAATAGATAAAAACTGTAGCCCTGTTTCCACTTTTCTCTTAGTAGCTCATTTTATAAAACAGCAGCTTCTCCCACATTATGTGAAGAAAGTCCATAGCAAGGCTGATCGTGGCCCAGCCCTCCTAACATTTTTGTGAGCATTTGTGGGGCACTAGATAGGAAGAGAATCTTTGTCCCACATCATCTTCTCAATGAGGCCAACTTTGCAACACTTACTTAAAACTGCAATGCCCCCATACTTATCATCCCCTTATTTCGCTCTTCATTTTCTTTTTTTCCAAAGTATTTATCATCTTCTAAGAAGCTGTGAAGGGTAGCAGAATATATCACCCGAAAATACCCCACTTTGGCAAAAGGATTATTTTGAGCTGAAGGCAATCGGAAGAAGCAAATGTAAGAAAGCTCTCTGCCCTCCCTCTATTTACCTAAGCAGGACATAAATTTGTAAACATTTCCTCTCTCCCCTCTTCACAAGGAAGGACAGAAGTTAATCACCAGAGACAACTCTAGAAACTTTTCAGCCCAGAGATGGCACCAGAGGAACTTACGTAACAAACTTTATTAACTAGCTCTTATCTTCCATTAGTTCCCATGATATATTTACCTTCCCACAGTTTGCTACCCTAAAACTCAGTCCTTTTCCTTTGTCTTGTCACTTCCCCAAAAATGTATTGTTCTTTTGTTAAGATGCTATATAAGCCCAAGTTCTAACCACTCCTTTGAGTTACTCATCACTGAATACTCCCATGTGTATGTGTGAGGCATGTGCTAATAAAGTTGTTTGTTTGGTTCTCTTATTAATCTGTCTTTTGTCTGTGTAATTTACAGGGCCTTACACAATGAATCTAAGATGCGTAGAGGAAAAATAATTTTTTTCCTCTCCTACAGCTGGATAATGAACTCATTTATTAGATTTATTATTTTTTGTCTGTCTCCCACCACTAGAATCTAAGATCCACAAGGGCAAGGACCCTGGTTTGTTTTGTTCACCCATATATCCAAGTACCTAAAACAGTGCCTGGAAAAGTTGTCACCCAATAATTGCTTGTTGAAGGAAGCTGATTTACAAATGACTTACATTTAGCAGTTCTTATCTTGCAGCTTCTGGTTTGAACCTAAGCATCACAGTCCTGAGTCAAGAAATCATAATAGTGTTGCAGCCCCAACTCACTGCTCACATATCTTGAAAGGGATTGTAAACTCTTGGATGGGTCAAAAACACTCCAACTAGGGTTGGGGCCGGCCCGGTGGCGCAGCGGTTTAGTCCGCGCTTGGCAGCCTGGTGTTCGCGAGTTCGGATCCCGGGCGCCCGCCGACGCACTGCCTGTCAGCCATGCCGTGGCGGCGTCCCATATAAAGTAGAGGAAGATGGGCACGGATGTTAGCACAGGGCCAGTCTTCCTCAGCAAAAAGAGGAGGATTAGCAACGGATGTTAGCTCAGGGCTGGTCTTCCCCACCAAAAAAAAAACACTCCAACTAGGGGAATATAGAAATAACAGAGGAAAAATTAAGGTGGAAATGCCTAGGCTGAGCGAGAGAAGAGTGTCAGTGTAGCTCCCCTCCTCCCTTTCCTGCTTCCAGGGACAAGCTGCCTGCACGTCCTATTACTTGACTCTGTGTCCCTTAAAGATAAATTATGTTCCATTCAGAGAAACCTGTTAGCAACAGCTTTTGAAAATAATGTGCGGTTTTTTTCCCCAAAAAAGTAGGACCAAAGAAAAAATGATAGTGGGGGCTTAGAGAGAGATAGACATCTTTCTCCAATCTCTTTTAGTAAATGTTGGGAAGGATGACAAGAAATACTAAAAATAAATATGAAAGTGAATAAGGTAACATTCTCTTATGGGTGTAATAATACAGAGTAGATCTGACTATGTATTTAAGTCCCTAATTTGTGTATTATTTATAAGATTTTAAAAACATGATCATATTTTTTATTCTTCCTACTAAAATAATGAAGAGTAGCAAACACTTCAAATAATATCAAACACAAACTATCCCTTCCTTGCTATGTCCAGTACAGTGCCAACCACACAGTAAGCGCTTATAGTGGTAATTATTATGAATGAGCTAATAAAGAACAACAACAAAAAAACTGTAAGAGAACACAGGAAGAAGGAGAATGTTAAAATAAAGACACCGAGATTCAATTGAAAAATATAAGAATAAGGAGGAGGAGGAGGAAGCATGGAAATGAGAGAGGCAAGTAAAAGATTATCCACCAGTTCTTGTTCAAATAGTTTGAAAGACTAAACCCTTCAAACATCACTCTCCGTGTGGAGATAATCCTTGAAAGGATAAGTGAACTAGAAAAATGGGGGTGAGCCTGGTAGATTCTCTCAAAGCTCAAAAGCCAAATTTTAGGGAAGAAAAAATCATTTGATGTAGATGGTCTGGGAATTTTTATTAAGTGTTGGCAAAAGCTGTTGCCCTGACAGCAAACAACACTCAGCCCACAATTTATTTGAAGAACTGGTACAACACAGACACCAGCAACGTGCACCTCACACTGCCCGGCATGGACTTTCCGTCCACACTGGAGGACCTCCTCCAGCGCTTAATATCCCCATTCATCTCTCCCTCCTCTCTAAGCTCAGGTTTAGGGCTAGCAGGGTCTAGTGTTGGTTAGCAATCCTGCTCTTTGAAATTTGCAGTTCCGGGTAAAAAGCCACATATTTTGTGACTACAGTACTCCCTTTATCCACAGAGGAGACATTACAAGACTCCCAGTGGACACCTCAGATCGTACTGAACCCTATATATACTATGTTTTCTTCCTATATATACATACGTATGATAAAGTTTAATTAATAAACAGGCACAGTAGAGACTAACAACAATAACTTAATAATAAAATGGCACAATTATAACAATATACTGTTATAAAAGTTACTGTGAAATTTAGCAACCTCGGCGTATGATTTTTTTTCTTTCCTTATTAAGTTGAGAACTTTCACCTTTTCACTTAAAGGAAGCACTTTACGGCTTCTCTTTGGCATATCCGAATTGCCAGCATCACTACTCCTGTGCTTTGGGGCCATTATTAAGTAAAATAAGGGTGACTTGAACACGGCACTGCAGAACCTCGACAGATGATCTGATAACCCAGACAGCTACTAGGCGACTAATGGGCAGGTAAGATACACAGCGTGGATACTCTGGACAAAGGGATGATTCACGTCCTGGGAGGGATAGAGCAGGATGGAACGACATTTCATCACCGCTACTCAGAACAGCGTGCAATTTAAAACTTTTGAATTCTTTATTTCTGGAATTTTTCATTTAGTATTTTCAGATCGTGGTAACTGAAACCATGGAAAGCAAAACCATGGATAAGGGGGGATGACAGTACCTGTGACAAAGGGGTGTAGTTCCAATGACAGGCTTTCTAGCCACCAAACAACCTTCTGTAGGAAACTGGAGGGCCACCCTGGTCCTGTGAGGGAAGGGTGACCACTCCGTCACGTCGCAATGATCAGTTCTCGGTAGTTCCCTTAGTCTGCCTGAACCTGTCCCTCACCTTTTACCTCGTCCAGTCATTTTTAAAAGACTGTCAGAAAATTGGAAGTAGTATTTATAGGACTTAAATGAGCCCCTCTTTACTTTTATTTATTCCGGAAGCTACTGATTTTGTGGTTATTTCTTTTCCTTCATTGGGGAAAAAAAAACACAAAACACTTTCACTTGTATGTACTTTTGACTGAAAGACCCAGTGGTTTATTTTTCTACTAATTCTCAGAAATTCATTGTGGGTGTGAGTAAATCTGAGCTCTGATCTGACCTTTAGCTTTACAATATAACACGAGCACAATAATAATTTATAGGCCTCAGTCCTAAGTGTGACATTTCAATGAGCCGGGTAAATATCATTACCTGAAGCCAGCAGCCCACCAGGATGCAGACTGAGAGGCAGGTGGGTCCGGGCATTTTCCTGAAGGAAAATCATTAATTTGATGGTAGGTTCGGTCCTGAATCAGCAAAGGTTTCACTCATCAGAGTTATGTTGGTTAACAATTGACAATAAGGTAAAAACAAAACCAAAAGTGAAAAAATTGGCTTTCATTTAGCGGAAGAACAAGAAAATCTGTAGTCCTAGCTACTCGGGTTGATTGACCACTGAACAGCCCGGATGCATGAATAATTGCTCAGGCCTTCCTTCCCTCTCTGTGCTGGTAGAGGGAAGGTCAAGGAAGCCAGACACGTTAGGAATGGAGTCGAATCCCCCAAGGGGTTAGGAGTTAGGAAAGGGAGAATTGGGGAAGAAGAAACAAAGAAACGGATTGATGACTTTGCTGTCTTCAAAGCCCAACCAACATAGAAATCCTGAAAGGTATTTGGCGTCCGACCTCACTCTGCTCTGGGAAGGCAGATATCAAATGTCCCTTCTTCCCACCTTCCCACATTCCCAACGCTCCTTAAGTCTGACTTTTCTAGACAACATATCTAGTCTCATGACCCCAGGATTTCATGAGCAGCCTGAGTGGGCGGGCCATTTGGGTTTGTTTCTACTTTCCCCTTCTCTGAATATCAAAGCCTCTGGACTCATAAGAAACCAGAAGGCAGCCCCTCAGCCTGGCAGATGCTCATCAGATTCTTTTTCATTCAGAAGGAAGTGTGGAAACCTCTGAGCTAGCTGAGAATATTTAACACCTCAAGATGTGTCTCTCTCTACCTTGCTCTGAAGGACATTTGACCTCCCCCCCTCCCAATTGTCTAAAGGAATTTGGGGTGGGCCCAAGGACAGGCCTCACCTTGGAAGACTCTGGGTATCGATAAACCAGGAGGGTCTTTGCTATACCCATTCTTATCAAAGTTCTGGTAATCTCCAGTTGTAAAGATATCTCCTTCTCTGTAGGGGGAGGAGCGGTGGATGACCTCATCTCTAGAAACTGGTCAGTGTGGAAGGAGAGGCCTTAAATCTATATAATAACTTTATTGTGCTTTTCTTGTAATCCCTCGTGGCTGACACTCCCAAGTCCCCCCCCCCCCCCAAAATCCTCGTTTTTCTATATAAGAGGAGAATCTCCACCATTTTGTCGAGAGACACTCCCTGGTCTCTCCCATGTACATGTTTTATGAAGCTTTGTTTGATTTTCTCCTGCTATTCGGCCTCATGTCAATTTAATTTGTAGCCCAGCCAGAAAGGACCCAGAGTGGGTAGAGAATGCTCTTTCTCCCCATTACAGCTATATATGTGTTTTTTCCCATGTTTGCCTATTGTCATTGTATCACAAGAGGCACATCGACACTCCCACACTTCCCATTTTTGTCAGTTTATCCTGTCCCCAGCAGAGAATGGCAGTTCTTCCTGTACAGCATCAAAATGATGTACAGAAAGCAAACTCTCAAAAAATAAAACCTCTATTAAAAAAGAATGCTAAACAACAATCCACAATATGTTCTGATAGAATTTTGCTCTTTAATAGGGAAATTGCTCTCCCAGGGACTAAGCCATCTTCATGTTGCAGAGAAACCCCCTTGGTTCAGAGGTTTTGTTACCACACAAAATTGAGGTTCACTTGCCCGATGTGCATAAACAAGACAATTAATTATGGCATCAGCTTTTGGGAGAGAAATCAACTTTATTCTGCAAGATGGATCTGCAGGGAGGACAGGGAGCATGTGCCCTCAGATATGTCTCCTCGATTCAGGATTTGGGGCAAAATTTAAGAGGTTAGGGAGAACAGGCTAGTACCTGGAAACACTGGTGGGACAGGTTTTGATTGGTGGGCTTCAAGCATTTATGGTAAGGTTTTAAACATTTATGACAGGGTTCTAAACACTTATGATGAGGTTCTAATCTTTTATGATAGGGTTCTAAACATTTTTGATGAAGTGGGGAAGAAATTTTAATACCAGATCTTCCTGAATGAGGGACCCCTCGCTTCTGATGAGTCCAACTTTCAAGTTCTGGTCGTGTCCCAGGCCTGGGGTTTCGTAGGAAGGAGGATTGGTTCTGTGGTCATTTCAGGCCAAGATTTCTTCTTTTGCGCATGGTTTGGCTACGTGACTTTGAAGGTTTTCTGAAAGGCAATTCTTGGTCACTCTGTTGATAAGAGATGGAGTCGGGGGGCCGCCCGGTGGCGCAGCGGTTTAGTCCGCGCTTGGCAGCCCGGGGTTCGCTGGTTCGGATCCCGGGCGCCCGCGGACGCACTGCCTGTCAGCCATGCCGTGGCGGCATCCCATATAAAGTGGAGGAAGATGGGCACGGATGTTAGCCCAGGGCCAGTCTTCCTCAGCAAAAAGAGGAGATTAGCAATGGATGTTAGCTCAGGGCTGGTCTTCCTCGCAAAAAAAATAAAATAAAATAAGAGATGGAGTCAGTTGGACTGGTCCTGGAGGGCCCGTGGTTACAGTTCCCTCCTCTAAGCTAGCTCTGCCCCCCGCTACAGTTTCAAATTTCATGCTTTGGTAGGTTTCAGCAATATTTCGACAAAGTTCTCCATTGTATTGGAAGCAAAAGTTTGGTTTTTGTGAAATACATCCATACACTTGTCTTGCCCATAATCAACAGATTAAATACAGACACATATCACTTGCCGAGAGTTCCAGCTGTTTCGATTTTCACCCAAACATGTGAATAAAAACTGCAGGCAAAACAAGTACTGTCTCTGGTACCTTTTACGGATTAACAAATAGCCCTTACCCTGCTGATGCCCGTTCTTAATTGGACTATGCTGTGAGGAGCAATTAAGCCTAAATGGCCACTTGCTGAGCGCTGGTGAAAGAAATGCTGCAGCTCCAGGCGTTTGCATTCTCCAAACAGAGCGCATATGCTTTGCTTTGGTGCCCATAAAGAAAGGAGATTTGCTTACTTTTTTTGGAGCTTTTAAAAGTGAAAAGAGGCCATCGTTTCATGCACTAGGTGGAAATTATTCAAGGAAGTTTTTTTAGACGTAGTATAATTTTTGCAACTTTTGCACAAATAAGAGATGCAGCGATGAAAGAGCTTTGTTCCTCCGTGCAAGAGGGCAGCAACTGTGCCTCTCCCCTCCCTCCACTCCGTGGTGTGTCTCCATGGCATGTGCAAAGGGGAGATCTGTGCCAGCAAAATGAAGCAGAAAATGAGACAATCCCCTGACACAAACAGACCCTCACCTGAATGGCGTGTGACAGGAGAAGAGAAGTTTCATTAAAGAATATTCAGAGGCATTATTTTTTAGTGTGTATTTTTGCTCTTGAAAATGGAGGAGAGCAAGAATAGAGAGGTTAAGACAGGACTGACCTGCCCCTTTCAGCACAGAAGTTCATTTCAAACAGCCCCCAAAACGTTCTTCATCCCACGGGACACCTGCATTGTCGGCCTGGGTTACTGATGTTTGTGTTTGTATTTTAGTATGGACAAGGGACAGAGAAGACAAGCTGGACTTTTCTCCTGAGCCACGTGGAGATCCACTGAAAAGGTTTTGTTGTTTGCTGTTGCTTTTCTTGTAGGAAAGAAGAGAAAATCCATTGCTTTTGTAAACATTATATTCATCATTATTGAAAAATAGACTCTAAGCAATCAGGGAAAAACAAAGAAGAAAAGGGAAAAAGATCACTCCAAATTCACCACCTGGAAATATCCATCATTTATCATTCCATGATCACCATTCCAAACATCTCTGTATGTACATATATAGATAGAAGAAATAAGGATAATTCTACAAAACCAGGATCATAGTATAAGAGCTATATATTTTTAAGTGTTCAGTTTTATTTTACTTCACTTTAACAACAAAAAACCTGTAGTAATATCAATAAATTACTGAACTTCAGAAAAACTTTTCTCCTCAACTCAAACTATTTTAATGTTTAAAATATGTCTCTTTGTTGGAGGGGGGGCTGACCTGTGCATTGTAGATGTTAGGAGGAAAACTTTTCCTCTATCCACTTAGGTTCAAATGTTTGGGGGCCTGCAAATTAACTGACAATAGACAGATTAACAGGAGAAAAGTTGGGGTTTATTTACACATGCACTTGGGAACACTCAGTGATGAGTAACTCTCTGAAGAGCCAGAGGTGAGGATTTATATACTAACTTAACTAAAAGGGAGAGAGGGTTGGGCATCAACAGGAAAGTATGGAAAAGTCCATTGGGCTTTTTGATGCTAATGGGCAGCTGAGTTAAACTTCCTGGTGCTAAGGGTCAGTCTTCTCTTCTCCCAAACAGGAAACTCTCTCAGAAGAGGATCAACGGCAGCTGTATTTTCGGGAGGCTATGCTTAAGTTTAGGCAATGTTTCTTTTTGTAGCTGCTGATTGTTTGGATGTTTTCAGTTTAAAGTAATTTTCACTTTGGAGGGCTGTTAATCCCATCATAAGATTTTTTAGTTGCATTCCTGACCTTTACCCACTGGACACCAGTTGAAACACCCTCCTCCCCTGGTAGGAAAAACAAAAATGTCTCCAGACAGGGCCAAATGCCCCCGGGAAGGTGAGTCAAAAATCACCTCTAGAAGAGAACCATTACTCTAGGTTTAAAAAAATAGAATTAAGGAGAAAACACTGATAGATTGAAATCATAGTTTTTAGCCACACAATTCAATTTTGAACAATATCTATTTACTCCTTGCCATGAAAGATGAAAAAATTGACACTTTTAATTCCTTCCACATTTCCTCCTTCCAACTCCCAGCATTAGTTAGCCATTGTTTTTATGCTTTCAAGATTTAAAACACATTTTATTCTGTAACTATAATTCTGACAGTTAGTAACCTATTAAAATCCAGGTTTGCCCCATGTCCTCTACCATGGCTTCTCCACTCATTCCTGAGTTCGTGAAGCAAATGTTCAATTGGACTTCTCCAGAATTGGAGAAAAGCCTCCAAATTGAACATAGATATGAATTACCCCCACATTCTAGAGAGAAGCACCAAGGAACCCAGACACAGCCTCCAGAACTTTCAAGAGACATGGCAGTTCCAATCCTGCTGTCATCTCCACTCCAGCCTACGTACACAGAGGACAAAGAACTCAAAGAAGACAGCAGGGATCAGCTAGGAGGACTGTGCTGTGCTTTCCTCCTCCGCTCTCCCCCGAAAATACACACACACAGCAAGCCAAACCAGGAACAATGTAGGAATACCTAGTAGAGATTGTGGTGCCTGAAAAAATCTGACATAAGCCTTTCATGTCTCTTTGGGCATCCGTACACTTGCTGGTCTCCCAATCTGTGCCCAACTGAGATGGAGAAAAAGAAACCTGGAGAAGGAAAGCAAGGCAGAGGTGCAGGCGGTAGTGCAGCAGATGTTCAGTGACAAGATGCAGGAGTTCCTAGAGGTCAGGTACCCACAAGGTAGCCAGGTTGAGCCATCTCAGTAGTCCCCCATCTAAAGGGACAGCCTGCTAGGCAAGAGGGTTCCAGCAGCTGGAGGGTGTGGAGTAGACCATCAGAAGTAGAAGCTGAGCTGGAGGCAGAGAGGTCTTGCAGAGCTCCAGCCGCTTCTTTGGGAAGGAGGAGGTCCTCGAAGGACCCCAAAGAACTCACACAGCCACCTCTTGAGAACACCGACATTTGGACCTCCGTCACACAAAATGAATCAGGGGCAATAACAACCTAAAAAATACCCAAAGGCACCCCATAAGTGATGTTCACCTCTTTCCCCCATCTTTCCTCACTACAACACACCAGAGGAGGAAAGGACTCAGAAGAAAGAGGATGCAAGGAAGGGAAATAAGGGAATGCAGGAAAGAAGAAGGACCTCTGTGTAGGGGAGGAAAAATCTTTACCCCTCCACGCTCCTCGGTTCCATGACTGGTGCCCACAAATCAAACTGATAAAAGGGATTAACAAGAGAAAATGTTTTAATTATGTACTACACGTGGGAGCTCACATAGTGAAATGTAGCTCAAGGAAGCAGCCAGATGATCAAGGCTTATACACCACCTTAGGCTAAGCAAAGGAAAGGGGTTTTGAACTTCTGGGGTGGGAAGGAGTTATAGGAGGAAACGCAGGGTGAATAGGAGTTGTCTTGTAATGCAGATCAGGTAAGAGTAACGCAGGTTATGAGTGTCTCTGTGGGAGTAGATCTCTTCATGGTGCAGAGATATCTTTACAAATGGAAATTTCTTTCATAAACGGAAATTTCCTTTACAAAAGGAAAATTTTGTGCCCCATTTTTAGGCAGTTAGGGGAAGGTAAATAGCCTTTCTTGCATCTGCTGGTCTCCATTGCGTTTTGCACAAAATAATTCATATGCCAAGGAGGCATATTTTGAGGTGGCGTGTTCTGGTATCCCTAATCTGCCATAGGCGCCCAACCTTGGAGTGGAAAGAAAATGAGAGTTAAATTGAATATGAGATAGAAGAAGCCTTCCTGGATTTTGAATACTTGAAATTACTGGAAAAGTGATGGGATCAGGCCAAGATATTGTTAAAAAAGCAAGAAAGGAAGATTTGACTAGGAGTGTTTGAAGACTGCTTGCAGAACGTGAAGAGATTTTATATTTGGATATTTCAAGTTTAACCCACTCAGTAAATTGGTTACATTTATTTTGAATCATCTCCTCATCCATTGGATTTATTTTTTCCAAGGACTCCTTTCTACTGTGTTTCCTAAATACCAGCATTAAGATTATCTGTTGTCTTTAGACTTTAACTTGCATAGTTAATAAATTATTTAGTAACATTTTGTTTTATTCAGAACTTTGTTGGCATTCCTTCACCATCATTTGGCACCGAATATTGCTATGAAGTCTGAAGGCAGCCAGACTTTCCCCTTCTTTGTGACTTAATTTCTTTTCTGCCCATATAAATCTTACTTTATCTTGTATTCAGTAACTTTTTAAGGATATGGCTGGGTGTTGGTTGTGTTGTGCCAATCTTTACTGGATCATGCTGTTACCCTTCAATGTGCTGATTCAGGCTTTTATTGCAAGAAACTGTTTTATATTATTGAAATCATTTCTATTCCATCTGTTCTGTTCTCTTTCTCAGAAATGTCAATTACTATATATTGGATCTCCTTTGTTTTTCTTCCATATCCAGTACCTTGTCTATAATCTTTTTTATGTCTTTGTTCTTTTCCATTTCATTTTGGGTGATGTTGTCAAACCTGCCACTATATATACAACTGTGTTTTTAGTTACGTTTACTCTTTCTGTTTTTCTCTCCCATTTCTCTTAGTTCATTTCCCATCTTTTCCTATTGCCTTTAAATTTTTCTCTGAATCTTTCTATTGCTCTTTAAAATCTTTTTCTCTAGCCATAATTTTTGTTATGAGCAACCTCCTTGAGACTCTGGGAAAAATTTCCCTGTACCCTTTCTCCTGTTCTATAGGCAATTCCTCTGTGGTATATGTTTTATGTCAACTTTGTAAAAATTGATTCTGTCTTCCCCACTCCATGCTCATCATTATTATTATTATTATTATGGCAGAATCTGTTCATAGGGCTCCATTCTGATTATTAGTCATCTTTGAATCATTGAATGGCTTACTGGTTCTGTGTTAAAAAATCATATGTGATTTTGCTGGAAAACGTGGTAAGAGTCACACTCACTCAATCTTTATTTCCCGTGCTGTGGGGCACTTCTCCCCTCAGCTTTAGGCCAACAGGAATTTCTATTGGCCATTACTCTCTTCTTCACCTCACCTTTGGGATTTCCCCTTAACCTGGGGTTTAGAGCACTCATTGAAGGTTTTTAATGAGAATACTGGGAACTGTATTTATGAGTGAGTAACCTAAAAGTCCACATAGGTACACAACACAAGAGAAGAATGAAGGCAGTAAAAACAATTACTTTAGCCCATGAATTTTAGTATTCCCTCCCCAACCCTAACATATCCCAGCAACACATAAACCTATCTTCACCCAAAGTTTTAACTCCTCTTTTTTAGGAACTAAAAAGTGTGAAATCAAAGAGTTACAGTGAGAGATGTATACGTATGGACAACACTCTGTCTGCCCACAGTACCACTCAGGCACAGCGTCTGAGATCGGAGGAGAGAGAGCAGTACCCCTGTTCCAGGCCTAGAGGACACGCACACTAGACCCCTCTGCAACCTGCATTAGGGGTGTCTTGCTGCTGAATACTGGCTGTCACAGTTTAAAGCCTTCCCCAGGTATCCCTCTGCACCTTGTACCTCTGACTGTCCCTCACTCGTAAGAAACTGCATAGGTGGGATGTTTCAGTGGCCAGCTTGGACTACCGAAGCACACTTGAGAAAGATTTTGGGCTGTGGAGGAGGAAGGATCACAGGCCACACTTCTCACGGTCAGTCTTCCACTTCATCAATGCATTGGAATTGTAGGGAGGGGGGAATATTATAACTTCCTCACTAGAAATGAAACATTTGACTTATTGAATGGCATTTCCCATCCAACATTCGAAACTTCCTGGAAGGCAAAGTGGATAGGGATGAAGATCATAGAGTGCAACCCTTTGATTTACCAATAACCGGAGCAAAGGTCAGAATCCAGACTGACTGCCCCAGGAGAGAGTTCCTGCACTACATCAGACGCTGCTCCTCCCCACAGAAAAATGTGAATAGATGGAGGGAACCACGGGCCATCCTTATTAAATACAGGACAAACAAATTCGCAGAGAAGCCTCCACCCAGTTCCTAGTAAGGGACCCTTCACACCACTGCAACTTGCCTCAATTAGGTGTCTTTTGGAGGAGCAGAGCTTTATTTTTCTTGTCTACATTTAAAATTGAAAGAAATGATAAATTTCGGTTAGAGATTAGTGAATACACTGTATAAACATGTAATTTTTCCCCTCCAAATTCACTGACCCTCTCCCCGTCAAATTCTCTCCATGAAACCCAGATTAAGAACACTAGTGTGCTATAAACTACCAGTTCTGGTTTGGAATGCCAAGAATGTATTGCCCCACTGAAACACAGAGCTGCTTGAGGTTTCTCCAGTAGCTGGGGCAGGAGTTGATCACTATAGGAAGAAGCTGGGAGAGCTTGGTTGGACCTTCCAAGAGGCCAAGGTCTGGAGCAGGAGTGGGGTTTCTACAGCAAGAACTAGGAGTGAAAGGACTGCGGCAGGAACAATGACCTGAGAGAGTGAAGAAAGATCCCAGGCTTGCAGATGGGTCTAGTGATGAGTGAAGCCCCTACTTCTTCCTCCCTTTTTTCCTCCTTTTCCCTTGATCCCTCTCTTTCTCTGTGCAGTAGCAAGAACAGGAGGTGTGGCAATAGATTCTTGCAGATGTTTCCCTCTTGTAGCTATAAAAAGTGTAGAATAGCAAAGTCCTTCTCTTGGCATCATTCAAAAGAAATGACATAAAACACAGACAATGATTTGATCAGGGTTGTGTATCACAGAAGTATTTAAAATTACAAAATGTTATTACACAATTAAAATGTCAATGAGGAAATGATTATGAATTGAGATAGCGCAAGACACAAGAAAGATCTGATTGTCAATAAGACTCACATACATCAGAGATCTCACCCAGTATCAAGCTTTACAATAATTTCAAAGATGCAAGTAATAAAGAGGCACAGGTATAGCGAGGAGGGGTCCAGAACCCCAGCCACGCTTCCTGAGTCTTTTTCTTCCTGTGTCAAAGTTGCTCCGGCCTGAGATAATCGATGAGGTTTGTAAAAAAAGATATGCAGCCACGTTACTTACCCAGAAGGAGCTACTTAGTTCAAGAAACATCTGAAACATCTCCATTTTATACTTGGATATTTACATAATTTACATGACATTTTCCAGAGAGCCATACCCCATAAATCTGTAGATTCCAGGTTTGTTTACCTAAGAAATCCTAGACACCAAGTATATTCTGCTAAAAGCATTCCACAGTTAAGGACTCTCCTTCCAGCAAAGCGAAAATCATTTAGTTTGTGGAGAGATGTGTCATTAGTGTGTTTACAAGATTAAACTAGTTTACTTGCCATCTTTCTTACCTAGGAACACACCCCTCTCCCCAGTAAAGGGAGAGAATGGACCATAAACCTGGGACTTCCCAAGTTATTACACTATATCCAGGGACTTTTATGGAAGCACAAAAGTTTATATTGACAGAGGATGCTACTTTTGGTATGTTGATCAATGACAAGGGCATAAGCTACAATATTTGCATTATCACACCAACTATGTAAAAATATTATAGAAAAACTGAAAGACAAAAATATTATTAAAAAACTATAAAGATTTTTAAATGATTATTTCTGGGTCTGCAGATATTATGGATGATTATTCTGTTCTTTATATTTTCAGTATTTTCCATAAGAACTTTGTATTACTTTCATCAATTGTTTTCTAATTTAAATTAAAGCATGCAGGAAAATCTAGGTAGCATACTGGACAGAGCATAGAATTTGAAAGTAAATCAGTTTGGATTCAAACTCTGACTTGACTGCTCACTGTTTCGAGATCTTAGGCAAATTAGCCCATTTCCTCAACTGTAAAGTAAGAGACATAATACTCACCCTCAGAGTCTTTATGAATTATAAGTAGATATATCAACCACAAATGCTTTGCACCTCTTTAGACACTCTCTGCCTGCTTGCCTCCCATGGAGGGCCAACCAATTACTTGCCCTGGGAGAGCCTCGTCCTTGGCTGCCTCTACACAGTTGGGCCAACAAGATACACATCCCAGAGTTGCTCAGTCTTCCTGCTATTTCCAGATTTGAATGAAATACACACCACAAGTCCTGGGATCTCCCATTCTGGCAGCTGCTGAAGCTGCTGAGAAAATTAACTCTCAATTAGACAAACTTTAACCAGTGGAAAAAGAGAGACAGGAGGGATACAGGAAAATAAATTGCCCCACCTTCGGCTCTCCAATCAGCTGCTCTGAGGCCTGGTTTCTCTACAGAGTCTTTCCAGAACAGCCCCAGCAGTTTTGCAAACACACCTGCTGAGTGGCCACCCTGTCTCTGCTCCTTACAAAGCCCTCGTCGGTGCAGTCTCTCTGCATTGCTGCACATCTTCTCTTGCCTCACTTTACTTTTCCTTCACTTTTGCTGCCCTGGGTTTGTACCTCAGAATAAATTATCAGTACTTTATTCCTTGCCTCAGGCTCTGCTCTGCTTCCTGGAAAACCTGAATCTAAGACAGCAGATAATTTATATGAAGCACAACAAGCCCTCAAAAATAGTGTGTGTATGTACAAACAGATGAGGGGTGTGGGTGGGTGTATGCGCATGAGCACGCATACCCTAGATAATACATGAGATGGTCTTATTGTATCTTTTAGGTCTTTATAAATGCCATTGTACAATAAAATAACTTTTTTTGTTCCTATTCCCACCTCCTGCCCCGTTCCTTCCTATAAACAAAGTAGAAACCCAGCATACTCGTTTTAACCAACAATGAGATTGCTTTCATACTATGAATTATAAAAAGTTATAAATCCCATGCCCAGTGTATAAGAGAGTCAGGATAATATCATGGTTAAAAGCACAGACTTCAATATCAAACAGACATGGATTAGAATCCCAATTCTGAATGATCTGAGGGAAATGAACCCATTAGGGACTCTTTCCTCATCTGAAAACTGATGCAATAGGTATCTTCCTGCAGGTTTGAATCTATACATGAGTTAAATTATTATCATTTTTAAATCTTTATTATTATTATTATTAAAGGTGTCATTTATAATATACATTCCAAATCAAGCCATAATACCATTAAAAAATGTGTTAATGAAGAGTAGGAGTTAGGATGAAAGTAGAAAGTAATTTGTTCATGGGTTAATCATGTTCTAATGCTTGTGTATAATCCAGGGAGGATGCAAAGTTCTGAGGCATGTGTCAGAACTGTCATTAATCAGACGTGTGGGAGGCTGACACGTAAGCAACACAGGAAGATGAAGAGGAACAGGGCAGCAGGGGGAGGCTGGACAAGGCAGCCTGGGACCTGAAGAAATGGCCCCAGAACTATGCCTGGTCCTCTGAGAACAGCTGTGGAGGCTGCTGGAGGGAGCAGAATCCATCACTCTTCCCTGAGACCTCAGGGCCCCAGCCAAGTTGACTGGAATCCCGGCCCTAGTCTATGCCACACAGTGTCAGATAGGGAAACTGAGGCAGCACCCCACTCTTCAGGGGAAGCCGCCATTCCAGAGCTCAGGGGTGCTCTATAATGGCCCTCAAGCCTACCAGCTAGCATGTCTCAAGCAGCACATCTAATCACAGATCTCAGTGGTCAGGGGCTGCTAAGGTGTCTTCTCAATTTGCCTGGATTGACTCAGGATAGGGCTGAACTTGCAGACAGGAGGCAGGAATGATTCAGATATGAGAATTGAGAGGCACAGAGAGTGATAAATGGACCTATGTTAGAAGAGAGAAGCCAGGACACTTACTAAAGAAGGTGAGGAAGGCCAGAGGCTACAGCACACCCATGACCAACTCACCCTCAAAACCTTATATCCCTCATGTCACGAGTAATTTCAGAGCAAATCTAAGTAACACAGTGAGCTCGGCCTCCAAGGACATTGGGTCCTCACCCGTGCTAGTGCCAATTCTCTGCAGGGACATATTAAACCCAAATCTTTACTGAGTTCTTGTCCAAAATAAATCTCTTAGGAAACTGGCCTAGACTCCCCTCCTCTTTTTTTTAACAGAGATTCTCTGGGATTCCTCGTCTTTTTCATGCAGAAGCAGTGCACTATAGAACAAAACTTCAGCCTCTCTTCCACTCCCAACAAACACTTCAAAACTCGGTATCATTTGCATCTTTCACATCAGAATATCATCCATCTCATGGCTTAACATGATGAGATGATGCTGCAGGACATTATTATTTCATGTTTCTATTCTGAGAAAGATGTCTCTCTTCAACTTAACTACTAGCTGACAAAAATAATGTTGAACATCTGCAAGAGATAAAACAACTTGAATCCAATTTCCTTTCACATAGATTAAGAGCCCCATTCTCCTGTCACTTGTGTAGCATATAACTCAATTTTTTGCAATATTTAAATGAGAGGCTAGTTTTTCAGGTCTGTCATGTGGATGACATAAATTTTTTATTTTGTCCCTTCCACTGATGTAGTGGATATATGAGACCCTGTCAGAATGTGGCAGCTCAGAAAAGAAAAGGGGAATCATACACTAAAAGACAGAGAGACCAATAAAAGGGAGAGGCTGTAAGACAAATCTCCTCTTTTAAGAATACAAATAAGTAAATCACACAATGAGATATGTTCCATCAGGAAATGCAACTTTCATCTAGAACCCGAGTCACCTGCATGGATCAAAGAATAAATGGTCTATAATTTGTAATTAATTTGACAGTCAACATACCTAAGCAGAGATGTAGCAATTGTGACTAAAACAAAAAGTGGTTTGATTGGTTCAAGTAACTGGAAATTCCAGGGGTCATTCTGGAGTCAGGTAATGGTTGATAAAGAACTTACTCGAGGTCATCAGGACCTATTTCTTCATGTCTTTTGGCTCCATTTCCTTTGAGTTGGTTTCATTCTCAGACAGATTTTCTCTAAATGGGAGAAAGTTGGCTCCAGCTCCAGGTTTATGTAATGTGTTTATTAAAGAGAGTCAACTTGTTGGGCTATTTTCCAGGTCAAGTTACAAAAACATAAGATACTCTAGGTGTTTAAATCACAAGGAATTTAATTCAGGGAATTGGTTACATGGGCAATAGAAGAAGTGAGAACCAGAAAAGAGGCAATCAAGAAATTAGAAATAGGGCCGGCCTGGTTAAGTTTGTGTGCTCCACTTTGGCCGCCCGGGGGGTTCGTGGGTTCAGATCCCAGGCCTATGCACCACTTATCAAGCCATGCTGTGGCAGGCGTCCCACATATAAAGTAGAGGAAGATGGTCACAGATGTTAGCCCAGGGCCAATCTTCCTCGGCCAAAAGAGGAGGATTGGCAATAGACGTTAGCTCAGGGCTAATCTTCCTCACACAAAAAAAAGAAAAGAAATTAGAAATAGCAGGAGGCCACTACTACTCTTGGAGCTGGTAGGACAAAGGGAGAAGGTGGTCTTATTGGAACCCAGGGGCATAGGTCAACTGGAAGAATCTAGAACCATGACAAGTCTGTCAAACAGAAACTAGAGTCATAGAGGAGAAATAGCTACTGATGGAGATACTGCCCAAGGCAGAAGGGAAAGGGGAAATTACCCTGGCTTCTTCCACCTGCTCTCTATTCTTTTGTCAGTGCCACCCAGTGGACAAACCTAGTTGGAAGCCAGCTGGCAAGGCAGTTGTGGATATGTAGTTGCCTATAATACACAGCAGAGGAAGATGAAGGAATAGATCTAAGAGCAAGCAGGCGAATAACAAGCACAGAATTTAAGCATAAAATGATTTTATTTCTCTGTCATAATTACCTTCAATCATAGTCTGTTGAATCTCCCTTCCCTCATCAATAAAGGATACCTTAACAACATCTTGGGCAGATTCCCCTAATTTACTGACAAGTTTCAGTTATTAAGCCTCTGTTCAGTGCCCAAGTGGCATGAATTGGCACACTTCCGGGGACTGGGGGATTACTCTTAACCAGTAAGCCACCGAAACCATGGAGAAGTCTCAACCAGCACACATAGGGGTAGACAGGCGGGGGAAATCTCAGTTCTTGGTGGATGCATCATAGGAGCTAAAGGGAACTCCTGACTTGCAGTGTTGGGTGAGAACTTTCAGCTAGTGGGGGCCATTGTCAGCCAGACACTGGGCCAGTGGAGAACTTCAAACTAGTGAACAGCCAGGGCCAGGAGAAAGGTAGCTCTTGGTCCCAGTACCGTTGGGGCTGGAGCAGGGAACCTCTTGATGGGTATGTGGTAGGGACGGCAATTCTCACCTGGGGTGAGTCAGTGGCATAGAGCTAAAGAGATGGTACACGTGATCTGGAGATTATTTACATAAAAGGGACTGAGCAAATTACACACAAGGGACTGAGAAAATAAGGGACTGAGCATAATGGGAGGCAGGATTCTTACTGTCTTCAAATATGGAAAAGGGGAAGGCCAGAATAAACCATTTGATGTCAGATTGCAGTTGGAGGCATCTGTACAAACTAGTGGTTTTAATAGATATGAGTAGAAAAATATAGAAATAAGTATAGATATGTGTGTCTGTGTGTGACAATGTATATACATACATCTATTTTCCAGCTCTCTCGGGAGGGCCTAGAAGCAATACCTCCATAGCAATGAACACACCTAGTCCCCAGATCTTGGTTTTTAAATGCCATCTTCCACTAAAAGGAACTGGGTATCCGTGGAGAAATGGCTGATTCCAGGGCTGGAACAAGGAAGGTACAGATAAGGCTAGGACTTCTTGTGCCAGAACGTAAAGAAGTTCTCAAAGAATGACAGGGACATATTAAAAGGATACAGGAGCCAAACTGAAGGGGCTCCCACTGGCCAAATCTGGAACAAATTAAGCATTAAAATAAATAACGATGGTATTGGATTATAACAGATTGAATAAAACAGGAATCCATGGGTCCATACAAATATAAATAAATATATAAGTAAATAGGGTTAAAAAAAGTCTACCGTATAGTAGATTGTCACCTAATAAATGTAGAAGGAATGATGGAATTAGAAAAATTGTTATTTGGCAATCATCATATTAATAATTGATTTAGGCAGGAATCATCAATGAATGCTTAAACTAGTGAGTGAAAAATTGATGGGGAACAGGATATTTACGTAGTCTCAAAGTAGCACCCCATGAAACACTTATTAATTAATTTTACAGCAGACAGATCTGGCAGGTAGTATTTTAAGTGAAAAAAGTTATGATCTGTAATAGAACAAATCAACATCATGTGCATACCCCCCCTTCCGTGGTATTCTTGGAAAAAAATCATTATGTTAATCTAATCCTGAGGAAGAATCAGACAAATTCAAATGTAGGCATATTCTACAAAATAACTGGCTGGGATATTTCAAAATTATGAAGGCCTTGAAGGGCAAGGAAAGACTGAAGAACTGTCTCAAGTTAAAACAAACTAAAAAGAGATGACAACTAAATGCAACATGTGATTCTGGTTTGGATTCTCAACCTGTAAAGAATATTATTGTGAAAATGGGTGAAATTTTAATGGGATCTCTGAATTATACATTGACATAAAATCAGTGTTAATTTCCTGATTTTGATGGGTACATTGTGACTTTATTAGAGGATGTCTTTTGTTTAATAAATATATGCTGAAGTGTTTAGGGTAATGGGTCATTTGTCTGCTACCCACTCTCAAGTGAATGAGGAAAAAAAAGAAGTGTGTGTGTGTATAAAGAGAGAGAATGATAAGGCAAATGTAGAATGTTAACAATTGGGAAATCTGGATGGAAGATATACAAACATTCTCTACACTATTTTTGCAACTATTAATCTTTCCCTGTTACGATTTTTAAAGGATCCCACAGTAGAATTGCCTGGCCTGGCCCTGGCATTGCAGATACTTTGATTTTATACCCAGGGCTCTTTACACTCTTTCCTCTCTGTGCCTGCATGGGCTTCAAAGGACCAGCCATCAGTGATTTCCTGTGGCAGCCACACTGGTATGCAGGAGCAGGCCACAGCTTTGTGGGACCTAAATCTTATGCAATTTGGGGAGCACTCCTTAAGAAAAAGAATAAAAATTTCCAAATTTGAAATTGTATTCGAAAGTGAATATTTATGTAGAAAGGGCTCAAGCAACTGAAGGGCATGGAAGCTCAACCTGTATTAGCACCGGGTGGATCTTCCTCTGCTGAAATGGTGAGGTGGGCCAGCTCTACCACCTGGGAGTTGTCCACTTGAAAGAAGCATGGGCTGAGCAAACTAGACTAGCTGTACTCTGGGCCCTTAGGTTGAAATGTTCTTTCTCCCTATTGCTCAGACCTTTCTTACCAACAGAGTGAAAACTACCCAGGCTTGGGTTTGCGTCTAAGGAAGAAAGCACCAAGGAGACCACTCAGCCTCACTTGTGTGTTCTCAGCCACAAGAACCTGCCTCCAGCCCTAGCAAATGGACCAGAAGCACAGCCTTGTTACAGCTGAACAGAAATAAAGTACGAGAAACAAGGAAGAGGCCGCCATGTGGTCGAGTCTAGGTCTCCAGGGAGCTGTATCGGTTTTGGGTCAAACACCTTAAGAGTAATAAAGATCGTGCATTTACCTGGGCTTTTTGTATAGGCCTTTGAGACTTCATGGGGTGGGGGCGGGGGTCAAGGGGAAGTTGGCTGTTGCAGGATCTCTCTCCATCAGCCACATAACTTCCCATAAATATCCATTCCTCATACCCGCCTGTGTGCGGGGATTGAGAAAATGGCTGTCAGAATGCCTTCCCCTCCAACCCTCCCTCTTACACGGCAGGAACAAGCAAGCAGAGGGCCTTGTTCTTCCAAGAGGGTGTGTTGTTTGTACTTACCTGTGAATGAAGAAAAAAACAGAACTGAAAAACAGAAAAAAAAAATGTAACTAGATACTCAGACTGGAAATACTACTCCCTCCACTAAGCATTTCACCAAGATGAAACCTGCTTCACTTTTATAACCCAACCCATCAAATAACCGAGACAGCTCATCATACTATCCATCGTGCCACGGTAGTGTCCTTGGATGCTACGAAAGAACACGTGTGGGTAGATTGCCAATTTGTTATCTTTAGCTCTTGAAAGATTTGACTATAGGGAGAAATTTCAAGAAAATCACCCAGTCCCCAGCCTGTATATAGAGCACTTATAGCACATCTATCAGTGAGAGGCGCCAATTACATCCACAGGCGTTCGCAGGTGACCAGAAGATACTTCCCAGCCTTCTCCCATCCATCCTTCTCGCATGCGCTTACAGAAGAGCTTCTTAGACATGTCGTCAGGGCACCCAGAGCCTGTCAGGTGGGAGGAGCACACGTTCCCCTCTGGCAGAAGTGTTCATCCCCTGATCCTCACCTGGCGGCTTCCTTCTCACACTCCAGATCTCCCTCAGGTTTCACCTCCTCAGAAGAGTCTTTCCTGTCCCCATATCAGAAGTCACACCCACCCCCAACAATCACTCTCTGTCACCTCTCTCTGTTGATTTAGTTCAGATCCCTCACCACTATGCATGGCTATTTATTGTCTGTCTCCCCAGCTAGGTAGGAACTTTGTCCTGTTCACCCCTGTATTTCCAATGCCCAGCACAGGGCCAGGCATGCAGTGGGTGCGCAATACCTTGTTAATTCAACAGCTGTGAAAAAAGGAAAAAAAAAAAGGCAGAAAACAACAGAGACTTGTGAGTTGAATGAATGACTAGGTAGATGTGTCATTTCTTTTAGTAAGTTTCCTTCATGAACATGGCCAAAGTACTGGGTACCTCCAAAGGGACTTATGATTGGAGAATGAAGTCTAAAATAATTCTCAAAATGAGAGAGCACAGTTTCAAAAAAAGCAACTTACCCTTTCTCTCTCCAATTTGTTCAGACAGTCTGAAATCTCCAGGAACACAAAGAAAGTATAAGGAGACCAAAAACACTTTGCTGTGGTGCCTGAGAAAGTGGCTCAGTGATGACAAGAACTCGTGATGGACAATCTGTGGCAGGAAAGTTGAAAGGGACCTGTGATATAGAACTTCTGTCCAACTCTAGATGCTCAAACAACCTAACCAAGGCCCACCCGACCACCAGTGGGTTTCTGTGATGAGAATCTGGTGGGTTTCTGAGTTCCAGGTAATTCCCTAGAAGTCCTACAAGAATTTGGACCAAAATTGTTAGATGTGATCCAATGATGGCGGGGCCTCTGAGAGCCCGACAGACTAGGAGGGCCATCAGATTATTATCAGATTCTGATTGTTCCGGATAGTTCTGCCACTAGGAAGTTCTGCCTGTTTTACCATGGCTAATCTGTGCCCTGTAGTAGCAACAGTTATTAAGCACCTACTATGGGGCAGACACAATGCTAAACACTCCGTCCCTAGCTCAGTTTTATTTCCATTCCAGACTTGCACAAGAGTTGTTGGATCTGACACATACAATCCTGGGACTAGAGTCTAAAGTGATGGAAACGAGAATCCCGGGACTAGAAGCTAAAATCCAAGCTATAATGGCTATTTATCAAGCAAGCAGCGCCCCAACTCTGTAAGATGCAAGCAGTGAGTTATGAGACAGATTACTTCAGGCTATGGACACATGACCCCAGATGAAAACAAGCCCTGAGCAGTGGTCAGTCAAGTTGGGTCCTCAGTAGGTGCTGACCTACGCCAGGGAAGATCAGCTGACCTGAGTTACACTGGAGGGAGAGAGCTAGAAACTCCCCCAGGACAGGAGGCCTCTAAACTCAGATGAGCACTTCCCAATCCAGGGAAGGGAGTTACAAATCCAGCTCCAAAAATCCTGAACCAACTGGTGAGCAAAGCACCACATCAGATCCAGCCTCGACGGGATCTTTGTGTTCAAGCACCTGTGTCCTCTTGCCTCCCATCCTAAAACCTCATTTTATATGTTATGTGGGTCTACAGTTCTCAGACAACCTTTTGAACAAAGTGCTTGTTTTGAGGCTCCACCACCCTAATTTTTTTTGCACCACACTTACTCTTATCCAGAAGACCTAAAAGCCACTGTTGTTTCAGAATCTAGAGCCCCAGACAGAAAATTCATGTGGCCGATGAGATAACCTAATTATAGCTAAAAATTCACATCTGTCTCCAAAGACACTATGTAGATCCCCATGACTGGGGTATGTGACACTTGAAACTGCCGGCACAGAGAGCAGTGTGCTATTTATCCTGTGTGTACTGAGAAAGGTGATGTGGCACAATCACTGAGATCAACTTTAAAAGGCAGCGCCATGCTCTCAGGTGAGGTGCATTAGGATGCAAATTACTCTCCACAGGGACTGGAATGCTACCCAGTTATAGCTGAACCCATATCTGCAATCCCATTATACCTTTTCTCCTTACTCCCTGGGTTGCTGGCCCTCTAGCTAAACAAGTTGCGGCATCTGTTAGTCCCCCAAAGAAAGTTAGACTTCTGTGGGAACCAAGGTGTACCTGCAAAGGTCACACCTCACATTTTTAAAAGCAGCTGCTGCTCCCAGTGTTGGAAACTTCATTATTACACCAGATCAGAGCAACAGACTCCGTTTTGCAAAGCCTATTGCTAGAGTCTCCATCTCAATAGAGCCACCAGCAGAAATCTCCAGTTTGGGACTCAGGACAAATCATTACTGAGAAACTGAGGTATTCAGGCAGATACTAGATCTTAAATGTACTTAAATCAATAACAGGACATTTCCATCTGAAACTACTGTGATTAGGATAAGGCAAAAAATTGTGGCCTAAATAAATTTTGTATACTGGTTATCTACACAGCTTCAATTCACTGATGAAACGGCAGCTCTCCACTTCACTCCATCCTATGAATAACTGGGCTCAGATAAGATCTAGAAGCCTGATGTCTGAGTCAACCTTGAAGAAAATTAAACAGTTGTGGTGAAAAATATAATATTTTGTAACAAATTTTCTGACAAATTTTTGAATGTTTCTAAGTAAACTTATCTTTTCCCTTTCTACTTCTTTCCCTTTATGATTGTATATAAATGCTATTGGTGGTGGATAACTTTACAACTTAATCTTCAGTTACAAAATATTCAGATGGGTCCATGACTGCATTTGAGAAAGAATTAACATTTCCCAGAGACAACGACTGTCAGGACTTTGCGGCACTCCTTTTGGGAGAGTGGGGACATCTTTATTCATAGGAGGGATATTTGCATTTCGTTAGGCAAAAGCTTGAAGTCGTTATTGTTGCTCCACAGGAGTTCAAATATGTGTAGAAGGGCGTACGCGGGCTCTGAGGGGCTAAAGGAATGGGCTGTGACAAATATTAAGCCATTATAATATATAATGCATATTATTATATTTACTATTATTATTAATACTTGAGTTCCAAACCCACATTTCTATACCGGGGCAAGGACTCCGCCAGCCCCGTCTCTCCTTTGTCAGTTAGCTCCATGTTAGATCCTGCCAATAGGGGGTGCTAGAGAGAAATTGAAAGGCAGTTGGAGGACATGTTCATTCCTGTTTGTCTTCTAGCTGTTCCTGTCAGCTTGCTCCATCTATGACCCTTCACCCCAGGCAGCAGAGGTTAGTTCTGGCAGCAGCTGTTTTCCATGTTCAGCTTCTTTCCACATTTCCAGAACCAGCTTCATCACACCCCTCTCATTGGTACCAGTGTCAGAACCCCAGCTCCCTAAGGCCTCCTCTGGGCTCCTGGGTGTCAGCAGCAGCCAGGCGGCTCTGCCTTCCAGGTCCTGAACAGTTAGATGGGCAGCAGCTGGGTGATGCCCCCTCCTCAGAGGTGCAGTGCCAGCTCTGCGGGGCCCCTCCTTGAAGTTGCTAGATTCTGATAATCCCAATCTCTTTCCTCTCCCCTCCCTTCTTGCAATTTTTATCCCAGAGATAATCAGTGTTCTCTCATGGTTTTTCAGTACTGCAACACCTGTTAACCAATTTCTTATATTACATTTTCTCCATTAAAATAGCATGGTTTCCATCTTCCAGAGTCCTGACTGACCCTTGAACGTAATAGGTGTCCTCTGGGGAAAAAAAAGAAAAAGTGGGGGAGGGAACAGAGATTGCTTGTGGTCAAATAACTTGAGGAAACACTGAGTTAAGTAAAGTTTAAAAGGTTTCTCTGCCACAGGTCTTAGCAGAGCCTGTTCATACGCTACCGTGCAGCACAAATTTCCCAGTGAAAGGCATTTCCCAAACTTAATTGAGCATGGATCCCATTTGGTGTGAAGTATGTCATGAGATTAATGCTCCATAGAGCAAACACTCAGAAATGCTGGACTCAGACACCATGTCCTGGAACTCCTAGACCACCTTCTCTATTATCAGTAGCAAAACACATTATCCTGCATTATCCTGCCCAACAGAAGGTATTTCATTTAAAGCAGAATAAAAATCTGGTAGATCGACTATAATACATTCATTTCCGGCCAGGTGCCCACAAACATAGCAAAGGGGAGAATTAGAAGCGATTCTTTTAAAAAGAAAATACCAACATTTTGGTGAATATTCCAGGTATTTAGATAGCTAGAAAATTGATCATAAAGTACATTCTCATAACATTTTCAACTTAAAGATTGATCTTTGATTCTCTTTTATTGATGTGATATTGCTAATTTATTATTAGCAAAAATAGCATTTAACTCTCTAATCTCCTACAATTGTGAATTCCATCGACTGAGAAAATACTATTTCCTTTTTATAAATCAAATACACAACAGTTTACACATTTAACATCCAAGGGAATTTGAGGCACAAAGGATCACCATGTAAAAGCCCTTTGCGGCCTGGTCTTCAGCCAAAATTAAATCAAAATTGTCCAGAGAATGTGGTTGTTGGAACAGAGACTACTCGTTGTCCTCTGTCGTACCTGCATTCCTATCATCATTCTCCCCTTTTTTCACATTTATTCAAGCCTTCCCGTCTTGCAGACCCAGCTCAGTGGCATTTCCACTCTGGAAACCCTCTCCCATTGCGCCAGTCCATTCAGGTCTCCCTTCTCTGAGCTCTGATGGTGTTTACTGTTTGCACCCCTTATTTAGATATGTCACAAATCCATTTACTTTGTTGTTTATTTATAAACATAAATGCTGTGTCTCTAAGGGAACTGGAAATTCTTTGATAGCAAGGACCATGGCATATGGCTACAATAACCACATCCTAACTTGGTCTGAAAAAGAATTTGTTTCTGATTTCCAAATTTATTCATATGAAAAGTATTATACACTTTGTAACAGGTGCTCAATAGATGGCAACTGATGGAATTAGAAATTAGAATATTTGGGATTCCATTTGGGATCTCAAATGGAACAGGCTAAAGGTGTGCTCATTTCAACACACATTTATGAAGTTCCAATTATAGAAAGAATAGGTGGAATAATGACACGGAAAGAACACTGATTTGGAACTAGTCAGAACTTGGTTCTTTAAACCCCCACCTACTCACTGTGTGACCTTGGGCAGTACTTGACTTTCCTCAGCATCAATTTCCCTGTCTATAAAAGAAAGATAATAACTACTTCAAGTAGATACTGTGATGATCATATAAAGGGTACATTATACATTTGACACATAGTAGGCGTTTAATAACTGGTAATAGTAGTTGCTGTTGCTATTATTTTTAGAGAAAGCTTGGACCCAGGTGAGTGGAGTCAACAATCACCCACCCAGGGTGAAGGTAGTCACCTGCTTGTTCCAGCATCTAAAATCCAAAACAGAATTCATTCTCATGGGTTTAGGGATTATTCTCTATTATAATGCCCAACACAATCTACTATCAGTATTTACCACTTAATATGAATTTGTTTATTAGCCCCAATCACTAACCGATGCGTTGATTCACTGTTGTGGCATTTGTGTACTAGGGCATTACTATGTCCCAGACACTCTACAGGACAACGTGATTACAGAGATGAGTAAAATGCTCATGAGCTTTGCCCTGGGTGGACTTGAAGTCTCACTGAGTCCTTGCTAGAGAGAATGCAGAAGGAAAGAAAGGGCCGAGCAAGGCAACTAAATGCTGGAAGGATGAAGGATGTCAGTGAGAGCTTTATCTACTCGACCTTGTTGCCCAGAACTGCCCTGGCTGACTTTGCAGGTGAGGAAACAATGTATATAAAAGATTTAGATAACTGTGAAGCATTTTTTTTAACAAATCAATATCTGGCTTTATTATTGAGAATAGTGGATGGTTTTGAATTCCTCAAAAAGCTGTGCAGCCTGTGCCCCCTGCACGTGGAACAACGAGACAAGTAGGACAGTGGGACAGACATCTTGGCCTCCTGCTGGCTCCTATCCGTACAAGCACATCAAAAATTAGGGGTATATCCTTCTCGATAGGGCTGAAATTTTTCTCTGAACAATAAAAAAAAGACTTTCTAAATGAATTAATATTTAAAAAAAATAAAAGGCGAACAGTAGACCTATTATAAGAATGAACTGTTTTGGAGTAGTATCATTTGCATGCAAACAATAATTAGGATAATTAAGCAGGTTGGATGGACCTATATTTGGCCTCATTCTTCTGTTAGTTTTGCATTTCTTTATACTTGAAAAACAATGCAAGTAGATGCCTTTCAAAACAGTTTGTAATTCAAATTTTCACTAGTTCATACTGACCTTAACCCCCAATTCACCCAAATTAGTAAGGCCTAACTGTAGTTTCTCAAAGCCTTTGGGAGCTGATTTAAGGACACCCACTACTTTTTCTCCTGAATTATCTGGATTCATCCCCAAGCCCACCATGTTACAGCTGTCCTCCCCTCCCACTTCACTTTGGCCGCACCTACATATTGAGAAATTTGGGACCACTTCTGCCCAAAGCCATTTCCTCCTTTCAGCCAGAAGTTAATCAAGTTACAGCCTCAAATTAGAATTAATCGCCTGACATATTTTATAATTTATGTGAGTGTTGCCTCTGATGTGAGATGATCAAGTTTTACAATCTATGTCTGCGTTTGCCGTTTATTGACTCAGAGTTTGGGTATTTAGCTTCTAAAAATGGATTTAATATGGCCAGATTAGTTGGCCCTTTTTATGAAGGCCATCCTGACCTGCAGCCCAATAGTTACAGAGTCCCTCCTAATCCCTTAAATATCCCCTCAATATTAAGGCTGATTCAAAGCTGCCTGTGTGCTTCATCAGAATAATAACAGCAACAATTCCTCATATTTGTATAATGCTTAATATTTTTCAAAGCACTGTTGTTAAATGTCATACCCTCCCAAACCGGGTTCAGTGATAAGAAACTGAGAAGAATCTCATTTTCCTCATTAAAATAAAGTAAAAAATGTTAATACCAGAGGAAATGGAGCTGCCAGTCCCTCGGTTCCACATTCATTAGCAGAATCCTGCTAAAAATTGCAGAGATTCATGTTGCACCAAGTGGTCGTGGACAGTCAAATCCATCTTGCTACCTCTCCTCGCTTTCTCCGGAGAGCCCACTGCTCTTCTCTGGAGCTCTCCTCCATTGATACACGGAGTGATCTGTCTGGGGCCAGTGATGAGAAGCAACAAGCCATTGCCTCCCCTGAAGCAGCCCCCTGCCAGCTATGATCAGTGTCACCAGGCAAAGCCCTTTCAACTGCCCTCAGAGTCTGAACTCCTCCTTCGGGTCTTTCCTATGCTCACCACAATCAGTTCAGAGATGATAGGCCCTCGAAGTTGGCACAGTCATGATTCTTCACCTGCTAAGTGGCTCTGGGACTTTCCACAGTCCTTAAGATCTAACAAACCTCACTCCCTGCAATCACAGCTTTGCTGAGGTTTCCGCCACCAGCGAAAGAAGTCAGAGCAGGCTCGACTGGCAGGAGCAGAGCCCCTGGGGATGCCAAGAAGCCTGGCAGGGAAAGCAGGAAGCAGGTTCGCTTCTAAAAGGCCAGAGCAGTATTTTACTCGTTTTCACATTTGTTCCATTCTGGACATGACACTGTGTGTGGTGACCTTGGCCCTCCTCTGGAGACTGAAAGCGGAGCATGCGTCTGTGTGCTTCTGTGTCTCGCACCTTACTATCCCTAATCCAGGCTTCTATAGACTATGACACTTTAAAAATCTAAGCACTGTTTTAAGACAGTGCTGTTCTATGAGATGCCTGTATGGAATAGCTTCCATTCTGGGGTGTCTTGCTCTCTTCCTTCAACAGCACCATTGGTGCACCTAGAAAGTACCTGGGCGCCTCAACAACAGCATGAGCAATTGTCCACTTGTTTTGTATTTCTGGCAGGAGACCTGGTAGCTGTTAGTGCCAGTAGCAAAATACTTACAGCTGTCTGCCTTTCCGGTACCTGCAGGATATACTTCCCTGCTCTTCTCTAAGTCAGGCATAGCACGGGACTTACTTTGTCTAATAAAGTGAGAGCAGAAAGGACATGTGTCACTTCCAGAGGAAGCTCTCACAGCTGGAGAGTGACTTGCCACATTCCTGATCTATGGCTGCAGTGATGACAGAGACATATTTCGAGATGAAGCCTCCATCAGCCTGGACCCGGGTGACAGTGATGAGCAGAGCCCCTGACATTGGACACATAGCACGAATAGGAAATAAAGATATATTGTGTTATGCCACTGAGGGCTTTGAGTTATTTGTTCCTGCAGCATAAACTGACCTAACCTGACTAGTACATGAATAGAGGGAGGGACCAGCAGGGTCTGAAAACTAGCCCCTGAAACTCAGTCCAATAGTTCGGCAATGCAGGAGGTTGTCTGACCTCTGTTGAACAAAGGGTACAAACCAGCTCAGCAGCCCCAGTTTGACCAGACAAAGCAGCGGACAGTCCCTGCTGCCACTACTGCCACATGTCGAGATAATATGTAAAATATGTGGCCTGTTGTCAAGATAATTCCACTTCCTGAAAGTCTCACTCATTTTGGAGAGGGCACACATTACACATTTTCTTCACTACATTTTCAGAAACAAAGGAAGAGGAAAAAAGGATCCTGCCAAACAGCATTTATATTTAGCATGCACCATATGCATGTGTGCGGTTCGGAGCACAGACGTGCGGCAGTCCCGCCAGATTGAAGTCAGCAGGATAGGGAGCAGGAGATATAATATGTAAGTGCGAGACTCTCAGTAGTATAAATGTAGGCATTTATGAGAACAGAATGGCTCTTTGTGTCTTGACTTCACAAGATTCTTCAGTAGCCACTTCAGAATATTCTAGGGGAGCATAATCTTCAGATGCAAGGCCGTGAATGAAAGGAGGGCTCGGTGGGCAAATGGTCTTTGAAGTGGAGTGCAGTTACTTAGGGCCCCTGCAGCTTCTTGCAAATCCACTTGACTACATCCTCTACCGTGGAACTCGGGTCTGAATGGGAAGTTTTCCCCTCAGCATCACAGAGGGAGAAAATATTTTGAGGGGAAGATGGTGTCTACCAGCACCAAAGCCACACTTAACAACTACTGAGCACTTCATGATTATGAAGGGAGTGTGAGAATAAAGTGCTGAGGACCTGAAGAGGGAACCGAATCTAGGAAACTGCAAACAAGGTAGAAAAAGCAAACATGTGAATACACAACTGGGAGCAGGATGGAAGAACAACCACCCAGCCAGCTTTAAACCTGCAGGTGAGTGTTAGGAGGAGAGGCCATTGACCACTTCCGGGTTCTATGAGGAGAGGTTTTCCCTAAACACACACCTGACTGTCCACGGCCCTTTACTCACACCACCCCTAGTGAGGGGGAGTGATTTCTGGGGTTGATTCATATGGAAGAAAAGCCAGGCCTGCTCAGTTCAGCAATGCCATTTCTCCTGTGGGCCTGCCCCAGCCCAGTGCTGTAGAGACTGGGTGGATAAGTCAACCTATTAGTCTCATCTAGCAGACATAAAGTCACACCCTCCTATCTGATTTCTATCAGTAATAGTGGTAATATTTTGGTTCTTGTTCTGCTTCTCCTACTTTGTTATTTCTCAAATTACTCAGAATCATTGGTGGGCAACAGGTTTAGACTAAGTAGATCTATCTACCACTACCAACACACAGCCACTTGGAATAACTAAGGTGGATGATTTCTTTCCAGGCTCTGATCCTGTTAATTGTACATGTTTTGTGGCCAGAAGTCTATTAGGCAGAGGTTAAATCCTACTGAAAATATGTGTGTTCTGAAGCAAAATTATCTACTCTTAGCCTTCGAGTGATTGTTTTAAAGTTTTAAATATTATAGGCCTACCCATATACATCTCCTGATTTATAGAGTTGCTAAGGAGCCTCCACTGAGAAAAAGAGTTGACCCCATTGCACCATTGCTGATCAGACTCATATAGGCATGTTTGGGCTGGTCCATTCAAGACCAGGAGTAGAGGGACCTCCGGGGGCTCGCCCAGTGGTGTAGCGGTTAAGTTCTCATGCTCTGCTTAGGCAGCCCAGGGTTCACAGGTTCAGATCCTGGGTGTTGACCTACACACCACTCATCAAGCCATGCTGTGGTGGTGTCCCACATACAAAATAGAGGAAGATGGGCTCAGATGTTAGCTCAGGGCCAATCTTCCTCACCAAACAATAAAGGGACCTCCTGAGATAATTTACCACGAGGGAAGACAAGAAGTTAGACTCAGCAGCAGATCCTGGTTGCCAATGGTGAGTGGTCCTTCCAAGAAAGCACAGTGCCTGAGACTGGAGTCACCTAGACATAGTCCACCCAGAGGCTTAGATGCACACTGGCAGAAAGCGGGAAGGTGTATAAGTCTAAAGAATTGTCATATTAATCCCCATAGTTTTGGGGAATCAAGAAGCCTTGATGTGGGACTTCCTACAGCTGAGCAGAGCACATAGAGGCATTTTTCTTCTCAATTTGCAAATAAAGCAGTAAGAATCACCAACCTTGAGACATAGCAGGTGAGATCCATTTCTGCAGACATGGAGATTTCCCGCTCCAGTGGTGTCCAGGTGACAGCAATGGCAACATCCAGTGATGGGGCAGAGGTGGATTTAGCCCCGGAGAAGCACTTTGTGGAACTGTAGCTCCTAAAGTTCTGGAGTTGCAGCCACCTAGACTGTGTCAGGCAACAGCCAGAGCTCATCACTGGGGGTCTGAGGGCTTCCCTAGGGAGTCCCAAAAGTACCTGGAGAGGATGGCACTTCCTGCACTCATCTCTGTATTCCTTGGAACCATTCCAATGGCACAACCTTAGTCTTCTAGAAAATAACAGCTCATAGGAAATTCATTGGTATTTGTTTAAACCAGTTTAACGATTATTTCAGTACTGAAAATTTCCCCCCTTATATCTTTGATTCTACTTTTGTTAAGAGTGGCCCACCTGAGCCATCACCCATGTTTGACTTACATGGTCTATGAAGCAGAAAATCAAAGCCCCCCCTTCTCTTTCTCCAGCAGTCTTTTCCCCACCTCCTCCAAGCATCTCCCATCACCAGAGGTGAAGCAGCATAAGTATCCACTAAACGATAAAAGATTTCTGGTCACACGTTAATGCTCCATCATACCTTTATAGAGGCCAGCCTAAGAGGAAATAGAGAGAGCTATTGCCGACAGGATGAGAATTTAGAGATCCCAGCAAAACCATCCCTCACAACACAATGCCTCCTACTCCCTGGCCAATGCCTGAAATTTCAAGGCTGGAGATTCATTCATTTGACCTTAAGCTTGATCCTTATTAGAATGCAAACAAGAGAACTCATGTGGCAGAGACAGCTGTTTGCCAACCCAATATCCATTCTCCCCTACCTTCATACTAACGAAATCTCAATTTTATTCTGGATGGCAATGCAACCAGAGAAAAGACTAGGCAACCAGCCTCCTTTATTAAGGAGGATAGTCATGGATAGTCACGTGACACAGTTCCAACCCATGTAGCAGGAGTTATTAGGTAGGGCTTCTGGAAATGCTCTTTGAAGTGGGCTGACTGAGTGGACCTTTTCCCCTTCCAACCTTCCTATTTTTTCCTGCATGGAACACAGATACAATGGTAGGAGCAGAAGCAGTCATCTTAGGACCACAAGGAAAAGATCAAGATAATCACATTGAGCCACTGTACCAAAGTCGTCAACTGTTGGCTCCCAGATCTCTCATTACATGAGAAAAATAAACCCTGATATGCTGAAGTCACCTTAGTTATACATATTTTTTATTAGTAGCTGAATGCAATTTACATGATGCACACACAAAACATTATTGGAAGCAAGTTTTGTTCTTTGGTGAATAAATTGATCAGCCTTCTCCTGCACATAGGTTCTACGGGAAAAAAGTGAATGAAGCATGAAGATAACAGGGATCACAAGGTAAGAAGAGAATGTACCAGGTAAAGGTTGGGAGGAAAGAGAGGAAATGGGCATTAAATGCAATGGGTAAAATCTGCCCCCTTCATATTCCTGCCAAATACTCAAATTGAGGCAGAATATTTTTTGAATAAAAAAGACAAGATAAAAATAAAATTGCAGAATATGAATGCACCTTCAAGGAAGCAAAAAAAAAAAAAAAAGCCATGCAAATATACATTGAGGGACATAAAGAGAGGAGTAGGGATGCTGGGTAAAATGACGTTAATTCCTGTCTCCCTTTTAGACTGCTTCTGCCAACCCTTTGTCGGAAATAGTGAAAAGTTCTCAATTTTGAAGGAAACCTCACTAGTCGGTAACGGAACCCTTCTATATTCTGTTCTTTCTCCGTTACCTTTTACTCTTATATATTTTAGTTTGGCTGTTCTCACAATGAAATCATTAATGATTAGAGACCTTCAACTTATTCAGCCAGGATCCTCAAACTCTTGGTGATTTCTTGCTGCATTTGACTCAAAGTCACACATTCATTTAGCTGTCATCACCAAGACCCCATACAAACCACAAAGGCTTCCTTTACTCCACATCCAAGTTCATCCTGTGATCAATCTATGTCTTTATACATGCTTTTTAACGCCGATTCTGAGTTAGGTTCCAGATACAGACCTATAGTAAAATCAACTTTAGGAGCAAACCAAGCCAGACACATAGTCCCACTCTTTTGCACTCTAAGCCAAAACTACGACCGAAGTAGAATTTTGTAGCTGAAAAGTCAGTCTCTTTCTGAGAGGAAATTTGTGTAACAGATTATGGTCAATGCTCCAGTAGACAAGAATTGTTGATTAGATCTATGGATTATCCATTTAATGGATAAAAACAAACCCTAGATTAGTTTAATTCAATTCAAAATACTTTGGTATACGTATATACATATTTTTGTTGGGTTCATTCCTAAATTGTGTTATGTGAAATGTCTGGGTCGTTAGATATGCATCTATTTTATTAGATACCGCCCAGTAGGTTTCCAAGGGTGTGTGCCAGTACGCTCCCACCAGCAGTGTATCACTGTTCCAGGTGCTTTACAGCATCATCAACACCTGAAACTGTCAGTGATTTTTTTTTTTTGTTTGCTTGTTACAAGCAATTAACTTGCTAGTTTTGTTTCGCTTTGATTTTTTTTTTTAGTACTTTTGGTGAATGTGTAGTGGTTTTGTAGTTTTAATTTGTAATTATGTTAAACACCTTTTAACTTGTAATGATAAGCATCTTTTCCTGTGCTCATTAGCCATTAAGGGGTCTCTTTCATGAAGTGCCTGTTCACATATTTTCTCATTTTCCTATTGGATTACGTGTCTTTTCCTCATTTATTTGTAGGATCTCTTTTTTTCTTCTTTTGGATATAGTCCTTTGTTGTATATATATTTCGGTTATCTTATCCTATTCCTTGGCTTGCTTTTTCATGTTTTTAATGATGCTTTTTGACAAACGGAAGTTCTTAATTTTAATGAAGTCCAGTTTATCCATTCTTTTCTTGATTAATGCATTTTGTCCTAAGAAATCTCTGCCTACTCCTAAGACCATGTTCTATGTTTTCTTCTAAAAGTTTGTTTTAGCTTTTACCTTCAAATCTGTGATCCCCTCAAATTAATTTTTGTGCATAGTATGAGGTAGGGATCAATTTTCGTATTTTCCCTTATATGAATATCCAGTTTCTCAACATCCTTTACTGCCAAGACATTCTTTTCTCCCACCGAATTGCAGTGGCATTTTTGTCTTAAATCAAGTGACTGTATATGTGCAGGTCTATTTCTGTGTCTATATTCTCTTCTATTGGTCTATTTGTCCATCCTCACGCCATTACCACACTGTCTTATTTACTGTAGTTTTATAATATGTCTTGAAATCTGATAGTATATGTCTTCTAATTTTGTTCTTTGTCAAGTATGTCTTTGCTATTCTTGACCCTTTGAATTTTTGTATAAACTTTAGGATCAGCTTGTCAAGTTCCTCAAACCAGATCTCCCAGGATTTTGATAGAGCTTGTACCGAATCTATAGGTCAATGAGATGAGAACTGACATCTTAACAATATTGAACCTTCAAACCCACAAATATGGTGCATCTCTGAATTTATTTAGGTCTTATTTAATTTATCTCAGTATATTTAGTAGTTTTTTGTGTAGAAATCCTATATATCCTTTATTTGACTCATTTTTAAGCATTTGATATTTTTATTTCATTATATATTATATAATTAATTTTTAATTAAAATTGTTTGTTACTAGCATAAATGCAACTGACTTTTCTATATTGACTTTAGTAATTTCACTTTTTAGTTTATCTGTACTTTTTAATTTCTATGTAGAAATTATATATTCTGAAAGTAATGACAGTTTTATTTTTTCCTTTCTAATTTGTTTACCTTTTAAATCTTTTTCTAGGCATTTGTATTGACTAGAATCTCTAGTAAAATGTCTAAAACAATTGATAATATTCATCCTTGTCTCATTCCTGATCTTGGGGGAGAAGCTTTCAATATTTCATCATTAAATATTATGTTTACTATAGTTTTTTTATAGATAACTTATTATCAGATTAAAAAATACATATGTGTACCAAAACACACACAGAGGTGTTCATAGCAGCAGTGTTAATAAGAGCCAAAAACTAGAAACAAACTAGATGTTCATCAAGAGTAGAATGGACAGATAAGTGTGGCATAGCCATGCAGTGGAATACTAGACAGCAATATAAAAGGATCATCTACTACTATACTCAACAACATGGTGATTCTCACAGACATAATGTTCAGTGAAAGGACATGAATATTCATAATTCCTCATATTTGGGCAGATTTTTTTCCTGCATTGCAGCCATCTACAAGTTCCTGCCAATATGTTGACTAGAAGAACATGAGACATCAATGTGACCATTCATGTTTGAAAAAACTTCTTGGGGCCAGCCTGGTGCTGTAGTGGTTAAGTTTGCACACTCTGCTTTGGCAGCCCAGGGCTCATGGGTTCAGATCCTGGGCATGGACCTACACACCACTCATCAAGCCATGGTGGCAGCATCCCACCTACAAAATAGAGGAAGATTGGCAGAGATGTTAGCTCAGGGACAATCTTCCTCACCAAAAAAAAAAAAAAAAGGAAAGAAAATACTTCTTTATTGCCATGTCCCTCCATCTCAGTCCTGTCCCATCGTTTTATATTATGGTATACATCATCACCGTATCTTGTGGTAGACACACCCTAAGGTGATCCCCCAATGAGTCACACACTTGTATAATCCCTTCTCCTTGAGGGCAGGCAGAACCTGTGACTTGCTTCTAGCCAACAGAATATGGCAAAAGTGATAGGATAGCCACTCCCTTGAGTAGATTATGTTATAAAAGACTCCATATTCCTCTGAGAGAGAGATTCTCCTACAGGCTTTGCTGCCAGGTTGTGACAGAGCCACTTGGTCAGAAACTGCAGGTGGCCTCTAGGAGCTCATAGTGGCCCCAGAGCACAATCAGCAAGAAAACCAGATCTCAGTCCTACAACCACAAGGAGCTAAAATCTGCTAACAACCACATGAGCTGCCAACAAATACATAGGACCCTGAGCTCTAGAAAAGAACCCAGCCCTAGCCGATACCTTGATAACAGCTTTGTGAGACCCTGAGCAGGGTACCTAGCAAAGCTGTATCTGGATTCCTGACCCATAGAAGTTATACGATGATAAATGTATGTTGTCTTAAGGCACTACATTTGTGATAATTTGTCACAGCCATAGGTAACTAATAGAGTTCTGCTGACTGTCACTATATCTATCTTTTCACTCTGGAGAGAAGGATAGCTATGGACACAGAACCAGAGTCACCAATTGTTGAACCTGCTTTCAAGTGGACTAGTGGCCCTCTAAGTCTGGGGCACAGCTGTCATCCTGGGATCCCCCATAGTCCTATGACTCCCTTTGCCTTCTTATTCCCTTTTCCCATCTATTCCTCTTTCTTGGTTTTTTTCCTTCTTTTAGTAGCACACTTTCATCAATAGTTTTCTTAGAAATTATGTGTGGGAAACACATTTTTGAGATCTTGCATATCTAAGATGTATTCACTTCATACTTCTATTTGATTGGTAGTCGGGCTTGACATAGAATTCTAGTTTGGAAATAATTTTGAAGGCATTGCTCCAACAGATTTGCTGTTGAGATATCAGAAGAAATTCTGATTCTTGTCACTTTGTTTATCACCTGTTTCTTTCCCTCCTCCCTGGAGATATTTAAGATCCTTCCTTTGTCCCCAGTGTTCTGAATTCCCCAGTAATACGTCTTGGTGAAGATCTGTCTTTATCTGTTGTGCTGGACTCTCAGTGACTGTGTTTAATCTGGAAGCTCCTTCAGTCCAAAGGAACTGTCTTGAATCATAGCTTCCCCTTCATTTTCTCTGTTCTCTCTTTTAAGAGTTCCTATTATCTGGGTGTTGGACTAGTCTCCTGAGTGTGTAAGTGTTCCTTGAAATCCTAAAGAGCCTACCAAGCACATCCTACAATAGGCAGCATACAGCAAGGAGCCTAGATTAGAATTTCAGCTCAGATGCTTCTCATCCTCTACAGGTAGTTAGAAAAGATGCCACCTTCTGATTTTTACTGCATTTTTACTCCAGCTGGTCTTGCTTCTTCTGACAATTTCCTGGTTGTAGTGGCTTCTGAGCCCCCTTTCCTGCCTCACAAACCACTGAACTGCAAACAAAGTAAAACTCGGCAATTGCCTCTTGTGTTCCTGCTTTATTTTCCGCAATGTGTTTTCTGTCTAAGTGGTTGTTCCACTTTCTTCCTTTTATCATGTTTTTTAGAAGATTTGAGGACAAGCTGTTACATTAGGACTCTGAGTTGCAAGAGGTAGAAACCCACCTTGAGCTAGCCTGAGAAAAACACGAGGGGCGGGGAAGATTTATTGGGCAGATACAATCAAGTCACAGGAAATGCATTCTGCTGGACTTCAGAAACAACTGGACTGGAGGTGGATCACCATCTATATCATCTCCACTTCTTGTCTCTGCTTCTCTGGTGCCTTTATTCTTTTCTTTTGTCCACATGACAAAAAACATGGTCACTAACAGCTCCAGAGTTTTACATTTTGTAGCTTTAGTCCCTGGTGAGAGACCAACTCAGCTCTCCAAGTCCCAAATCTCAAAATCCTGGGAAATGACTTTGACCAGCCAAGTCCGAGTTAGGTGCCCATTCTTAGATCAATCAACTATAGACAGCAAGTCAGGGTCACAGCACAACGATGCTAACTGTATGGATGGTAGGTGCTGATGCTCGACAGGCAATCCCATAGATGTTCCTGAGAGTAAACCCTCTTTTCCAGATATAGGATATGGATGTTGTATGCTTACCAAACAGGCATCACTCTTCTCTGAGACACTGGGGCCAGATCCCTTATATGCTTAAATGACATTTTGGCATCCAGATACTACGGGGCACAAGGCACAGTTGGGGAATAGACAAACCACAGCAGGAACTGAGTTGAATCACTATTATCTAATTTCCAGATTCATAGTGAACACCAAGAAAAGTTTAGTAAATATTCCAGATGATGAGTATTCTTAGTAAAAAGCAAATACAAACATACAGATTTACCTCAATGGACTTGATGAGTAATTAACCTATCCCCAATTCACCAGGTAATTTCCAAGCTTCTGTTTCACTGGCTGTGTAGCCCTGACTCAAAAGGCCTGGAGAGAAAATAACGCCTATTCCTACGTGGATGGTAAGCTCCCTGAATACATTATAATTTTGTGTAGGACAAAGGAGAACTTCCAAAACTTTAACTCTGATGTTAATAAATCAGTAGGCATACGATTTAGTGTCAAACTTCTTTTACTCGTTTTAATTGGAATGCCAGGTTCTTAGGTCTTTTTGAATTCTTTTCAGGGTCTCCTGAGTCATTTAGTAGTTCACTCACCTTTTGCTCTGTTCTTTCTTCTTCTTCCAGCTATTGCTTTCTCTTTTTACTGCTGTCTCTCTTCAGCTTTTGGTTGAGATGGTTATCTACAGAAAAAAACAGAATTTCTTCTAAAGAAAGCAAAAATCTAACTTGCAGTTGTAAAAAGTACTTTACACTATTTTTGTATAATTACTTTCGTTTTCTGTAGTGGAGCAGCTGAGAAAAATTGCTCTAATTGTGTAATTTTCTGCAACTACTCTGGGACAAAAATCTTGGTAATTGGATTTTTTTTAAACTAACAAGTTGTCACAATTGGATAGTTCTTAAACTATTTGTGCTTATGCTTCAGAAATTTTCAGTGGATGTACAGAGTATTTTAAATGTTTTGCATCAGCTTGTGGTCTCAAATTTTATTTATTTAACTTCAGATTTTAAAATAGATTGACAACTCTGATTATACATTGTCTTCACTAAACAGACCTTTGCTAAGTTTTGTGGCACGTTCATCCCCACCCCACACTCTGCTGTTGCCATGAGAACCGAAATCCTGGCATGTGTAGCTCCGCCCCCAAGTGGCTCTGTCTCCCAGAGTGCTTTGGTGTTACTATGGAAATGCCTGCCTATTAATCTTGCTGTCCTTTGACTACCAAAGCACCTTTAACTGTCTCAAGCAATCAAGTGATGTTACCTACAGCAGGGAAAGGAAGGAGAAGGCTTCCCATTCTACAACTGCAGCACTGATTTTAATCAAGATTTAATCAAGGAGCAAAAGGAACTAGAGCTACTTTAGCAGCTCTCTTTTCAAAATACACAAAGCAAGATCCTTCTTGATGCATGGGCACATGCCCTTGCTCGTGCCCTTGCTTGAGACCTCTGAAAAAACATGCTATGTATTTTTAAAGCTACTTTTGTATTTAATATACGTTACAAAATAGCACAGTGGAATCAAAAGCACAAGTGGTCACTCATTTTTACTGATGACAAGAATGTAATGCTTACTACCAATTTTCTGAAGATTGTGTTTTTGGGAATAATCCTGAAACTGTCACCAAAAAATGTACCTGCTGACTTGGACAAAACCTTATCATCCTGTAGAACTTGATGGGTAGTAAACATGAGTCAAGAGAAAATTAGCTGATGAGTTAGAGATACTTTGCATCTTTCTTCCATTACTTTCAGGTTAAGCATCTATGAAATTTTGAATTTGACTGTTTAGTCATTTGCAAAAAGTGAAAATAGGACTTATTGGTAATTGTGGAAGTTTTCCAAGCATCAGGAAAAGAAGTATTCGGAAACAAATAAATCTTGGCCTGGCCACCCTGATTCTGAGGTGGTAGCTGTGGAAAGATTAGGCTGGCCCTGACAAATGATGTGCCTAATAGCTGTTTTTAGAACTAGGAAAACTTAAGCAGTAGATATTTACAGGGGTATCAAGTTGATGCCTGGAGCACAAAGAGAGGCTGCTTTTGCCCTGAAAATAATCAAATGGTATTGGAGTTAGATGAGGGAGGAGAAGGAAGAATCATGGTGGGGACATCAGCACAAGACACCAGACATGTCCCCTCTTTTCTAAAGACCCGCAGGAGCAGAGTGGTTGTGACTCTGGGCAATCTAAACAAGGCCACCTGATGCAAAAACACTTAAGTGAACGAATGAATGGACAAATATGGCACAAAATTTGAGGATATTTGTTTAAATGTCTGATAGGAAAGAAAGTATATCCCTAAGTCTATCACTTCTACAATGGTGAGGAAAGTGTTCCCTTAAAAAGCAGATGCTGGGGATAGATTAGAATGAGAGGAAAATAGAATCAGATTGGTAGGATTTTGCCCAAACAGTGAGAGAAAACATAGAATGACAACTTCCGGTGATTGAACATCACCCTAAGCTTCCAGTGACCTGATGGGTCCAGACTGAGTGCTGTGGTCTCCCTCAGTGGTATTTTTCCCACCCCCTCTGTACTAGTTTCCTAGGGCTGTCATAACAAGGCACTGCACACAGGGGCACACAGGGGGCTTAAAACAACAGAAATCTATTGTCTCCCAGTTCTAAAGGCTAGAAGTCCAAAGTCAACATACCAGCAGGGTCATATTCCCTCTGAAACCTGTAGGGAGAAAATCCTTTCACACCTCTTCTAGTTTCCGGCATTTGCCAGCCATCCTTGGTGTTCTTTGGCTTGGAGATGCATCACTCCAATCTCTGCCTTCATCATCACACGGCCATCTTCACTAGTCTGTCTTCATATTGTCTTCCCTCTGTGCATCCCTATGTCCAAATTTCTCTCCACTTATAAGGACACAGTCACATTGTATTAGGGGCCCACCCCACTGCAGTAGGACCTCACCTTAACTTAACTAATTACATCTTCAATGACTCTATTTCCAAATAAAACCACATTCCGAGGTACAGTGTAGTTAGGACATATCTTTTTGAGAACACAATACAACCCATAACACCTGCTCTCACAAATAGTATCAAGAAAGATACTCAGGAAAATTAGTGAATAATTATAAAGTCAGTTATTGGAAATCATCAATTTAGACCATGTGAACTCCGTCAGTTTGTTGGAGTACAAGTTAACGGAGTCATATTTATTAAAGTTCAATTTACTTGCTTTACATGAGACAAAGATAATGATGATGATGGTGATGATGATGGCAGCTAACACTTAACTGAATGCTCGTTACAAGCCAGGTGGTATTCTAAATACTTTATGTGTATTAATTCATTTAGTCCCTATGACCACCTCATGAGGCAGGTTTCTATTATTGTCCCCATTTTACAGATGAGGAAACTGAGGCACAGCAAGGTTAATTTAGTTGGTTTGGAGCAGAGCAGCCGGCAGAAATGCCACTGCAGCATCTCCATAAGTCTAGCCTCACCTTCTACTCTAAAGGCCTCAATATGATCACGCTGAAACCCGAAGCTTCTTGATTTAGAGAACAACTTTCACCCACCCAATCCCCCAAAGACAAATGCAGGAAGGAACTGCCTGGTTGGTCTTGTATATCTTTAAATCAGCCCCCATTTCCCACCTCATGTGAAAAGAAATGTGCATGTGCCTGCCCACATTGGTCTCCCTGGGAGGCAATACACCTGGCGTCTCTATTTGCACAGGCTAAACCTCGAATGCCATGTTATCTTCAGCATGTCTTTCTTATTTTTATGCCTGTACCATGGATACACTTAATATGAAGTTTTTTGGTATTTTTAGATATAGGAATATGAATTTCTTCCCCAATACAAAAAATAAATTTGGGGTCACCAGTCTAAGAACAATATACCAAAAAAAAGTGTGTATTATAATTATTTACCTAGATATGGGAGAGCCAGGGGAATTTAGAGCAATTAGGTATCAGTAGAAACAGATCTCATTCTCTTGGGATTTCTTGGCTAAAATAGAGGAGCATACTGATTGGACTTGTTTGTCCATCCATGTATTTAATTAGTTCCACCAGAAAACAATAAAACAAATTCTTTGTTGTATGCTTATCAGATCTTCAATGTCCTCATGTAACTTTATGTAAAAATAGCACCTTCAAAAATACAAAATTACAGGGGCCAGCCTGGTGGCATAGTGGTTAAGTTCGCGTGCTCTGCTTCGCCAGCCCAAGGTTTGCAGGCTCGGATCCCAGGCGTGGACCTACCTACCGCTTGTCAAGCCATGCTGTGGCGGCGTCCCATATAAAGTAGAGGAAAATAGGCATGGATGTTAACTCAGGGCCGGTCTTCCTCAACAAAAAAAGAGGAGGATTGGCAGGGGACATTAGCTAAGGGCTAATCTTCCTCACACACACACACAAAACAATTAAATTTTAAAAAATCTTAAAAAAAAATAAAACCACATGAATGCACTTGTCTCATCAGTGGAGCCTAAGTGTTAGGGACAGAAACCTATTGTGTAATGTAAACATTTTTCCATAAAATTTAAAAGCTTAACATTTCATGGGAAGTCAATAGCTAGGAAACAATAAGTAAGTTAATCAATTAAGCAGAAAGCTTAGATTAGAATCAATCTCACACCTTAGGTAGAGTTATAGAGGTTAGTGCCACTCTCCTTGTCTTGAGACATTCCACTCTGGAGAGAGTAGAAATGAAACCTGCTCTATGTGTGTTTGCCTTCCCTGCCCACTAACTGAGGACTTTTAGAATTCCTGATTTACCTCTATGGGATCCCACATAACATTGCCTCTGATGAAGAGACACATTTCGCAGCAAAGGATGTGTCAATGGTAAGGATGCATGACCACAGGGTCCACTTGCCCTATCAGAAACCAACTCATCCAGGAGCAGTAGATCTGATAGAATGTTGGAATGGCCTATTAAAGATAGGGGGCCGGCCCGGTGGCATAGTGGGTTAAGTTCACGTGCTTCGCTTTGGCGGCCCAGGGTTCACCAGTTTGGATCCTGGGTGCGGACCTATGCACTGCTCATGAAGCCATGCTGAGGCAGTGTCCCATATAGAGCAACTAGAAGGATATACAACTATGACATACAACTATCTACTGGAGCTTTGGGGAGAAAAAGAACAAAAGGAGGAAGATTGGCAACAGATGTTAGCTCAGGGCCAATCTTCCTCAAAAGATAAAAATAAAAAAGATTCACATAAGACAGCAGTTCAGAGATAAAACTCTTTAGGATGGGGAGCTCCCTCAGAGGCACTGAGCCAACAGCTGATACATGGTGCTACATCCCAATAACTAAAATATATGGGTCTAGGGAAGAAGGGATGGAAGTAAAATTGGCCCCTCTCACCATCACTCCCAGTAACTCACTTCAAATTTGTGCATCCCATTCTCACAACTTAGGTTCTGCTGGATTAGAGGTCCTGGTTCCCAGTAGGGCTACCCTTCCACCAGGGAACATGGTAAGGATTCCACTGAACCTGCAGCCACAACTGCCTCCTGGTCCTTCCAGGCTCTTCATGTCTGTGGGCCAGCAATCCAAGGAAGGAGTTACTATACTAGTGGGAGAAATCTTTCTTAATTATCTTGAGGCACTAGGGTAGCTGCTACATAATGGGGGCAGGGAGGAATATGCCTAGAACTCAGAAGATTCACTGAGGTGTCTCTTGGTGCTTCCATTCTTGATGATATGGTGAATGGGAACTTGTAGTCATCAAGGCCTAACAAGGGCACAGTAGCCAGGGAGTCAGACTCTCAGAGATAAAGGTCTGGGTTATTCCATCAGGCAAGTAAACCTAAAGCAGCAAGTGATGGCCAAGGGTAGAGGAAATCTAGAATGGGTGGTGGAGGAGGGAGATGATAAATATCAATTATAGTCTGGGGACAAGCTGCAGCTGCAGGTACTGTACTGGTTCTGCTAAATTTATTATATTGTTTTAATGAGATTGTGGCTGACCATGACCTTGAAGAGATCATGCCACATAGTGTCAGAATGGGCCTAATGTGGGACTTAAGCAGATCTGAGAGGGGAATACAGCAGGTAGTATGTCTGAGATTTCCTTCAAGTGATGCTTTGAAGAAACAGTGATCCACAGAATGTCCTTTTTTATTTTTGGTGAGGAAGACCAGCCCTGAGCTAACATCTGTTGCCAATCCTCCTCTTTTTGCTGAGGAAGACTGGCCCTGAGCCAGTAATCTGTGCCCATCTTCCTCTATTTTATATGTGGGACGCCTGTCACAGCATGTCTTGATGAGCAGTGTATAGCACCTGGTATCCGAACCCGCTGACCCCAGGCTGCCGAAGCGGAGTGCACGAACTTAACCACTACACTACCAGGCCAGCCCCCACAGAATGTACTTTTGAGAATGCTATTTTTTGCTTGTATTTGTTTTGTTGATTTAAAAGGTGTATCTCTAATGATCCAACTATCTGTATATTATACTACTGATAGACGCTTTTATTTTTATCTTCTGAGTTCCCCCCCCCTCCAAAAAAAGAGGAAAGAAAGGAGAAGAATTTTAAAGGTAGCAAAAATTCACTGCCAAAATTGATGTCCCACTGTGGGTCCTCAGTAAAGCTGAATAACTGCTTGAGTATATCTAGACACCACACTGCTTAAAGAATACTAGTGTCCACATTTTGAAAACAAACTCTCTCTGGCCTAGTAGAATATTATCATTTGGAACCTAGTGTTTTCTTAGAATGTGTTGCTACGTTTATACTCATTACAGGGATTACTCTAAAGTGATGGGGTCACTTGGCTGAAAAGCCAACCTTCCTCTAGTGAATTCTAATATTTAAAGAGATCAGCATGACCTTAAAGGATTGCAATGATATCTGTCTTTCATTTGAGATTTCTGTGTCTCAGAATAATTTAGCTTGTAAATACGAGCTTGCTTGATAAGGGTAGATTGAAAGATATATGCATTTGTTAAATATAGAACCAAAGATTCCCTTCTGAAAAAGGGAAAAAAGAAAAACTGTGAAAAAGGAAGAAAAGGAAAAGAACAGCTCCCTCCCTCTCTCTTCCTCTCTCTGTCTCTCATAACTTTAAATCACTCCATAGCAACTATATATGTGTGACTGTCGCTAGTCTTCATATTTCTCTGACTCAGAGCTTAGTGGTCTCGGTAACTGTGAGTTGTTTCCAGAACATTACTTCTTCATTTGGCTTTTCTGGCATCAAACTGCATGACATGTATCCATAAATATATTAATGTATCATTTTTTTAACTTTTGCTTTCTTCCTGGATATTAACTCCCTAATTTTTTCCAACTCCTTGCTCATAATAAATCCCAGAGCAATGCAATATATTACGTCTTCCACACAACTTAGAATTCACTGTTTCACATCTGTCACTTGAAGATAATCAGGATTCTTTCACAACAAAATGACTAAACAGTGTGTCCTGAAAGAAGTAAATGATGGATTTCTGCTCAAAACACAAAGAGAAAAGTATTGAAAACACTGCATCCAAGACAGTGTCAGAAAAGTAACATAAATTAAATCTCTACATACAAATAATATTTGTTTCATCCTACCTAATTTGCTCTAAATGCAGTAATATTCTTAAAGCCACCAATATGTTGACCCATTTCTTGGCCCAACTTCATTTTTCCAAGCCAATAGTAATAATGATGATAAAAATAATAGCTAGAGTTTATTGCATGCTCACTGTGCATCAAGCAGAGGCCCAAGTGCTCTGCACATATAATTACAATCCACCACTTCTCCCACCTCTGCACCTCCACCTTGGTCCAAGCCACCACTGTCTACAGCTTGGACTAGAAGAGCCTCCTAATTAGTTTCCTTGCTTTCATTCTCAGCTCTTTACAATTCATTCTCCACACAGCTGCTGGAGTGATCTTTTACAAAGTATCATAGAGCACATCACTTCCCTGCTTAAAATGCTTCCAAAGTCTCCCACTGTACTTCAAATCCATTCCAAGCTCCTCACTGTGACTTTCAAAGCCATACCTGCTGACCTCTAGGATTTCATCAGCCACACTGGCATTCTTCAGATGCATCAAGTCCATGCCTGCCTTGGGACTGTGGCACTAGTTACTCCCTCTGCCCTGATCTTCAGATCCTAAATGTCACCCCCTCAGAGAGGCATTCCATGATGACCCAGTCTAAACCAGCCATCCAGTCACTCTCTAGCCATTGCACCGTTCTATCTGAATTCTCTACATAGCACTCATCATGGTCTGATATCATCCTGTTTTCCTATTTGTTTGTCTGACTCCTTCCCCTGAAATATTTGCTCCTTGTCTGTCCTGTTCACCCTTCATAAATACGTGCTGGGTGAATAAATGAATGAATGAACAACCTTGTGAGCTAAGAACATTATACTAAGAGGAGAGGGGCATTATATTTAGACATGGAGAAACCAAGCCTTAGAAAGGGTGGGCAAGTTGCTGAGGCACAAGGCTTCTATGTGGTAAAACCTGAATCCTAACTCTCAATTTTGAGTAGGGAAGTTGATAGAAGAGGGTAGGTAGAGCAGGACAGACAGGCAGGCCATTGATCTCTATTGTAAAATTAAGAATAAAGTTGACTTATATCCACCAGATCTCTCTCTGGCAAAGACAACATCACCAGCCACCAAAACAGCACTGATTCACGGGGTAAAATGAAATATTCCAACAGTAGTATATTCAGTGCTTTCTACCTGGTGACAGAATCAAAAGGGATCCCTCTGAGCCCATTTTAAGGAAGGCTCTGCAGCAATGATTCTTATCTTTTGGGGGTCATAGACAACTTTGAGAATCTGATTTTTATCTGATTATTTCTAGGGAAAAAAGGACATTTTACATACTATTTCAGAAGGTCTTAAACTCAAAGTATAGTTCTGATATGGAAAGAACAGTTTAGTTTAGTTTAGTTTTTCTCTGCAGCATTTAAAGGAGTTTTTTGACCTAATCTTCTGGGCAGGGTAGACAGATATCTTCCCCTCCCTGGAGAAGCAATTGAGCAATGATAATGTTCTGAGGCTGAGCCTTCCATGACCTTAAAGAAGAGGAAGCTAGCTCTTGGTTTTTGATAATTAAGGGTCAGATTTAAAGGACCACCCAAGGTCTTATTGATGAATCCTTCATTCTTTCACTCAACAAATATTTGTGAGCTCCCACTATGTGATAGGCATTGTACTGGGCTCAGGGGATACAGGAAAGCAAGTTGCGGCCCTTGCCTTCATGGAACTCACAAACCCATAAGAAGGCAGGTTCACAAAAAGGCAACTTCACCCCAGAGCACAATAGAAATACCCCTCCCACTCTCTGCAGTAGGTGGTAAGTGGGCATCATTTAATCAGCAGTAGAGTAAGAGAATCCAAGTCATCAGACTTGGTCTGGCCAAAGGGTTTCTGGGTAAGGTCCATAAAACACATTTTCAAATACACTTTTTAGGTGTTGTTATGTGACACGCATGATTTACTTGAATTATACAGACCATCTGGAACCTATACTGCTGTCGGACTCAAAAGCTGTCTTCTGAAGGACTGGGAATAAGGCTGATGAAACTGCCTGGAACATTTTGATCTTACCTATTTTTGAGCTGCAGACGTTACATTTAATCAAAGCTAGAGGCACCTGGGACTTTGGGGAGAGGAGAATCCTTCTTTTAGCTAAAAGCACATTTACACTAAATATTTATAGTATAAATGTATAAACAGTTTATAGTATTCAGCCACATTCCCACTATTTAGCCTCCATAAATGTGAAAAGGGTAACATTGACTGAAGAATAAAATGCTGTGAAGGCACATAGAAGAGGCCCCTAAACCAAGGTTTGGGGGGCCAGAGAAGCCCACCTGAAAGATAAACAGGAGTTAGCCAGAGTTTTGAGCAGAAAGTGGTAGTGATACAGATTGTATCCAAGCAAATAGAAGAGCATGCGCAAGGGCACAGAGTCAAGAAAATATTCAAAATTCTGCAGTCTTCTTCTGCATTGGTGGACTGGCCTTTCATCTGGGCAATAACACTGGCTGAGCTTCTAAATTTCCTAATAGCTCATCTAGGATCTAATAGATACATCTTTTGTCTTCCCTTTGTCTGCCACATAGACAAATACTTTATATTCTCCCTAGTGTATAACCTCAAAATGTCTTCCTATTGTAGTACTGAAGATGCGGAATGAACCCTTCTCCTGCTAAAAGATAAAAAATACTTTGAGGGGGGTTGAGTTTCCTTGAATATCTAATAGGTTATGAATTCAGGGTGTTTATGTTCAAGAGCTTAATGCTTACTTATTAAGAGTTGATACCATTCTAGCTGTTTACATTGGCCAACCGCCATTTTAAAACACTGCTCTAGTGGAGTTTGAGGCACATTCAGATTGCTTCACTTTCCAGCCAGTTCCAATGCTTAAGTAATCCAGCAGCAAGCTGTGAGGAAGTCACCTCACATAGTCTCTGTCTATAATAGTAGTTACTACCATTGATTCAGCACGTTTCTCATGCCAGAAATTTTTCTGCGTATATATCTCATTTAATCCTCACGATAAGCCCATGCAGTGGGAATCCTTTTCCCTGTGATGCAGATGAGGAAACTGAAGCTCATAGACATTAAGTAACTTATCCAAGGTCACACAGCTGAACAGTGGCAGAATCTGACGTCTATGCTTTTAGTTACTGTTTTTTCCAGTAATGTGAGGTAATCACATTGATATGAGTTTAGATTGGTGTGAGTATCTCTCAAGGATCACCTCAAAAGAAATTTCTGAACATTGAGTATTACTAGGTGTTCCTTTTACTGGTATTAACTCATGTAAGAAAAGAGAAAAAAATTAAAGTTCAAAATTAAATTGTGGGATGAAATTACAATGATCCTTGTAGTTTCTTCTGGGTCTCAGTAAGTCCACGAAACATTCTGTAAGAAAATAATTCTGTTCCTTTTAAGAAATAAGACCATGTTACAAACAAAGCCTCATCTGCTGTGATCCAGGTTCAAAAAGGAAATCTATTCCTTTGGAACGTAGGAATGGACAATATGGAAGCAGCAGCGGCCTTGGGCTACACTGATGGAACGTACTTTTCCCCTGTAGGCTACCCTCTTCCCCACTAACCCCTGTTCTCCCTCGATCCTCCTGGTTCACAGCTCCTGTTAGGCTGCTCGGGGGTCTTTGACTGCAGTGCTCTGTCACCTCACTCACTGTTTTCTTTCCAAATCCCTTCCATCCTAAGAGGATCCAGCCCAAAAATCACCTTTCCAGTAAAATCCTCCTTATAGCCTCAGCCCACATTGAATGCTCCCTCCTCTGAACTCCTGAGGTACTTATTGTTTGTAACAATAATTAGGATCTACTTATTGTATTGCGCGTGTCTCTCCACGAGACTGTAAAGGCCCTGAAGGCAGGATCCGGGTTTTCACTCCCTCGTGTCCACAGCTTTGTTACCTGATGCCGCGCTGATCACACTCCGGCTTCTCAATAAGTGCTCCTTGATTTAACTGAACCTTTATCTGCCTCGGCTCCTTACTCAGATCATAAAATGCAAGCTCTTTGAGGCTAGGATTGGGTCTCTTTATGGTTGGTAATGCTTTATACTACAGAGATTCAATGGGTAGCCAACAAAAATTTGGTCATGAATTTACAGTGGGAGTTCAACCTGTAATCAGGATTATTAGCATAAGGATTTCCATTTTATGTAAAAATTATTTTCTTTTTATAAAAATATAATAATAACAATAACTATAACAATTTATATGCACTCTACAAAAATAATGGAAGGAATTAATAGTTCTCTCTAGTGGCAGAATTATGGGTAATCATTTTTCTTTTTGTTTTTCTATATTTTTATATTAAATATACTCAAATTTTCTGTAATGAATAGGCATACTTAAATAATTAGAATAAATTATGTTAAAAAGTTGAAAAATCTAAATCAGCCGGTTAACATCAAAAACTTCAAAAGATTCTGTCCCACTCCAGATGTCATTGCCTTCTGTTGGGAGAAGTTCAACTTCAGAGGGCTCTTCATTCTGTTCAACTACTAATGACGCACAACAATTTTCGCCTGAGGACTTTACACATCTCTTTATTGTCCTTTCTCCTTGGTGACTAGTGCCCAGCACCTCTTGAATTCCTTCAAATTTTACTGTGCTAGAAAAAGGAAAGTCAAGTGAATCAAATGTGTCACTTTCAAATTGGACAATTTTGCAAATAGATTACTGATGCAGAGCTGAATATATCAAACATATCTAATGACACTTTTGTCCAAGGCTACAGGCTTTCCAAGTTGATGAATGCAGCAACTAAAGTTGACACTGAAATGAGCTGGATAATTTTAAAAGCAAACCAAAGATTAAAATAGGAGAAGTGGGCATCCAGAAAATATCAAGAACAAATAAGTTTGCAGTGTTTGTTATTGTTGTGGTTAAGTGCGCTGTTGTTGTCATTATGGTTACCATTTGTCATTAACAGTGATGAATAGCATTATTTAACTTTCCTTGCAAAGTGCTTTTCTATCTCTTTTGCTAAGTGTAATTTCTATCATCAGAGGAGAAAAGTCAGAGCTAATGTATGTCAGCACGAGCTGAGACGTGCTCTTGTAATGTTCACTGTACTTGTAACTTAAGGTCCTAGTTCTTCACCAACTAAGTTACAAAATAAGGTCATATTTCTTTTCATGTCCTAGCTATGGTGACTCTAGGCTCTCAAATGCCCACAATGAAAGAAAGCTAGAACTTTCTGTAGGTCTTCCCCGTAACGTCTAGGATTCTTTAGAACATTTGTATATGTTTTACACGTCAGTCCGAGTGGTTAGTTGTCCCTTTTCCCACTTTGCCCTCTAAACCCTACAATACCAGCGCTTTCATGTCTCCTTGTGTCTTCACAGAATGGACTCCCCCAAACTGCCCACTGTGCAGATTTGATCTAAGCATGGACACTGTTCTCTCCGATTGCCTTAAAGATGCAGCTAAGATTAGTCAGTGGTGTTGGCCAAAGACATAGTGAAAGTTTGGCATGTAGAGAAGTGAGCACTAAGAATGACCTGCTCTTCCACTACTGTTGTCACTCTGAGAGCTTACAAACCCTAAAGCCAACTTCAGAGTCCCTGCCTTACTCTCAGGTGTTTCCAGCGTAACAGTGAGATGGACGCATCTTGTACTCTCCTTTCCAACACCTTTGATGGGAAACTCTAGACCATTTACCCCATAGTCATGGGCTCCTAATCCTCTGGCCCAGATAGTAAAAATGGTCCTTTCCTCCCCAAAATTCAAGGCCCATTCTTCTTCCACCAGCATGACTGAGAGTGGAAACAGCCAGGACCTTCAGGGGAAATCCTTCACACCCACTCACAGGTTGAAATCCAACCTCCATGGCCCAGTTGGGGCTATCACAATACAGACAGTGCCCTTCCCAAAGTCTGGGTTGTTCATGCTTGATTAACTCTGTAGCAGATACTCCAAATTCCTTTTCCTCTTCCTCTTCCTGAGCACACAAGAAGATAACATTTCCCAGACTCTCTTGCAGATAGGCTGTAACCATACATCTAGTCTGGCCAATGGGCTACAAGTGTGATCTACTAGGATGAGACAGTGAAAAGTCCTTGTACAACCTTCCATCTACCTTTTACTCTGCCACAGTGGTCACAGAAATTAAGTTTTCCAGATGCAAATGGCCTGGATGCTTGAGTCACTTCCTGTAAGGGAGTCGCCCTAGAGGTGCTACTATTGCATAGTCAGTTTGCTGCGTTCAAAGACACACAGTGAGAAAAGAGACATGTTTCCTGCCCTCAGGATCTTAAGAATTATTTCATGCTAAGGAGTTTGGAATTCATCTTAAGAGCAACCTCAAGAGCTTGAAGGATTTTAAGCAAGAACGTACCATGATACAATACTCTTCGTAGAAAGATCTCTGTAAAAGACATGTGAGAAAAATATTTGAGGAGAAAGACTAGAGGCAGTAATCAAGGGAAGAGCTGGTGATGGCCTGAACTAGTGTGGTGGCAGCAAAAATAAATGGAGATTGGAGATGCAGCAGGAGCAGAGAGGAATGAATGGATGTAATAGGTACAATCCACATGCATGTGAAATTTAAATTCCTGTTAAGTATTTTTTTCAGAAGACTGATTTATAGAAATTTCTATCCATTTTTACAATTTACAAGTAATGTTTCAAAATAACTAAAAAAAAAACAGCCTTAGCCTTACATCGGTACCATAGCTCTCTCAGCAGCATGAGGACCCTGGTGAGGACTGCTCTCTAGCGTTCAGAATCATCTGCTAGACTCTTCCTTCTTCACAGCTTAGGCAGATCCCCGCCTCTGATACAGAAGAGCCTGCAAACTCAAAATGGTGGGAAGACCTGCATGGGGGCTATCACGAATTGCATGGTCTTAAAAGAGAAAAACTATCTTCAATTCTCTCTTTCGCTCTTCTTTCTTATTAAACAAAAGGCCTCTATCTCTTTGCATCACCAAGCACAGCTCTCACCTTAACCCCTATCCTTCCCCAGAACATCCATGTAGTAAGTTCCCTCTGGCCTCATGACGGAAGTTGACTCAGATGTCAAAGCCTCTGATTCAGAGGAGTCTGAGGATTCACCACTTCTCATTTCAGCTTCCCTCACCTGTCCTCACCTTCTTTGGATAACCGAGTCCCTCCTCTCCCTCCTTTATCACACCAGCAAACCCCAGCCTTTCTATTACGCAGTCACTATACTTAAATAGGTCTTTAAAATTAACTCCTTTCTGAGATACCATTGTTTTGTTTTATTTCTCTTTTCTAAATAATTTATGAAGTAGGCTCACGGAAAGTAAAATGTACAGTTACTTTCTAAAGTTTACTTTGTAATATTTTTAGCCATTAATTACTTTTTCATTTTGATTTTGGAGATGGAAATCCACTATGGATGAGACAGTAGTTGATTAGGAAACTTGCAGAAAAGCATGAGGAGAGACTGAGAGCAAAACAGTAAGACCACACATTTTCTTCATCACCCCGTGGTCAGAAAGGGTGTATTTCAGGCCAAGGTTGAAGACAAATCTTAAGACCCCTGTTTTCACTCTGTTGGTCATGTAGCAGACACTTCTGATGCTCCAAGCTGCATTCCATCTGCCCATTTCTGACTTCAACCACAGCCATGGTAGACAGTTCCCGTGGGAGGCAGACTCACCTCACCCTGCCAACACCCTCCCTCAGTGTGCTGCGCATCCTTCCTCTTTCTGCCTCAGGGCCTTCTCCAACACCCCCAGAGCCTGTTCAGCCTCATAACCCATGTGAGCCTAGGGTTAACCTCTCTGGAGACTACCTTCAACCATAGGAGACAGGAGCTGGTGGATAAACGCCCCAATGGCCTATCCTGCACATGGACAGTTCTAGGAGGCATTCTAGATGCCTCTCAGAAGAATTGTGTCCCACTGACCACCATGGCGATCTCAATAATACATAGCTTTATCGGCTTTTCATCCTGCCCTCTCTCGCTCCCCTTGCTGTTGTTTCTGGTGTCTGTAACTTCACTCTGGGGTTCTGCTTTGATGGGGAACCCACATCAAGAAAGCTGACTTGCTTGTTTTTAAGAATTAAGGGCCTTAACAGGGGAATTGGTGATTTTAGGAGGTATCATCAACAGAGTTGACTGAGTGATTAGATTGGAAAGGGGAACGGCTTGGGAAGGGAGGAACAAAACGTAGCACCCCATCAACAATATCAGTTATCATCGTACAGTCTAGGCAGTTCCTAACCACTTCGCTCAGCTTATCTGCACTCCTCATGTGTAAAGGCTGGCCCCAGGCAGGGTGCTAGAGAGAGTAAGACATATCCCTTCTTGATGCTGTTAGGGGGTCCCCACTCTCCATCCTCTCCTCCCAATTCCATTGCAGAACATTCAAGGACCATCTCAAAAGTCCTGTATCTAGCTCTTCACTTGGCTTGAGAAGTTCTGGTGATACTGAGGGAGGAGAGAACGGAAAGGAGAAAGACCGGGAGCAGGGTAGAGAGGAAAGAGAAAGAGAAGGGAAGGAAGTGGAGAGGATTAGGATGGGAGGAGGGGGGGGGGGAATAAAGGGCTATCAGATCGCTGTGCCCTCTGCACCACAGATCCTAAGTCATTCCTGGTGCTTCTCCCCACCAGTTTCATTTCTCTTGGAAATGCATGTCTCAAAGATTTTCCTACCAGTGAAGATAAGGGAATGTCAGAGATAAACAGGTTCCCTCCTATGCCAGTCCAACTTTTCATTTTCATTTACATATTGGGGTTAAAAAGTAGATGCCAATATGACTTGAAAAAGGAGAACACATGTTGACCTTCTATTGGAGGTAAGGGAAGATTTGAAATAGTAAATAATACAATCAGAATCAGTACCATTGGGTGGGAAAGAGAAAGCCATTTAGAGATAGTATGGTGACCTTTGTTAAACTAGTCACAGAAATGTCAAATATTCTTAACACAATAGGGCTGGGGGTTATGGTTTTAAAATGAAAAAGGTCAAAGTCATGCTAACAAAGAAAATATGCTTTCTTCATGTGAGACAAAACAGTATGGACATCAAAGACACCAATGCTAGGCTTGAAGGGTTGGGCTGGATTCTTAGGAAAACCAGTGAGGAAACTCATGCTCATGGGAAAACTAAACTGGAACTAGAGCACCCTCAATTCACGGAACAGGAACCAACATCCCAACCTTGTGCAGTTGACGATGACCAAACGAAGAAGAGATGACATTTCCATCCAACCAAAGGCAGAGGCTCTCAATTGTGAGACACAAGAGGTGTCAGACAGGACAGGCCTGAAAATTCTCCTCCTATGTGGAAGGGGGTTCAAATTGACCCAGGAAAGTGCTGGAGGCACTGAACTAGGAATTACAAAGAGAGAGCTATGTGGAAAGGAAGAGAGAGCTGGGGAGAGAGAGAGAGCATCCAGAGACCTAACTCTACGGGTCCTTCCATTGCACAGTATGAAAGGATAGATTAAGTTACCACCTCCCATCCTCCCACACTGTGCTGGGTTTTGAGATCTATGTGGGCTTTAAAAGAAGATTTTACACCTCTCTCATAGAGTGAGTTGTGTTGGTCTGTAAAGCCGGGGCAGAGGCTCTGGTGGAGACAGAACTGGAAGGCATCAGCCTCTCTCGTGCATTCCTAAGTCAGGTCTCCGGTTCACAGTAGCGGTGCCAGGGTCTCTGCTAGCCATTCCAGAGCCTTTGTGCAAACTAGAAAAAGGCACCTTGCTTTTTCACAGATAGCTGAGCCAACTGAAAAAGGTGTTTTTACTGGATAAAGAGGGCACCCTTTCTTCCAGCAGACAAATGCCAGAGCTCACAGCTTGTGAGCAGATTACGGGCTAGATTTTAGCCTCCGCTCACCCCCTTAGGCCAGGGCATTTATGCAGAACACAAATAGCACAACACTGTCGCTCTGAGCCCGGTAGGGATTCATGTTCAGCAGCATCCCCATCCCTCCATTCATACACTAGGGAAGAGACAGCAAGGGAACCAGCGGAGACAGGGAAGGACGAGCCCCTCCCACCACCATGACCCATGGACCCTGACTGATGCTATGACTGGGATGGGAGTGAGCTGCTCCTGCCTTTCAGAGAAACACATACGAGGTACAGGTGCAGCGCGTGTCGGAGGAGATAAACCAGACTGGACCTGAGAGAGAAAGGAGAGGAGAAGAAACGTGGAGGAAGGAGAGCTCACGTGGGAGTGCGGGAAGGCAGGAGCGCAGACGCAGAAGCTCCGGCCCGGCCAAGGGGAGCCAAGGGGCGGGGCGACAGGGCTTCTGTCCTCCCCTCGCTCTGCTCTGTTCTGCTTTGCTCCCGCCCCAACCGCGTCCCATCCCGGCGGAGGGGTGAGGCTGGAAGCGAGGGAGGGGCCCAGGCTACCGTGGAAAGGGAAATTCAATCCCGAGGGGTAGATAAAAATAAAAATGCATAATAAAAATTTTTAAATAATAAAATAAAAAGGGTTTCTTAATTTTAAAGAAAAAAAATCTCAAGAGGTAGGAGCGGAAAGGGAAAGGGCTCCCCTTGGCGTCCGGGCCCTGACAACGCTGCCACTGCGCCTGTCAGTCGCCGCCATTGTCCTGTCCTGTCCTTTCCTGTAGGCAGGTTGTGCTTGATAAGGACCACAGTTCTAAACACTTTCAATTTTAAAAAGAGGCATCACTAACCCAAAAGGTGGCTGGTACTGTAGTGATAAAAACTTGGAAGACAGCTGAATGTGCACGCATCCTATGACATAACCTGGAAAGTTTTTTAAAAAACCAATTTCATGACAGTTTGTGTACTTGTCATTTTTCTCTCTTCATAAAAGCAAAATACAGGCCTCAAAAAGGGTAATGACTTTAATTATATGAGTTCTGTATAAAAGTGAGTTTCTTGTACATATGCAGATTTTAGGAATTCTGATAAATTAGGGAATGATTATTCAGTTTTCCTTTTTTTTGCTTTGCGGGGGAGGAGGGAACATGGGATTCCTTTAGATATTGACTGAATCATAATTAAAATATATTTTAAAAATTTATATTTATGAATAACTTTTCAGGAATGTATTTTCTGAAGAAGGTGCAGAAGCAAAATGTTCCTGGGTACAGCTCATCTAGAGAAATGTGGACCAGTTTCAGCAGAAAAGATAACACAGAAGGAAGATTGCATCTGACTTCTGCATTTAGGTGCAAGCGAACTTTCAGTTGACTTTTCTTCCTTTTTGATAGGTCTGGGTTAAAATACGGAGAAGTGCTCAGCCAGTGAGTCTGGATGGCCTGAAGATGGTCATTCCACATATAGAGTGTTTATCCAACCAACTTTTGTTGAGCACCTGTACATACAGGTTCTACAACACGAATAAGATCTACCCTCAAGAAACGACCGTCTAATCAAGGAGTTAGCCTTAAAAAAAAATAATTACAGCACCTTCCAGTAAGACCATTTCTAGAGGTACAATGTAGAGTAGTAGTGTATCAGTCATAGTGTTTTTGGCTACAAATAGGAGAAAACCTAACTAAGAAAGCCTTAAATGATAGGAAATTTATTATCTCATCAAAAAGAAGTTCAGGGTAGGCTAGTTCAGTGACTCAAGAACTCATCAAAAACTCATTATTTTTACCTTTCCATTTGGTCATTCTCAGCATGCTAACTATCGTCCTTATGGTTGACACTAATTGTCACAAGATTGCTGCCACAGCTCCAGGCATCATATCCTCACACAACTGCACTCACATAGAAGCAGGAAAAGAACAGCTTCTCTTAACATGTCTTTCTTTTAATAAGAAAGGAAAATTGTTCCAGAAGTCCCTCAACAGACTTCCCCTCAAGTCTCATTGGCCAGAACCGTATGTCAAGTCCATTCTTAAACTAATCACTTGGGGAGAAATTTGAGTCTCTGCTTAATTCCCACCAATGTGCTACCTTTGGGAGCACTTTGGCTCCAATCCAGACCCTCTTTCTCTTCATGGCTCAGCCAAGAACCACGTCTGTCTTCCATCTCAAAGAGGCAGCAGGTGCTGTCATCCCATCTAGGCTAATCATTGGCTGAGGGACCTAAACCATAGTTGAGACTCCACCTCAAATTTGTCCACTGCAGAAGAGTGTAAATTGTTTTCTTTTTAAGTACTGAGGTAATCAACAATGACCTTAAAGATTTTTTTTAACTTCACACAAACCTCAGTACCTCTCAAATAGTTGAGAGGTGGCAATAGACAGCAACGACAACAACAAAAGAAGTCGACAATGATATGACAGTGGACATTTGGTGACACTGTCATTGACCTTCTTTAGAGAAACGTGGGCTCCTAGGAAGGCAGGACAACCCAGGGCTCGCCGAGCCGGGCTAGTGCTGAGGAAGAGCCTGTCAGAAAAAAAAGAGAAAGTAAAAGTCACACCAAGTCTTCACGCTGTTCCTCTTGAATAGAAAATGGTGCAAAGATGAAAACAGAGGAGGCGCCTGGCAAAGCCTCGTCACCCACAGCCCCGCTAAACAGAAAGCACAGAGACTCACCACAGGGCAACTCCATAAAGTCCCTCTGGATGCCATTTTGCTAATTGTGTTTGCTATGACACCAGGCACCGCTTAGCTGGGCTCCCAGAGTGTCTCCATAATGGCAATCCCTTGCCAGGAGCGAGAGTGATTTTTGTTTGATATCCATACAAAGCAGAAGCAAATGAATTACCATAATGAGAAGCCACGTAATGATGTGGAGATGTACAAACTGCCATTGTGTTTAAGAACAACAAAGCCTTCCCTTTTGAATTAAATTTGCAGCAAGGTTCTTATTGAAGCATCATCGTACTGAAACCAAGTTGTTTAAAACAAAACACTCCAAAATATTTCAGGCCTATGATGACTGGAAAGGTTGTTAGGAGAATTTTTTCCTTCAATTTTCATTCTTAGTAAAATCAACTTCGTTGTAGCGCTACACAGCTGCGATTTGTGAAGTAAATGGCAAAGCTAAATGTGCCGAAACCCCACATGGTCCCTGAGCAACAAAGGGAGGGACGGCAAATGTTACAGTGTTATTGACAACACTGGGGACGCTTGTGTAAGCATCTGCTTCATAAAGGGAGAAAAACCTACATTACAAACAAAAGGAGGTCTGCCAGCTCAAATTCTGGCTTTGATTTGAATTTTCACTTGTTAGAACAAATATTTCCTCCCTTTCCCTTTTCCCTCCAAAATAAAAAAATTCTCTGACTTGCATCCTGGAAACCTCCCTATAACTGACTCTTCCATTCTGTTTTTCTTTCTCTAAAATTGCTTCGTATACTTTCTGGCATTTACCTGTTTCCCGCCACTTGATTTTCAACAGTGGGTGAAGATAGCACTGATTAATGTGGCATTAATTTACACTTGTCTCCATGATCATCATGAGGGTCTTGTCCTCTTACACTGAGTCCGATGTGTGAAAGGAGTCTGTCCTTCCCCCACCTTGGCCCACCTCAATGCTTTCCCTGCTACCATTTATGTCCGTTTATAATAGGACATTCTGGTTTCATTTATGGACAAACCCAGAGACAGACCATGGCTTGCATTAGATTGAGCTAGACTTGGCAAAATCTGAAGAGGAATCTTATGGGACTAGAAGTCAGGCACCTCAGGTCCTAGGTCCAGCTCACCACCAAATGTGATGGAGGGAAGTCAGCTTCTTTGTGTCTGTCTCAGTTTTCCCAACTGTAAAACAGACGTAATATCTGCTCCATCCATGTCATAGGATGGTCTAGAGAATAAAATCATATTCCAGTGTATTGTAAACTCTTATTACAAGGTTCATGAGAGACAACAGGAGCTCTTTTAGTAAGCCCAAAACACATCCAGAGAATCATATAATTTATAAGGATCTATATTTTGGGTTTTGTCATTTTATCAACCAACAAATATTTATTGAGCTCCTATTTGATGCAGGGCACAATCCTCAGTGCTGTGGAAATATATATATCATGATGCCTGCCCTGAAGGAGGTTATAAACAAGGCACGCCCGTATAAAAAGATGATTGGAGATCGAGTCCATACGTAAGTACCAAATGGGAGACAGTATAACACCGTGATTGAGAGTACAGGCTTGGGCATCACGCCTTCTGGGTCTGAATCCTGGCTCTGCCACTGACTAGCCATGTGTCCTTGGGCAAGTTACTTAACCTCTCTATGCCTCAGTTTTCTTATCTGCGAAATGGGGATAAGAACAGTGCCTACATTATAAGCTTGTTGTGAGGAGTACGTGTGTTACTATATCAATAATTCTCAAAACAGTGCCTGGCATATACATAGGACACACTTAATAAATGTTAGCTGAACACAATGATAGCTTGTGGTACAATAACCAAGAGGGAGAGAGAGCACTAAAGATTATGGTCGAGTGGCTCAGGCGTCCTGATCTGGGGTTGAAGGTTGGGAAGGCTCAGGGGAGGTGGAGGGAAGGGATGAGGGACTAGACAGGAGAAGCATTCCAGACAGTTCAAAAAGCCTGTAGAATGAGGAGAAGGGTCAGAGTTTCCAAGTGGAAACACTGTGGGGTGGGGTGGGGGGCTGTAAGTAGGTGTCTAGACGGAATAGGAGCTCATCGCCACCTGCATCTCCAGGGCCAAAAGCTGCAGTAAGCAAAGGGACCATATTTCAAAGCTGCCAGCAGACTTTCTGTTTCTCTGCTGACAACGGTTTGAATTTACCTTTGAAAGTATATTGCTTTTGTGTTGTGGGGGGAAAAACAAGGCACTTTAATGGGCTTTGGGGTCCTACAAAGATAAATCCAAATATACTATTTCTGAAACTGTTTCTTCACAATGGCATGCTAAACTGCTTTGCACAATAATGTTAAGGCCATCACATCGGGCTTGCAGGAAATTCACAGGATTCCACCTAGAGACACCTGGAGAGGGAAGGAGAGAGGGACACAGGGAGAGAGTGAAGAACTAGTTAGAAAGTGTGGACACTTCTGCCTCAGGAGTGGTAGGAACTGAGATCCTGCTTTTCTCTCCATGGTTTCCAGTCCCTGTGCTTAAGCGGTATGAGCATCTCACAATGGTAAATGGAATTCTGAAGTTAAAATAAACCTTAAACCCAGAACAGCTACTTCATCTGGTGTTCTGCTGAGAAAATGGTGACCTATTCCAAATTTGAAGGCCCAGCCAAGCCCTGCTGGGCTTACTGAGAAATGCGTGTCCGTCTACAGTGTGGCTCTCCTCCAGTGGTTTCCAAAGTTAATTTCTTGCAGAAATTTTGCCTGACACACTAACTTTAGAACCTAATCCCCAGGAAAGATCCGGCTCCACTGTACAAAAGATTGTGTTTATCGTGGGCAGAATTACGTTTATGGGAGAGAGGGGCTAGTGGAGACCAGGTATGAGGAGAATATGGGCCTTATTCAGCCCTCTCTTTTGGGGCCTCATGTACTGTGGCCTGAACTTTAGGTAAGGAAGACAGCTGAAGTCTGTCTTCATGAAGGGAGATAATGAGGCCCCTGCAAAACGGTGGCTGACCAGGAGCTGAGGAGAGACCCAGTCTCTGGACTCCAGAAGGATTCGTATCTAGTATTCAAAGTTAAGGGGTGGGGGAGTCTATATTATAATTTCTTCTGCTATCCCTTACTTTTCAGTGGAATATTTGTTTTTAATCATGAGGCATGATCTAGGCTATGCTTTGAGCCAAGTGGTAAAGAGTCTCAGAAAGCGAAATGTAGTAGTAGCCTAGAAAAGCCAGAGTCAAGAAGACTGGAGCATCCATGAGGAACAGAATAGCTGACTGGGTCTCTGGTGCCGTAGCCCATGGTCAGAAATCTTTCCACCGAAAATATTCTGCTTCAGTTAATACCTGTCCTCTGCAAGCATATGTAAAACAAACGTCACTGTATTATTCTTGAGCAAAGCAATCAGGAAATTCCTCTCAGAGGCAGCAGGACTGGGCTCTGAGTAAGGGTGTTCCCTTTCCAGTGGGATGCCTTTCAGGACCACCCAGAGCCTGCCTTGTCATCCCACAGCACCCCAGTGTGTCCCCTCTCACTGCACAGGCCACTCATTATTGTAACCGCCATTTTATTCCTGGGAAGGAAGAACCAAAGTGAGAGACACTGTGATTAAGAGACAGGACTTGGTTGCTGATGGGATGACTACAGAGAAACCATATTTTGCTTTTTGCTTTCCTATTTTGCTTCCTTATCCACCCCCCCCAACTCCATCTCAGTGAAATCTGTCATTATGTCCGTGCTCAGATTTCACACGTCAACAAAAAAAAATTAGAACTACTTTATAGACATTGGTCCTACCGTGCCAGGCAATTGGCAAGAAGTTATAAGAGTATGCAGTCTCTACTTGCTGTTTATTGCAGAACAGCACATGCCTGGAGACCATGTCATCAAGCGGATCACTGAAAAGCAAATTACATTTTCCCACAGGAACGATGTTACAATTAGAGGCTGTATTCCTGACAAAGGACTTGGCTCCATGTAAATAGTAGACACGAACAAAAATATTTCACAAAAGCAAACATTCAAGAACTATAAATCCTTATAATTGTTTAGAATAATAAAATTTTCTTCAGGTATTATAAATCAGGCAGGATTAGAGGGAGTACACATTGATTACTCAGGGACTCCAATGTACCATAAAGTGTACCTTAGAACCTGAAACTAACTTTAATATAGTCATCACACACTTAATTAACAAAGGGAAGGCAGTGAAGTACCATGGTTACATGTGGCATTGGGTGTTAGGAGATCTAAACTACACACTTGCCCTCTAGACTGTGAGCGCTATGAGGCCAGAGGCTGGACCTGCCTGTAGTAGGTCAAAATCATTTTTTTCTTAATTTATTTTTGTGTGTGTATGAGGAAGACCAGCCCTGAGCTAACATCCGTTGTCAATCCTCCTCTTTTTGCCGAGGAAGACTGGCCCTGGGCTAACATCCGTGCCCATCTTCCTCTACTTTATATGGGATGCCGCCACGGCATGGCTGACAAGCCGTGCGTTGGCAGGTGCCCTGGATCCGAACCCGCGAACCCCAGGCTGCCCAAGAGTGAACTAAACTGCTGGGCCACCGGGCCGGCCCCCAAAATCATTTTTATTAGGAACAGCCCATGCCTGGGTTGTCACTTTGAGTAAGTAAATCACTTTCTCTGGGTTTTTGTCTCTTCATATGTAAAACAAAGAAACTAAACTGTAAAGTCTCTAAGGTCCTCACTAGCTCCAAAATTCTAGGACTGCCATTTTGCTCTCTTAGAATTCAAAAGAGTTTCTGGGTGTTGTCAGCTGTTACTTTGGTGAACCTCAATATGACCCTCTAGTATTTATACCCTTGTGTAGTCGCCAACCACCTTCTGGGCTTGATCGTGTGAATGGCTTTGGCCAATGGGACTTTAGCAAGCAAGACACAATGGAGGCTTAATAAGTGCTTGCAAACTGGGGCTTGTTCCCTTGGAATACTCCCTCTTGGAATCCAGGTACCATGCTGTGAAGAGTCCAAGACCCATGGAGAGGCCACATGGAGGGAAACCAGGGCATTCTGGTAGACTGTCCCGCCAAGCTCCCAACCAACCGCCAGCACCAATTGCTAGTGATGAGTAAGTATCTTTACAGCCCAGTTGAGCCCCCAGATGACAGCAGCCCCAGCTGACATCATGTAGAGCAGAAGAACCTCCCATCTGAGCCCAGGCAACCCATGAAGTTGTGAAAGATAATAAAACTAGTGTTGTTTTAAGGCACCATGTTTTGGGGTGGTTCATTATGCAGCAATAGCTAATTGAAACACTAGGACATGACTTAAAAGGCTTTGGGCATTTGTAAAAACAAACTGTCCAAAGAAGATTGAATAATGTCTGTTTTAATCCATATGAATTTTCCTATACTAAGAAACATTTAAAATATTCCAATTATCTTAAAATTGACCCAAAATACTGTAGTAGTGTTCAATAAATATTTGTAGTAGATAAAGATTTTTCCTCTTCCTGAAAAATATTTTTCCTCTTTACCTTCTCTCGAGAAAGTGGAGTTGTTCAAATGCACAATCAAATAAAGGTCACAAGGAAATGATATGTGCTGTTCAGTCATTCTGCTTGACACTTTGTTGATAGCTCTCAGAACATTCCCTCACTCCTGATAATCCATAAAAACAATTATCAAGCAAAGAAATGACTTTAAAGTAAGAGTGTAGCAAGGTGTCTGGCAAGACAGAACTTTACTTTTTCCTGATAGAGAAACTTGACTTTCAGCCTGAAAGAAGTGGGCAAATTTGTATGAGACCATAGGTTTTCTTAAAGTACAAAGATGAGACACCCCCCCCAACCATTCTCCAGGAAATTCAAAATTATTGAGATCTATCAGGGGTGCCCCTGAGCAAGGTTCAGTGACAAAGACAGGGAGACTACCGAAACGAAATCAGCATGGGGAGTGGAAAGAGACTGAGTCCGTGGGCCATCCCCCATATGAAGTCAGGCAGTCAGACGGTGGTTCTGGACCTATATTGTACTCCATGGAATTGGCTTTGTGGGTGAAAAGAAAAGCCTGTCAGATTGGGCCACCTGCTCAACTTTGATGTGAAATTCCTCTGGTCAGTCACTAATAAGGGGTGGAGGATGCTCTCTCCTCAGACCTTCACGATCCAGCCTGGGGGCAGGACTGCACTGGTGCTGGAGGCATCAGCCACTTACCTCAGACTCTGCCACACTGTCATCCCAGGAACAATGAGTTGAGAGGCCTTTTGACTTCCCAGGTTTTGTTGTCACCAGGTCTGCAATTTGGTGATGCATTAACCCAAGTGGAGACAAGTTTCTGGCAGCAGTGACAATACGCTCTCACTCTTAGGGGGCATGCCTGCCTGAGCTCTAGTTCTAGCAGCTAGATAGACCCTTAGGCCACCAAGTCTCCTAAAGATCATCCCAGAAGGATGGAACCAGGGAAGCCAGACATTCGGGTGGGTGAGCTGGTCAAGCCATTTAATTGGAATGCTAAAAAGAGATAGGGTTTTATATCATACTTCTAAGCTGGTAAAGTAGGTTGTGTCCATTTGGGCTACTTTAAAACATCTCTCAGATGATCTAAGACGGGTATAAGAAGCACATAATCTTTAGGGAATGCCAGGCAGTGTTTTAGATTCTTACACATATCATTCATTTAACTCTCACATATAATTATGAGGCAGGTATTTCACAGAGAGGGAACGGAGGCACAAGGAAGTAATGTCACTTTCTCGAGGTTTTACACCCATCAAGAGAGGCCAGAATTCAGACCCAGCCGTGCTCTGAACTGCTAAATCACTTGCTCTCTTCCTGACATCCCAAAGCTTGCAGTCTTGCCCCACTGAGTGTTAGAGGGCATATCACGAAGGGAGGCTTCAACAGACCTGCAAGTGAAGGCGAGCAGACCATATTTACTGCTCTGCAGGAACTATCTCAGGACCCACCATTCTCGTATCTTCCATGATAATTTAGCTAATATACTTAATAATCTTACCAAGTGAGGATAAATCTGTTTCTGGCACCAAACTAAACCTAAGACCGTCAACCACCTGTCAACACTCTCCCTAGAACTCGCCCCGATACCCCGCAGTAGACGAAATCGGGGCTTTAGGAATGTGGTCCTGCTGTGTGGACAGAGCTCAGAACTGAGCCCTCCCTCCAGTTCCTCCTGGCCTGGCTCCTTCTGCCTAGGACTCTGAAATGCAGTTCCCCACACTCTGGGCTCTGCACGTATATTGCTATGATCAATTAGTGGCAGTATTTGCTATCGATATTGCACTCCACGTTGTAAGTCCCTTCCTTCGGGTATTTGTGCATGGCTGGTCTTTACAGGCACAGCTCTGTTTGCACTGACATCTCCTGCCCGGGATTATTCCTATGAGTTAGATGATTTGCTTATGGCAATTGCAGAGGGACGTGCTAGAGAATACAAAATGAGCAATAAAGAGAGAGGAGGGGAAGGACACAATGGCCTAGCTGTTTAGGGGAGTCCGGCGAAAAGCTGAGAACTAGCAGCTTGATTTTATTTGTTTCCATTTACGGTCATAAAAGTAGTATTATTAATGAGGCTATTTTACATTTTACAGCTCCTTTTCAGCTGGAGAGATCCCAAAGGGTTTTGCAAACTCTGTGTGTGGCTTCGCTGTGCTCATGTAGCCGTTGCTCTTCCTTCCCTCTCGAGGAGCCTCTTACAGCAGAGGCAGTGACAGCACCAATAATCAACAGATAAAGCCAGAATTTAGACATTAGAGTTCTCCCCCCAACTCTGCCCAGTGTTAAAAAGGGGCTCATCTCTGCCCTCACGATCCATTCCATTTTCTAGGCAGGAAAAGGTGGTGGCAGCTCAGCATCACTGGTGAGGGCTGAGTTCCTGCCTGTTTGCACCACCGGGGACAGTTAGAACAAAACGAGACCGCAAACATCAATAGGGGAAAGGCTGCAACGAATTCCAGCTAGAAGTCTGAAGATTTGCTCCTGTGTGTTACGGTGAAATATAGATTTTAATGCCCTAAAACACTAAAACCATAATGCCAGCTCTAAGAATGGGAAACACAAAAGAAACACTGAATAAGGTCCTAAAATATGATCATCTGCTTGAATTAGGAGATTTTTACTTACCTGGAAATTCCAAAGGCTGTATGTGGTACTAGCTATTGCTGGCTGCCAGAGGGGAAATTCAAGAAATACAGGTTTCTTTATCCTTTTCTCCCCCTTGAGAAAAACCAGGGGGTTAGATTCTACAGTTTGATTGTACTGTACTTCATTCTTAATTATTTTAATTATTTAACAAATACATGTATCCAGACACTGTTCTAAGTGCTGAACAATATCACTCATTCAATTGTCACAACAACCCTAAGAGATAGGCATTACTATTTCACAGAAGAAGAAATTTACAGATGAGGAAACTGAGGCACAGAAAGGTTAAGTAACTTGCCTGAGGCCACACAGCTAATGAGGGGGTGAAGCCAAGTTCCAAACTCAGGGAGTCAGGCTCAAGTCCATATTTTTTCACTATGCTATGCTGCTTCCCTTATATGTGCTAAATTATGATCGCAAATTTTGAGAGGCAGTTTTTAGTGGAACATTATCAAAGCAAAGGACAATGAAAACTTATAATTCAGGAAAATGCATGTGCCTGAATATATTTTTATAGATTGCTTCCCTAAAAATCTTATTTTTAAAATCATTATCCCATTAACCTTAAATTCTGAGACATTTTTCTCTGACAGTAAGGAGCCACGCATTCACGCATGGTGCTTCATTTTTGTCTTCTCTAACTGCTTTATGATTTCAAAGAAGGGAGAGTGGGTGGAGGTAGGAAGGGTTTGGCCTACCCAGGAGGACGGAGCAGAGTGATGTGCACTTGGGTTCAAATCCTGGCTTTGCCATTTACTGTTTGTATGACTTTGAGCAAAGTACTTAATCTTTCTGTGCCTCGGTTTCCTGATCTATAAAATGGGAAGGATAATATTACCTACTCAGAGGTTGTTGTGAGAATTAAGTGAAATCATACACGAAAAGTACCTATCGCGGCTGGCACATAGTGTGCTCTCCGAGAAGTTGGGAAATGGCACAGTGGAATAGCATGAGAATCAAACAGAAGACCTAAAACTGATAGAGCCAGTCTCTCCTTTAGGTCAGTTCTCTGGGGGAACTTGTGTCTGGTGCCTCCATCAATGAGGGCGGCAGACAGGCCTGCTCAGCTTCAAGATGTGACCTGCAGTTTAATTTCTGAAACCCCCACCCCTCGCCTCTGTGGGCCCAACTCAGCCAAGCCAGCCCCAGCCCCCTCCCTGAGCATTGTGCAGACTCGGCTCAGGGCCACGCTCACCACTGGCCGCCAGACGCAGAGCTGCAGCTTAGGCTGCCAGGTGGGCCACTGTGAGCGCAGACTGGCTTGGTCCGGACAAGTGGGAGGGAATGGAGTCCGGGCGGGAATCGGCAAGTGGGACCCAGGTATCTGGCAGGAGAGGCACACACAGTCTGCGGATGCCTGCGCCCCGTGGTTGATTCTGTCCAGCCCGAGACTAAGGCCTGAGGTTTGCTGCTTCTACTTTTGGTTGTTCACTCTTTCCTTTTGCTTTTAATTATATATGCATGCTGGTTGAAGAAAAACTGTGGAAAGATACAGTAACACAGTGGAAGCCCTTCCTTACCCCACTGCTCTATCACACTCCCCAGAAAAAACCCAAAATGGAGCAAAATGGAGAATTCCTTATCATTCAGACTTTTGTATGCCTTTAACGTGCACGCACACACACTCGCAGTGCTCTCTTTTTACAAAAAAAGAAAAGGGAGGGTGGGGCAGACCATACTGTTTATAGTTTTCTTCATCTTGTTTTTTTCGCTTAAAATACATCCGTACACCTTTCCAAGACAGAACATATAACTCATTTTCACCAACTGCGTATTCCTCAGTTGTAGAGTTCCAAATTTTATATAACAATTGTCCCAATGATGGTCATTTTGGGTTTTGTTGTGGTTTGGGTTTTTGCCATTACACTCCATGTTCTTGTGAAAATCCTCATACACGTGTACAAGTGTTTCTGCAAGAAAGTTTCCTAGAAATGCAACCGCTGGGTCCTAATATGTATGCATTTTTTACATTTTAATAGATGCTGCAAATTGAGAAGAACCATTTCCTAAATAAAATGCACATTCCTTTTATGATTGCTGTCTCAAAGGAAAAGGTGACTGACAATTTTACATTTCAAAGAAAGGGCATTGGTGAATACTTCTTTGTTTTAAAATGTTTTTCTTATTTTAAATGATTTTTTAAACGTGTGCTTTAAAGAATACAATATTAAGACACACCACGAAGCAAACCACATTTTGTAATTAAAGCTTAGAAGATAAATCAAAGAAATGCAAAATGAACCACTTCCAAAATATTCTGCTCAATAGGGATCTGTGTTTGAATCTCATCATTGCCTGGTACTTCCCTGCAGTGGTTCTCGCAGTTATTCTAAAAGCTTGTTGAAACCTCAGACCAGCTTGAGTCAGAAGCTCTGGGGTGGGGATGTGCGGTTTAGACAACTGAGTTTTAAATGTTTCCAGGTGATTCTGAAATATGGCGAGATTGAGAACCACAGCTAGTCTTTGGTAATTTTGTAATTTCTGAAATTTTAGCAAAAAAGTAATGCAATCGTTCAGTGGCATTGCAATAATAAAAGAACATTAATAAAAGAACATAATATTTTCTGAATTTGAAGTGTCTAGACTTACAAAAAGAAATGCAGCCTCAAATTGTTTTTGTTTTCTTGAATTAATCATTATGCAAAAAATAGTTACTTACGACTAGGATAATAGTATTTGTGACAGGCAGACGTATGATTCTAGAGAAATCGAACAATAGAATAAGTTGGATTGTTGAAGAAAAGATAAAAGGACAACAGAGGGAGCCGGGCAGGGTTAATGTATAGAGTATGAGTCAAAGAGAAGTTTTTGAAACCCAAAGACACCGAAAAATTCCTTGGAAGGCCAGGGCTCTCTGAGCTTCAATGTTTAAGAATAGATGGGCACTGCCCAATAAGAGGCAGTTAACAAGCCTTAGTAAATGATTATTCTGTGGTAGTGAAATCACATTATAAGAGATGAAAAATAACAAGAGAAGAGATTACCAGCACAGGAGGCGGCCAGGCCAGCAGTCAGCTCCAGTCCTTGTCAAGAGCCAGCAACGATTTATAAAGTCATAAAAGGCAGTTGTGGAACAGGGACTCGGGAGGGGCAGTTCCAGGATTGAAACCCAGGCCCTCTGCTGCATAGAGTCTGAGTGAGGTGTCCTTTATCTTTTTCTCCCACTAGAATATTTGTGTCAAATGAAAAGTCAGCTATTTTAAACCAATAAGACAGATTTTAGGGTAGCATGTACAGTGTAATTGTGTCTTTTTCTAGTAGCTAATGAGCTCTCCATATTTCAAGTCAGTCTGACTGTATTCTGATATGCCATGTCCAGTGATTCCTAGGTAATTTAGCATTTAGAATTCTATTTTCTAATTTTGTTGTAAAAACAGTGTTCCATGCCTTTTCACCCTTTTGTTAAGACTAGGGTATGGTTATGAGGCTTAGAAAATTCGTTTGGTAAAAACCCACACATGGAGTCAACCACATTTTGAAGAGTGGGACAGCATCTGGAATCCTAAAACTAGAAAACAGTGATGAGGACAAGAAAACAGAGGGTAAGCCCATGGATTTCAGCATCCCTGCTGCTACATCAGGACCAGGCCCCAGGGCTTCCAAGAAGGAAAAAATGAGGAGCCCAAAACAAGCTAATCAAAGACTGCATTTGATCTAATTTGAAGAATTAGCCCAAAACCAGACAAAGGACTTTGTGTGACAATAAATAAAGAAACCTCCAACTCTGACTTTCCAACACCATCAAGACAGTGGCAGAAGCCCCTGTGATAGAAGACAGAGCTCTCCTGCTTAAATCTTCTTCAAGTGTGTGTGTTGTGTATCCGCCTTGGCATCATGACATCAAAAGAGTAATTTTAATGGTGAAATCATATTTACTGTTTCCCTGGAAGGTTGTTAAAATCTCGTGGGCTGTTGTACACATCTTAAAACAAAATTTGGATTCACTACAGTTTTTTCAATGCATATATATCGCTTTGATGGGGTCTCGGAAGCCAAACAAGAATAGGAAAAGAAAGGGATAATGTTACCATAAAAAGCTTGAGAATTCCTGAATTAGGAAAAGTTAGCTAGTATTTCAGAGAGCAGTAAGGTTAGCAGTAAGGATGTATAAAGCTGGAAGGAAATACACAGAGTAAATCTACACCTGCTTCTGGCAAAGAAACAAGGTGACTTGTAGGAGGAAGAAAAAGTGTCGTGGCAGAAGCAGAGAGCTTTGGAGGTAAAAACAAAGGTGACTCTGACACACAAAGCAGGAAGGAGCCCACAGCACACTTGTAGTAAAAAATCTGTTGCAGCATTTACTAGAAAATAGAGAAAAAGCCGGCACTAGTCGTCTAGTGGTTAAGATTCCGGGCTCTCACCGCTGCAGCCTGGGTTCATTTCCTGGTCAGGGAACCACACCACCCATCTGTTCATTGTCTTACTGTGGCAGCTGCGTGTTGCTGTGATGCTGAAAGCTATGTCACCAGTATTTCAAGTACCAGCAGGGTCACTCACAGTGGACAGGTTTCAGCAGAGCTTCCAGACTGAGACAGACTAAGAAAAAGGACCTGGCCACCCACTTCCAAAAAAATTGACCATGAAAACACTGTGACTAGCCGTGGAGCACTATCTGATCCAGCACCGGAAGGTGAGAGGATGGCTCAAAAAGACCGGGCAGAGTTCGGCTCTGCTGTCCACAGGGTCTCTAAGAGTCAGGATCAACTGCACGGCACTAACAACAAGAAAAAGAAAAAACAGGGCGGGGAAATGTCACAGGGTGTATGTTCTAGACAATTTAGCTATGCTATTCTGGTACTGATTTTTAGTTTTTATTCCAAGACACTTAGGCGTCTTTGTGGTGCGCGCCAAACAGAAATCAAACCAACAACTGGATCAAAAAATGTTAACAAAGTGCCCAGAAACAATGATCGTTTCTGCCCCGTAACCGGTGCCCCTCACAAGTTCAGCCAAGAGGCCACTAAGGCCCCCACAGTTGTTTGCTGGACTACTGCCCCGCGAGAACAGTGGATCTTGATTTTTTTTTTTTAATTGTTCCTCTAGTTTGACTAACCACGAGGCTGGTTTGTACTTTACAACCATTAAGATCTGGATTGTATTTCCAGTCCTCATTGTCACTCAAGTCTTTCAGCCTCCTGTGCCTGTTGGCCACCCTTCAGGTAAGAGCCCATCCGGTAAGTACAAACCTTTCTGACTTTCAGGCCAGATTCTCATTCACATTTTGCAGACTGGAGATGGTAATTAGAATATGAGTTGGGGAAAAGAATGGGAATAAGAAGACAAAACACTAGCATCTCATTGTGCTCATCTCCATTTAACAGCAAATACCATACATTTACAAAGAATGTTTGTCCCTCTGGGTGGGGAGGAAGAGGGCCTATTCATCACCAACCCAGACCAATTAACAGAGGGGCTGAGGTAACCTGCCAGGGCAGAGCACAGGGCTTGCATAGAACATCCATCCTCTCTCATGTTGTGACTGTTATCTTTTCCCAGTCCTTCTATTTCAGGAATGGTGGGGTCCCACATGTTGGTCTCTACTGTGTTTCTAGCACAGCCAGCCAGCTATTAATGGAGGAAGACACAAGAGGGACTTACAACTATTTCAGCCTTCCTTCTAAGTGAACATTCTTTTTTTCTTTCCCTTCTGCATTATCGTGCTACGGTACTTTAAACTTCTCCCGTCATTAAGCCTTCTGAGTGAAATATTGAACTGATTAATGTGGCATTTTCCACTAAACTGTTTCAGGAAATGTTGCACCTTACCAGTGGGATGCTTTTGAATAATGTAATCTCCTTAGTATAATTAAAACTAAGTTCTGAAGTTAGTACCTTTTCTCCCCGGAGGCGCTCATCAAAATGTCAAGTGTTCCTTCCAGTAGAACTGCAATCCCATAATACAAACAAATATATTATCCACTGCTCCTCACCAGCAAGAGGCCCCTGCTGCAATTTTTTGTCACTTCATTTCTAACCCGAGCAAGTAGCATAAGAAATACGGTCACCGGAAGGCTCTGTGACGCTGGGACTCAGAGCAGCGCTAGCTGCCTAGTTCACGTTTACTAATACTTCTCTTGACTACTTGTCTTCAACACATGAACATTTTGTTGTTGTATTGTTATTTACACGAAGAGAACAGCGTGGATCTAAAAGTCATTTGCTCTCCTAGGGCTTTCACTTAGTTTAAAAGAAAAAAAAAAAAATCAGGGATGCAACGCCCTCTTCTGGCTGAGAAGCATTTAGTGGACTGTGCAAACCTGAGCAGCGTTTTTAGACTGCTTGGTATATGGTGAATAATGAACGAATAATTGGCATTATTGTCGAAGTTCACAACATGATTCTCTCTAGGGACGGGGTAAGGTCTGACCTCGGAGGGCTGGTCCGGCTGGCCAGCTTTTAGTTGCTCTGGAGGGAGGTAGATGGGTGGACCATTCCCCAGGTGAGCAGGAAGGTAATGAGAGGCATGGGGTCAAGAGTCTGGTCCTTCTCGGGAGCAAATATTAAATCCAAGACAAGGGTAAGTTCATTCTAGAGGTTCAGGAACTTCTTTTCGAGTGGATGGCGGAGAGAACCTGATATTTCTTGCTAATTACTGGCGTTTCTGTAGAAATATCTGGGAGGGCTTCAAAGGTTTCCAAATAGCAGCCTATTATTTTCTTATGATTATGATTACCCTAATATTTTGCTTCCCTGAGATCATATTAGACTCTTCTCTGGATCCCACACCCATCTTTGAGAAACCCCCTCCCCAAATGAGGTGGCCCAGCCAGTCTCCATCTGGGAAGGAGGTGGGAGGAAGTGATAAAGGAAAGCGCAGACACTCGGAGACAGAAGGAGCCCAGCAGGACTTTGAAAGAGAAATATTCAGTGCTGGAATGTGCTTCTTACCAAAGAATGTTTTCATTCTCTAGAAAACATGCTTCTTTCCAGTCTGAAGGCCAGGCTGGCTGCCACTTCTTTTCTCTATGCCTGCCAACTAGTCATTAGCAAACAATGAGTGACAGGGTGACTGCAAAAGAAAAAGGAAATGAGCATGCAGCAGCACAAGGAAAGTATGAGATGGGTGTCAATGAGGAGAAATTATCCAAGTATCAGACTGGATGCCTCCTCTTCACTGGGAGCTTCAGGATGAAGAAAAAGGTGTGGAGGCTGGCCCGGTGGCACAGTGGTTGGGTTCAGCAGGCTCCGCTTCCACTGCCCGGGTTCACAGGTTTGGATCCCAGGGGCAGGCTTACACCACTCATCAAGCCATGCTGTGGTGGCGTCCCACATACAAAATAGAGGAAGATGGGCACAGATGTTAGCTCAAGGCTAATCTTCCTCAGCAAAAAGGTGAAGATTGGCAACAGGTGTTAGCTCAATGCCAAACTTCCTCACCATAAAAAAAGAAAAGAAAAGGAAAAGGTGTGGCCAGCAGAGCTGAGGAATGCTGTCTGCTGGCCACACAGTTGGGCAGGGGCCACAGGACACATCCGCCTGGGGCTGTGTACCCCTGGGGCCGTATACCCCTGGGGCCGTGTGTACTTGGGGATGTGTGTGGCTAAGGGTCTGCACAGCCATGGCAATGGCTGGGGCAGGATATTTTCTACACCTAGCCAGTGATAGAAATGCTTCAAGCAAATAATTCCAGAAAGTAGTTTTCAGAATATAGAAGTTAAAACTGTTTGGATGGCAAGTATTAGAAACCCTCTTTAACATAACTCAAGCAAAAACAGGAATTTATTGGAAAGACTCCTGGAGTGTCTCATATGATCCAAGGGCAGGAATTACAATGGGGCCTGGGCTGCTTGTACGTCTGGAGCCGGGAACTAAAAAGCAGTTAAGAAACCACGCAGCCGCTCTTGCTGCCTGCCTAGCTCTGTTCCTCCAGCGCCGCATGATTTCTCATCTCTCTGCTTGCTTTGTCCCTGCTCTTGTCTTCTCTCTCTAATTTCTGCTTCATATTTTTATGTTCAAACATGGGAGCCACATCCCCAGAGTTTAACTGTCCTCGGTGCAAATGACCCATAAAACTGAAAAACTAGCATCCATTCATTCCAATTCCACATTTCCAGGAGAGACAATTGGCTCCATCCTGCTTGGGTTCACCTGTTTCCTAAGCAGCCACGAAAAGAAAGAGAGATCACGCACTACGAACACGGTTATCAGGACTCAGCCCTGTGCACGGGGGAGACACTTCTTGGAGAATAGGGTATGGACTGGGAAGAAGGTCTAATAATAAACACATTTTCACATTGACTGTAAAGGACCCTGAAGCACAGCTGAAGTGATTTTATGAAATGGCAAAATAATGAGCAATTTGGGGGGAAAATTTTATTAGAGTTTTGGCTGTTTCTGAAAACTTTTAAAAAGGGGGAAAGGTGGAAAGGCACCAAATTGTATTCTACTATATAGGGGAGAGATCACTAATTTGGGAGCTGGCTGATCTGAGGGTGCTCCTGGCTCCACCAGACTGGCTGTGTGAACCAATGATGTAATCTCCTACCCCTGTTTCTCCTCTATAAGTAACAAATGATAGTAGTTACCCTGTCTCTGTCACAGGGCTGCATAAGAGGGGAATATACTGCTGTATGTATAGGGGAGATGGGACTTAAGAACAGTTTGGGTGTTCCATGGCTAATAATTATAGGTCACATAGAGGCTTGGGACTACATTACAGCTGGATACAAGAAAGAAAACAATGGAATCGCTCCAATCACCATCAGCCTTGTCTGTAGGACTCCGGAGGAACTAAACTGTAAACTCTCAGAGAGTTAAAGTCTTCCACAGATATAGTAGTTGCTGAGGAAGTAATAAGATTTATCATAAAAACTAGGTGGAGAATGACATTGGGGGGTGAGATAGGGGAGCTCCCAGCATTACCCATTGGGGCAGAAATGTGGCAAATCCAAGACTGGTTTGTTGGATGTAACCCTGGGTTCAGTAAAGTGATTCAATGGGACTAAAGTGATGCTTCACTAGGTTGAGTTAAGGCTGGTTACTCCCACCCGGGGTGTGGAGGGGCAGGGGCAGGGGCAGGGTGACATCTGCCCAGCCCCTGTGGATTCAGCTGACTTGTCTGGCTCAGTGTTCCCTTCTTCCCTCAACATTCTTCAGCGACCCATTCTTGAAGACGCATACTCAAGGAAGATGACTTTCCCAGTGAAAAGACCACCCTTCTGGCGAGCCTGTTTTCCCAAGTTTGTTGTGAAGACTTGATAAGGTAAGGGATATAAAAATGCTTTAAAAACTGTAAAGCACTCTACAAGTGTAAGTTATTATAATTATGATGATTAACAGTGTCAGAAAGGGAAACCATTAAATCAGTCACATACATTGGCACATGTACTTAGTACCTAAAGGTAATCAAGCAGGGAGCTTAGAGCAATTTGATCATCTTTCTCCCCTTCCAAGTTCCTTTTCATTAAGCTTTTGTGGGTTTGTGCATCTATAAAATCAGAAGATGTATTTGGCTCTAGGCTGTTGCTTTCTCAGCTGAATGGAGGAATGCCTTCTTTGATTATTCCTTAGTTCCAAATCCTTGACAGGGAAAATGTCTGTCCATCTCTGGGACATACATCATGCTACCTACCAAGTGTTCCAGAGAAATGCCAAATCGGAGCTGGATTCTAGTTTCTTCTTGGAGTTCCTTGCAGCCAGGATGGGGAATGTAAGTGTTGAGAGGTGAGAGAAAGAGGAAGAGAGACAGAAAGGCAGAGGCAAGGGCAGAGAGGGGCCCAGTCAGAGACAGGGACGACTCTGATTTCAATGGGCTGTCTTGTGGCTCAACAGAGATTAAAGAAAAGGACAGCAGCCATTCCTGCAGTTAAGTGTTACTAGGGGCCCTGAAGTACAATTATCTTACATCCAAAAATAGGTAAGCAGCACATAAGAGCCACTTGTAGGTAGCAACCATCACAACCTGAGGTTTTAGGTCAAAGATAGCTATTTTGGAACAGTAAACAGACTGAAGTTCAAGTTGGAGGACTATGGTGGAGGCCTATGGAGACTTTTCCAGTCAATTCATGTGGGGTGTAGGTAGAAATGCAAGAAGAGTCTATTTAAATGAGTGTAGTAAGGTGGATCCTTTGACAATACACAAAATTTACATTTCATGAAATAAAAGATGATGGAACTGAAGAGAGGAAAGCATAATTTGTTACTGGATATGAAGAGGATACATAGACTGGAAAAAGGGAGGTGATGAGCGTTTGGGAAAGAGATAATGTTTGCCATTCCTAAGTGTAAGTTTGCAAATTCAAAGCTCAGGAACTCTTTTCCCTTAGATTCCTTGTTTGTAAGTAGAGTATGCTGACCAATGAAGTTCTGTGTTCATCTGCAGTTCTAAAATGATGGCTCTCTATTCAAATTCACTAGATTCATAGTAATGGCCATTCTAGACTTTATGTCCAAAAAAACATAACTCTTATTAAAATAAATAGGAATGATAAATAAATAGAAAAACAATCTTATAGAATTGTTTTTTAAAAAATAAAAGTTCATGTAACTTATTATACTTTTTAATTAGGCTTTTAAATATTAGGATCCCTTCTCTTTTCCTTATTTTCCTTATGGCTCTAAGAATGTAACTCTTAGCTCCTTCTCACAGGAGTAGCAGGAAAATGATGAAGCTTAGAGTTAGAAGACCTGAATTTAAGTTCTGGTTCTATCTAGTCGTATGACCTTGGGAAGTCTCTCAATGTTTCAAGTGTATAAAATGAGAGCGACGGTGCACATCCTTACAACTTCAAGGACTGAATGTGTAGAATAGATGAGAACATACATGCTAAAGAGTGTTAATGCAAGACCCACACAGGTGATAAGCCAATTCTAGAGATCCCAGAACCACAGTTGGAAGGGAGCTTCATATCATCCTGTCCTAAGATTTTCAAATCTTTTACAACGAAGGACTTTGCCTTAGTCATTTTGGGTTGCTATAATGAAGTACCACAGACTGGGTGGCTTACAAATGGCAGACACTTATCTCTCCCAGTTCTAGGGGCTGTAAGTCCGAGATGGGCGTGCCAGCGTGGTCAAGTTCTGGTGGTCGCCGACTGCCATCTTCTCATTGTATCCTCACATGGTGAAAGAGAGCTCTCTGGGGCCCCTTTTATAAGGGCACAAATCCCATTCATGAGGGCTCCACCCTCATGACCTAGGTACCTCCCAAAGGTCCCACCTCCTAACGCCATCACATTGGGGCAAGGACTTCAACTTTTGAATTTGGGGGGAACACAAACATTCAGTCCATCACAGATCTTTTATCCAAATAAAATTATACATAACAAATAAAAATGAGAGCTGTTCTAATAAAGCAAGGAAGGGGGAGGTACCAGATCCCAGCTAGATTTACGCCACAACAGGCCCCAGCCCCACAACCCTACCTCCGTCACTGGGAGAGGGGAGGATGTAGCTTTAGGTATTACTCAGTGCATAAATATAAGAACTCATTGAGCTAGTCCAACCTCCTTAAATTACAGTTGAGGAAACTGGAGTCACAGGTGGGTTACAATCAGTTCTGCTATAAAATATGTTTCTAAAACACCAATTAGCTTATACATGATTGGTACATAGGGGAATTATGTCAGTAAAATATGGATGTTATGTTAGTTTATACATGGTTTTTCTTAGGCAAGTGGAGCCAGAATATCAGGAGGAAATGAAAGCAAAATCTCTCAGTTCACCTGCTGTACAGGCAGGAGCCCTTTTAGCTCTATTAAAAATAAATAAATAAAAAGAAGAGCTGCATGGCCTCAGCTTATGGTGGGCTGCATTTCCTCTTGTCCCCACCTTAACAGCAGTCCCACTAGCTCAGAGATCCACGTTCATCTCTATTATCTCAGTGCCCCCAAGTCAGCATTTCCACTCTATTGTTTTTGTGTTTTTTTAATATCCCCTGGTGTAGCCTCTGGCCATGTTAATGCCTGGGCTTTGCCAAGAATCTAGAAAGGAGCTGTATTAGTCAGCTCAGGCTGCCATAACAAAACACCTCAGGCTGACTTAAGCAACAGAAATTTATTTTTTCACAATTTAGAGGCTGGAAGTCCGAGATCACCATGCCAGTAGAGTTGGTGTCTGGTGAGGACTCTTTCTGGCTTACAGAGGGTCACTTTCCCACTGTGTCCTCACATGACCTTCTATGTGTATGTGTGCATGCGTGCATGTGTGTGTGTGGAGATGGAGCACTCTCTGGTGTCTCTTCCTCTTCTTATAAGGACACCAGTCCTATCTGATTAGGGCCCCACCCTTATAACCTCATTTAACCTTAATTACCTCCTTAAAGGCCCTGTCTCCAAATACAGTCACGTTAGTGTTTAGGGCTTCCATATATGAATTGGGGGGAGGGGAACACAACTCAGTCCATAACGGGTACCAATATGTTTTTGTTAATGTCCTTGTTGGTGTTGCATCGGTTTTGAGTGGTGTGCCCTGACCCTATATTTCCCAAAGGGTTGAAAAGATATTTTTAAATGCCCAATATTGGTAAAGATATGAGGAAATGGTCACTCTCTTACGCTTCTGGTGATAAAATAAAACTAAATTGGCACAATTCGTATGGATGGAAATTTAACAATACATATCAAAAGCCTAAAAATTCTGCATATCCTTTGACTCAGACATTCTATTTCTAGTCATTTATCCTAAAAAGACACCAAAACTGTAGCTTCCAGAATATTACCATAACATTAGAATTTGGAAAAATTGGAAGTACAGTCATGTGTCACTTAACAACGGGGAAACGTTCTGAGAAATGTGGCATTAGATGATTTAGTCATTGTGCGAACACAGTAGAGTGTACTTACACAAACCTACTACCCACCTAGGCTATATGGTACTACTCTTATGGGACCACTGTCATACGTGCTATCCGTCATTGACTAAAACGTCATTATGTGGCGCATGACTGTTCTCTAAATGTTTAATGAAAGGGGACTGGTATATCATATGACAAAATTCTATAAAGCTTTCAATATAATAATGTAGAGCATGGAACCTGGAAATACACATTTAATACAATAAGTGAATTAAAGTGAATTAAGAATATATAAAGGATATCCCATATGATCCTTTTTTTACTAAAATATTACGTTGTAGGTTATAGATAGAAGAAATATTTAAAAAATGCCACTGAGTGATAAGATTAAGGCTGATATTTATTTTCTTCTTTCTGTTTACTTTTATTTTCCACAATGAACAAGCATCACATCTGTAAAAAGGAAAAAATATATATACATATATACACATATATATGTGGATATATATGGACACACACACACGCACAGAGTTTGTGTTTAAACCGGTAGAGCAATCGAAACCGTAAGGCAAATTAGAACCTCGATCTAAAATGATCACGAGCATCCATCACTCATTTCTTAGAAGCCTCTACGTGCTATGAAGTCCCTGAAGAATCTTCTCCTCCTTTCAGATGAAGCAGCAACAGAGGAATTACAACAGCAACAAAAATCTGTTTCTAAACAAACAGTCCTTGTTAGGCAACCAATCACCCTGTCTTCCCTTACTCTCCATCCCCCCAAAAATGAAGGAAAGAAAGGGGGAACCAATAATACAGCTTCACAGTGACACTTTCCTAACAGAATATTTTCTGTTTTTCACAAGTTCAGGGGCTTGAGAGGCCAAGAAGCATCCTGAGGACTGTTCTGAAAGGTTGTTTTAAACATCAGCATCATTCTTGTCAAGTAAAGATGGTATTTCCTTGGGAGACTCCAACGGTTCCTTCAGAGTGGCTCAGGTCTCTGAGGCAAATATGTATCCAGGCACCGGGGTGGGGAGTGTTTGCCAGCGAGACTATGAATGCCCAGGTACACACGCAGTATGTGTTTTGCTACAAATGTTTTCCCAGTAAACAAGAATGGAGCCATCAAAAGAAAGGGAATGCTAATTTTAAATCAATTAAATTCAAACAGAAATGCTTCCTTTGGGTATAGTTGCCTTTCAGTAAGCACACTAATTTTGAAGACTTGTATTATGTACCCACAAATTGTTTTTGAAGTATCTGCGGCATTGAGAAGTTAAAGTCAAACTGGTCTCTCCTGTAGCTCTTCCCAGTCCGTGAATTATTGAGGGTGGAATTTAACGCGGCCATTATTGTTCATCACCTGCTCTTGATACAAACGCACACTCGATCACTGTTGCATAATAGAGCCTTCCTCTAGAACGTTCACTGACGTGAAAGGGGATGCCCAGGAGATCAGCAATCATGTGGTTCTCTTCCCGTTAGGACCTACTGGTCACATTAGGACCACTAGACAGAAGGATGTGTCTCAAGATCAGCTGCTGGCCAGGATATCAGTCTGCGCAGGAGAATGGACTCTGGACTCTGGGCTCTGTCCACAAGGAGGGAGACTCAGCCCTAGACCTCATTACAAAATGTGCCTGTGGCCCTGAGTGGCCTCAGTCACTGGGGCCACATGGGAAGGGAGAGATAGCAGAGCTTGAGTCCCTGTCAACCGCTCAGTCAAAGGGAGGATCACGGTCTTGAGCCTACAGAGAGAAACACACTTGGATCACTTCCAAGAAAAGAAAAAGCTCCCAGAGATGACAATCACAGCCCAGCATCTTAAACAGATCAAAGGTGGTACAAGGACCCCTGCAAATGGCTGCTCACCTTCCAATGCCTGAGTCACTTAACATCCAGTGTTTGGGGTTTAGATTTGCCGTCATTGTTTTTATTGTTGTCTGGGGTGAGTTATTGGCTTGAAAGCAATTTAGATATTGTCTCCCCCTATGGGGTTCTGCAGCCAAAAAGAGATTGATGAGAAGCAGGAGTCTGGGGCGAGTGATTCCAACATAGCCTTCCTCAGAGCAATACAAATGATAAGGCTGTTCCTTGGGAAAACAATAGGCCATAAGAGTGATTTCATTGTCTCCGATGGGGAAGGGTGAGCATAAACATTAAGTACAGTTCATGACCTTGGGCAATGATGGATGATAGGATGCTACAGAGTCTTCTTTCCTCATAAGGATTTCTCAGTGTTTGCAGAAGCCATATTTTTATACAGTCCAGGAGGCAGCAAGACAACTTAGCACCGTAGTCTTTGACATTGGGACAGCACTTTAAATTTTACCAAACACTTTCACACACGTTATCACAATTGATCCTCAAACTCACCCTAGATAGGTGGGGCAAGCACCCCTATTTTACTAATGAAGAAACTGAGGTTCAGAGAGGTAAATGACTTGCCTCAATTTACCCATCCAAGAAGGTTACTTCTGATACACACCATGCCCACTCATAGAGTGGAAGTTAGGAGGCTGGATATCTATTATTTATTTATAACCAATTATTTAATGAACATGTAGTATGTCTCAGTTCCCTTTCTATACAATGGGATTATTAATAATGTAACAATCCCTATTTTTTAAAAAAACAGCTGTGTGACTGGAACCTGGCAACGTGTTTTAAAGCCTGTCAGGATAAATGAGAAGCTGCGAGTAATTCTTTAACCTGTTCTGTAAGCCCTGTGTGAATCTAACAAGAACAACAACTACCAACAGAAAGATGGTCCCCACACACACTCTATTTTCAGCCACGGTTTAAATATAAAGAGCTACAACTTCATTCTAAGGGAAAAGAAATCTCATCTTAATCTTGGATTTATGTTCACAAATATTTTTGTAAAAATTATTTACAAGGAACAGCACTAACTTGCATTTGTGGGTTGCATTAGCTTTTACGGGTTGCATAACTTGCACTGTGGATTGCATCAAGTGCTTTTATGGACATGACTTAATCCTCATTCCACCCTGAAGATGGGTAGAGATGAACATTCTTACCACTGGCACTGGAGCCCCACTGGGGAGGTGAGCACACTAAGACTGAGAGAAGTCAAGGGTGACACCTGGAACACACACTTAGAGTTGGCAAACCTGAGCTGGAGGAGCAGGTCCTCCACTTGCTGGTGTGGCAGCCTTGCAGCAAGCTCCTGAATCTCCCTGAGCCTCCAGGAAAAAATTAGTGAACTTACAAGAGAGACCAGTTACTTACCTGCTGTCTCTCAGCCCTGCATCCACCCTTCTCCATTTAGCCCCGTGAAGCTAGAGCTAGAAACTCACAACCCACATCTCCAGGCTCCCTCGCCTCTGACTTCCTTTGAGTTTCTACCAATAGGAAACACTGGTGCAAGATCAGAGGGTGGGAACAGAGGAAAAGCAGTTCTTTCTTGCTTTGGCAACATCTCAGAAAGTGGCTACCTCCCCTCGTGATTCTAGCTCCTGCAGTGGGGCTTCTCTGCGTGGTTCTAGCCCAGCAGCGATGGTGCTCCGAGACTCTACTAATTTGATCTCCTCCCTTTTGTTCTCCCAGCCCTGGAAGTGGGACAGATTCCTGAAGTTACCAGTTTCTGGGTATGATCTCTTCTTTTTAATTGCTCTCCCGGCACCTAATGCTCCCATTTGTTCTTATAACTCAAAACCATGTGTAACCAATTTTTTGTATTAAACTTGTTTGAAATATCTAGAAGGAGCTTGATTTTCTTAAATGCACCCTGACTGATACACAAAAGAACCTAACACATAAACTGCCACATTGTTAGTGTGCAAACATCAAAACAATTAAAAATAAAAAGACTTGCCAATGTTCTACATTGGGAACCACAAGTGCAATCAGCTCTCCACTGCCCGCCATAGGAGCTTTGTGCTAGGTGTGATCGCTGCATGAGAATAGTCTCCAATCGCAGAATGCTTCCAAATATCTAGAAGTTTAAGATTTTTTTAATGATGCATGCACCAATTTAATGTAATTTCCAAAACAGGAATGATAAAAATACTGACCTATCTCATAGAGCTGGTTGGAACAACTAATTAGCTCTCATAAAAACACTTCAACCACCTAGAGTACCTCATAAAAGTTTATTATGGGTAGTAATACTAATAGTTAAACACATAATGATGGGCATCAAATGGGCACGCTCCACAAGCTGATGCTGTTTTAAATTCTCTTTACGATCTCACTGTTGTGTAGCAGTTCCTATGTTGAAAGCTCTTCACAGTTGTAAATTAGCTAATCCCCGTGACACTCACTCCTGAGAGAGAGGTCAGTATTATTTTCGATTGCTATGGCAACAAATCCTATGTAAATGACCAATGATAGAAGTTGGAGATGAGAAACAAGAAAGGTTAAGTGACTGGTTCAAGACCACACGTCAAGTAAGTGGCAGGGTTGGCTTTAAAATGCAGAGGTATTGACCCCAAAAGGCACTCCAGTGCACCTGGTTGACGCTGAGGGGATCGTTGACATCCATTTGCTTAGAAATTTAGTGAAACAGAAAATATCAATACGGTCTATGTCTGGGAACAAAATATGAACAATTATAATTTGCAGGTGTATAATTAAATGACTCTATTTTGTTAGTCCATCAATGAGAGGCAGTAGCAGGCAATGTACCATGAATTCTGGAGACAGACTGTTCAGATTCATACCCCAGCTCAGCCTCTGCCACATACTTGCTGCGCAAACTTGGACAAGTTACTTCACTTCTCTGAAAGTCAGTTTCAGAGCCTAATGGTAGTAAAATGAAGCTAATGATGGGATCTACTTCTTATGGTTACTGTGAGGATTTAATGTAAAGCACTTAGCCAACTAGCTATAAGCATTCAATAAGCATCAGTTAATATTAGATTGATAGATCCTCTTACACAAAAATATTTATTGCTTTCCAACAATGTTTTATGAAGCACAGAGATGCTTAAGACACAATCCCTGCCCTCAAAGACCTTTCAGTATAATGGGTTTGCACAATGTGTAACTTGCCAAACTATATTAGGGGGCTGGGTGATATGTGACCTTAAGTGTTCAAGCAAGGCTACGTGTTTTCAAAGCAAATGATGTAATTCCTCAATTCTCTGATAGGGAGTGCTCAATCTGCTCCTTCCTTCATCTGCCCTTGGGTTTCTATTTCCATTTAATTAACTTTATTTACACTTTTGTAAAAAGGCAGAACACAAGTAAATAAACAGTCACTAAAAGGTTCCATGTGTTAGAGAGAGCACCACGGGTGCTCAGGGGAAAGCAGGATCATTTCTGGTGAAGTGATGAGGCAAGAGGTGGTGCTTGAATTTGGTCCTGAAAGATAAATCTGATTTTAGACCCCCAAGATGCTGTAAGAGTTGGTGGGTGAGGTGAGGAGGGTGGGTTGAGGGAGTGGTGGCCAGATAGGAACAGCGGGACACCAGAGCTTGACGAGAAAGGATGGGAAGGGGTCTATCAAACACCTGTTATGATCCAGCAACTGTGTTATCCCCCTTAAAATGTGTAACAAAGGTCGCATAACTGGTAAGTGACCCAGCTGGGACTCAAATCAACACCTTTTCCGAGTTTGAGGCAACAGAAAAGAAACATTGGTGACTTTAAGAGTGGAGAACGTGACACAAAGTAGGACTTTTGTGAGATTGTTCTGGGTACAGTGTTTAGAGAGGATTGAACAGACAGTCAGGGAAATGCCAGATAGGGAGTTTACAATAGCGAGGAGTGACGCAAGCTGGAAGAACACGGTGATGTAAGACTGGAAGGGAAGGGTGGACAGGAGAGCCGCCCAGGGAGTCTCGGCTCCAGCTGCATGTAGAATCACCTGGGGATATTTTAAACCTGTTATGTGTAAACTCCTGGACTGTTGGACAGAGATATTTGGGAATCGAAGATGCCCTTTAAAGCTCATGCTAACAGGAAACCAGATGGAAAAAGTTACATAAAAAACAGGAAACTCATGGCATGTTTTTACTGTGGTAAAAATACATATGAAATTTACCACCTTAACCATTTGTAAGTATACAGTTCAATAGTGTTGAGTGTATTTATATTGTTGTGAAACAGGTCTCCAGAACGTTTTCCTCTTGAAGAACTGAAATTCTGTGCCCGTTAAACAATGACTTTCCTTTGCCCCCAGCCCCTGGTAACCACCATTTTACTTTCTACATCTGTGAATTTGACTACTTTAGATACCTCGTACCAGTATTTGTTTTTTGTAATTGACCTATTTCACTTAAAATAATGTCCTGAAAGTTCATCTGTGTTGTAGCTTGTGTTAGAATTTCATTCCTTTTTAAGGCTGCATGGTATTCCATTGTGTGTGTGTGTGACATTTTGTTTATCCATTCATCTGTTGGACATTTGGGTTGCTTACACTTCTTGGCTATCATGAATAGTACTTCTATGAACACAAGTGTGCAAGTATCTCTTTGAGACTTTGCTTTCATTTCTTTTGGATATATGCACAGAGGTGGGATTGCTGGATTATATGGTAGTTCTATATATAATTTTTTGAGGAATTGCCATACTGTTTTCCGTAGCAGTTGCACCATTTTGCAGTCACACCAACAGTGCACGTGGGTTTCAACTTCTCCATCTTCCCACTGACACTTGTTATTTTATGTTTTTTGATAGTAGCCACCCTGATGCATGTGACTAAGGGCATTTTTAAAAGGTATAAGTACAAAGATAATCTCTAAAACAAAAATATATGTCATCCTAAATGCCAAAAAAGAAAGGAAAGAAAACAAATTATGTAGAGAAACATAGCAAATATAATAACAACAATAACATAAAATAATATGGCAGAGTTGGCATCAAAACACATCAGTTTTTCAATAAATATGTATAGATTTAACTCACTTGCTAAAAGATTTTCTATTTCACTCACAAAGCAAGATGCAACTATATGCTTTACACAAACAGCGCACTTAATACAGAGTAATTCAAAAGGCTAAAAAATAAAGGAATGGGCAAAGCTATTCCAGGCAAATGGAAAGAATAAAAAAGCAGGGGCTGCAATCCTGACCTCATCACATGTATTCCTGGGAAAGCAAACTGCAATGTATCTGTGTTAAATTCCTGGTTTGGGCAATGGTGCTGAGGTCGTGAACGAGAATGCTCTTATTCTTAGGAAGAACACATTGAAGGACTTCTAGGGGTAAAGGACTTACTTTCAAACGGTTCAGAAAAAAAAATAGAAAGAATGATAAAGTAAATGGTGCAAAATTGGTGAATCAAGGGAATGTATGAGTTATTTGTATCATTTCTTCAACTTTTCTGTAAGCTGAAATTTTATCAAAATAAGTTTTTTAAAAAAATAATGCCCAGATCTAACTCCCCAAAAGTCTAATTCTCTTAGTTTCTAAATGGAACCTGGACCAGAGTCATTTTTAAAGCCCTCCAGGGGATTCTAATGTACCTTCAGGGTGAGAGCCAACGGACTAATCTACGGGACTTGTCTACTGTCTGGATGTGTGTGGCAACAGAAAGGAAGAAATCAAGGAAGACGACAGCAGGCAGAAAAACTGCCCCCAAATATATCCAGGTCCTTATCCCCGGAACCTGTGAATGTTACCTTATATGGCAAAAGGGACTTTGCAGATGTGATTAAATTAAGGATTTTGAGACAAGGATTATTATCCTGGACTATCTAAGCATGTCTTAAATGTAATCACAAGTGTCCTTATAAGAGGCAGGCAGAGGGAGTTTTGACTACAGAAGAGGAAGTAAGAGATGTGACAATGGAAGCAAGAGGTTGGGATGATGGGGCCGTGAGTCAAGGAATGCCAGCAGCCACCAGAAACTGGGAGAGGCAAGGAACTTATTCTCTCCTGGAGCCTCCAGAAGGAACAAGCCCTTGATTTTACACCTTGATTTTAGCCTCCTAAGACTTATTTCAGACTTTCAGCCTTCAGAACTGTCAGAGAATAAATTTGGGTTGTTTTAAGCCACTAAGTTGGTGGTAATTTGTTACAGCAGCAATAGAAAAACTAATACGAAGACTTAAATGTTTTAGAGGTAAAGGGACAAAGGTGGTGCCATAAATAGAGGTATGGCTTTTCCTGTGCAAGAGGGTGAGTTTTATACCCATTCTTTTTCCGAACCCCGGATAAAGAAAGTAGGTAATTAATGGATGAGACGTTTCAACACATTTCTGGAAGATGGAAAGTGGGTGGGAGCATGCTGGTAGATGAAACAGAGACCTGGAACCACAACCCAAAACATCTGATTGAGGAGGCTGCAGGGGAGCTGGAACCTGGCCTGCCCAGAGCAGCCCCTGCAAGCCTCCACACTTAGAGCCGGCGCTGAAGACAGAGCGGACTGGTGAAATGTTGGACTGACAGGAGGAGTCTCTGAACATCTACACACAAAACAGTTGTATTGGGGAGCGCCATCTCCCCCTTTCTCTCCCCTCTCGCTACAGGCAGCCCAGCATTTGTCCCTGACAAAAATTCTGGAGGGCTCCTCTTTAAGGAAACTGAATCAATATTGATTGGAAGAAGCTAAATTTCTGTGTCGGATGTTATTGCCCAAAGATAAGTCTTCCTCATTCCGACCTGAGGAGGAGCTCTCAGCCAGCTCACCCCGGAGCTAAGCCTGTCCGTGATGTACCCTGGACCTGGACACGCTGATCAAGGAGAAGACCTTTCTCCACAGGGCAGAGGAAATCTATATCAGCCACTTAGTCCTTTTCTTTTAAATATGAATAGGCAATTTGAGTCCATTAGAATCTCCAGGGGGAAAAGGCAACAGAAGCAACAACCATAAGATGTTTGAGAAATTCATGGTTCGATTATGAAGCATTCTATGACTTGAAGCAATTGTTGCAATGTAAGAGAAGAGAAACCTTTTGACCTTGAAGCCACAACCATTGTAGTATCTTGAGTGGCCCAGAGGACACTTCCCTGGCTTCACAAAGAAGGAATCGCAATCTTAACATACAACTAGGCTTTACAGTGAACAATGCACGTAGTTACAATAACGTCAATGCTGTTTTTTGGTTTTCAATCTAAGGCAAAAGCTCATAAGAGTTAATTATGGTTTCAGGACAGATATAAATGTTAACCATCTTGACAATGCAAAAGTTAAGATATGGCTGACATGAAGTGGGAGTTGGCAAGGGAGGAGTGGAATAGAGAAACATAATAAAGAGGATAAAACAGGAAATAGAGAGATATAAATATAGTACCCAATATCACAACATTATCTATCGAAATAACTCAGAAGTAAACAACATAAAGATTAAATACTGCAGGGGTGGAATGGTGGGGGTTATACAAGTGAACTAATAGGTCTTGGACTTTCATGGCTGAGGGTCAACAGATATTGCTTCAAGTCAAAAAGAAAAAGAAAAAAACAAGAAATGGAAGTACATTATTTAGAGGTATGGAGGTAATCACAAGAATGTGTGAACTCAAAGGCTGAACATCAGAGGTCACTTCTAGAGAACGGACTGGGATAGAGAAAGGGGTGTTGATAGATTGTTGCTTTTCATAATGAACTCTTCTGTTCTGTGTTGTTTTTTTTTTTTACCACATGCATGTAATTCTCTAATAGACATAAGTTTTAAAATGATAATGCTCTAGGGACATAGTAGATCCTCAATTAGTGGCAGTCTAGTGTTATTTTCCAGATGACTCAGTATCTTGTATTGCTCTGAGGCCATTATTTAAGGACCAATCACTGTTAAACACTCTTATAGTAGACTCTATAGTTAATCACCGTATTCTTATGTTGATAAAAGGGATATGGGAAAGAAAGAGGAGGAGGAAGGGAAAAGGAAATGATAGGGAAATCAAGATAGAAGAGCTGTTGAGAGGGTCACATTGCTGAGGTCAGAGTTAGAGTGGAGCTGGTGAGTCCTCTATGGGGAGATTTCCAACAGTAGAGCTTTGGAGAGCGGTTAAAGCTCGGAGATACCTTTGGGCCTCATGTGCATAGACCAGGAAACTCTTCAAGTGATGGGAGGCACAAGCTCTGCTCTAGTCCCTTCGCTTTTTCCCCAAACAGGCTTCCTTCTGGCACTCTCCAGCCCTGCCTGCCCTCCTCTCCACACATACAAACATTGCCTGTTTCTACCATTCTACCAACGGGCAAGGCCCTTCCCAGGTGCCACCTTCCTGAAGGCTTTCCCAACCATCTAGCCCTTACCAACCTGCCTCTTCCTGAACTCCATGGGGTTCAACACTTTCACCCTCGACAACGGTTAGTACCACATGCTTTACTAATTGCCTGGGTATCCTAACCCCTTCTTGCCAACTAGATCATAAGGTTTTTAAAAGGGAGAAGCTGTGACATCCTTCTTTTGTCCTTCTAGAGAACCTAGCACAGCGTGAGGCTTCAGATAAGCAATTACAACTCTAGTTGTAGCAGAAAGTAATGGAGGAAGTTTTCATTTTAACTGAAACAAGTTTCTTTCTCTACCTTGCCTCGAACTGTGATGCAGGGAACCTAACACACTTCACTGGTCAGTTTTGTAACATGGTTGTGACTGCCGGCACCCTGCACAATGCCAGTCACCTTTTCTTCTCTGAGACAAGCAGCCCAGAGTGATGAGGGTTAGGGACCTGAGGGAGAACAGGCGCAGCATCATGGCTGACTTTTGCTCCAGCAGAGACTGCCCTTCCTAAGAGCAGAATAGTCTAGATAGCCGGTGCGAGTTCATTACTCATAGGTCAGAGGGGGTCACGATGCGTGACTTAACCTTTGTTGCTAGAGAACAGGGCTCCTATGGGAAGCACACAGACAGGACTTGATGTGATCTAGAGAGAGAGGGCAGCTTGCCTGGCATCCACTGTCCTCACTTCCACCATCTCTCCCCCTCCACCCTCCCTACAGATGCCACTGCCTGAAATACGACTTCTTCCAATTATTTTAGTGTCTACGCCACGGTCACTTTCTTTTATTCATTTTAGCAGACTTCTTTCAAGCTCAGGTCAAGACCTCTGCTCTCAAAGGAAGCATGTCAACATTTCTCCCCCTTGTTGCCCCTCACATCATGGCAACCTTTCACAACATGTGTTTATCCAGAAAGCCCCAGGCAGCCAACATGCTCAGACAAGCCAAACAGAAAACTCTTTTGCACGCAGGAGAATGGAGTTTTGGCGTGCCCTCTGGCCCTGAAAATAACAATGGTTTTGCTATGAAGATATATTTACCTTCAAAGCTTTGTTCCCACAAGTGTATAGAAATACAGACTCGCACACACTCCTGACTTAACAGCCTTTTCTCCTTGTTCACGAAAGAATTCATGGAGAACGGGACACTCCTGGGGGGTCCAAGTTAGAGCAAATCTACCAGCCATTCTTCCTCCAACTTCTTTCAATTTGACAGGGAAGTCTGAATCAGAGGACACTTCCGTGGTGATAAAGAAGAAACCAACAGTCAAGTAGCAGTGAATGATTAAATCAGACCTTCTAACCATTCCTTCTGCGTTACAACACTCTTCCCCTAGAGCACCCTTGTAATTGTGCTACAGCACCATTTATTATTTACAATTGCCTTATTTTCTTCTGAGATCAGGCTTTGTTTACAAGTCTATTCAGGACTGGTCATACTTCAACTAAGGGTCAGTTGAAGCTTCCATCTAATCTGCTATGTGTCAAATGTCATTATGTTACCAGCTCCAAAACCAGCACATAAGGAAACATATTCACCTAAATTCAAAGAAGCTGCAATGTCTCTTAACAGAACCTAAATTTCCACAAGGACATGTCAAAGAGAAAGAAATGATGGTCCCACCATTTTCTCTGCTGTCTGATGTACGTGACACTCATCTCTGGCACGTGAATATTTATGTATACTTTGTGTGAGTCTTGCTAATTGTAATTATGATTGCTTACTACAGTTTCCAGGGTAACAGTTGTCACTGCGATGCCTCTCTGCCAACTCAATTTCCATTCTCCTGCTGATATAACAAATATTATGTGACATTTTAACTGAAAATATCTGTAAATGGGCGTCTGAGTGTAGTGTGTTTCTTTAAAAGGGAAGGAAAACAATTATTAGCTTTTCAATATTCATCTCAGTGGCACGTTTGATCAGTAATTACTTCAACTTTATATTTAGCAAGGCATGAACTGGGGTCCCACGGGGTCTTGGATTTGGAGATTCTGGGTTCTGATCCTGCCTCTCCTGGTGACCCTATGACCTTGGTTCAGTAGCCAGGAGCTTGTCCGGAAACTGCCACAGTAAACGAAGCAGTGCTCTTGGGCATCCCTTCCTCGCCCCTTCTTTTCCCAGGGTGCACTTGTCACATGGGCATCTTTTAGTCTCTGAGACAGGCAGCCTGGTCTGATGAAGGGTAGAGCCTGGGGGAGAGCAGACAAAGCAGGTGCTCTTCACTGTGGCTGCCTCTTTGTCCCCCTTAAAGGAGCAGAATCATCAAGAAAGCAGGCTGGAAATACCTCATGAAGATGAGGGGTACAGAATTCTTTCTCGTAATGACCAGGTGAAGGACGTTTTCCTCAGCCCCACATCCCCCCTCCAGTCAGAGATCCCGTCAAGGAACCCCGCTCTGAGATCACTTCGTGCCTTGGCAGGGGATGCACATCTGATACACACAATGCAGATACACACTATATCTCCATTTAGTGTGAATATGCACGCGATGCCAAGAGCTCAGACCACTGTTGGTAGGGCATGATGCCGGAGCCATGGTCCTGGCTAACGCTTGTCGTGTTTCTAGCCTCTCCACTGGAATTTCTCACCCTGCCTCCTCACAGCCTGGATTCCTGAACCGCTGACTGGCTCTGACCTGGTTTCTGTATCCTACTGGCTGATCTTACCTTCCAGGACACCAGGCTGCACCCACCTCTGGCAACCGTGCATGTTCTGCCTCCTGGTGCCCACCCAAGGTGCTGCCCATGGTCATCTGCTCATCTCAGGCTATATCCTCTTCCTGTTCAATTATCCTTGCTTTGTTTCACCTTCCAATCTCCTGGAGATCAGAAGCCATGCCCCCCCCCCCCTTCCCAACCTTCCCATAATATCTGGTAAGCATTTAGTAACTGATCAATTAAATATCAAGAAGCATTCAATATTCATGTATGAAACAGTCAAAGAACAAACTGAGTTTGAGCATCTTCAAACCTCCAAAAACTTCCCTTGTACCTCCATAATATCACATTATAAAATAGTGTTCAAAGCAGTGATTCACAACCATGGAGGAACAAGAAATCTCCTGTGGAATTTATTAAAATTACAGATTACACAAAATATGAACTGGTCTGTGAACATATTAAAAAATTGTTAAGTTTTATTAGGTGTGATGCTCTCATTGTGGTTATGTTTTTTAAAAGACTTCTCTGTCATTTCACAATGTGGACTGAAATATGTGTTTAGAAAAAATATATCTGGGGTTTGCTTTTACATAAGCCAGTGCGGGTGGAGGGAGTGGAAGACAGTACTGGAGAAACAAGCTTGGCACAAGTTGGTGATTGTTGAAACTCACCAGTGGGACCTAGGGGTTCACATACTATATTCTCTACTTTTATGTTTGAAATTTTTCATGATAAAAAGCTTTTAAAACACATAAAGTAAATATAGCAAAATGGTAATAATTGTTAAATCTATAGGAGAGTAGGGGGCCGGCCCAGTGGCGCAGCAGTTTAGTTCACGCTTGGCAGCCCAGGGTTCGCGGGTTCGGATCCCGGTCGCTGCCAACTCACTGCTTGTCAGCCATGCTGTGGCGGCGTCCCATATAAAGTAGAGGAAGATGGGCACGGATGTTAGCCCAGGGCCAGTCTTCCTCAGCAAAAAAAGGAGGATTAGCAACGGATGTTACCTCAGGGCTGGTCTTCCTCACAAAAAAAAAAAAAAATCTATATGAGAGTATATAATCTCCCAAAGTGAAGAACTATTCCACACTTTAGTATATTTGCAAATTATAAATAATAGATAATTTTGCAATTATAAATAATAGATAGATAATAATAGTAGATACAGAAAACACAGATTCCCCAACCCCTCACACTCTTTGTCTTTTTCTGAACCCAAGTCTCTCCAAGTAGGATATATGCAGGTATTTTTTTAAAGCATCAATAGCTGGGAACCTATACTAGCTCTTCATTAATGTGATTTTAGTCACTTGTATTACTTAAAAGTAATCAATCTGCATTTCTTGTAAAACACTTTTTTTTTTTTTTTGGTGAGGAAGATTGGCTCTGAGCTAACATCCGTTGCCAGTATTCCTCTTTTTGCTGAGGAAGATTAGCCCTCAGCTAACATCTGTGCCCATCTTCCTCTATTTTGTATATGGGATGCCACCACAGCATGGCTTGATGAGTGGTGCATAGGTCCACACCCAGGATCTGAACCAGCAAACCCTGGGCTGCTGAAGCAGAGCACTCTAACTTAACCACTACACCACAGGGCCAGCCCCTGTATTTTTAATATTTTATTAATTTGGATAAGCTTTACCCCCACCCTCACCCATATGCAGTTAATACAAATTGTGAAGTATTTATTGTGTATTATATATTTATTCTCCCATGGGATTATTACAATCTACTTAAAAGATAATGCCACCATCTTGATTCTTTAATCACATTAAATGAAAAGTTAATGGAGATACACCGAGGTGATTGACTTCAGGAAAGGACACTTTCTAAATGCATTAGTAGGATGATTTCATAGTGTATTATTTTAAATATTTTCCTTTAACAGGGAGAGAAATAGTAATTATCCTTTTAATCTTAATATATTTATATTAGTTTCATATTGCTGCTGTAACAAATTACCACAAGTTAATGGCTTAAAGCAATACAAATGTATTATCTTCCAGTTCTAGAGCTCAGGAGTCTGAAATGGATCTTCCAGAACTAAAATCAAGGTGTCAGCAATGCTGCTTTCCTTCTAAAAGCTCTCCTCTTACAGCTTCTAGAGCCTGCCCTCATTTTTTGCCTCGTGGCCTCATCACTCCAAACTCTGCTTCTGTTGTCACATCTCCTTCTCTTACTTTGACTCTCCTGCCTTCCTTTTATAAAGACCCTTGGCGATTACATGGGCCAACCAGGATACTCTGCCCATCTCAAGATCCTCAACTTAATCATATCTGCAAAGTCCCTTTTGCCTTGTAAGGTCACATATTCACAGGTCCAGGGATTAGAACACAGACATCTCATCTTTGGGGGGTCGTTATTCTGTCTACCACAGTACTCTATCATTTTGCCCCTCAGAATTCAACCAGTGTAATAGACAGCTATTGCTGCAATTGTGTTGCATAACAGACTATCCAAAACTCAATGGCTTATGCAGTGTACTTTCCTCACTTGAGGGTCACAGATCAGCTGGGGTGGCTCTGCTTCAGGCTGAGAGTTAGGTGACATGGCTCCAGGGTTCAGGCTGGGTTTGTGTCTGCTCCATGTGTTTCAATCTGGGGTCCAGGCTGAAGAGGCTGTGATCATTTGGGGTGTGCTCTTTTCTGCACAAGCACGAGAATGCAAGAGGACAAATGAAGCCTCACATGCACATGTGAAGCCTCTGCTCACATTACATCCACTCAAATCTCATGGACCAAAGCAAATCACATGGCCAGACTCAAGGCTAGTGAAGTAAGGACATTCACGTCACCCCAAGCGGGGAGGGAGGAGAGCGAATATTTGCAGAACAGGAATTCAATTTCCCATTCATTGGGTGTGATACCAGCCAGCTTGAAACTGTGCAGTGATTATATACTTTCCAAATGCTTTAAGCTTTGGCAGGTCATTGAAATAAGTGCATAACCTCTCATTGTGACTTCTTTGAAGACAACACATATTGTAATGTCTCCAGAAATCTCGCTTATCTAGGACGTGAATGAAAACAAGGAAGTAGGCAAGAAAGACTACTAAGCACTAAAATAGATAAACTAGAGTGTGTAGACAACTCTCCTGAAAGAACTCTTTAGACCCTCATTTAGACAAATAGACAAACTATTTACTCTTACTTGACACACAATTCTGACAATGTCGAATGCCTCATATCTAGGTCCACAAAAAAAAAAATACTGAAAAAAAAAACTAACAGAGGCCAACAAGGAAAACATAAAATATGGAGACTAAATCTTAGAAAAAGCACAAAAGAATGAAATTATTTGATGTAAGGGCGAATAAACAGCATCACATACCCCAATAAATCTTAAGGTTCTAACTTCATCAGAGTTTAAGAAAAATTGGGCTAGACAATGGGATCCATGAGGGCAGGGATCTTGCCCATCTTGTTCACCACCATTCTCCCATTGTCCAGGGCAGTGCTTGCACAGAGTATGCATTCACTAAATATCAGTGAAATTAATGTCTATAATGATAAAAAATAAATGCTGTTTATTATATTCTATTTAAGATGACAGAGGACTCTCTATGTGCAAGTATCTGAACCAACATGACTAAGCTGAGAAGTTTCTGGGGGAGTCAGGAGAAGTGTTAATTAAAAGGCTACAGAGGTGTTTCATGAAACCCAAAGGCTGAAGAACAGGTGGGAAGCCAGAGAACACTGTCTGCCCATGTCTTGTCTCTGCTTCTCTGTGCACATGTACTTGATAGTCTGAAAAGACCAGCTCGCTCTCTCTCCCCAGGCAGCAGAGAGGGTGCAACTCCAAAGGTTTTCTATTTCAGGACTAAACGTACACAGAGGCTGGCTAACTCTCCCTGAGTTTCCCTCAAGTTCCCAGGAAAGATAGTTTTCTCCACCTCCGCTCCAATCAACCAGCCAATAAGCAAGCAAAATAAACATGGCTACCAAGGGCCAGTGGTTGGCAGACTGCTAGCATGCACAAGCATAAGGTTAGCCCTCCCCTTGAGTGTGGCCTGGACTTACTGACTCACTTCTAAGGACTAAAATAGAAAAAAGTCATAGGACGTCACTTACAAAATTAGATTATAAAAAGACTTCAGCTTTCATCTTAGGCATGTGTGATCTGTTGAATCACCTGCCCTGGGTCTATCCTGTGCCTCATTATGAGGCAGCCCTATGCAAAGGCCCAAGTGACAAGGGACCAAGACCTGCCAATTACCACATCAATGGCCTCCGCAGTGGATCTCCACCCCCATCCCAGTCAGACCTTCAGATGAGACCCACTGAAAACTTGACTGCAACTTCATGAGGGACCTTGAGCCACAGACGCTCAGCTAAGCCATGCCTAGATTCCTGACTCACAGAAACTGAGATAATAAATGTCTGCTATTTTAAGCCTTGAAGTTTTGGAGTAATTTGTTATGCAGCAATAACTAATAATACTAATAACTTCCAAAGACAGGAGAATTGTTAGCAAGTTAAGTGGACACTAAAATATGTCTACTGAAAGTCTGTAATACATTTTAAAAAATATTTCTACTCCAAAATATTAAAATAAACAACTTTTCATACTAAAAAAGCTAATCCTCTAATCATGGATCTTACATATCAACTAGAGTGAATCTGACCACAGTTTCCTCTAAGACAATGAGGGATTGCAGGTTATTTTCAGGTAGCATTGTTTTCTATATAAGGAAATGCAAGATGTCAGAGGACTGCAATGGAGGCTGAAAAAGGTGTCTCCAAATCCTCAGCCCCAATGGCCTCCTCAGTTCTGATTGATGCCACCACATCAAAGAATACTTACCATGCCAGTTGATTCACTTGATCTATGAACTAAAGGTTTGGTTGTCCCTGGGTGTCACTGCTCCATTCAAGATCCCCGAGTACAGGCTGATCTGATACGAGACACTCTTGTTGCAACTCATCAGCTAAGACCTCATCAACCCCGAAAGAAAAATTACTAAAAGATTTTCAAGAGAGATTATTTCAAAGTTTGGAAAGAGGGAAATTATTTAATATCTCAATGAGCTTAAATGGACAGGTCTTTTTGAAATCAGCATATAACATCATGATGATGATAAATCTTTTTTTCTAAAAATGCCTTTTCAGCACAAACTGAGCGACCACTTCACGAACAATTGGGCACCCAAATAATTGGAAGTATTTCAGAAGAGCAAATGGAGCAAAAGAGATCATGGAAGGCTGGAAATATATGGATGCAATTTTGAGCCTAAGTGAACACGTAGCACTATATACAAAATAATCAGTGAGATGTGAAAAGGGATGCGGATCCCTTTGATCTGAATCAACGGGGTGTGACGGGCTCTTATTATTAAAGGAAAAGCTTGATGCCACCTTACCCTTGTTCAGATCCAGACATCTAAGGTCCTAGCTTTGGAGATGCAGAAGCCCACCGCTGAGCTGCATCCAGTCGGGAGGAGTTGAGAGCAGTTCTCAGACCAGTCCTCTTTGGCTGACTCCAACTCAGAAGGCTTCCTCCCTATCATTCTTCTGAAAAATTTTCGTCCCCATTAGGAGTTTTAAAAGCTGCTTGACAATACAGGACCTTTAATTTAGAGAAGAGAAGTGGCCTATATTTTCACACTAAGTCCAGGGAAACTGGTACACTGTAGCATAAGTAGTCATAGTTGTTCCTTCCAGAAAACTAACTGAGGGCAAGAAAGAGCAGTGGGGGCCAGCCTGGTGGCGTAGTGGTTGAGTTCTCACGCTCCACTTTGGTGGCCTGGGGTTCACCAATTCAGATTCTGGGTGCAGACCTAAGCACTGCTCATCAAGCCATGCTGAGGTAGCATCCCACACAGAAGAACTAGAAGGACCTACACCTAGGATATACAACTAGGTATTGGGGCTTTGGGGAGAAAAAAAGGAAGATTGGCAACAGATGTTAGCTCAGGGCCAGTCTTCCTCAAAAAAGAAGAAGAAGAAGAAAGAGCAATGTTCTTCCTACCCCAAGAAAGAATCAAGGACCATATTTTCCAGAGCTCCAAGCAGCCCTGAAAATCTTCTCCAGAGATTTCCAAACTTTGTTCAGCCGAGTCCAGGGATATTGAGAGAGGCTACAGATAAAGAAAAGCATGGGCTAATGATGAGATAAAGAAAAGCATTTTCAAACAGATTTGCTTGAGGCTTCCTTCAAAGTCAGTTTCTAAGTCACCTTAAAATTAACAGAAGAAATTTGAGGAAAAGCTGTACTGTAGCGTGATTATATCTTGAAATCTTAATCTGTGTGTAGTTTCTATTCCCCTCCAATTTCACGACAATACTCCAGGCTATTTCTTTTCCTTCTTCTAGCCAGAAGGGAAGGAGAAACAAAACTCAAAGAAGGTGCTAGCTTGAGAATAGGACTAAAAGAAGCCTATGCATAAAAATCCTTTCCATTTATAGGCCAGATGGAACAAGAGTAGGAAGAAAGAGCAGGGGCAGAGGATAAATTTAAACTGGAAAAGCAGGAGAACTCCCAGAATTCCTCAAGGTGGGAAAGATTAAAAGGGTGTTCTGTGTGTCTTGAGGAGTGGAAGGGTCGTCAAAGTGAGCTGACTCAGTAATTGAATATAATCGTGCGAGAGTCCTGGTAATCCTTCGGAATTGAAGGTGATAGACTTGGCCACCAAAAGTGTGGTGGAGGATGAGAAGGGAAAACTCGCCACCTGACCAAGGTGGAACAGAACAGAAGAGAATCATTTGGGAAGTTTCCTGTGAGCCAAAGTAGAGGTTGACTCCTTGCCGCTGCAACTGTTAAGCTCGTAATAGGAGAACGCGTTGGAGAATCCTGTACTATAGAAATGCCTGAATGAGCCTGGGGGGAAAGGTAACATTTAGAAAAGATACCCCATCAAAGACCACCATTGTTTTACACAGTTTAATGTGATCCAAACATCCATTTAGATAACTGACTGAGGAATGGAAGAGAACCCAGTTCTTTCTACCTTACAGTTCAAAGACAACATAGAGATAAAATGTTTTTCACTTCTTATATATATAATGAAGAAGTCCTGTGCTGATTTTCAAAGTGCTTAATGATATCCATTTCATTCTACCTGGTGAAGAAACTTCCAATTAGATAATATGATTTTTAAGTGAACCTGCTATTGAATGGGGAGGTGGGGAGATACATGTCCAAATAGCATCAAATCTGTGACAAACAATACTGTGGAAGCAGTAAAATCGATCAAAACCGTTACACAATCTGACGATAACGATAGACACTGTATTCACCAAGAATGCCTCACCCCAACGCGGCTGCCTCTTGATCGTCTCACTGTGTTCAACGAGGTGGTGAAAATGGGTCAGATGCTCTCAGCCAGCGCATCACAGGAGTGACTTGACCAGCTTCTCGGTGAGAAGATATAATTAGTGAGATTTCACCAACAGTTGCATGAAAATGCCCTGAACCTCCTCTCCGGCAGTGTCGACATAGCTTATAAAACTCTGAAAAGCCTGCAGATATTTATGAGTTTGGGTTCTTGAAATATTAAGAGAAGAGAAATTGCCTGAACACCAAAACCGATGTGCTGTGCTAGGTCTCCATCGCTCATCTGAGTCTCTCCCGAGAGACTCACTGGAAAAGAATCTGACTCATTAACCACTGAGTCAGGTAGAAAACATTTTTATGTTTGCCCACAGTTTATGATTTAAAGTGTTAACTGTTTTGTTGAAACAGGCATAGATGTGTCATAAAATTTAAAAATTCACATGAATTTCTAACATAAAATATGTAAGGAATTTTCCTATTTTCTGAGGGGGTGAGGTTAGAATACGGCCCCAGACTCCCAGAGATAGCAATTCAGTGTCCACGTGATTAGGGAGACTTGATGGAAAAGGTTAAGAAGCAGGGGCCTGGAGTCCATATACACAGAGACTCGCAGTATAAATCGCTCAGCTCTCGTGACGGATTGCACCGGAAAAGGCACTTGTCACCCATTAAAAGCCCTTGCAATAGACATAGATATCCAGGGGTCATCACACAGTGTTGGATAAAAGGCAATAATGAGGACAGCATACATGTCCAGGCAATATATCTCAACTTTGCTCAAACAATCAATGGACTCTGTTACAAAATTGACACAGTCTGGAATCCACACAATCTAAATCTGCTAAAAATAAAATATTCATTGGTTGACAGAATACTTGTTTTAAAAGATGGCAATGTTAGCTTCATCTCCAGATCACTTAATCATTAGACTTCCTTCGTCTGTATTATTTCTCTTGATGTGATAACTTTTCTTGGCCAAGCTACCCCAATCACAAACACGGTGAAAATCATCCTGTAGTCCTGCCAGCCCAGCCTCAACTTCGCCCTCCAGCTTCACAGTAGGTCCTTCTATCCCTCTGCAATCTTACAGCTCAGGTATCATTCCTCTCTATGCTTCCCCCACTGGTATTTACCTTCCTGCATCAGTTATTTATGTTGTAATCAACCCTATAGCTCAGTTGAAATTTAAAAAAAATAAAGCACGGAAAATTATTTTGAAGCGGAATGAAAACTTCAGTAATTTGATTTGCAGGAAATGAAGAATGAAGTGTCACAACCCGAGTGCTTTTAAATAAGTCATAATTAATTACACATGCATCTGTGTTTGGATGCTCAATTTCTGACTAATTATGCAGAAAATGTAATTGCGTACTGAAGTGTTCAGTCGTGCCTGTTCTCCCTCTCATTGATGGCAACCAGGTTTCTGCTGTCGTTGTTCACGGTACGCACCACCTGTTGAAATTGTTGTCAAGACACAAATAATCAAAGGATCTCTCCTAAAATACAGTTGCTCCTATTGATAAAATTATAGCAAGATCTAAAATTGTTTCCTGATTTATCCTATTTTTCAAAAAAATTGGACATACTTTTATATTCTTTTGTCCTCTCCTGAAATACACTTGCTAAGAATCACATTAGGCACATCCTTCCGGCTGCATCCCTCCTATGGATTTGCAATATAGACTTTTTATCTTCTTGAAAGAGTCATAAAGCTCAGAGGAATCATGAATGACCATCGCATTTATGTCATTCTAGACAGGCTTCTTTTTAATGACACTGAAGGGAATTTATAACCTCTTCTTCATCTTAAGGTGCCTAATAAAGTGAATATCAAGGAAGCAAAGGAAATAAAGCCAAATTTAAAACTTCCTCTGAATAAGTCATGGGAGTAATTGCATTTGTGAATATTTTCTCACTACAGGAAAAAAAAGAGAGCAAGCAGATAAAAAATTTCAAAAGCTCTTATAATACTTAGCAGGATAACAACTAGCTTATTGTCTTTTTCACAAAATTTTAAGGAAGATTTATTACATACAGTTGACTTTTTCTGCAGAAGCCAGATAAATTCCAAGGCCCTTTGTGGCCCAGTCTCAGAGAGGTGTTGCCTATAAGAGATACTATCCAGCCACCAAAAGTAAAAGCAATTCCAGTCCTTTTGCGCGCCTCTGAAGAGCCTGTGAGAGGTATCAGCAGAGCTCACCTATATAAGTTCTCATCTTCCAGTGTCGTGGAAGACTGCTTCCCAGCGCCCTGAAGTCAGGGGGGCCATGGGGCCAGAGCCAGGCAATGGGCATCGAGCAAAAGGCTCTTCCTGGCTAAAGCTTGGAAGAGTGGTTGTGAGGTCTCCATACCCCCTCCTCCCCTGCAATTCTTATGACAACAGAGTCATCAGATCTAAGCAGTTGGGGCCACCAAGTCACCACGTGGAGGACTCCTGCCCAGGTGAGTCCCCGGGACCTGCACCAGACTTTAAGCATGAAATGAACCGTTGTTGTGTTAAGCCAAAGAGATTTAGTTGTTTGCAACTTGCAACTACAGCAGAACCTAGCCTGTCTTGACATGGAAGCATTAAAGGGAATCCATTCATATACTCTCTGCAGCACTTCCTGAAACGCCTTGTCTGCTCCCCTCCCCCAGCCTACCCTGGTCTAGAGCTTCTTACTCTCCCAACCTCCCCACCAAGCCCAGCAATCAGGACCCTGGATTGTTCTTCCTTCCTTTGTCCTCCCTCCTCTCTAATCCTGTCTGTCTCAATAGAATCTCCTGATTCTGCATTACAAAAGCTCAAGAGCTGGGTTGACAAACGTCAAACTCTAGGTAGAGGGCTGAGGATGGGGATAAATTGAGCCTTCAAGGAAAAAAAATCTCTCTGGGATGGGCAGAGTAAGGTGGAAATAGTGGAAACACTCACCTGAAAATCGTTATCCCTATCATTTATTTTTGGTCCCCAAACAAGTGTGTTAGGATTCACACCTTAGTGACTTATTCTTACCTGCCTAGCCTACTGCAGTTACTAGTGTATATTTTATTTTAAGCACTAGGGCTATCGCTGTTTGACCCCCTTTGTTCTGAGCCATCAGAGGCAAACACCACGGCCATTGTCTATGTGAATATTTCCCTCTGAAGTTATGCAGCATACAGCAGGCGTGACTATATGAGCAGCACCTCCGTAGCACTGGTAACATGATACTGAAAGAGTCAGGAAAGAAGCATAACTCATATAATAACAGTTAACATAAAAGACTACACAAACTTTTAAGGAAAGTTTTTTGTTCAGTTTTTTAATGATGTTATTAATAAAATCTACAAATACTAACACCTACTATTGCAAACACTGTACTAGTAGCTGGAGCAGTTACAAAAAGAAGTAAGATATGGTCTTAACCCTCATAAAGGTTGCTCTACATAAAGAGACAGGACACATTCACAAAAAGATCAATATCAGTGAAGGATAACATTTAACAGGCAAAATAAACGGAATTCATAATAATGTGTTACGATACAGGCGTGCCGAAGTGATCGAGGAAGACAGTGGAAAAGGTGGGTGTTGAGCTGGACCCCAAGTGCTGTGTGCAAATCAGAAAAGAAAATAGATGTGTCTAAATTTCAAGGTATGAGCTGCAGTGTTTGCTGACAGGACTATAAAAGGAGACTATTTGTCATTGTGTGGGACTAAACTACTTCCAAGGCCACCCAGAACAAACTGGAAGGGATGTCACTCTCATATTTCACAGGAATGCTTGGTAGCCACAATTTCACACCAGCCAGCTCATCTCAGACAGAGCATTCCTTCATCTCCCTAATCAAAATCCTCTAATCAACACTCATCTAAGTGAAGGTGTAAAAAGTGCATTATGCAGATATGGTCCCTGCCCTCTAGGGGATTACAATCTAAAACTGGCAGACTTGGCTCCATCCAGCATAGAGACATAATTAACATGGATAAGGATGAGCAATGTATTGTCTGCAAGGCTCACTGCCATCAGACAGAACAATTTGTAGTCATCACTGATCTGAGCTGAATTCAAATTAGTGACCCAAAGGCTCCTCTGTCTGGGTGTTATTTTCAATCTCCTTAGCTCTCCAATCTCCAGAAGTTTCATTTTTCATTCTTACTGTGCAGTCATCATCAACTACCAAAGGGAGAGAGGCAATCCAGACACTAAAAATAGCATTCTAGCCTTCCAAAAGCCAGACTCAGATTTATGACAGTTTTAAAATTTGGTTCTTCGTCTTAAAAGTTCAACATTCTACAGGAACTCTGCGAAGTAATACCTACCTGGCCTTTAGAGCATGAAAGCCCATAAGTTGATGCAGGGGCAATCAGGCCTTTGTGTAATCCATTGTCATTAGGGAGAGACAGCATTGTCTTTTGCTTGACAGGCTGACGTGCCTTCGTGTGTTTTCCACTTAATCAGCAGAATCATTAAGACACTGAGAGTTTTGACGGTCTCAGTAAAAAACATCTATTTCTGTAAAATCTTTCACTATAAATAATTTAACAAATATGCCCCCTCAAAAGACGATAAAAAGAGAGGAAGAATTATTCTTTCGTACTTAAATCACAGACTACTTTGAAGTTGAGCCAAAGCGAGTCCAGATTTAAAATGAGGGCGGGATGTTCAACAACAAATGATAAAGGTAAAATGAAAAGCAGATTACAGAAAAATATAATCTAACTCCTGTTTTAAATATATAGTTTACATATATTTATTTACATGTATTGAGATATGTTATAATTTATATATTTAAGTTTATACTTCCATTATAAAGGTCTGGGAGAATTATATCAATATGAGCTGTTAACATTATTAATCAAAGGGGTGACTTATGGTAGGGGGAACTTTCACATTCTCTGTATTTGAATTTTTTACAATAATTCAGGAAAAATCGAGGTATTTCCATTTTTAAAATATACCCACATATACAGACTGTATATGCATACATAAATTTACACCAATGCAAATCAAGCCGAATATTACATCTCTTTCTGACTGCCTGGATATCAAGGGTCAGTTGTCAGGAATGGAGTGGCATTAGCCTGGGAACCTCATGTCAGTCTGGAGGGGAGAAGCCATGATTGAGACTGGGGCTAAGAGGGAACAGATTGGTTATAAGGTGTGTCCCCAGAAGAGAAGCCAAAAGTCCACATTACAATGTTTCAGGGAGAACTGATAACCACAGAGTCTGAGTTGTGGATTGGAACCTAGCAAGTAGGCATCTTGGGTCAACAGTATACACTGGTTTCCAGACACACAGCAGCATTTTACTTTGGGAACTAGCAGGAGAGGTGTTCATCTGGTTAAAGCAGGACCCAGCCAACCAGGGAGAGAGGGCAGGCAAGGCTTGGCAAGGCCAGCCCTGGACAAAATGCTAAACTCAGGGCAGGAGCTGAACTCACCAGGAGCCAGAGCAGAATCCGAGCCAGGCCTAGGACAGATGGTGGGGTAAGCTAGGAGGCTGTGGCTAGGTGGACACAACCCACGCCCGGGTCCACAGTCATTCCAGATTCCACAGTTTGTGCTGGTGGAGAAAAGGTGCCTTGTTTAGCCCAAGCCTGGTTCTCCTTGGTTCGGAGACTGGGCCACAGACTGAAAGGTTTTCGTACCTAGATTAGGGCAACACTGGGCAGGCCAGCAGTTTCGATTTGGTCTTACCAAAATTAAGAGAATTTTTCCTCTAATTCTTGCCAGTTAAATACAGACAGAATGAAGTTTAGTCCCAAAAGTAGGTCTTCTGAAAATGTGCAGAACCCCCTATTACCGAGGCCAGGACTACCTGCTCAGTAGCTGTGAGCCTGTGAGGTCCTGAGTTAACTTAAAAGAAGACAAAGAGAAGTCCATTTCACAGAATCTTAGAAGATTTTATCATGCCATGACGCCCATGGGGAAATCAGGGAACTAGCATATGGCCTTTCCAGTCAACTTCACAGTGACATTCAGAATAAGGATTCTGTATGAAAGAGGGGAAAAAATCCTTCCTCCTCTGGTGGCTGTGATCTTTCCCTTTCATTCGCACTTGTTTGCCCAGGAAGGCCCATCCCTTCCTACCGCATCCTTAAAAGCTCTCAGCACCTGGAGATATTAAGCTAAAAACGCTGGCATTTTAGTCCCCGCCCTTTCCAGAATCAAGAGATAAAATTAATATGGATCCCATATGTAAACTAGGGAGAAGGTAAAGGTGGCATATTCTAAGTCTATGAGCATTTCAGGGAATCGTTATGTGCTGTGTTTTCTGGGGAGGGAAATGCTGGATGATAGAGGGAGAGCGTGGCAGCACTGGATGATCACCTATTCCCGGGGCCCCTCTCCAGACCGGTGATCCTATATGGAGGGGTTCACAATAGCCCCAAATTCCAACCGAAATGATCCTCAACACAGTCTTGTCTTACAATCCAAAGCCTCTTAAAGTCAAAATATTTAAATTTTGGTGATGCCATGATTTTCAAACCATGTCTCTTTGGGAGATGGGGATTCTGCTGAAAATAGAAAAATGATGTTTCTCTTCTTCCCAATTCTCAGGGGAAAAAAATCCTAAGTGAACGGACAGAATTTTCGCAGTTTTAAGATTTTCTGTCATAAATGTTTTTTTAGATTTTTGGTACCTGCTATCAGTGGAGGCTAGATTCATGGAAGACCAGTCCAGGAAAGTTGGAGCCACAGAGGAGGCATGGTCCCTGCCAGAGACCTCACTGGAGGTGGAGAGGGGATGGGTGGGAGAGGGAATGAGTGGGAGGGCTGGGCTGGGGGAGCGGGAAGGGGAAATATCCTGCCTTCTCCTTCCCTCTTTGCCTGCAATCTCCTGCTTTGGGCCCCCATTGGCCAAACCCAACAGGGGCCAGCTGTCACAGGAAACTGGGAAACCATAGCTTGCAGATTAACCTCCTGAGCAACAATATTGAGTAGGGAAGAGCAATAAATGAATCTGAAGGCCACGAGGGCAAGGACCAGCACATATGGCACCTGATTTAGCAAGAATTCATAGATTAATTATGATACATTTAAAATATACCATTTCTGGGTGGTGCCCACCATAATCCTATAGCATCCAGGTATTCTTGCACCTGGATATGTTTGAGCATGACTATTGGATTTACTTAGCAGCCCAAGGCAGAGAATCGTATTTTGGGGTTGGTGGGGTTGGTGTAACAGTGGTTTCAAACTGTGTTATGTACACCCAGAGCTTCCACGGAGTCCCTCGGCTGCTATAATGCAGGTGGAGCGGACTGAACACACCAGCTCCAACCTCCATCTCTACTGAAGCCAGAGCAGCATTGCTTTTGATCTGTTTTACATACTGGGCCTGTGTAAGATTTTGCTTGAACAAGATGCCTCTCAGCTTAACCAGATAGAAATTCACTGGCACATCAAATTACTGCTAAGAATTATCTCAATGATCACACTTCGTTTTTTCCTTTAGTTTGTTATGGTGTTGAGTTATTACTTCCCTATGTTTTACACTCCACCACATTTATAGACTAAACGTAAATACAGGCCACTCCAGCTCAGCATGTGTGTATACATGTGGTTACGAGCCAACCGTCTGGAATTTCAAATGGTTTTTCCCAAAATAATATCACCCAGGTAGTTAGAACCACAAATCAGCCCACACAATCCCACTTAGCCATGATGTACCTGAAATAGGATTCTATGCTAACAACAAATAAATTAGAACCTGGGCAGCATTTATAATGAAATCCCAAAGGAAAAATATATTCTCGTTTCCCGTCTGAAATGCAGAAGATCCATCTCATCTCCCTGCAGTCGGGTCTGAAGCTTTTCTTCCTCACACCCTCTGCGTTTTACAAAGAAGCAAAGATTTTGAAACTATCAGATGCTGACAAGGATGAAGCAAAATACTCACTCTCGTAGATTATTTTGGGGACTAAGTAGAAACAAATATAACTGTGTTTGTCTGGGTCTTTAGAGAAGCAGATGCTGAGACTGGATTAAACACACAAGAATTTATTAGGGGAAATGTCCGTGTGAGACAAAATGGAGAGAGAGCAAGGAGGGCTGAGAGCCGTCAGACCACAGTCCAGGCTGACCTCAGGTGAAGGGAGGGAAGGTTGACATCAGCATGCTAGACTGCGTGTGTGTGTGTGTGTGTGTATCCTAATACATCCCATTGATTCTATTTCTCTGGAGAACCCTAACTAATGCAAGACCCATCAATGAAATCACAGATATAGAAGGGGATCAGAGAAAGGGATTAAAGAGTTTGATAAAAAGACTTCTTTGAAGAGAGAAGTCATCTTGCTGTAAGCCCCAGCTGCCCCTTCAGGGGAGAGGTGAGAGGTATAACATCCCACTCCAAGGAATTGAGAAAGGCTTCAAGGGTACCTCTCAGAGAGCTTTAATGTGTGTTCTCTGAGTGGGGTGATACCAAGGACTGGCGCCTAAGTCTGATGAAGGTAATGAGGACCGTGGAGTGGGGTCTGATACCCAGGCCCCTCCCCCCCAGGGAATTTAGAGGGCAGAAGGGCTGACTGACCAACTGCTTCAGTGGTGGTCCCAGGAAAGGCTTTCAGCAATGGGATGAGGCTGATCTCCCAGAGTTTGTCTAGGCTTAGGATGAGTGATGGTTCCCCACAGACCACATGTAGCCAGATGGAAAAGAGCCAGTAAAGGTTTTTTGTCCAGTAGGGTCACCTGGAGGAGTTAAGAGACCTCAGGAAGAGGCCAGAGACTTAGCACCTAATGTCCAAAAATTAAGGAAAAGAGTCACAGGAGATCACCCAAAAGAAAGATGCTTCTTCCTGAATAAAGAGAACCAGAAGAGAGAGACACCCAGCAGAGCGACGTCTGCAAAGCTCACAAAGGAGAAAAGGGGATCTGCAGTAATCATCTGCCAGGCCTGCACAGGGATGCCTGCTGGGCCTAGAAGGCGAGGAGCCCCCAGCCGAGTAAGAACTTTGCTGTGCCGGTGTCCTCCCCTCCCTTCCCGAGCTTCCACTCCCAGGAGAAAGGAGTGGGGCTTGGTACCAGAAGGAGATGGGGAACTGAAGGACAACACCCACTCAGGACTTCCAGGAAGAAACAAGTCTATCTGGGAAAAAAGGGAGAAAACCATCACCAGGTTTGGAGTTTCAATAACACTATCCGGGGCATTCCAATTGTAAAGCACATCTCTGGTTGTGACTTATAGTAACTCCAGGATCTCTATTACTTAAAAGTAAGTAGAAAAATCATGGGTTTGGTAGTTTTCAACCAGGATTAGGGGAAGATTATTCCCCACTAAACAAAGTTTAAAGAAGCTGGGGGGGGGGGCGGAATAAGTTGTGTCATGATCACAATCCCCACATCATGCTTGTGCAGCATGCCAACCACATTTGCTTGGCCCAGCTGGCGTAACTCTCTTAACAACCGTCCTCATATCTCATCCTGTTTGAATGACAGTGATTGAGATGATTGCTTTCACTTTTGAAAAATCCCCAAAGAGGAAAATGCCACCATGTGACTTGGAAAGAAGAAATTTGGTCAACTACTAAGAACAGGACCTGGTCCGGTAGCAGAGGCAGGAGCCTCTAGGATTCACAGCTTTTTATACCGCCTACCTCTCTTTGCTAACTTAAACTCTCGCAAAGTCACACTAAGGTAATAAGTGATCATTTTTTTATACAAAAAGTAAGATTCACTCAGTTTCAAAAGGAAACTGGACATCTTTTATCTTCATCCTGAGTATTTCACTACAAAAGGTGTGACAATGAGAACCAACAAGACGTGGAACCCCCTAAGAAGAGGGACAGAAGCTGAAGATGGTGCTAAGGAGATTGTATCCAAGGTAATGGGTTAGGTAGGTTATTGGACAGGGTAAGAGAAAAGCAAAGAGAAGAAGTAGAAGAAAGACGGCAGCTATCCTCAGCAACAACACATCAGTGACGGGGAAAAGGAAGGAGAAGTAAGAGAAATCTCAAGGAGGAGTGATGTTGAAGCAAAGTGTTCTACTGGCCACCTGTCACCTAGCCAAGAGCAGCTGCCGCTGGATGCAGACTCATGTACGGGAGGGATGTGTGTAGGCTGCACAAGTCTTGAGGTTGCTTCCCTCCCCGACGTTGATCACCTGTACTCAAGACAGAGTGAAAAGCAATGCCCTGTAACTGAAATCCCTCCACTGAAACTGACACACAGATAAGCTTCATTACAGTAACAAAAAGACAAATTTTTTTACCTAGTCAAGTTATTAAAGCAGATTCTGATCAAGATAGCTTTAAATTATACATGTACATTTCCTGCCAGAGGTATTATTTAATAAGGCCTAAAGTAAAATTGAAAGCAAAAGCAGAGTGAGTTTTTTGAAGTATTTATCTTGTGTTCCTGACTGAAGAGATAAATTTAGTAGTTGTTTCTCGGGTAACTAAACTTTGCTGTCGGGCTTCGTTTTTTATGTATTTAATTTGCCTTTAAACCTGGATTCTGTGCAAAGTTCCATAACTGCTTTAAAATATGGGCTTTATTAGAGATGTGCGAGCTGAGAATGCAGTAATATTTTCTCCTTATTAACTCGTCACACGATACCAAGTGGAGGATGGGAGCTTACAGCGCTCAGAGATCCACAGTGGAAAGAGACAAGGCCACGTCCCTGGGTCTTTCCATGACCCTGAAAATAACTGATGTTCTACAAAGAACAACTTGATTCCTTTATCCTCAAAATCCTTTGGTTTTGGAGTTGAATAGTGTAATATTTTACTTCAAAAAACAACATGGTCATGTTTTGTATAAGGATTTTCAGGGGTGTGTTTTTGCTTTCCTGCTCCCTGGTTGGTTGTTTTTTTGAGGCAGAGGGTTTTTTTTAAATTTCCTTTCAAAAGATCCTTTAGCCCGGGTTGATAAATGAGAGCTACATATCTCCCCTTTAAACACGGATGTCCACTTTTAAAAGGGTGTTATGGTCAATTCTTTAGGCTGACTCAAATTCCAGCCTAAGCCATCATCAGCATCATTTATTACTGAATGTGTGCTGAGGATATGAACTACAATCCAAGGAAGCAAATAGCTCTGCGATACAACACAGAATGTGGAAAAACCGTATGAGTGATGCAAAACGCTTGAGGTCAGAGGAGTCTCAGAAGTTTGATTTGATGAAAGAATGTGGGCAACTTCAACCTTAAGTGTCTGATTTTCACCCTGAAGTGTACCTTAGGCAACTCTCTGAACGTAATTTTCCTCATCAGTAAAATACTGAAAATAGTACCTACAATGTAAGATTAAATGAGAGTAGGGAAGTACCTAGCACATGGTAGGCACTCTATAAGTGCTGGTCTCCTCTCTTTCTCACAGGAGGGCATGAGGTCATTGGGGACCATGTGCTGGAACATGCAATTAGCTCTTGATCCTTCACAAAGAGGAAGTGACTGGGTCATCTTCGTGCCCATCACCCTGGAGCTTACACTGCAGTCTCAGTCGCTCCTCTGTGGGTGTAGCAGCTGTTCACACCTCCCCACTGAAATCTGCTGATGGAGTGCCGGCAACACAATCAGGAAGAGCCGGTGGGGACCACTCCTCCTAAAGGTGCCTGTTTCAAAGTGAGTGCTGTGTGTCCATGGACTCCTATGAACAATTTACAGATTATCCAAATGGATGAAAAGCATGTGACAAAAATGTAAAATTTCACTATTAAAAATTCAGATTAAAGGAAGATGCTTCTCTTCACTTTTCAAAGTAGCAAAGATTTTGAAGCCATCAAACGCTGACAAAGATTAAGCAAAATACTCTCATAGATTACTTGGTAGAATAAGTAAAAACTAATATTACTGTGTTTGTCTGGGTTTCAGAGAAGCAGATGCCAAGACTGGATTAAACACATAAGAATTTTATTAGGGGAAATGTCTGTGTGAGACAATGAAGAGAGAGCAAGGAGGGCTGAGAGCTGTCAGACCATGGTGCCGTCTGACCACAAGTGAAGGGAGGGAAGGCTGGTGTAAGCGTCCTGGCCTGCCTGGCAGCCTAAGGAAGGATCAGTAAAGCAACGGGTGGGGGGATGGGGGTGGTTCTCCAGCCAATGGCAGCCATCAGAGGTGTCCTGTGTCTCCCAGGAATAAGCCTGCTTTAGCATCCTTAGCTCACCAGATCATTGGCTGGGAACAGCCCAGGGACCTTGGGTAGACACTTGGTCAACAGAGCCCTCTGTGTTCAGAGGACTGTGAGGCACATTCCCATGGCTGCTGCAGTCACTTTTAGTAAACAAATTTGGCAATATATATTAAAAGGCTTAAAAATAATTCTACTTTTTTTAAAAATAGAAATACCTTATGATCCAGCAATCCCACTCTTGGGCATCTACCCAAGGGACATGAAATCAACCATCCCAAGAGGCTTATGCACCCTATGTTCATTGCAGCGTTATTCACTATAGCCAAGAAGTGGAAGCAACCCAAGTGTCCCTCAACTGATGATTGGATAAAGAAGATGTGGTGTATATATATATATGTATATATATATATATATATACATATATATATATATACAATGGAACACTACTCAGCCATAAAAAAGGCAGAATTGTCCCATTTGCAACAACATGGATGGACCTAGAGGGTATTATGTTAAGTGAAATAAGCCAGAGAGAAAAGGACAAACACCACATGATTTCACTCATATGTGGGATATAAGCTAACACACGGACAGAGAGAACTGGTCGGTGGTTACCAGGGGGCAGGGGGCTAAGGCATGGACACAAGGGGTGAAGGGATGCATTCGTATGGTGACGGACAAATAATAATGTACAACTAAAACCCCACAATGTTACAAACTATTAAGACACCAATAAAAATTCAATTAATTAATTAATTTAAAAATAAAAATAATTCTTTTTTTTAATCTTGTAAGTCTACCCCTTGAAATCTATCCTAAGGAAATATCCTAAAATGGGAAAAATAACTTGAGTTATAAAGCTGTTCGTTAAAAGTATTCATAATATAAGCAACAAATTAGAAATGACATCACGTCCAGTTAATTGTGGCAGCGTCCACCTCACCCCTTTCACTCATTTACTTGGACCACTAACCCCCTTTCAAATGTGTGAGTTTTCTTATAGGGATTTTTAAAAATGAAATCCATTGGTTCGCAGAACTGAGTCCTGCTGAACTTCTTGTGACTCTAGTACTCAAAGGAATATTCTGTATCTTGGTCTGGGCGGTGGTTCCCAAGGTTGCACGCACATGTAAACATTCAGCAAACTATGCACTTAGGATTAAAGCACATTGTGCACTTTACTGGAGGTGTTTTAAGCTCAATAAAGAAGGAAAAGAAGAAATCAAAGGACTCGGCTGCAGAAAGTTAGAGACCCCGCCTGTAACTGCAGGTGTTCTGATTCTCCTTCATGACTTAACTCTCAAACTCAAATGCAACTGCCTGTTCACCTGACCTGGGAGTTAGCCAGGCTGCAGGGACGAACCAAACACCCAGATTCTAGTTGTGATGAAGGACCGGTGCTGCCCTCTGCCTGTACTACCACCCACCTGACCACTCTCCCTCTGTCCCTGTCCTCACCCTCTACCATGACTATGTTCTTCTTTCAGCTCTATGCTCTGCTGCCACCACTGCCTTAGTCCTATCACGATCACTAGTATCCAAATCCAAAGAAGCAGCACCTATCACGACTGTCCCCACCATTCTCTCATGGCACCTGTTAGTATCCAGTAGTCTTCTGCTTTTCTTATCATTAAAAAAAATTTACTTTAATCCAGAAAACACTTGAGGACATCATTGGATTTTTCTTCTCTGATAAATATAAACATATTATAAACCAAATCTTACTTACTGTTTAAATTAAAGCTGCAATCTGTCACTTGTTTGATGCATAACATCTGCCCCTCAGAGATGACACAATCGATTTGAATTCAAATGAGAACAAAATTTCACTCACCCCTGGTATGTGTATTCAGTGGCCCCTATCAGGACACATCTGGATGCAGATATCCAGGGTTCGTAACTTAGAACCAAATTGTGACTTTGAATAACTAATTGATAAACCAGGGATTTACATCCATTTCAGAGTGTGATGACAGGTGCTGGTCTATTCTTATGCCAGGCATTCAACAAATATGGACTAAACAAATCCGTATTGTCGGGAAATATTGTGAGTTACTACTCAATATCCATTCTTCCCTTCTGCCCTACTAACAGAACTTTCATTTTATTCTGGGTGACAGCATGCTTAGGCTCAAGCAATAGATCAATATTGGTGCACATATTCATCACAATCTTGTTCCACTTTGCCAGATGCTAAATATCCCAGTTTCCTTTTGCATTTAGAAATTGCCATGGGACCCAGTTATGGCTAAATAGATGTATTAGGGGAAGTCTAGGAGAGCCTTCCAAGAAGGCTTTACTTTCCTGATAAAAGAGAGAGATGCAGCTTGTGCCATTCTTCCCCCTTTTTCCTAACGTAGAGGTAATGGGTGGAGCTGCAGCAGCAATCTCAAGATCATGAGGCAACAAGCAAGAGGATGAATGGTGATCACACTGAAGATGGCAGAGGAGAAGGTACGTCAGTTCCTGAGATCAGAAGACCAGGATTAAATTAGGGGTCTTGGAAATACAAAGGGCCTGTCAGTGTTATTTAGGCAGTAAATAGAGAACCAATGAAAAGTGAATAGTAAGAATCCCAAGGTGCATTGAGAGCCCAGGTAAAGCTAGCATTAATTTAGAGCAGAACCACACACTCAAACATACTTAGTAACAGTGTAAATTGGGATAACTTTTTCAGAGAGCAATATAGCAATATCTATCAGCATTTAAAATGCACAGATCACCTAAATTAGCAATTACACTACTGGGAAATCATCCTACAGAAAAACACAGGTGCAAAAAGATATATGCATGAGATTATTTATTGTGGCATTGTTTGAAATAGTAGAAAAATTAGAAGCAACCTAAATATGAAATTGGGAAAATAAAGTACATACATTCATACAGTGAAATACTATGTAGCTGTTCGAGAAAGAATGAAGTAGTATACACATAATGACGTGGAAAGATGCCCAGGAGATATCCTTAAGAGAAACAAAGAGCAATACTTATAATCCCATTTTTGTAAAACAAACAAAAATTAAAACGTAAGTTTAAAATGCTACATGTGTATATTAGTATATGCATAGAAAAAGTCTGAAAGAGAAGAGCCAAACATGCAAAGTGGACCTAGTTAGTGTGTTTTCATGCTGCTTCTTACAAATATTGGCGCAGCCGTATTAACAGAAAGCAGACCACAGGAAGAACTCAAGGATGAGGTTCAGTGGGGGTGACCAGCAGATAGAAACCAGCAGATAGAGATTTAAAGTAGCTCCAAACTATGAACCTTCCAGACAAGCTTTGGTCGGGGAAGCAAGTGAATGCCAAAGAAGCATAATAAAGACAAAGAAGAGAGAAATCGAGAGACTCAAAGTCATTACCAAGGTAAAGAAAAGTTTCGGGAAACAACCTGCATCCCTGGAAAATAAGGAAGGTATCAGCGGAAGATGTGGAAGGGAGGGACATTGCATGGGAGGAAGAGAAGCAGTTCTGAGTTTGAGTCCCTGAAGCTGGAACAGATCTGAACAAGGAAAAAGTCCGAGGAGGGAACATGCCTGTGGTTAGCTGGAGAGGCAAACAGGGTTAAGACATCAAAGTCCTCGCTCGGCTGTGCACCGCAGACTGGACTTTCAAACACGAGGATAGTTACCAATTTGCTGCACCGGGGTCCATTCCATCTCCTTCAGTTGCTCTCCTCTGCAAAACAGTGTGTTCTGAAATTTCTTTCCCTGGCCTCTGCCTCTAAACAAACATACAGTTTCATTTGAAGGTTTCTAAGGGACTTTAATGCTAAACGTTTCAGAGGATAACAAAATAACAAGTGCCACTGAGCTTTATCGTTAAGTCAATAGAACGAACCTGTTCCACCTCGACGGTGGTGACGGTGCACATATTATCACCTCTCTCTTAGACCTTGATTATGAACTCAGCCACTGAATGCCAACCCTTCCGTCTTTTTATTGCTGGTCAGATTGCTAAATTCCCTTTAATACCGTCTTTTCTCCAGCTCTAGCTCCTTTGGTTTGAGTTTTAACACGAACACTAATGAGGAGTATTAGCTTGTAGATGGAGGCGTTGCGTTTCAGAGCAAGCTTCACACCTGTCCCTCCCACCTCAGTGCCTCCTTGATCCACTCAAAACCATTTCCTAACAAAGGCCATTGACGCTGAGAAAAGTATGGTGGGTCACCAATGAGACTGTAGAGGTTTAAGAGAATAAAAGCAAAGAGCTGGATACAAAAGTGATTCTAGAAGTAACTGACAGCAGGGATGTACTTAAGTGGATGCTGCTGCCATGGAATTGTGGTGAAGGGATAGAGACAGTGGTCTGGATGTGGCAGAGAAATAACCCCTCCTCCACCCCTGGCGCAGTATGAAAGGAACGATCTCAAATGATGAGGTTTTTGAGGGAGGTGACATCAAAAAGCAAGAAACAAGTGCACCCTTCAGAGTTTTTAGTTGCAATACACATTGACCAACTCTTGGCTGATTTATTTAGAAAAGAAATTTATTAAGAGATATTTGGTGGCTCACAAAGTCTCCAACAGAGCCAGAGAACCTGACGTGGAATCCACACTGCCACAAACAATATTCCCAATCTCACTTCACAGAATTGGTCCTGGGAAGACACCAGCGCCCCAGTGGCTGGACACTACTTGGCTCACACTGCCAACACCAGACATGCTGGCCACCACTGCTGGAACAGCCCTGGACACCCCCAGGGACGCTGCCAAGATCACCACCTACCCGTGGAACAAATGCTGCTGCCTCTGGAAACTGGATCCACTGCTCCCAGCACTAGCTCAACCAGGAGGGGTTCTGCGGTCCACTTCTGTGCATAAGGGGGAAAGAATTTTTTAAAGCACATTATTAAAGGACTTTTTCTGATTAAAGAAAATAAAGGTTCATTATAAACAAAAGAGCTGAAAATACAGAAAAGTACAAAGAAGCAAATAAAAGTAATCCTCCAACCTCCTATTACTGCTGTTAGCATTTTAACTATTTTTCTACATCTTTTTCTATGAATATATAGATCACACGATGCATAATATTTTTATTGTGTTTTTTCACAAATAGCTCTTAAATTATGATTTTTGTGACTATTAAATTCCATTCTTTGGATGTACCATCATCTTTTGGCATATCACAGATTTTTTTCCTTAAATTCCTAACAGGGAAATAAATGGGTCAGAGTATGAATATTGACATACATTGTCTTGTTGCTACAAAAATATTATGCATTATGCATTTCCAATCATGAGTTGTTGAATATTTCATTTCTCTGAACCTTCACTAAAATTATGAATAATCAATTTTTTTAAATCTTTAGAGGTAAAAAATTGTGCCGTTTTTATTTTGTATTTGTTTGATCACAAGTAGGGTTTTACATATTTTTCCATATACATATATAAGTTAGCCGTTCATATCTTTCCCTTTTTCTTTTGAAAATATACTCCTTTTTCATCAATTTGTAAGGTTTCTTTATATAATAAGGATATAAATCCTTTGTCAAGTAGGTTTAAAATACTTTTTTAAGTTTTCATTTATCTTGCAAGTTCTTTCTCTTATGTAGAAGTTTGAAATGTTTATGGAATCAAATCAATCTTTTTATTTATGTTGTCTACCTTTGGATGTGCACCTTCTTTTGAAGGCTAGCCTTTTAAGTAAAATGGTAAGTTTGAATCAACGGGATAAAGGAAATAATTTGTCTTGTCACTCAGCCTTCCCCATGTCAGTAAATGACCCATTCCTCCAGTTGCTCAGGACCAAAGCCCTAGAGTCAAAAATGATGTCTTTTTCTTTCACCTCACACCTCCAGCCATCAGATCTACCTTTGGAACATATGTCCAGAATCTGACCACTTCTCTCCACCTCAGCCACTAGCACCCCGGTCCCAAGCACAGTCATTTCTTACTGGGTTACTGCCCAGCAGCTTTCTAGCTCGTCTCTCTGCTTCTTCCCTGTGCCCCACAGTCTATTCTGAACACAGCAACCAGAACGACCCTCTTAAAATGAAAACCAAATTACACTACTCCTCTGTTCAAACCCTCCAGAGGGTCTCCATCCCGCTCAGCGTAAAAGCCAAAGCCATCACAATGAACTACAAGACCCTACAGGACCCAACACCAGGTGGGGAGAGAGGAACAAGGGGATTTTTAAGCATGTCATCAAAGGACTCCCTCCCTGCCTGCTTAGATCTCATGTCCCACCACTCTCCCCTCCATCACTCTGCCCTAGCCATACCGGCCTCCAAGCTATTACTCAAACCCGCTAAACACATTCCTGCCCCAGGAACTTTATACAACCTGTCCCCCTCCTAGGAATGTTCCTGCCCTAAATATCCAAATGCCTCACTCCCTCACTCCATTCAGGATCTCTGCTCAAACACCGTTTTATCAAAGGCCTTGCCTGGTCACCCTGTTTCAAACAGCCCCTCACTATCACTGCCATCAATCTAGCCCCCACGCCCTGCTTTATATTTCACCAGAGCATTTATTACCATCAGACCCGTGTTTGTCTGTCTGTCCCTCCTTACATGAAAGCTCCTTGAGAAGAGGGGATTTGTTTTGTTTCCCGCTGTATCCTCAGTGCCTAGAATGAGGCTTATCTTGGGTTGGGTTCTCTAAACACTTGCCTCAGATCAGGTTCTCTAAAGCAGACCCCAGGGCAAGAGTAAGTGTGCAAATGATTTCTCATGGAAGCGGCACAGGAGAGAGGGAAGCAGGGCAGTTCCGAGCCTCGGCCTAACCTGAAGGGGATCTCTAGACTGCATAGTTCCAGCTCAGAAGGAACGTCGCCCAGAGGCAAGGGAGCTGAGCTTTCTACTCCCTCATCAGGCAGTCACTGGCCACCCCGGGGGGTGGGGGGCGTAAACTCCCAGGCACTGAATTCCAGTAGCTCAAGAGAAATCCTCTGAAGGAAACAAATATCCACCATTAGCAGCAAGGTGACAAAAACTGGTAAAGAGATCGAAGGGCGTCTGGGCAGGGAATCAACAGCGTCCACCATCATATCGAATGAATGTGTGAACGCATGAATGAGTGAATGGATGAATGAATGAATGAATGAATATAGAAGGAAGATGTTGAAATCTTATAATTTTGATAGTGGAAAATGCTGGACTAATGAAAGGTGGGTGTGAGAAGTATCAATTCAATGGCAAGTCCTAGTTTGCTCCTCCCTGATCAGTGGGACTACACGGGGCTAAGCTTCCCTCAGTATCTTTGCCACAAAAGGAGGTTGGGACTGACTAATGCTGGCCACTGGACATTTCTACTGGGACTCTGCTGGGGACAGAATAGGATGGGACGACCAGCAGAGACTTGTCCTGAGCAGTTCTCCTCCAATTTTCAGCCATGGACACTGTCAATGAGAGAGCCATTTGGATAGATGGCTTTCAAATGAGAGGACATTTCAGCTACACGGGGAGAAGCACAACCTTTTCCTCCAATTTTGGCATGCCCCCTTAGGAAAGCAAATCAGAATGTTTGGGAACAAACCACTGTAATTTGCAAACTGTTCTTGAAGAATTTAGCTATGCACTCCACGCTCACCCTAATGATCAATCATCTTCTCCTTCAGAATTCTAATTCCCCTTGAAATAACCAGATCCTAGAGACTCTAATTCACAACATTTTGTGGGTCCTGAGCATCTATAATTTTAAAAGCTTCCCAGGCTATTCCAGTGCACAGCCAGGGTTAAGAAACTGGGCTAAATTGTTCCAGCACCATTTGTTGAAAAGACCACCCTTTAACCATTGAATCACCTTAGCTCCCTTGTCAAAAATCAATTGATCATATATGTGTATGTCTCTTTCTGGACTCTAGTCCATTGATCTTTATGTCTAATGTTAATACATAGTTTTATAAGAAAGCCTTGAAATTGGGTAGTATGTGCCCTATAAATTTGTTCCTCTTTTTCAAGAAGAAAAAAAATGAAACTAGGCTAAATTTTGCAACCACTCCTAGCAGGAGTGTATTATCTCAATAAAATAATAAAAGTATCTCTCCCTCTTTGCGCTAAGCAAGGATACTGGAGGAAGGAGAGGATTTCCCCTGAACTTTTAAATATGAAAATTCCTAATTATACAGAAAAGTTGGAAGAATTCGTTCTATAAAGACACATGCCCTCCTACTGGATTCAATAATTGCTAATATTTTGTATTTTGTCAAATTAATTTATATACACATATTATTTATATACACACATGCATGCATGTATACAGATAGATCAATATACAAACATTTTTATTGCTGGACCATTTGAAATAAGTTGCAGACAGTGTGACCCTCCACTCCTGAAGACATTAGCATGCATCTCCTAAAAATAAGAACCATCTCTTAGGTGACCAAAATATCAGCATCATACTACACCTGTCTGGATCCAATCAGGAGACAGAAACCACATGATTATTTAAAAGGAAAAGTTTAACATAAAGAATTATTCAGATACAATAGGAGAGAAACTATAAAGAGGTAAAGAGAACTCTAAAGAGTACACTGGAGCTGAGAGAGAATACTCAAGGAAAGACTCACTTGGAAAAGAGTTCAAACATGGCAGGATTCAAAACTCACTGGAGAAGGTATGGTTGCAGCCAATGGATGGTGGAGAAGTCTATCAAGTTCCCCAGGCCAGAGCTGGTCCACCATCACCAGGCAGGCAGAAAACCACCCTCGGGGCTCCGAGAGCCCAGGCCGGAGAGCAGGTGTGCAGAGAAAGTCGGACGCCTCTGCAGGCATGAGGTTTGGAGCACACAGTGTCCTTGTTCGGAAAGTCACATCAAGGTGGTCACACACGGCTCAGACTGGTGTGCAAGGTCACCAAGAGACTGTGTAGTCTGGGCACATAGCTGAGGCAGTGTACCACCAGATGTCCCCAGACACACGTCCACCGCTTACCAACTGGACAACTGGAGCAAAAAAAGCAAAACGCAGCCTTCTGAAACCGGGAAGAGAAGCCCCCTTCCTCCTGCAATTCCCCTCCCATGCCCTCTACTGACAAAGTTTAACATCACGCTTACCGTAAAGGAGAAATGTTTGAAGAGCCAGCCCTGAAGGGTGACTGGAGCTAAGGCAATAAGTTGATAATTGGCACACACAACAAAATTAATAATAATTTCCTGGCATCATCTCGTCCCCAGGCATATGTGAATTTCTCTAATCATCCCCAAAGATATCTTGTATAATTTTTTTTTTTAAACCAGGATCCAACCAAGGTTATATTTGACTGTTGTGTCCTTTTAGTCTCTTTTGATTTAGGGAAGTTCCTCCCAAACTTTTTGTTTTAATGACATTGATCTTTAGAAGAAACTAAGTCAGTTGTTTTACAGATTGAATCACAGTCTAGGTTTGTCTGATTGTTTCTTCCTGGCGTTGTTTGATTTATTTTCTGTCCCCTGCATTTCTTATAAACTGTTAAGCTACATCTAAAGGTTTGATTAGGGTCAGGTGAAATATTTCTAACAAGAATATTCCATGAGTGACACTGTGCACCTCATATTGCATCCTATCAGGGACATATAGTGTCATTTTCCCACCATTAAGACAAAACTTGACGACTTGGTTAGGGTGGTGATGGCCACATACCTCCACTTTCCCTTTGCAACTAGCAAAGGTCATCTGTGAGGAGTTACTTTGGTACTTGGAGGACATACCACTCCCCAACAACCTTTCACTTAATAGTTTTAGTGTCCGATTTTTCACTAGGGGTTGCAAAATGGAGATTATCTAATTAATCTTTCCTTCTATATTTTTTTGCTGTCATTTTTCTATAAAAAGGAGCTTTCTTTCATCAACTGGAAATGAACTACCCTTTTCATAAAAAAAGAGAGAGGGAAATGCATGATTATCTATTTTCAGAGTAAAGGGAAAAAGCTTTGATTGGAGGAGAAAGAGAATTATTTTGGAGCAAGAGCTGAAGGGTAGGTGGGCATGTCTGAGGATCATAGGAGAGCCCTGGGTCCTGCAAGGCCCATGAGAGAGGATACCAGGCAGTTGGAGGGAAAGTGAGTTAAGCCATCTGTTTTCCAGTTTGCCCACCAAGGGCCTAGAATGGAAACCACATTTGCTACTCAATTATCTTTCCAGTCCCCTTTGCCATGTTGGCTGCGGAATATTGATGTTGACTTTAGAGATGTGACTATGTTTAATTTACAACCAATACCGAGTGACCGAGTCGCTACAGGGCAAAGAGGCCACATGCACTGCTGTGTGTGAAAGTGCTCCGAAAATGTAACACAGTAAACAAAAATGAGACATTATTGTGTGTTTTTGCTCTTACAAATAGTTACTTTCTCAACAGTTTAATAATTTAAGGAATACATTTTTAAACCACCATCTCATTTAAAATTTGAAATTCTTAATTAAAAATCTAAGAAACCGACTCTAATTTATGTACCTACCATGGTTCCTCAATGCTGGGGTATTTTCTACTTTATTATCTTATTCAAGTTTATGTCTCAAGAGCTTTACAAAATACATTGAACAGAAAAGCAATAAGGTGTCATGCAAAAGAGTACTGGAGTAAGACTTACGATCTGAATTCTGGTGCTAAGCAGCAATAAAACCATGGGCAAGTTACTTAACTTCTCTCAAGATCAGCTTCCTCATCCCTAAAATGAAGACAATAATTCCCTGGTGTTGCGGAAAGTGAGTGTAGATTTTAGAAGCAGAAAAATCTGGGTTTGTAGCCTTAGGCACCCTCATTCTTGATATGTGAACTTGGTAAATAAAACTAAAATTCTGAGAGCTTCAATTTCCTTTTTTTTTTAAGCTATGCAAAACTTTATATTTTAAAAAATGCCTTAGTTACAAATTTAAAATCTGGGAAGCTCCCTTTTCCTACCCAAGGAGTTCATCAATATGGGCAGTAAAGCAAGTTCATTCATTTAAAAAGAATTCCGTTAAAGCAGTAAAAGATGACATCCACTGGCATTTTCCAACGTCTAAGAAGCAATCAATCCCCAGGCAGCCGGACTAGCAGCTTAGAGAAGTCGCCTCAGTCTCCAGAATTTGTAGCTTACTTCTGACACTTAAGAGGGAAGGATAGAATTTATGTAGTCCAACAGGGGAGAAACTATTCCCAAATGGCACTCCTGGCTGGACCCCCATGTTTTCTACTCGAGAAGAGGTTGAGTTTTTCTTCCTTGCTGGCCTTTGGATGTTTCTCAGATGTACTGCTATTATGCCCTTTCACTTCCTTCACAAAGGTGAATAAAAACTTTCTTTGAATATAGTATGATATCCGAATGTGACCTCTGATATCTAAACTCACTGGTTCACATGAGATTGAACTTTCAATGAGAAGACCTCATGGGCATTCATAGTTCTTGATGCCACACAAAGACAGAGGATAAAGGAACTCAAAGAAATCCAGCAGCCCTCGGGTTACATACAGGACAGCCAGTCCCCAAGTATCATTCCTAAGGCTGGGGTTGCAGGTAATTCACACAAGGCACTCGTCTGATTCTAACCCGGAGCCAGTGCTCGGAATAGACAGACTAGAGACACATCATCAAAATCATGAATCAACACAAAAGCTTGAGGAGCCCTCCTAACACACCAGAGATCTTCATTGCTTCAGAATAATGGAAAATATTTATTGTATTATGATGTGTGATGAATCACCCCCAAATGTGTGGCTTAAACGACAATAAACATTTATGGTACTCAGTTTCTGTGGGTCCATTTCTGTGAGTCAGCTTAGCTGGGTGGTCTCTGGTTCGGGATCTCTCATGAGGTTGCACTCAAGACACCAACCAGGGCTACCATCATCTGAAGGCTCGACCGGGGCTAAAGGATCCACTGCCCCCTAAAAAAGCCAAAAGAGAATGAGGCAGAAGCAACAACATCTTTTATGACCTAGTCTTAGAAGTCACACCCTGCCACTTCTTCCACATTACTCATGAGAAGCGAGTTACTAAGTCTGATCCACATTCAAGTGGAGACGATTTAGCTTCACCTTCAACAGGAGGAGGGTCAATTTGGAGGCTTTTTTTAATTGTGGGGGGAAAAACCCACATAAATAAAAACCCACATAATAAAATTTACCATCTTAACCATTTTCAAATATAAAATCCAGTAGTGCTAAGAATATTCACATTGTTGTGCAGATCTCCAGAATGTTTTCAACTTGCAAAACTGAACTCGATAGGCATTAAACAACTCCATTTCCCCCTTCCCCCAGCCCCTGGTCACCACTGTTCTCTTTCTGTTTTTATGAATTTGACTACTTTAGATTCCTCATATAAGTGGAATCATACAGTGTTTGTCTTTTTGTGTCAAATACTTATTTGATATATAAACTTCATATACAAATATTTGATATACAAATAGGATATAATACAAATGGTTTATTTGTACTGGCATATGTAAATGTAATGGCTTATTTCACTTAGCATAATGTTCTCCAAGTTCATCCATATCATAGCATGTGACAGGATTCCCTTCCTTTTTAAGGTTGAATAATATTCCATCATACATATATACTACAGTTTGTTTATTCATTCATCCATCCATGGACACTTGGGCTGCTTCCACCTCTTGGCTATTGTGAATAATGCTGCTATGAACATGAGTGTGCAAATATCTCTTCAAGACCCTGCTTCCAATTTTTTTGGATATATACCCAGAAGTGGGGTTGCTGGATCATACACTAATGCTATTTTTAGTATTTTGAGCAACCACCATACTTTTTTCCATAGCAGCTGCACCATTTTACAGTCTTACCAACAGTGCACAAGCATTCCAATTTCTCCATGTCTTCCCCAACACTTGTCATTTTCTGGGGTTTTTTTAGTAGTAGACATCCTAATGGGTGTGAGGTGATATCTCATTGTAGTTTTGATTTGCATTTCTCTAATGATTGGTGATGTTGAGCATCTTTTCATATACTTGTTGACAATTTGTATATATCATCTTTGGAGAAATGTCTTCTCAAGTCCTTTGCCCATTTTTTAATTGGGTTTTTTTTGTTCTTGTTGTTGAGTTGTGGAGGCGTATTTTTAAACCACACCCAGCTTACAGGTTGTTGGAAGATCTAAAAAAATTCACGTATGCAATTCACATTAACTGTCACATAGTAGGCACACAAAAAATAGTACTTATCCTCTCAGGGTTGTTATAATAAACAATATATGTAAAACTGCTTTAAAAATTATAAAGTGCTGTGCAAATGTGAGTTAATACTACATATCTGGATGCAAAATATTTTAATATTTTTCTCAGGTTTTCCACATTTAAATATATAAATCTTTAGCCTTTATTCTGTTTTTTAGCTATAATCCCTTTTTTCCATTTTAGTTCAAGTTTTATCAAAAAATAGCAGCCAAAATAGAATGAGTAAAGGAGTAGAAACAATAGCTAATTTCACTAAAGCAAAGTCAGACTACAATCTTTTTGAAAACAAAATAAAATGTGAAGAAAGCTGCAACAGATTACGCTATTGAAAAATCCTGGGAGAACCAGAACTGCTGTTCCTTCAGAGAATGTGAGCGATGTTGAAAGATTAATAACGTTTGGATAACATTAATTACAGTGATGTTATAAACTCTGGTGTTCCAGTTGCCATAACAACCCACTATATGTTGGTTTTCTAATGACATTTCGAACAAGTGCTGAAGCGAACTGCATCACTTCAGAACTGTGATTGCTGTCATTCAGTGATTTTTAAATTGAATTGTTTTGTTCTTAAAGAGTCAGAATATGTCACTGTCTTCAAAAATATTCTCAAAATTATAGGGAGGAAATGATACACATTCCTATACAATTATAGAGTACTCGAGAAAAAGAAATATATTTTGTTTTTAATACAAAATTAAGTTTTTTTCATAGGGAATAGAAAAAAAACAGAAGGAAAGGGGAAAGTGTGCTTCATACTTCTCAGAAGACTGTTCCCTCAGGAAATTTCTTGACAACAAAATTCATCCTAGAAGACCTTACTTTTGTTGGTTATATTTCTCTTCTCTCCATTCTCTCTTTTCCTTTCACCTCCTTTTTTCTTCCTTCTGATGAATTCTTGGAACCCGGGCAGCTGATCAAGGTGGATGGTACATCTTGAAGGAAGTGAGGTGAGGTCATCTCCTCACACAGCTTTCTGATCTTTCTTCCTTCTATTGGCCAACCAACCCACTCCTTTCTTTCCAGACACTGCCGAGTGCATATAATAAAAGAAAGATTTACTTACCACTGGCTTATATTATATTGAATTTTAATATTTCCAAGAGAATATGTTAAATACATATTGTGTCACTGAAAAGAAGCAAAGCATGATTGTAATAGACATGTTTCTAAGTTCTTGCTCAGTCCACAGACTACTCTGCTCCTGCTGCCTATGGGCACCCTCCCCATCCACCTACCCACAAATAAGCATTCTCAGTTGAATCAGAGGTGAGCACCAGAACCAATTCATCCATAGGCAAATGAATTGGACAATCAGAATATCTCTTTCCTCCTCTTCTTTTTTCGCTCTCTCCCTTTCTACAAATTGAGCTAAGATGAAAACTGACCCTTGGCAATGGTGTTTACAGGAGAAATGTGTTCACTGGCCAAACTCTATGGTACAGGATTCTGAAGGGAGAGTGTGCCCACTGCCCCCCCACCACAGTCCCAGCAGCATCTCAGTCTGTTCCCCACATCTCAGGCGATGGGGGTGGCATCATTCCATGTAAAGCACATCTGAGTGCTCTATAAACACTGATCCCAGTGTCAGGCCCTCTGTGTAACCCCAGGCCTGCCCCTCGGCCAGGTGTGCAGTTGGCACCCTTTCAACACTCTCTCCTCTCCCCTTTCCTCTATTCCTAGAACTCCCTCCACCCCACCTGGATATCCAAGGGCTCCCCTGCTGCCCTCCTCAAAGCTCCCACCATAACCAACTCCCCAGAGGCTTCCCAGGGACCAGCAAAGTGAGCTAATCAATCCAGCCCAGGCTTCCGTTGACCCAGAACCACTGCAGGACCAGACTCAGGGCTCAGAAAGCAGATGGCAGGGAAAGAGGTGACATAAACAATGACATCAGCCGGAATTAACAAAGGTCACACGCATTCTACTCATTCTGTACCCAAAATGAAGCAGGTGCGCTGACCCCTTCCCTTTAAGTCTTCTCTGGAAGCTCCTTTGAACCTGATTGCACTGGGACGCATGTAAACAGGTAAGCGGAGCAGTCTGTGCCGCGGTCACTCTCCACCCTTCTCACCCTAGTCTCTGCCTGAGGATCGTGACCTGTATTGGTTTCATCAGCAGACTCCCTGGCCCTCTGACTCCAACCTGGTTCTGCCAATTAGGGATCCTGGCAGGAGATAAAGAGGGAAGAGGAAAAGGAGCTGGGGAATTCATGCCTCTGGCTCCTGCCCTACAGGACGGCCTTACAGTCATCTCTGCATGATTTTCTCCTTCTAGCTTCCAGTAACTGATCCCTCCCATATCTTTCTGAGCTCAGGAGTTGTCACTGAATCTAGTGGTACTTCATTGTCCTTAATGGATTCCTTACACACTGCCCACACCTTTGTAAATAGTCACATTAATCTAATGTGAGCAGCACGTCCATTTCCTGATGGCATCCTGATATGAGTCCCTAAGTGGTGTGGTCTTATCCTATCTCTCCTTCCTACCTAGGATGGCCTTGAGCCCCAACCTATGGCCCCCACCCCAAGGATGGTTTACCCTAAACCACGCCCATCTAACCCAAGATTCTGCTCCTTGCCTGACAGAAAGAGAGGTGGTAAGAGGAAGACTGACCGAGGAGGGAAAGATAAGGCTCAGCAGGGCCACTGGTGATCTTGGGCCTCTAGTCAGATGGAAGTCAGAGTTAAAGAAGATTCCTCTGAGCCAAGTTGGCAGATACTTAGTCGGAAAGAATGTGGATTGAGCTCAGAAAACCTAAGGATGGTGGAGCTCTGGAGCAGGTCAAGAGCCAAGACTGAAGAGGAACAAAATTCAGAACTGTGTGGGGAAGGTCAGAGCCTCTCTCCCAGGTCTGAGGGAGCGCAGGCAGGCTGGTTGTCGGGAGGCACTGGCTGATAGAGGATGGAGGGGTGGGGATCGAATAAGCAGCAAAGTAATGGTCAAATAGCTCAACCCCTACAGATAGGAATTTAAATCATAGACCACCAGAGTTGAAAGGGGCTTTAGAAATCATATATTTAAATCACTTTACTTTTAGATGAGAACTACTAGACTGTAGACACAGGGACAGACATGGCACAGAACAAGGACAAACACCCAGAACTTCTCACTTCTAGACCCATGATTTACCCATGGAACCCAGGCCTCCATGAGGAGGTATTGATACTACATTTTTTCTTTTTAATCAGAACAGCTTTGGATAAAAACAGGATGTTATGACCTTGATATTTTGACTTCAAAACATTTTGGTCACCAGAAAAAAAATTAGACATAGTAGAAGTAATCAACACAGAATAAAACTTATAATAGCCAAAATTATATATGTTAAATTTGATATTGACAAAAAACAGATTGAAGAATTATGTTGGTAATTCTCAAAACTACAAAAATTGACCCAGTTAAAATTGCACTTTGTAGAAATAAAAATAAAATTGACAAAGGCAAAAACTGCACACAGCAAAATTTGTCATTGACTTTAATAATTGACTAAAGAATCAGATACTCCTGTCAAAAATTATACCCACAAAACCTAACCCAGGAAAATTAGACTTGGTAGAAAAATGAAAAGAAAAGAAAACTCAAAATTGCTGAAGCTAAAGTTGGGAAAATTTAATATGAACATAAAATGTGATCATTGAATTAAATCTAAATTACTTCAGTAAAATAAAATCCTGAAAATTATTTGCATAGTAAGAAATTTGATCAAAGAATTAAATTAACTCAAAAGAGTTGTCTCCAGAAAATCATTTCTTGATGACATTTTTAGCAATGTTGGAATAATTCTGATGAAAGTGTTTGTATTCCTTCAATAAAAATGTCCTCAGGGTCAAAACAGCTGAAAGGGAAATATCCCGTGTGGGACTTCTCAGAAGATCCCTCCCACTCCTAGAATCTTCTTCTAGGCTCCTAAAACCTTCCCATACATCAAAATAACATGTGCTGAGTGAGTGATCTCAGCTGGTTGCTAAAATCAAAGTTTACCAGAAGGCATCAAACTTCACATATACCCTTACCACCTGAGGGGGATTTGAACTTTAAAATCAATCTACGTGTCACCTCACACCCAATAAGATGGCTATTAAAAAATCAAAAGAAAAAAAACCAGAAAATAACAAGTGTTGGCAAGCATGTGGAGAAATTGAAATCCTTGTGTGCTGTGCAACCACTATGGAAAACAGTATGGTGGTTGCTCAAAAATTAAAAATAGAGTTAGCATATGATCCAGCAATCCCACTTCTGGGTATATATCTGAAAGAATTGAAAGCAGGGTCTGGAAGAGATAATTGCACACTCATGTTCATAGCAGCATTATTCACAATAGCTGAGAGATGGAAGCAACACCAATGTCTGTGGACAGATGAATGAATAAACTGTCATATATACATATGATGGAATATTATTCAGCCCTAAAAAGGAAGGAAATCCTGTCACATGCTACAATATGGATGAACCTTGAGGACACTATGCTAAGAGGAATAAGCCAGACACAAAAGGACAAATACTGTATGATTCCATATATATGTGAGGTTTCTAAAGTAGTCAAACTCATAAAAACAGAAGGTGGAATGGTATTTGCCAGGGAATGGGGGAAGGGGAAAGAGACAGTTGTTGTTCAATGGGTAGAGTCTCAGTTTTGCAAGATGGGAAAGTCCTGGAACTCTGTTGCACAGGAATGTGAATATACTCAAGACTACTGAACTGTGCGCTTCAAATGGTTAACACAGTAAATTTTGTATTATGTGTTTTTCACCAAAATTAAAAATAAAAAAATCAACCTGTATGAATTTTTACCATGTAGAAATTAGGCAGTGTAAGGAAGTTGAAGCAACAGCCTAAAAGGACGGTTCTCCAACTTTTCCCTGACTTTCTCTTCAGATCAAACGACATCCATCAGTCTGAGGGCCGGAGCTTGGAGCAGAAACTTCTCTAAAGCCTGTGCTTTGTCTCCAAAAGACACGCTAATTTTGCCTACCACTTCATACTAGATTGACGTTTACTGTTATATAGAAGTAACATTTAATTACCATTAAGAGGAAAAGTCCATGTTTCTTTGAGTGTGATTCTCTGCTGGGATCATAGGAGATCCTGGCTTTTATGTAAATTAATGCAAAAATTAAAAAAATTAAGCCAACAGGGAAAAGTAGGCTTATGCTAATTCATATATGACAAAACCTTAAAGGCTGTAAAAATTTTAAACTCTTCTCCTCCCCAATCATTTGTAATAACGACACCTCAAGAAGAGTCCCAGTACATATCCTGTAGTTTTGCGCTATCTGCTGACCCAATACCACACACTCCTAAAGGCACAGATGTCCTTGGTTGAGAAGAACATGCTAATGTATGAAGCCACACGATATGGTCAGAGCCACCAGGCTTCAGGACTTAGTGCCTCCGTGAGAGAGAAAATTCCCCTCTCCCACCGTCCTCCCTCAAAGCCGGGGTTCCTGAACAGAGCACGTCTGGGGTCATTACTCTGGAAAGAGAACCAGGAAATTCAAGTTTTGCCGCTGGTCATGTTCACTACTGGAATGAACTCTGAACTACTGGAACACCCTCCACGCCTTTGTCTTCCTGGCAAACTCCTAGCTGTACCTCAAAACTCTGCCTGGGCATCACCTCCTGGTGAAGCCTTTGCCGAGTCCACCCTTCCAGCCGCACTTCCCCCTGGACCACTTCAGTACTGCAGGACCTAGATTCTTCCTGCTGCCCGGATGACAGTCTGGTGACGTGGGTGAGTGTAAGGACACTTCAGGCAGGCAGGAAGCACAGGCGGCAGTCCTAGGAGTTACACGGTCCAGCTCCGTGGAGCCCTGGGACGGCGCTATGGAAGTAACAGAGAAAAGGGACCTTTGGCTCCTTCCTCCTGTGACTGTGCCATACTCACAGTTCAGCCTCTCTCCTTCTCTCTCTGCCTCTGCTTCTCACCAGTCACCTCCACCCGTCTCTCTTCCTAGTTCTACTCTGCTGTCTGAGTCTCTCACACCGGAAACTGCCTGTGAGAGATCGTCGGTTGGAGCAATGAGTCGTCTCGTCTATTGGACAGAATTTCTATATTAGGCCTCCGCAGAGCCATTGTTAAGCCTGAAAACAGTTGCCTTTTGCCAAGTTACAGATTTCTGGTCGATTCAGTTATTGAACAAATCAAGTAACAGGGTTGCATGATGGACAGACAGAATGACAACGTATGGACAACGTATGAACAATGAACAGCCTTCGCCTCTTTGCTCAGAAGGCAGTTTGTACGTACTCCCATTACGGCGTGTATCATAATGCAGTCTAGTTATTTCTCCGCATGCCCGCTCCCCTACAAAACGATGACCCTGAGGCCAGGGGCGCGGCTTCTATCTTTGCACCTCCAGCTGGTAGCACAGTGCCTGGCGCATGGTAGACTCCCAATAGAAGTCTGTTGAAGTTGACTGAAATACAGACGGAATCAGAAAACCTGAATTCAAATTCTAATTTTGCCTTTTCATAGTTGTGTGAACTAGGGCAAGTTATTTAATCCTTCTGAATCTCCCTTTCCTTTTATGTTAAAAGAAACAGTTGTGATAAATATTAAATAAAATGTGGACATACCTAGCACAGGGCCTGGCCCACAGTTGCTCTGTGCTCATATATACATTTTTAATATATAAAATACATTTATATTTAAACTAATATGTTTATATAATAATATAAATGATATATTTTTATATAATAAAATCAATATATAATTACATAACATTATTAGTATACATTGATATATGAAATCAATATATAATTATATAATCAACATATAATATTAAATATATATATTTAAATTCTCTCTGTTTATACCACTGCCATGTATTGTAATTATGTCCAAATATGTCTTCTCTCCCAATCAGAGGGTGAGTTTTAAGGATAGGATCTGCATCTTACTGACCTTTGCACAACCATCTCACCCCAAATCTCTGCACGCGGTAGGTATTTAATATGAGTGAATGGTGTGGGGATGGGGCCAAAGGATTTAGAAACTGTTTGTGCTTTAAATCTCCAGATCTTAACATTTTCCAAGAATTTAAAACAAGCAGGAAATATGAAGCGTCACAAATAAATTACAGTTTCAGTAACTGGGGGTGCCTAGCAATCTTCTAAGAGACAAATGAAAGCATGGTTGACTGTGTTCCAGTTTTTCAGTGTGTGTCTCCACCTACTGTATTTACTGGAAAACAGCCGAAACATTCCTTCTAACAGTGAGTTTTTAAAACACAGGTCCTGGACAACCGAAGCTCTGCTTGGGGCGCATGTACATGCACGTGTCAGCAGGCACCACTAGAGGGCAGGCTAACGCTTAGTCCAGACGCACTACGTACTAAGACGGGGCAAGCAAGTCTTGAGAAAACAAACGAACGCATCACTGGCTTCTCAGGTTTGTTTCTAAATGGAAAAATACATGTGGGCATGTCTAGATTTGTATTTCGTGTTCCCTTCATTAGTTATGCGATCTTTCGGCTCTCCTTTCCTTTTGTTTTCTACTTCCTCCTTCAAGTTGTTCTCCTTTGAATTGAAACAAATAAACCTTTATATATTTTTTTAGAGGCTTAACCCACAAAAATAAATCAAGATGAGGTAACAAGAGTAAACACTGCATAATTTAGTTGGTGAAGGTTGGAAAGCTGAGCATTTGAGTTTATTTTAAAATAAAGAATTTTTTTAAGTTTGATGTATTTTTCATGTTTTAGTCAGCTTGGCAAGATGAAAGGGGAAAGGAGATTTGCAGAAAAAAGAAAACCAAGGGAGACTGAATGTGTGTGTGTGTGTGTGTGTGTGTGCAGATGGGGGAGGGGCGGGTGTTAGTAGGGATGGAGGAAGGACAGGACAAGTGGGTGTTGAGGGCTGAATGGTCACAGAAGGATACCGGCCTGTGAGCACTATTGGACCACCTCGAGTAGTCCTGGGCACTAGCTCCAGCTTTATGTAGCCTTAGAGCAGTCACTCCACTCACACACCAATTGCCTCGTCTAGAACGTAAGAAATGTATCCTAGATGATCTTGTAATTCAAATATGAGCCTATGTTGAATGAGAGAAAATGGGAGGTGGGGGCTGGAAATTCAGGATGAGTATTCATGGAGAATTCTGAGAATAACCCTTAAACGGAAACAAGCAAACAAACCAACGAATAAACTATGAAGCTAGAAGATTCTTCCAGACAACCTGAGTGTAGAAACAGTACTCCCACGCAGACTTCCCTTAGCCGTATTTTCTCCTCACATGGCCAGAGCTCTCAAACTCTGAGCTGCCCTCCGCTCCACTCTCTGGAAAATCCAGGGAAGACAAGTGTCTGAGCAGTCAAGCAAAGATGCAGCAGTGGTGTCGTGGGCTAGTCTTGGTTGGGGCTCTAAAGGAGCGATTTCCAGCCCAAAATGAAAAACTAACAAAATTCTCAACGAGAACTGACTCACGTCTAGTTAGAGCAACGGTTAAAGAAATACACATCCCTGGGATGGTACCGCCCCTCTTCCGGGGCTAGTGTGAACGCTGCTACCTGAGGAAGTGTTGGCTTTTTACGACTTTTGGGAAAAGCCATGATCTTTCTATTTTATCTCCATAGTTGCTATTACTCTAATCTTATAGCACCCTAATAATCAGCTGGGCTGTGGGTTCGGAGCTGTTACTGCCCTCTGACACTGCAATAGCCAATTAATTACTACTTACAAAGTTTCAATTATTTTTTATCTTAATACTTCTGAGAGTTCTTTCCAGATAATCACTGAAGGAGAAGGAGTCTCCACCCCATTTGGTTATTCCCATAAAATATGTCTATTATAAATGTAAAAGATTATACTTTGCCTATAACAAATATATGTCTCAAGAATTCCAAGTGCCGTCAATGTGTTACATCTGCAATTTCAAATAGCCACCACCAGGGGATGCTGCTAAATACTTAATTGGTGATTCTCAGAGTCTGAGTCACAAAATGCAGATTTCTAGGAGTGGTAGAATCAGAATCTTAGCGGTATGAGATTGGGAAATCTGTCTATTTAATAAATCTCCTGAGTCAATTTGAGACAAGAGAAGTTAGATGACAGTAATTAAACTCTTTTTAACTAGTATAAGTTCCCTGAACTCCTTCCATAAAAGAAAATCAGTATTTGGGTGATGAACGTGATGTAGTCTACACAGAAATCGAAATATAATGATGTACACCTGAAATTTATATAATGTTATAAACCAATGTGACCTCAATAGAAAATATGTATATTTAAAAAAAAGAAGGAAAACTAAATCACCCTTGATTAAAAAGGAGAGTGTGAATATCCATATAAAGTATAGCCACAGCAACCACCCATCACCACCTCTACTGACCACAGTCCTCCCTTGGCTGGGCCATTGCCATAGCCTCCTAACCAGTTTCCTTGCTTCCATTTCCCTGGAATCAATTCTCCACGTAGCAGCTGGAGTGACCTTTTAAAAAATAAACCCTGTCATCTCACTCCTGTGCTCAGAGCCTTCTAATTACTACCTGTCACCCTCAGAATAAAATCCAGATTTCTTGCCATGGCCTACAAGGCCCCTCAGTGAACAGACCCGACTGCCCCATCAGTCAGCTCGCCAGCACCATCCCTCGGCCTCTGCTGTTCTTCAAGCAAACCTCAGGGCCTTTGAGCTTGCTGTTCCCTCTGCTCTTCCCCCACATTGTCATGCCTGGCTCCTTCCTCATTTCTTTTAGGTGTCTGCTCACATGCCACCTCCTCAGAGAGGCTTTCTCTCACCACCGACCATCAGCCCTGCCATCGTGGCTGGGGCCTAGGGAGGGACCAGGCTATGAGACAGATTATGACAGGCCCTTTTGCAGTCACAAAGCAGGAGCACAGTACCTGTTTGTTGACTGAATTGATGAAAAATTTAAGCTAAATCTAGGGGTAAACTGGGAAAATATTAAATCTAGGTGCAAACTGGGACCCTCTCTTCATTATTTCAACTATTCAATGGCTTTTTAACTAAGCTTTCCATATACACTCAACCTCAACACAGCCTGCCCTTGTCTTGTTTCCTAGAGTGATTTTCAACAGGGGATGGGGAGAGACACTCCCTTTTAAAAAGGCACTTCAGAATTTTCAGGGACCAAGGGATATATGAAGTTTAAAGTGCACGCACAATACATTTCAAATTAACATTTTAATTGTTTAATTAATAATATCTTTCATATTAATATAAACTAAAGAAAACAGATTTCAGCAAAATCTTCTGGCACCATCTAACCCTAGAACATTCACACAGGCCTCTTCCCTGTAATTGAAGATGTTTGGTGTACGGCCCTCCAGACCCACTTTCCACCCTTGTCTGCCTTGCTCGGTGGCCCAGACACTGACCTTCATGGATTGCATTGTATGGGTTCCCGTGGTGTCTGTCTTATTTGGGGCTTTGGTCAATGGGAGTCATCAGCAGAGATAAGAGGATGAGAGGAATGAGACGATGGGATATTCATTCTCCAGCTCCCTCCCTGTGGGTTGGCTTTTCCTCCACCAAAGGACCAAAGGAGTCAGGCAGCCTTCTGCTAAACTACAGTTCTCTCTGGGTTCTGGTGGCTGCCCCCTCCCCTTGCCTCTTTAGGCCTGGGGGTGGTAATGAGTCCCTGCAGTTGTTAACTCCAAAGTGTTCCCCTTAACCCTGCCCACACCTTTGTAGAATCCCTTCATCAATCTTTCTTCAATCACACTGTTTGCATGAGCAATCTGTCTACCCCCAGGACTAACATGGCCTAGGAGGGTTTTGTTGTGGTTATTATTGTCTCTTTCTAGTGACACACACACCCAAGTTGCCCAGTGACCACACTCAGCCTTCTTCTCTCATTGTCTCACTCCCCTTCTTTCCAGAGCTGTTCTCATCAACAGCTTCATTAACGCCGACCTACGCCCCTGCCCAAGCCTGCTCCCCCAGAAAGTCTTAGCTCTCAGCAGCTCTTTACAGAAAGGGTCTTGGCGGTTATTTTCTTTCAGAATATTTATATTTTAAGCATAGAGAGCTTTTAAAGAAGAATCTGCTACTAAATACTCATAAAAATGACTCTCCCACAACACCTGTCACCCTATTTATTCTCAACACCCCATAAGCGACACTGCTTTAGGCAAGACTGGTCGTGTGAGCATTTAACCAACAAATATCAGCAACTGGGAAGCCCATAAATAGCAGCAGAGAGGACAAAGAGGATGACTCAGTAAGCCTTCTGTGTCAGACTGGCAGGGACTGGCCTTCCTTCTTAATTATGGGGCACTAGACCCATTGTCTCTGAAGTCACTTCTGAGTCTCATCTAACCAATATCAGATATCCAGTTTCCTTTGAAGATATGCAATCTCCCTCCTTCCAGCTACCATTAGAAATTAAAGTGCCTGGGCTGAGAGGCCTCCTGGAAGCGAACGGTCTATGTCCTCAGCAATTAACCCGTCTCTGAGATCAGCAGCTGTCCACGCTGTGGCTGGTTCCAGGCCTGGCTTGGGCACCCTCCATTTGTGGGACCTCAAATATGTCACTTCACTTCACCGAATTTATCTCCTCTCTGATGAGGGTAATAAAAGTTACCTAGCAACAGGGTTGTCAGGAAGATTAAAATCCATTTAGCCAACTATATGACGTTGTGGAAAAGGCAAAACTATAGAGACAGGAAAAAGATCACTGGTTGCCAAGAGGTAAGGGATGAATAGTGGAGAACAGAGTATTTTTAGGGCAGTGAATCTATTCTGTATGATACTGTAATGGTGGACACATGACATCATATATCTGTCAGAACCCGTAGAACACACACAGAGTGAACCCTAATGTAAACTATGGACTTTGTTTAACAATAATGTATCAATATTGATTCATCAGTTATAACAAATATACACACTAATGCAAGATGTTAATAATAGGAGAAAGTGTGGAGGGGGAGGGGACCGGTATATAGGAACCCTTTGTGCTTTCTGGGAAATTCTTCTGTAAACCTAAAACTACTCTAAAAAATAAAGTCTTACTGTATGATCTCACTTACGTGTGGGATTTAAAACAATCAAACTCATGGATACAAAGAACAGATTGGTGGTTGCCAGGGGCAAGGGGTGGGGAGGTTGGGTGAAAAGGGTGAAGGGAGTCAAAAGATACAAACTTCCAGTTATAAAATAAATAAGTTCCGGGGATGTAATGTATAGCACGATGACTATAGTTAACAATACTGTATTGTGTATTTGAAAGCTGCTAAGAAAATAGATCTTAAAAGTTCTCATCACAAGAAGAAAATATTTGTGGTGATGGATATTAACTAGACGTATTGTGATGATCATTTCACAATATATACAAATATGGAATCATTATGTTCTACACCTGAAACTAATATAATATGTCAATTATACCTCACTAAAAGATGGAAAAATAAATAAAAATAATTTTGTAAATAAAATTTTTAAAAGTTTTTTTCATCAATTGAGAAAAGACATTTAAAAGTATGCACTTTTACAAACTCTAAAGAGCTATGTAAACATAAGGCAAAACACCCAAATGATCTTAAGGAGCTTAATTTTGGAAGTTTGTTCAGAGGTCCACTGAGAGTCTGCTCTGCGTCACAGGGTAGAGCCCCAGTTACTTCCTGATCACCTGTCTCCGTGTCTACAGAGCTTGTCAAGGTGGAGGGCAGGAGGGACAACTCTTAGCAGTTTGCCTTCACTGCTGACTGAAAAGATTTCTACAAAGTCCAAGCCACCGTGCAACGACTCCACCTTCACACAACTACTCCTGTGAGGGTCCCACATCAAATGCCTCTGAAAATGACCAGGACATTTTAATACAATATATCCTTCAGCATTTTTCCTTTCCCCTCCACTCACATCCTGTCTGATATTTAGCAGTCACGTTTGGTTAAGGCTACACTTTCCAGAGTGAAAAGCTATGAGAAGATTGAGGTCAGGATTAAGTTCAGCCAGGTTAGGAAGGAAAATCTTTCCTCTGTTTCAGCCATGGAATGTCTAAAAGAGACAAAGCTTCTCATCGTGTTTTGCCGTGGAGACTCGGGGTGGCTGTTGCTGGGGCCTTACAAGCGTTACCTCTAACGCCCATCATAACCCTGAAAGGTGGGATCATAAATTACAGAGAAGGAAAGAGCACCCATTAGCCCTAGGTCACACAGCAGTGACAGAACAAGGATTCAAAGTCAAGGCAGAGGAAGCCACCCCCCAGGCCTTGCTAAGTGACTAGCTTGCTCATTTCAGCCAACTTATTCTTAGATAACGGAGGCCAATTGCATCACCTCTCCTGGATAAAATGTGTAGCTTTGTCAAGAACCTTCAGAGCTTTTGACAAAGACCTTCAGTGTTCACCACACTATAATTGTTGGAACTCTGTTCTAAGAGCTATTAATAGGCTTGCTATGAAAAAAGAGGTTCTATGGTCAAATAACGGGGCAGTGCTACACACGACGAAGTAGCAGTTATAATGCGCAGTCACAGGGTAAAGGCTCTGGGCAGCCTGCGGCTAAGAAAACTGCCTAGTTTAACCCCAACATTTCCCAAATTTATTCGAACCCTGAACACTTTTCATGGTATGGTTACTAACGTTTCCTTGAACACCGGCATGGGAAAACCCGCTTAAAAAAAAAGAAGTATCTAGTGATGGAAGTTATAGCCACCCAGATATGATTATGAAAGAACCATTTTGGGAAAAGATCTCATGTCAGTAGCTTTCCCACTTATCAATAGGTGAGTATGGTGTCCTCTCCACATGGTGACAATAAATATATTTGTCCACATCCTATTCCACGATTCCCCTACAGCTTGATGTTAAGTCGTGTTGCTGTTTACCAGGTATTAAAAGTACTCTCAGACAATAAGCATTTAGGTGTTACCTCTAGATTCTTGGATAATACTTACTATTGTCTAGTGGAAAACAAGGAAAAACAGGTGTCTGAAAAGAGAGTAGAACAGAGTCTAATGAGAGGGGAAAACAAGCTGTGAATTTGACATCTCTTGCCTCCCTCCCACTCACTATCTGAATATGTAGACAGAAGCATCTATGTATTTAGGGATCAACATACGTAATGAACAGTGCTTGAAATTCAAGCCACTTTGAATACAAATAGTATACATCGTGTCTGCACATAGAAGGAGGGAGAAGCAGGCACACAGAAAGACTTCCTGCTACATATCACTGTAAATGGGCGTGGAAGCTTAGGTCTTTGGAATCTAATAGTTGAGGTCACTTTTCAAAACCACTCCCAACTTCAGGGCACAGAATGTCTTAGTCATACCCAAAAGGTTTAGCTGAAGAATGTGACTAAAGCAAGAAAGCAGCCATTAGGTTTTTCAGAGGATGAGAACACGTCCCATCTGGGACATACATGCACGCCCCTACACAGCGTGGGCCCCACAGCTGTCCACTCTTGGTGCAAGCCTGTGGGGGATGTGGAGCCAGGAGGGTAGCCTGCTATGGGCAGAATGAGGCTGGGCTCACTGGAATGAGCCGCTCCCTCAGAGAGTCTAAATGAGGATGAAGAATTTCTGAACCGACTAGCGACCAAATCCATCCAAGAATAGAAGTGGAGGGGACAAGGGCTTTTTAAGTTTCTTCCACAGCAATCCAGATTAGAACCTTGTTTCTAAGGAGGTTTTGGTTTCCTTTGGGAGAGCTCTGGCTTCAAAGTGGCCTTTCTTGCACCAATTAGCATTTGATAAAATTTGTTGAATGAGTGACTATTAAGTTTGAACAAGGAGAAGAATATTAGGCAAGTTCCAAGCATGCGTTGCCACAGTGGGGAGAGACATCTCAGAAGCCAGAGTGCCTTGTGAGAACACTACGGTACCCAGACGAAGACAATGGCCAAGTAGGATGACCATATTGCACAGTGGTTATGAGCATGGGCTTTAAGCAAGATGGACTTGAGTTAGAATCTCAGTCTCATCACTTACTAGCTGTGTGATCTTGGGCAAGTTAATGAACTTTGCCAAGCCTTAGTTTCCTTACTATAAAGTAAAACTAAAAATTCCTAGTTCACACGGGGATTAAATGCAATAATTCATATAACATACTCAGCATTGTGCCTGACACATAGTAAGTGCTCGATTTATTGTAGTCATTATACAGGTCAAATTTCTTTCCAGGATTGGGCTAGGAGATACAAGTGGAAGAGATAAGTGAGAAGGAGAAGAGATGAAGAAAGAAAGTTAAACTCACCTATGACTATTAAACATCTGTGGAAGAAGACAGTCTCAACAGGGTTACCTCAGGTAAATTGAACGGGTCCCCTGCCCATGTCTGTGACTGGGTGTTATGTCCTCAGCACGGCTTTGAACTGATAAGACCATAAGATGCTGGGGGAAATGTAAGGATGGGGTGTGACTGAATTTGTGGTGGGCGGTTTCCTTTGCAGGAATTGTTTGGTTTGGGGAGAGGAAGACTGCCAAGCTGTGATTTTATCATGAAACCAGCATTTTAATATCATTCTTTAATTTCCATTACAGTTTTAAGCAAGTTCCAGGAAGTCTTCACTTTTTACAATATGTCCTTGGAAACAAGGTCAGAAAAGAGAAAGGATGAAGCCAAACCCCTTCCCCCATATGTCTGCTGAGCTACTAGAAAGTCAGACCTGTGGTCCCCCTCCAAGCTTGGCAGTCCCCAATTTCCAGTTCCCTTCATTCCTCTGTGCCATTGAGACTCCCCACCACAGTGCTTTCAGGCTGTAGGACAAAGAGGAAAAGCTTGACGATATTTTTATAAAATACAGTTATAAGATGAATGGAATGGTTGTGAATGCATTTGCTTGCTAATGGAAATTTTTACAAGAGGGAAATAAAAGAGAAATTAGTTCAAATTTCCCTAGACAGATGTTTTTAAAAAGTCTAAGCTTTTCAAAATTCTACCAAAAAGATTTTCTATCCTGAGAAAGAAGCAAAATTGTTGTCAGTTAAATGTTTAATGTTTATTATCACAGTATGTTGGTTTTAAAGCAAATTTGCATCACTTTGGAGTTACACTTCTATGTACTCGAAGTACATGCTATACTCATTAGGGTCCGTGGTGTAATCAAAGTCATAATACCATCAATAGGCCCATTTTATAGAAGCTGGAGAACAATCTTAGTATTTTTTAAATTGATTTAGAAACATATTTTTGTGTCTTTTCTTTAATAATGTTGTTGAGTATTTGGCCAAACATCCCTGACCAAGGAATGCAGCCTTTAATTATTACACTCTTCCCATAGGAATCAGCACTGTCACTGAGCGTGTTATGATTCAGTTTCCAGGAGCGTGTGGTGGCCAGAAGCCTGTTGGCCTTGGAGATGACATTCCCACATGTTCAGGGTCAAAACTGAGTTACATCAGCTATTTGCTGAAAGTGTCCCACCAAAGTCTGATAAATGAGCAGCTTCCTGAGGCCAAAAAATAAATAAATAAATAAGGCAGAGTGTTCGCTTATTTGTCTGTATAAAGTAGTGTCACATCAACAGATCAGGACAAAATAGGATGCTGTCATATTGTTCAGAGGAAAAGTGTGTGCAAAAAAATGCTATTTTTGATTAACTCAGACCCCCAACATGATAACGTATGGAGAATTTGGAATCCTTGAACTATAAGAAATGAGGGGGGAAAGGCACAAAATAACAAGAAACCTCATTTGGTGTCAGCTGACTATTGAATGACAATATTTGTGACAGTATTTGCTCTCTTTGCCAGTTCAGCCACATAGTCTCTCCCTCAGTTCAAGATCATTGCATTTTTACATCCGGTTTAGGGAGATCACACCTCAAGAAACATTTACTTGTATGTCCCCATTCAGATGCAGTAGTAAAAAGCGATGTATATATGACATACATTTAGATAAGAGTTACTGACTTCCTCCTCCAAGACAGTGAAGGTGCCACAAAGACTGGGCTCTAGATGTGAGGACAGCAGTAACTATAAGTCATTCTGTAGTCCCCGAGGAAAAGGATTACTTCACTTTCTGAGGGGGGATTTATTTACACAGTATGAACCACTATTGGCTGAATTTTAACTCTGTCCTTTCTCAAAAATAAGTTTGGGCTCTGCTTTTTAAAAACAAGCCCAGGAAATAACAGACTGAGGGGGCCTGAAATAAGAAAACTTTTCAGACTGTCAGCAGGGGTGTCAAACATTAATATTTATTCTACAATTGATCTCATACACTTTGAACCCCTGATCAGGAGTCTCTAAGGCTCTTCCTCAACCTAAAATATCGGTGGCCCCTCAAATTCAGCATGTGTTTGCCTCAAGCATGACACTAAATCTCACCTTTTGACAGAAACAAAAGCCAAAGGTGAGTCATAGGGACCCTGAGCACTCCAAGAATGACCCTGTATTGGTTATGAGATTCGTGGAGAAACCCAGATGAACTCGGGTAAACAAATGAAGACAGGGTCAGAATTTAGGGTGGTGAGACACTGAGAAATTGTTTTTTCTTTCTCATTTGTCGATTTTCAGTTATTGTTGTAATGCACGCTTCGTTCACAGGATGTATGACAATCCAGTAGAGATGCCATCATCCACGGGGACCTGTGTCTTAGTACAGAGTTCCAGAGACCCGGCTGTTTACTTGGAACAGCTACCAAAAATGGCATCTTTTAAACGTTGAGGTTTCCCAGAGATTTGTCCTCACTTCTGTGATTTTCTTACAAAATATATTCTCCTTTGGTAATCTCATCCATTCCCCCTGGGTAATCTTGTCTACAGTTTCAATTAACTATATTCAGTCAACTCTCAGATCGCCAGAGCGCCCCCCCACCCCCAAGCACCAATGCTATCTATCCAACCCCCGATGGACATGTCCACTGCTTGTCCTCCAGGCCCCTCACACTCAGCAATGACCGCATCATCTCCCGCTCTTCTCCAAACCAGTCCCCTCCTGTATCCCCTACGTCAGTGAGCAGCACCCCCATCCAGCAAAGCACCTAAGCCAGACACTTGAATATCGTCTTCGGCTTTCCCTGCCTCACATCCAATCCATGACTCAGACCTATGAATTCCACCTCTCAATTTCTCTTGACCTAATCCACTCCTCTCCATCTCTATTGTCACCACCTTGATGGAGGAGGCCACCATCACTTCAAAACTGCATTATTTAACAGGATTCCTGGGGCCGCCCGGTGGCGTAGCGGTTTCGTCCGCGCTTGGCAGCCCAGGGTTCGCCGGTTCGGATCCCAGGCGCCCGCGGACGCACTGCTTGTCAGCCACGCTGTGGCGGCGTCCCATATAAAGTAGAGGAAGATGGGCACGATGTTAGTCCAGGGCCAGTCTTCCTCAGCAAAAAGGAGGATTAGCAACGGATGTTAGCTCAGGGCTGGTCTTCCTCACACACACACACACAAAAACACAGGATTCCTAACTGGACTTCTAAGCATTTTCAAAAGCTCAAATGTAATTTTTCTTACCCTCCTGCTCAAAACCTGCTCCCCATCACCCTCAGTCTAAAGCCAAACTCTCATGTGTGGCGTAAAAGTCGTTTCTTGATCTAGCCACAGTTTATCGCTATAATCTCAACCTTTGCTCCCTATAATCTAGTCCTTCTGGGTTACTTGAAATCCCAGGTTCTCTCTCTTGCCTCTGGGCCTTTCTAACATGTTTTTGCCTCAGTCGCAAATGGCTGCCCCCTTCACTCCCTCACCCACATCCCTGTACCTGATTAAATCTGTATACCTGACGTCAGATCTCAGTTTAGATGTCACCTTCTGGGGAAGCCTCTTTTCCCTCAGCACTGGCTAGGTTACCCACAGGTTTACATGACATTCATATCAGAGCCCTTAAACCCCTGCAGTTCAATTGTCTGCTTACTTCTCGCCCCCACCCCGCTAGATTACAAGCTCCTTGAAGACAAGGATTTAGTCTCGTTCACAGTTGTCACCTAGCACCTAACTCAATGCCTGATACATGCTGGATGTTTGATCATTGAACAAAAATTTATTCCTCCCATTATTTTTCTTAGGTTTTGACAGCTATGACTGAAAGTTAGAAGATAACATAAATGAACAAATAGCAAATAAATAAAAAGCTCAGCTGTACGATACCTGCCTCCATTCATATATAAAGTCACATTTTCTGCAAGTAAATTTTTCTGTATTTTACATGAGGGAATTAAATGTTTCAGTGTTTCATAGTGTTAAGAAAGGAGAACCTCGACTTTCAGGTAGACAACACCTAAAGAAGTTTGATATCATCAGTGTTAAAAGACGTCACCTTCCTGGACTACTTGGACACTCAGGATTTTTCTTCATTAGTTACTCTCTCATTGCAAGTGCCAGAAACCCAACTCAATTCACTTAGACCAAAGAGAAAAGAGGTGATTAGTTCATGGAATCCAAGGAAGGATTGACCGACTGACACACAGAAAAGACAGCTCTGCAGTTAAGCCTCAGGAAAGACACAAAACCAAGATTCAAAAGCTACCAAGACTCTGCAAACACTGCATACCCTCTCACTAGTTCTCTCCACAGGATGGGAAGCACCACTGTCTTGTTTCCTAGGGTTGCCATAACGATGCATCAAAAACTGGATGACTTAAAACAATAAAAATTTATTCTCATAATTCTGGAGATTAGAAGTTCAAAATCAAGGTGTCATCAGGGTCACATCTCTTAGTGGCTCTAGGGGTGAATCCTTCCTTACCCCATCTAGCTTCTGGTGTTGGCTGGCAATCCTTGGAATTCCTTGGCTTATAGATGCATCACTCTAGTCATATGGCCATCTTCTCCCTGTGTGTCTTCACATTGTCTTCCTCTGTGTCCAAATTTCTCCTTTTTGTAAGGACACCAGTCATATTGATTAGGGCCCACCTTAATGATTTCATTGTAACTTGACTACCTCTATAAAGACCCTATTTCCAAATAAGGTCACATTCTGAGGCACTGGGGTTTAGGACTTCAACGTATCTTTTTGGGGGGACACAATTCAATCCTCAACAACAGTTTCCAATATTTATATCTAAAGTTTCCTCCATCAGAGGAAAAGTTCAGAAGTCCTTGATCCAATTTGTGTGGAGTCCCCACCCCCTGGACCAATCAACTGAAATAAGGCAGCAGTCATATAAGAACATAGGCCTTTCTGTAGTAGCCATGTAGATGAGGAAAGCCATCCTTAGGAAAGAGGTGACATGGAATAGTTATGCCCATGTTTACTTCCCTTCTTGTTATAAGGAGACAGATCAATATAAGGAGATAAAGAGATATATACATAGATCTCAGCAGGATGACTGGAAAATATTCATTCACAATGAAAGGAGGTGTTAGGAAAGAAATCAAGACAGGAATATATGCCATTGCGTATCAAATGTCTTCTTTAATATCCTAGCTGGGAAACAAACCAAAGCTTTTGTTCTATTTACTGCTGTTGCAAATGAGAAATGTACTATTCCTCTTTTTCTGAGTGTGTGGTCAACCAGTTTTTCTCCTTCCACACAGCATTCCATTATATATTTTTTTCTCCTAACTTCTTTCATGTTGCTGAGGTGAAAGCATATAAGAACAAATTAGTACAAACTGTGGCAACATTGTGGCACCAGAAATAAAGCTCTTTTTAACATTATGAACTATGATTAAATGGGGGTCAAAGGTGACTCAAAATTTCCTTTACCTGAAGATCAGTATGACTATTTAAACATACATTAGGATTGTTCTAATTGCTAAATTTATTTGCTCCAAAATAAAATTGAGCAGGTCTGTTTTGGATGCCACTTAAAGTCCACCATAAAAATTGTGTTTTAAAATATTTTTAACTATAGAAAAATAATACTTGCTCATTATAAACATTTTGGAAAAAAATCTATGTAAGAATCTTTAAAAATTAAAAATCACCTATAATCCCACCACTAATCGCTAACGTTTTGATATCTTAGTTATTTTCTCTATATATGTGACTATATTTTTTTAATTCTACAAAGGTGATACTCATATTATACAGTTTTATGTCACAGTTTTTTTCATCTTACATTTTATCATGAACCTTTCTCCCATAATTTGTCATGGAAAAATACCATTTCTAATGACAGCATAATAGTCTCTGGTATGCCATAATTCATACAACCATTCTTTTATTTTTGGACATGTAGTTTGCTTGTTATAAAATATTTTTTGTTATAAAGATGTCCCAAATATATACATGCACAGTTCTACGGTAAGCACAACTAATTGCCCCTAGAAGAGATGCGAGGCTCTTGGCCATTCCGAGGAAATTTCAATTTATTCTACAGAATCAGCCTCTAAAATGAAATAAAATCTAAATCGTCATAAGGAATTTACCAAAATGTGTACAATTAATAAACATATCCAGTTCTTATTTTCAGACTGCCTCATATATCGAAAAACGATTCAAGTTCCTTGCCTCCCTCTAATCTTTTGGGAACCCCTTCTCTTGCTAACAAATATTTGTAGGGTCAGAAAGAGGAGATGGAACTCCTGTCTGTGTTGCCATTCACAGTTGGGTGGGGCTGAAGGGCTCCGCGTCCCACCTCTGTTCCGGAGCTGCCAGTCCAAGTTCCGCTGGGCCGTGGAACGGAATTGTGCCCCTAGAAAGACTAAGCCCGGCGGCAGCTGGACTGAAGGAGTTCAACTGAGTGTAAACGGGGCGGGACTTATGCTCACTACACCTGGGAGCAAATCTGGACACTGGCTCTACTGGGAGCATGTCTTTGGGCAACTCAGTGTTTGTGAGTCAGTTTACTATCACTAAAATAGAGAAGGGGACGAGTTAACATTTGTCGAGTCGAGATGCTTTACGTAAGTCATCTCATTTCACTCTCTCTAAAAAATTATCCCTTTTAACCATAAGAAAACAGGCTCAGATTGGTTAAGTAATTGCTTGGACTGGTAAGGAAGCAAGCCAGGGTTTGATTCTAAATCTGTCTCCCTCCAAAGCTCCTATTTCTCCCTACCTATGACCTATTGCTTCCTGAACTCCCCTGGGTTGTGGGGAAATTAGTTGGATTTGAATGTCTCCTCTAGCACGGTGACACAGCCCTCGCTCCTATAGCCAGTTTTGTGTTACTGTTGGTGGGGATTGAGAGTTGGGACCAAGGCCAGGACGAGGGTGAAGCAAATGAAACGCTCACCTCAGGCACAAAATGTAAGGGGGCATAAAACCTCGGTAATCAGGCTAAATAATATTTTAATACAAATATTTTAAAGACTGTAAACTAATGCCAAAAAATCCATGATGAACAAAATTTTAAATGAAAACAAGATCCGATAGTGCTATGCCAAGCCGTATTAGAGCCTAAGGCAAAAGGAAAATGGGTACCATGATATACCATTTTTATGTGTTTTAATGTGTAATTACAATAAGGGCTATGTGACAATACTTTATACACATGATTTTTTCTAGAACATTAAAATAGTTAAGAAATATTAAAAAATTGAAAAGTAGATGTATTAAAAGTCACATTACTTTAAATTTAAATATTTTATGTATACCAAAAACAGAACTTATTATAATTTTCGTAGCCTTAATGGAAGCAAACTCATCTATAATATTTTCATTAAAGACATTAACCAGTTTTAAAAATACATAAAACCATGTATATAGTTCTATGTAGTACGGAGCACACATTCCAAATTTTACCTCAGGCTCCCATATGGCTCAGCACAGCGCTGGCCGGTCCATGACTTAAACAACCAGTCTCAAACATTATGAGGGCTCTGTACATGGGAGTAGAACATTCGATAATATATTGCTCCTCAACTCTCCTGTCGCAGGTCCTTTGGGTGGTTGCCTCTTTTTTGTAGAAAATATCACTGCCAGGCCCACTTTTAGGATAATGATCCTAAGGGCCAATGAAGACAAGCTGTGTTCTCACAACGGCAGGCATGAATCAACCTCCCACATCTGCTGACCCTCTGGGACTGCTTGGACTTCCCGCACTAAATATCTGAGCTACTGTCTCCCAAATACCCAAAAGTTGAGCTTTTACATAACTTTTCTGGCACACACACGTTCTTTTAACAAATATTTATTGAGCACCAGATCCCTACTAAATAAAGCAACCTCTACCTGGGTTTGCAGGTTGTATTATCCAGCTTTATGTTTTTAGAATCCCAGTTAGTGTGTTTCATTGTATATTTTGTCATTGAAAAAGCATGTATTAAGCATATTTTATTACAGTCAGGGCTATCTAATAATACCTTATACTTTTGTGGTTTTCATTTACATTTGACACAAAAGTCCTATGAAGTAGGTGAAGTAGATATTATCTTTTATAGAAATCAATTTATAAACTTGTATTTTTAAAGCTGGAGATTTTCTAGTTAGATGAGGAAATCAGCTTCAGAGCAGTGAATGCTCCTGTACTTGGTCATGCAGCCAGATCAGTGGTCCCCCCATATCCGCAATTTCCCTTTCCGAGATTTCAGTTACCCGCAGTCAACCGAGATCCAGAAGCAGATGATCCTCCTTCTGACAGGTCTTCGTAAGGTCAGTAGTAGCCTAACGGTACATCACCATACCTATGTGGTTCACCTCACTTCAGCTCATCACACAGACATTGGATCATCTCACACCATCACAAGAAGGGCGAGTACAGTACAATAAGATATTTTCAGAGAGACCACATTCACATAACTTTTATTACAGTATATTGTTATAATTGCTCTCTTTTATTATTATTTATTGTTGTTAATCTCTTACTGTGCCTAACTTATAAGTTAAACTTTATCATGGGTATGTCTGTATAGGAAAAAATATAATATATATAGGATTCGGTACTATCTGTGGTTTCTCGGATAAGGGGGGACTACTGTACATGACAGAACCAGAGTTACACTCACATCTTTTGATTCCAGGTAATGCTCTTTCTACTCTGCCAAATGCTTCTTCTAACAACCATGCAGGCTAACAACATAAGAGTTTAGATAGGCAGGTGTAGACAAAGCAGGAATATAAGGTTGAATATGAGGAGGTCTAAAATGATCAAATTAATGTGAAATGATGTACCAAAGGAGAAGTGAATTTTCTGCAATGGAGATTGATGAGGATCATAGGGTTACTCAGCCTTGGATACAGCTGCTGAGCTCTGTAGGGCCAAGGCCTGCAGGACTCAGGGACATGTGCTATTACCCTATGACTGATGGTAGGAATGTGGTCAGCACAGGCAGAGGTCAATGTATGGCCAACTTGACAAAAAGATGAGTCACAAATCTGGCCTGATCAGAATCAAGAAACAGACCAATGTCCAAGGTAGGCACAATTGGGAAGACCTAAGAAAACTAGAAATAAAACACAATTCATGATTTCTTCAAAAAAAATCAGGAAGAAAAGATGAAAACATTATGGAGATGGATGTTGGTGATGGCTGCACAATGTGGGTGCATTTTATGCCACTGAACTGAATACTTGAAGGGTTAAAATTATAAATTTTGTTATATGTATATTTTACCATAATTTTTTAAAAAATCATGAGGTAACTCAGGTTGACCTAGTTCTTTCCACCTCAGAGGCAAATCCTTCTAGGTCAAAAAGAGTTAAAATCTGTTAAAGCAGTGGTTGCAGTGAAGATAGGGGAAATACACCCCCTATGGGGACATGTTGTAATTTTGTGGGTGTTTTTGGTTCACACAATGAATGGGATACAACTGGCCAGGATTAGAGATGTCCAATAATATGTAGGTCAGTCATGCAAACAAAGAGCTGTCTCATGTCAGAGACGAGCTTTGAATGTCACTCATGTAGGTGAAAACCTGTTTACAATGATCTTAGCCTAACTTTATTTTACACATAAAACACAAACTATTTTCGAATGGTTTTAAACACACTGAATTTTCTAGGAATGCAACCACCGTATGGATACAAGGAAGACTGGATGTTTTCTCACTCATAAATTCACCCAGAGTTGTTTATCATTTTGGAAAATCACATCACCAGTGGTGATGCCAGGTGTGGTATTTGAGTCATTAATACAACATCCAAGTGTCAGTCTGCATTTATAGCTGTCACAGTCACAATGATTCTATGTGTAACTGCAAGCACCTGACTACAATGCAAGTTTCTTTATTATAAATCACTTTCTTTAATTTCTCCTTAATGTTACACTTAGACCACCATCTTTTAAAATTACATGTGGGGTTAGGTAATATTATCTATTCATTTTGTTTTAGAATAAAAGATATTTGCAATAGAAAAGAGGTATTGATACTGGTGAGATGTATCTATATCCAGCCAAGATGTCTTGGAGTTCACAGCTATGGGTGATTTTCCAAACACTTTGGGGGAATCCATGCATTCTATTGCCTAGACAGAGACCACCCCTTGATCACTGGCCCCCTATGTCCCTTTTGTGCTGGTATCAAGAGTCTAGCCTTATCCAGACAAGCCAGAAATACCTCTTCCAAATAGTCTGCAGCATCTTCACTGGGGAAGAAGAATTTCAGTTGATTATTAGAAGCCTGACAGGGGGACCTCGCACAGAGTGTCGTTAGTAAGCATTCTGAGGAAGAGGGCAAAGATCAGCCAAAAAAGGAGAGTGTATAATATGTTTTGTAGCCCCAAGTGTTGCTTCTAAATTAAGCAAAAATTTTAAAAGATGTATGCAAAAGAGTCATTGCACATAATCAAAAGGAAGTTGAGCTCAACTACGATTGCAATTATTCATGAGGTTGATCAACTCCTAGATCATTTTAAAGAGTTGATCATGTTTTTTATGCTCCTTGGGGAGACATTGAAAATGTCATTAAAGCAAAGGAATCCCATTAGGAAATGTGGTCTCTGTCCTCGCTGAAAATAGACAGTGACTCAATTTACAGACAGTTTCCATACTTCCTTTTTAGTAGCCATACCAATTTCTTTTATAATTATGTCCCTCCAATGCATATTTATATCAGTTTGTTCTCATACCTGAGAATTAAAGAGAACATTATATATTTCTTTCAGCACACTCTAAAAACAATTATTCTTTGTACAACCATTTAATAAAAACAATGCACGCCCAAACTTGACTTCCTAATCTAAACTGTGCTATGAAAAAGCCAAAGGTTAATTAGTAAATTTAAATTCTAATTGCTTTATTGCTGTGCTGTTGTAAGAAATTGGAAACGACCTAAATGCCCACAAGAAAACAGTTCAGCAAAATGCAGGACATTCATAAATGGAACACCATGCAGTCTCCAAAATGATCTTATAGAATTATTAATGTTGTTGTAAGATGTGCATAATATATTTAGTCATGAGAACATTACTCAAAATTTTAGAAAAAAATGTACATACATATACATATAAAGTGTATACACTAACATGTTACAAGTCGTTGCAAGATTGTTTTTGGATAGCAACAATTTTTTTTTTTGCTTGTCTGTATCTTCTAAATTTTCTGCATGTATGTTACTTTTGCAATAAAAACAATGTCTTATCAAAATAAATAAATACATTTAGCTTTTATTGACAACCAGTATTTTTCTGGAGCTACCATACTTTTTTCTAAGTCTACAGTAAACTAAGCAACTAGACAGAATAGGAAAGTAAAAAAGCTAAGTTTATTTTCTTTATTAGTTACCTTTGGCCATCATTATCTGAATTCATCACCCCCCAAACTCCAAACTGGCTCTTCTCCAGGATCCCTTTCTTATGAATGGCATCACCCAACTAGCTGCTCAAGTAAGAATTTGTCTCCTCTACCCCCAAATCCGGGCACCCACTTCTGTCTAATGGTTTCCCCATAATAGCTCCCAATTCTAACCCCCTCATTTCCCATTTCTAACATCTTCTTGCCCCATGATGGCAGTAAGCCCCATAACTGGTCTCCCTGCCTCCAGTCTTGTCCTGACTCAGACTTGCGCACATTGCTATCTTAGAGAGCTTTTAGAAGATCTGGTCCTGTCACTCTCTGCTTAAGTTCCTTCCATAGTGTCTCCCACCTTCAACTGAAGGGACATACAAAGCCCTTCAGAACCCCTCACTTACCTCTCCAGCCCCACTTCTCACCGCTCCTCTTAGTTCTTCCTATCACAATGAGCTATTACAGTAGTCCCTCCTTATCCACAGTTTTGCCTTGCATGGTTTCAGTTACCTGTGGTCAACACAGTCTGAAAATACTAAATGGAAAATTCCAGAAATAAACAATACATAAGTTTTAAATTGTGTGCCATTCTGAGTAGCATGATGAAATCTCGTGCCATCCTGCTCCATCCTGCCCAGAATTGAATCATCCATTTGTCCAGCATATCCATGCTGTATACGCTACCCGTCCATTAGTCACTTAGTAGCTGTCTCAGTTATCAGATCAACTGTGTGCAGTGTTTATGTTCAAGTAACCCTTATAATGGCCCCAAAGTGCAAGAGTAGTGATGCTGGCAATTCGGATATGCCAAAGAGAAGTTATTGTTGTTAATTTCTTACTGTGCCTCATTTATAAAAACTTTATCATGGGTATGTATGTGTAGGGAAAAACACAGTATATATAGGATTCATTTCTATCCACGGTTTCAGGCAACCTCTGGGAGTCTTGGAATATATCTGACTCAGATAAGGGGGAACTACTGTACTATCCTTCTAACATGCAATGCTCTCTCACACCCCTCTTCCTTTGAACACACGGATTCTTCTGCTTGGACCGCCTTTCCCAGTTCTCTTCATGGACTTACTCTTCAGTCCTTCAAATTGCACAAGTATCCTTTACTACCCAGTGAAGCGCCTTCAGGCCACAAGCTCTCTGCTGGGGAGGTAAGACACAAGCACATCTCTTGTACCAGAAATCACAGACACTGACGTTAAACCAGCCTGGTTCTGTTCTGCTGCCACTGCCTGTCAAGACTGTGTGCTCTGGGCAAGGTATTTTAACCACTGAGGCTTAGCTTCCTCATCAATAAATGAGGAGAGAGCCTGGCCCAGTGGCACGGCAGTTAAGTTTGCACACTCAGCTTCAGTGGCCCGGGGTTCGTGGGTTCCAATCCTGGGCGTGGACTGACACACCACTTGTCAAGCCATGCTGTGGCAGCGTCCCATATAAAGTAGAGGAAGATGGGCACGGATGTTAGCCCAGGGCCAGTCTTCCTCAGCAAAAAGAGGAGGGTTGGCAACGGATGTTAGCTCAGGGCTGGTCTTCCTCAGCAAAAAGAGGAGGGTTGGCAACGGATGTTAGCTCAGAGCTGATCTTCCTCACACACAAAAAAATTTTAAATAAATGAGAATAAAACTACAACTTTGTAAGGCTGTTCTGAGATCAAATGTGTCCATGTATGTAAAGGGCAAATAGCTCATCCCATGTTTTATCTAATTTTCTTTATGTTCTGCTCTGTTTCTTAAGCCAACCATTTTACTTCCTTTCTTAGAATGCAGCAGAATAAACACAAATAAATGGATACACAATTGTAAGACTCCTGCTCACCCTTCAGAACTCAGATTGTGTTACCTCCTTGAGAAAGTCTTAACTGCCATCATCTTCTGCCAGAGTCTCATTTAGATGATCTCCCACATGCTCACGTATTGTCTGTGCTTGCCTCTACAGTCACAGGGCAAAATATTGAGTTGCCTCCTTGGCTACCTTTTGCATTCCCTTTCCTCAAGGGAAAGAACCATATCCTACTTTACCTAGCGCCAGCAGATCCAGAGTGGTGCCCGACACATACCAAGCCCTCAATAAACGTTTGTCAAAGGAATGAATAAATGGCCACTCACAACTCATGCCTCTGACAACCCAATTAACTCCTTTTAGATGTTTCCATAGGTAATTACCTGGGATAATCTTGGAATTTTTGAAAATCTCAGAAGGGTTCCCAGCCCTCCTACCAGGAGACGATGTATTTCAAGTTGACACCTGTGCTCATGTTCATGCCATTCGCCCAAAGAAGGCCTCCCTCTCCTTCTTGGCCCTGTCAAGTTGGCTGTGATTTCAGTGCCACTGAAAACCTTTCCTCCTCCACAAATCCTTTTTCAAATTCCTTCAGCTCATGGTGATCTTTCATTCTTTGAACTCCTTTAATATCCATGGTCTATACCATTAATCCAACAATCACCATATACTGCTAAGCACCTCTTTTAAATTGTTGTACTCAACTGCTATTTCCCTTCAGTCTTGCAGTTTAACTCTCTTATGTTTATTTCTTGTTCTCCCAACAAAGAGAGTGTATTCCTTGAAGTAGCTGCCAAGTCGTGCTCATCAGTGACCTTCCCTGCAGTGTTTTGTATGCATGTGCCCACAGATGTTTTTTAATTGATTTGGAGACAAAGAGACTCCATGTAAGGAGGTGTATTCCCTGTTTGCCGCTTCCTACCGACCCCCTGTCTCCCTGACCCATTCGATCCATTCTCTGACTTTCTCTGCCCTTTCTCGGAGGGAAGCTAGCACCTTCCAACTTTCTCACCAGGGCTCCTTTGCCTTCTGGCTTCTATTTGGGTTCAGCCAATGGAAGGGACAGTCAGAGGACCGGTGGTGGGAGGACAGACGGGTAGGGAATTGCTTTTCTTGCTTGGCCAGTTCTGCAGTGTCTGAGCCCTTTCAAGACTATGGCTTCTCTAGGGTGGGCCCTCTCCTAAGGCTCTGCCTCCCAACTGGCTCCTGTAACATCATTTCCCCCCTTTGGCTTTTCACGCTTGGTGCCTCAACATCCTTTGTTAATTCCCTTGACCATGCCCACGCTCGGTAAATAGTCCCTTCATTAAGATCTTTTCAAATCCCAGTACAGCATGCTGTTTCTTGCTAGGACCTTGACTGATACAGAGCTTTCAGCCTAGTTGGGGTAAGACTAGGGTAACCGTATAAGTAATCATCCAACCCAGGACACTTTTGAGAGTGAAAAGGGGCACTATTAATAACTATACCATGGCAACAGGCATAAATCAGGAATGCCTCAGGCAACCTGGAATGAATGGACATCCTAGGGAAGTCAGACACATAAAAAGATAACTGTTACAGTGAAGAGATAAAACATTGCAAAAAAAGATAACATTACAGGATAGCATAAGATACGTGCCAAAGGGTGGAATAGATTTTCAGTGCTTCAGCCATTCCAAGAAAAAGAGAGATTTCTCCTAGGGGAAGACATCTGAGATCAGCATGACGCTCAGCACTCCTCCAACTAAATAAAGTCACACAATCCATGTGTGCTTGGCCCAGTTTGTAGATTTCCTCCGGAAATCTGATTCCCAGTTCAGACCCCACCTCTGCCCCTCACACACACCCAGTGTAACTCTCACCATTTCTTTTCATTGTTCTGGGTTTTCAGGGAAAGCAGATTAATTTAAAATTTAGTTAATTATTCCTTTTAAAAAACATCAAATGCATTCCTGATTCAGCTTTAAATCACTGTAGATATCTGCTGTTTTTGATTCATTAAAACCGTGTTTTAGCTTTGTTTTGCAAAGATATGAGAGGTGATTTACAAGCTTTACTTACAAACTCAAACATTCTTACTAATTATAGCATAAAACCTAATAAGGAACCAAGAAACCTTTTTTATGTGTGCATGTATGTATATTTTGACTCTCTAAACAAAGAATTAGACAGTCAACAAATACTCTAAAGCCTTGTCACCCTCAGCAGAGGAAAGCCAGACTCATTGCTCCCCCACTTCTAGCTGATTCAAAATCACTTGGCAAGGAAGTGTTTCTAGCCCTCGTGTTGCTAGTAGAAGCAAGTTGCTATGAGCCCGCGTGTGACTTCAGGCTTGCCAAGTCACCACTTCTTTCAGGCATTTCATACTAATGAGACAGTTTATAAAAACACCCACACCCCTACCCAGGAGCAGAGAGTACCGCGCCATGTAGATTAGTAGCAAGAGTTTCTTTTCTCCTACTTCCCAACCAGCCTGTACAGGTTAGGATTAGACCAGTAAAAGCTGGGGTTGACAAGGTCCCCCTAGGAGACTCAGAAAGGGTTCTAAAAGAACCAGACTAACAGGAGAGGAAAGAAGTAACTGGAGATAAAAAGTAGGTGCAGAAGCTTAAAGGAAATGGTGCAGATTGATGCAGACAGGTGGGAGCAGGAGACAAAGTCAGCAAAGGGATGTTAAGAGATGCCAGTCACATGGGCAGCTTATTCCACGCTGGCAAGCCATTAAGATCTGAAAGGAGCAGTGCACATAGAGCAATTTTAGCAGGATGCAAGGTTCAGGCCTGAGACAAGAAAAAGCTGCAGTGTGCCTTTGATAGCAGAAAAATTAGAACTGACCTAAGTGGTTTTACAGATCGAATCCATTTCAGGCCCGATTCAAATTCTTCTAAGGCACTTTCAGCCTCCTGCCCACCTTATCACCAGGGACGATCTCCAGCTGCTGTGATGGACACTTCTCACTTCTCTCTCCTGGTACGCGGTACACGTAGTATTCTGTAGTAGGAGAGTGCTGGAAACTCCATGATGAGAATATTCTGGGTCCATATGGGGTGTAACATTCTATCAGCCTGTGAATTTTAAAAACCACCCTAAGGCCCAAAACTAATCCTTCAATTATGGGCCATTGCCTGCTGTGCTTTGCATACGTTATGTGAAATGGATTATAACTAATTTTTCAAAGTCAGCAGATTGTTATTTACCCATATGTTGACAATCAGTTTGAAGAGGAAGAAACTGTGTGTCAGCTACTCCATGAAAAACGCTACACCTACTCAAACGTCCTCATTAGCAACGTCTACGTTGGCTTTTCCTTTTAAAATTATATTTAAATAACTTTACATTACATATAAAATTGTCTATAATTTACATATAAATATTTTATAACACATTATGTAAGTATAGAAATTCATATTAAAAATATATAATAAATATTAAATTACATAAAATAATTTATATTATATAAATGTATAATTTATGTAGAAATTTTGTGTTGTATACAATACATATATTTAATAAATATTATATATGATAAAATCATATGAAAATAATCTTATATTATTTTTAATTTATATATCAATAATTTTATTATAGGTTTTTAAGCAAAAGCCAATGTAAATGTTGTTAATCTGTGTGCATGTGTGTGATATATAGTATTGATAGAAACCTTTTCTAAAACATATCAAGGATCTACATGGCAAAATGGCAATATGTGCATGTGCATTTTAGAAATCTACCATTACAACCAATCATTGAAAAGTAATTACATTTTTATACAACTTCATTTCCATTCATCTCACAACCACATTATAAAGTCTACTCTGTGATGGGCACTCTGCTGTATATCCTGATATAAACTCCAATGAAGTATAATCACTGTCCTCAAGGAGTTTTGTAGACCCGTTTGAGAGAACAAGTCCCTTCACAATATGCTAAATGTCTTGACAGGTATGTGCTCAATTGCCAGCGGAGGGGGGTCTGGGAAGAACTTTCCAAAGGTGGTCTAAGCAGGAGCTGAGTTTTGAAGGATGAGGAAGAGCTAGTTGAAGAGAGGATGAGGGGAACAGAAAGAGGGTTCATGCAGAGGGTAAGGGAACTGCATCTTGCTAAGGCACTAGAGCATGGCTCTGCCTGATGCGTATGCCCAGGGCTCAGGGTAGACGCTGAAGAATGACTGACAGTGAGACTAGATAGACAAGGTCCATATCATTAAGGACCTTGCAGTTAAGCCAGCAGCCCTGGGAAGATTTTAAGCAGTGACATAGCATGATCAGATGGTAGAGGGGAAAAGAAGGATGAGTTTAATAGAAGGATTATAGGACGATATTGGAGACTTTAAGCCACCCATGGAAGAGGGAATAAGAGACAGTGAAGAGAAAGAAGGGAGATGACTCAAGTGTGTGGAAGGGAGAATCTATGGTCTTGGGACTGCTTGGATATGGAGAGTTAGTGAGAGGAAGAAGTCTAAGTTGTCTTCCAGATTTCAAGCTAAGATCACAGAGTGAGTCGTGGTGCTATTCATAGATATGGGACCACTGGAGGATGAACACGTTGCCATTGTTGGTTATCTTCATTTTGGGGTGTTTTGGGAGAAAGGATGTGGAGATACAACACTCCATTTGGAATGTTTTTGTTTTGAGAAACAATACAGCTCTGGAGCTCAGCAGCAATGTCTGAACTGTAAATTCAAAAACTGGACACAATCAGCATATGAGTAGATATTGAAGCTGTATGATGAAGCCATCTGGGAAAAGGGAGTAGAGGTAGACAAGCGAAGGCCAACGACAGAATCTTGGGGTACACCAAGGCAGGTGACAAGCATGGGTTATAAAGGAGCAGTCAGAAAGCTAGGGAAAAAAACAGTATATTTTTTCTTTGAAATGGAACAGGGAAAAGGGCTCAAGAAGAGAGGGGCTTAGAGTGTCAGATGCTACACTGAAATCAAGAAAGATTAAAAAGGAAAAAAAATGCTTATTGCTTTAGCAATGCATTTCAGTGTGTTGAGGAAAAAATTAAGTTTCTGGTATATAATTAACTGATAAAATTTTAATGTAGCAATTTAATACTGAAAGTCATCACCAGACTTTTAATTCAATATGTAGTCTCCTCTCAAAAGATGGATAAAAGATCATCCCTGAAAAAGCAGGGCTGCTCTAAAGTCATTCACTTTACTTGCTGTCACAGGTTGGGTTCTCTGGAAGCAGACACCAAGAAATGCTGAGATGGAGTATGGGGTGTAAGATGTTTGTGAGAGAGCAACACTGAAAGGAAGGGGAGGAAGCTTGCACAGAGGGAGAGCTCTCAAGTGCGACTTGCCCCTCAGAATGTCCCAAACTAGGCTGCATGCCTGGACCTTGGTACCCCCGCCTCACCCAATCACAGGATGTGGATGCCTCTGGACAGGCATGGCATCAGGAGGTGGTCTCCTTCGCTGAGGCAGACCCTGCAGGAGCAAACAGCTGGAGCGCTCGCCCACAGCTCCATCCTCACATGGCTTGCAGCGTCTTTCGCCAAACATGTGAAGCACAGTCTCATCCAGTTATTGATTATGGGTAGTTGAAGTAGCCAGCTATTAGTTCTTCACCCCATATCAGCACTATAAAACTATTTCCCTGTCATTTCAAATATGAAACAATTTTCGACAGTAAAAAGACGTTAAATTATGGTCCCATCACGTTGGTTATGTGGGTATGTAACCATAGACTAAACAAGAATGTCATAATTACATTTGCTTTTGGAATTAAGTGCTGGATATATTTTGCATCTGAAGAAAAAGAAAAAAATAAGTTGAAGTATAAGACAATAAAGCAGTTGAGCTGTACCAATAATATCTAAAACAAAGTTTGGGTTCCATGGATGAGAGGAATGTCATTTAATAAATGCTTTTCCAAAAAGCTCTCTGTAATGCGACATCCCTGAGAAAGTAGAATGAGGCAATCATATTTGGTTATATATTGCATTAATACCGTTTGACATCTCCTCCTTTGCAAAATAAATCTCCTCTGTGCCAGCTGTAATTAGGCGCTGAGATAAAGCTGCCTTAATATTCTGCATATTTGATCAGGGCTCCCAACAGCTGTCAAATCACTGGCTCTGTTCTCATGTATGATGAAAACATCCAAGACATCTGTGGTTTGCCCTAAATTAGTGCCAGAATTGGCCTTCTCTCCCTTCTTGTGTAACCAGCTTGACTGTTTGCATAACTAACAAGGGAACCTCCAGACTCTGTTGCTGGGTCCATGAAGGAAAACGACCAAAGGAAGACTTTAGAAAGTGGCAGATATGTCCTTGTGCTTAAGGCTTCAGTGCATGGGGTTTGGAGTCACATGGACCCAGGGTTCAGACTTGAGTTTTTACTACCTACTTGCGATTTTTGGCGAGTTATTTAAATTCTCTTAGCCATAATGTCTTTTTTGGTAAAATGGGAATAACACAGTACCTACTTCATAGGGTTGTTTTGAATAACAATGGCTCATTGAGCCATGCTGTGGCAGCATCCCACATACAAACCAGAGGAAGATGGGCATGGATGTTAGCTCAGGGCCAGTCTTCCTCACCAAAAAAAAAAAAAAAACCACCCATTCATTTACTGATAAAACAAAAGTGTGAAAAGAGCTCTCCATTAGGTTTAAAATCATGACTATAATACACACACAGAAACATATACTCATAACTGTATTCAAAATTCCTAAAAGTTACAGAAACCTCTTGTTTTTTCTAGCAAGCCACAGAAGTCCTTTTCACTACTGCTTACAATTCTTTGGTAGGCTCTAAACGAGACGTCTCATTTCCTTCTTAGAACCATGCACTTACTATCAGGTCTCTGCCATCAGAGGATTTGTAGCGAGTCTTCTCAGGAAAGCATCAAGTAGTTCGTTTTTAAATGCAAATAACAGAAAGTGTAACTGGACTGCCTTAAAAAATGGACATTTATCTCACATAAGAAGAAGTCCACAGACAGGCAGCTCCTGGGCTGCTGCGTTCAGTGACTCAGTGTCTCATTAAGGATGCAGGTACAGCCCAGCTTTCTGATCTGCCACCCCCTCTGTTGACTATCTTCAGACTAGCTCCCTCATGGTTGCAAGATGGTTGCCATACACGAACAATTACATCTGTGTCTCTTTTTAGGAAGAAGGAAACCTCTCTCAGAAGCCTTCCAGCCCATATCTCCTCTAGTCTCAGTGGCCAGAACTGAATCACATAGCCATTCCTAAACAGATCAGTAGCAATAGAAACAGAATTACCAGGACTGGCTTCATGAAGCACACGGTAGAGTGGAAGTAAATGGATTACCTGCAGAAACTGGGGATTTGTAATAAAAGAGGAAGGTAGAAGGCATGTTTATCTCCTACAGTGTCTGTACAGTTATACATAACTACTTCAGTGTTGAAAATCAAAATCCTATTTTTCTCCCAGTCTTCCCGTAAGTATACACCAATATTTATTTTAAAACTAGATATTTATTTATAATAAAATAAATTAATAAAGTTAGTAGACCTCATAGCTGATACTTAGCAGTACACATTAGTATGGCATAATGGCTGGTGTTTGTTCTAACTGTCAATGCCCACATGCCATTCCAGCCACTGAATAATCTGATCATCATTTCTGATGACGTATCCAACTCTAAGTTCCATGAGAGTAAAGACCATATCCGCCATGTCCACCACTGTATCCTCCACAGCACAATGACCAGCATATGGTAGGTATTGAGTAAATATGTGTTGAATAAAAAAAATGAATGAAATGACACAAAAAATAAGACACTAAGTGTACCCCAGCAGGACTCTTATCACTGCAGTTCTCTAGCATTTATAATTGGAGCTATCTAATGTCTTCCTTCTTCAGCCTCTGTGTTCAACACTTTTGTTAACTTGGGAGACTGAGGAAGCCCAGGTCAGTAGCTTTCTGTCAAATAACCTTTCTGGTTGTTCTTCAATCATCTTCACGCCCCAGCTTTTTCCTCTGCAATACAGCCCTTTCTGGGAATCCTAGAACCCTACCACTAACAAATTAACTTCTTGTCCTTGAATCCCAACCTGTCTATGACTGGAAGTTAATGCTGCCACCACACCTCCCCAAAGCTGATCACATATCGAAAATGTAATGCTCTTGACAAGAACATGTCTAATAAAGACACCATTTTAGAAGGCATGTGGTAGATCTAGAATGCCCACTCTGAGCACCAAAATCATATCTGCGGTTGTCAGTTAGGATTGCATGTGATCTCGCTCTCTTATGAGAATTAACTTGGGATTTTATTAAAGACAACTGTAGGATTAGTTGAAAATTCAGCCCACGCTAAGAAATAAGAACCATTTACAGTCTGCAATATAGTCAATTTTAGCTATATATATATAAATTCCAATTTTAACTCCCAATTTTTTCTTACTAGGATTTAATAAATCCTTCTGGCAGATCTTAAGTAGAGAATGGAGTCTGCTCTGGTCTGGTTCTGTTTTCCTTTATTTATTGGATAGTTTCTGTTGATTCGTTTCTTCTCAGCAGAAATGATTACTTTCTTGAATTGTAGTAGTCAATGCCAATTGTTGAATACACTTAATTCCTGGTTTGGGTTGTTTTTTATTTTTTAATCTGAATTCTGAATGCAAAGTCCTCGTCAATTGGTTTCTAAGGAAACTTTACTTTTCACCAGTACATTTCTACAAAATGTCTGCTACCAGTGAGCTCTTATGTTGGAATTGTTTCTCTGTCTATTCACTCAATCCTATGGCTTTCAATTAGTGCTCTGAGGGCTCTCTGCTCTGACTTGCTGTCCTGTCTGTGCTATGATGATAGGATGAGTTCTAAAGCCTGTTAGAGGCAAGAAAAGTAGAAGTACAACTTCCAGATTGAGTCCAAGCTGGAAAAGACCTTCTATTGGTACGTATGACTCCATGATGCTTTCTGAGAGGCACCACTGAACATATGGCATTGAACCACTTGGAATCCATAACACAGCAGGCTAGTGGTTTCCAAACCCAACATCAGAATGACCTAGAGAGCTTTTTAACAAAATGCAGATACCTTCTCTCCTACCAATACTGAAAACCAATAACTTTCAGACAAAATTAATTTTTATGTTTACCATTTAAACTTTTAATGTTATTGCAATTTAACAGCTTTAATTTTTTTCAGATTTCACTGTAATTACTCCTTCATATCTATTGCATAAAGTAAATGCAAGAGATTTTTTCATTCTCCTTGACCATTTCATGTGCTTTTGGAGGGAGTATAGGCTGAGGTACACTTTTTGGAGAACAACTTGACAACAAATGTCAAATTTAAAATGTTTAGGCCATTTAGGCTTAGTAATTCTCAAAATACATTCTATAAGAATACTAGTAGAAGCACATATAGCTGCCCATTATTTAGGGTAGACTAACTGAAGTGAAAAATATCCTAAAAAATCTCAGTGGTTCAATACAATAAATGTGTATTTTGTGCTCATATCACAGTCCAATGCAAGTCAGCTGGTGGGCTCTGCTCAGAAAGTTGTTCGGAGATCTATCTGGTGACTCCGTCTTTCTCCAGGTCCTTGGAGTTCCCTCCACTAAGTTGGAAGTTGGGGAAGGAGAGAACGTACCGAGGATGGTGCAGGAGACTTTTACGGACCAGGTCTAGAAGTGGCAAACATCACTTTGACCCACATGCTTTTCCAGAACTTGATCACAAAGCCCTGTCTACCTGGAAGGGAGCCTGGGAAATGTAGACTAGCCGTGTGCCCTGGAGAAGAAGAAACAGCGTATGGTGAACACTGCCACAGGGAACTGGAGGGAAATGTTCCTTACAGCATTGCTTATGGAAGCAGAAGACTGAAGAAAACCTCATAAACAAAGGAGTGGTTGGATAAATTATGGTATATGCATATTACAAAATATGAAGGCTGTGATAAAAAGGTCTGTGTGTACTAATATGGAAGAATGCCCACAATATACTGATGCATCAAAAAAAAGACAGTTGTATAATAGTAAGTCTGATATGGTACAATTTTTATTACAGATAATATAACTAAAATGTAAATAGTGTAGCCTCAGGACAGGGTCTTGTTTAAAAAAACAATTAGCCCTGTTCACATAATGGAATGCTATGCAGGTATTAAAAAGAATGAATATCTCTCTATATATTAATATCTATATCTCCAAGATACGTCATTAAGAGAAAAATACAAAATGCTGAGCAGTGGATAAAACATGCTAACTTTTATGTTGAATGAAAAAGACGTATATTTGCATATATCTGTATGCACAAAGAAGATAAAAACCCAGATAATGTTTTAGAGGCGAAAAATGTTTTAGGAGTGGATGGGCAACAGGGAAACAAAACCTGGGTTAGGACAGCACACATTAAGTAATGATTAACCTTTCGTACCATTTGAATTGACTAGGCAAAATATATTTTTTAAACCCCCAGTCCTGGGAAAGAAGAAGTCAGGCAATTAGAGGGAGAGAGAATAAATCAAGATGTCTGTTTTAGACATGTTGACTTTGAGATTATCAGACAACCAAAGGGTGATATCAGGGAGCAGCTGGTCATATGAGACTGGATCTTAGGAGAGATTTATAGGAATATAAATGTGGGAGTTTTTGGCACATAGATGACGTTTAAACCCCTGAGAATAGATGAGATCATCTAGGAAGAGTATAAAGAAAGAAAGTAAAAGGGCCTGGCACCAAGCCCAAGGTACTGCAAAATAATGCATGTTCATGGCCAAAGTTTAGAAAATGCTAAAAAGCACAAAATAAGAAATAAAAATAGGCTATAATTCTTCTAGAGATTAAATCTGTTAACATTTTGGTATATTTCCTTCTAGTCTTTTGTCTTTGCATCTATGGGTATGCCATTATGAACCTCCTTTGTATAAAAATCTCTGTACATATTTGGGGCCAGCCCAGTGGCGCAGCGGTTTAGTTCGTGCTTGGCAGCCCGGGTTCGTGGGTTCTGATCCCGGGCACCCGCCAATGCACTGCTTGTTGGCCATGCCCTGGCAGCATCCCATATAAAGTAGAGGAAGATGGGCATGGATGTTAGCCCAGGGCCGGTCTTCCTCACAAAAAAAAAAAAAAAAACCTCTGTACGTATTTGAAGGGAGAGAAAAAAAAAACAACATTCCAACAACCCAGAGTATTTGAAAATTAAACAGTCTTTACAGGAGTGTCTTGTAGACTGTTAGAGAGCATTCCATTTATAATCTGTAGCAAATTTATTTAAAATCCCTTTTGCTCCCGTGTCTCTCTCTCTTTCTCTGTCTCTCTCTCTCTCACACACACACACATATACACAAACACACATGCACACACAGGAGCAGAAGCAATAGCAGCATAGAGACAAAACTCAAGTCTTTCTGCTCTCTCAAAATACCCCAACCCCTCTTTTTTTTGTGTACTGGGCTCTGGCAGTTTTTTTCCATCCTTCCTCCTGCCTCCTAAGATATAAATTTTCAGAAACATGTTGTGCTGGGTATTCTCCGATTGCCCCTCCAACCCCCTTCTCTGTCCTGCTCTGTGGCCTGGGAGGCTGACCTAAATGGATGGTATCACCAGCCTCCTTTGCCTTCTGGCTTCCAATTGGGTCAGGCCAGTGAGGAGCCTTGGCAGAAAGTAGAAGGAGGGGAGGAGAGTAAGGTCAAGTTATTTTTTCCCTTGGATACCTCCAGGCTGAGTTGTCAGCATGGGTTCCAGTAGCAGCCTCCACTCCCTGCCCCCTGAGGCTCTAGGAGGTAACAGCTCCTAGTTGTTATTAGCCCTGGGGTACTTCCACATCTCTAGCAAGCTTCTTTAAACCCTGCTCACCCCTTTATAACCAGTCCCTTAGTTAAGCTTTTCTCAATGACCCAGCTTAAGTGTGCCATCTGTCCCCTGCCAGAATCCTGACTGGTACAAACATCTCAGGCTCTTTCAAGGTCTATATCTCTTTTAACTCATTTTCTTCATCTCTACAACCAAAATCCGGAGTTCCAAGTAGGGAAAAACTCTTTTTTTTATGATAGGGGAGTAGGGAATATATATATATATTACTTCATATTACTCTGCGAATATTACTTCATAATTTTTTACCCCATATGAGACATTAATATAGATAATATGGATACATTTTTATGTGCACAAAGAAAATCTGTAAGGAGTAGTTAATCCTAGAGAGTCAGTGGTGGGGTTCTCAGGGGAAGGTAGGCTTTCACTTTTTTCTTCCTTCATATTCTTGTTAGATTTTGACTTCAATAGGCAGGCACTACTTTTGCAAAAAATATATACATATATATATATATTTTTTAATTTTAAGGAAAAAAATACAGATTCCAGGACCTTAGCCGAGAAACTCTGAATCAATGGACCCGGAGTGGAGTCCTGGGGTGAGAACAAATGATGCAGTGATGCACCGATGCAACCACTCTTGTAGAGCCACTGTACGCATTTGCGTAGGTTGTCCCACACGTGGGCCCTGGTTGATGGGAACTGACAACCAGCCTGTGATCCACTCACCTACCCTTGAGACCTGACATTGAGTCCCACCTCCCTGGAAGAAGGTGTGGCTTTTACTAATTTGCACCAAAGTACCTTAAGACCAGGCCAGCCTTCTCCTGCTTGTCTGGATCTGTGCTGATTTTCTGCCACCTGGAACTTTTGGCTGTTGTCTTCACTGCTTCTATTAGTACTGGAACCTGAACTTGGGGCTTGAATTGGAGCTAGGCTCTTGATACTGGGATCTCGCCTATCTTTTTTCCTCACTCCACCCCTAAACCTGCTAGGACTAATGCTGCTCAAATCCTCAGTCCATTAGCCTTGTTCTAGGGTTCTTCACTAGAACACACTTCTGCCCCCTCCCCCCATTTTCGCAGTCTGTCCCATCCGTCACTCCCCTAGCCCCAGCTTAGAAACTGCAATCATTCTCTTGGACCTTCACTCCAGTGTTTAAACAGCTGGTCACTACTTCTTTGCCACTAACCAAGTTACCCGGAATCATCTAATCTGAATTTAACTTGATTTTCAATCTCTATTCATATCTGGCCTTTTTTTTCTTGAGTAGCTTCCATTTGGAGATATATTGGAATATTTCCTTATTTTTCATGCCTTAATTGCCACAACATATGATGTCACTAGATCACTTCAGCCATTTCTAAAACAGTCCCATCTGACCCCAACCTGACTTTTTAATAAGCCATTCTATTTTGAACTATATGTTATAATTTCAAAGTAGTCATTGAAAATTGAATAAATACGTATTTAAAAACAAGGAAGTATGTATCCTTTAAGGTCTCTTTACTATACAATGAAATTTTTTTAAATGTGAAATACTACATACATGGCTGTCTCCACATTTGTAAATATTTCCAAAGTGAGCTGAGGTTCTGTTGTGTTTTACAGTAGTACTGTCTGGCACAATTCCATTTGACTCTCCCTAGAGCAAAGAGGGTGGGCCAAGAACCAATCACATCTCCTCCTAGTCTGTGATTCACCTGCAGAAGTTGCCTCACCACTTCTGGAAGCTCAGACTTCAAATGATGAACTGAGGCTCCATTCATCTTCGGTTCAGCAGACTCATATCTTTCCCTCCCACTCAGGAGCAAGACTTAGTTACTCATTAATTTTAAGGGGATTTCCTAAGAGACACCAGGAAAGATTTCCTGATGATGTGGGCTGACAACTATAGAAGCACTAACAAGGGAAGTCATAAAATCTCTTCCTTGAGAGTCTTTATGAAAAGCAAAATCAGCTGGGTCTTGTTGAGAGAAGCAGTATTAGAAGGAGATGGGGGACCTGAAACAGGTGAAGTGTCATCTGATTTATGATTTTGTAGTAACAGATGGACTACTGATTTAAAATAAGAATCCACAATCAATTGATGGAGTTGGTGATTCGGCATTCCATGGGTCTTTTAACCACAGATTTACACTATCGCCTTCTTTGGACTTGATAAAATTTCTGCCTGACTTACAGTGCAGTAATCACCAGTACACAAATAGCAAGTTGAACCTCTCTCCCTCTTCCATGTAGTTCCAATCTCTGGTAGCACGCAAAGGTTTTCTGATGTGGGTAGAATGTAGGATGTGGCTCTTTATTACTCAAGTTCCCTTCTGCTCGATCTCGACCCATCTTGTATATGAGAAGATGACTTATGAAGACCATTTGCCCATGTCTCTTATTAAATCAAAACATCATTTGGCTTTGACACAATCAGTTTCCATCCTTGACTTTTCCATGCAATTTACTGTAGTTACGACATGCTTTAACCAAATTGTTTCCATCCAGTGAACACAGCAGTAATCCTTATCTTTACCTGTGGAGTCGAATATTTTTTAATTCACATGTTTGCTATCATAACCCATCACCACCATGCACAAATAAATGCCCATGCAGAGTCGTATATCTGTGCATTCCTTTTAGGAAGTTGGTTATTACGGTACAGACGATTTTAAACTATTCAAGTAAAGGGGCCGGCCTGATGGCATAGTGGTTAAGTTCAGCACACTCTGCTTTGGCGGCCCGTGTTCACAAGTTCAGATCCTGGGCGTGGACCTACCAATCATCAAGCCACGCTGTGGCGGCATCCCACATACAAAATAGAGGAAGATGGGCACAGACGTTAGCTCAGGGCTAACCTCCCTCACCATAAATAAATAAACTATTCAAGTTAAAAAACAATTGTATAATAGTTCAGTTTCAAAAGCCAGGTAACTGTCGAGGAGAAAAATCAGATGAGGCCTCCAGGGTTGCAAATCAGGGTCATCTGTGCCCCCTCCATCTCAGAGCCCTTAATCAGAACTCCTCCCCATGCCACAGCAGCGATGTGTGACCACATTTATTATACTCTGAGATTTTTAAATTTTAAAATTCACAGTAATTGGATAATATTCAATCATTGAGCACCTGGTATATGATGCCAAACGCTGTTCTAAGTGCTTGACTTGTATTATCTCGGTTAAGTCTCATAACAACCCCAAGAGATAGTACTAGTATTACCTCCATACTACAAAGAGGAGAGAGGAACAAAGAGATTAAGTAACCTGCTCAAAGTCACAAGCAAGAGCGCAGTGGAGCCAGGATTTGCACCATTTGAGGTACAAGCAAGCTTTTATTATTTGAGGGGGCTTTGGTGTACAGAAAAGCATATTTATAATTACTTATATTTTGATTAATATTCAATTTACTAAAATATAACTGAAAATCTATTCTTCTCTATAAATTTTTATATAAATTAGAACAATCACTTGTACTTTTTCTTCTATTAATGCTCAAATATCTCTTACATCTGACAACTCTAACGCCTATAAATATTTAGCCACTTATACATTGAATTTATCAGATTCTCTTAGACATCTTAATTACATTGACAAACACTTAAATCACCTGACAAGTCAGTATAAAAAAACAAGCAAAATCTTTCTCATAAGAAATTTTGTATATTTTATAAGCCAGATCTTTAAATTTAGAAGCTCAAATTTAGAAACCTAAAATACAAAGAGAATACACAAAAGTAACTTGATTACAAACCTAGTTACTAAACTTGTTCTTAAATTTAATATAAGAATATTAAACTATAGGTTTTTGGTTTATCATTTCATTATTTCTGTATCTTCCTGGGGTTACACGTTTATTTACCCAAGCAAACAGAACAAAGTTACCCCTCCAGGACTACTTGTCATAGGGCATAGACTGTGGGTGCCTCTTCCAAGATTAAGCCAGTGAATGTTGAGGTGGGTCTCAGTTTATGATCAGATTTTATCTGCACATCTCCTGGGCTTCCGACACCTGTCCTTCCAGCTTAAATAATCACATAAGTTTCAATTCCTTGTTTTTCTGTGACTTTCCCAAAATCTCCATCCCTTAAAATATTAGGGTCTTTCCAGGCCCTCAGGTTTTAATTCCCTTTTGATTAGCCATAGACTGTTTCATTAAGGCCTGGATAATAACAAAATTTTGAACTTGTTACTCAGACTTCAATTTTCCCCCTTTTCTTTTTTGTTTTTCTCATCAGCCACCATTTTATGATTATATTTCCCCTTTTTATAACAACCCTAAAAACCTTCCTATGCTTTCTGTAGCATCTCTAGCTCTGGGAATGAGTTTCTAACCATCCTATTTCCAACAGCAAAGTGCATCATGGGAATGCTTCTTTTTCATGATGGTAGTCTTCCTGTAGTGTCAGGCTGTGCCTCCAGGAAGTACAGAACTGAACTGTCCTGTTCAGAGTTCCACATGGAACCAGCACATTTTCCCCATCATAATGTGATAAAACCATAAAAATGCCAACAAACATTCAAAATGACCATGAATTTGACCCAAAAGTCTCTGGGCCCAGCCTGTGATTACTAAATAAGGTCAGGCCAACTCACAAAAGCACAAGCCACTTCAGTTTACTTGCTAGAAACTAGCTCACTTCACAGTCTCCCCCAGCTACCTCTGAATTTCCCAAATACTATCTCAAATGTGCTCAGGAATACATCTTTGTATTCAACCTCTTCATCTTCCCAGCATGCTGCCACCTCAGTGATAATGGCCTCCTGAGGCTGACACTCCCCTGGGCACTAGGAGCCCTCCCTACCTCTGCTCTGGCCTCAGGAGAAGAGGACACCAATTTTCTCCTTGCCTCTACCCAATTCCTCAAGTTTAAGTAGAATGAGAGGGACAAACAGCCCAGCAAATTCTTACACCTGCCATTTGAAGTGGCAATTAGAGACCATGGGGTTGCAACCCCAAGAGCATATGGCCTATTTCCCTGTTTGAAGGCCAGCTAGCCTCCAAAACATCACCTCCAAGAATGATCCAAATATTTCCATAACTTAGATTCCTGGACAAACCGTCAAGTTCAAAAGAGAGAACAGACATTTCTCTTTGGCCCCAGCCTACGGCTCACCACCCAAGCCCTCATTTTCTGCCATGGGACTGACTTCTTCCCTAGATAATCCATTCTCTTCAAAAGGGCACTGTTCTTATGCCATAGCCTCCAAAAGTCATAGGAACCATCATTGTTCACCAGCAGCACATTTCCCATGATCCATCAGTACTACCTGCCCCAAGCTGCATGACACCAAGGCTGCCCGAGGTCTCTCCCCCAACAGGAAGTGAAAATGTCAGCCCAAAGTACCTTCCCCACAGTTTTAGAGAGCTCTACTGCTGGTATCCTGAGGGAAAATTCTTGGATAAGAAAGCACATACGTATGTACACACTACCTCCACAAGAATGATAAAAAATAAATAAGCACAGGCCTTCTAAATTCAAATTGAAGAAAATAAAAATTTCAAAAGAAGTGTTTTCCATTGTGTGAGCCCCTGGGGGACTTGCTAAAATACTGATTTTTGGACCCTATGCCAGACCAGATTGTATGAGAATCTCTACTGACAGGGCCTAGGGAATCCATATTTTAAAGAAGCCCTTCCAGTAATCTTCTGTATACTAAGGCTTGAGATCTACTGCTCTTAGGGCAGCCCCACCCCTTACATTTGTGGTGCCTGGGTTAAGGATATAAATGGAGGCCCCTTACTCATGCCTCTTCTCCTTCCACCCAGCTCCCTCCGATACCACAAGGGGCCTCAGAAGTAGTTACCCGAAGTTGCTCATTTAAGCTCTGTTCACACACCGCTGGATCTACAAGTGTTTTCAAGAAATCAAGCTCAGTAAAAGGGCCTGCAAAGACCCTGGGAGCAGGGTCAGGGATGTTTAGGCAGGGAACTAAGTGGTCCTTGACATCCAGAATGTGGTCAAGAAGTGGAAGAACAAGCTCCAAGTGTCATGTCCCCTTGGCCCTGTGGAGAGTGGTAGGCTGGAAGAGGGTCAGAATGGAGGCCTAAATCCCATTTCTAAGGGAAATATCAGTGGTGGAGACATAAGCTTCCTAAATGGTGTACCCAATTTATCTCACTAAACAGAGCTGCTGTATTGGATGCATCTGTTCCTGAATTACTTCACTGCATTAAGTTTTCTCCCCCAAGAATAATGGGAAAGAACTTAATTTGCTTTGTAGTGTAACTTTTCTCAAAATAAAGGAACTATCTGCTAGTTGTCATACTGTGGTGGCTGCCTGTTGCTGTGATGCTGAAAGCTATACAACCAGTATTTCAAATACCAGCAGGGTCACCCATGGTGGACAGGTTTCAGTGGAGCTTCCAGACTAGACAGACTAGGAAGAAGGACCTAGCCATCCACTTCTGAAAAAATTTGCCATGAAAACCAATGAATAGCAGCAGAGCACTGTCTAATACAGCGCCAGATGGTGAGAGGATGGTGCAAAAAGACCAGGCAGGGTTCTACTCTGCTGTACACAGGGTCACTAGGAGTTGGAATCAACTTGAAGGCACTAACAACAAATCTGTTCCAGAGGTAAGTTTAAGTCTCAACCCTTAGAAAGTAAAAAATGCTTACAACAATAAAATGTCAAATTTTTACAGCTGCCACACCCATTAAGTTTTCCCCCAAAAGTAATGTTTTGAGTAGCCCATTACACCACAGCACCCTGATACCCCAACTTAAAATCTTCTAGAGTCAAACTAGATTTAAGAGGAGGAAATGCAGGATGGATATTATCTATCTTTGGTGACATGAGAGTTGATACTCTTGATAGCCAGGGACAGAGATTGGGCTCTATACCAAAGGATGTCTTCAAGATGGAAAGTCTTGAAATATGAAACAATTTCCAACTCACCATTAATACCCACAAACTTTTCCCCATAAGTACGATAAACATTTCCAGAGTGAAGGCCCTAGTTCACTGCCTCCTCTATTCCACCACTGCCTAGCACCCTGGGCTTTTCCTCTTAGCAGATCGCACTATGGTGGCCACACATAGAGTTGTCCACCTGGACCCTCTTCCTTGGGGATTGCTCCCTAGCCCTGGATTGTTTCCCAGAAGCCAAGTTTGTATTATATAACTCTGCACCCTGGCAATAGATTCTTCGACTGGGGGCACCTGATTCCGACTGGGTCAGTTTAATTCCCTGCACTGGGAATTTAGAATTTGGAGAGAAAGAGAGAATGTTTCTCTATGTAGCTAAACCTGAAATATGCAAATTTGGGAGCTGTGGGCCAGCCACGAATTGTTCCATGTGGGTTGGGAGCCAAGGAAGCCCATCTGCATAGAGACAAGTGAAACATATTTAGTGAAGAGAAAGAAATACATCCTGCGTTCCTGTAGCAGCTGCATTCCTGGCTTTGGATTCTGTGGCTCACCCCTGGAGCCTCAGGATAAATTCTTTTAGGGGGCTTAAGTTAACTCAAAAGGTTTTGGTTACTTGCAACTATGTTTTGTTACTTGCAACTGATCTACCTAGAAGGGCACCACTAGTGACACACTTATTGCCTTCACTCCACTCCCTCCCTTGGGCCCCCATCCAACAGCCAGGAAGGCCAATCCATTTTAACTCTTAATATCTCTTCAGTTCATCCCCTCCTCTCTATTTCAGCTGCCACACCTTAATTCAGGTGCACAACTTTAAGTCATATAGACCTGAGTTCAAGTCCCAGGCCTGCCACTTACTGATTGCACGACCTTGGACAAGTCACTAAACCTTCCCAAAATGGAGATAATAGCAGCATATGCCTCATGAGATTGTTGCAAGGATTGAACAAGAGTGCGTGTAACAAAATGTATGGCCCATAGTGCTCAATAAATGTCTATTATCACTACTATACCACTATTGTTTTTACTTATACTATTACTTAAGAAGGTTTAAGTTACTTAGAGACCCCAGCTTAATTGCTAATAGACTCAACCATATTTCTTTCAGGAATCTATATTTATTTTAATGACTGTAATAACATACATAAAGGACTTTTGCTTTATTGGACTATATCTAAAGTTGTTTTAATTTAATTCATGTCTTTAAAATGTAGGAAAATATTAATATTTATAGTAGACGATGTATCAGGCACTCTAATAAGCATTGTACAAACATTTTCTAATTTAATTTACACAAAGTGATACTATCCCTATGTTAAAGATGGCAAAACAGAAGCTCACAAACATTAACTTACCAAGAAACAAGAAAAAGGGACAGATATGGGATTCAAATCCGAGTCTGTATGATTCCAAAGTTCATATGCTTTCTACTATACTGCTTTATCTCCTGATTCCTGCATATATATATATATATATATATATATATTTTTTTTTTTTTTTTTTGTGGGGAAGACCAGCCCTGAGCTAACATCTGTCGCCAATCTTCCCCTTTTTGCTGAGGAAGACTGGCCCTGGGCTAACATCGTGCCCATCTTCCTCCACTTTATATGGGACGCCGCCACGGCATGGCTGACAGGCAGTGCGTCGGCGGGCACCCGGGATCCGAACCGGCGAACCCCGGACTGCCAAGCGCGGACTAAACCGCTGCGCCACCGGGCCGGCCCCTCCTGCATATATTTTTATATTGTAGAGAGAGCTAGGAAGATCCATGACAACAATAATGGTATACAATCTTATAAACATATCATTTCAACCTAGTATGATCGCTACCCAGAATCTATTCTTGAGGAGTTAATCATCTGAGCACGTTGACTCCCCTGAAACTGCTCTCTCTGTCTCCAACCCCTTAACTCCACCTTGCACTTTAACCTGAAATGACAGTACTAATCATTTAGTTGGCACTCTGGGCAGCCTAAATATAAGCATAAATTTGAATTGCTGATGTAACAAACGAAAAAAGTCTATCAATATACCAAATGTTATATAGATATAGATACAGTCGTGCACCACATTTCAGTCAACGTCGGATCACATATACGACGGTGGCCCCATAATATTAGTACCAGGTAGCCTAGGTGTGTAGTAGGCTGTACCAGCTAGGTTTGTGTAAGTACCCTCTATGATGGTCACACAACGATGAAATCGCCTAATGATGCATTTCTCAGAACATATCCCTGTCATTAATCGACACATGGCTGTATAGATATGGATATAGACGAAAATAGATATAAATACGGATTCACAAGACATTTAGCTTCACAAGGCTTTTGTAATAGGTAATTAACATGAATTTGGAATACATAAAACTTTTCTTCCTGGTAAGAAAATTTAGAATATTTTCAGAGATTTCTTTCTTTTGATTGGAACTATGAACGTCAACATATTTGCAAGCTTCCTTAGTGCTTGAGTGTGCATATTACCTTCAGATAAACTCAAGAAAAAGAAAACAAATCCAAAGGAGTTTTGATGCATAAAAAATTTTAAAATAGGAGAACAAAAAGTATTTCTTTGCTTTTATCATTTCAAAGATTTTTGATGTTCTGAGAGTTAGGAAAATGAGTTATACTGTAAGAAAATATTTTTATCGTAAATACAAATTCAGATGACAATAAAAATAAAATTGAAAAACATGTGCTGGATGTTTAAAAATAACCATCATGTTTAATAACAAAGTTTAATTTGCTTCAGTCGAAGAAGGAGAAATATATTTCATCTCCTTCTGTAAAAACTTGACTAGTAGGCAAGTCACTTGACCTAATGTGAAGAGAGTATAATTCCTCCTACACATTGTTTTATGTTGAGTCTTGGGAATGTCTGTGCAACACAGACTACCATGTGTCTTCTCTAAACCAAAAAATGTTTGAGAGTGCAATTTTATGGTAGTATTAAAATAAAGACTCAGGGATATTTTAAAATAGGAAAATATCTTTAGTTAAGCATGTTGATTATGTTGCTACTATTGGTATTTCCTCATCCTATTTCCCCCATCCATATGCTTCTTCAGTGTACGTTTTCTACTAAAATTGAGGGTCAGAAAAGAATCACACTTCTGGTTCCTGCTAATATTATGAACCCAAAATAGCCACCAATGAAGGCAAACATCCGTGACACTTAGTCAGAGCAGTTACTCACTACTAATACGTCCTAAAGTGTCTTGGCTTTTACTCTCCAATAAAACTTTACATGCTTCTTCAGCGTCTTGACCAACACCTTCTAATAATCAAAACAATCTTCTAGGGAAACGACAGGGTGTACAGAAAAATAACTTTCCCCCCAAAACTGAACTGGGAGATAGTGCACACAACCAAAGGATATGAGAATTCACTAGTATGGGCATCAATCAATAAAAATGAGATATAGAAATCAGACTTTCACATTCACAACATTTTAAAGTAATATTTTAAGGCAAAGCCATAACTTTCATTGAATATAATCATATGTATTGATACGATCAGTGTTTTTCACTAGGTAAATGTCACCTATTAAGTGTGAATATTAATATTCAAATTCATCAATAATCTACTGAGCAAAAAGTTTATTTCCCAATTTTAAGGATATTGATGGAAGGACTGAATCCAAAAGTCACGGCACTGATTATTTCTTGTAGATTACCCATCCAGGAGAAAATACCCTGGGAAATCTAAGCTATGAATGGTGCTAGATTTCCTAACATAGATTCCTAGTGGTGTGAGAATCTTCCTTTTAAAACACCTTACTACCTTGTAACAGTGAGGGAAAGAACAGACTGTACCATCACAGCCCCCAGTAATATCACAATGTCCGTGACATCCATTCATTCATCCAGCAAATATTTATTGAGCAAAAGCTTCATCGATTATTAAGAAAAAACGTTGTAGAAAGTCTTTTTGCCAATTATTCATAAATCACGACTGCATCTGACTTCTTTCTTCTTCTTTCTTTTCTAGCCAGCATATTAACAGTGTTACAAACATCCGTTTTACTAGAGCATCTATCTCATCTTAAACCTGAAATTATACATTTGGATTTCATTATCTTGTGAATAATTAGGGTCACTGAAGTCAAATGATGGACACTTTTTGCTCCTGGGCCTTGTTTTGATGCATTTTGCATGTCAAGCTCTACCAAATTCAATTTCTTACAGAGTCTGCCTCATATCATTGAATCTGCAAAGAAATCTGCTAAGAATGTGGATATAATATTTTTGGTTTGATATGATATTTCCCCTCCCCCATTCTGGGTAATGTGTATTTTCTGTTATATTGACCCATTTTGAAGAAATTCACCTGCATTTTTCAGATAGAACTTTTATTAGAAACTGCTCTTACAATTAAGAGAAATCAAAGAGGGAGCTGGCTGTTGCAAAAGGGAACTATAGTAGGTTGAAAAATAGCTCCCCAAAGATCTGTCTACATCCTAATCTCCAGAACCTGTGAATGTTACCCTGAGATGGGGAGATCACCCTGGATTATCCAAGTGAGTCCTAAATGCCATCACAGGTGTCCTTATAAGAGAAATTTGACACAGATACAGAGAGAAGGTGGCAATGTGAAAATGGAGGCAAGATTGGAATGATGGGACCACAAGGCAAGGAAGCTAAGGAATGCCAACAGCAACCAGGAGCTGGAAGAAGCAAGGAAGGATTCTCTCTTAATTCCTCTGGAGAGAAGTCCTTGATTTTGGACTACTGGCCTCTAGAACTGTGAGAGAATAAATTTTGTTGTTTCAAGCAACCAAACTTGTGGTATTTGTTACAGCATCCCTAGGAAGCTAACACAAATACTCTTACTGAGTTCACCATGGTCCTCAACTTTGCTGGTTCTGGTCGTTAGTTCAATCACAAGTGCACTGGTCCTGGATGACTACCTCCCATTAACCAAACACAAAAAACAGATTGAAAACCAGATTATGAATCTATTCATTTACCAAGGAATGTATCCCTGTTTTAATAAATAGAACTAATGATATGCTTAGAACATTTAGAGGTATGTTTGATAGGAACAAGAGTCCTCTCATAACCAGACACTAGACTTTCTGGGAGTTCATCAGCTCCATCTGGGGAGAAGACAGAAGAGAACCAGAAACAAGGGGAAAAGGTTAGGAGAAAACTGATCCTGCTGCAGAGCTGATGCCACCAAGGACCACTGTATAATAAAATGTCCAATATTCCAAAAAATGAAAAAAATCATGTTTAGGACAGGCAGGTGTAGATATTGGTGGGGACAGGCCCAAATCACATGACAGTGGGAGAAGCCCAAACAAAAGCAAAACTCAGTCAGGTGGGTAAAGTCATTGCAGTTCAGGATAATGACTCAGTATTAGTCAGGTTCTCCAGAGAAACAGAACCATTAGGATGGAGAGAGCTATTTTTAAGGAATTGGTTCACACAACTGTGGAGGCTGGCAAGTGTGAAATCGGTAGGGTGGGCCAGCAGGCTAGAGATCCAGCGAAGAGTTCATAAGGCAGTCTGGAGGAGAATTCCTTCTTCCTCAGGAGACCTCAGTCTTTTTGTTTAAGGCCTTCAACTGATTGGATGAGGCCCACCCACATTTTGGAAAGTAATCTACTTTACTCTAACACTGATTTAAATATTAATCACATTTTAAAAATACCTTCACAGCAACATCTAGCTTGATGTTTGATCAAACAACTGGATACCATAGCCTAACCAAGTTGACACACAAAATTAACCATCACACTGTCTATTCATGATAAGACTCTAACCAACAGAAAAAGAACACAAAATGCAGGATCCAGCTCTGCAGAGAAGGAAGCAAGAGAGTAGAGTGAAGGACCGAGAGAAACTAAGTCTGGAAATTATTAGAGATTATGGAGAGAAGTGAGGACAGCTCAGGACTGAATCCTGGGAATACCCATAATATTTCAAGTGGGGTCAGGTCTTAGATAAAAGGGTTTGTCTTGAGCTTCACCCTAAAATGTAGTTGCAACCTACTGACCCCTCTACATTTGGTGTTAAGATGTAGGTGGCTGCCCAGTAAGTCTAGGAGCTTCTGGAAGCATCATTCTAGCCAGATAGATGACAGACTGATATATAACTGGCAGCACAACTTCTGCACTATGACATCAATAATCACAGGAAGACAAGACTGATGTAAATTCCAAAATTCTAAAACCAGAATGACTGGAAAAGAGTCGAAAATAAATAAGGTGATGTTGTCATCCAAGGAAAAGATAAAACCAAAATTATGTCTTTGGGAGTTTGTTGATTGGGGGGGTGAATAAACATTCCTTGACTTGTCTGAAGTATCATTTATTCCTCTGGAGAGGATGAGAATAGGGCACCTTTTGAGAGTTGCTTGTAGGAGATGAAAAGCAAAGAGCCAAAGTCTGAAGGATCAACTTTCATGAAAAATTTTGAGAGACTCTGGGCACAGGTAGGGTTACTTTGGGGCCCAGGTAAGAAAGGACACAGAGCCAGGGTCCTGGAGCAGATACTGGCAACATTAGGAGCTGGCAACCTTGTCACAGTCACCAATAGAAATTTTAGATATTTCCATATCTCCTTACAATTATTGCAGATATGATATCTCAAAATTTCATTATATTAATCATTACTTCAAAATGATGGTAGTTATTGGACATGATCATTTAATTTAATGGATTGATAAAGAAACCTATGTATTATTTCATCTCAATTTTCAAAAATACCATAACTGTTTGATCAATATATTTTATTTTCTTTGTAATCTTGTGTATTTTATTTTATGCATTAAAAACATTATTCTGAGAAGGGTCCATAGGCTTCATTAGACTGCCATAAGGGTCTAGACACACAAAAAAGTTAAGAACCCTTGGATAAAAGAATCTATTATTCTGTCCCATTTATAGTCATTCATTTAACAAATGTTTATTAGAACTTACTTTGTTCTATGCCCAAACTTCTAACTCAAAAGTGTTTTGGAGGAATTCAGGGGAATGAGATTAAAAAGGAAACATAGAACATAGTAAAGTATTAATTTAAACCACAACATAAATGCTACAAAAATAATGACACAATGAAAGCTATGAATTTAGGGACAAATCCATCTGAAGGATTTCTTAGCACTATGTAATTTGTTACTGCTAAGCTTCTGATTACCGTATAATCAGGCTGACAAATGACTAATACAAGGCAGATCCAAACAAGTCAATTCTAGTTTTGTTTGGGACTCTGTCTCCCCATCTTTGTGCAGAGTCTTATGGAATTTAATGGTCCTACCTCCCTTTGGATCGTCTGTCCCTCTGTACGACTGACAAAAACTTTATAATTTTTCTCATCTAAACTACAGACACGGGATGGAGTAATTACCCAGAAGCTTAGGGCACACTTACTTTGTCTATCATTCATTTTAAAAAATTATATTCACAAGTGGAGAGAACACACAGATTTTACAAAATGTGTGACATTTTGATAATAAAAAATCTGAAAAGAAAGAGAATATAGAATAAACATAAATCTGCCAAAATTCATAGAACTCACTTTTACGAGTTGACCATTGATTAAAGGAAATAGAATCATAATTATAATGGGCAGTAAACTTTGGCATTTATGAGTTTGATTGAGAAGATCATTATATCAAAATTTGGACCTCAAAGTATAAACCAGGTGAGTGTATGACAAGACTGCAGATGAAGGCTAGATCTTGATGAAAAGAGCTAATGGCATAAATCACAGTGTCAGCAATGTAAAAAGGCCTGAAGCCAGGAAACATGGAAACCCAGGGGAAAAAATGAGCAAGCCAACCCAACAGGCAGTGAAAGAGGTTGGTGTATGCTTCTCCTCCCTCAGCCCACACAAAGGCAGGAATGAGCAGAGAACACTGATGTTGAGATCACATTTCCCTGGTCCTAACCCTAACTCCAGTGGTACTATCCAAAAAGTGGCGACTGTAGTATATGATAAACTATCATGTATACGATAGTAAATGTACATGTATACATTACAGTATATAATAATAAAATGGCATGTTTGTATTTGGAGGCATTGAAGAAGGGATCTAAGAAGAGTCTTCATTCTTCCCAGCCCCCGCCCCAACATACATACACAATATGACTGCTGATTAGAAGCCATTCACTTGATAGTAACTGCTATGGTTTGAATGTTTATGTTCCCCCAAAATTCATATGTTGAAATCCTAACCTCCAAGGTGATGGTATTAGGAGGTGGAGGTGATTAGGTCATGAAGGCAGAGCCCTCATAAATAGAATTAATGCCCTTATCAAAGAGGCTCAAGAAAGCTCCCTTACCTCTTCTTGCTGTGTGAGGTTACAGCAAAAAGACAACCATTTAAGAAGCCAGCTCTCACCTAATACCAAATCTACCAGTGCCTTGATCTTGGACTCCCCAGCCTTCAACTGTGAGAAATAAATTTTTGTTGTGTGTTAGCTACCCAGTATCTCTGGTATTTTGTTATAGCAGCCCAAACAGACTAAGACAGCAATGTTTTACAGAGATAACTTCACTCTGATCGTAATTTCTCTTCCTTGTAAAAACTAGATCAGAAACATATTCTTCCCCATATTCACATTCAATAGATTTATGTTTTCTATTTTACCATAATAACAACATTTGTAATGGCAGCTTTTGTATCTTTTAGAGAACACTTTCTTTTTTTGTCAAAGTACACAAAACAAAAAAAGTAGGTAGCATCAAAAAACATTTGAATTTAAACATAGGCAGTAAAATCCCAGATGCTGAAGTCAGTTATTAGCAAGTCTCCTACTGTTGTCACCAAAATCTTACAAGGAGGTAGGTGTTAAAAAAGCCATCTGAATCCTCCTTTATCGCTAAATAATGTAGTTAAAGCTGTAATCTATAGTTTATCTCTTCTGAAACCCTCCTCAACATGTCAGCAAAGGAAATTAAAATCTTAATTAAGCCCTTTTCATTAGATGTAGCAATGATGATAGTCCTTTTACCCCAGCCAGGATGATGTTGTAATGAAATGACTAGAACATGAGAAACATTGCCTTGTCTCAGACCAAGATTCCAACCAATCGTTTCTTCCAGTGACACTGAGACTGTCTTGTGATTTCATATCAAACTCCAAAGACTGTTATTGGACCTTGAACAACCTTCATGTTTTATAATGAATATGTCATCTCTTAACTTATCTAAACTTCCATTGAACATATGTCGATTGTTTTGTCTACCCAGCAACTAGTTTCCAGGAAGTGCCCCCACCCCACTGTCCAATCTCTAGGGTTGCAGCAGGTTTTGCAATATTCCTATAATGTGACACTGTCCCCAGGCATGTTCAGTTGGTCTTGAAAGTGGGTGGTTGACCTTAAATGGGTCTATTTGTCCCTTCCTCGGGAATTTCAAAACTGGAACTGAGAGGAACAGATCTTCTCTCTTAAGTGGCTACACTATAAATGCTAACTTGAGAACTGTTCCTACTGACATGTGGACTACAAACAAGAAAGCTGGTCTGCATTGAGAAAGTGAAGCAGATATGAAGAAAGGAGCAGAGATAAGGGTCAAAAGGAGAATTTCTGGGTTTCCTTTTATGTTCCAGTTGGTGGTTCTATTCCTGAGGTTCTGGCACCTCTTAAATTCCATTAGTTACTCCAGTTACTTTCCAATAAGTCCATCCTCTTTTTATGAAGCTAGTTTGAATTGGGCTTCTTTTCCTTGCACCAACAAATAAAAGTCCTAATTAGTATTCATTTATTCAATAAAATTTTATTTATTTAATATTTAACACATAAATTATTTATACTTTAGTCTGTTCTACCTTTTGAACATGAGCTTTTAACTCATTTTATCTAAAGGGCATGTCTTTCAAGTGTAAAGAAATGCCTTCTAATCTGAGATTTGATGTTAATTTTGTATTCACTCTAACCATACCTTTAGTTATTTAAGAACGTTGCTCATATCCTCTGTCTGTTTAGTTCAGTTTGGTTCACACATTTTTGGTTGTCTACTTGGTGCCAGACAATGTACTTGGTGATGTAGACTCAAACATGAAGGAAGAGATCTCATAATCTAATAGAAGAGAAATATTTGTAAGTGAATAATTGCCTAGAGGTACCGTAGAAGTACATTCAAGGTACAAACAAGGGAGTTACTAACATTCTGACTATAACAGACACTTATTTTTTCCCCAGCATTCTTCCCCCAATTTTTCTAGAAATTTCTCCTTCACCTTCTCCATCCATATAGTGGCTCTTCTCTTCACCCAAAGTTGGATGTTCTCACATGATCTTATATTCCACCTCCACTCTGGCCACAAAAATTAGGAACCTAATGCAAGCTGTGTAAACTACAGTGCCCTTGGTATCCAGCCCCTCAAATTACCCGCAATGAGTCTCACCTCCTGTTATTCACTCACTTGTGTAGTCCCCTCCCGTGCTGAATGGGACTGACCTGTATAACTATTAGGATATTAAGGAAATACAAAGTATAACTTCCATGTCTAGGTCATAGAAAATACTACAGCTTTATAATTTTGATGTCAATTATACCTCAACAAAAAATAAAAATAATAAATAAAGAGAAAATATTACAGCTTCTGTTTTGGTTTTGTTTTGGTCTTTGGTAAGAAAGATTAGCCCTGAGCCAATCTCCCTCTATTTTGTATGTGGGACACCTCCACAGCATGGCTGATGAGTGGAGCAGGTCCACGCCTGGGATCCAAACCCGGAAACCCGGGCCGCCAAAGCAGAGCACATGGAACTTTAACTACTCAGCCACAGGGCCAGCCCCTACATCTTCTATTTTGCTTCTTTGGATCATTCACTCTGGGTGGCAGCTCTCGCCAGCTGCCATGTGGCGAGAACACTCAAGCAGCCCTATTAAGATGTCCACATGGCATGGGACTGAGGCCTCCTGCCAACATCCTGCATTAACTTAGCAGGCATGTAAATGAGTCCCCTTGGAGGTGGGTTCTTCAGCCTAGTCAAGGCTTCAGATGACTGAAGCTCCAGCTGACATCTTGACTGCAACTTCATCAGACATCTCTCCAGCCCCCGCCCAAGACAGAACCACCCAGCTGCTCCTAAATTCCTGTTGCACAGAAACTGTGTGAGATAATAGATATTCAATGTTGTTTAAAGCTGCTAAGTTTTGGAGTAATGTGTTATGCCGGAATGGATAATTAATACCATATTCCATCCTTTGGGAGTACATAATTGGTTCAAGGATGGACAGCTAACCCAAGTTAGGCCAATGAGTAATTTCCCCCAAATTTTGATAACTGTCACAGAAAACATAAATAGTTTCTCTCTAATGGCTGAACTTATAAGATGTAAAACTTAAATGCTATCAGTGACCGTGTTTCCACCATGTGAAGAAAACCAGTCTTAAGTGAAAAAGGATGAAGTTGACAGAGAAAGAAACAGAATGGCAGGAAGAAATCCATGCTGGGGTTAGGATCTTAGTTCCAACTATTCCTGACACTCAGCTGGATCTCCCCTTTCTTTGGCTTAGGTATTTGATTCTTCTCCAGAGTCCTCCATCCTAATATTATTGCCTCAAGGCCTTTGCATATCTTAGTCATCTCTCATTTATTCTCTTGGCCCAATCCTTCACTTTAGTTGCTGTGCAAATGTCACCTCACCAATGAGACCACCCTGCCTAAAATAGATTATTCAGTGTGTGGTGGCTCTTTAATTTATCAGCTTGGCTAGGCGGAACATTTCCTAGAATTCATTTTCTTGGTTTTTTGCAATTGGAGTGAGCCACCAGGAAGACTCTTGAGGGATTTGGAGGGCAATAGGGAAGCAGCAGCTGGGCCTGCAACTGCTCTATCTTCCCCGGATCCTCCTTCAGCAAGTCCAACTCCTGGTCCAGGTGGGTATGTTTAGCTCTGTGCTGAAGAGCCCCAGCTTCTGCAGGATACCCTCCTCACCAAGGTCAGAGGCAACAAGAATGAACACAGGTTTCTGTCTGTCCTTGTGGAGTTGCATCTCAAGCTTATGGATTCCAGCCTGCTCTTAATCATCTTCCCTACTTTACATCTATCTTCCCTCCCCCCCCCCAGTATTAACAGACACAGGGACAACAGCTTTACAGACTGCTTAACTAGCCCTCACATCTGTGTAAGGCCAAACATGATAGATAGATAGATAGATAGATGATAGATAGGTAGATAGATAGGTAGATAGATAGATATAGATGGATACAGATATACTTTATATATATATATATATATATATGTATATCTCAGGAAAGTCTAATAAGCTTTTGAAAAACAAATAGTTTTTCATAAGATGGAAGAGAGTTGGGGGAGAATTATGCTCCAGGCTAAAGAACCAGCATATTCAAAGCAAAGAAGTATAAAATGGCCCATTAGGAAACATGTTTTTCCTAAAACACAAATTTACAGAGGTAGTGGTAGGATGAAAACTTAAAGAGGTAATAGAAGCCAAATACTAAATAGACTTGCACACCCTGAAAAGGAGTTTAGACTTATCTTACAGATAAGCATTCACAAAAACTTTTTGTGCATGAAAACCACTTTCTAAAAATACAAGTTAAAAATGCAGACTCCAAGGTACCATCCCCAGAGATTCTGATTTGTTAAGTCTGTGATAGGGCCAAGGAATTCGCATTTTTAATATGCCATCCAAATGATTCTAGTCAAAGATGATCTAAGGACCACACTGGAATAAACATCATAGTACAAAGGGGAGCTGCTTAGAGAGTTTTAGGCAGGAGTGTCACATGAAGAGATCTGAATTTTAGAGAGATTACTCTAGATTCAGTATGGCAAAATGGACTTGAAAAAGGTAAATCTGAATTTAGAGAGATTTACTTACTGTAATAATCCAAATAAGAGGTAGTAGTAGTCTCAACTAATGCAGTAGAAATAGCAACAAGATTATGGAGGAAAGTAAAATTTTCAAGATAAACTCTCCTGGTGATTGACTGGAATGGTGGGGAGGTCAAGGAGGATCCTAGATGATTTCCAATTTTTTTCCCTGAGTAATTAGGTGGTTTGTTAGGTAGGAAATAGAGATGGAAAAGCAGATTCTGAGGTTGGAATGTACTAAAAAATAATGAGTTCAGTACAATAGATTTTAAGTTCAATATGCCTGTGTGACATATTTAAGTGTACATGTATAGTAGATAATTACATATAGACTATTAATCGGGAACATTTTTCCCCCACACCTGATGTTTCCATGCCATGGGACTTCCATTAGAGTAACACTTCAGTCCTCCATTTTCCTCTTCACTCTTTCCACAGTGGAGAGAGGCACCTGATTGGTGAATTAGGAGAAAGGAATTGAGGTATGTGCAGCTCAACCCATTCTTTCCTCTTCCTTTGAGATCGGCCTGCCTGTACAATGCAAAGTATGTGTGAAGTATGTGCAATTATATGTAGAAAATAGAATATTGAAGAAGCCTAGAGAACAGAAGACAAAGCAGAAGCTGTCAGGCTGTCCAGGCAGCCACTAGCTAAAAGAGGTGATGTCCTTTCAGAGAAGGTCTTGGAAGTTGTCTTAGTGTGTTTGGACTGCTGTAACAGAATACCATGGAGTGGGTAGCTTATAAACAACAAAAATTTATTTCTCACAGCCCTGGAGGCTGGGAAGTCTAAGATCAAGGTGCCAGCAGGTTCACCGTCTGAAGCTAGGTAAGGGAATGTGGTTAGATGGGAATGAGGAGGCCACAGGGATTGATCCTGAGATGTACCTCCTAGCTCTTCTCTTCAATGAAGGCTGCTGGGAGTGATGTCAGTAGACAGCTCATCACTCTCCACCCCTTCAGTGGCAGAGAGCCACCTTGCTCAAGGTCACAGCCATTCCAGGGTGGCCCACATCCGATGACAGATCACTGTGGGAGTATAAAAGCCTGCCTATTTTGACCTAACTCAAAACAACTCTGAGGGATCAGCCATGGCTATCGTTGGGCCTGTGTCACAGCTTGACGTTTCCCTCTGCTTACTCCTGCTCTTCCTGAAACCAACTAGATGGGCCTCTGTGTGGCTGCCCTCTCAGGTTGCTATGCTCTTCATCCACAAAGTCACAGAGCTAAATTCCTTCACATCCTTCTGGTCTCTGTTCAAAACTTAACTATCTCAGTGAGCCTTGCCCTGACTACCTAACTTAATCCTACAGACTCTCTGCCCCACCAACACTACTGATCCTCCTCATCCTGCTCTTGTTCTTTTTTCCATAAACCTATCACTCTCTAATGTGCTTTATTACTTAGTTACTTATCTATTAAGGTTTTTTTTTTTTAATTTTCTCTCTCCTCCAGTGGGATGAAAGCTTCCAGTAGCATGAGGACAGAGATCTTGGTTTCCTACACTGATGTACCTACAGTAACGCCTGGCACACAGCAGACATTCAGGAAATATTCGTTGAATGGGTGAATAAGTGAATAATTCTCAAGAAGAATTTTGCAGATATTCACTCTTCAGGACCCTCAATTCCAAAAATGATTTAGAAAGAATAGTGAATTCTGGCAGCAGACTATTATATATTCTATGTTGTCCAATAAGAAAAAAATGGTCATATATTTTTATGGAGTACCCTAAATCACTTCTTTTATAGTTTATATTCATTAGCATTTTCATACACTCACACACACACACATAAACACACACACATCTAAATCTTATGATGCCTTATTTCACAGATAAGGCCTATGATTTCCGTTCCAATGACATGGGCATTGAAAAGAGTGATTTTCTCTAGAATAGAAAATTTAGAAAAAGCAAACCTGAAATTCTCAAGTGTAGTCATCCAGGACAGCCTGCTGGGTTACGTGATAGGGTACGGTTACTTCTAACAGGAACTGTCTGTTCTCAAGTACAATTCATTGCAACTGAGTTGTTGGAAACTTTGTTTTGCTTCATATTACCAGCTTCTGAAAGAGGTCAGTATTTGTGAGGTTTCAGAAAGTTTCCTTTGAAGTCAGCACTCCATTAAAAACATGAACTAGATCAACTGAGCACCCATGGAGTTGGCCTGAGGATTTATTTCTGTAGCTCTGAACACTCTGGGGGGCTTTCCTCTCCTGGGCAAGCTCCCATTTGTTCACCATGGGTCTTAAGAGTTAGTAAAGGTTATCTAAATGTCATTATGTGAATTAGAAACATAGTCATAGTATTATAATTGAGCATAATTCAAACCAATCATTTTTTTATAAAAAACAAAGAAAATAATTTACAAATATTTGCGAGTAAAAAAAGATCATTGGACTGATTATGAATAAAATACTATTATTATTTATTAACTATTAGTTATTAATAAGGGGTGGCAGGTGTACAGATGTTAATTACATTACTCTTTTTGTTTTGAGAGTTATGTTAATAACTTTTAGGAAAAAAGGTAGAAACTCCATCACGGAAGTTCTTTTGTTATCTCTGGAGCAATGTTGCCTTTAATCAATCTACACCTCGCTCATTCAGGCTCTGTGAAGCAAGCAGAGTTTGAAATGTAATTTAAAAACATTAGACTTCAGGTCCAAATGGAGTTTATCTTTGGGCAACTTTTCTAACCTTTCAAGATATTGTTCTGCAGTAAATAATAAAGATTCATTAAGAGAAAGATCACCTTTTAAAAATATGTATTAAGAATCAAGTTTTAAAAACCTCAGTGAACTCTGTTTTAATCATTTTAGCAGCCTCCAACCGGTTTTCAAAGAAACTTGATTATAATCATCAAATGGATAATCAGAAAGTCAGTGGAGGGTGACAACCGGAAGCTGTATTTTATGCAGTTATTTTTAGTCAGATCTCTCTCTCAGTTAGAACCTCAGAGAAGATTCTCTTGCTTCTTCTATCCGCCATCTGATGTCTTGATACCAATTATTTTCTCAAACTCCTTGGCATGTAATACAGACTTTACTTATCCCTTGGCCTCAGTAGGCAGACTTCTTCATGAACAACAAATAGCTTTTTGGCCTATTCATTGAAAGCATATTGCCACTCACAAACCAGCTTCTGGAATATTCCTGAAGTGGATGTGTGTCGCACTGCCCAGATCCACCTTTAAAACCAAAGCACTCATTTCGCTAGTTGCTGCAGGAGTGTTGGCTACTGAGGGCTCACAGCTGAGTTCCTTTTCAGGAACTGCCTACCACCAAAGGAAGCTGCCTCATCCGAGATCCACTCCTCTCTCCCAGGGGTACCCATACGCCAAAACTGGCCCATGCGCAGGGGTACAATTGCCCCGTCATCTTAACTTGAGACAACTTTGAAAGAACATCCTAGCTTTAAGGCTACTCATGGAATTGCAGAGGCCTTTGCTCTCACTGCATCACAGTTCGACTTCTCCTTCTGCCCAGTCCTGCTTCTTTCACTCTCCCAAAGGTGTTCATCCCAAAGCCGCTTCCCGGTAAATTCCCTACATGCTAATCTCTATTTCAGAGTCTTCGGCCTAGGAAACGTGACCTATGAGAATTCTTTTCACCGTAACTGAAACACCACTTTCAATCATCATTTAATAATCTAAAATTTTGAAGGCGACTTGTGCATTAGTCATGGTAGACTAACTTCTGTAATAAACAATTTCAAAATGTTAGTGGCTTAACCCAATAAAAATCCATCTTACTCATCCCATGGTGTATTGTAGTTCAATGGGGAGAGGTGCATTCATTCAGAGATGTAGAGTCTTCCAGCTCCTGTCTCCACCCTTTTCTAGGAGTCCTGTCCTACAGCTGACAGATGAGGAAAGAAAATGAGAAAAATGCATGGGAGGTTTGATGGCTTGAAAGAGCACACATCAGTTCTGCTAACATTCCAGTGGCCAGAACTCAGTCCTACGGCCACACTAAGTCAAGGGAAGCTGGTGATCCCTAGCAGTCTCTGCTATTCATCACAGAATACTTGCGATTTTCAAATCTTCCATTTTCCATGACAGATGACATTCTTGTACCACCCTTCAACTTGTAAGGACTGAAAATTCTACATTTATTAAAGATTCAAAAAGAGTCATGGTCCCTCCACTTTAATAAAAGTCTATGTAGGGGGTGTGTGTATGGATCTTTAATAAATAAGGGGCTTTCAATAAAAACAGAACCACAATATCATCATCATACCCAATAAAGTTAATAATAATTCCTTAATATATCTAATACTCATTATGTGTACACATTACTCTGATTTTTCCTCAGAAGTCTTTCTCTTTAGTTCTTTTAACTCCTGAATAGTTACTAATAGCCATGTCATAGTTCTAGCAATTGGCCATGCCAATGCTGCACCTAAACCTTCTCAAAACTTCTGCAGGATCTACTGACTTCTCTTTGAACAGCTTTGACTGACTTTGGAACAATTATAGCTATGCCATTTTCAAAACTGTAAACTAAACCTTCATGGATTCCCTGAGACCAGCTGGTGGTTTGTTTGTGTTTTCTTTTCTCTTCACAGATAGTGTTCATCCATTTTCTTAGCTATTACCCTTTTAGCCATGGCACTGGCTAGCCCTTCAGAGCAACTCCTACAAATGTCACAAGGCTTGGGGCCACTCGTGCCACAGTCTCTCTTCAGGACTAATGTGACTTACAGGAAACTGGTTCTACACTCTCAGAAAAATCTCTTATTTAAAAAGATTTCCCAAATCTTCACGTTCAGTAATAAGGACATATGTTCACTCAATGACTTGTTTCAGACAGCATCTTATGTCTTCAGATTGTAGCTGGGATCTTACATAAAACTAAGTGAGTTGGTTTCATAATGAAAATTTAAATTCCACATTTTTTACATCTTTAAATGTAGCACAAATACTTCTCATCAAGAGGTTAGACAATAAATGGTAGCTAGACTTTTTGTGGTGATCATTTTGCAATATATACAAATATTGAATCATTTTGTTGTACACCTGAAACTAATATAATGTTATATGTCAATTATACCTCAATTTAAAAAAATCATAAAAACAAAACAAAACAACAAAAGAGATTAGAAAATAAACTGAAATTACTCACCCAAGCTGCTTTACATCTTTAGCCCCATCTCTCCTAGTTTTGGGTTAAAAAGTAAAATGAAACTTCAGAAGAGATTTCTGAAAATATTCCTAGAAGTTGACTTATAATATATCTACAAATTAGACTACCTTAAATTCTACTAAAGATTCTATATCTATATCTATATCTATATCTATGGAAATTTGCACCTCAGGGACTTCAGCTTCTGTCATAAACCCTGCCAAAGCACAGACAGATTCAAACCCTAACTTGAGATTGATTTCCTGTGCATGACACATGATATAGAAAATGTCCTGCAGAGATCAGGACAATACTAACATCCATAAATGGGTTGACACTTAAATTCTTTGGGATTTTGATTGCAGGTAGCAGGAAATCCAACTTCAACTAGCTGAAACATTGAAGTGATTTTATGGATTATGTTGCAGAAAAATTCAAAGATCTGACCAAATAAGCTTTCATTTAGCCCAACAGCTTAAGAATGAGGACTAGTATCCAGTTTCTCTCCTTCAAATTTTTGGCTCTGCTTTTTCAACGATGACTCCATTTTCACCAGCCTCTCTTTGCGGTCACAGAGATGGTTGTCAACAACTTTGGAACTACTTTCTTCAGGTCTATTTTCTAGTAGAAAAGTAAGAATTTATTTTCCCAACAATTCCAAACAATTCTGAGAATTGAGATTCTTTGCACATTATTGGCCTGGAGTGGGGCATGTTTTCATCCATGAACCAATCCTTGGGTCAGGGGGATGAAACACACTGAATGGCTTAAGCTTAAGGACCTACCCTTGGAGCTCCCGGGGCCGGGGGGTGGAGTGGGGGGTGGCGAGTCAATCCCACTCAAACCACAAGATTGAGAAATTCCAGGTACTGCCAGGAAGAGAGAAGGGATTATTGAGAAGGCAACAAAAAATGTTCACTACAATACTAAATCCAAAGTGACTGACTTGGGCTTTCTATCAAAATAAAATACAAAGTGAAATATATTCAAATAATTTGGTTTTTGCTTTGGATTCTAAGAATTTGAACTCTGAGAAGGGGTTTAGGTGAAGATATACTTCATTTAATTTTTATTGCTGGTAGGTAATTTCTTCTTATATGTATCAAATGAGGTTGTAAAATTTTCATGGTACCACCGCTTGGTGTTAGTAAACTAGAATAACAGATTCCAACAAAATCTTGTCACCTGAAGTTATATTCTTTAATATGTTTCTCTAAATTATGAGTTATCGATACATTCTTTGACTTCCATCTTCCCCAGTTCTTGCTTCCCAAACTACGTTTTATGGTGATGCCAATATAGACTACTTCCTACTCTGGGGAATTGTACACCAGAAAAATTCCAACATCTGGTAATGACAGTCTCCTCCATTCTTAAGAATCAGAACACTGCATATATTACTCTCCTTTATCCTCCATGTTTCCTATGTAATCAGTTTCTATTCTTGATGTCTCTTAAGTCTGTCTTTCCTTTCTCTTATTTCCTGCCATCCCACTAATTTGAATAATTCCATACCTGGATTTCTCATAAGTCTTCTCACTAACTGTCCTAATGCAAAACTCTCCTCCCTCCAAGCTATTCAGTAAAATACTTCCATACTAACATTCCTTAAATAATTATAGCTACTACTTATCAAAGGCCTACTTTGCCAAGTGTTTTACTGCTCTTACTGCATTTTATTTAATCATTACAAAACTCTGTGACATAGATATTATCCCCAATTTATAGATGAAAAAATTGAGACTTTGAAAAGTTAGTAACTTGACCAAGGTCACACACATAAAAAGCAGCAAAACTGGTATTTGAAGCCAGGTCAGTCATACTGTGCCTGTGCTCCTTCCATCATACCATGATGTGCTCTGTGACTTCATGTCACACCTCTTCTCAAAGGAATCTGCCACTGATGCCCCTACCAAGGGTGAACATCTCTGCATGGCTTTCAAAGCCTTTCATAATTATATCCTACCTGAAGATTTTTCCAGTTACTTTCAAGGTGTATATCTCTTATCAGATATGCCTCTTCAACCTCCCTCTCGTAAACTGGCTCACATTTGTTATCCCACACTTTTGAGAAAAATCTTGATTATAAAAATAATACATGCTTACTTAAAGGTCACGTAATATAAAAGTGACTAAAGTAGAAAATGGAAGTCAACCACATTTAGAGTGAGCATTAGGGATAGAATACAGGTCACGGATGTCTGGTTGCACACATTAATTAGAAAAAAGAAATCGTGATTTTTATCTTTTAGCTGGGCTGTCCATCAAAGTGGCTGCCATGGAAAAAATATCCTACTTCTGGTTTTTCTTGCCCTGTTTGCTTTCTTTTCAGCTGTCTGCCTATTTAGATCTCAGTCATCTTTCAGGGCCTAGCTGAAGTCACACCTCTTGATCCCTACTCTGTTTTTAAAATAGAACTTCTTCAATGCTCATAAACAAAACATAAAAAGCACTTAAAAAATTTAACACCAGGAAATCTTCCCTGACTGCTCTCATCCTCATTGACTGTCCTCTACTCTCTACTTAGAGCCTGTACCACACAATTAGCATGTAACTACATATTGTTTGTATTGTTTGTTATTGTTCCATGTGTGTAAGAGTAGGTGAAAGAATACGGGTGGAACTGTATTATGGGGACCTGGGCTAGAGTGTATACACAGTCATGATACAGCGATGAGTGCAAGGGAGGCATGGAAACAGCTGGCTGTGGGAAATTACAGAAAATTAGGTTATGAATTTAGGGTTGGGGTCTGAAGCAAGTCCTGAGGCAGGGTTTGTACATGAGCTTGAAGTCAGAACAAGGCAGTATGTCAAGGCCAAGAATTTGGATAGAGACCTGGAAATCTACAGGGATGAGAGAGGGTATATCAGGGCACGGATTAATGATAAAAATGATGATGATATACCACGCTTAGCTCAAATCCTGTGTGAAACATAATTGATGTACAATGACAGAAACATCAAAATAATATCAAAACAACATAAAAAATTGCTCAATTTTACCTAAATTGTAAATGTGATTATCCTTTGACTCAGCAATTCCACTTCTAGGAAGTCATCCTAAAGAAATATTCACACAACTGTACAAAGTATATTTATTCAACATTGTTGATAAGAGGAGATAAAATGAAAACAACACAAATATCTATCTAAATGTCTATTTGTTTATACTCACCGCTATTATATACACATACAGTAGAATAAGAGCCAGTTATTGAAACAGAGACAGATCTGTGAACACTGGCATGGAAAGGGGTCCAAAAGATATTTAAAAAGAAACTTTCAGGACTGTATATATGGCATGATTTCTTTAAAATATAAATTACACAGGTATAGTGATATATGTTTAATGGAATTTTTAAAAATATATTTTTCAAAGCATCATCACCTATTTGTGTCAAAATCACCCAGACTGCATGTTAAAAATAAACATTTCTGGGGCCTGCCTGGTGGTGTAGTGGTTAAGTTTGGCGTGCTTCACTTCTGTGGCCCAGGTTCATGGGTTCAGATTCCAGGAGCAGACCTACACCACTCATCAGCCATGCTGTGGCAGTGACCCACATACAAAATAGAGGAAGGTTGGCATGGATGTTAGCTCATGGCTAATCTTCCTCAAGCAAAAAAGAGGAGGATTGGCAACAGCTGCTGGCTCAGGGCAAATCTTCCTCACCAAAAAAACCCCAAAACAAAAAACACTTTCTTGGACATCAGTTATGATGTCCAAGATCTAGTTATAGATCTACTGATCTACTAGATCTACCACTGATCTAGTATACTAGATCTACTGCATCACAATCTCTGGGGACAGGACCCTAGAATCTGCATAACAATTAATCCACATGAATCTTGTGCCCAAGACAGTTTGTGGATTACTAGATTAATATGGTATTAACAGAGGCTCCTCCCAGGCCAAGGAACTTGGAGGGCCAGTGGGGCTTCCTTTTCATTTTACTTTACTTTATGTAACAATTTTTAAAAATTGTTATGGGCATTTATTTCATATGAAATAATCTATATCTACTAGAGATTTTTGAGGTTTAGAAGATTGAAACATTAAATATTGATTTTCTAGGTCATACTAATGAGGAAATACATTACCAATTTACCTCATTCAAGAGGAGAAAAGACTATCAAATCAAAGGCTATAAATTTTACAACATATAACAGAGTTATCAAACTTTGCCTTCATTTATTCAACAAATATTTGCTGAGCATCTGTGATCCAGATACTGTTCTATGTTCTGAAGATATAAAGTGAAGAACTTCAGACAAGGTTCCTACCCTCAAGGAGCTTACTTTAGGATTGGCAAGGAGACAGACAAATCAAAAAGTAAATAATGGGGCTCAGCCTTGTGGCTGAGTGGTTAAAGTGCTGCATGCTCTGCTTTGGTGGCCCAGGTTCGGGGTTTGGATCCCAGGCGCCAAGCTACTCCACTCATCAGCCATGCTGTGGTGGTGTCCCACATGTAAGGTAGAGGAAGATGGGCACAAATGTTAGCTCAGGGCTGATCTTCCTCAAGCAGGAAAAAAAAAAAAAGAGGAGGACTGGCAGTGGATTGGTGGCAACCCAATCTTCTTCAGCCAAAAAAAAAAAATAAATAATGGAGCAAGGTCATTGCAGGGTGTGATAAGTAACAGGGGGATGTGATATAGAGTAAAGTGGAGATGAGGAGCACATAAGGGAAGGCTATTTTCAGAAGGTGACTTTTGACTAAGGGGAAAGATGAGAAAAACCAGTGATATGAAAAGTTGAGCAAGAGCCACAATCCCTGATCTGAGGGAGAGCTTGGCATATTTAAGGGACAGAAAGGACCTCGGTGAGGCTGAAGCAGAGTGAGCAGGAGAGTGGTACCAGAAGAGGCTGAGAGGTAGCCAGAGCTAGATCATGTACAGTTCTTTAAAGAATTTAGATTTTATTCTAAGAAGCCGGTGACTGGTTTTAAGAAGGAAGTGATATTATCTCTTTTGCATTTTAAGTGATTACTTTCATACCCTTTGACCTGATATTTTCATTTAGAAGAATTTTCCCACAAGAAAAAAGTTTTACAAAGATGTTCATAATGAGAATTTTATATCATTAAAATATTGAAGACAACCCAACAATACAGTGAATGTGTAAGCAACAAATGATTTAGAAATATATGGAATATTATATGGCTATTAAAAATTGTAAGCATATGAATTATAAAAACACACTGAAATAGTCATAAGAAATGAAGTCAAGCCAAAAAAATCTTTTAATAGACAACTAAATCTACAATGTAAAAAATGTCTTTAATATATTTCCACTGTTGTAAAATGTATTTACTCTGTCCTAGGTATGCTCCATTGATGTTATATAACATATATTTTCCATTAAAACAGCCATAAAAAGTAAGTTTGTATATTAACAAAGATTAGAAAAATAAGGGATGTTTTGGGGCTTAATATTTATTGGAATGTTTGCTTTCTAAAATTGGTTAAATCATAACAAAAAAAATCAAGTATTATCCTTTAACAATCAGGAAATATTTCAGTGAAACCCTCTCTAGTTGTGCTTGACTTGCACTGAATACATTGAGAAAACTAATACTGGCCATAGTTTTTTTTTTGAGGAAGATTCACCCTGAGTTAACATCTGTGCCAATCTTCCTCCATTTTGTATGTGCATGGCCACTGAGGAGTGGTGTAGGTCCATGTCCAGTAACTGAACCCAGGCTGCTGAAGTGGAGAGTGCTGAACTTAACCACTAGGCCATGGAGCCAGCCCTGGTTATAGTTTTTTAAAATAGTAAGGATGCACAGCACACCATCCATTATTTTGCTTTACATCACTGATGTTCTGTGACAACTATAAAAGAGTTTACTAAGCTTGTGAATTAATAAGAACTATTGTAAGGATATATAAATGATTTTAATTTGGATATATTGCTACAAATGGTGAGAAGACCACTTCCTGTTATTTCTGAGTTCACACTCATAAATTACTGAAAATCTGATATAAGGGGAAACTTCACCTCCTATATTTGAGAAGAATTAGTAATGTAAATTAAAATTAAAGCAAACATTACATTAATAAGCATAAAGATTAGGAATACTTCAATGTAGACAATAATTGAATATGATACCATATTATTTGATATTTCTATATAGATCTAAGTTCAATATGGGCCTTAAAAGGCTTTATACATTAGCTCTCTACCAATAGCTTACCATTAATACAATCCAATACACTATCAAAAAGTATAAGTGAAAGAATTATAATGAAGAAGGTGGACTAGGAAACTAATCAACCAATAGACTGGGTCTATTCAGTACCCAGGCCCTAAGTAGCCAAAGTACAGAAAATATTGAATTACAGGAATTCGAGAATAATCAATAGTTCTCAACCAGTTGTACATACACCTCAGAATCTCCTGATTTTTTGGTGAGGAAGATTAGCCCTGAGCTAACATCTGTGGCCAATCCTCCTCTTTTTTGCTGAGGAAGATTGGCCTTGGGCTAACATCTGTGCCCATCTTCCTCTACTTTATATGTGGGATGCCTGCCACAGCATGGCTTGATAAGCAGTGTGTAAGTCCCTGTCTGGGATCCAAACCCATGAACCCCAGGCCGCGGAAGTGGAGTGTGTGAACTTAACCACTAAGTCACCAGGACGGCCCCTCCTGATGAGTTTTTAAAAAACAAACCACATTAAGTTCCCCGTGGAGATTTTAAACCCTTAGGCCTGGAGTAGAGTTTGTGCTTCTGTATTTGTTTAAAATCTTTCTTAGGTGCTTCTGATGATCATGGCTGGGGAAGAATCACCCAGAAAGGACAGTCATTATAGATTAGATTGGGTGGAGAAAGCTCCATAAGAAGGAAGGCTTCAGCTGTGCCTTGACAGACAGAAAGGCTTTAAATAGAGAGGAAAACAGAAGGGCAAATAATTTACTGTAGGAGCAGAAACCGAGGCAGGTATTGTTGGGAAGAGAGTAGGTAGGGCATTCTTCAAAGGATTCAAGGCAAATAAAGACGGTAGTGTCCACTGAATGGGGTAATTAGAAGGTAATTGTTGACTTTTGAAAATACAATTCAGTAGGGGATTGAATCCAGATTTAGAGGTTAGGAAATGAATGAGTGATGGGGAATCAAAGCAGAGGGTATTCATAGCACTCATTTGAGAATTTGGCAGGGGAGGGAAGGTAAAAAATAGAATGGAATTTAAATAGGAAGAGAAGGATCAAGAGAAGATTTTTTTTTTTTTCAAGAGAAAGGAGTCTGAACATATTTGCAGGTAGTGGAGAGAAATCCAACGGAGAAGAAAAGAGTAGATATTTTAGAGTGGGTAAAATTGAGATTTATATCTCCCAGGTTTTTTAACGTATTTGTTTAAGGACTAAAAATAAATTACAGTGAAATTACACCAGTTTAATTAGAATTAAAATCTGAGTAAATTTAATAGGAATGGGAATCACTGACAACCAAAAAGTGTCCAAAAAAGTCCGGGGCAGAAAGCAGACAATAAAGTCAAAGAAAGTTTCTGCCAACCCTACCCATTTTCTCCACTTGATCTTAGATCCATAAACTTTGTGGAAGTAATTGAGAATAGATGAAAACATTGGGTGGAAAATTTCTAGTAAGAAGATGTAGACACGTACGTATAATCTAAACTAGAAATGGAGCTAAATTGTGTCTCTGCTCTTCCCCAGAGGATCAGGTAACTGGTTAAGGTGAATGCCAGCTTCCGCCTCAAACCTCACTCACTAGTGTAACAGCCTCTTCCTTGGAAGAATCTCTTAAAGTCTGTGTATAATGACCCCAAAGCAGAGAAATGTTTTTAAAAATCTAGGCATAATAAGGAGATTGGCTTGGCTAGATTACAAAACTATGATTTTTGAACAGTTTATTAACTCGGGAAAGGATATGTCAACAGCAGCCACTTTTAATAGGATATGACTTGATGGAAATGATCCTTGAGCAAGATTATTCTATCAGTTAAGGTAGGATGGACTTGAGTGGGTAAAAGAATAGACAGAGCCGTAATGCTCTTGCTGTCCTCTCAAATGTGAGGTAATGAGGGCCAGAGCCAAACTACAAAATGTGTTTAACTTTATATCACTGGACATAAAATTCCAGTTAATGATTTGAGAATTAAAGTACAGTACCGGGTTATCTTTTTATAGGATGGTTTTACTTTTTTTAACTTGTGTTATACTTTATAAATACCAAAGCATTATCACATTTTATTATTCCATTTGACCCTCACAAAAACTTTTTGCAATTAAGAGAATGGAAGTTATTTTTCCAGGCTGTTCGAAGAGGTACCAGATTCAGAGCAGTTTAACAAGTTAATTCACTGAACAAATGACTGAGTACCTACCATATGCCAGTCACTGTTCTAGTTAAGGTTATATATCTTGCTAATGACTAAGCTAGAGTCAGAATTCTTGACACGAGATGTTGATGGAAGCATAGCCACATTGCATTCATTTATGGCTGCCATAAATTCATTCAGGAGGCCACTCACACACAAAGCCTAGGATGCAAGTCTTGGCAAATATATATGCTGGGGTGTACCAAAAAACATAAGCCTTTTAGATATGACCTATAAAAGAAAGGTTTTTGTGTTTGACAAGTGGCATATCTCATACATTTTTTTATGAAGCAGGATGATGTACATATTTTTAACATACCTTTGTATGTGGATTAAAGGTTTAGACTTCTTAATCACATAACCCACAGGGTGCAAGGTATGTGTCAGCAACCATGATAAAATGTAATATTTTATGAAGCAATTTTAAATTTAATAGCTGTACAGCTTGATTTCTTTGCATTCTTTAAGAATTTCCAAGTAAATATATAGATGATTTGTATCTTAGTCATACAGACATCAGAGAATGAGTTCTACTAGACAGGAGCTCACAAAGTTCAGATAAAACTCAGGATTATTTAAAAAAAATTAAAATTGAATCTTGATGTGGTCAAATCTTATTCTGAAATGAAGGTCCTGAAGTGAGATTTACAGTAATGTCATTTCTGGAATGTAAAAGCAGAAGTTATTTTCTAAGTTGTTTACCCAGTATATTTTTCATAGAAATTATTCCTACTTCAGAATGGATTTAAGAAACTTCCTTCTTTTGACAAGTATGCCTTCAATATGTTTAAGTTACAGATGGAGCCCGAGTCTCTTAACAGTTTTTTTAGGGTCTACTTGACTTAATTACTTATACTAGGTTGAAAACTCTAGGCATGGGCATATATGCACATATGCACTTACACGCATATATCCAGTTTCCAATTTTTTTTTAGGAAGATTGGCCCCAAGCTAACATCTGTTGCCAATCTTCTTCCTTTTTTGCTTTTTTTTTTCCTCCCCCCAAAGCCCCAGCAGATAGTTGTATGTCACAGCTGTGCATCCTTCTGGCTGCTTTATGTGGGACGCAGCTTCAGCATGGCTTAATGAGCGGTGCGTCTGTCCACGTCCTGGACACGAACCGGCGAACCACGGGCCACCGAAGCGGAGCCCGTGAACTTAACCGCTACGCCACCGGCCGGCCCAGTTTCCAATTTTTTAATTTTAAAACTGTATGTTTTTAGTTATTATTACAGGAAGATTAAGAATGGCTAGAAAAAGTAGGGCACGAAAAGTGTGTTTCCTCCATATCAAGTCCCAATTCTAGAGGCAAAAGTCACACGTTCGGAGGTTTTACATGGTGCTGTAAACAGTTTCCATGGTCCCTGTCCACATGGCCTGCCTGCTCTGCCAGGATGGAGAGTCGTGCTTTCCAAAGGCTGATGTGGTCAGACTAGTCAAGTGACTGCAGAAAAGGCACATTCCTTAGTCAACCTTATGTGTCTGCCCTCTGTCCTTGAATCATAGTTATTGGCTTTATGGGCCAGGGCAAATAAAGCCTTGAACCCTACAGCAGAGACGAGACACCAGCATCGGATGCATCATACACAGAACAGTTAAGGCGGCCCACTGCAAGGTTTCTTCTTGAGCGACAATGAGATGTACTGCAAGGCCACGGAGAAGCGGCTCTTCATTGCTACTTAGAGTGGGTGACATCTCAAAGTTCTTCCCTTCCTCCATAACTGGACGGGAAACCGTGGGACGGTTACTCGGACCAGCCAACTGTAAGTGGTAATAGAGGTGACGCTCCCAGTGAAACCCTGAACCCATGCTGCCAATGGCCAACCCCTAAATTCACATCGCTCAGCCTCGCGCTCCACCCGGAAAGCCCTGAAACCACAGGACCCTTAATCCATCCCTGCGACAGCGCCAATTCACGGAAGCCAGAGAGACAGGAAGGCACCGGAGGGCGGGTTCCCGCCTCTTCTAGGCCGCGCGCTGAAATCAAACGCGACGCCGGGTCGTTGGGGGCCGTGCCGCGCGGGCTCTTCTCCCTCCGCGGGCCAAACGGCGGCCGCCGCCCACCCGGCCCGCCGCGGAGCTGGGCGGGGCCGCCTCGAGGCCGCACGGAAAGACTGGCCGAAGAGGAAGAGATGAGGGCGACGCGCTCTGCGCAGGCGCGCGGCGCCCCGCCCACCCAGCGTCGGCTGCCGGGCAGGCGGCGCGGGCCCTCCCACTCTCCCCCGCGCCGCCTCACGGCCCCGGCCCTCGCTTCACCCCGACGCCCCGGCGTGCGCGTCCTCCCGCCGGCCTGCAGGCCCGGGGCCTCCGCCTGCCAGCCCGCCGCTGCTCCTCGCGGCCCCGGCTCGCGTTCACGCTGTCGCCCGGGCCGGCGCGGCCGCGGGCCACCGCTCCCCCTCCTACACCTACCCCGCCCCCTCCCCGCCTTTTCCGCCCTCCAGTCCCCCTCCTTCGGCCCGCCGCCGCTGCTCCAGATGAGGTGATGGCAACGGCCAACTTCGGCAAGATCCAGATCGGGATTTACGTGGAGATCAAGCGGAGCGATGGTGAGCCGCGCCGCCGCCCCTGCTGGCCGGGCCCCGCGTTCGGGTGTGCACGGAGGGGACGCGGGCGCCGGCCGCCTCATTGATTGCTTGGCCGGGCTGTGGGGGCGGGAAGGCGGCGGCGGCCGCGGCGCTTTTGTGTGTGGCGTGTGTGCGAGCGAGGCCGGCGTGGGGTCCGCCCCGGGGGCCGCTGCAGTGCCGGGGGCGGGGGGGTCCTGTGGGGCCCCGGCCCCGGGTGGGGGAAGGGCCCGGGTGTCAAGGGCCGCGTCTCCAGGGGCTTCGGCGGGCGCGGTGGAGGGTCCCGGGCCGGAGGCCCCCCTCTTCCCCCGCGATGTCCATCCTCCCCGGGGACTCCAGCCCGGGGGGCAGGGGCAGCGGGCTGCTTTGGGGTGACCCAGCCTCGCGTTGCATTCCAGCCCTTTCATTTTCCGACCTCGTCTCCGATGGCTGGGGGGTGGGGAAGCGTGGAGCCCAGTGATTTCAGTATTTAGAGAACCGACTACTGGTCAGAGGCCGAGATGGGGGGAAGAAGGCCAACCCCGTTGGTTTCAACTGCTGTCTGGTTGTCAGGCTTCTTCGGCTTTCGTTTGCCGAGCATGCATCTGTCTTTTTTGGCTAGTCCCTTCCTTGGAAGGAAGGATGCGGAGAATGTCGCGTTCAGCCATGAATAAGGGTGGGGGAGCAATGGGAAGAAGTATTCGATAAGCTTCTCAAAGGTGACGAGACTGAAGGAAGGAGAAGGGATGAGCCGAGTCAGTGCGAAGCGAGGCACTACTGAGAGGGTGGGGGCGGGCACCGGATGTTGATATTTTCACACTCTCCGGAGAGGTAACCGAGAGAGAAGTGTAAGGCGGGGTGAAGATACCTGCTTAATTACAACAACAAAAAAAAGCCTTAGGCTTATCTATCTTTCTATAGGTTCCTCTTGGGGGAAATGTTTTATGTCACTGGCTTGGGGTGTGGAGTGAGACACTAGCCAGGCTTGGAAATAATCTGTATTGTAAAGGACAAAAACGCGTAGAGGAATATACGTAAAATTTTCTTTCAGTCCGAATATTGAAAGAACTAGAGATGTGTAATGTCTAGAGATGTGCGGTGTTCTTGACTCCACCTCCATTATCCCCAGACCTTTCGTGTATGGCTTATTTATTCTCTAGCCTAGTCAGTAGTAACGTTGCTGTCTCATCCACACCCTCTTGGTTTCGACAAAGTTATGTGGAGCTAGACTGACGTTCGTGTTATCTATGCGATATATTGGAAGACCGTATAAAGCTAATGGTTTTTTTCCTTCGTTATATTTGAGGTAATTAGTGTTGACAACTGGAGGCATTATTATCCTTGATGTGAAAAGATAAACTACATAGAGCTTTAGAAGTTACCAGTAACACTAATGGGAAAGAGATGTCTCTTTTACTTGGGTTGAGTTTTTTTATATGTTCTCTTAAAATTACTTTTCCTTAAACAGTGCTGTTACTGTCATTTCTGTTTAGGTGAATGCGGGTTCACTGTATACTAGCAAAAGTAGGATATGCATATTTAAGATTTTGGGGTGCAATAAAATATGTAAGTCCTTTACATTCTAAGCCTTTAAGTATGATTACAAGTGTTACTGTAAAATCTATCAGAAAAAAACAGTATCATAAGACATTTGAAAGGTTTGTATATTTTTATTTTTTCTGGACTAACCTTTGTATTTAAACGTTTTGGATTTGAAACCATTATGGTTCTTTTAGAGTTAGGTAGGATAGAGGCTTTTAATACTCTTTCAGCCTTCACCTTCTGTCTATTACAGAAATCCGGTTATAAAAGAGCTTTGTGTTTAAGTGCTAGTAACCTAAAAATTACATTTCAAAGTTTGCCCATGAGAAATAATGAAAATCATTACAGTGTGTAATTGTCCTAACCTATAGTCGTGTACATATTTATGCACCTCAACATTCATGATGGAATTGGTGGAAGGTAAAAGATAAGCAGAGAACTTGAAAAGAAGGGAATGCATTTGCATTGGTGATGTTTCACTATAGAAATTGATGTCTGGGAGACTCCCCTCAAGCTTCCCCTTTTTCACTTAAAAGACTCCGTTTTGTTTCCTCCCATTTCTATAGCACATCTGTATTGGATAAAACATTAGTGGTGATTGTAACAAAAATAAACTTTGTAGTTGGATGAGCATTAATGTATTGCCTGAGACAATGGAAATCACATGAGTGAAGGGCTGCTCCAGACTGCTATTAGCTGGTGACTTGATGTTTTTGTGCGTGCTTGCTCTGGTGATTCTTGTCCTTGTTTCAGAGCATGCCTCTCCCATCAGTGATGCTCGCGTGTTAATAAAACATATTCAGAGGGCAAACAGGTAAACTAAAATGGATTTATTCCTATCTTTCAAGACTCTGCTCAAAACTAATCCCAGTAAGTCTTCACTGATTTCTAAAACCAGATGGCCAGTCAGCCTCTGAATTCCTGAGTCTTTCTGTATCACTCATGAGACAGCATATTTCCTTAAGTATTAGTATTTGAGTACATTTCTCTTGGTATTATGTTTTCAAACTGCAGTGGAGAAGGGGTGCTGTGGAGAATGCAATTGGGAAATGGCAGGCTACCCACACCCACTTCAGCTAGAGCCCAGGGTATTACAGGATTGAAATATTTACTAATAGACTCTTAAATTCATCTGCGTATCCCTCCATGTGCCTAGCAGAGTTCCTTGCATATAGTTTTTCAGTGAATCATTCATTATAGGATTTTTGGTTTTCAAACATTATTTTCATTAACCATTCAGATGAAATCTTACCAAGAAGTGAAATTCTTCCATCTATGCTCATTCTCTGCTGCCACCTCCCTACTCTGGCCCCCCACACTCCATACAGGTCTCTTAGTTAAAGATCCTCAGGGTCGACTGAAATTGAGTGATCCGCTAAGGCTAATCTGACTTTTCTGGTATTCTAAGGTTAGAAGTGGCAGAGGTTAGACTTGGACTCCTGAGATTGTTCTCAGCCACAGGAGAGAACCTGGTGTGAAATTAGACTGGTTTCTGGAAATGGACACTCATGTATAATGTATTTTCTTGCATGTGTCTTCCTGTTATCTTTCTGATTCAATTCCTTTTTAGAATCCAGTTACTCTAAAAACTACAATCTTGCTATTGTGTAGCTAGATAGTCTTTAGGAGAAATTTAAAAACTGCACTGTTAAAACATTTCTTTTCCATTCTGTAGTAGCTGTGACTACCTTTTGGTGACTGCAGGAGGGATGAGAAATGTTTTGAATATTTGGAAGCTGCAACTAAGATGGGATTGTTCTTTGGTGTCTCTTAGTCACAGTATTGATATATATGATCTGAAGAGAATCATAGACTGTTTTAACCAGAAAGATCCTTGGAGTTAATCTAGTTCTCATTTTCATAATTGTGGAAACTGAGTTCCAAGTCACCATAAGTGACTTGTCTAGATTCATACAACTTGTCAGTGCCAGCCAGGAACCTGTCTTGCATGGCATAGAAACCAGACTATCTATCAAGAAATGTGACAGGAAAGGGGAGAATTCTCTGTTATTTGGGAACCATATACAGCTTTCTACAGCCCAGTCAAGATGTAGGAAATTACTTTTCACTCGTGGGAAAGCCAATAGAGAGCAGTGTTTTGGAGCCCAATTGGAAAGATCTGGTAAAAAGTGATAATGGAGTGGTTACTAAAAGGTCAGAAAACCCAAAATTGTGGGAGGAAAATATCCCTGTTTCTTAATTAAATGTTGGTGGAAAGAATGCTTTAATTAAGCATCTGAAATCCAGAGGAAACTGAAGATTACAAAGAACCCATCGGGAATCTTGGAGTTTAAGGCAGACAATCTTTAGAAAAGATTTTAAAGGGCCTAATTCTCTACCTACTTTGCCTCATTTATCCTTTCACTAGTACCTCTTTACATGATCTTTACACATCTTTGAATGATCATTCAAGCACTATATAGGTTTTGGGAGAATAGACTGTGTGAATTTAAGTAATAAAAATTAACCACATAGCAATATAGTTGTTCTTTTGGTACAACTATGTGACTGATTATGGAGTGGGTGGAATAGGGAAATTTGTGGATTAATAATTTGCTTTTACGTGGTGACTAGCATGATAATGGTTCCATATATGTATTTGTTAGGCCTGCACAGTTTTCCAAACAGATATATCTAAGTGGATCCTCACAGAGACCCTGTGAGGTAAGCAGAGTAGGAAGGTGGTAGATTCATTGCTTTATAGGTAAAGAATCTGAGATTGGATTATTTGCCAATATCACATGGTTAATAAAGGGCACAGCCTGGACCAAAGCCTGAGTCCTTTTACTCGTCGCTCTCTCTTTCAGTGCTGGTGTATGTTTGCTGATGAGGGTATGAAGTTGTATACTTTATGTACTTAGATGGTTTTTTTTGAGATATAAAAGCCCCTGTAGTAAAATTCTTTCTACTACTACCAAAGATGCTCAGAAAACCTACAATTGATAACATTGTGTAAATTTGCCAAATTGGTGAGATCAAATTGAATTTTGACGTTTTATTACCTATAAGGAGTAAGATTCAGCAATCTAAGGTTTTCAAGCCCTTTTCAATAGTCAGCCACTTGTTGCTTGCATAATTACCATGGTAAGTCAGGAACCTATATTTATTGCCTGGTCACTTGATTCTTATGACAAACATTTTGGAACTTCGGGGAAAGGCTATGTGTCAACTCATTTTATGTGTCATAATTTTTAAAAATCTAGAGAAAATAGCAAAGAGCAAGTTAAGCCTGTGTCTGTTTGAATGGGGAAGGTGTGAGTGTGGAAAGTCCAGAGCAGAATTTGTTGAGAGAGATCTGGATCCATTCTTTCTAGTCACAAGTACATTCATCATTAATATTACATTAATTTTTTTGCAAAGCTTAATTCTTGGATTCAGCCACCCAATTTGCATTTCACACCTCTCTCCTGTAACCTAAAATAATCTTTAATGGTGTGTGTTTGTTTTGAGATCATAGTTTTGAGCTTAAGAATAGCGATAATTTTTAAGCCCTTGATAAAACTAATTTTCACTCTTCTGATCCAGTTGTGGAGCAAATATAGGTTGGGTTGCCCTTCATCATACCCCAGTTCTTTTGATTAAAGCAATACTAATGGTATTATAGTGCCTAGGTGGAAATAGACGTTAGAACCTCACCATATTAAACATTTAAGTGCTTGATTACACATAGTGGATGCTGGGCCATGTACTTAATATAGAGAGCTAAATAGATTCAAGTTTATGGATATTAGGATTTGTTTAGTGAAAACTTACACAAAATGAAATGGAGTATCTTTTCATTGTTGGTTAACCTTAAGTTTAAGCGAACTTTTTTGTTACTGTCTCCCAAGAGTGAAATGAGGGGGGAGGTGTCCCTTTTAAAACTTTTGTTCTTCTAAATCCAGTCCTTGCTTAGGACTTTCTCATTTTTGATACTGCTTATTTTTCTCCCTGCCCCTCTATAATCAAGCTGGTAGTTCAGGTGGGCATTTAGCAGGGTATGAGGGTATTTTGGTATATAGATCTTAAATGATTATGCCGTATCACAAAATAATGTGATCTCATATTTCTCTGTTTTCTTATTGCAGATTTAATTAAATACACTTTTGTTACTAGACAGTTGTATATCAGGCATTCTGATAGGTGTGGGAGATACAAAAAAGAATATGGCATACATGGTTCCTGCCCTCAAAAACAAATAAATAAATGATGGGTATATAGTGTGATTAGTACTGATAGAGTTATACCATTCTGTGTGTACATCATTACCACCTCTCTTTTTAGGTTTGGGCTCTTTCAACTCTTGAAGTTATGGGTCTTCTGGATGGAAAATACATGTCTTTCAGGCTGTTCCTTTCATCTCCTCTGCCCATGACCAATATCCATTATCCCTCATGGCGTGCTTTCCTAATGAACCCATATTTAGCCTCAGAATTCTTCTTAATACAGCACCACCAGCCCTGGTATTCCCTGTCAGTCAGTTGAAATTGGCATTATTTGTCATTACTGGCCTATTTTCTATTCTCTAATACCCATTTGAGTTTTAACTTTATAACTTTTAACTTTTGTTTTGATATCTAAAGGAATAAGGTTTATTCAGTTTTAAATTTCTGGCAGACCGGCCCCTGGCAGCAGGTTTCTCTCCAGATATCCTGGGATGGAGTACCTTGAATACAGGAACCAAGGAAGTAGAGCATGAAAACAGATAGAGCCAGATGCTGGTGTTTTTGTGTAATTTGGGAACAACCTCCCCATGCAGTGTGGCCAGGGGACTATAAAAATCAGACACCTCCCTGGGCTGTATTTTATTTACTTTCAAAGACTTTTTCTCCAGGTTTTTATTGGTTTTAGCATTAATTTTAACCAGGTTTCACATACTTAAAATTTTTTTAAAGGAAACACAGAGTCAGGATGAGACATACTTATGGTAAAATTTGCTGAATGTCTACACTGTGCAAAGACCAATCCTTTTGATTATAACTCTTGGCCAGCAGCTGTCTACTCAGCCTCATGCAGATAACTTGTATCTTCCATACTGCCACTTGAAATCTGTTTCTTTCTTAAAAACTGAATCCAGGGGTTATTCTTGATACCTGAAAAGATTTAACAGTTGTGTTCTTTATAAGCCAGTTGCTTTGCTAAATGTAAAATATCCAGTATCTTGTTTGATTTTCATGACAACCTTGTAAGGTGGATGGTATCTTCCCCATTTTACAGAAGAGGAACCCTATGCTCAAAGTATATAAACTACTGTAAAGTGTTTAAACCTTATGAAGGGCCATTGTAGATATTTACATTATATGCACTGGTCAGGGCTATCTGGTAAGTGTATTTTAGCGGTGTGGGATATGGATATATTTAGAGAACATGTTGGATAAATGTAATTCTGGGCGTTCTGTTTCTAGACTGGGTACGGTTAGTATAGTGGTTCACATCCCTGGCTGCTCATTAGAATCACCTGTGGGGTCTTTGAAAAAAATGACCCAAACATCCCCCCACCTGTCACCACCAATATCTGGGTCCTTTGCCTAGAGATTCTGTTTTAATTGGTCTGATATGGAGCCCAGGCATCAGTATTTTACTTTAAAATGCTTCATACAGTGATGAAACTTAGCTTCACACACTCTGGGGATTCCAGTGTGCACCCAGGGTTATGATCCATTATTTTAGAAAACGTAGCATCTCCTAACAGTGATCTGACAAGACTTCATGGAGCGTAAAGTTTAAATTTAAAGGTGGGAGGAAGATGATCACTAGATTGCCTTGAGGGGAAGGAGGCATTCCAGGCATGTGGCGCAACATGTGAGAGGTCCCTGAGCTGGAAATGGAGAGCTGTCAGGTAAAGGGCATTTAAAACCAACAGATGAGAGGGTGATAGATGAGGAAAATAAGGAAGGAGGGGTAATCTGAGGCACCTTCTTAAAGACTTGGAAACAAAGGTAAGGTAAGTCATCTTGGAATTAATTTGTAGGACGCTTGGAAACTACTGTCGGACTTAATCTCCTAAAAGCAGTAATAGGAGTTAGCTAGTGATTAGTGATAGATTAGAGGGAGAGTACTGAAAATGAGAGCTAGCAAGGATAAGATTGCATCAGTCTAGGAGGGTGAGCAGTGATTAAGGAACAGATAAGATATAGAACGCTGCAAAAAGAATTAATGTTATTTGGTGATATGTCACTTATGTTGAATAAGGGACAGATGTGTTGAAAGGAATGGACTTAACATTTGGAAAGTCTGAGTGTAGGTTATAAAATCTCTTCAGTTCTGTTTAATCAAACTAATCCTATTTATGACTACAGTGTAGAGGACTTTAGAGCCATGTACAGTGTTATATCAAAGGAGCATTCAACTCTGGCTGTTTATAGTCTTTGCCACTAATATCTTAAAAGTGAATCTAAGGTATGAGTCACTTCCAATAAATGTTTAACTGTAGATCAGAAATTTACTTAAGCTATAGCTAACTGCTTTGCCTACTTAAGAAGACTCAGTTATAGTATATTAGCCAAGACCCTCAGAATTCCTAGAAGGGAATGGGAAGGGAAAATACTACTTAAGGGATCTGGCTTCAGCTCTTTAAGGGATGAAGTGTTTTGATTCTTGAAATGCAGCTGCTCCTCTTTACTTTTCCTTTGCTCTTGTTTTGGCCTATTTTTTTCTGCCCTGGCTTTTGACTTTCCTTTTCATCCTCAAGATTCTGAGTGTCATTTCAGTGTTCAGAATCTCTCAACTGTTATTTGCGGTTTAGGACTTAAAAACGGGTAAGCGAAGGATGAGTTAGACAGAACCCAGTGGATTTTAGGGCAGTGCAGTTATTCTGTATGATACTGTAATCGTGAATACATGATACACATTTGTCAAAACCCAAAGATTCAACACCAGCAGTGAACCCTAATGTAAACTATGTACTTTGGGTATTAATGATGTGTCAGTGTAGGTTCATCAGTAGTACCAAGTGTACCCAGTGTGACATGTTGATAGTATGGAAGGCTGTGGGTATGTGGGGGCAAGAAAGTATGTGGGAAATCTCTGTACCTTCTGCCCAATTTTGCTGTGAACCTAAAACTGCTCTAAAAAATAAATCTATTTTTAAAAGGGAGGGTGTGCAAACTTTAGATGTTAAAAGTCAGAGCTCCTCTTGAAATAATGGACCAATTAATGAACAAGAACTTAAAATATTTTAATAATGAGGACCAACCATATAGGGTTGTGGTTACGGTCAATTTTTGCTCTTCATTTTTGTTATACTTAGTCTGTTGGCCAATATGGGATATTGAAGGTTTGCTGACAAAATTTTTTAAATGAGCTAGAGTACAATGAGTAAATTCAGATTTGCTAAGCAACCTTAGCCCATTTCTTTACTTTGGCCCATGGACATTTTGAGTTTATAGTTCAAATGCCACTACAAATATCCAAGCAGTGTATCTAGAAGCTTCATCCTTGAGATGAGCCAAGGTTGAATTTAAACAAGACTTTACCTGTTCTAGTTAAACTATAGGGAATTCCTGCTGTAGGATACGCACATGAAATCTAATTATGTGTCATCTCATGAAAAGTGAGTTGGGAGTGCATACAGCATTAAACTTTTTTTTTTTTTTGGTAGTATTTTTAAGCATGTAGTTTACTGTGGACTACTAAAGAGATATGGATATAGTGATTTACCAATATGATTTTTAGGAAATGAGAACAAATTAGAGGCCCTGATTAGTGAGTTAAGTCTTAGAATTTAATCACAGACAGCTCTCTGATGAAATATTGCTGTTGATCGAACTTGCTTATGTTTTTACAATGAGGAAATTGACTTGTCCAAGGTCATACATAAAGTAAGTAGCAAATATGAGCTTAGAACATAAGATTGTCTGCCTTTAAAGTCCTCTAGACTCTAATTCCTTTAGAGTTCTTTGTCTACTGTGGATGTTCCAGGCATTGGAAGTTAGATCATTAGTTAAATAATGCTTTCATTTTTCTTTCTGTGGTATAGATTGCCTTCAGGTGTTTTTATTAATCCAGCTAGCATTTGCTGCATGACCATTATGTGTCCCTTCATCTGATGCCTTTGAGGGAATAGATAATAGGACTTTTCCCTATCAAAGCCTATGATGTTAGTTACAACAGACTATTACAGAGCTGTTGCACTCAGTGCAAGTGCTCTGGCTCTATAATTTCTTTTGAAAAAGCAATTCTGGTCTTTTCCTGTCTCTCTGCCATTGCCTAAGTTTAGGCTCTCCTTGTTCACAAAACTGTCAAAGTTTAGACAAGTACATATGCTGTCAGGTGAAAGAATGCTTCTTATTAGATGAGCAGCTATGTTGTCAGGAAAATATAACAGATTATAGCAATTTGCTAGGAGTCTGCTGGCATAATTGATGAATTTGGGAGCCTGTCTAGATTCAGTGATCTTTAGTTTTATAAAACTGTCATTTGAAATTGTTTTGGGATAGTATTTGGGTTGCAGTTTAATTTTTTTTCCAATTTCAGCTGATATTGAGAGTTGACTACAACACAGCCCTAAATATATATGTATTTTCTTTGTATGCTGTTGAGGGTGGTGTTTTATTAAGAGTGATACATTGCTTTTAACCTTAGGTGCTCTTTTGGGTTTCACTGAGAGCCATTCCTTAACTAAATTAAAAGTAAATAAAACTTCTTGTTTTCCTGCTATCCCTCATACCTTTCCTTTTTAATCTTTAGTTACTTCTTTCTCTCTCCATTCTCTCCTTCTGTTCTTCAGGTCTTGGTACTAAGCCTGCAGTACTTCTCACACAGTATTCTCTCTCTGGATGAGCTAAATTCTCTTCAGCCCAGGCTGGCTGCAGATGTGTACTCTTTGTGTGTGTAACGGATTACTGATTATCTCTACTTGGATGTCTCAAATTGAGCATGTCCAAAATTGAAACCATCACCCACTCGCCAAATCTACTTCTTCAGTATCTCACATCACTTTCCTTCACCCTGTTGCCCACATCAGAAACCTAGTTGTCTTCCTTGAGTTCCTGTTCTCTCTTAACCTCATACCCTGTCATCAAGTTCTCTTAATTTAACTGCTAGAGTACCTCTTCAATCCGTACACTTTTCCCATCCCCCCACTTTGGTCAGGCTAGCATTATGCCTTGCCTATACTGTTACAACAAATTCCTAGTAGATCTCTCCACCTTTGGTCGATTACTCTTTCAGAGTAACCTTTCAAATATTTTGACCCCCTAATCACCTGCTTAAAACTTTTTGATCACTTCCTCTACCTCTGTTGTCCTTTGGATAAAGCCCAACTCTAACATAGCTTACTCTAGACCCTGACCAATCTGACCTCCCTCTCCAGTCTCATTTCTTGCCATTTACTTGTGGCCCTCCAGACACACTGAACTCTTCTTAGAACACTCCACTTCTACCTAACCTAGCTAACTGCTGTTGCTCCTTTTTGTCCCTGTTAAACATCCCATTCTTCCTTGATTCCTAGACTAGGATGGGTTCCCTGCTTTATGTTCTTTGAGTCCCTTCTGTTTACTCTGTCAGAACACTTATGGGATTATTCTATCTCTTTAATTATCTCTGGTCAAACCCAAGTGCCATCATATCCCCAGTGCCTAGCAAAGGGCCTCTACATGCTTAATAAATTATCTATTTGCTGAACCAGTGATTAAATGAACTTCTAGCTGTGCTGTTCTTTCACTACTCTGTCTATTCAAATTTTGACATTCTGAAGAAAATTGATTTGTGTTCATTCTCTGGGCATCAGGAGTGTAACATGACAAGGTATGTGTCATTGCTTTTAATGTACACTTCTAACTTTCTTTTTAAGTTTAATTACCTGTTTTGAATGGCAGTATAGTTCGATGCTTAATAATTAAGTTCCAAAAGAGTTTATATTGGCAAGTCTCTATCCTACCTGTGCCGCCTCAGCAACCTGGTCCTTCTCCCAAGAGATAACCGATATTTCCAGGTTCTTTTTTTTTTTTTTTTTGTGAGGAAGACCAGCCCTGAGCTAACATCTGTTGCTAGTCTTCCTCTTTTTGCTGAGGAAGACTGGCCCTGGGCTAACATCCGTGCCCATCTTCCTCCACTTTATATGGGACGCCGCCACGGCATGGCTGACAAAGCAGTGCATCGGCGGGCGCCCAGGATCCGAACCCGCGAACCCCGGGCTGCTAAGCGTGAACTAAACCGCTGAGCCACCGGGCCGGCCCCTCCAGGTTCTTTTTATATTTGTACAGAGGTATTTGTTTTGCATTTTCAAGTGTGTGTTTGTTTATCTATATGTAATATAGATGTGTGTAAATATGTACCTTTTCCCTCCAGGTGGTATATTGTACACACTGGTGCTTCTTAATTTTATTTTCACTTAATAATAGTGATATCTTGGAGAACCTTTGAGCGCACAAATAATAGTCTTATTCTTTTTCATAGCTGCATTTTATTAGTGATTAAATTACCACAATTTAGATTGTGACAAATCTGTAGCTATTATACAGCCAGTACTGTATTGAATAATCCTGAACTTTTGTCGTTTCGGACATACATGACTATATCTGTAGGATAAAGTCCCAGAAGTAGAATCACTAGGTCAGAGAATTGTATATTTTTAATTTTGATAGATCTTGCCAATTTTCTTCCGCAGAGCGGATGTGAATTTACCTTCCTATCTGCAGAAGTGCCTGTTTCCTCATACCCTTGTGCAGTGTACAACATACATTTTTGAGATTTGCTAGGTTGGATTATGGAGTTCATACTGTGCCTGTAGAATTCTTTTTCTGAAGTTAAATGGACCATAAAAGATAACATGTGTAGGGGCCACCCGGTGGCGCAGCGGTTTAGTTCGCGCTTGGCAGCCCGGGGTTTGCGGATTCGGATCCCGGGCGCCCGCCGACGCACTGCCTGTCAGCCATGCCGTGGTGGCGTCCCATATAAAGTGGAGGAAGATGGGATGTTAGCCCAGGGCCAGTCTTCCTCAGCAAAAAGAGGAGGATTGGCAACAGATGTTAGCTCAGGGCTGGTCCTCCCCACAAAAAAAAACCAAAAAAAGATAACATGTTTAATTTATAAGGTGTTTATGAGGTCTAGACATATCATGAAAAACCTTTAAGTTCTAGTTTTGTGATAGCCAATATAGAAAACAAGATGTCATGTGTTATATTTAATTATGAGAAGAAAGTAATTTTTTAATTAAAAAATTTGAAAAATAAACATAGCTTTTAACCTAATAAACTTGAAAAGCGTTACTAAATAATAGATTGGGATTTTTTTGACTCTGAACACAGTTCAATATATTATGCTAATGAAGTTACTTATGTCAGTTTTTAGTTTATTAACTCACTTAAGTAGATTGCCTCATTATTGAGTCCAGAATCAATGAACTTAATCCCTTAAAGCTAGTTACTTCTCTGTTCTTTAACTGTTCTGTGAGTATTTCTTTAATTCCTGGAAATTATTCAAAACACCAGCCTTAGATTGGAAGGGTGGTTGGGTGAGATGTATATTGTTTATGTGTTCATTCAACCAATATGTATTGAGTACTTTAGCCAGTGTACTAGCTATTGAGGATACAACAATGGTGGGGGGGGGAACTAGACCAAAACTTTGTGTCCACATGGAGCTTTCATTGTTATAGAGGAAGTGGGGGATGCACATCACCCAATAATTTCTTGTTTGATTAATGGAGAGAAATCAGATCAGCATATTTGTAATTGAAGGAAAGAAGCCAGAGGGATAAGAAGAGACTGAAAATGAAGAACAAGGAAAAATCATCAGTATATCAAGATTTTAGAGGACATGGAACAGATAATCCTTCACATGACCTTTCAAGGCTTTATATGATTCGGCTCTTACCTTTCCTCTCTCATCTCACATACTTACCCCCTTGCTCCCACTGTTTAGCCTCACTGGCCCTCTTCTAGTGACTTTCCCACCTCAGAGCTTTTGCTCAAATTGTTCCCTTCACCTAAAGCTTTCTTCTTACCCACTCTGCCTGACTAAATTTTTGCTTTTAGTTCTCAGCTTAAATATTATAACTTGTTTGGTGGGGCCTTTCCTGACTCAAATCACAATTTGACCTCTTATTCTCTCAGTACATTTCCTTAATACTAAAAAGTTCCTTATTAACTTCCTTAATAAACTTTGTCACACTTTGTAAGTATACATTTATTTTTGTGATTTTTTTTTTTTTGAAGGCATAGACCATGTCACTTTGGTTCTCTACTGTAAACCTAGCATGTAGTATGGTGCCTGCACATGGCAGGCATTCACTGAGTATTGACTGAATGAATTAAGAACTTACCACCAGGGGTGAGTAGATTACCCATGTCGTCACATCCTCAACAATTTATGTGTTTAAAAACCTTTTCAAGGGGTTGGGAGTGGGAGGAGGGATGAATAGGCAGAGCACAGAGGATTTTTAGGGCAGTGAAAATACTCTGTATGATACTATAATGGTGGCTACATGTCATTATATATGTGTCCAAACCTGTAGAATGTACACCACCAAGAGTGAACTGCAATAGACTTTGGGTAATTATGATATGTCAGTGTAGGTTGATCAGTTGTAACAAATGTAGTACCCTGGTGGGATGAGGCTTGCGCCAGTGGCATAGTGGTTAAGTTCGCCCATTCCACTTTGGTGGCCCGGGGTTCGCTGGTTCAGATCCTGGGCCTGGACCTACTCACCACTCGGCAAGCCATGCTGAGGTGGCGTCCCATGTAGAGCAACTAGAAGGATGTACAACTGTGACATACAATTATCTACTGGGGCTTTGGGGAGAAAAAAGAAAAAGAGGAAGATTGGCAACAGATGTTAGCATAGGGCCAATCTTCTTCTTCAAAAAAGTAGAACGCTGGTGCTAGATGTTGATAATGGGGGATGCTATGCATATATGGTGGCATGAGGTATATGGAAAATCTCTGTACCTTCTGCTCAGTTTTGCTAAGGCTAAAACTGCTCTAAAAAAATAGTCATTTTTTAAAAAACAATGCTGTGTCCTAGGGATATACTCAAGAGACATGAAAACATCTGTCCATAGGACAACATGTACATAAATGTTTATAGCATTTTTCGTAACAGCCAAGAGGTGGAAACAACCCACATATCCATCAACTCATAATAAACAAATTGTGATTTATTCGTATAATGGAATATTACAACATGGACAAACATGGAAACATGGAAAACATTATGCTTAGTGAAAGTAGCCAGTCACAAAAGACCACATTATTTGATTCTGTTTATGTGAAATGTCAATAAAGGCAGATCTTTAGAGATAGAAAGTAGATTAGTAATTGCTTATGACTGAGGGGGGTGGTGGTTTTAGAGGAATGGGGGAGTGATAGCTGATGGATATGGAGTGTCTTTTTGAGATGATTAAAATATAAAATTGACGGTAGTGATGGTTGCAACTATCTGTGAATATACTAAAAAGCATTAAATTGTATACTTTAAATGGATGAGTTGTACCATGTAAATTTTGTTGTTAGTGCCATTAAGTCGATCCTGACTCCCAGCGACCCTGTGTACAGCAGAGCAGAATCCTGCCTGGTCTGTTTGCGCCATCCTCTCACCTTCCAGCGCCATATCAGACAATGCTCCACAGCTATTCATAGGGTTTTCATGGCCAGTTTTTTCAGAAGTGGGTGGACAGATCCTTCTTCCTAGTCTATCTTAGTCTGGAAGCTCTGCTGGACCCTCTCCACCATGGGTGACCCTGCTGGTATTTGAAATACTTACTGGTATAGCATAGCTTTCAGCATCACAGCAACACACAGCTGCCACAGTATGACAGCTGACAGATGGATGGTGTGGTGTGGTTCCCTGACCGGGAAACGAACCTGGGGCCATGGCAGTGAGAGCACAGAATCTTAACCACTGGACCACCAGGGCTGGTGTTATGTGAATTACATCTCAATCAAGTTGGTTTTTAAAAATCTTTTCATAGGCAGAAATGGTGAATTGTTACTTAAATTTACATTATTACTAGTAAAGGTGGACGTTTTTTCATGTTTTTTTGTCAGTTTTAGTACTTTTTGCCTATCTCCTTCTACTTTTTGAAATTGTTTCCTTGGATTTGATTGTACCATGTTATATGAGTTCTCTTTCTACTTCTTGAACTATTCTTCTTAATCTCCATTCTAAGTTCCTGTTCCTTGTCTCCCTCTTCAATGCTCGTGTTTCCCAGAGTTCTCTCATTGTTCCACTTCTGCAATTTCCCTAGTTTCTGTGACCTGCTTCTTTTTTTTTATTTGAGGTATAATTCGAATATAAAATTCACGCTTTTTAGGCAACAAAAGCAAAAATAAGCAAATGGGACTATATCAAACTAAAAAGCTTATGCTCAGCAAAGGAAACCATCAATAAAATGAAAAGGCAACCTACTGAATGGGAGAAAATATTTGCAAATCATGTATATGATAGGGGTTAATACCCAAAATGTATAAAGAACTCAACAACAAAAAAACACAATTGGATTAAAAAATGGGCAGAGGTTCTGAATAGATATTTTTCCAAAGAAGACACACAGATAGCCAACAGGTGCATGAAAAGGTGCTCAACATCACTAATCATGAGGGAAAAGCAAATCAAAACCACAATGAGATACCACCTCACACCTGTTGGAATGTCTGTTATCAAGAAGACAAGAAATAAGTGTTGGCGAGGATGAAGAGAAAAGAGAACCCTTGTACTCTATTGGGGATGTAAATGGGTGCAGCCACTATGGAAAACAGTATGAAGCTTCCTCAAAAAATTAAAAATAGAACTACCATATGATCCAGTCATTCCACTTCTGGATGTTTATCCAAAAGGAACAAAATCCTAACTTGAAAAGATATCTGCACCCCCATGTTCATTGCAGCATTATTTACAGTAGCCAAAACATGGAAACAACCTAAGAGTCCATCAGTGGATGAGTGGATAAAGAAAATGTGCTGTATGTGTATGTGTGTGTGTGTATACATACACATACAGTGGAATATTATTCAGTCATAAAAAAAGAAAATCTTGCCATTTGCGACAACATAGATGGCCCTTGAGGGCATTATAGTAAGTGAAATAAGTCAGATAGAGAAAGACAAATACCATATGATCTCACTTATGTATGGAATCTAAAGAAACAAAATAAAAACCATACTCATAAAGAACAGATTGATGGTTGCTAGAGGCAGGGAGTGGGAGGTGGCTGAAATGGGTGAAGGGGATCAAAAGGTACAAACTTCCAAATATACATAAGTAATGGATTATAATGTACAGCATGGTGGCTGTAGTTAATAATACTGTGTGGTATATTTGAAAGTTGCTAAGAGAATAAATCTTGAAAGTTCATCACAAGAAAAAAAATTTGTAGCTATATGTGGTGATGGATGTTAACTAGACTTATTGTGGTGAACATTTCACAATATATACAAATACCGAATCATTATGTTGTACACCTGAAACTAATGTTATGTGTTGGTTATATCTCAAGGAAAAAATAAAATTCCAGATGGGAAAAAAATTCACCCTTTTAAAGTATATAATTCAGTGATTTTAAGTATATTCACAAAGTTCTGCCACTATTATCACTATCTAATTTCAGAACATTTTCATCACCCCAAAAAGAAACCCATACACTAATAAGCAGTCACTCTGCATTCTCCCATCATTCTAGCCCCTGGCATGCACTAATCTGCTTTCTATCTTTATGGATTTGCTTGTTCTGGACATTACATATATAAGTGGAACCATACAGTATGTGACCTTTAATGTCTAACTTCTTTACTTAGCACAACCCATGCTCAAAGTTTATTTATGTTGTAGCATGTTTCAGTAGTTTATTCTTGTCTGTGTCTGAATAATACTCTGTTTTACTTATCCATTCATCAATTGATGGACTTTGAGATGGTCTCCTTTTTTTTTTTTTCCCCTTAATGAGTAGCATTCATCTACGAGTTTTTGTATGGACATATGTTTTTAGTTTTCTTGGATATATACGTAGGAGTGGCATTACTGGGTCATGTGGTAATTGTGTTTAACTCTTTGAGGAACTGTCATACTGTTTTTCATGGCTACACCATTTTATATTCTCACCAGTGATATTTGAGGGTTCCAGTTTCTCCATATCCTTGCCAAAACTTGTTATTGTCTGTCTTTTTTATTATAGCCATCCTTGTGAATTTGAATGTCCTTATTAGTCATTTGTGTATCTTTAGAGAAATGTCTCTTCAAATTCTTTGCCCATTTAAAAAATTAGGTTATTTGTCTTTTTATTGTTCAGTTGTAAAAGTTCTTTATATATTCTGGATACTATTTGCTTATCAGATGTATGCTTTACAGGTATTTTCTCCCATTCTATGGGTTGTCTTTTCTCTTTCTTGATTAGTATCCTTTGAAGCACAAAAGTTTTTAATTTTTATGAAATCCAATCTATCTATCTATTGTTTTTTGTGCTTTTGTTGTTATATTTAAGAAACCATTGCCTAATCCAAAATATGACCTACTTTTATGTCCTTTCACTTCTACAGTCATTTTCATGACCTGTATCACCAAAAATATTTACATATGTTCTTCTTTGATCCTAACACTGATTCTTGACCTTTTAACCTAGAGAGCAAATTAATTTAGCATTTGTCAGCAAATACATTGCAGTTTTTTGATACAGGATAAGTAAGGCCTTGGAATATATTGATATCCTATCTTAAAGTCAGCTGTCTTTGTTACCAGAGTTGAAGGGTGGGAGGAGGTTGTGTGTAGGTGTGCATATATGGTGTAATGTGTCAGGGATTTAGAGAAACCATAGTAAGCAAGCACAAAGCCAGACATAAAGAGAGATATGGGAAGTGGAGTTTAAACTTGAACTATGATTTGTTTTGGTTTCTTTCACGATCATATCCTTAATGTTTTTGTAAAACAGATCAATAGCATGTGGTTCAATTTACTAAAAATCCTTCCAGCTGTACTAAAACATCTGGGAAAAATAATAAATGCTTAAGAAGGATATGAAAAATCCATAAAATTGTATCTCCATACATACAAGTATGTGGATAAATTTTTATGATATCTATGAATCCAGTCATGGTGGTGGGAGGAGTGGCAATAGGATTGGGCCATGTGTTAAAAATTGATACAACTGTATAAATAAGTGGCTTATATATGTATATAATTACTATTAAGGTAATTATATAACCACTACTGAGGTAATTATATATATATATAAAACCACTGTTAAGGTAAATATATATATATATAAAACCACTCAGAACTCCTATTATAAAAAAAAAATTGATACAACTGGATGAAGGGTATTTGGCATTTATAATATATGTTTGCAATTTTTAATAGTAGAATTAAAATTTTTTAAAATAAAAACTTTCTTAAAATGCCCCTTCAGATCTAATCTTTCTTTTGTGTTTCAGGTCTGCCTTCTAGATATTACCACATGGATTTCCTGCCAGTTTTTCAAATTAAACTCATCGAAAATGGAATCCATTGCCTTTATCTCCAGATTTCTGTATTTCCTGTATTCCTTATCTTGGTTAATGGAAACATCATTACCTGGTTTCCCAAAATAGAACTCTCAGACATTGCCAACTTCCCTAATTCCTTGAAGATTTTTGCTCATGACCCACTGTTATTCTCTCCTACCCTATTCTTACCATAATTCTTGGTAATCGCAGCATTCATATATAGATGATCTTTCTAGTACCCTGACCTCTCAGTTCTTTGAACTTCTTTCCTTCCTTCTTTTCAGTGATCTTGCCCTTGGCCTTAGCTCACTATACCCTGACATCTCCATGCAGTATCTCCATAATCTCAGTTCCAAGGATCCTAGTTTTTAGTCACCATTCTGTCTTTCCAGCATATTCCCTCCAGTATCCTGACTCCTCTAATCTTTTGACCCCACCAGGATTTATAATCCTACTACTTTTTATTGTTCCTTCCTCCCCTCATGTCCTCACTTGCTTTCTTATAAGCACTCCCTTATATGTGTAACTTCAATTCCCTTGCCCGTCTCTTGATTGGGAAAACCCCAAATCACTCCCTTATATATATTTTAAACCTCCTTGCCCTTGCTTGATTGTCTGAAGTTGACTGGAGGGGGACAAGTCATAATTAAGCTGACTGATCACAATTTAATTTCATGGCTACCTTCCTTGAATGAGTACAATCATATCTCTACCCATTCACTATTTCCTAGCTAACTTTTGTCATAAAATCCTTAGTGTTTGTTTACTCACCAACACTTTAAGTAGATGACCTTGCTTGCCATTTCACCACTGAGAAATATGAGCAATCAGAAAAGAACTTGTGCAAGGCTACCACCTCGTACCCAAGTACCAGTATCTGTGTCTTAACTCTGCCTTGCTTTGCCGTGGATAAACTCTGTTCCTGTTTTAGGGCAATTTCCTACACTTGTGCAGTAGATTCTGTCCCCTTTCTCCTGCCCAAAGTTACCACTTCATCAGTTCTTTTTTGTGCTGCATCATCAATATTTTCTTCTTCACTGAATCATTTCCATCAAAATATTGGAATACTGTTATTTCTCTCATCTTAAAAAAACAAAAACAAAACCTCTTGATCCTACTTTCACTTTTTGGCATTGCTCTTATTTTACTTGATCTGTTAACAGCATTTGACAAGGTTGATTCACTCTTTCCCTTTAAATACCTTCTTCACTTGGCTTCTAGGACTCTTCTCTCTTAATTTTCCTTCTTTTTCTCTGGCAACTTCTTAATCTCCTTTGCTGGCGTCTCGTTATCTCCCTGACCTCTATACATCGAAGACCAGGAGGACTTCTACCCTCATTCTCTTCGTGATCACCTCCACTTTCATTGCCTTAAATACTATTTATGTCAGTGTTTTTCAAACCTTTTTTCATTATTGTCCCCCTCCAAAGAGCCATTTTAGACATCTTTTTCCTAATCACACCCTCCCATGAAATTTTAATACCACATATACTATGTATGTGTTTATGTGCTTTGACCTCTTGGAGAGCTGCAAACCATTGTAATATCTATGATCTCCCATTCCAAAGAGCCAGTTTTTGCCCCCTGTTGAGAATGTGTGATCTTTATGCTGACAGTTCTCAAGCTTTTATCTTCAACCTGACCGTCCTCAGTCTTTCAGATATATACTGTATGTGTGGAGATACTGATGTCTCCACTAGAGGTCTAATAGATATCTCACACTTAATATGTACAAAACCAAACTCATAATCTGACTTTAGCCTCTCTCTCCACAATGAGCTTCTATGGCCCTACTTTTCTTTGTGTACCTTTTGCTTTAACCACACTGAATTTGCTCTTCCACATTTTACCCTAGTGATAAAAGGGCTTAAAGGAGTGATCATCTATTCTCTTAATTCAAATTGGCCAGGTATTGAAAGAAGAAATTTCCCTGGCTCAGAGCCACTACCATCATAGGCTTCCATAGGTAGGACAGAGCAGAAATTGTGATGACAAATTCCTGGGGGAAGTAGTGACGTTGCAATCAGGGATTGAGATTTTGGCACAGGGCAAGAAATGTGCCTTATTCATCTTTGTATCACCAGTGCCTGATTATGGCCTTTACCATTTGGAAGAGGATGTGTTAGTCTGCTCAGGCTGCTGTAACAGAATACCATAGACTGCATGGCTTAAACAACAGACGTTTATTTCTCACAGTTCTGGAGGCTGGAAAGTCCAACTAAGATCAAAGTGCTGGCTGACTGGGTTCCTGGTAAGAGCGCTCTTCCTGTCTTGCAGGCAACCATCTTCTTACTGTGTCCTCAGATGGTGGAAAGAGAACTTCTCCCTCTTCCCCTTAGAAAGCCAAAAATCCTGTCATGAGGGCCCCACTCTCATGACCTTATTTAACCCTAACTACCTACCAAAGGCCCTGTCTCTAAACACCATCACACTGGGGTATAGGACTTCAACATATGAATTTTGGAGGGACACAATTCAGTCTATAGCAAAGGAGTTATGAGTAAACATTCTGAATCCGTACTGTTGTTCAGGACCACAGCAATACAATAATGCATGAAGGAACACATTTTTGTGTAGTGTTTAAGGATGACTATTTAAAATTAAACTAATTCATCTTCCATGGTGACTGATTTAACATTGTACTAGTATGACCAAAGACTCAGCATTTTCAGTTAAGATTTCATCTATGTCTGTAGCAGTTTTATTTTTAATGTTTAAGTGTAGGTATCATTATTATTTGGCTTGGATAGGCATTTCCCATATTTTTCCTTTTCTGGTGACAAAATACTTTTTTGGAATATGTGATTTTGAAAATCACTTATGTGTTTATAACATGTTTTAAGGTTCCCAGGGAAGCTCTTCTGTCTCATCATCCTGGAAGACAGGAAAGGTAGACAGGCTAGCTTTTCGATACTAGGGATATTTTTTCTTATTGGTGTTGGTATATGCTGCTGTTTCAATAGACAGTAGCAAGTTTCTCTTCTAAGTGTTATACAGTAAGATTCATCTCCTGGTAGAATATTTAGATTGCTTAGCCTCTTTATCAATGAGAGGTCTTTTTTTTTTTTTTTGAAAAATCTGATGTTATCAGTCAGCTTGATATCCTCATTAGCATGTCTGCAACTTCTACTAAACACTTAACTTATTGCACTCAGTCACCTGAATTCAGGCCTTAAATTCCTCAATGAAGGTTAGGAGGGTTGCTGAAAACCAGTTGGAATAGCTGAACATTATATAATGTTTTGGGCAGCTTTCTGAGTTATATTTATTAACAAAATTTAAACATGTGTACAAGTCTACATTGCCTGAGTTACTGCTGTTGAAAAACATTCCAAAAGATCATTATGTCCTGTAAGGATTTATTTAAGCATAAGAGAAGATGATATCTACATGTAGCTATGAAAAGTTCACAGAATACCACAGCTGTTTTGGTATGGAATTCCCTTTTGAGTAAATAAAAATTTAAACCAGAGAGCAATTAGATAGCATTGTTCGACATACCCAGCAGAACATCTGTGAAAGGCAGTTCTTCCTCAAAACTTTGGACTCACGCAACATGTTATTTTAACAAAACACCACTTGTGAAAATGTGGTATTCCAGATAGCAAATATTTTATTCTCTAACAAATGAATAAAGACGTATTTCAGATATTCTGTCACCTAGGGGAATGTAGATATGAAGAATGGTCTTTTAATTGTGTTGAGATTTAGTTAATAAACTTTAGTTAATAAGCTTTATGAATTTTTTAATGCTTTTTTTGTGAGTGGTTTTTTTTTTTGCATTTTCACTATTTCAGCTAGAATCCTAATCATATAACTTATCATTATTTTAGAAATTCAGTTTTTATGTTCTCTTTACTGATGGTTATGGACAGTTTTTTAATCCTCCCTTCCCCTAACCCCAGATATGCAGAATATCATCAGGAAACTACAGTGATTTAATACTTTTTAATGGTATCATATGCCCTTTATGACATTTTTTCTTATTACTCTTTGCAAATTCAGGATGGATATTTTCTAAAAAGCTGCACAATAGGCCCTTCTAAATGATAATTCTACCCAAATTGTTAGTGTGCAGTGTGGTTCAGTCATCACAGAATAACCCCAACAAGGTCTGAAGTTTCCCTGTCATCCCAGAGAAACTGAGCCGTACTAAATTTTCACATCTCTTTTCAAAACAATGGATAGATGAGGTAAGAATTTGAAAATTGGTAGTTTGTTTACAATATGAATGAAGTTTGTCTCATTTTTATGTTATATTTTCTTCATGAAAATTCTTAACTGTCCCGATCCCATTTTTCTCTTCTGGTGTCAAAATTCCAGCTTTGTGTTTAAAGTCTAAGGGAGATGCTAGAACTTTTTAATTTAGTTATAAACAGTAACATCTTAAATGTGATAAACCAAAACAAAAAGGTCTCTATGTTTGGCAAAGTCACATTCCCCAGGGATTTACTAAACAGCAACAGCACTGTTACCAGTGTCAGCTGAGGCATTATTTGTGTCCTTTTCTAATGGCTCCTTGTTCCACCAAAGCTGCTGAAGAAGGTGTGATGCTTACATAGTCCTCATTAAGGATTCTTTTCATCACTGCTTAGATTAGCTAACAAAACCTAGATATCAGAGTTCTGCAGTTTGACTTCTGCAGGATCTGCTGTAATCATCTCCAACAAATCACCAGATTCTTTTCTGTCCTCATTTACTGGTCCAGTTGCATCTAGGAACAGATTGACATTTACCGTTGGAGAGAATGTAAATAATAAATTATGAACTGCTTTTAGGTAGTTAGCAAGACAAGAAATAATGTATGAATACTTCTATGTAGTTAACAATGTTTTACGTTTTCTAAATAATGCTTTTAGTAACGTCCTTTGATTGTCACATTTAGTCTTTCTATTTTAGAGCTGCGCTTTGGCAATATCCATTTTCCCAACTTTTTCTTATTGGATTATTTTCATGTTCCCGAAGGAGCGTCCTTTTAATAAGTTGAAGAAAGGAATTGTATCTGTTTTAAAAGACAGCTTTAAAACAAACCTCCGTAGACAACAAAACTAATTAACATAACGTGTTTTGCTGTGACTCTGCTTGGAAAGATGCACTCAAATTTTTGAATTTTCATTCTACACTGGGACTTGGTTCTTATAAGTAAATATACAATTGATTTATTTTACTGGAATCAATTTTTTATACAAAGTTTAAGAAAAAATGAGAAACCTATTTAAGACAGATTTTAATCTGTCACATGATATGAAGTCACAAAAGTTTTGAGTTCAATGTGTTTTAATTTATCAGAATTCTCTTCTGGTAGGCACTGACTTGGAAGAAAGTGCTTCTTTCAGATATCTGTTTACCAACTACTTTGAGTCAGCATATGTATTTTACTCACCCTCTGGAAACAGTATCCTGCCAAGCATTTGTTTTGAATGTGTGATTTTATAATTCAGAGTAATATTTACTTCTTTGTTCTTCTGAGAATGGATATTTATGCTTGCTTTTCTTAGTCCCTGCTTTTGCAAAGGTACAAGAGGAGAAAACTAGATTTTATTACCATGTTTTTACAAGTCAGTAGAAAAGAGCCTTTCAAATTATGCGGTGGTATTCTGATTGGAAATTGAGGAGGTTACTAGAGATTTTATCAAGAATAAATAGATGAGACTATATATTTTAATTTATTAGCATGTAAGCTAAATTTTCATATTCATTTTCATTACATGGCTACATACACATGAATGACCAGTGACTACCAGTTTTTTCAAAGTTTGTGTAAAATTTTTTTAAATAATGTTTTTAGCTAGTGATATTTATAAAGCATTAATTTTTCCCATATTTTTAAATTTATCAGACTGTACACAAAAACAGTAGATTGTAACAACTTCAAAGGGTTTGGAAATTGCCATAATAAATAATCTTATAATTCAAGTTTGTTTTTACTAATCATTTTAGTTGTGTTGTTCTTACATGGTTTGGTTTTGAAAATTTTATTAAGGTCTTACTATTTTAGAAGTATGAAAAGAAAATTTCATAGAAACAGCTCAAGAGGAACTGATAAAAATAATGTCTACTTTTTGGGAAGACTTGTCACATGTATGCTTGTGTACACCTCAGCTCTATGATTAGGGTAATTAGAAATAGAAAAAAACGTAGAGTTTATAATCCTAGGTATGTCAAAAACAGCTGCAGCCTTTTTAAAAACAGTGTGGGTCTGAAAAGAATTGTTACTTTTTCATATTTTTTTAAAATAAAATACATATGTTTGTTAGCATTTTAAATATTCAGACTTTTAAGTACTTGTAATGATATTTTATTAGTATTCTTGGCTGTTTTATTTTGGCTCTTGTCTTCTGCATTTGCAACCAAATTATTCTTTATATGCTAGACAAGGTTTATGCCAGCCTAATTGGTTGCTGGCATTTCTTAGCCTCACAGCTGCTGTGAATTCAGCTGTGAACTAGGAAACATATAATAGGATCCTGTTTTCAAAGACCAAAAGGCAATTGTCAACATGTAGAACTTCCTTTTGACAGCTCGATAAATATATGAGATTTCATGGCAAGTTAAATAGAATAGCAATATTAAGTAACCATCTTAATTTTAAAGATTAGAAGGTCCTGAAATATAGAATCCATGTATTTGTTATTTTTGTTCACTGGGGCAAAAACGGCTTGAATTCAGGGGTTTGTTCTTCTGTTCAGTCATTTGTGGGTTTTTTTCTTTTTAAAAAATCTTTTGTCTTAATATTTGCTAACATATTAAAAAGTTGAGATCTGAACTATTTTCCTTTTGATTTCATCATAACAAAAAGTTGACTTAAATGATGTAAAGATATTTCTTGAAATGAATCAAACAAAATGGCTTTGAAAGAAGGGTTATGATTTCAAAATATTTTATACATTATTTGATTTAGCAGATGATATTTTTATAAATTATCCTGACACCTAAGTTTGGGGTGAAATTTACATTTCTGTTAGGTTGAACCATAGGAAATTGCCATTTTTAGATTTAAAATGGTCAAATATAAACTGATTTTTTTCTTCTTGGACTTACTATGGTTCTCGTATGATTTAATTATATTTAAAAGTCTGTTAGTTCTCAGTAGCAGAAACCTATGTGGATCCTGTTTTTAAACAATGCACAGTATCTCCCACTTAAAGTCAGTAATCTGTTCCTACAAATCAGATGTTGTATGTGAAAATGCTGACTGGGAGCCTATTTGCCTTTATTTTAAATGGGAAAAAGTTCCAGTGTTAATCATCAACCCAAACCCTAACCAATTTAAAAAATGTAACTGACCCCATAAATCACGTACATATAAGTAAAATAGTCATGTTTAACAAACAATGAGTAAGGATAACAAATCAGTTTTATATGCAGTAAAATCTTTTTTTCCATTATAATTGCTTTTCGCCCATCCCCCGTGTTTTCTTTCAATATTTTCTTAAATATTTTGGGACTCATTCAACACTAGGCAAAACAAGGACTAAATAAATAGAGGCTGTGGAAATACATTTAGGACAAGCACACAGTGTCAGAAAATGGCTCACACTGAGTAAGATGCAAGCATCATCCTGTGCCTACCTACATTTTGTATCACTTGGTACTTCGCATGCTTTTTTATATTCTGACTGTCTATTAATTATATTTGGACTGTAACTCAGAATTTTTCATGCACAGTCTTGTTTAAAATGCAAATTGAGTTTTGGCATATACGACTATAAATCTTTTCCTATATAAACATTGGCCAAAATATCTTGCATTGAGAGAGAAGTTTTATGAAGTTTGGGTATTGAAAACCAAGAGGTGTTCTACTGGGAAAAGGATTGGGGAGATGTTCTGCAGAATTTGCCTGTACTGCTCCAAACTCTTTGGAAGTATGTTTTTACTTCACTCTCGAGATGACATTTTCTACACTGTAATTTATCTTTACAAGTAGGTTGAAGTAAAGCTGAATTCTTTTAAATATGTCTCTAGATTTTTAACTTTTAAAAAATCATAGTCTTGAAACTGTAACAGTTATAATTTGTATAATGTTGATTTTATATAATAGTGTGAACTTAGAGGTTACAAATCTGACTCCCATTTTCTATGAACGTGATGTGTGACTTAAAAGATGGATTGGGACTTCTGGTCAAAATAGTACAGTAAAGTTCATGTACTGGCATCCTTCTGCCCCAGATACATAGGGGAAAACCAAAAAGGTGTAGTTGAGCTCAAGAGTAAGATGTCATCATGGAGCAGAAATGGATTAGAAAAACAGTCAGGTTCAACGACTTGTGTGGCTCTTTAAAGTGCTGATAAAAAGTTGCTGCTGATTTGCTCCCTGGTGCTGGGTTTATAAGAAATTTTCCTCCAAGGTAGGCAGTCCAGAGCAGATGAAGGTAGAAATACAGGGGTGATGCTCATCTACTGTGCACTGGGGAATTATTTGTGACTTTATCTGTTCTGGTTGGTCAGGTGTCTCACCTTTAGAAATCATTAACAGGATACCCAGAGTCAAAGAATGATAAAGGAAATTAGAAAATAGTTTGATCTGAACACTAACAAAAATACTACATATAAAAATTAGTAAGATGCTACTAAAGCAGTTCTTGGAGAGAAATGTGTACCTTTAATTGCTTATGAGGAAAAAAGAAAGGATAAAGATGAATGAGCTAAACATTCAGCTTAAGAATTTAAGAAAAAATAACCCAGCAAAATATCTCCAAAGTAGGTTGAAAGAAATAATAAGAGCAGTAATTAAGTATTTAATAACACATAATAAAAGGGCTGAACAAAACCAAGAGTTTTTGTTGGAAAAGATGAATAAAATTGACAAATCTCAAGTGAGATTTATCAAGAAAAAAAGTTGAAAAATTAGGAATGAAAAAGTGATTATCACTACGGATGTGCAGGCATTCAACATAATTATGAATAACTTTATGCCCAAAATGTGAAAACTTATATAAATCTCCTGGAAAATGTAATTACCAAAGCTGTCAAGAATAGAAAACCACAATAATCCTATAATTATTTTTATTTATTTATTTATTTATTTTTATTAATGTCTTAGTTTATAACACTGTGGGGTTTTAGTTGTACATTTTTGTCCGTCACCTTGTGGATGTAACCCTTCACCCCTTGTGCCCCCCCCACCCCCCTTCCCCTTGGTAACCACCAATCAGTTCTCTCTGTCCGTGTGTTCACTTATATTCCATATATGAGTGAGTTCATGCAGTGTCTGTCCTTCTCTCTCTGGCTTATTTCACTTAACATAATACCCTCTAGGTCCTTCCATGTTGTTGCAAATGGGACAATTGTGTCTTTTCTTATGGCTGAGTAGTATTCCATTGTATGTATATACCACATCTTCTTTAACCAATCTTCAGTTGAGGGACACTTGGGTTGCTTCCACTTCTTGGCTATAGTGAATAATGCTGCAATGAACATAGGGGTGCATACGCCTCTTGTGATGGTTGATTTCACGTCCATTGGGTAGATGCCCAAGAGTGGTATTGCTGGATCATACGGTATTTCTATTTTTAATTTTTTGAGGACTCTCCATAGTGTTTTCCATAGAGGCTGCACCAGTTTGCATTCCCACCAGCAGTGAATGAGGGTCCCCGTTTCTCCACAACCTCTCCAGCATTTGTTGTTATTTGTCTTTGTGATTATAGCCATTCTAACAGGTGTAAGGTGATATCTCAGTGTCATTTTGATTTGCATTTCCCTGATGATTAGTGATGTTGAACATCTTTTCATGTGTCTATTGGCCATCTGTATCTCTTCCTTGGAAAAATGTCTGTTCATATCCTCTGCCCATTTTTTGATCGGGTTGTTTGTTTTTTTGTTGTTCAGTTGTATGAGATCTTTGTATATTACTGAGATTAATCCCTTGTCAGACAAACGATTTGCAAATATTTTCTCCCAGCTGGTGGGTTGTTTATTCATTTTGATCCTGGTTTCATCTGCCTTGTGGAAGCTCTTTAGTCTGATGAGGTCCCACTTGTTTATTTTTTCTTTTGTTTCCCTTGTCCGGGTAGACATGGAATCTGAAAGGATCCCTTTATGTCCAATCTCAATTAGTGTACTGCCTATATTTTCTTCCAGGAGTTTTATAGTTTCAGGTCTCACTTTCAGGTCTTTGATCCATTTTGAATTGATTTTTGTATATGGCGATAGGAGATGGTCTACTTTCATTCTTTTGCATGTTGCTGTCCAATTTTCCCAGCACCATTTATTGAAGAGACTTCCCTCTCTCCATTGTATGTTCTTTGCTCCTTTGTCGAAGATTAGCTGTCCATAGGTGTGTGGTTTTATTTCTGGGCTTTCAATTCTGTTCCATTGATCTGTGTGTCTGTTCTTGTACCAGTACCATGCTGTTTTGATTACCGTAGCTTTATAGTATATTTTGAAATCAGGGATTGTGATGCCTCCAGCTTTGTTCTTTTTTTTCAGAATTGCTTTAGCTATTCGGGCTCTTTTGTTGCCCCATACGAATTTCAGTAGTTTTTGTTCTATTACCGTGAAGAATGACATTGGGATTCTGATTGGGATTGCATTGAATCTGTAGATTGCTTTAGGTAGAATGGACATTTTAACTATATTTATTCTTCCAATCCATGTGCATGGAATATTTTTCCATTTCTTTGTGTCCTCCTCGATTTCTTTCAATAGTGTCTTATAGTTTTCATTGTATAGGTCTTTGACCTCCTTGGTTAAATTTATTCCCAGATATTTTATTCTCTTTGTTGCAATTGTAAATGGGATTGTCTTTTTGAGTTCTCTTTCTGTTTTTTTCATCGTTAGTGTATAGAAATGCAATTGATTTTTGTAAGTTGATTTTATACCCTGCCACTTTACTGTAGTTGTTGATTGTTTCTAGTAGCTTTCCGATGGAATTGTTGGGGTTTTCTATGTATAGGATCATGTCGTCTGCAAATAGTGAGAGTTTCACTTCTTCATTGCCTATTTGGAGTCCTTTTATTCCTTTTTCTTGCCTAATTGCTCTGGCCAGAACTTCCAGTACTATGTTGAATAAGAGCGGTGAGAGTGGGCACCCTTGTCTTGTTCCTGTCCTCAAAGGAATGGCTTTCAGTTTTTCCCCGTTGAGTAGGATGTTTGCTGTAGGTTTGTCATATATGGCCCTTATTATGTTGAGGTACTTTCCTTCTATACCCATTTTGTTGAGAGTTTTTATCATAAATGGATGCTGGATCTTGTCGAATGCCTTCTCTGCATCAATTGAGATGATCATGTGGTTTTTATTCTTCATTTTGTTAATGTGGTGTATCACATTGATTGATTTGCGGATGTTGAACCATCCCTGTGTCCCTGGTATAAATCCCACTTGATCGTGGTGTATGATCTTTTTGATGTATTGCTGTATTCGGTTTGCCAATATTTTGTTGAGGATTTTTGTGTCTATGTTCATCAGCGATATTGGCCTGTAGTTTTCCTTCTTTGTATTGTCCTTGTCTGGCTTTGGTATCAGCATGATGTCGGCCTCAATGAATGTGTTGGGAAGTATTCCATCTTCCTCTATTTTTTGGAATAGTTTGAGAAGGATAGGTGCTAAATCTTCTTTGAACGTTTGATAAAATTCTCCAGGGAAGCCATCTGGTCCTGGGCTTTTATTTTTTGGGAGGTTTTTGATTACTGTTTCAATCTCTTTACTTGTGATTGGTCTGTTCAGATTCTCTATTTCTTCTTGATTCAGTTTTGGGAGGTTGTACGCGTCCAAGAATTTGTCCATTTCCTCTAGGTTGTCCAATTTGTTGGCGTAAAGTTTTTCATAGTATTCCCTAATAATCCCTTGTATTTCTGTGGTGTCTGTTGTAATTTCTCCTCTTTCATTTCTAATTTTATTTATTTGAGTCTTCTCCCTTTTTTTCTTAGTGAGTCTGGCTAAGGGTTTGTCAATTTTATTTATCTTCTCAAAGAACCAGCTCTTTGTTTCATTGATCCTTTCTACTGTTTTTTTGGTTTCAATTTCATTTATTTCTGCTCTGATTTTTATTATTTCCCTCCTTCTACTGATTCGGGGCTTTGTCTGTTCTTCTTTTTCCAACTCTGTTAGGTGCAATTTAAGGTTATTTATTTGGGATTTTTCTTGTTTGTTAAGGTGAGCTTGTATTGCTATGAATTTCCCTCTCAGGACTGCTTTTGCTGCATCCCATATGAGTTGGTATGGTGCATTTTCCTTTTCATTTGTCTCCAGATAGCTTTTGATTTCTCCTTTAATTTCATCAACGACCCATTGGTTGTTCAGTAGCATGTTGTTTAGTCTCCACATCTTTGTCCCTTTCCTAGTTTTTTCCTTGCAGTTGATTTCTAGTTTCACAGCATTATGATCAGAAAAGATGCTTGTAATGATTTCAATCTTCTTAAATTTATAGAGGTTTGCCTTGTTTCCTAATATATGGTCTATCCTTGAGAATGTTCCATGTGCACTTGAGAAGAATGTGTACTCTGCCTTTTTTGGGTGGAGTGCTCTGTATATATCTATTAAATCCATTGCGTCTGGTTTTTCGTTTAAGTCCATTATTTCCTTATTGACTTTTTGTCTGGATGATCTATCTATTGATGTAAGGGGGGTGTTAAGATCCCCTACTATTATTGTGTTATTGTTAATATCTCCTTTAAGGTTTTTTAGCAGTTGTTTTATGTACTTTGGTGCTCCTGTGTTGGGTGCATAGATATTTATAAGTGTTATGTCTTCTTGGTGGAGTATCCCTTTTATCATTATATATTGCCCTTCTTTGTCTCTCATCACCTTTTTTATCTTGAAGTCTACTTTGTCTGATATAAGTATGGCTACTCCTGCTTTCTTTTGTTTGCCATTAGCTTGGAGTATTGTTTTCCATCCTTTTATTTTGAGTCTGTGTTTGTCTTTAGAGCTGAGATGTGTTTCCTGGAGGCAGCAGATTGTTGGATCTTGGTTTTTAATCCATCCTGCCACTCTGTGTCTTTTGATTGGAGAATTCAATCCATTTACATTTAGAGTGATTATTGATATATGAGGGTTTAATGTTGCTATTTTATTGTTCATCTTCTGGTTCTTTTGCATTTCCTTTGTTTCTTGTCCCTTGTGTTTCGGACTGCAAATTCAATTTGGTATTTCTGCATGCTCATTCTCTTGGTTTTCTCTTTATTTGTCATGTGTGGTTCTCTTCTGGTTATTTGTTTAGTGGTTACTGTGAGGTTTATATAAGCGATCTCCTGGATAAGAAAGTACATTTTCGGATGCCTCCTTTTTCCTGAGGCTGGGTCGATTCAATCCCTTACCTCTTCCCCTCCTTATTTGTTATCTCTTTATTCCAGATTGTGTCATGAATGTGTGTTTCCAGTGATGAGCTTGAATTAATTTTTGATGTTATCCAACTGTAGTCTGTTCTGGTTTAGTCTCCTTGCTTTTCTCCTTGTTGAAATCTTTGTATCCCCTTTCTCATTTGTTTTTTTTCAGGCCTAAGGGCCTTCTTGAGCATTTCTTGTAGTGGGGGTCTTGTGGTGACGAACTCTCTTAGCTTTTGTTTATCAGGGAGAGTTATTATTTCTCCATCGTATTTGAAGGATATTTTTGCTGGATAAAGTATTCTCGGCTGAAGGTTTTTGTCTTTCATGATTTTGAATATATCATTCCAGTCTCTCCTAGCCTGTAGAGTTTCTGTCGAGAAATCAGCTGAGAGCCTGATGGGGTTTCCTTTGTATGTTATTTTGGTTTTTTGTTTAGCTGCCTTCAATATTATTTCCTTGTCACGGGTGTTCTTCAAGTTTGCTACTATGTGGCGAGATGATTTTTTATTCCTGTTTATATATTTAGGTGATCTATTGATTTCATTGACTGTTATTTCCCTCTCGTTCCCTAGGTTGGGGAAGTTCTCAGCTATTATTTCTTTGAACAAACTCTCTGCTCCTTTTTCTCTTTCTTCTCCTTCTGGAATACCTATTATCCTTATGTTGCTTTTCCTCATTGAGTCTGATATTTCTTGAAGAATTTCTTCATTTCTTTTTAGCCTTAGCTCTCTCTCCTCCTCTACCAGGAGCATTTCTGCGTGGCTATCCTCAATAGTGCTAATTCGTTCCTCCATATTGTCAGTTCTGCTCTTTAAAGACTCCATTTTTTCCACTATCTCGTTGATTTTGTTTTTCATCTCCAATATTTCTGATTGGTTTTTCTTTAGGGTTTCAGTCTCTTTTGTGACATAATCCCTGAATTCGTTGATTTGTTTCTGTGTGTTCTCTTGTATTTCGTTGAGCTTGTTTATGATAGCTATTTTGAATTCTCTCTCATTCAGGTTATCAAATTCTGTGCCTTCAGGGTTGGTTTCTGGGTGTTTGTCATTTTCCTTTTGGTCTGTAGCCCTGACATATTTTCGCAAGGATCCGACGGGGACGGCTTTATTTTTACCCCTCATGATTAAAGTTAGTCCTGCAGTTTCCCCCTGCTGCCACTAGATGGTGATCGCGAGTGGTTTGCTCTGAGGCGGCTGCAGCCCCTGGAGGGATTATGCTGAAACGCCGGGTGTGTGGGGGGAGGGGTCCTCTCTTTCTCCTGCTTGACCTGGGGGTTTCCTTTCTGGCTCTCTTAGGGTGTTTGCTACACCCCTTAAGCAGTCCGTCGTCCTTTCCCAGTGGGGATCTCACGACAGTCTGTGAGAGCACCTGGATGGCAATAGTTTTCCCCGCTGTGAGCCGCCCCTCCCCCCTCTGTCCGCGAACCGCGCTGTTTTTGCCAATTGATTGGGGAGGGGGAGTACAACCTCCTACCTCTCCTCCCGTTCTCCTGGGCTTCCCGCGCCTCCACTGTCCGATGTATGGCAGCAGCGGTTTCTCAGAAGTCCTTCGTAGTGTTTGATTGAGCTCTGTTGGAATGTGAATGATGTTTTCATTGTGTCGTAGGGGGCAGAGATTCAAAGAGGGAATCTCACTCCGCCATGATGCTGACGTCACCAATCCTGTAATTATTGAGGAAATTGAATCTTCTCACAAATAAAACCCTAAGCAAGATGGTTTTAACTAGTGCCTACCAAACACTCAGGTTCAAATAATTCTAATTTTACACTATTGCAGAGTAAGGTTGATATGAGAAAGGAAGACTGCCTTGTATTACTCTTGATCAATGATGTAAAAATTGAAAACAAAATATTCAATGCAATTCCAATCAGAATCCTAACAGGTGGGTTTTTTTATTGTTATTTGATTTTTGGACTTTGGCAAGCTGATGCTAAAATTTATACAGATGTGCAAAAGGCTAAGATGATCAAAGAAACTTAAAGAACAATAAGGCGAGAGGGCTTATTTTACCAGATAGCAAGACTTATTGCAAAGCTATAATAAAAATTAAGACAGTGTAATTTTGGTTCAGGGATAAAGAAATAGATGCATGTTGGGGCCGGCCCAGTGGTGCAGCAGTTTAGTTCGCGCTTGGCAGCCCGGGGTTTGTGGGTTTGGATCCCGGGAGCCTGCCCACGCACTGCTTGTCAGCCATGCTGTGGCGGCATCCCATATAAAGTAGAGGAGGATGGGCACGGATGTTAGCCCAGGGCCAGTCTTCCTCAGCAAAAAGAGGAGGATTAGCAACGGATGTTAGCTCAGGGCTGGTCTTCCTCAAAAAAAAAAAAAAAAGAAAAAGAAATAGATGCATGCATGTATGCTTGAAATTTCCAGTGGTAGTATTGCAGATAAATAGAAGGAAAGGCTTTTCAGGAAATGGCACTAGAACAAACTGTTTTCCGTGGGGGAAAGAATGGAAATTGTATTGCCATACACAAAGATCAAAACGACAGTGGATCACAGTCCTGAATATAAAAGGCTTTGTAAAACTTACAAGAAAATGTAAAAAACTGTCTTAATGACCTGAGTCTCAGGAAGAATTTTATGACATAAAAAGCCATAATTGAGAAATATGTATTTGCCTACATTAAAATTAAGAACTTATATTCATCAAAAGACACCATAAAGAAAGTGAAAAGATAAGCCACAACTTTGGAGAAAATATTTGCAACACATGTAACAGAAGATTAATACCAAGAACATATAGAGAATTTCTGTAGAGAAGTAATAAGGAAAAGACAAACATACGAAAAGCCTGAAGGGCCAACAGACATAAAAATAGGCATAACCTTATTAAGTCAGAGAAATTAGAACCACAATATGATAAATATGACAAAATATTAAATATTGTTGTGGATGTGAAGTTAATTGCTAGTGGGATTACACGTCATTGGAGCTACAGCCACTATAGGAAACATCGACTAGAAAAGTTACGTATGTGCATACTGCATATTTCTTCTCTTATTATATATCCTGGAGAAATTCTTGCATATTTGTATTAGTACATTTGTATAAGAATGCCTATAGCACCATTGTTCCTAATAGTAAAAACATAAAAACAAATGTCCATCAACAGTAGAAAAATTTTGGCATAATCATATGTAGTGAAAATGAGTGAACTACAATTATATGTAACAACACAAATGAATCTTGGAAAAATAGTGTGCAAAAGAATCAAGTCTTAAAGTAGTGTCAGTCCATTTATATACAGTTTAAAAATAGGCAAACTGTTTAAAAAAGAAAAGCCACAGTATGATTATCTAAAATAGCACGATAGTGGTTACTTCTGGTGGAGGGAAAAAGGAGAGGGAGAGGGAGATTCACTTAGGGAGGGGGACATATGGGGTTTCAAAGGGATTGTTTCTTAAGCTGGCTGGTGGTGGATATACAGGCGTTTGCTCTATTTTTTAAAATGTAGAAGTATGTTTAATATAATTCACGATAGAGTAAATGGAGAATCAGAGAGTCATAGGGCAATGAGTTAGTGAGGATGCAGCACAGGTATTTTCTCAAATCAGAGAAATGGGATGGTATTGGGAGGGCCATGTGGGAAGATTGTCTCAGGTTCTAGGGGAAGATATGTCCAAGCCTGATTTGTCTCTGAGCTGTAGTTTTGTATCTATAGTTGTCTTATTAACACCCGTTGCATGATCCCTATTAACAACTGAGACTTAGGATAAAGTATTACATTGTTCTGCCACTGGTGCCATCATTTTCCTAGTCATTGAGGCTCAAACTTTCCTATTATACCTATTTGTTATCACTAAATCATGATTATTTTTCCTTTGAAAAATTTCATATATATCTGTCCCTTTTTTATTACTTCACACTTTAATAGGTGCTTATTATTTGACTTTTGAAAAAGTGAAATTGTAGATTTTTATTACAGTTAAAAATGAGATATTTGAGTGTCTCCATTGAACTATATATCATTTTTTAAAAAAAACCTTTAAAGCCATGTTGGGAAAAGTCAGGCTTAAAAAAGTCTTTTTAGAGGCATCTTTTGGGAAAGATGATGAAAGTCCCATGCTGCATAGTACTGCAGATATTCCTAGTTATCTGATCTACCCGCAAAGAGCAACACTTAACACTTCATTCATTCAACTCTTTCTATTCATTTCTTATTACTGGAATTTCATATTCATTTCTTGTTGGATGAGTAAACTGGACCATGGTAGAGATAAGCCAACATTTTCTCAGTCTTGCCCTACTAAACCCCTAGAGCTTAGTCTTATCTGGTGGATCAGCTGTGTTTGACTGTTAACTTGTGGCTGAAGGCTTTCTGGGGATCCGCATTGGTGATTGAAGTTGTGGAGGTACCAACATTGAGAAGACTGCTGATACTGGGTGTTCTCTCCTTGATTTACTTCATCCGTGCTGTATCTCTGGGCTGTGTTTGGAGATTGTAAGATCCCTATGAAATTGTGATCTATAAATGCTGATACAGATTTTGTCCTACTAGTCTGCCTTTTCTCACACACCTAGTTATCAGTACACTGAGTCATTCCTCCCTCTTGAGGAAAGTTGGAATACTGGGGTAGATGCCTAACAGTAGGATTCTTGGTGTTGGTCCTGCCTTGTGAAACATATACAGGCTTTTCCTCATTCTCATTATTGTGGTAATTCTGTTGGTAATTGCATGGCGACCCCTATCTGTACTTTTTTCTTCAACAACCTCAACCGTAGCCTCTCCATTTCCTGCTGAAAGTTATTCTTTATGGTAGTCTGGTGTTCAAATACATCATCTTTGGTGTTGTTTCCTACTGATGAAGTCGTATCAGTGTCTTATGTTAAACCGCTTCACTTTTCCCAAAACCTTTGTTGGGGTAATCTTCTTGTCCCCACTTGTGGGTTTTACTGTTGTGAGGCTCCAGGGGTGGTGGGGTTGGAAGGGAGAGGGGCTGCTGGGTCTCAGCCTCATTACTCCTGTGTGGAGATACTGATAAATGTGGGGCTTGATGCAGGCAGTAGTAGCTCCTCCTAGGTTGTGATGGTGACCAGCAGAGCAGCTCATGGCTCTCTGGGGCCCACTCTCCCTTCCACTACCAGTTAGACTCTGTCTCTCTCTTTTTCATGTCCTGTGGCAACCATGTAGATGCACTGCTTGGATCTCCCTTTAAGAAAAAAACTTCTCCTTCAGCTCCAGGGAGTGTATTTAGCTGACAGCCTCCAGCTGTTAATACCTTCAGACTCCTTAGCTTTTGAGCTGAGGCCTTCTGTTCCCTGGGAAACATCCAGACAGTGACTGAGCATGGTGTGGGTACTAGGGTATTTCCATTTTGGCCTGTGTGGGACTCCTCTAATGGGCAGTCTTTGCTCTGGAGCTATCTTCTGGGTTGGCCAAGGCTTTGTCAGATCTGCCTCAAGGTCTGAGGCTTTCCCTGCTCAGTCCTGCTTTAAATACCCTTTCCTTCACAGCTTTCAGATCTGCATCAAGGTCTGAAGCTTTCCCTGCTCAGTCCTGCTTTAAATACCCTTTCCTTCACCCTTCCTTCAGATCTGCATCATGGTCTGAAAGCTTTCCATGCTCAGTCCTGTTTCCTCCTTTTGTCTTTCACAATGAACCTCTCATCATCGTGTCTCAATATTTGCTTCCTGGAGGACCCAACTGACACATACCACCACTTCTACTGGTTATTTGCCTAATTTCTGTCCAGATCAAATTGCAATGAGGATTATCTCATTCCCCTTTTTAAAACCTCTCCCTTGAATCTTCCCAGTATTTTCCAGCTCATCATTTCCCTCCACCCCCAACACCTGCTTCTCCTCTAATTTCCACTTACCTCAGTAAATGGCACCACTGTTTACTCAGTTGCTGTTACATTGTCTTTCATATTTAAGTCCTTGAACCATCTAGAACTTTTTTGGGGGGAGGAGGAGTATTGTATGAGATAGAGATCAGTCAGTAAAATGGAGAATTACCATAGTCAGGGACGAATGAGGTCACAGAGGTAATGAAGGGTCAGATCACGTAGGGCCTTGTTATAGGTCATTAAAAGGACTTCGGAAGGATTGTGGCTTTTACTCTGTGAGATGGGGAGTCACTGGAAGGTTTTGAGCAAAGGAGTAATGTAATCTGATTTAGCTTTTACCAGGAATGTTTAGGCTGTTCTATGGAGAGTAGACAGAAGGGCAGATAGGGTAAAAGCAGGGAGACTAGTTGGGAGAGAATGGCAATAATCCAAGATCAAGACATTGGTGGCTTGCACCAAGGTGATTGCAGTGTAATTGGTAAGAAATGACTCATTATCTGCAGGTAAGACTCAGGCATCATCATTTTATTTTGTAAAAGCTCCCTAGGAGTTTCTGGTGCACAGTGAGTGTTGTGCTGTGCTACATTTACAGGGGTGTTTGGGATTTAAGCCACATAGGCTTCTTCATCAGCTTAATTTAAAGGAGTAGAGAAGTGTAGTGATAATCTTAAGTGTTTTTGCATCTGACCAAGGTTCAAATCCATGCTACTTATTAGCTGTGTAATCTTGAGCTTCAGTTTCCTCACTTTAAAAATGGAGATATCTACTTCATAGGTATATTTGTTATGTGAAATGAACCAATATAGATTAAATGAGCCAGTCTTGGACATATACATGCTTAGAAATTCTTAGCTTAAAGAAAGAACTGACCTATAAGATTGGTAAAAATTTTTAAATTAATAATGCTCAGTGTTGATGAGAGTGTGGAGGAATAGATTTCATTGTTGGTGGGAATGTAAATGGAGGGCAATTTTGGATTATCTATCAAAATTTCAGTTTCCATGACCCATTAATTCTGCTTCTAGAAATTTTATTTATGGTATGAAAACATTCACACCTATATACAGATACTCAGTGCAACATCTTTTAATAGCAACGCTTGGGAACAATTTAAATTACTCTTAGTAAAGGAATAAATTGTGATACATTCCTTTTATGGAATGCTATGCAGTTGTTAAAATTAATATGTTGGTCTGTAATGCTGTCATGGAAAGATTGCCAGTATATATTTTAGTTTTTAAAAAGCACCAGTGTGTTGCTTGAGAGTAATTATATCTTCAGTATTTGAACTTTTAACAAGATTATATTCATTTATTACTTCTTCAAATTTTTATATGAGCCCGTATAGAAAAGATAGTGATTGACAGTAATTTCATGCGTAAACAATACGACTTATAAAATAATATCTGTATTTTCTTTAAATATATTGTATGCCTTGTTATTACAATAACATTGTTTTATAATACTATATATCTGGGGCTTTTTTTTAGATAGTTAAAGAGCTATAAGTTATTCTAAGGTAAATTATAGATGCCCTAAGGATTTCATTTAAGAAATACATATGAAAATTCCATATGTTTGTTATTGTAGTAGGTGATACTGAAGATGCAGATATATGACAAGTAGTTTCTGTCCTCACTTGACTAATAATCAAATGGGTAAGATGAAAACAGATGAAATAAGTTTAAAAATACATGTAAATATACACACATACACACACACACACACACACACACATATAAAACTTATTGATCTGCTTCTAGGAATTTGTCCCAAAGAAATAATCTGACAAGTACATGATGACAAATGTGCAATAGTATTCATTGCAAGGTTTATAATAGTAAAAATTTCATGTAACTTAAGTCACCATCAATAGGTATTAAATAAGTTGTGATAAACATAATGGAATATTCCGTAATAATTTAAAATAATTATTTAGATCTATAGCTATTAACAGGTAAGAGTCACAATATTAACAGAGGGAAAACAAGTTTAATACATTGTATGTAGTATAATGTCCTCTCTCCACAGATGGTAAATACTGGAGTCATCAGATGAAGCAAGGAGTAGAATGGATTTGGATAGGTGACATAACAGAAAGATAACATTTTAGATTAGCATTTCTTAATGTTTTTTGGACTCAGATTCCTTTTCTTAATTTTAAAATAATATTATCAATTTGTACAGTATATGATAGTGATTTTTAAGTAAAAAGTATTTTATATCAGTATAGTATTAAAAATTGCTTTATAAATTTTTGTTCTGTGTTCTACAGAGTCATTGTTGGCTCATAGTAAGGAAACTTTCTAATAATTAGAACTGTTTAACAGTATAAAATTTCAGACATTCCATGCCAGTGTGTAACCATTTATCATGTATGCTGAAAAACTTTCAGTCTAATTCAGTGTCTTGAGTTCCTGGTCTTGACAAGTAGCAAACTGATTTATGGTTCCATGGACAAAGTTCATTCCCTAATCCTGAGAGTCTGTGGAAATCCCTTGTAAGAAAAGTAGTATCATAGTCTTTTAAAAGTTTGTAAATTATAAAATTGTATCTGACAGGGTTTAGGAATACTATAATTTAAAAAATATATGTTTTATTCCCATTTAGGCCGAATACATCAAGCAATGGTAACATCTTTAAATGAAGATAATGAAAGTGTAACTGTTGAATGGATAGAAAATGGAGATACAAAAGGCAAAGAGGTATGATCACTGGGTTAAATTTTATTTCTAGTCCTACAATCAAGATTCTGAATATGACAAAACAAAAGTATACAGTTTTTATATAGTGCATGTATTCTTTATCATTCCTTGAAAAACTTTCAAATGATTGAAAAGTTTCACTCAAAGAAGGGTAGATTCCTCCTGCATATCTTATGTGATTGGACATATAATCAAGACCACAAAATGCCATCTTAGGAGATTTTTAAAAGTATATGTGGGTTATACTTCTAGATGGGTTATACTTCTAGATAGGCTAGTTTTCAAGGCAATAGCATTCATTAGGCTGAAATCATTTAACATTTATTCCCTCTGTGTAAATTTATTTGAAAAATAAAAGGTTAATTGTCAAAATTCATTCTCAAATATGTTTTTTAAAACAGATTGACCTGGAGAGCATCTTTTCACTTAACCCTGACCTTGTACCCGATGAAGAAATTGAGCCCAGTCCAGAAACACCTCCACCTCCAACATCCTCAGCCAAAGTAAACAAAATTGTAAAGGTTAGTCGTGAACATTCAGAGCAGGGGTGGGGTGCGTGCGTGCGTGTGTGTGTTCGTTCTGGTTTGAAATTGGCAGGCTGTGAAGAGTATGTTTTAAATATTAGTTTGCTTTCTTTAAAAAAAACCTTAATTCTTTCTGCCATCCACATGCATATGTATACACATACTTTCAAGGATTGAGGTGGTTTTAATTCACAGTTATGACAATCATTAGATAAAATCCTAGAAATTACTGGTCTGGTTAGGATTTTTCCTAAGACTAATAGCTTCTCAGGAAATATGGATCAAAACCATTTGCTTGTCAGTGTTTGTTGAATGAATACATATGACTTTGATAGAGAAATGACTATTTGTTATTCATAATAAATTCTCACCCTAATAATCTTTTGAAAGAGTAATTCTGCTATTTGTTTATTAAAGAAAGATGGGAAATGATAGAGTGTAGTTTAACTACTTCTGTATTATCTATAAGGTAAACTTTAAAGTCAAACTGTATCGTCCCTAACAGTTTATCTTTACAAAAATATAAAAGGCATGTTATTTTTATTTTAAAAGATAATTCTCCTTCCTTTCTTTTGAAACTTCTCACTATTAAAACTTGTATCAAAATATAACTCTTTTTAAACCAGGTAGTCCCTTAAAGTCGTTGAATCTGCAATTTTTTGTGTTCATTTCAACAAGTATTTGTTGATTTTTCTATATTGTTGATTCTGTCATCTACAAAGATGAATATGACATGACTTTAACCCTATAGGAACTTGGTATCGGCAGGGAAGACATACATAAGTATCTAAATATGCTTAACAATATCAACAAAACATTCTGCTTTTTAAACCATGCATGTGCCTGTAACACAGATTTTCAGTTCATGTAGTTTCAGCTGTTGAGAGTCACTACTTCAGGGTTATTAGTCACCACTCACAGACCGACTGGTTTTCATATTTGTCTTCACAACCGGGAAGGAGCTTCATGGTTTATCCTTCTTGGTATGTCAGTAGCAACCTTTGCTGTGCATTAGAATCACCTGGAGAGTTTTTGAAAACACTGATTCCTAGACCCACTTCCAGAGATTGTTTTATTTTATCCAAAGGGAGCCCCTAGCATCAATAACCTTTTAATGGTACCTGTCTGATTTGAATGTGCAGTTAGCCTTGACAACAGCTGTATTATTTGACCTCTTTTTTTCAGATGAATAAAATGAAGTCTTGGTTAATAAATAATAGGACAAAAAATTTGCTGCCCTAATTTACGCAGTGTTGAAGTTTTTGAGAGTCTAACGAAAGCTTTCAGTATAACTGACAGTGTGCATTTCATAGTACTTTGATTTTTCAGTTTAACAATGGGCTGTAAGTTGTTTAAAACTAATATTTTATTAATTACCCCCGACATCCAAAGATGAAATGTATTACATAGTTTTGGCAGGATAGCATGATTAAAAATACACGCTTACATGAAATTACTTAACTTATATTTGCTTCAGTTTCCTCATCTGTGAAACCAGAATAGCAATAATAATGACTTCATAGTGTTGTTGTGAAGATTAAATGAATTAATCCATATAAAGTCATTAGAGCAGTGCCTAATTCCTGAATATTTTGGGGGGGAATACTTATATAAAGAAACTTGAATATTGATAGTATTAGTAATAATTCATTAGAAGATTATTTATGATTTTTCTCCATTTAGTTTTATATTTTATATCCATGTACTTTTGTTTAAAGGAAGCTGATTATGACATATATATGAGGAGTAAAAAGAGAAAGTAAAATGAACATTTCCTCTTTTATAGAATCGACGGACTGTGGCTTCTATTAAGAATGACCCTCCTCCAAGAGATAATAGAGGTAAAGTAAAAATTTATCTATTAATTTTTCCTATTGACTTTTTAGTATGGCCCTAACAAGGTAAATCAAAAGTAAATATTACCCTTGACATTATTATTCATTTAAACTTTAAATGACATTTAAATTTAAACTTTAAATGACTAATTTTTTTATTGAGGTCATAATAGTTTATAATATTGTGAAATTTCGGTTGTACATTATTGTCAGTCACCATATATATGTTCCCCTTTACCCCTTATGCCCACCCCCCAACCCCCTTCCCCTCTGGTAACCACTAATCTGTCCTCTTTGTCCATGTGTTATCTTGTGCACATGAGTGAAATCATGTGGTGTTTGTCTTTCTCTGTCTGGCTTATTTTGCTTAACTCAAGGTCCATCCACATTGTTGCAAATGGGACAATTTTGTCCTTTTTTGTGGCTGAGTAGTATTCCATTGTATACATATACCATGTCCTTATTATCCATTCATCAGTTGATGGGCACTTGGATTGCTTCCTATGTGGCTAATTTTAAGATTGGTATCTTCTTTATTTTCTAATAGAATAATGTCAGTAATATCAAAAAATGATTTATAAAGATGTACGATGACTATGAAACTCCATGATATATGCAATTTTTGATTCATCTCATTTACCCAATAATTTTTCAGATTTGAGGAGAGTATTATGAGAAAGAAAGGAATGGGAAAGTAGTCAGTTGCTTGATTTCATAAGGGTAAATGTAATCATCACAATGTTTTGCATGATTTTCTGCAAACAAGCTTCCAAAAGGAGTCATGGGTAACTTTGGAGTCAGCTAAAGAAAAATTGAACAAGTATAAATTATAGTTAATTGCAGATCTTCTGTATATTCTCAGCCAGGAGATATAAAGCATAGTTAATTCCTTTTGTACTATTCAGCATTTCAGAACCGTCCTTTCTAATACTGATGTTTCTCTATACGGGTGGATGGTGAGGCGGAACGGGCATAGTTATTAGAGGAGAGATTGGAGGTAGAGGGAAAGTCCTGCACTTTTAAACACTATCCTTTGAGTCTTATCAAAGAAAATTTATATTTCTTTGTAAAATGTGATATTTATATTCAACTTTATTATATTTCTTTTTCCACTTTTATAACATCTGCAGTGGGAAATGCTCTGCTGAAGATTTGCATATTTGAGGAGCAAAGAATGGGGTTTGGAATACAGGGAGGGTTGAAGGACTCAAAGGCTTTACTTCTTTGTACTTCTGAATTGTGTAAATTTTTCAAAATGAGAATGCATTTAAAATTCATATTTTGGGGGCCGGCCTGGTGATGTAGTGGTTAGGTTCATGCGCTTCCCTTCGGTGGCCCTGGGTTTATGGGTTTGAATCCTGGGCACAGACCTACACGTTGCTCATCAAGCCATGCTGTGGCGGCATCCCATATACAAAATAGAGGGAGATTGGCACAGATGTTAGCTCAGGGATAATCTTTCTCAAGCGAAAAGAGGAAATAGGCAACAGATGTTAGCTCAGGGCCAATCTTATGGACACACACACAAAAAATTCATATTTTGCACTTACATGTTTTAAATGATTGTTAAAAATCAAGCTTGGCTTTCGTTTTTATATAAATTATTCAGATTGAGCTTTGTAGCCAAAATTATATTGGTAGAACCTAAGTCTGCAGATACTACTTTGAAAACCTCTTAGCTTGTCAGTTTATTGGACAGAATTGATTGTTATATACTTTTTATACACACGTAAGTAGAAAACTTGGCAATTTGCTAATATGCAACTTTAAGTATCAGTTCTTTTGAGATATCTCTATTCTTTTTACTGAAGTTCACCTTTACTAATTTTCGGTTCTGAATTTAAAAATTTTATTTCACTTACAGTGGTTGGTTCTGCACGTGCTCGGCCTAGTCAGCTTCCTGAACAGTCTTCCTCTGCACAACAGAATGGTAGTGTTTCAGATATATCTCCAGTTCAAGCTGCAAAAAAGGAATTTGGACCCCCTTGTATGTAAATCATGTATCAAGGATTAGTCATTTTAGGCATACATGTATTCTCTCTTGGTCGTCCTTATAAGTCCCCAAATGGTAAACAGTCTAATTGCAAACTTGATTGCAGATTTCATTTTGCCACTGTGGAAAATTACTTTTTTTGTTATTTGTTTAGTCTGTTAATTGGGTTTTTACATGTGTATTTTGGAGGGAAAAATTTTTATAAATATAAAATTATAACAATGTTTTAGTTGCTTTGAATTTAAAATTCTGGCCAGATGATAATTTGACAGATGTTATAGAAGAAATTCTTATACTTCTTGATCCTTTCCAATTCAAAGATCTTTGATTCTAAACCAAGAGATGACATGTATCAATATGTTAGAGTCATTTTTCTTGACTCTTATTTGTTTATTGTCCTGTTCCTAGTTTTGTTAAAGCAGCTCATAGTAAAGTTCACATAGTTATCATAGGCATGCTCTGTCACTGTGTACCTTTTTTTTGGTGTATGTGGTGAAATTATACATAAAATTTTTCTGTGTAAGTACGGTACTCTAAAAAGAAAACTACTTCTACAGCTCATCTTTTTCTTTCAGCACGTAGAAAATCTAATTGTGTGAAAGAAGTAGAAAAATTACAAGAAAAACGAGAAAAAAGGAGACTACAACAGCAAGAACTTAGAGAAAAGAGAGCCCAGGTTTGTAACAGAAACATATTTTGTTTATGCACCAACTGAAGATTAGACTCTGTCAGGTGATTGGCTTATTAAAAAATAGTTGAGGCATTCATTTAAAGATTTCAGTACAGTTCCTTAAATTGATAATTGAGAAATAATATAAACTCTTGTGAAAATAAGTTATCATAACATTTTTACCACATGTACTTTTCATGTTTTAGCTGTTAGTCCAAAAGTTTGTTCCATTTTGAATAATAAGCCATTGTGTTACAGAATTCTAATGCATATATTACAACATTCAAAAATAATAGGATTTTGAATTTTTTAAAAGACCTAAAATACATTCAGAAAAATATCCAGTTAATATACATGATTATACTATAAATTGTATTACTGTTTTTCCATGGTTAATAAGTTCAACATATCACAATGAAAGGGGGGGAAGTAGCTTGTGTTTTGATTTATACTAGATATTGAGAGTGTACCTCTGTTGTGCCCCTCTCATGTTCCCATTAGATGGTAGCAGACTGTATACTAGCAATGAAAAATTGCATAGAGGACCGGTCTGTTATCTCTCTACAGGTCTTCACATATGAGAAATTCTGTTATTGTACATAGAATTCCTCTATTGTGCTTGTTTTGTGTCTGTTATATTCTTAGAACTTGTTTCCTGTAATGAAACATTAGGATTTTTTTTTTTATTTACGAGTATGTTCAAATGCCCTTAATCATAAAGATGTTGTATTGTGGAATTGTGGAACCAGTGTAATATTCAACCTGAATAAATCAGCTTATATCTGAAAGTGACCTGAGAATGACCAGTTGGGTTTTGAAATAAGTTATACACAGAACAGATAGATGTACTGATACTTAGCACAGATGCCACCTGGTGTTTCCTGTGGGTACTTCATAATATTTTCATTCTTAACTCACACTTTACATTTTGCTTCTCAATTGACATAGTTGGTATTATTTTCTAGAAAAAGATTAATTGAAAGTAAGTTTGATGAAATAGTTTTGAAATTTAGTTATATTCAAAGCAAATCTGTATATGGTATATGAAAAACATCTGACTTCTTACTTAGAATGTTCAATAATTTATAACTCATGGCTAGGAGAGGTTGTTAATTATTGCTATTTGTATCTTAATCTGGATTTTCTCAAGTTTTGAAGCAAAAAAGTAAATTGCAGTCAGCATTCAATAATTTGAATTTTAAAGATTTAAAGTATGATCTTGGCTTTTGAATCCTTTAAAGTCTTACGTCTTATCAATTTGGGGCTGTTTTACCATGCCTTAGTTTTTTTTAGAGAGTCACCAAGAATAGGAAATGAACATAAATGAATCCATGTTTCTACTTCGCTGAAACACTGGCTTAAGAATTGGGAAGAAGAATTTGATTAAATGAATATTTCTAGAATTTCAGCTTTTCTAGAGCTCTTTATCGATATTTAAGATGAGCTCTATTTCCCTTTTGCTCCATTTTCTAGGATAATTAAGGTATATGTACAACAGATGAATTTTTGAAATAGGTCAAGAGAGTGGCTTTAATGATGAATGTTTGGTGTGGAGTTAACAGAATGCATGTAGACTAACAGAATTGTGTTTTTAATATGAAAGTGATTCCTGGGCTTATTATTAATCCTGAACTCTGAAACTAAATTGTCACATCTCCAGTTTGAGTTTGGCCCTGGCTATGACAAATGATACAATCTGTTAGTTTAATTTTAATTTTCAAACTCTATATAGCATAAATATAACAGGTACTACATTATTGTAATTATAATAAATGAATAAAATAAATTTCTCTGTCTTCTCATAGGATGTTGATGCTACAAACCCAAATTATGAAATTATGTGTATGATCAGAGACTTTAGAGGAAGTTTGGATTATAGACCGTTAACAACAGCAGATCCTGTAAGATTTTTTGTAAAGCAGTGCTCTACAAGGTTTTTATGCTGTAAATAAAAACTTGTTTGATGCCCACTAAATTAATATTGTATTTAGCTATGTAGTTTTTCTTCTCTTTATGGATGTTCATTCCCCATGTTTTAAGAAGAAAATCAAGAAATCACATTTATGCTTATCTCCCATAATTTGGTATATCAGACAAGCTTCCCACAGAGATGTCCGTTTCAGAACAAAGCCTCCCTGTCTGTGGTAGGGCAGAGCAGCAGTTAAAGGAGTGATGTCAGAGGACCGTGTTTGCTTTCTGACCATTACTTATACTTTGATCTCAATCTCAAGCTTATTTCCTCTTCGGCTTGGGCTATATAGATCCCACTGTCATTCCAATTTACTATTAGTTAATTTGTTATTTTAAATTAATGTTATTCTGGCTTTTAACTCTAAGTGATACTTGTTGAGGACTGCAGTAGACCAGAAATCTAGTGCTGGAAAAATGTTCTGCTGTCTTAGTACTCACTTCCTTTCCTGTTGAAGAATGAGAATCTATTGGACAGGCAATACTTTTGTGAGTAATTGGTACTTATGAAAAATAACCCATCTGACCTAGCATATACAGAACATATTGGGTAACACAAAATACATTTGTGTTAGGCAGATATATAGGATTTGATGGGGTTGCTCTTCATAACATTTGCATTTCATATATTTTAGTCCTTGCTACCCCTCCATGTGTTTAACCTACTACATCTCAGCTTATACTTTAGGACAGGGATTGGCGAGCTTTCTCTGAAAAGTGTCTGATAATAAATATTTTTGGCTTTGTGAACCTTATGGTCTTTGTTACAGCTACTCAGTTCTGCCTTCGTGGTATGAAAGCAGCCATAAGACAATCCATAAATGAATGGGTACAACTTTCATTAAAGCTTTACAAAAGCAGGTAGTGGGCTGGATTAGGCCTGCAGGCCATACTTTGCCCATCTCTGCTTTATGTTAATTGTTATTAAAAGACAAGTACTGGGAATGTAAGTTTTATGAAAAAAATATTTATGTGTAATAATTGACATAAAATTGTTTAAATTATTTTGCTTAATAATCTTCTGGGAATTATGTTTCTTGTCTATAGTAAGTTATCTTTGCCAACAGTTTTCCCTATAATCAACCTGAAAATATGCCACTTGGTAGGAAATTTTACTTTTTTTGTATACAGTACATCTTGAAGTGAGCAAGGCAGCTTCTTAACATGAACCTAATGCTACTAAGAATAGTAGTGCCCTCTACAAAGTTATTTCCGAATGGTTTGCCAAATAGTGGTGTTTCCATTATACTCAGAATTTTAGAAATAATGTCTGATAAATACTAAAATTTATGCAAGCTAATTTATTTTTTAATCTTACTTATCCTATTTTATGCTATGCATAAATTTATAAAACCTCTGGAGGAAATATTGCATAATTGACTTTTCAGTGTTTTACATACCACTAATAATCACTGAAATAAAATATTTTATTTCTAGATTGATGAACATAGGATATGTGTTTGTGTAAGAAAACGACCACTCAATAAAAAAGGTATGATGCTTATTGAGCTCTAATGAAAGATTGATTTCATCCTGTTTGTAATTTATTTTAATAATAGAAATCACATTGATTTGGAAAAGTTAAATGTAAATCATTTCATTTATGTATAACCATTAGGCAGATTTCTATAGTTAGATCTGTTGATTTGTTATTGCTTTATGAATCATTGCCATTCCTGGTTCTTGCTTCACAGAAATCTTGATTTTTGTACTCTGTTGTTGTAATATTTATGGGATATTTACATTTACAGAACTTATTACTTTTATCTAAATTCTTACTACTTAAAATAATTTTTGTCCTTTAATTGAAATCCTGTGAAAATGACTGGGCATTGATTTTCATTTATTCTTTTAGAAACTCAAATGAAAGATCTTGATGTAATCACAATCCCTAGTAAAGATGTTGTGATGGTACATGAACCAAAACAAAAAGTAGATTTAACAAGGTACCTAGAAAACCAAACATTTCGTTTTGATTATGCCTTTGATGACTCAGCTCCTAATGAAATGGTTTACAGGTAGGTAAATTTGCTTTGCCTCAGAATTTTGTTCTCATACCATGTGTTCATCACCTTGAAACTTCTACTGATCTTGGCATATCTTTCCAGAGGTGTAATATGCTTCTTTATTCCAACTTTAAACAAGAATATGTAATAAACACTATAACAATTATTAATATTCTCTTTAATGTTCCCCCAAATCATAATTTTCATTACCGATTAACTTAATATATTTGTATCTCACGCACACTATATATGGATAGGAAATTTCTGGAAAATGTTGACATTTTCTGTACTTCTGGGAATGGGATGTGATTAGAAGAGGACTTTTATTTTCTACTTTTTAATCTTTGTACTGGTAAAGCAGTTTGAAATATCTATTATACATCAGTCATTTATTTGTGTAAATCTTTATTTAGCATGTACTACCACAAGGGAAAAAAAGTTATGTAAATCTACTTGCAATGTGCCTAATTTTTATCATCTTTAAGCTTTGGGATAGTTTTGGTACACGAAATTCTTGTATGTTCACATATTCAACTTATAAACAACTCAAACTTATATTTATTATACATTGATAGCCCAAATTTTTGTTTATTTATTTATTTTTATTTTTTTTGGTGAGGAAGATTGACCCTGAGCTAATGTCTGTGCGCATCTTCCTCTATTTTTTATGTGGCACACCACCACAGCCTAGCTTGATGAGTGGTGTGTAAGGTCCATGCCCGGAATCCGAACCTGCAAGCCTTGGGCTGCCAAAGCAGAGTGTACAACCTTAACCACTATGCCACTGGGCCAGCCCCTGATATCCCAAATTTTTATGCCAAATTTAGATTTTCATTCATAGTTTGTAAACATTCACTTCTAATTATCTTAATGTCAGTTTTAGCAGCATTGCTATTTGTATATAGAACTGCCTTAGCATTCACTTGAATGCTATGTTTTGTTGCCCTTTTACTTTATAAAGTGACTGGAAAACAAAATTAAAGAGTTAATAAGAGTCCTAAGAATTGAAGATGTTATAAATGAAATACTGTTGAGAACAATTCCATGGTCTGAAGCCAGTATACTGAGAGTTCAGTTGTAAAGAAATAAAAAGAACAAAATTAAAGAACATGTGAATGTTAGAAATATTGTGAAGAATTTGTTTTAAAATGTAATTGTAATTATAAATTGTATATTTTTTTACCTTTCTGAGAGCAGAGTCCTCTCTTCCTCCCTCACTCCCTGCTCTACTTCCACTCCTGTCTCATAAAATGTCTTTTTGACTTATAATCATTTTCAAGAAATTGTCTTAATATAGATGTTTCTGTATGTATGCTAGATTTAGTAAACATTCTGTGTTTCACCCTATATTTATGCTCTTAACTTTACCAATATTGATCCTATCCCCTTTCTCTTATCCTTAACTTTCAAGGATTGAGGAGTTGTCTAATCACTGCAGATTTATTTCTAGTTCTGTTTGACCAGAACTTTTTTCTGCTCCTTTTGTTTTGTACCTTCTCCAGTTGTGCCTGTTTTTAAAAACAATCAGGGAGGAGGATTGGCAATGAATGTTAGCTCAGGGCTAATCTTCCTCACCAAAAAGGAAAAAAGAAAAGGGGCCGGCCCGGTAGCGTAGTGATTAAATTCACGTGCTCCACTTCTGGCGGCCCAGGATTCACAGGTTCAGATCCCGGGTACGGACCAAAGCACCACTTGTCAAGCCCTGCTGTGGTAGTCCCATATAAAGTAGAGGAAGATGGGCACGGATGTTAGCCCAGGGCCAGTCTCCCTCAGCAAAAAGAGGAGGATTGGCAACAGATGTTAGCTCAGGGCTGATCTTCCTCACACACACACACAAAATCAGGACTGTGTAAGGTGTTCTACATATATTATTTTGAAGCCTATATACAAAGTGGATTTGTTATAGTGCTCTGCTCAGTGAAGTTTTTTTTTTGTCCCTTTTTATTTTAACTCAAGCAGTGATTAAATACGTTTGAAAAATAATCCAAACCATAATATCTTGGCATCCTTTTTCCTGAATCAAGACTATCAACTCAGAACTCAATATCTTATAAGCGTAATTTATATTTACTTATCCACATTTAAGGAAATCTTATCACTTTTCTCCTAGCTTAGATGGTCTTAGATAATGTTTTTGTACTTTTTTCCCTTTAGCTTTTCTCTGTTGAGGTTACCACTCTTTTGATTCTGTTTCTGTTGAAACTTTTGTTTTGTTTTCATTAAAATGTCTTACTTGTCTGGCTAATATTACCATCTCTTGTTATTTTTAAAATTTTTCCTGTTGTCTTCTATATATATCTTAGTCTTGTGACCATTGTTTATTATGGAATTATTGTTTGAAATTATGCTTTAAAGAGCTTTAAGCAATTCTAGGGTATGATTATTTAAAATTTAACAAATCAATGGGTTCGCCTGTGGCCTCACAGTTGGTATCTTGGTATAACTTTCATTTGTTAATAAGACTTGGTACTACTTTTATTTATTATTGGTTAAAATTAAATATTGACAGCGCATTCTCACTGGTGCATTTTATTTTTAAGGTTTACAGCTAGACCACTAGTGGAAACTATATTTGAAAGAGGAATGGCTACATGCTTTGCTTATGGGCAGACTGGAAGTGGAAAAACTCATGTAAGTATTTCATTATAATTACTTCCTGGTATGAAGCTAGTTTAATTTCCTTATAGCTTAATTCTAAGACCTAAATTCTTAAGATTTATTCCTGAATAATGTCTATTATTCTTTGTTTTCTTTTTAATGTATAGACTATGGGAGGTGACTTTTCAGGAAAGAATCAAGATTGTTCTAAAGGAATTTATGCATTAGCAGGTAACTGTGCTTTTTGCATATCACTTGTAATATTCTTGAGTATTATTCAGGTGGCTTTGAAATAAGACTTAGAAATATTGTCCAAGATTTTAAGGATAACTATAATGCTATACTTACTGAAGATTATGTCAATTTTAGGTTATCAGACTGCTCGAAAAGAACTGTGCTTTGGGGGCAGAAATCTTGATTATATTTGTGTCATTGTAATCTGGCACATTCTTGGAGCTTAGTATTTGTTGTTGAAGAACCGATTTGTGAAAAGCTTCTGTTCGGTATGATTATGAGAGTAACCTTATTATAACCACCTGTAATTTTATGCTATTTATAAGGATAAATAGTAGCATCCTTTTACTGAATATGAAGGAGAGTGGCATCCAAACCTTAAATGTAAAAAAATTGTTACTATTTTTTGTAAAATTAATGTTCCCTTTACTCTTCATTTTTATTATTGATATTACTCTAGGTAAAGATTAACTGATTCCTCTAAATATAGAAAATTTGAATTGATTTTTAAAAATAGTATTTGTTGCATCTTAACAAATTTTCTGCATATGAAATTCTTGACAGCTCGAGATGTCTTTTTAATGCTAAAGAAACCAAACTACAAGAAGTTAGAACTTCAAGTATATGCAACCTTTTTTGAAATTTATAGTGGAAAGGTAAGTGGAAACTTTCACAAGTTTTTTTACTTTTTAAAATTGGGGTTAAAATATGCATAATACAAAATTTACCATTTTAACCATTTTTTTAATATTTTTTTATGAGGAAGACTAGCCCTGAGCTAACATCCACTGCCAACCCTCCTCTTTTTTTTTTTGCTGAGGAAGACTGGCCCTGGGCTCACATCTGTGCCCATCTTCCTCTACTTTATACAGGATGCCGCCACAGCATGGCTTGACAAGCGGTGCGTCTGTCCACGCCCAGGATCCAAACCTGTGAACCCCGGGCCTCCAAAGCGGGTTGCATGAACTTAACCGCTACGCCACTGGGCCAGCCCCCATTTTAACCATTTTTAAAGTGTACAAGTTCGGTGGCATTAAGTACATTCACATTATTGTGCAACCACTGCCACCACATAATTTTTATATGTATCTGGAATATTATGTTAGAATTTTGCATTATGAGATTGTTTTTTATTCCCTTTGAAACTCTTCAACTTCAATATTAAGCATTATTTTAATAATTATTATAATTCTTGGAAATAATTTTCAGACTCTGACTCATTTTTATAGAACTGAGTCTTTTTTTCTTTAAAGCTAGTTTTTTAATTCAAATTTTTTTTTAATAGGTGTTTGACTTACTAAATAGGAAAACAAAATTGAGAGTGCTAGAAGATGGAAAACAGCAGGTTCAAGTGGTTGGATTACAGGAACGGGAGGTAAAATGTGTCGAAGATGTACTAAAACTCATTGACATAGGCAACAGTTGCAGGTAAATCTCATTTTAATTAAGGAAAAGAAATCTAATATCATAATCAGTTTTAGATACTTTGGTTATAACATAAAAACAAAGTAAGATGTTATTCAATGCATCTTGGAAGTAAAAATCATTGTTCATAAAAACTTTTTTGTTACATGTAAGCTTTGTGTGACATCTACTATATTGATATACTACAAATATACTAGAAGTATGCCAGATTAAATTGTATGAATCTGGTTATGTATAAGTGTTGTTAACTCAAAATGTCTCCTTTATGTTTTAGTGATGAAAACTGGATAGTTTTTTGTTGGTTTTTTTAAATGAAAATACTGTCATTTAAACATATAAATTGAAGTTTTTATGTATTAAAATGCCCTTAATCACACTGTAGAACATCCGGTCAAACATCTGCAAATGCACATTCATCTCGGAGCCATGCAGTGTTTCAGATTATTCTTAGAAGGAAAGGAAAACTACATGGCAAATTTTCTCTCATCGATTTGGCTGGAAATGAAAGAGGAGCTGATACTTCCAGTGCAGACAGGCAAACTAGGCTTGAAGGTGCTGAAATTAATAAAAGCCTTTTAGCACTCAAGGTAAATAAAATGTATTTAATTGTGAAAAGTTTTTTACTTTTGACTTTAATTTTGTTTACTCAGCTGTAAAATAGTACTTGTTTAGCCTCATAAGAGAAGTTATCAAAATTTAGTTGTTTATATTTGCAGTATAGATTTATGTTGTGCCCAGAACTTTTCTTTACACATTATTCATTCTTTTTAGGGTAAAGGATCTGTTAGTTGGCAGGCCAGTTTCGAGGCTACTTAGGGAGATTCCAGACGGCCTTAATCAGTCATATTTTCTTGGAGGAGGGCAAGGAGTCACAAAACTGAGCTAAGAAATAGTTTGTCGGAAAAATGTGGAATGGCTTTCAAAAAATTAGGCCAGTATTATATCTCTTCCCTGACTAGAAGAAGCAAAGATTGGCAGGACTACAAGAAAGCATTCTGTGTTTTTTCTTTTGTAGTGCCACTTTAAAAGTTTAACTTTTTACAGTTATCCTACTGCCTGTCACTTCTAAACACTAGTCATAGTCTCCAGAAGAATCTTTGGTATAATCAAGTAGATTGTTGGTTGGTTGGTGGTTGTTTTTCATTTTATTGACTTGGGATTAATGGGAACATCTTTACTATGCTGTAAACCTGTTAGTAGGATTTTCAGAGCTGACTAAATCTTAAATGTTAGGGTTATGGTAAGAGATCTTTTAAATATGTTAATTAAGATTACTCTTTATGAGAAGTGTAATCGGTGAAACTTGCTTTCTTAATTTTCAGGAGTGCATCAGAGCCTTAGGTAGAAATAAACCTCATACTCCTTTCCGGGCAAGTAAGCTCACTCAGGTGTTAAGAGATTCATTCATAGGTGAAAACTCTCGTACCTGCATGGTAAGTTTATGTTTGTTCTTTGTTTGTTTTGTTATACTCCTGAATGAATAATTACACAATATTTATGGGAAAATTATAACATACATTAATGACAATCATTTAAATCCTTCTATTGTGAGGGATACAGTGGTACTTAAGATGTAGTCCCTGTCAGTCTGATAGAGAGGATTTTATTGCGGTTATAATACGTTCTACTAATTCCAACATCGGAGACTTCTTGAGGTTCGTCTCTATTGATTTCTGTTTTCCTTAAGAATGGGTCACACTTTTCTATTTCTTCATGTATCTATAATTTTGGATTATTTCATTTTCATTGTGAATTAATACCTTAGAGACACTTTGGATTGTCTTATGTTCTTCTAAAGATTACTGATTTTTTTTGTTACCTTAGCTGGAAGTTAACTTGGCTGAACTTACTCCCAATTCCTATCTCCCCTGCTGTGGACACAGCAACTGAAATTGAAATCTCTCTTTAGCTCTTCTAGACCAGCTGTGTTGCCTGAAGTCAGCCTTGTGTTTTCCTAGTTCAGGGATCATCAGCCAGAGATTTATGCAGTTTATATGTAGAATTTGAGTTTCTCGCTCGGTGGTTTTCTCTCTTCTAGGACAAACTTCACTTTCCAGCTACTGTGGTCCCAACCTCCAAAGTCTGTCCTTTAGTTTCTTAACCAGTGAAACTCCAGGTTTCTAATGAAGTTTTAGTTGTCCTGTGTGACAGCAGTGGGCTAGCCCTTAGGCAAAAAAAGCTACTAAAAGAGGGAAAAGGGCAGTCGCTTGGTGCCATTCCCTTCTTCTGGATGTTGACCTCCATTTTCTGCCTGATTTTGATCATTTTCTGGTGCCTTCAGAAAGTTGTTTATATTTTAACTGGAATTTATTATCTGATTGTGGGTATGAGGTAGAAATTATAGAATTATCTTGGAGTTCAGATATCATGAATAAGTTTTTTTAGATAACTATATTAAGGTTAGACTTTAATGAGCGATATGTCAGTATTGCTATCTTCATCATTTATAACATTTTTCTTTGTCTTTGCATTTTTCTCCCATAGATTGCCACAATCTCTCCAGGAATGGCATCCTGTGAAAATACTCTTAATACGTTAAGATATGCAAATAGGTATGAGAAATGGTTATCTATTTTGAAATTTGAGGGGAGTAGAATAGTATATGGTTTGATTTAATATCTGATAGGGAAAATTTTATTACATTCTTCTTTAAATTTTCAAAAGAAGAATTTTGTATAGTATTAGTTGAGATGATATTTAGAATCATTTTGTCAAGTTCTAAAACTAATTGGAAATGTGCAGCTTGGGAAGAGATTTCTATTTTTAGTAGAATTGGTCTTTCTATCCTAGAACATGATTATATTTTTCCATTTAACCAAGTTATATTTCATAATATTTTACTACATTTAAGTCATGCAAATTCTTTCTATTATATTAAGACTCTAAAGTAAGTATCAGGGGGCCAGTATGTATTTTTTAAATTATTTTGCTATATGCTGAAAATTATTTCTGATGATATTAAGTGTTACACGTGAGGAGTCTAGGGTTTGAATAAGTAGTGATAGTACAGTTCTTTCTGGTGTTCTATATGGGTTACATTTTATTATTCATGTCAGTAGTATTACAAACTTTAATAGACAACTGGATTATTACAGATGAAAGGACAAAAAACAGTTTATTCCTTATAGTCATGAAATGCCCTTGGAATTTTAGATTGTGATGGACATATTTATATTTGTTCCATAGATTTTTCCTATTGCTCTGGTTTTGAATGACTAGTTTTAAGTTTCTGTTGTCACATATTGCATTTGTAATTTTAACCTAGAGGTAAAATTCCTCTTTATATTCCACTTCTAGTGTGGAGATTCTCCTAATTTTGCTGAACACAAGTATTTGTCCCAGTTCATTGTTTTAATCACTATGGAAAATTTACTTTTAATCTTTTATTAAAATGTAAAATACATTGCATACAGAAAAGTATCTACAACTTAAGTAAATAATTTAATGAATACTTATAAATGAAAATTCCTGTCATCAGATTGGGAAGTGGAACATTTCCAGCTCCCTAGAAAGTTCCCCATGTGTCCCTTGCTGCTCATGAATCTTGAATAACATGCCCAAATCCATTAGTCTCTACCCCAAGGTAGCCAATGTCCTGACTTCTGTGGAATAATTTTCTCATTTTTCTTTCTTTCTCTTTTTAAAAAAGTTTTACTACCTGTGAATGTATCCCTGAACAACATGGGTAGCTGTATTTGAACTTTACATAAATGAGATCATAACCTTTGTTCTTTTGTATCTTGCTTTTGCTTCAACCGAAGAGACTATTTTTAATCATAGTAAAAACTGTTGGAAGTATAAACCTATTACCTTTTGTAAAAAGATATTAAAATGTAATAACTTCCTTAATATAATGGAACTTTATTTCTAAATTTAATCCTCTAAGCTTTGAATTATGAGCTCCTAGCTGCAAACTTTTACAGTACTTTTCTTTTTTGTGTGAGGAAGACCAGCCCTGAGCTAACATCCGTTGCCAATCCTCCTCTTTTTGCTGAGGAAGACTGGCCCTGGGCTAACATCTGTGCCTATCTTTCTCTACTTTATATGTGGGATGCCTGCCACAGTATGGCTTGATGAGTGGTGCGTAAGTCTGCGCCCAGGATCCAAACCCGCAAACCCTGGGCTGCCGAAGAAGAGTGCTCGAACTTAACCACTACACCACCAGGCTGGCCCCCTTTACAGTACTTTTAATTGATCCTTGTAGTGAACATTTTTGGTATTGTGAGGTTTTTATCATTAATTTAAAATGCTTCTTATTTCAAAATTGTTCATGGGAGAAATGAGGGACAGCTTAGTGTAGTGGAATATTGCCATGTTGTAGAATTAAAACAAATAAAAAATCCTCCATGTCTTCAGACTTCTGGCTGCAAAAGAATCCCCCTAATGTGAAAATCCTGTATCTGGTCATTCCTCTAATTTGTTTAGGTCCAAATAAAAATGTTTTAATTTATTATCATGTATTGTAATTCATTTGCAACATAACTAACCATCTGGGACAAATAATTCTGTCCTTTATTTCCATATCTCTAGGAATAGAGATTTTCAAGCTCCCTTGATAGCTCATTTGAGGAATATAATTCCTGCATATAGTGTAGTTTAGATTGGGCTAGAGGGTTTTGAATAGAGGAAAATGTGTGGTTAGGGGCTAATAGGGTATCTAAATTAGGAGATTCTGAAATAATAAAATAAGAAGTGGAGTTGGGAGTAAAAAGAGTTAAGTCAGTATTAGAAATTTAGATTTGTGAGCATATGTGGTATATCTAAGCTTTCCAAAGTGAATATAAAGGATGAAGAGCAGATGAATCCAGTATTGAACCTTTGATGGTAGACATTAGTAATAGATCAAAGAAAGATTATAAGTAGAAGAAATATATTAGTTTGATCTATATGCCTATTTTTGACCTATAAAATCAGTAATTTCATTTAGTTCAACCTAAGAGAAGTAATGGAAAAAACAGAAAATATGGTTAGTATATTGAAGTGTTTTAATAACATAAGGTTTGTACTCAGAGCTAGGTTTGGACCTCGGTTATGCCACATTCTCATTGAATGACCACTTAGGTGAGATACTTTATTGCTCTGAGCCAATTTCTTATCTGTATAATGACCATAATAATATCACAAGATTGTAAGGATTAAATAATAGAATGCCTAAAAATTACTAATCATAATATCTGACATATAGAAAGTACTTAGTAAATATTGCCTACTGTTATGAAATGGGATTGGCCCGAAAGGGACATAGGGAATCACAAAGATTGGGTCAGAAAAGCAATAATTTGGTTACCTATAACTATTAGAGACATTAGAAAAGCAATTTAAATTCCATTGCTAAAGGCTTTTCTTAGCCAATGTTCTTCATCTGAATCACCAAACAAAGAAAATTATTTGAGTGACTGTTTTCTCAGTTTGTACCAAGGATGCTTCATAGCGAATAACCATTCTAGATGCATAGGAAAGAAGTTAATTCATTACAAACAATGGATGCCATTAGGACTTAATTCTCTTGTGTCCTGTTTGAAAATATTGCAAGAGTTTTAAGGACTAAATGCCAATAAACAAAATATTCATGGTATTGACTACACAAGAAAATTAGATTGAGTGGTCATGTAGTTAAATAAGAGGCATTTCAAATTTAGATGATAGTCGAGTTAAACTTCTAGGAAGGATCATGAAAATACACCAGAAAGGAAGAACTGTTGAGTAGGGAATCAATAGGACAGAGGTTCAAAGACCTCTTAAAATTATTTTAAAAATACAATAAGTCATAACAATATTGATATCCTTTTCTAAACAGAGTACTAAATGAAAACTTGAAATGTGCATTGCTGTCTTTACAAGAGCATTTTCTTTTAATTTGTTGCTGTTTTGGTGCTGCAGAGTAAAGGAGTTTGGAATTAGTCCATCAGACATTCCCTTCTCACAGGGTAGTGGCAGTCGCCCTGATCTCTCTCCTTCTTATGAGTATGACGACTTTTCTCCTTCGATTACCAGGTCTACTTCATTCTATACATAAGATGTTTATTTAGTTTCTTTTGAATTGTGCTATGTATAAGTATTTCATTTATACTTCTTTTGTCCTCAGCCATTTTATTTTTCATTTTCAGTTCATTTGGCAGGTGTGGTTGTACTGCATGATCTTCATTTTTATGTACTTTATTAATTTATTTGCTTTAAAATGTTGATTTAGAATTCAGGCTTCCTATTTCCCCTCATATTTTTAAGGATGATGTCATCTTTGCATATTTACCATTGAAACATAAACTGTCTTGTTTAAAATGAAAAGTCACATTCTATATGCTCTTGCAAATTTCCATATCTGCAAGGATCCTCTCGACTTAGACAGTGTACCCTCTCCCACATATGTAAATTTAAGTAACGGGTAAACATTTTTTAAATGATAGAACTTTACAACCTATAATCTTTAAACATTAGAAATAAGATTATTTCACATGTAGCTATTTTAATTGAGCATTATAACTACCAAAAATCTGCAAAGTGTACGAAATTCTCTGATTTCAGCAATGATCCATTTATTGATCTAAGTGTCATTGTTAGCATTTTTCTGTTCATATAATTTAAGTGCAACAAAACAACGGTCTCTAACTTACTTTGAAATACTAAATCCACGTATTTTGCTAATTCTCATTTATTATGCACAGTAATTATATTTGAAGTAATTGTAAAGTTACCTAAGTAAATTCCTGAAGTTAAACAGCTAAACATCCCTTTAGTGTTTCCACAGATTTTGGGTAAATTTGATCTGGAAAGCTGACATCATCAATCGTAGTATGTTAATTGAATTGCCTTTATATTGAATAGGTTGGTATTTTCTTGTTCCTCTGCATGAGTCTTTGTTAATTTTAGATACCTCTTATGTGTTTATAGGGTGAAAGAACTGACTGTGGATCCCACTGCTGCTGGTGATGTCCGTCCACTAATGCACCATCCACCAAATCAGATTGATGACTTAGAGGCACAGTGGGGTGTGGGGAGTTCCCCTCAGAGAGATGATCTAAAGCTTCTTTGTGAACAAAATGTGAGTGACTTAATATAGTTGTAATTAATCTTTAGTTCATTTCATCATTAGCAGAATTTGATCATTGAAAACTCATCTAAATAAGGGGTCAGCAAACTACAGCTTATGGGCCAGCCGTATGTTTTTACAAATAAAATTTTATTGAGACATGGCCATGCTCGTTCATTTACATGTTGTCTGGCTGCTTTCTTCCCACAACAGAAGTGACGAAGACCATATGGCTCACAAGCCCAAACTATGTCCTATCTGGTCCTTTAAGAAAGTGTGCTCACCCCTAATCTAAACTTCTTTTTTTTGAGATTTTAATACTGATATTAAAATTTGGGGATTTTTAAAGTAATATGGGGAAAAACGAGTTTAAGAATTATACATACAATATATATGTAAAACTTAAAAACAAAATTAACTACGGACACATGCATATGTATTAAAAGGATGCCTGAACTATATCAAAAATCAGACTTGGCAAAATGCTAACATTTGTTAAATCTGGTTGCTTTCTACATGTTTGAAATGTTTAGTGACATTTCATAATTTAACTTTTTGATTCTCCGGTTACTCAAAAAATAATAATAAAATATGTGCCCATTGTATAAGGTCAAAGAGGTATAAAGAAATAACCAAAAAGCATAAATAATACACATTTCTATATAATTACTTTAATCTGTTGAGGGGATTCCTTTCTGTATGTGAGATGTAAAAGTTACTTATATACTTCAATTAACTTCAGTTTTTAAATTCATAATCTATATATTTTTGTATCATTCTTTTCCCACTAAGAATGCTATAGTGGCATTTTCTCATAATGATAAAAGGTAGTAGCATTTATTAGTTGCATACTATATAACATACATTTGCTAAGCATTTTACATATTATCTGATGTAATCTTCACAACTCCATGTGGTAGGTACTATAATTATCCCTCCTTTCTAACTGATTTTCTAAAAGGTTAAGTAACTTGACTGAGATCATACAAGTAGTAAGTGCTGAAGCCAGGCAGGATTGAAACCTGGGTCTTTCTTATTCCAGCCCTATTTTATGTCAACGAAATTTATTGCTAGCTGCAATAAAGTATTCTGTGGAGACAATATAACTTAATGTTTTTATTCCTTCTAGTAGGTATTTAAAAGTCCAAAATATTCTAGAGTAACAATGGACATACTACTTTTTGTTCCAAATTACTCTCTTAATAATACAGGGCTTAATGCAGTGATTCTTAACCAGGATTGACTGGGCCCCCCAGGGAAAAATTTTTGGTTGTCACACACCTGAGGTGATGAGATTAGCATCTAGTGAATAGAGGCCAGGGATGCTGCTAAACATCATGTAACACGCAGGACAGTCTTCCCCTTCCCTCAAAAAATGTCAGTAGTGCCAAAGTTGAGAAGCCTGGTTTAAAGTAAGAGTTCTAAACTTAGAACCATAGAAGCTAAAGAAGAAAAATTAGATTCTGGCCTTAGTCCATCCTCTGTCCCCAAAAGTTTTGAAGGAGACCGTAGTTGCTTTTAGAATTCTTAAAGCAAACCCTGCACTGCACCTAGGTATGGTGCCTACCAAAGATATGGAAAACCAGAACAAGACAGGCACTCCCTGTAACAGATCTTTTCTATTTTATTCTTGCATATACTGGGTCTCTGTGAGACCTTAATTTGGAGAGGTTGGCTTAGGTGACCAGAACTAATCCAGAGGCTTTAAGCATGACATCGTGAGTTCTTGCAGCCTCCTCCATATCAGAGACAGTGTGGATTTCTTACAACCTTGCCATCCCAGGGAACTATCTTGAGATGGTTCAACATTAGCCTTTGGTTAAGTATTGGTGCATGTGTACATATCCTTATTGATATATTAATTCTTAACAAGGTAGGTTAAAATGGGATGGTGTCTAAGACATGCTCTAGAGACAGAACTAATAGGGGTAGACCAACTAGAGGATAATCAAGTACATTAGAATTCCAGGAATAGTTTTATAGATAAAAAAGTATTCTCAGTAGGCTACATGGAAGTGATAGGAACTTGCATAATATCTTGAAGCAAAGGAAGGAAAGAGGACATTCTGGGCTTGGCGAGGAGGTGTGGCAGATAAAATGAGTAAAGGTGGTTGAGTGTGTATTTATCAGAGAGAGAGAGAATATCAGAGAATAATCCCTGCATGTCCTGATGAAAAGCAGATGCTTCTTTCCCCAAAGAGAAGATAAACAGTTCTTTGGCCAACTTGATTATATAAACTTTTAGGGATGGTAGCTTATTGAAGAAAGAGTCAAAAGTCTACCTATAATATTTCAGTTAACCAAAATATGACATATATTTAGAATCATGTATTTTATTGGAAAATGTTGCTTTTTCTACTCACATTTTATAAAACAATTTTAAGTAAAAGTTGTGACTTGTCAATTAAATTTTCTGTAAAAACTGGTAAACAAATTATATAGTGCAATTTGGAAATTAAGATTTAGTGAGAGTTGAGACCTTCATTCAGAACACTAATTTGATAGTCACAGTCATTGAAGACATTCTCTACACATCTCTGTTCTGATGAAATAAATTTAAGACATGTATATGACTTAAATTATTAGTGAAAAGTAAACAATACTGAGGAAATATTTCAGTATATATATAGCCTTATAATAAATGTGTTTTCAAAAAGTTGCTCTATTCCAGAAGAGATTGCTTTTTTAGGATAATTCTGCAATAAAGCCTGGGTTAAGTGAAAACTATCCCTTACTGATATGGTTAGGTTTAGGGTGTCTTATTGAGTGTTATATTAAATATTTTTTGACCCATAAAAAGAAATTGTGGCTTTGTCTTTCATATTATATTTTAGTATAAACTAAATGTCGTAATTTTTAACTATTTCTATTTTAAGGAAGAAGAGGTTTCTCCACAACTGTTTACTTTCCACGAAGCTGTCTCACAAATGGTAGAAATGGAAGAACAAGTTGTAGAAGATCACAGGGCAGTGTTCCAGGTAAAGTAAGACAGGACCTTTCATCAAAATGTTTCTTTAGAGAAATTAATTTAAAACTTTCATAATTCTTTGATTATCACACGAATCCAAAAATACTTGTTTGCGTATATGTATATATGTGTATTTGTAGAGCATGGGACGTGACAAATTTTGAATAGAATGAAGGATGGCTACAAAAAACCTTTCTTTGCACTGTGGTGAAAAGATCCCATTTATTTACCACCACCCTCATACTTGATTTGCTTTTGTCAGTTGTCCATTTTTAGAAAAGGGTTGAGCTTCTGCACCCTACTACCCCTTTCTCCATGTTAGGCCAGTTTGTTGGAGACCAGTAAGAAAAACTCTTCTAAAGGGTATCAGAGCATTTGAGGAAAGAGTCGGTCTTTGCAGAAAGGGAAGACTGTGTCGGGAGAGGGAGATTCCTGTTCTGACTGAGCTATCAGGGGCAGATGAGTGAGGGATGTTACATCCCTGCCTATAGCAGTAACTCCTTAGGTATTCATCCCATTGTGCATTCAACCTATTGAAAGCACTTTTAGTGTATGATCCTTCTTTTCTCTCTGCCTCTCCCCTTTTAACAAGAAAACATCTTGGAGAGTGAAACCTATGAGGAAGTGAAGATAACATTTGGACATCGTTACAAAGACTACAGTTGGCTTGCCCCACCCCCCCAATAGTACTATAAATACCTCTGAGAAAAAAGTGACCAATAACTCAGTCTCCTGTTGATCTGTTTCCTTCTCTGATGTTGAAGAAATCTTTATTTATCTGTGAACAAACATTAACATACCTCAGCTCTAGGCCATTCAAGCAGTAATTTAAGAAAATTATAATTTTCTTGTAATTTAAGAAAATTATTCTGTGCCCTTTTAGAACAAGGTGTCATAGAAAGACCATCATTTCCCACTCTGCCATTTTATGATGAAGTCTAAAAGTTCTTTGTTTACCGGCAGAACTGGGTGTTCTGACTTTCAATCCAGTATTCTTTTACAATTCCATTTATAATTCCATTATACAAGTCCTCCATACTGTGATCTGCCATTATTCAAAATGGGGTTTTGTTTTTACAAATTAAGTGTAGCTGAAGGAAAAGAAAAAATACTGGTGTGTGTATGTTAATCAATAACACATATAGTTTTCTAAAAGATACCTATACCTAAGTTAACCAATTCTGCCTGGTGATACATAGGCTAATTATTATTAGCCAGTAGATTGCATTGATGTTTGGAAAATTGAAATTGTATGTACCCTAAAAAGCTAGAAAGTGTCCATTTTTATGTCCAAATAACTCTTTAAATTCAGAATATGCCCTTGTTAATAATACATGATTCATGACATTGCTAGAAAATGAAACTCATATTCTACATATCTAAAATCAGTTAAGAATGGTTTCCTTGAAGCATTTATGAATAGTAGGTAGCTAGTATTTAGTGGTTCATTTGTTCTAAAATTGGCTATCCACTGGTCTGTTTATGGTCACAATAATTTTGAAGAGCTAGTGTTTAGAATTTAGGGTTACCTCTTGGCCCAACCACTGTGAGGCCCCAAATCGATATGTTAATTACATATGATTTACAAATTCTAGGTTACTCTAGACCTCATCAGTTTGCTCAGTAGTTTTATTATACCCATTCTTCGTTTTAAGGATAGTTTTTTGAGACTTACTCTGATCATTGATATTTATATGTTTGATTCATCTCTTCCCCCAAACCCCACCCAAAGTCGAATAAAGGTAGAAAATTGAAGTCATCTTGCTTGACCTATCATATTTGTGTTTGTGTTTGAATTTAAGGAAATATTTCTTAATTTTACCCTGTAAATAAAGATGTTTTATGGTTATTAATATTTTAGAGAATACCATCTTGAGTATGTTTGATTATATTTAACATACATAAAATTTGTAAATTGGTTTCTGTCTTACAAAGAGGCTTATTGGATTATTGAATTTTTGTCCTTTTAGGAATCTATTCGATGGTTAGAAGATGAAAAGGCTCTCCTAGAAATGACTGAAGAAGTAGACTATGATGTAGATTCATATGCTACACAACTTGAAGCTATTCTTGAGCAAAAAATAGACATTTTAACTGAGCTGCGGGGTAATTCTTTTTTCATTTTAATGGTGTCTCAAATCTGCTTAATATTGTATGTAATTAGTGAGACGATTTCATATTGCAAGAGGACATCTGAAGTGAAAAGTATGGAGACCATTTAACATCTTTCTAGAGGTCTATAGACAAACCAACCATTCAGTTTTTTCTGGGGAAAAAAAAACATGGAGTATCATTTCAAGTGCTCTCTAGTCATCTTTTTTCTTTTAGTCTTTTGAGAAGATAAAGACATCTTATGATTAAAGAGGGAAAATGTATTCTAACAAATTTGTAAATTTTATATACCCATTCATATTTTTAGTTTGGTGGGCCAATACTTTTCAGAATTATTTTCCTTGGATTACATCCGTTGGGGGTCATCCTTCTGTAGCCTCCTATCTGTATCTCCTTTCTGTGCCTCTTGTGTCTTGTTTTTCCTTTTCCTTTGCTTATGAAGGGAAGCATGTGGCTAACCCACATGCCATGCTTTCTTGGCTTTTTAATTAGCTTATCTGTGCAGTTTCAGAGAAGCATTTATTGTATGTGCTAATTTCTTAGGCACTGGCAAATTAGCCGTCTCCATTTATATGCAAGTGGACATCTGTATGTGTGTGTACATGCAATGCCACATGAAACCAGATTGAAATTGCTAGTTTTTAGCACCAAACAAGCTGCTTAATTTTTAAAACTAGGTCCTTTATGAAGCTGGTTATTTGAAATAATTTCCTATAGTCAGCAGTCACTGTTTCCCCAATTCGGAATTGTTTGTGCAGATGTAGAGTTTCTAAAATTTACTTTTGTTTTTCATGTTCTTCATATTCAAGCCTTGATTTAAAGTGTTTTGATCATTTTTCTAATCTGCCATAACTCACAAGCAGCTTTTCTCTATGCATTTTATTCAGAAGACAGCTTGTAATGCATTCTAATTCTTTTTCTCTGTAATGTGTAACATTCAACTTAGATGGCTTCCTTTCTTTTTCTTAGGATTCATGTATATCAAGCATATTCATAACTTTGAGGAAATTACTATCTAGATAATGTATTATTCAGTCCTTTCTTAGAAAAAAAACTTTACCATCCAGAGAGAATTTTGGTAATAAGAAGTTTGAGAGCTATTATATGTATTAGCAGACACCAGATCCAAAAGTCCTTGAATTCCTTTCTTAAATTTCAGAAAAGTCTACTTTTTTAACATCATTGTACTTCTGAAGAGGGGAAAGAAATTGAGATTCCAACTTGATATCTTTCTTTTCTTCTGAAGGCCGTAACCTTTCCAGTATTAACATATTTTGAGTAATTCTTTGTTGAGAGGTGCTGTTCTGTGCATTGTACAATGCTTACCAGCATCCTGGGTCTCTCTTGACTAAATGACAGTAGCACCACCCCAGTTATGACAATCAAAAATGCCTGTGGACATTACTAAATGTCCCCTGTGGGGGCAAAAATCACCTGGTTGAGAACCACTGTTATAGAAAGATTTCTCATCTTCACAGCTAACTTATTTGCCTCTGCCAATTTACGTACCTGTTTCTTATTGTTATGTGATTCTGAATCAGTACATGACAGATGGTAAGACAGAATTGTTAAGACCAAGAAATGTATTATCCTGTAATCCCCCTTCCCCATTCCCTTTCACAATCTCTGATAAGGAAAAAATGACATTTCTTTTTAAAAATTCAAATGTCTTTTAAAGTTTCATAGCTTAAAAAGGTAAAATAGGAATTGGGAGTAGGCATTTCCTAATATTGAGAGAAGAAATGTCTATTTTTACAGCTTAATAAGATTCACAGTGTTCCTTTTGGACATGACTGTACATATTTACACAGATATATAGCCTGTCTACACTCCAAAAGGAATTCAAATAATATTGAACACTGTTAAATGTGCCAAACAGAACAAAAACCTATTGAAGATATAGAAAAAAACAGGTATTTCCAGGAATCTGCAATGAAACTGTTGCTATACTTGAGCATTGTATTTAGTTCTGAGCTTCTAGACAACAAAGAACAAAACGAAAAATCCTGAGTTAATGTCACATGACTTGATAGGACCCGAAGTTGTATACTTAATGCATGTAATACCATACTTATCTCCTTCTTCTTTTCTTTTTCCAAGATAAAGTGAAATCTTTTCGTGCAGCTCTGCAAGAAGAAGAACAGGCCAGCAAGCAAATCAACCCCAAGAGACCCCGTGCCCTGTAAATTGGCATTTGCTGCTAAAGGATCCCCAGAACCCTCACTACTGTAACATACAATGATTCAGCTGTAAGGGCCATTTGAAAGTTTGAAATTTTAAGTGTCTGTGGAAAATGTCTTGTCCCTTCACCTGAATGACATTTCAATTTTGTGAAACTCCTTTGTCTACAAAATGCTTCTAGTCCAGGAGGCACAACCAAGATTTGGGAATAGTGAAGCATTTTGTTTCATTTGCCCAAACAGTGATTTACTTTTGGAGATCCTTGCCAATTTTATTTTCTATATGATGAAGTAAGATTGTGGACTTGATCCAGAGGTGAACAGTAGGGGATGCCACAGCATTTCCTTTTAACTTGGTTCGATTTTTGTAGCAAGACTGAGCAGTTTTAAATCCTTTGCGTGCATGCATACCTCATCAGTGATTGTACATACCTTGACCACTCCTAGAGGCAGCTGTGCTCACCTATTCCTGCTTTGTGCCTTGATTAAGGCTATTGACCCTAAATTTCTGAAGCACAGCCAAGATAAATTACATTCCGTATTTGTCATTGTAAATTACCTGTATTGTGTGTACATTTTTACTGTATTTGAGACATTTTTTGTGTGTGACTAGTTAATTTTGCAGGATGTGCCATATCATTGAATGGAACTAAAGTCTGTGACAGTGGACATAGCTGCTGGACCATCTTCTATGTAAAGAAATCTGGAATTATGATTTTAAAACCATATAATATGTGGTTATAATTTCTTAGCATTTCTTTGTAAAGAACTAAAATATAAACTAGTTGGTGTATAATAAAAAGTAATGAAATTCTGAGAAGAGTTTTATCTTAGGATAATACATATATATGCAGTGTGTGTTCCAGTGTGGTATTAACAAAACTAATAGTGCAATTTGATCCTTACCAATACCATTACTTAAGTTGAAGTGTCCATTAGCACCCCAAAATGTACCTTTTAAATGCACTGTTAAAGGAAATTGGCTTCTGATGCATGAACATTTACATGTACATCAAAAGTAGTCTGTAATAGAACTGTTAGTTTAAGCCAAGTGTAGACAGTACATAACTCCCTTGAAAAAGAATTAAGCTAAAACAGAGTTGACTTTGCCTTAAAAGGCAGATCTAACCCTGGCTCCATCCATTACCTAATGTGTGATATTTCACCATTATTTGGTGGGAATCACCAAATTCTCACCAATAAACTGGTCTAGGGTATGCTACTTTTTAAATGGTGGCACTTATTTTTACAGATTGCTACTACAAGGAAGAAAACTGGCCACTTTTCATGTAAATATTTTGTTAAAAGATTTATATCGCTCTCTAGGAGTTTTCCCTCAGTTCTCAGGATCGAGTCCAGGAGTAGATTAAAAACAACAAAAAGTCTCCCAAGGATATCTTGTTTTGATTGACTCGGGGGAACTACTAGCTCATTCATATGGGCCAAGGGAAGCTATGAATAGAGAGTCACATGAGCCAGATTCCTACTTCACTGTTGACAGAACTCAGAGGGTAGTGGTGGGAAATCCTAACACCATGGTGAAATGCTCCTCTGTAAACTTGAAATCTAGAACAAATGTAGATTTTCACAATGTGCTTATTAATAAATGAAATCTATGGAATGAGTTTTAGAGATAGTTTACTTCAATATAATCACCTTTGTTTTGGAAGGGACTCAGGTTTTCTTGCAGCTGTAAGATATGTTCTATTCATGTTTTTTCAAAGAGAAGAGGAAGAATGGAGAACTGTTACTATTGACCTTGCAGAAGCTGTTTAAAAAGGTAGTATTTGAGGCTAACCAACCTTCAAAGCGCAAATAACGGCTTGTGAACTTGCTCATTTTAAAGCACAACAGATTAGTATTAACTTATTATTTCAGTTAGATGGGTACTATCTCTGGAAAGTCTCCTTATATCCAAATATGTTGCTTTATATTGTAATGGGTTCATTCTGATCAGTAATCAAGGTATATAAAAAACTGGTACCAGAAAAGATCTTGGTAGTATAATCCAGTCCTTCAGTTTTACAGATAGGGAAAACTGAAGGCCAGAAAAGGGACTAAAACTCAGCAGTTCATAGGGGGAAAGGGAAATAGAGGGAATGCTAAATTAAATCTTAAAATGTTGCTGTAAGGATAGAGACGGTACAAGTGAACTTGCAAAAGTAGTTTTGTGATACTTAAAAAAAACCTACTCTTTAAGTATATTTAATATTTATGTAACAAAAGTGGCTTGATGCAGCTATTACTTAAAGAATAATTTTTTGGATCTGGATTAAACATTCTTTACTTTCTCAGACTTGAAAGCTGATATCCCTATTAATAAGTAACTAAGAAAATATACATTATTTTAATTATATAGGAATGTTTTAATACATCACCTTGAAGCCAGATTTCAAAAACATCTGTTTTAGGCAAACAATTTATCTTCCCGTCTAGGTTTATTCAGTATACCTTTGTTAAAATAATTTGGAAACACTCCTTCTATTAAGTTAGGTATAAAGAAACCCAAGTATCAATGAAGATATTTTTTTATTAATTTCCTTATATAAATAATATAATCAGCTACTATAATTTATTAAAGGACATTAACATTTATATTGATAATGATTCAAATACAGTAGATAAGACTTATGACATCTGTTGAAATTTTCAATGTGACATTTTAAAAATAGCTTAAAACTAAGCATCAGGTATATGAAAAAGTACTGGAAATTTTAAATATCCAGAAGTCAGATGAATACTGGGAGCCTGTAGTTGTAGGGAAATGGCTGGTTGGGTTTCTTTGTTTTGAAGTTGAAGGGCAGAGATTTTAATTTTAAGGCCAGTTTTGATTTACAAAAACTCTCTGAGATTTTGTTAAACCTATGTCTATCTCTACAAGAAAAAACAATCTTATAGTTCATTTCATTCTAGTTGAGCATCCTCATTTCACAGGTAAGGAATCCTCCCCGGAAGTGATATGCCTGGCACCACATGGTGGCAGTAGCAGACTCAGGCTTACCCAGAGCCCCTGATGTAATGATAGAAGTTGTAAAGGATAAAAAGAGAAAGAATGAGAGATGCAAAATAAAAACATTGTAAGAAACAATTGTTTTACTGTATACATGAATAACAAGAAATGGTATGGGGAATATGTGACTAGTATATTTAGCTTTTTTACTACTTGAGGGACAAAGGCCTAAAGAGGGCCTCACAGTAACATATAATAGAAAATAGAAGAGTAACATCTTTATACAATAAACTGTTAGAAATGATAAGTGTAAAGTTGTGCGTGTCTGCGGCTCTTTAACTTGAAGATTATCGTGTACAGACTGGACCCTGCCCTATGTTTGATTTTAAAAACAAATCAAAACCAAAAAAAAACTTGGGTACTTAGAATTGACTTACTGCCTTGAAAATTCAGAGTAATAACTGGTGACAACAGTAGCATAAATCAGAAATAGTCAAGCACATAGTGTCCCAGTAGAGCAAAAGCATAGTTCATCTTCTCAAATTATTAAAAATATACAGTCCCAGTTTCTTTTCTTGAGTTTGAAACATTCTGCTTTCCAGATACCTAAGAAAAATGGATACCTTCTGCATTGAATCCATGTAGCAATCTGAAAAAAGAAACCAAAATGAGATAGTATTGAAAAGCTGATTTGGAACACATAGCAGTGCACAGTTCCTGTACCATGAATTCTAAAACATGAGCACACCAGCAGGCCTGTGAAGCACTCCCTCTCCTAACACTAGCCGTTAAAGAAAGTTTATTCTTCCACTAAATTTATAAGATAATATTGGTTAAAACCATATCATTTTGGTGCCTCTTTTGTCTATATGTCTTAAGTTATGATGAATTTGACTAAAAATATCTTAGACCTCCACTATCCCAGTCCTAACAGCTCATAGGCACTTGTTTCATTTCAACATGGTAAGTGAACAAGAAGCTATTTGGAATTAAGAGACAGAAGAGAGATGAATGGCTAATCTTAAATGTCCCTTCTTCCTCTCTAAGCTCACTGTTATTGAAGTTCAAATTAAATACTTAAACACTGCTTTTCTCTGGATACCTATGTACTTATGAGATCCTAGTTAGCAAACTGCATATACTTAATAACCTTGAAGAAATTTGGTTGAGAATGAAGGAAAATAAGATTAAATATTTCTATTTAGACCTGAGATTATTTTCAGGATGGCCCACAGGAACAGGTCAAGATGGGTTAAAAGGTCTGAAAAAGGACGATAGGTACTTAAGAATAATAGTCAACTCCTAAGATTAATATCTAATATTCAGTAGTACTGCTAGCCTGCCAATATAAAATATAAACCCCACTTGTCCTAGTTGTATAGAACTGTGTTTCCAGCTTAGAAAACTCAAACCAATGACTTTTGTAACAATCTCATTTTTTATCCAGCCCCTAGAACATGGAAGCTTTAAAAATGAATTGGCTAAATAGGCAAAAACTGTGCAGTAAGTGATGGTTTATTAGGAAATCAAAGTGTTAGTGATTAAAAACAGTGAGTACAGGCTAATAATTACTTGGGTAACTGAAGCCTTACTCTGCTTTCATAAGACGTACTTGCTTAATTCAAGGAAAACAAATTTTGGTCTACATTGCCCAGATAATTATGACACCTTTCTTTTACTTTAGGTGTGTAGAACTTGTCTCAGTCTACAAAACAAGTAACTCCATTACTAAACCAGTTAGAAATGATAACCAGATATGATTGTAACTGACATTATTTAATGCTTAATATCTATTTAAGAATAGCTATTCCCAATAAAGAAAATAATAATAAGGTCCAACGACATGTATTATGATTCTTCTACTTTACAGGCTACTTTGAAGAGACAAACTATGAAGACTGACTATGAATGGGAGTTGGGGGAGGGGGCTGGACGGGAGGAGCACACATACCACATGGACACAGAGGCTTTCTCCAGGCTCGAACTGTTCTTTACAAAGTGTTCACTCTGCTGCAGCTAACTAGCCTCCATCTTCTACACCAAATACTATTCCATGCCATGGAAGTGCTATGCAATAACTCCCAGGTAGCACCTTATACCGCTTAAAAGCCTTTAAATCTAATCTGAAGGTGTCACAGTAATGTCAACACTTAGAAAAATGTAATTACCTGATGAAGTCATCTATGTCCATGGAACGGGCCCGCTTGTCACTGAAACCTGTGCTGGTTAGGATTTGCTGTATTTTATCTGCTATGCTGAAATCTTCTGGTATTATCTATCAATATAAGATTCAGAATAAATGAACAAAGTATCTTCAATGAAGTCACCTTGACTTTTTTTTTCAGTTCAGTAAGTCATAAAGTAGTCACCTTTATCTGTTCATGACAGTTTGGAAAGCCTACTTGTGCAGATAAGACTTGAGAATATTAAATATTTCATACTTCACATCTTTAATCCAAAGATTTTTCTTAGTCCAGTTTAATATTTTCCTGCTTAGGAGGATTTTTAATGACTTGCCCATAAAAGAAAATGGAGGTAGGAATGTGGTACATTAAACCATAGACCTGAGTCAAAAAATACAAAGGAAATTTGTTTTTATCTGTTCTGTTTAATTTGAAAGAACTAATAAGTCATCAGACATCCCAGTCATATATGAATATGCATATGTGTGCTCATACACACTCAAAATCCGTTTTTACAACTGTTGCCCGAATAATGACAATAAAGAGGTATGAGGCTCCCAACCAGAAACCTGCTATGCAGTCTACACTTTATTCTAATTCTTTCAATTTCTAGGTATTAAAAAAGAGTCACTGAGAAAATGGTAACTAAATTTGTAATTGCTATGTAAGCAACAAACAAGAAGGGACGGTCACAATTCAGAGGATGTCAAATGGTACACAATTATTTTAAGCTGAGCAAGCTACACATGCCTAAAGTTTGAGAAAATTATGACTCAGCTGAATCCCTTTTTATAGCTAAAGACAACTAAAGAGGATTGAGTGGAGTAATCAAGGTTGCTCAGATCTGTTCCACAGACTACAGCACTGACCTGTCAGAGTTCAAGTTGTACTAGTTATATATTACATACTGGCATCTAAGAATCCTATAGAAGGTAGAAAATCAAGAATATTGTAAGGATAGTTGAAAAAGAGTAAAAAATAGACGGACATTATATAACAACAAATCACTGAAACCACAGGAACATTTTCTGCTTACAGTATTATGGACTGAACAGTGAATTCTGTAATTTTTTTCCAATAGTTGTTGCACTGCACTTGACCTAGAGCAAAAAGAAGTGATAGCCACTATTATTATCCCAAAATCAGAGGTTACAAATAATTTCAGTTTATTATAAGATTAAATCTATATTCCATATGGTGATTTAAAGAGCTAAGAAAGATGTTGAATATTTAAACTTACGAAACAATCACAAACTAGTTATATTTAAAAAGTAAAGTCCTAATACACATCTCAAATTCTTAAAAAAGTTTTAGACTCCACCAAACATCACCTCAAAACAGAAAAATATCTAAAATTATGGCTTTCCCGTCTCTTTTGCCTTGGGGTCCCAAATTGCTGTTACCTTTTTCCAAGTTAATGGCACAAATCTTTCACACGAGTGAAACGAATCTATCATCACCCCATTTTTCCAAGGAAAACTAAGCAGATGTCTGGTGAGTTTTTTATTTTTTTCCCTATTTTGCAAAAAAGCCTGATCTAGTTACCAACTCCAGGAACGTTCTTCATTAAATTCTCCTGCCTCCCAAAGTACAGTTACTTAAAAGGTAAAGAGTGGACGGGCCTGGTGGCATAGTGGTTGAGTTTGTGCGTTCCACTTTGGCAGCCTGGGGTTCACTGGTTTGGATCCTGGGCGTGGACCTACACACCCCTCATCAAGCCATGCTGAGGCGGCGTCCCATATAGAAAAGCTACAACTCTTCAACTGTGATCAACAACTAGGTACTGGGGCTTTGGGGAGAAAACAGGAAGACTGGCAACAGATGTTAGCTCAGGGCCAATCTTCCTCACACACACACACACAAAAAGGTAAAGTGTGTCTAGATGTGGATAATCTCAGGGTATCTGTTCAGGAAAAGGACCAAATTTCAGCACTTAGTACAGTATACGGAGCACTGGTTCTTCATACATTATAAATTAGTAAAATACTTACTTAAATGCAGCAGACAGTGTCTTATTTTTCCTAACAAAGGTGATCCTTACTAGGCCATCCCATTCCTGAAATAGAAGATGGATATTTTGTTACAAAATATCAAAAACCTATGCCTGCCAAGTATTCTTTCATCTTTTAATACATAAAACGGAGGGGCCGGCCTGGTGGGAATAGTGGTTAAGTTTGGCGTGCTCCACTTCGGCGGCCCAGGGTTCACAGGTTTGGATCCCGGGCACGCACCTACACTGCTCATCAACCCATGCTGTGGTGGCAACCCACATACAAAAAAATAGAGGAAAATCAGCATAGATGTTAGCTCAGGGTCAGTCTTCCTCAAGCAAAAAGAGGAGGATTGGCAGCAGATGTTAGCTCAGGGCCAATCTGCCCCACCAAAAAAAAACCTGAAAAGAACCTTCTGGAGTGATGAAAACGTTCTATATCTTGATCTGGCTGACACACTGATGCAAAAGTAATATGTACACTTGATTTTTGCACTTTTGTGCACCTCATTGAATATTTTATCCTCAATTTTAAAAATCAGAACAAATATTGTTCTACATCTGAACAAAGAACAACATGGCATTTATTTAAATCTTAAGTATCATTTTCAAATGATTTAGGATATGGGCTGTGCAACACACCTAAACCCCCCTGAAGGAGTGATTGACAAACCACTCCATTTACCACCAGTTACCACTCCACAAGCAATCATGTTTCTATTCAAAGCAATTGCAGTAAGGTTATATCAAGTCATCTGGATTTCTTCTCTTTTTAAATTGCAAAAACAAGAATTTTGATTAAGGGCCAGCCTGGTGGCACAGCGGCTTAGGTTGCTCTTTGGCAGCCCGGGGTTCATGGGTTCGGATCCCGGGCGCTGGCCGACGCACTGCTTGTCAGCCATGCTATGGCGGCGTCCCATATAAAGTAGAGGAAGATGGGCATGGATGTTAGCCCAGGGCCGGTCTTCCTCAGCAAAGAAAGAGGAGGATCGGCAACGGATGTTAGCTTAGGGCTGGCCTTCCTCACGAAAATAAAGAGAATTTTGATTAAAACCTGTTACCCATAATATTATTCTAACAACTATTTTCATTTTATCTTGTTTTCCAAGTCTTATTCAAATAGATACATGTTTTCTGCAGAATGCAATGGCATCTAATCTTTTACCTTTTGCAAACACTTTCCATGCTTTCTTGCAGTCTTCACAACTATCACGTCAAATTATTCCATCTACTCCATCACAGAGATGTATCATAATTAGCATTTTTCTTTTGTGCATTTAGGTTGACTCAGTATTTTTCTACTGCTATAGACACACATCTTCCAGCTTGGACTTTTTTTCCCCTTTACTGAAAGACCTAGTTTCTTAACCTCACCTGAAAATTGATAGGTGGTGGCGGATTCTTAGGTTCTATCCTTACGACACTGGATTCCACCTTGGGTGGTGGCCTGAAGTTATTCTTTCCAACCTGTTAATCAGAAAATGTTTAAGTAGTCCCCTCAAAAACTTTAAATTAGTAATCAAATATGCTCTCCTCACAGAGGGCACAGCTGGATGCTTAAGGACGAATTAAGCCACATTATTTCAGTAATAGTCACTTACTTTCATTAGATGGTCCACACGTGCTAACAGCTGTGTATTAATTGAGAGTCTGCAGTATAACTTATCTCCAGGTTTTGCAACCAGTCGGAGAGCAAATTCTCTTTGAAACATAAGTATAGCACATCTGAAAAGACAACAGAAAGGAATAGGAAAATGGTCACTTTCTACTATAAATGTATTTTTAACTTCAATGAATTTTCTTGGGCGGGAAATAGAGCAAAGCAGTATCTGTGGTTCATGACAATTAGTCCAGCTGGTTAGAAGGCAGAACACTTTCAGCCACAAAATGACCCAGTTGGCTTTTTCATTTTATAATGGCTGCACCGCTAACCCCTTGCAATTGTAAGCCGTCGATGATCAGATGAGGAAGTATTTCACACCAGCACTAGTCCATCACCCCTTCTGGGAAAACAAAACCCAAACAAATAAAATTGGCTCAGTAGCCGAATTGTATTCATGGGGCAGCAAACACCCTTATGGAAGAGCTGAGGCAGGAGAGGCAGGTTGTGACATCCGTGTCTTCCTGATTTAACAGGTTAAGGAACATGGACTTTTTATTCAGCAAGCAATGCGGAGGCTCTAGGGAGGCTCTTGAACAGGAGAAGAGATCCTTCAAAGCTGGTCTTCGACTTTCAAACTTTTTTGACAATACGTCACACTAAGAAATACATTTGACATTGCAACCCAGGCTGCAAATATGTTTGTATATATGTTTGTGTAACTCAAACAAAAGTGTCGTGAAACTGTAATCATCTGGATCACATGCAGTGAATGCCCTCTGATATATTCTATTCTATGTCATTAAAAAAAATCATGGCCTAAACTGTCAGTCTTTCTAAGATTTGGCAGTAACTTTGGTCTTTTGTCACGAACCTGAAAAAAGGTCGGTGTAGCAACAGCTTGAAGACAAAAGGAGAAGAGATCTGTAAGAGAATTAATTAGTTATTTCTGGGAAACACACACCAGAGAAACATTTAATAAAATGTTCCCAACAATTTGAAAGCATACCTGATAAGGCAAATTTGCCACACAAGCATCAAAAAATGGCAAATCTGTTTTCAACACATCACCCACCATTACTTGAAGTTTGCTAGCCAGAGGCCTGATAATAAGAAAAAAGCAATTAAAAAAGAATATTGTTTCATGAGATTGAAATGCACTTTAATCCTATTAGGTATACTCACGTGCCCTGAACTCTTTTGTGAAGTTCAGCTACTAGCCTTGGGTCGAGTTCACAGGCAATTACCTAAATTGAAGAAAAAAAAGTTTTTTGGAGTTAATTATGGAGTATAAATCTTTTCTTGTTATCTCAATAGTAACTCTTACCTGATTTACAAGAATTAAACTTCTTTTCCCAATTCTACCATCAGTATCCCTTCAACTGTACTCTACCATTTCAAACAATAACAAATACCACCCAGAAAAGTAGACAACCAGACTATGGGAGTTTTACCCAAATAACTGACAAAATGATCATGCTTATCTGGCTCCATGCTTTGTAACTGAACAGAGGACGAAAAAAACACACAAAATGTCTGTGCAGTAAATGTTCTTATACAGAAGCATACAAAGCAACCTCCTAGAATGAGTATGTCACTTATCTCATCTACTAAGATCCAGAGTATGTAGCATAGATAACTTCTCAAGGAAATGAAAAGGGACACCAGATAAGGCTGAAATTGTCATTTAATTCAATATCAGCTGAGGTTTTACTGACTTCCAGGAGGAGCATGTCTACAGAGTAGATATATGTGCTGCTTAGTCTGTTTGGCTCCCGGATCCATTCTCCAGCTTTCTCTATGCCCTGTAGGGTGATAGCGTCCAGCTCCCCTGCCTTGTTACTTGTTACTTGTCCACGTCCCAGTTGGGATTAGCCAATGAAAGGTACCAGCATTATAGGGCGCAGGGGAGAGGCGGAGTATTTCCTAATGCCTGCCCCATGCCGTGCAGGAGTTCTGGGAGTGGCTGTGTTCCACCATGAGTGGCCCCTGTTCAGGGGCTCCCCCTCTTACTGGGCTCCTGTAACACAGTTCCCTCCTCTTGCCCCTTGAGGCCTTTGGATGATAAGTGTTTCCTGCTGTTGCTAGTTCCTGGGTGTTTCACTAATGCTCACTGTTTGCCTTAACCCCATTCCCACATTTTGTAAATAGTTTCTCCATTAAACTCTCTTCAGATAAGGTCTGTAAAATGCACTGCCTACTTTCACCAGAGGACACCACAATAGTTCCATTCAATTGGAAACTAGGTCAGCCAAGAGACAAAGAAGGTCCCAGCAGTGGCCAGGCAGCACCTCAGTGTCAGAGGCAGGGGCTTCTGCTCTTCAGATCTCCTCCTCCAAAGCTCTAGGTTCCAGTAACTCCCACCTCCTCACTCTGTTCCCCTGAGCCTAGAGGTGGTAGTTGCTCTTTGCAATTATTATTTTTGGGTTACCTCAGTGTTCCCAGTTTATTCTTTTAGTCCCCAAACAACCATGTAACCAATTCCCTATATTAAATTCCCTGTATCGAAATATTTAACGTGGTTTCTGTTCCCCTGACTGATATATCCCATATTTTCTTTTTTTAATCCATTTTTTAAAATTGAGATATAATTGACATATAACATTATATTAGTTTCAAGTGTACAACATAATGATTTGATATATGTATATATCGCAACATAAGTCTAGTTAACATCCATCACTTCACACAGTTACAAATTTGTTTTTTTGTGATGAGAACTTTTAAGATCTACTCTCTTAGCAATTTTCAAATATACAGTGTTGTTAACTATAGTCACCATGCTGCACACTACAGCCCCAAGAATTATTTTATAAATGGAAGGTTGTATCTTTTGATCACCTTCACCCATTTTGCCCATATTTTCTAAAATAAAGTTTCTAGCAGAGGATTAAGAGTTACTGTTAAAATAATAGCAATTAATTAAAACAGATATAAACTGGTAAACCAGCTGAGCTTGCTCATGTCGTCATTTCTGATACCAAAACACTAAATCCCCTTTTTACCTTTTTTGCCTTTTCTAGCAACTTTACAGTCATATTGCCAGTTCCAGGTCCAACTTCTAGCACCACATCAGTCGGTCGTAAGGCAGCCTACACGCAAGCACAACCACTTTAGCTTCACTGGCACATCTGAACACAGCATTTAATTTACACCTGAATAGCTCTGCTCAAAAGCGCTTGGCCAAGAGATCTTATTCTGACTCCATTTTTAGAAGATTCCTTCATGATCTACGTGCTTAACAAAATTATCTCATTAACATTAGGTGCACATGGAAATCTAACACTTCTCCTAACTTGGGGCAACAGTTAGGAGTCAGAAAACTTTAGGAGTCAGAAAAGCAGGAAGAGCAGTTCTGGGATTGGCATTCTGCTTTCTACCTTGGAAACGATTCCAACAGCATCTTGTTACCAACTCTTATTATCAACAAGTTCAAACTGGAAAGGACTGTATATGATGATCTTGCCTGAGAATCATAGCGTGTTGTACCAGGATTTCTCAATTCTCATCCCATGTACGGTTTCAGGAACACAGGAGTACTCAGAAACTATACACAAAACTGGGTGTTTGTGTGCACACAGCTGCAGTGTTCTGGGTCCACAGCTTTCATCAGACTCTCAAAGGAATCCATAAGCCAAAAAGGTTAAAAAGCTAGGCCAACCCTCATTTTGCAAATGACACGAAGTCAAGATGAGATCTTTTATGTAATGCTCTTTCTACAGCTCCAGGATGCTTCCTTTGTAACCATGAAAGTAATCTGCACCCCCTATATTTCATGTTCTAACACCCAATCATTCATAACAATAAGAGAACACCAATAACCAGTACAGGAGGAAAACTCCAAGAATTGATACAGGCACTGGATTGTACCATAGAAGTTTCTCTGGGGAACAAACTTCCAAAGGTGTCGTTTGGACATATTTTTAGGCTCTGGAGTAAATAAAAACTAACAATGTTAGACTGTGCCTAGAAAATGTGTTTGGGAATAGAAAATTAAGAATCCAGAATTGAGTAAGTACAAACGTCCAGCTATGAAGTAAATAATCTATAGAAAGAGAATTGGGAGCCAGGAGAAACCCAGACCCACAGAATGAAGGAAATCATGCCGAATACAGCTTATGAATCCTGGACAATTCTTCAATTCATTCAACAAGCATTTATAGAGCATCTGTTTTGTGTCAGGGATCCTCTCTGCGCTTAAGTATTCCTAAGAATAAAATCCATAACCCAGTAACTCTCTCTCTTTCCTCTTCCACACCCACCTTATCGATAATGCTGTTAACAATGAGAGGATTTTTCAAAATGTGCTGCCCAATCCCCGTGTTGAACATGAGTCCTGGAAGAAAACACGAAACAGTCTTCATTTCCCAAGTAAAATCAGATATTAGACCGTCGCAGAGAAGAAAGTAGCACGGTTGCGGGAAGATTTCTGCGCCAACGAGAGGCACCAAACGTCACGGTGGGCGCCGGGGCTGACAGTGTTGAAGTCCCCCCCCTCCCGCCGGAAAGGAAGCCAGAGGAGGCGCGCAGGGCCTGAGGCCGGAGCCCCGGGACTTGCGCGCTCAGCGAGCGCGGCCCCCGACCGGCCTCCCTGTCCCGGCCCAGATCTCGGGCCGCGCCCCCCGGCTTGGTCCTGCCGAAGGACCCGACCCGCCCCGGCGCCCTCCCAGCCGTCCCCACCTCCGGCGCTTTTCAGCTCCCGGCGCTGTTCTTGCCGCTGGCGGCGGCGGCCGCTCGCCCCTGACTTGATCTTTGGCATCTTCGCAAGCAGCGGGCCCAGAGGCCCGGGAAACCAGGGAGAACCAAAGCCGGCCACCGCCCCGAGACACCGCACACGTGGGGCTCGCCGCTCCACTCCGCCGGCACCACTCCGGGCCACGTGAAGGAGGGGCGAGGACCTGCCCCCCTGTTCGCTCTGGGCTTCGCCCCCAGAAAGAGGGCCGACCTTGGAACCCAGTGGCCGCCGGGAATTGTAGTCATGAGCTGGAGGAAAGCCTGACCTCGGGAGCCTACAGATCCCAGAAGACACAGCGTTACCGAGTCTGGCAATTTGGATTGGCTAGTTTGGCATTGGGGGCGGGGCCTGTCGCCCCTATCCGCCGGAGCTGGTTAAGCAGGTTTCGGTGTGGTATTCTCGAGGTTTAAGTTATCAAATGCCAAGAGGCCTGTGGATGCTTTATCAGGCCAGGTTCTGGGATCACTGAAATCCAAAGGTTTCTTTCTGTCACGTGCCTCACTCCTGTTTCCCAGCAGATTCTGGGGTGGGAAACCCAGGGTCTTGGGATGAGGAGCTTGCTCCTTTGGGGGAGTGAGTTCTCCGCGCTTGCGTTGAGGAAAGGAACTCTGAGAATGTATTATATTAAGTGGCTAGTTCCACTAGGGCTACTAGTTGCTTCGCTTCCTTCCGTGCCACGTCATTCATTCCCTAAACATTGAGCTCCAGCTGTGTATTAAACACTGCTGGGTGCTGGAGATTCAAAGTTAAATAGGTTTAAAGTTTATTCCATTGAGAGAGACAAAAAGTCTGAAGCTCTGTAGATGTGGTGATTGGTAGGCATTGGGTATTGTGATAGAACGATGTATGCGACTGTAAGCTCCATGAGTACAAGGTCTGTGTGTGCTTTGCCTGCCAGTGTAATGGCTTTCAGTTTTTAATGTTTCTGTATGTACCCTGTTTCCTGATGAAGTAGTTTCCTCTGTCATTACCAAAGCCGACTCCTCCCTGCACAACTAACTGTGTGCATTGCCAAGCTTTGGTCTGTCTTTGCTGTAATTCTAACTGAGGGAAAAATTCATATGCCCTAGTAGCATCCTCAACTACCAATTTCATTCCATTAATCATTGATTTATTCCAATTGGAGAATCTACAATGTGCCAGGCGCTGTGTCAAATGTTAGGAATAAAAAGATGAACATGAAATGATCCCTGCTTTTAAAGAATTTTCTGTCAAGAGAGGGAGATATGCAAATAATTACAATAATAGCACCATTTGCTGATCAATTATATGCCTTGTACTTTAATACATTATCTCATTTAACTCTTTCAAACAGGTCTCTGAAATAGGTCTTATCATTATATCCATTTTATGGATGAGGAAACTGAAGGACAACAATGTTTAATATCTTGCTCAAGATCACACAGTAAACATGACAGCCTTGTCTTGAACCTAGGTCTATGTTCCAAAGACTGTGTACTTTAAAAGAGGGGTGATCATAGCAGTGTGGCTAATATTTGAGGAAATCAGGGAACATTTTCAAAATATAATATGTGAGCTGAGTCTTTAAAGGACAAACAAAAATTAGCCAGGGGAAGGTTGAGAATTCGAAAGGAGCAGCACTCACAAAGCCAAGGTATAAAAATGTTTAAGGAAGAAAAAGAAACTTGGGATAGCTGAGGAGTAAATAGAAACTTATTGTGAAGGACCTAAAAGGTTGTGCTAAGGAGCAGTGGTGGTCACTGAGGAATCAAAAGAACCATTTTGCCCTTTCTGCTCCTCTCCATGCTGTGATAACTGCTGGAGATCACACAGCAGTGCAGGCAGGACTCAGCTCCACGGTTAGCTGGGTTCTGAACACTGCCCAGCCAGCTCTTCTTGAATTCCCTCTAATCTTCCCATCTCATCCTCCATAAAGGATCTTCAAACCTTAATTCTTCTCAGTTATCCTACCCCACCACCTCCCTAGCTCCTACTCAGCAGAAGACCTTGCCTTTTACTTCACGGAAGAAATGCAAGATCACCTCAAGGACACTCTCATCTCCTGGGTCACTGTTCTATCCACTGGGGGTATAGTGGTCAGCAAAACAAAGTGGAGCTTACGTTCTAGTGGGGAAAAACAGACATTATGTCAGGTGGTGATAAGTGTGAAGAAAAAAGTAAAGCAGAGGAGAAAGAGATCAACAGAGTGGGTGGGAGAGGCTATTTTATGTAGCATGGTAGACAATAAGTATGGAAACCAAATAATTTGCTTTTCTTCTTTTTTTACTGAGGAAGATTTGCCCTGAGCTAACATATGTGCCAGTCTTTCCCTATTTTGTATGTGGGTCACCGCCAGAGCATGGCTGACGAGTGGTGTAGGTCCACGCCCAGGATCCAAACCCATGAACCTGGGCCGCAAAAGCAGAGTGCACTGAACTTAACCACTACACCATGGGGCCAGCACCCCCAAATAATTTTCTTTAGGACTAAAATAGCAAGACCTTCCTGGGTCACATGTTTTAAGCTAACCAAAACTAAATGACTGAGGTGAGTGTGCACGTTTAGCTTACCTAGAGACTAAACTGATGTTTGTCTAGGTATGAGCATTGAGCCACCTGCATCAGAAACTCTAGGGCAAATGTTATGGATTGATTTGTGTCCCCTCGAAAATTCATCTGTTGAAGCCCTAAACTCTAGTACCTCCGAATGTGACTGTATTTGGAGATAGGACCTTTAAAGAAATGACTAAATTAAAATGAGGTCTTTAGGGTATGACCTAATCCAATCTGACTAGTGCCCTTATGAAAGGAGGAAATCTGGACACACAAAGAGAAACCAGGGGTGTGTGTGCAAGAGGAAAGACCATGTGAGGACACAGGGAGAAGGCAACCATCTGCGAGCTAAGAAGAGAGGCCTCGGGAGAAACCAACCCTGCTGACATCTTCATCTTGGACTTCTAACCTCCAGAACTGTGAGAAAATAAATTTCTGTCATTTAAGCCACCAAGTCTGGGATATTGTTTCAGGGCAGCCCTAGCAAGCTAATATAGCACATATAATGAAAATTCACATTCCCAAGCCCCACCCTAAACATTCTGGATCAGAATAGGATTTGGCCCTGGCACATACATTTTTATCAGACTCTCTAGGAGATTCTGATGCACACTGAAGGTGGGGCACTACTTTCTGCACTAAAATAGCATCATTGGTTGAGGAATTTCTCCAGAAATGAAAAAAGATGGGGAGGGCTACCATCATCAGTACAGGTAAATTGTTCTAATAATTGCAATCACTTGTTATCCTGGTCAAATTTCATCAATTATTTTTCTGTTAGTACCAAGGCAGCATTCAGAAGTGAGATACTACTGGGTGCACCACGGATCCATGAGTCCTAGGGAATTGTGTGATGCTGGGATATGAGCTGCATTAAAGAAATGAGCATTGGAAATTTATGCTGGAATGTATTTGAGTTGTCTCTGCAGCTATGAAAGGCTTTGTAATTATAAAAAATAATTTTGTGGTTCTCTGGTCCATGTTTACACTCTTTGTTAATTAAAAATACTTATTTTTCTATCTGGGAATCAATTTAACCAAGGAGGTCAAAGACCTATACAATGAAAACTATAAGACACTATTGAAAGAAATCGAGGAGGACATAAAGAAATGGAAAAATATTCCATGCACATGGATTGGAAGAATAAATATAGTTAAAAATGTCCATTCTACCTAAAGCAATCTACAGATTCAATGCAATCCCAATCAGAATCCCAATGTCATTCTTCACGGTAATAGAACAAAAACTACTGAAATTCGTATGGGGCAACAAAAGAGCCTGAATAGCTAAAGCAATTCTGAAAAAAAAGAACAAAGCTGGAGGCATCACAATCCCTGATTTCAAAATATACTATAAAACTACAGTAATCAAAACAGCATGGTACTGGTACAAGAATAGACACACAGATCAATGGAACAGAATTGAAAGCCCAGAAATAAAACCACACACCTATGGACAGCTAATCTTTGACAAAGGAGCAAAGAACATACAATGGAGAGAGGGAAGTCTCTTCAATAAATGGTGCTGGGAAAATTGGACAGCAACATGCAAAAGAATGAAAGTAGACCATCTCCTATCGCCATATACAAAAATCAATTCAAAATGGATCAAAGACCTGAAAGTGAGACCTGAAACTATAAAACTCCTGGAAGAAAATATAGGCAGTACACTAATTGAGATTGGACATAAAGGGATCCTTTCAGATTCCACGTCTACCCAGACAAGGGAAACAAAAGAAAAAATAAACAAGTGGGACCTCATCAAACTAAAGAGCTTCTACAAGGCAAATGAAACCAAGATCAAAATGAATAAACAACCCACCAGCTGGGAGAAAATATTTGCAAATCGTTTGTCCGACAAGGGATTAATCTCAGTAATATACAAAGATCTCATACAACTGAGCAACAAAAAAACAAACAACCCGATCAAAAAATGGGCAGAGGATATGAACAGACATTTTTCCAAGGAAGAGATACAGATGGCCAATAGACACATGAAAAGATGTTCAACATCATTAATCATCAGGGAAATGCAAATCAAAATGACACTGAGATATCACCTTACACCGGTTAGAATGGCTATAATCACAAAGACAAATAACAACAAATGCTGGAGAGGCTGTGGAGAAACGGGGACCCTCATTCACTGCTGGTGGGAATGCAAACTGGTGCAGCCTCTATGGAAAACAGTATGGAGAGTCCTCAAAAAATTAAAAATAGAAATACCGTATGATCCAGCAATACCACTCTTGGGCATCTACCCAATGGACGTGAAATCAACCATCACAAGAGGCGTATGCACCCCTATGTTCATTGCAGCATTATTCACTATAGCCAAGAAGTGGAAGCAACCCAAGTGTCCCTCAACTGATGATTGGTTAAAGAAGATGTGGTATATACATACAATGGAATACTACTCAGCTATAAGAAAAGACACAATTGTCCCATTTGCAACAACATGGAAGGACCTAGAGGGTATTACGTTAAGTGAAATAAGCCAGAGAGAGAAGGACAGACACTGCATGAACTCACTCATATATGGAATATAAGTGAACACACGGACAGAGAGAACTGATTGGTGGTTACCAAGGGGAAGGGAGGTGGGGGGGGCACAAGGGGTGAAGGGTTACATCCACAAGGTGACGGACAAACAAAAATGTACAACTAAAACCCCACAGTGTTATAAACTAAGACATCAATAAAAAAAAAACTTATTTTTCAATTTGGTTGTGCACAATTTGTTCATTGCCATCTTATATTTTTTGTTGTTAATAAAACATATCATAATTTGAAAAAGAATTATAACAGCATTTGCTTTGGTAGAAGAAGGGGCTTATTTAAATTCACAGCATGCTGGAAATGATAACATTTTAAATGTACCAGAAAATATAATAAAGAGTAAAAATAAAGTGTTTTAAGCATTTCCTTGTACAAAATAGAGTTCTTTACAGACTGTTAATGTATTCAAAGTCATAAAAACATTAAGAATATTTGAATTTCACACTTTTACCATAGGTTTATTAACACTGAAATACTATGCTCCTATGAAAGATGAAGTCAAGATAAAACAAAAGTCAAATTGAAATCTAATTAATATGAAGCTGTTCAATTTGATTAGAACACTGAAACATTATTGTTATTGTGACAATACCCAAATCTAAATGTTAAAATGAAGTGCTGCCTTCCTTACAAGCTGGACGATTTCAAATAATACCTGGAGACTTCATTTCTACTGTGCTGTCTAAATCTTAACAGAAAAATTTGATGAAATTACATTCAATACAACAATAAATAAATTGTTATCATACTGAGAATTCTATTTGTGGATTATAATAGAGCCTATTTTATATTATATTTTTACATTGCACTTTATGGGTTTTAAAGTATTTTCCACACAATTTGATTTTCAGTGAAACCTTGCGAAGTTGTTAGGGCAACCATGATTACCCTATTTTACATATGAATAAACTGAGTCTCATAGAGATTATGAGACAGTAGGCAGCAGAGGTAGGGGTGTAAGTCTGTGCCCTTGCCACAACAGGACACCAGCCTGGCTCTATTAGTCTCTACTTCCAGCTGAGTGTGGACATCACAGTCAATTACTCTCATCCCTGGTGGAATGGCAGGGAAGCGAAAGATACTAACTGAGCCACTCTAAATAGAATTTAAATCAATTTTACTTTTTAATAACAATCTAATGTGAGATTCAAGTGAATTCTAAAGTATGACATTAAAAAATTAAATCTTTGGTTACCATGAACTTAAGAATAAGTTGTGTCCAGGAGTGATGTCAGCATCATGGTGGAGTGAGTTGTTCCCATTGTCTCTCCCCTCTAAGTTACAACTAAATGGATATCCTTTAACCAACAGAGGATTCCCTGCACAGCACAACAGGATGCCTGAGAGATCCACGCAGCCATACATCTAAAGGTCAGTGGACTGGACTCCTGGGAAGCAGTGGAACTAGGGGAGAGACCTCCCCCTCGTCCCTGGTGGCAGTGATCCAAGTTGTAGATTCTCATACAGCAGCCAATGCGACTGTGAATGGAGGTGGGGACAGACAGGCCCATGCAAAAATGCTTGCAAAGCAGTGGTAGCCCAGCCCATGGGAGCACTCACAGTGTCACATTAATGCTCCCTGCTAAGTGGTGGTGGCTCAGCCAATATGAAGGTGCCCTGCTGAGCAGCTGTGGCCCAGACCACACAAACACAGAGTGGTTAAGGATACAACTACAAGCAGACAGGGTGGGAACAGAAGAGACAGCCCATGCCCCTCCCCAAATGGTGGCAAATGGAATCTGTGACCAGAAGCAGTAAGAACCACAGCAGAACTGGTGACCCAGCCCCCAGTGGCAGCAACCCTGACACCAGCTCCACCAGTAATTGGGGCTGGATACAAATCCTCATGTCCCCATTTACCCAGGCCCCTGCTGGTAACAGTGAGACCTGTGAACCCAGCACTTCTGGCAGTAGTGCAACCAGCACCCCAAGACAACCTGGGAACAGCAGCACAGGTGGTGCATGAGACAACAGCATCCAAGCCTGTAGAGAGCCAGTGGGGGAACATGAGACCCAGGTGACCAGAACCAAAGTAACCAAAACTGTGCCCAAATAAGAAAAGGTGATTACTACCACAAATGTGCTGGCAGAGGATCACTTCATAAAACACCATGAAAAGCCACACTTACACTGCAGAACAGAAGGAAAATGACAACTCTCCAGAAATCAAAGCTGAAGTCACAGAGGACTACAATCTAACTGCAGAGAATTCAAAATAGCTATCACAAAGAAACTCAGAAACAAGGAATCTCAGAAAGACAGTTCAGTGGGCTCAGGAATAAAATTACTAAACAGATGGAATACTTCACCAAAGAAATTGAAGCTTAAAGAAAACAAACAAACAGAAATTATGAATATGAAGAACACATTGAGATAAAAAATAATGTAGAAAGCATAAAAAATAGTGTAGATGTTATGAAGGAGAGAATTAGTGACCTCAAAGGTAGAAACCTAGAAATGCTTTAGGTGGAGGAGGAGAGAGAACTAAGATTTTTTAAAAATGAAGAAATTATTTGAGAAATATCTGAGTCAATTAGGAAAATTAACATAAGGATCATAGGTATCACAGAGGGAGAAGAGTGGGAGAAAGGAGCAGAGAACTTTTTCAAAGAAATAATAGCTGAGAACTTCCTAAGCCTGGGGAAGGAACTGGACATATAAGTACAAGAAGCCAATAGAACTCCTAATTACCTCAATGCAAAAAGACTTTCTCCAAGGCATAAAATATCAAAAGTCAATGACAAAGCAAATATATTAAGGGCAGCAAGAGAGAAGAAAATAACCTACAAGGGAACCCCATCAGGCTATCAGCAGATTTCTCAGCAGAAACCTTACAGGGTAGGAGAGAATGGAATGATATATTAAAAAATACTGAAAGACAAAAACTATCAGCCAAGAATACTCTATCCAGAGAAATTATCCTTCAGATATGATGGAGAAATGAAAGCTTTCCCAGGTAAACAAAAGCTGAAGGAGTTCATTGCCATTAGACCTGCCTTACAAGAAATGATGAAGGGAGCTCTCCAAACAGAAACAAAAAGGCAACGTTTTACAAAGCTTTGAACAAGGAGATAAACAGAGAAAATCAGAAAATTGCAGCTCTCTATCAGAATAGGCTAGCAAACACTTAATTATAAAAGATAAAAGGAAAGAAAGCATCAAAAATAACTATAAACACTTCAATTTAGTCACAAACTCATGACACAAAAAAGAATAATTTGTGACAACAAAAACATAGAAGGGGAAGAGGAAAGGGATGGAACTGGCTTAGACTTATGGAGATAAGAGACTATCAGAAAATGGACTATCTCATCTATGAGATCTTTTATACAAAGCTATGGTAACCACCATACAAAAAAATCAGAGAAAAGTCACAAATCATAAGTAAAGAGAAAATTGGGAAAGCCTTCACAAAAAACCACCAAACTGAGATGGCAGTCAGCAACACAAGGGAAAAGAAACAATGGAAATATAGAACAACCAGAAAACAAAAGATAAAATGGAAGTATTAAGCTCTCATATATCAATAATTACTCTAAATGTAAATGGATTGAATTCACCAATCAAAAGACACAGAGTGGTGGGATGGATTAAAAAACAAGACCCAACAATATGCTGCCTCCAGGAAACACATCTCAGCTCTAAAGACAAACATAGGCTCAGAGTGAAGGGATAGAAGATGACACTGCAAGCAAAGGAAAGTGGGTGTAGCCATACTTATATCAGACAAAGCAGACTTCAAGATAAAAAAGATAATGAGAGACAAAGAGGGGCACTGTATAATGATAAAAGAGATATTCCACCAAGACGACATAACACTTATGAATATATATGCACCTAACACAGGAGCACCAAAGTGTATAAAGCAACTATTAACAGACCTAAAGAGAAAAATTGACAGCAACACAATAATAGTAGGGGACTTCAACACCCCACTTACATCAATGCATAGGTCATCCAGATAGAATGTCAACAAGGAAACAGTGGCCTTAAATGAAACACTAGACCAGATGGACTTAACATATATAAATAGAACATTCCATCCAAAAACAGCACAATGCACATTCTTCTCAAGTGCATATAGAACATTCTCAAATATAGACCACATGCTGGGAAACAAGGCAAGCCTCAATAAATTTAGGAAGATTAAAATTATACCAAGCATCTTTTCCAACCACAATGCTATGAAACTAGAAATCAACTACAAAAAAAAGCTGGGAAAATCACAAATATGTGGAGACTAAACAACATGCTACTGAACAACCATTGGATCAATGAAGAAATCAAAGGAGAAGTCAAAAATACCTGGAGATGAAAATGAAAACACAACATACCAACTCTTATGAGATACAGCAAAAGTGGTACTAAGAGGGAATTTTATAGCAAAAAAGGCCTGCCTCAAGAAACAAGAAAAATCTCAAATAAGTAATCTTAAACTACACATAAAAAAACTAGAAAAAGAAGAACAAACAAAGCCCAAAGTCAGTAGGAGGGAAATAATAAAAATCAGAGCAGAAATAAATGAAATAGAGATTGAAAAAAATAGTAGAAAGGATCAATGAAACTAAGAGATGGGTCTTTGAGAAGATAAAAAAAATTGACAAACCCTTAGCCAAATTCACTAAGGAAAAAAAAAAAGAGAAAACTCAAATAAATAAAATGAGAAATGAAAGAAGACCAATTACAACAGATATCACAGAAATACAAAGGATTATAAGAGAATACTATGAAAAACTATATGCCACCAAATTGGCAACCTAGAAGAAATGGATAAATTCTTAGACTCACACAACCTCCCAAAACTGAATCAAGAAGAAATAGAGAATCAGAATAGACCAATCACAAGTAAAGAGATTGAAACAGTAATCAAAAACCTCCCCCAAAACAAAAGTCCAGGGCCAGATGGCTTCTCTGGAGAATTCTACCAAACATTCAAAGAAGATTTAATACCTATCCTTCTCAAACTATTCCAAAATATTGAAGAAGACAGGATGCTTCCTAACTAATTCTATGAGAGCAACATTACCCTGATACCAAAACCAGGGAAGAACAACACAAAAAGGGAAAATTATAATCCAATATCGCTGGTGAATGTAGATGCAAAAATTCTCAACAAAATATAAGCAAATAAAATACAACAATACATTAAAAAGATCATACACCATGATCAAATGGGATTTAGTCCAGGGATGCAGGGATGGTTCAACATCCACAAATCAATCAACATGATACACCACATTAACAAAATGAAGAATAAAAATCACATGAGCATCTCAATAGATGCAGAGAAAGTGTCTGACAAGATCCAATACCATTTATGATAAAAACTCTCAATAAAATGGGTATAGAAGGAAAGTACCTAACATAGTAAAGGCCATATATGAAAAACCCACAGCCAACATCATACTTAATGGTGAAGAACTGAAAGCCATTCCTCTGAGAACAGAAGCAAGACAAGGGTGCCCACTCTCATCACTCCTATTTAACATAGTCCTGGAAATTTTGGCCAGAGCAGATACATAAGAAAAAGAAATAAAAGAGATCCAAATTGGAAAGGAAGAAGTGAAACTCTCGTTGTTTGTGGGTGACATGATCCTATGTAGAGAAAACCAAAAGAATCCACCAGAAAACTATTAGAAATAATCAACCACTGTGGCAAAGTTGCAGGGTACAAAACCAACTCACAAAACTCAGTTGCATTTTGCAAACCATATATCTGACAAGGGGTTAATTTCCAAAATATATAAAGAACTCAGACAACTCAACAACAAAAAACAAATAACCCAATCAAACAATGGGCAGTGGATATGAATAGACATTTTTCCAACGAAGATATACAGATGACCAACAGGTACATGAAAAGATGTTCAACATCACTAATTATTAGGGAAACGCAAATCAAAACCACAATGAGATATTACCTCACACCTGTTAGAATGGCTATAATTAACACGACAAGAAATAGAGGATGTGGAGAAAAGGGGACCCTCATACACTGCTGGTGAGAATGCAAACTGGTGTAGCCACTATGGAAAACATTATGCAGATTTCTCAAAAAATTAAAAATATAAATACCATACAATCCAGGTATCCTACTACTGGGTATTTATCCAAAGAACATGAAATCAACAATTCAGAGATTTATGCATCCCTATGTTCATTGCAGCATTATTCACAATAGCCAAGATGTGGAAGCAACCCAAGTGCCCGTCAGTGGATGAATGGATAAAGCAGATGTGGTGTACATATACAATTGAACACTACTTAGGCGTAAAAAAAAAAGATCAAATTGTGCCATTTGCATCAACATGGATGGACCTTGAGGGTATTATGCTAAGCGAAATAAGCCAGAGAGAGAAAGACAAACACTGTATGATTTCACTCATATATGGAAGATAAACACATGGATAAAGAAAACAGATTCCTGGTTACCAGAGGGCAAGGGATGGGGGGGGTGGGTGAAAGGGGTAAAGGAGCACATATGTATAGTGATGGATAAAAACCAGACTATTGGTGGTGAACACAATGCAGTCTGTACAGAAACTGATGTGTAATAATGTACACCTGAAATTTACACACTATTATAAGCCAGTATGACTTCAACAAAAGAAAAGAACAAGTTGTGTCCAAAGTAACAGTTAATGACAGAGATGTAGTAAGTAAAACTAATTTTATTTTCCCCTTCTGTGCATTTCCTGGGCCCCAAAGATAGATAGCTACATTGTAAAAAAAAAAAAAAAAAAAAAAAAAAAATCAAAAGCTTAACTTAAAAAAACCCTGGAAAATACAGAAAGTAGTGTGAAAGATGACACGAGTGGAGCCATATTAAAATAGAACCAGAGCAACCATTTCAGAAGAATTGCCTTGCATGTTTTGTTTTTTTATCTTCCAAGCTGGGCCAAATCGCCAACGTTCCAAGAAGTCAGTAAGGACAGAATATCCTGTCTGTAAGGACTGATGAAATTGGACTTTGCTGATGACTGGATGGCTAACCAATCACTGAAGGAAAAGTCTAGCCTTTTGCTGATGATCAAATCTCAAGCCAATCTATGAAGCATAAACCTGGACTTACCTCATCTAGCACCGATGAATTCTTTAATACCACTCACCTCATCGTCCCTTTTCCCATAAACACCCCAAGTCCCTCTCCTGTAATCGGGAAACTATTTGGGTTTCTACCTGAATCTGTGCTCCCCAAATTGCAATTCTTTGATCCCCAAATAAACGGCTCACTGCCTCTCATTTTGGCTCTTTATTTTTAGGTTAATAGTAGAAAGACGATGAAAAAATTACCTATAATCTCACTATGCTGGAAAAACCTCTATTGAGATTTTGACATATACAGTTTTCTCCTATTGTTTTAGCAACACATATTTTTACATGGTTGAGGTCATACAGTTTACTGTTTTTTTTTTCATAAAAGACAGTAACATAAAAAGCACCTTTCCAAGTTGAATACAACCTTGATAATCAATATTAAAAGTTGTTGCAGAATATTTCACCTTCTGAATGCATGAGTTTACTAAATCATTTCTACACCATTGTAAAAAAATCTAGCTATACACATTTTAGTGCATATATGAAAATATTATCTATACTTTGGATTATTTCCCTGGTATAGAGTTCCAAGAATGAAATTATTTAGTCAAACTCTATGAACACTTTAGTCTCTGGATATATATTAACAAATTATTTTCTAAAACAGTTGAGTTTTTACCAGTAGAATATGAAAAAAATGCCCATTTCATCTTAAAAATACATAGGTACAGAATATTCTTATATTCTCTCTTCCAAACTAGGAATAGTTTTATCATTTTTCTTTGATTATTAAAGTAATTCTTAAACATTGCAAAAAAATTTAGATAATACAAAAATATTTTTGAAAGTGAAACCTACCACCCAGAGTTGATTGCCATTAACATATTGATATTTTCCAAGACTTTTTGGAGATACAAAACTCTTCTAACCTCCTTTTCTTACCTAGCTAAATATGATGGACATCTTTCAATATTAATGAATACAACTCTATATTACCATTTTTAACAGATGGATAGTTTTCCAATGCATAAACATACTTATGTAATCAATCCTTACTAAAAGAAATTTATACTGTTTCAAGTTTTTTTTATTTTTATTTTTATTTTTTTGAGAAAGATTGGCCCTGCGCTAACATCTGTTGCCAATCTTTCTCCTTTTCTTTTTTCTCCCCAAAGCCCCAGTACATAGTTGTGTATCCTAGTTGTAGAGTTGTAGCTCTTCTATGGGATGCCGCCTCAGCATGGCTTGATGAGCAGTGAGTAGGTCCGAGCCCAGAATCTGAACCAGTGAACCCCGGGCCCTGAAGTGGAACGCGTGAACTTAACTGCTAGGCCACCGAGCTGGCCTCTCAATTTTCTTTTAAATCATAAACAAAACTGAATCTGCTACAAATTATATTACCAAACACAGATCAATTCGTTTCTCAAAGACTTATTTTCCTAGCCTGGTAGCATCTAATGACTTAAATATCTGATGAGCTATATTATAATATAGAGTTGCCCAAGACCCAATCTTACACAAGTTGTAATATTAAATTAAATGCAGCAAATTGGAAGGCCTATGACTTTGGAGGATGTATTAGTTTTCTACTGTTGCTGTAAAAAATTGCCTCAAATGGTAGTTTAAAACAACACAAATTTATTGTTTTAGAGTTCTGAAGGTCAGAAGTCTAAAATAATCTGCAAGACTGAGTTTCTTTCAGAGGCTGTATGAAAGAATCCATTTCCTTGACTTTTCCAGCTTCTCTAGGCTTTCTGGATTCCTTGCCTCATAGCCCCACATCACTCTGACCTATGCTTCCAGGGTCACATCTTCTCTCTCTCCGACACATCTGCCTCCTTCTTATAAAGACCCTTGTGATTACATCTGACCCACAGGATAATCCAAGATAATCTCCCCATCTCAAGATACTTAATTTAATCATATCAGCAAAGTCCCTTTTCCCCATGAAAAGTAATATATTCACAGGTTTCAGGGGTTAGAATGTGGAGATTATATATATATATAATATATGGGTTTTTTTTTTTTTTGGTGAGGAAGATTAGCCTTCAGCGAACATCTGTTGCCAATCCCCTTCTTTTTGCTGAGGAAGATTGGCCCTGGGCTAACATCCATGCCCATCTTCCTCTATTTTATATTTGGGACACCTGCCACAGCATGGCTTGATAGGCAGTGCATACATCCATGCCCAGGATCCGAACTCAGGAACCCCGGGCCACCATCAAAGAGGAGCATGCAAATTTAACCACTACGCCACCAGGCCACCCTCAGGATGTGGTTATATTTTATTCTACCTACCACAAAGCATATATCTAAATTTGAGTCTGTGCTCTCCCACTTAAGAATTTGAATTTGGACAAATGACTTAATTCCTATGACCATCATCTTCTAATCTGTAAAATGAAGAGAAGGATACTCTCCATATGGGATAGTGACGAGGATTAATAAAATGAATTATATGAAACGTCTACATTTCAAAGCTAGGCCCTTAAAAACACTTAGAACAGTAACTGGCACACAAGAAATATTTAGTAAAAGTTAGTTTTCATAATATAATTACTGAGGCAAAATGAGTTGCATTGTTATCATGTTTATTTATTTCTTGGAATCTACTTGAGACTGAGGGGTGAGGAAAGCCAGTGTTTCTTTAATTTAGCATTTGCTTCATCAACTTTCTGCTTTTTCTTTTCAGTTCTCAATCGTTTTTAGGGGAAAGCATCGAATTTATATTTCAAATATATTCTGAACAGACCCAATGATGATTTAATTTAAATTAATTCCAATATTTGTTTGCCGTTTTCTCCAAAAAACCTGAGAATATAGCAATGAAATGCAGTAACATGAGATTATTTATCCAGCTGTACCTATTTGCTTTGCATGTAGTATATGACTAGATTTTACACTGATAGGAGTCGAAGCTAGGACCTCCAAGGGCATCTTAATTTGGGGTCCTGAAATTGTAGGCAAAATTTGTGTATGTGCATTTTTCTAAGTAACAGCTTTCCTTAGATTTACAAAGGATCCATTATCTCAAATATAAAAGATCTGTTTTTCTAAACCAATTTCTTCATTTTAATTCAAGTTAGGTAAATTTTTTTCTTTATCACATATTTCTTACAGGCTTGTTACTCAACGTGTGATCTGTGGACCAGCAGCATTGGCATTAACCGGAAACTCATTAGAAATGAAGAATCTCAGGTCCCACCTCAGACCAACTGAGTCAGGATCTGTATTTTAACAAGGTCCCTATGTGACTCTATGCACACTTAAAATTTGAAAAGTATTACCTTTCAGTAAAATCAGAAGGTACAATCTAGCAAAAATTTAAAAGAAAAATGCTCACAATACCATACAACTAGTGACAAATCCTGTTAACATTTTGGCATATATTTATTTCCAGAAATGAGACCATCTGAACATGCTGTTTTGTAACCCACTCTTCTCCCAATGCATTGTGAATGTCAACAAATACATGTCAGAATAATTTTTAATGGCCAATTTGCATTTTATTATATATGCATAATCATTCCATTCTTGGTGATCATTCAGGTAATTTTTATATTTTTACTTTTAAAAACAGCCCTTGTGTGATGAACATCCTTGTAATGCAGGGCTTATGATTGTCTGGTTTACACCATACCACTGCCACTTATTAGCTGTGTGACCTTAGGCAGGTTACTTGACTTCTCTGTGCTTCAGTTTCTTTATCTGTAAAATGGACATAATAAAAAGCACCTCAGAGTTCGCTGGAGGATTAAAATACATGATTCATGTAAAGATCTTAGAACTGTATCTGGCACTTCTAAATGCTCAATAAATGTTATCTATTATTATTAATCTTTATGAATATTCAACTATTTCTTTACAACTTCTCTTTCTAAAGATAAGAAAATTTAGGTCACTAAGCTAGCTAGTGCAGGGAGAGGCAGGGAGAACTGGTTTTATTTCCCTTTTAACCTTTCCATCCTTGTTATCGTTCTGGAGTAGAGTGCCCAGCAAGTTTAGGACCTTAAAAAAATAAACACTGGTGGGAGTAAGATTATTGATAGATACTGACGGGAATAGGATAATTTTAATAACACTTCTCTGCTGAGACTGACCCGTAAAACAATGCAGTTTAGCAGCTGATATCTAGAATAGGGAAAGGAAAATGGTTCTGATTTAAGCTTCAATCAACCCAGGGGACAATTGATTTTCCCGGGAGTGGGGCAGCGCGGAGCCATGGTTTCCATGGTTACAGATCCCGCGGAGGCCCGGCTCCCCGCTCTCTATACTGCGCAAGCGCACACCGCCGATTTAGACGCCCGGCGCCTTCGATTTCGAAGAGGAAGCTCCTCCCCCCTCTTCCGCCGTCCTCCTATCGAATTCTCCCTTGGCGTGGTCCACGCGCTCTGGGTGTCCGTGACGCGGTATTCGCGCGTCCGCGTCGTGTGGAGGTGCGACGCTGAACATGGCGCGTTCCTAGAAGCCGCTTTCGGCATCAGTAGGCGGCGGCGTGTGGACTGGAAGCGTGAGGCGCGGGACAGCCGACGCCGCTTCGTGTTGGGGAGTGGAAGCAGAAGAGCCGGGCTATTCCAGACCGAGCCAGACGGTGAGGCCCGGGCCTGAGAGCCAGCGAGCGCGCGCGACTGGAAGGGAGGAGTGGATTGGGCAGCGGGCACCCGACGGGCGAGGGCAGAACGCTGGGCTACCGGGGGACGAGGCAGAGCAGGGGCGCGGTGAGGGCGGCCTGCAGGCTTGCCTCTCTGCGGAACCCTGGGATCCTCGGGGAGCTCGCGGCTGCCGCGGCCGGCCTGCGAGCGGGCAGCGTGGTGGCGGAGGAGTCAGCGTGCGGGGAGGCAGGGACCGGGTGCCAAGATGAGGAGGGCGTAGGGTGCCCGTTGTAGCTGCGGTTGCGGGCCAGGGTGGTGCATTTGCCCTTGGGGGATAGGTGGTGCCAGCTTTGAGAGAACGTGGTCATCGTTAGTATAAAACCACTATAGATTGTTATTGCACCCACGACGCTGCTGCTAATAGCAATGCTGTGAAAGCCGTAAATAAACATTAAAGCCTTGCTTGCCTTTAATGAACAAGTGAAGGAAATGACACGTTTTCAGAGAGGACCTGCCTGCTGAGGTATGGCCGCCAGTGCTCAAGCCCAGCGACTTCTGCAGTTTTATGTTTGAGAGTATTTGTGATTCAGCAAAACTATTTTGAAGCTCATTGCATTTGTCATTTCTTTATTCTTTGTGACGTGGTGATGAATGAGGGGAGTGTTGTTATTTCCAAGTGACTTGACTGAATAGCTAGGACTGGTAAATTGCCTACTGGTGCCAAGATTGCAATTGACATACCCCAGTTTAAACGAGTTCAGTTCAGTGCAGTAGTGCCCTTGAGATTTGGTTATTCTTCAGGAGGGAGTAAGGAAGAGCAGTTTGGATGGTTTTCTTTTTTCCCTTAGATAGGGACTTCAGTCCTCCATTTTCATGTTATTTTAAACTTCTTTATTCAGTATAGAGACTTCAGGTTAAGGGCGGAGTGACTCTACAATATAAGACATCCATTGCATGACGCCTTTTCTTATGTCTTTGGGCACTGAGGAAGATTTCTGTGATATTAGAATGAAAATCTCTCCCTATTGGTTGTGATAGGATTGTGGAATTTTTTCCCCCTGTAACCTAGCACAGGGAATAGTAGAAACAGTTTAATTATAGCAGTGGTTTGTGGCAGTATATTATAGCCCTAGGGCAGCTGGGCTGTCTGTGCCCTAGTTACACTTCCTAAAGCAGAAGAGAATTCTCACCACAAATGAATTTGGTTGTGGTAATACATTGGAAGTTCTAAACAAATATGTGAAGATTTTTGGTAATTAATATAAATATCTTTAGGTTTTGAGACACTGTGAATGTGTTTACACTCAGGATCTGACCGGAGCGCAGAAGAACCCTTGTAGGTGTGTGACTGTTAAAATATACTGAAGATTTTCCCAGAGACAAATATATATTTTCCAGAAATAAAAAAATTCATATTTTGGGAGAGATAATACGTTTGATTAGATGGATTTTAACCTTTGTGTTGTATGTGTGTATATGTGTTTGTGTCTTTGTATTTAATCTTGGGCTTCTCCTAATTTAGTGTTATTGATGGCAGTATTATTCATCCTTTCTTTTCCCATCTGCACCAAATGGGGTATATCAGTTACTTTCTGAGTGTTTTAGGGAATGGTGAGACACACTTAGTGCAGGTGTGAGTCTGGAGTGTCCTTGTTTGTATTTCTAAATATCACCTTGATTAGATAAGCCCACAATTAAAAGCTTTGTAGAGCTTGAGCTGGATCACTCTTCTACAGCTTTGCTACTCAAAATGCGGTATGTGGCATCACCTGAGAGTCTATTAGAAATGCACACTCAGGCTTAACCCCAGACCTACTGAATCAGAGACTGCATTTTAACAAGCTCTCCAGATGATATGAATGTACATTAAAGCTTGAGATGCACTACTTTGGTCGGTAAAAGTTGAAGACTGAGGTCATGCACAAACCTGCATAAAAATTATACCATCATTTATTTTAACCTGAGGTTCTCTTATGCTGATTATCAAATCTGATTCATCTGATTGAGGAACTAAGGCCCAGCAATGGTAAGTGACTTGGCATAAGTCACACATATCTAGATTTATAACCCAGGTTCTGACTCATCCCAGTGCTTTTTTTTTTTTTGCTAGTTACTGCCAGAGTTCACTGTAATAAAATTGGACTAAAGCATTCATGAAGGACAGCTAGGTATTCATTCAACAAACCTTTATTGAATAATGGACAGGCAGCCCAATAATCCTCTGTCTTTAGTAACTATTTCTGTTTCCCATGATGGTTGTTAACCTGCCGCCTCCTCCCCTCCTCGCCTCCTTACTCTTTGCTGGATAATGTTGCTTTCTACTTCACAGAGGAAATGAAATATATTGGTGGGAATGTCATTGCTTTTTGTTCTCTTTCACCTGCAAACATATTTACCTCTATCTGGTCATCTCTAGTTGTGCTCTGAGTTTTTTCTCCTTAGGGACAATGGTTCCTTGGTGTATTAGTTTGCTGGGGCTGCCATAACAAAATACTACAGACTGGGTGGCTTAAATGACAGAAATTTATTTTCTCACAGTTCTGGAGGCTGGAAGTCCAAGATCAAAGTTCTGGCAGGATTGGTTTCCTCTGAGGCCTCTCTCCTTGACGTACAGATGACCACCCTCTTTCTGCCTCTTTACGTGATCATGCCTTTGTGCACTAGAACCTCTGGTGTCTCTTTTTCTTGTAAGAACACTGTTTGTATTGGATGAGGGTCCCTCCTGGGTTGAAGGGTGAGCTATTTTAGATTGGGCAGTCAGGGAAGACCTATTTGATTAGTTGACAATTTGAGCAGAGACTGGATTGAAGTTAAAAATCTAGAGGCGAGAGTTTTCAGCCAGAGGGAACAAATTCTACAAGGGAAGGACTAAGATACATTTTATGAATCTGTTCCACTAAAGATGGACAGTGTGTTGCCTCCAACCCTGTCTTACTGTAGACAACTCCAAGTTAAACACTCTTATCCTCGCCTCCTTGTATGCCTGTGCAGGAGTTGCTTTGGTTATAGTCCGAAGTGTAGAACTGTTGGGTCATGGGATATAACCTGGTCATAGGAAGCACACACATATAATTTCTTTTTTTTTTTTTTTTTGGTGTTTCCAAGGTTTTATTCTCACAGAACAAAAATAATTTAAATGTCATCTCAAGGATAGGTTTAATAGGTTTAGACATAGTTATAGATTGAATGTTTGTCCCCCCAAAATTCATATGTTGGATAATAATCCCCCAAAGTGGGGCCTTTGGGAGGTGACTAGGTCATAAGGATGGAGCTCTCCTGGATGGGATTACCGCCCTTATAAAAGAGATGTCAGAGAGAGCCCTTTCTTCCCTGTGAGGACACAGAAACAAAACAGTCTATAAGTCAACATTTAGGCTCTCATCAGACACTGAATATGCCAGCACATTGATCTTGCACTTCCCAGGCTTCTAAACTGTGAGAACTAAATTTCTGTTGTTTATAGGCCACGCAGTCTGGGGTATTTTGCTGTAGCATTCCAAACAGAATATAATTTTTTTAGAGATGGAAGATTGCTCTCCAAAGTGGTTGTGCCAGTGTACACTCCTAGCAGCAATGCATAAGGGTTTCCGTACATTCTTGCCAGCACTGAATATTTTCGGACGTTGTAATTTTTGCCAGTCTAATGATTGTAAAGTAATATCTCAATGTTTTTTTAAGTTCCTGATAACCAATGAGGTAGCATCTCTTCTTATATATACTAACCATTTGGCTTTTCCCATCTGTGAATTGCCTATTTATATCCTTTGTCCAATTTTTCTTTTGTATTTCTTGTTTTGTTGATTCACAAGCATTCCTTGTATAGTGTATATAGTAATCCTTTGTCTGTTTTAGTCATTTAAAATTTCTCCTAATCTTCACCTTGTTGACTTTGCATGTGGTGTTTTCATTGACTCCATTAATTTTGGTCTTCACTTTTGATGTACTATAATTTATCAGGAAGATAAGCTATAGTCTTGATGTTGTGTTTTGGTTCTCAGGTCTAAAGCTAAAAAAAACCCAACCACCAAGCTAGTTAATTTCACTTGGGGGGTATGGATGGACAGCACTGTGATCAAAAGGAAAAATGTGGTAGTCAGTAGAGAGTATTGGGTTGGGATAGGAGACTTGAATTTTAGGTTCCAGAAATGTCATTAATGAGTCTCTGACCTTAGAGAAGTCAGTTTATCTCTTTAACCTCTTTGGGACACAGTTTCTTGATCAGTAAACAAAATGCTTAGTTAGATACACTTACTGTTTAGGGAACTGATATGGATGGCTCCAAGGTGATAGAAATTATTTTAATGATTCAAAACATTATTTTAATAATAAAATGTAGGATAATTCCTAATTGTGGGGACATTACTGGGCATATAGCCTATACATGTTTTATAAACGCAGTGAGTCCTTAGGCTAACTCTCACAACAAGAATGCAATTTTTCTAAGACAGAGTTGTAGACATTGATGTCCTGGACCAGTAATTGGAAACTACCAATCAAAGACATATATATTTAGAGAGGACTGATGATCCCTTAACACTTAGCAAGAGGTTTTAACTAAACTTAAATTCCATAGTTATAGTCTATTAAATTTAGGCTGTGCTATTACTCTGATTCAAAGAAGAGTATCTTGCTCAAAATCAAGCTTATGACTTTTCTATTTCTTTGTTTTGCATCAGAGAAAGAACTTTAAAACCAATAAGCATAATTGCTGTTCTTTAGTAGTTTTTGTACAGATGTATATTTTTGTTGTTTCAGCTAAAGAGATGTCAAAGAGGTGGTAGTGACACTAGTCGGGGCCTCATGGCTGCCACTACCTTGGTGGGGGTCGTTACTGTTTAGGATAAGCTTACCTTTTCCTATTAGGAGGTATTCAGTCATGGAGGACTCTCGTGTAAACCAAACAGGTAAGAGACTTATTGCAGTTTATCAATGCCGTTTTACTAAAAACTCCCAGGGAAACACAAATGCTTGAGTTTATTGGACAGGACTTCTCTCACAGCTCCCTCCTGGTGCTGTATACTGCCTTCTTACATACTATGTAATTTACCTGTTTATTTCTCTGTCTCCCCCCACTAGAATAAACTCCATAAGGGCAGGGTTTTTCTTTTTTGTTTTTTTTAGTTCATTGATGTATCTCCAGTGCGTAGAATAATGTCTGGCATTTTTGTAGGTGTTCGGTAAATGTTGAATGAGTGAATGTAGAAAAGTCTAATGATAAACCAAGGAAATATCAGAAAGCTGATTGAAGAGCACAGGATTAGAACAAACAGTGTTAGATATTCCCAGTGAAAAGTATTGTTAAATTTTGTTGGCTTGATGAGCCCCATTTCAGTAGAGAAAGATACTGAATGGACTGTTCATTCATTTATTCCTTCCTTCATTTTCTTCAGCCATTCAGCATATTGTTTACTCTTGCGGTATCTTTTGTAGCTATTTCTCTCTTTACTGTGATATAATTCCTGTTCTTCCAGAAAGATTGTTGTTTCTTGACCTCTTTCTGTTTTACCTTTTCTAAAAGTCTGCCTTCCATGCTTAGAAATCACAGTCACATTGTTGTTTTGTTCAGTTCATCCAACATTTACTGAGCATTTGCTATATCCCTGACACTACTAGGCACTGGCATATGTAGATGAATAAGACACAACTGTTGCCTTTAAGCAGCTCATGATTTTGTAGATGAGACGCAAGTAAACAAGGAAATAGATATAATAAAGTCTGTGCTGTGTAGAACAGTAGCGTGGAGGAGAGAGCACTTGACTGTCTAGTACAATTAAAGATTTCCAGAGGAGTGATGTCAACCATGACCAGCAACTTAAGTGATCTCTGTATCACCGTCCTTTACCTACCATTTTAAAAAACATTAACAAAAGTAGACAGAATTGTGTAATGAACCCCTGTCACCCAGCTTTAATAATTATCAGCTCATAGTCAATCTTATTTCATCTTACCTCTGCCTACTTCCCCTCTAACTACCTTGGTAGCCTGATCCAGCTTGGTCAGATTCAAGTTTAACTATTTTTTTTGGCAAACTGCTTGAAGATTTTGGTTTCTCAGAGTAATAAAATGATCCTTTCTTTAAGCTTTCTAATATAACTTTTCTATTTTGATTGTCTTTAAACTCTTCCCTGGTCTTCACAGAAATTCATTTCTTTCTTATCTTTGACACATCGTCTTTCTCCAGTTTGCTTTTGACTCCAGGCAGTGTAGCAATTTTGTGATATTTCCTATCCATAATTTCCCAAGAATATATTATCTGCCTCCTATTCCTCTTTTTGAGGCTTGGGCTGTATTCATCATGATTTGACTTGAAAGAATTTAACTATCTTTGAAAAAAATGACATCTTCCTCTCATCCCTCTGTAGGAAATGCTCCAGTAGCACATGGTAAATACTATATTGCTTATACATTTCACCAAAAGGCTACTCTCCATTCAAGTTTTTATTTGCCCAATACCTATTCTTCCAAGAGGAAAATTGGAGCTATTAATGTTACTTTCTCAATGGCTTGTATCTGGCCATTCTTTTTCCTCTTTCTGAATATTTATCCTTCTCTTAAATGTGGAATACTGCAATGCTTTTCTAACTAGATGATTTCATTCCTCTCCTCATATAACTCTACCTGTTCCTGTTCTACAGTGTCTTAGTCTCCTTTATGCTAAAACATTGCTTACGTTATTACATTTTCTTAAACTGTCATATTCACTTTGTATAAAGTTCAAAACACATTCATGTCTTATCTCACATTTTCTTTTGGTGAAGAGTATTTTTAATGATGCGGTATTTATTACGGAAGTAGAAACAAGTGATGTAAGGAAGTTCTTTGGTTGTCATGTTTTGCCTCAAGGTGAGGTTTTCATTTTCATGTTTTAAATCCCATCTTTTTTGTGTTACATTATTCATTAGTCTCCCATTCACTTCTTTCCCTGAGAACCTCTTTTCTTAGGATTCTTTGCCCTAACTTCTTGAACCCTGAAAACTCTTGCTGTGTTTCCAGCTGGTTCTCCTGGCCAAGTGGTCACTGAGAATTCCAATGTCCTTCTCTTCCTCTGTCTTCCTTGAGGGGAAAAGGATGCTTGGAACATACGTTTTGGGGTGTGGTACGTTCTTACCAGCAGGTGGCACTGCAGATTACTCAGTTTATTTTTACATCTTTGGAATAGTCAATCTAGTAGCACTGTTATCTGGTAAAGAAACAAGTTGATGTGGAAATGTTAATGGAGAAGACAGAAGTGAAATTGAAGACACTACTGCTAACAAATACAAATTTATTTTTCTTTTATTTGATGGAAGCATACTGTATATAATGTGAAGCTTAAAGGAAGGTAAATAATAAATTAGAATTTTTTTGTTAGTTTTTTCTCCGACTGTTAAATATTTTAAATTCTTGTCTTTATAAACACCACATAGTAAGAATATTAAATGTTCTAGCCACATGTTTTTCATTTGTTCAGTCACTTTTCCTTGTCTCTTTCTGACTTTGGCGTTTACATAGTCAAAGCACTTTAAAAAAAATAGCTTTATTAAGATATAATATACAGACCATACAGTTCACCCACCGAAAGTGTACAAGTCAGTAGTTTTTAGTATATTCAGAGTTGTGCAACCAATACTACAATCAATTTTAGAACATTTTCATCACCCCAAATAGCAATCACTCCACATTTTTCCCTGACCCCCTTTCCATGGCTTGATGGATTATTCTTTCTAACTCTGAATATCACTCCATTGTTTGGATGTACAACAGTTTATTTATCCATCACCTACTGAAGGACATCTGGGTTCCATCCAAGTTTTGAATAAAGCTGCTATAAACAGATGTATGCAGATTTTTATGTGGACATGTTTTCAACTCCTTTGGATAAATATCAAGGAGTGCGATTGCTGGGTCATATAGTAAGAGTATGTTTAGTTTTGTAAGAAACCATCAGTCTTCCAAAGTGGCTGTTCCATTTTTGCATTTCCACCAGCGATGCCTGGGAGTTCCTGTTGCTCCACGTCCCTGTCAGCATTGGTGGTGTCAGTGTTCTGGATTTTGGCCATTCTACTAGGTGTGTAGTGGTATCTCGTTGTTGTTTTAATTTGCATTTCTCTGATGATATATGATGTAGAGCATCTTTTCATAGGCTTATCTGCCATTCGTATATCTTCTTTGGTGAGGTGTGTGTTAAGGTCTTTGGCCCATTTTTCAATCGAGTTGTTTGTTTTTTTTACTATTGAGTTTTAAGAGTTCTTTGAATATTTTGGATAACAGTCCATTATCAGATGTGTCTTTGCAAATATTTTTCTCCCAGTCTGTGGCTTGTCTTCTCATTCTCTTGAGATTGTCTTTTGCAGGGCAGAAGTTTTTAATTTTAATCAAGTCCAGCTTCTTATTTTTTTCATGGATAATGTCTTTGGTGATGTATCTAAAAAGGCGTCACTGTACCCAAGGTCATCTAGGATTTCTCCTGTGTTATCTTCTAGGAGTTTTATAGTTTTGTGTTTTACAATTAGGTCTATGATCCATTTTGAGTTATTTTTTGTGATGGATGTAAGGTCTGTGTTTAGATTCATTTTTTTTGCAGGTGAATGTCCAGTTGTTCCCGCCCTCTTTGTTGAAGAGACTATTTTTGCTCCATTGTATTGCCCTTTGCTCCTTTGTCAAAGATCAGTTGACAATATTTACGAGGGTCTATTTCTGGGCTCTCTAATCTGTTCTGTTGTTCTATTTGTCTTTTCTTTCACCAATACCACACTGTTTCGATTACTGTAGCTTTATAGTGTCTTGAAGTGGGTTGTGTAAGTCCTCCCAGTTTGTTCTCCCTCAATATTGTGTTGGCTAGTCCAAGTCTTTTGCCTCTCCATATAAACTTCAGAATCAGTTTGTTTGTATCCATAAAATAGCTTGCTGGGATTTTGATTGGAATTGTATTGAATCTATTGATCAAGTTGGGAAGAAGTGACTTCTTGACAATATTGAGTCTGCCAATCCATGAACATGGAAAATCTCTCTGTTTATTTAGTTGTTCTTTGATTTTGTTCATCAGTGTTTCGTAGTTTTCTTCATACAAATCTTGTGTATATTTTGTTAGATTTATACCTAAGTATTTAATTTTTGGGGGGTGCTAATGCAAATGGTATTCTGTTTTTAATTTCCAGTTCCACTTGTTCATTGTTGGTATATGGGAAAGCAATTAACTTTTGTATATTAACCTTGTGTCCTGCAACCTTGCTATAATCACTTATTAGTTTCAGGGGTTTCTTGGTTAGTTCTTTCAGATTTTCTGTATAGATGATCATATCATCTGCGAACAAAGATAGATCTGTTTCTTCCTTCCTCATCTCTATACCTTTTCTTTCCTTACTGCATTAGCAAGGACTTTTGGTACCATGTTGAAAAGGAATGGTGAGAGGGGACATCCTTGCTTTCTACCTGATCTTAGTGGAAAGGCTTCGAGTTTCTCACCATTAAGTATGATGTTAGCTGTAGGTTTTTTGTGGATAGTCTTTATCAGGTTGAGAAAGTTCCCCTTATCCTTTGTTTTTTAGTTGGATTGTTTATCTTGTTATTATTGAGATATAAAAGTTCTTTATATATTTTGGATATACGTCCCTTATTAGATATATGATTTGCAAGTATTTTCTCCCATTCTATAGATTGTCTTTACTTTCTTGATGGTCTTGTTTGGTAAAGTTTTAAATTTCGATGAATTTATCTACTTTTACTTTAATTTCTTGTGCTTTTGGTATCATAATTGAGAATGCTTTGCCCAGCCTAAGGTGATGAAAGTTTACTCCTAGATTTTCTTCTAAGAGTTTTATAGTGTTACCTCTTAACTTTTAACTCTATGATCCATTTTGAGTTGATTTTTGTGTATGGCGTAAGGAAGAGGTTCAACTATTCTTTTGCATACGATATCCAGTTGTTCCAGCCGTTTGTTGAAAGACTGTTTCTACAGTGAATTGTCCTGGTACCATTGTTGAAAATCAGTTGACTTTAGATGTAAGGGTTTGTTTCTGGGCTTTCAAATCTCTTTCATTGGTGTGTATATCCATCCTTATGCCAGTACCAACACTGTCTTGATTACCATAGTAAGCTTTGTGGTAAGTTTTGAAATCTGGAAGTGTGTGTGAATTGCTCATATTTCTATTATTGATTGTGATGAGAGAACATATTTGTGTGATTTCTGTCCTTTTAAATTTGTTGAGGCTTGTTTTCTGGCCTAGCATATGATCCATCCCAGAGAATGTTTCATGTACACTCCTGAAGAATGTTTATGTGCATTCTACTCTTGTTGGGTGGAATGTTCTGTAAATGTCTGTTAGGTTTAGTTTGTGTATAATATTGTTCACGACTTATATTTCCTTGTGGATCTTCTTCCTACTTGTTCTATCCATTATTGAAAGTGAAGTATTAAAATCTCCAACTGTTACTATTCCCAGTGTGGAACCTCTGCCTTTTGAGCAAGCTTGGGGTGGGGGCATGATTGAGGCCCACTATGCTTGGCCTGATGTGCCTGGGGTAGAGTTTCTGCTGCATGAGTGGTACCTGGGTGGAAGAAGAGAGCCCTGGACTTCTTGGCTGCGCTTGCCTGGAATACATACAGCTGCAACACGTAGCTGAGGTGGATGAGAAATGCTGGCTACCTGTCCCTCCTGGGGAGAATTCGTGGCCCTAAATTAGGAGCTGGGATGAGTGGGAGACCCATGTTCTTGGTTACATCTGCCTGGAGCATAGCCGCTGTCACACTGTGGGGCAGGAGTGAGTTTGTGGCACAAATTCCACAAATTCTTGCTGTTCTTACCAAGATTTAGTCGTATTTCTTGCACAATTGTTTCTGCGTTTGCTGTATGTCCTTAAACACACTTTCCAGAGATTTTAAATGGTTGCTTTTTTATAATTTTTACCAGTTATGGTTGCTTCCCTGAGGAGAGGAGTTCTTCATGCCACCATTCCAGAAGTATTCTCTCTCCTCTGTTTCCTTTAAACTGGAAGTTGGGTCTAGAGTCTTGATTAGGTTAGGCTGATCATTTCTGGTATTTCAGAGGTGAGGTTGTATACTTCATATTGCATCCCATCAGGAGGCACTTAGGTCAAGTTGTGTAGCCGTTGGTGATGCTAAGTTTGCTCTTTTGATTGAACTGGTGACTGACTAACTTGTGGGAATGGCTGAAGGTGTTTCTCAGAGGACGTGACAGGATCTTCACGGAGATCATCACCAGGTAGGCCTGAAGGCCAGGGAAGTGAGTCTCTCCCAGTGGAGGCGCTGTGGTGTCTCCTCTGTGTGGAGGTCTATGTGCAGTGAGAGAATCCCTCTACCTATGTTGAAAGAATGTATCCTTTGCCTTTCTATATCCTTATTAATTACCAAGATCCTTGAGACAACCAAGCAAAGAACAAGATTAAATTTGGCTAGGTTTTCTAATTAATAATGTGTACACTGAGGTTGCTTTGATTTTCATTAATTTGTATATTTCAAAATCATAAGAGGAAATACTGTTTATGAGTATTTTATTAGCTCGCAACTACATTATAGAAGAGAATTATTCAAACTCTAGATGCACATTCTTTTTTCTCTAGGAACAATAATAGGAAAGGAGAAGGTGAAAATAAACGGGCAGGCATTTTGCTCTTCTCACTATTTCACAGCCAGTGCAGTTTATTCATTACTGGACTTACTGTAGACTTTGATTCCCTCTCCTTCTACCTTCCACCTTGCCTTCCTTCTTTTCTCCTTTCTTCCTCCCCCCCCCCCCAGCCCCTTCTTCTTCTCCCTCCATCTTTATCATTCTCTGGTCTCTCCAGTTTTTTTGGAGACTAGTGTGTCTGCTTCACTACTACGTGCAAATAACAGTAGCAATTCTCTTATATTTCTGCATGCTAATTCCAAAAAAGGGTATTGAAGGTTAATTTTCCATGTGTACCACCCTCCCAAACTGACTACTAGTGAGTAGTCATCTTTTATCCCAAATGAAATTTGTTTCTACACTGTTACATTTGAATGACTCAGTATATCCTCCTACCCCATTCTTTGTTGGCATTGCTGTTCTTTCAAGGGAACTCTACAATTGAGTACTGTGGGAATATTTAATACACAGAAAATGTGATCCTTTAGATTTCTCATGGATTCAGGAGTCTTTTTGACAGTTTCTCCAGTAACCTACAAACCTGTGTTTGTAGGTGTTTGGGAGTAGGGTGGTGTGGTGAGGCCCTTTTAGGTTATATGGGATTCTAGAGACCTTGGTTATCAGGCCTCACTCTGCCATGTATTAGTTTGCTCTATGACCCCGGACCACTTGTCTTGATAGCTGTAAGTTCTTCCTCGTAGAAAAGTGATATTAGTCTACATGCCAGATTTGCTTTTTATAGTTTTGTTGTGAGATCTTTAAAAAATTTAATATGCTTTAGTATTGTATTTTTAGTAATCCACTATAGGTGTGTCATTTCTGAATTATTTTTGATGATACATTTAATCTGCAATTTAGGAACTGATTGCTGCTTAAAGCTTCTTTTATAAGTTAGTTAGTACTTGGAAATCTTTCCAATAGAAGTTATGTTTCTCAGACTTAAAAGCCTTTTTACCCATTAGAAGAACCACTCATAATATTGTTTCTGTGGGGGAAATATACTCTGGGTTCCAACTGGTATTCTAGAAACTTATTTTTCACAGTTTGTTTTAATGATAAGAATGGTTCTCTCTGCCTCATTATTCCCCAGAATTTGGGTAGAGAAAGAGGCCCTTTCTGATTCTTATCATCCTGACAGCTGTCGCAGCGCTTGGCACAAAATTGATTCTCCAAAAATATGTGAACTGAGCTCTCTCTTCCAGACTGGATGGGCTTCTTGGGAGCAAGGAACAAAAGCAAGGGGAGTACATAGTGATGTATGTGTGTTATTTCTCAGCAAAACTGAGGAAAAAAAAAAAAAAAAGCAAGGCGAGGAGTGGGCAGGGCATATACTTCTGGGGAGGATCTGGACGGAGCAGTATGCTGGTAGGAAGTAGGGATGGTCAACTCTGGCAGCTTCCATTAGGACAGGGGAATGGTGAAGGTAAGTGGGGGGTAAGCATAAGAGTACATAGCCTTCGGGATCGCTTTGCTGTGAAGGTCCAGAGAAGTGTGAAATGTGAAGGTGCATGTGTATGTGTGTGCTCTGCACAGTCTTTGCTCTAGGGTAAAATTGCTCTGGGCGTTGGCAGTAGTCAGTGATTTTAGTTTTCAAGTAGTAGCCCGAAACAGGAATATGGCTTTTTTCTTTCTTTTTTGGGGGTGGGGGTGAGCTCTGGTGGAACCTTTCTCCATTATGTTTATATTAATGTGTTCGTATATTCCTCCTAACTTTCGATGGCTTTTTTCATACATATGTAAAAGCCCAGACACTTTATTTTCCCCTACAGGGTCGTACATGATTTGTTCCTGCCTACTTTTCCAACCTTATCTTGTACCACTCTCCCCTTTTCTCTTACTAAGTGTCAGTCATGCTCGCCTTCTTAAGTTTGTTTCTTATCTTAAGGCCTTATTGTCAGTTTTCTGTATCTGGAGCCCTGCGTGGCTGGGTCTCTCTTGTCATTTGTGTCTCTTGTAAATGTTACTTCAGAGAAGCCTTCCCTGAATACCCAGTCTAAAGTTAATACATTCAGTTGCATTTGGATAATGTTAAACATCTTCTTATTTTCTTCATATCACTACTCTTTTCTTTTTTTAACAAATCTATCTTCCACTAGAATGTAAGCTGCATGCAGTCAGGGACACTGTTTTGTTCTCTGTTATATTCTCAGCACCTAGAGTAGTGGCTGGTACACAGCAGGCTTTCAGCAATTTCATTGACTAAATCAGTTAATTAGCTGCTGTGTGATTCAGTGTGAAGTAGTGTATTGTTCAAAATTGATCACTTTTCTTTATTCAGCAAATATTTATTAAGCATATATCATGTATCTTTTTGGGCTTCTGGGACTACTGAGATGCCTTAGATGTCGCTTCTGTCACTCAAGGAAGTCAGTAATAGATACTGATTAAGGCTAGTGGGTTTGGTGTCAAAGTCCAAACACTACCCCTTAGTAAATTGTGACCTTGGAAAGGTAAAGTGTCTAATCCTTTAGTTTTCTGTCTGCCACATAGAATTATTATTAGGAGTAAATAAACGAATAAAGCACTTGGTACTATGCTTGGCATATAATATATGCTCAGATACTGCCTTTAAAAAAAACTTTTAATTTTATTTTAGCTGGCTTGAATTGAATTATGGGAATTTTAAGTAAGAGTATGGGTGGTATATAGAAAAGATAGAAATTCAGCAGTAACATGAAGGAGTAGGTGAATGATTGAAGTATAGGAGTAATTCAGAACATTGAAGCTTTGTCTCCATTTATGTTACTGTTAATTTTTTATGTATAATGTACATTGAAGTATGTTAACTTCTCATTGCCAGGTGTCCATGGATCTCAATAGTGCCAGCACTGTTGTTCTTCAGGTTTTAACACAGGCCACCAGTCAGGATACTGCTGTGTTAAAACCTGCTGAGGAGCAGTTGAAACAGTGGGAGACACAGCCAGGTTTCTATTCAGTGTTGCTGGTAAGTTGTTCTAAAATAGTTCACTATTATTTTTAATAAAATGAGATACCATTGTTTTAATTGTTCTGCTTGTATTGGTGGTTTACTTTAGTGAAACTGATTCAAATGGTTGCCCTTGCCACTGCCATTATTAATTCAGGGTATGGTTCTTTGACGATGTTTAAAGGAATATTTGTTGATGAATGAGTAAATGACGGAGTGGGGTATTGGTAATATCTGCCTGGAAGGCAGCACTATGCTGATTTTCTGTTTTAGGATGTTAATGCTACCTCAAGACTATAGGTAGTACACTTTCATGTTTTGTCTCTATCCTTGCCCCAATTAATTTATGTTGTCAGAGTTGTTCAGGTCTCCCCCCTGCAGCATCAGTCAGGTCTACTTTGCTCAGTGTGTTTCACTTTAAAACATTGTTTTCTTTTCCCAACTAAAATTTTCATTTTCTTAACAAATCTGGTCTTTTCCTGAGCATTATGGGAAATAGTATAATAATTTAATTAATATATACTTTCAACTTTTCTGGGGGTTTAGAGCTTTTGGTTAGTTAATCAAAATTGTTTTCTTAATGCCAGAATATCTTTTTTTACTGAGGGTCTTCCTTATTCTTTTTTTTCTTCTGAAAATTTGAGAACTCTGATTAGTGTTTGAGATTTTTTTTCTGGCCAGGGCAGTGAGGCTACCAATTGGATCAAAAACTGATCCAGTATTTGTGACTGGGTCGCAAATTCAGAGCAAAACTGTTTGCTATATCTTGTAAAATAGAAAATTATAGCAATTGACATACATATTCTGGCTTCATGGCTAAAAAGTTTGTTAAATTTAAGAAGATACTGGTCATGACTGTAAGGGAAATTAATTGTCTAGAGTCATACTTGATATTCTGAATATACATCAAAGTTGGCTGTTTGGCTCAGTAACAAAAAGGTAAAAAACAGATTGATTTTTAAAGATAATCCCAGCATCATGTTTGTAAATTTGGGGCACAGTGTAAATCTTTAGAAAATCTCTGAGTATCTTTACTCTTCATATCCTTATTTAAATAAATATATGCTCTATAATTAGCCTTGTGTTTTTTCAGGTCAAAATATAAAACACTTTTGGAATTTCTTATTTTAGTTACTGCTGGACCTTAAAAAAGCCAATAGGCTTTCTTGATTAACTGTTGACTTTTTGTGTAATGTATGAATTATTAATAATAGTAAGTGCCTAAACCTTTTGTTTTTATTTTTACTGACTATACTTTTCTTCTTGGAGGGATAGTAACATTTCTTTTAGATGGAATAGATTATATTTATAATAGATTTGAAAACTGCTAAGTTTAACTTAGTTCTTCTTTTTTTCCTGTACTCACTGTCTTGTCACATTTGTTTATTTTAGCCTTAGCTGTTCATTGTAGACTGGAGATTCCTAAATTTGTATGCCTGATCACAAGCTTGTGTTCTAGGCCTATTATTCAATTCCTTATGGAATATTTCTACTTGGAGTGATGCCTGCAGCTTGAGTTTTCTTGGTTTCCTAAGTGTAGCTGAGACAAGCTGAGAGCCACTGACTTCCACAATATTCCCACATTACTTCCATTCATTCACTCATTTGCTCAACAGATATTTATGAAGTTTCTGCTATGCTGGGCTCTGTGCTAGACTCCAGGCATAAGACATGACTCAGTCTAGCGTGGAAAGTGGACATATAAAGTGTTAAAATCGAATGTGATTAATGTGGTAAGAGAAGTCCATTCTTTCTTTTGCAAAAGAAACCGAAAGAAGGACTCTGACTCAGTTGTCAGAGATATTAAGGAATAAATGGGAGTCACACAACTCTCTTTGTAATTTTTTTTGTATGTACATGATTTTCCAAAAATGCGATTATGGTATACATACCTGTTTTTAATACTTAACATATAATATTTTTCTATAGTAAAAAATACACTTTCACATCATTATTTTTGGCTTTGAGGTTTTCCCACACAGTTTAAGAGGTCAACTCGGGATTTGAGTTGTTTTTGGCTCGCGGTATAGCACAATTTCAGTCAGTTAACATATTCCTACATTTGTCCTATGCATCCACTATTCTAGATAAGTTTTTTACAGAGAAATAAAACACTTTAATTCTCAGTGTTTGTGATGTTTTAAATTACAGTGTAAATATTAGGTTTACTGTTCTTTTTATTTCCATATACATTTATAACTATCAGTTATAAATATTTGGTAACAATTTTAATAAATTTTTTGATAAAAATTTTTAAAGATCACAGAACAATTATAGCTTTCCTTTATTATTAAGATCATGTTGTATGATTTAGCTTGCACAGTCATTTAATGGTCTCCCACTACTAGGCAAAGTGAGGATTGCCTGTATTTGGAATAACAGTGAATAAAGTTTTTGAGTAATGGTTAATTTTGAGTTGAAATTATTTACATCACATCTGCTTTTGTATCACTTAAAAGTGCCCTGCTATCAAACTTATTTGTAAGCATAATTGTTGTGATAAGGAGGATACTTTGAAATAAGTTTACTTTATATTAACAACCTAGGGGCTTTGACTTCTTAGAATCTTTGAATCTATGCTGTGGTGGCTCTACTTTTTCTTTTTTAATTTAGAAGATGTTTATTTTAGTTTTGTATGTGTGTGTAGGTTGTGATATATAATTAGGTTTATTTGTTTCCAAGTTTTTTTTATTAGGATTTCAAACATGCCTGAAAGTAGAATAGTATAATGAATCTTCACATATCCATTACTCAGCTTAAACAGTTAACATATTACTGAACAGGTGTAGTTTTTTATGTGAATTGTAGAGCTATAGATGCTTAGAAAATAACAATATGATATACATAGTGATAAAATTTAAATGAAACATTTAATTAAAAAATCTATCCATACTTTATTGTGAGTATATTAATTATACTTTTAACTTTCTACATGTTCATTCTAATACTATGTTTTTTATTTACAGAATATTTTCACAAACCACACTCTGGATATAAATGTAAGGTGGCTTGCTGTGCTATATTTTAAAAATGGAATTGATCGTTACTGGAGACGTGTAGCACCTCAGTAAGTTCCATTACTCTCCCCCTCCCAGTGTAATCCTTTCCGAATTCAGGGAGGTATAAGAATGTACCTGTTAATCTTCATTCTTCACATAAAAGAAAGTGTTTGTGCTTACTTCAGCAGCACATATACTAAAATTGGAACAACGCAGAGAAGATTAGCATGGTCCCTGTGCTAGGATGACATGCAAATTCATGAAGTGCTTGATATTTAAAAGAAAAAAAAAGTACATTAATTACTGAAGAAGAAAAGCGTTCTACATTGTTAATTACAAATCAATATCTGTATTATTGCTTTTCTCCATGAGTTTTTTTATTTGGGGAAGGATATGAATTCTTGTTGGCCTTCTCTTTTTGAGGCTCTCTAATTTTATGGGCACAAAATGTTGAGTGAATGAGTCATGTTGAAAAAAAATTTTTTTAAAAGAAGTATGAGATTAGAATTTTGAAAAGAAGTCATTTGAGAAGGAAATACCCGGTCATTTCTGAGCCAGCTGGATGTTAATTCCCTCGAGTCTTCTGCATAATTTCCTTTGTGGTGGGAACGGGGTAGTATACATTTGTAATCTCATCAGATTCGGTTGTAACTGCTCTGTGGGTGGTTAAGTGAACAGATTTCTCTTGATAGTTGATTATATGTTATATAATTGATGAAAAAGCAACGTAGACATGACCCTTGAATTCATTTGATGGAGAATAGTGAACTTTGCTAAAGAAGTAACATAGTCTTTGTTCTCCAGTAGATGGCACTGTAGCTCTTTATGTTCTTAGATTCATAGGGCCTTAAAAAAAAACTTGTCTGAGTACTTCAAAGTGCATATAAAATATACCCTTGAATAATATTGAAAGCAACTAGAATATTTTAAGGCTGCACTTAGGATACTGTAGTAAGCAAACCCTTCTTATTTTAGAGTTAATTCATAATTTTGAGAGAAATGAAGTATTTAGTGATGGAAAAATTGTGTATTACTGAGTTATTGGAAACAGCGCAGCAGTGCATACTTTTCTACTGCTATGTCCAATTAAATTTAGATGTCTTTAAAATTCATTTTGTTTTACTGGTTAAATGAAGAATTTTTATAAATGACTATTTTGGAAGGGAGAGTAAATTATGATTAAATATTTCAGATTGTGCTTTCACATAAAGAATTAGAAGCTGGAATTTAGTTTAAATTTAAAAAGTTAAGAGAGATATCATATGGTATTAGGTAGCTAAATCTCAAGCTATCTCTTTTAGTATATATTGAGATACAGTCTAGAAAGGAGATGATTGTACTTAGGCAGCAAGGATGGTGAATGTACTTAGAAAGGGAGCAAGGGATCAAAGATTAGTAATTGAACTTATATTTAAATTTAAGACACTTAAAAATTGGCTTGTTTGTGTTCTTATCTAAGTTTCATCTTATATAGTTAATACTCTTACCACTGTTTTCATGGAATGAGGGCTTATATTTAAGCTTATATAACATTACTATATACAGTGCAACTTTAACTGGGTCCTAATTAGGTACTCTCCAATTTCTGCTTGGGATATAGTCTCAATTCATCTAATGATAACATGTGTGTAAAATGAAGGGTGGAATGTTAACTATTATTGGAGAATTGCTAAAGACATGAGTTTTCTCCAGGTTAATGGCTTGTTTTCTTTAATATGTTTATATTTTTTCCATGGTCTCTATTTTGGTAGCTAATCATTTTATTATAGTCTCTTAATTAAAATTATGAAAACTTGGTCCTGGCTCCTTGGCATAGAAGAAAACTTGAATTTCAAGCTTGAAGCAAAACGTTATAGGAGAAAACATTATTACAGGGGTTTGATGATAGAGGGGAGCTATTAAAGTGGGGAAGTGCAGCATTGTTATAAAAGGATTGGATCATTTCTAGTGGGAAAGCAAAGACTTACATTGGGCTTTGATTCTTTTCGCCTAAATGTTTATCTTAATCTTGTTTTCTCATTTGTTTACTAACCTTGGGCAAATCACTATTAAGATTTAGAAAAACTTTTATTGAAGCTTAGTACATAACATACTTAAAAAGTACACAAATGAAGGGTACAGTTTGCATGTTTATAATGTGAACACACCCATGTAACTACCACAGAAGCCTCCCTCCTGCCCCCTCACAGTCACCTATCCCCTCCCCGCCAAAGTAAGCATCATCTGACATCTTTTACCATGGATTAGTTTTACCTGTTTCTGAACTTCTTATAAATGGAAATCATATAGTGTCTGACTTTAATCAGTATTATATTTGTGAGGTTTATCCATATATTTGCTTGGAGCAGTAGTTTACTGTTTTATGTAGGAGTATAACATTCCATTTTAGGAACATAGCACAATTATCCATTTGTTTTGCTGTTGATATATTTGGTCTGCTGTAAGGTTTTTTCTAGCTTTTGACTGTGAAAAATAACGCTTTGAAAACTCTTCTGCATGTCTTCTTGCACATAAGTGTGCATTTTATTGTCATTTATGGTCAGATATATGTGTATTCAGCTTTAGCAGATGCTGTTAATTAGTTTTCCATACTTGTTGTACCAATTTACGCTCCCACCGGCAGCATATGAGTGTTGGCATTTGCTCTACCTTCTCATCAGTACTGGTCTAATCCATCTTTCTAGTTGTGCTGGTGTGCTTGGTAATTTTTGCATTTTCCCGGTGAACGATGAGTCCGTTTTTCAAATACTTATTAGTCATTTGAATATCCTGTTTTGTGAAGGGCCTGCCATTTGAAATCTGAAAATAAAATGGGTTATTTTATTGATTTGTGGGACTTTGTATATATTTTGGATATACAGTTGTCCGTTGGTATCTGAGGGGGATTGGTTCCAGGACTCTGTGGATTCCAAAATCCTTGGATGCTCAAGTCCCGTAGATAAAATCGCATAGTATTTGCATATAACCTATGTACATCCTCCTGCATACTTTAAATCATCTCTAGATTACTTATGGTACCTAATACAATGTAAATGCTGTGTAAATAGTTGTTATACTTTATTGTTTAGGGAATAATGAGAAGAAAAAAAGTCTGTATATGTTCAGTACAGATGTAACCATCTAGGCCTTTCCATTTGCCGTTGGTTGGATCCATGGGTGGATGTGGAACCTGTGGATACGGAGGGCTGATTGTAAGTCCTTTGCTGAATAGACATATTGAAAATATTTTCTGCCACTTTGTGACTTGCCTTTTCACTTTCTTAATGATGTCTTTTGATGAGGAGAAGTTCTTAATTTTAATGAAGTTCAGTTTAGCTACCATTCTTTTATAATTAATTCTTTGGGGGCCTATTTACAAAATTTTTGCTCAACTTAAGGTCATGAAAATACTCTATGTTTTCTGCCAGAAGTTTTGTTTTACTTTTCACATTTAGGTGTATGATCTATCTGGAAGTGATTTGTGTGTAAGGTGCGTATGTGAAGTAAGGGTAGCACCATGTATTCTTTCCCTGTCACTTTTCAGTGGTTCCCTTGTTACAAATCGGGCACTTTATATGTATGGATCTGCTTTTGGATTCTCTGTTTTGTCCTGTTGGCCTGTTTATCTATCCGTGCTTTAGTTGTATTTTATAAGGCTTCATATGCTTTCCGTTTTTTGAATTTAATTTGCTGTTCTTTTTCTAGCTTTTTCAGATGGAAGCTTAGATAAATGATTTTCAGTTTTTCTTATATAATTTAAAACATTAAAACGTTAAGGCTTTTCTTATAATCATGGCTTTAGTTCAGTTTCTCAACTCTTGATATGTAGTATTTTCATTACCATTTAGTTAAAAACATTTAAAAATTTCTCCTGTTACTTCTTTTTAGACTCATGGATTAATTAAAAGTATATCACCTAATCTCACAACCTGTGGGGCTTTTTTCAGTTGTATCCTTTGTTACTGATTACATTCTTTGAAATATGCTGTCTTTTTTGTGTGTGTGTGTGAGAAACATCAGCCCTGAGCTGACATCTGTTGCCAATCCTCTTTTTGCTGAGGAAGATAGGCCTTGGTCTAACATCTGTGCCCATCTTCCTCCACTTTGTATGGGACAGTGCCACAGCGTGGCTTGACAAGCAGTGCGTCAGTCCATGCCCGAGATCCAAACTGTGAACCCTGGGCTGCCAGAAGCGGAGCGTGTGAACTTAACTGCTACACCACCAGGCTGGTTCCCTGCTGTCTCGTTTTTTGATCCCAGCATATAGTATTTTGGTAAATGTTGTGTGTGCACTTGAAAGGAATGTGTGTTTTGCTGTTGTGGATTATAATGTTTTATATATGTTAATTAGGTCAAATTTGTTAATTATGTTATTTAAATCTTTTATATCCTTATTGATTTTGTGCTTTTTCCATCATTGACTGAGAGAGGTGTATTAATCTCCAAATATGATTGTGGACTTGCCTATTTCTTCTTTTCATTCTGTTTTTGCTATGTATTGAGGCTATTTTAGGATCATATAAGTTCAGGGTTATTATAATCCTGTAGAATTGACCTTGTCTTAATTATGAAATGTTTTTCTTTTTCTCTGATAATGTGTTTTTGGCTTAAAGCCTAGTCTGATTTTAACAGAGCCACACCAGCCATCTTATGGTTGCATGGTGTATCTTTTTCTTTCGATAATTCTTCGTTGTTCTATTTAAAAATGTTTCTCTTATAAGCAGCCAATAGTTGGGTTTTGTTTTTTATCCAATCTGATAATTGTTGTCTTTTAATTTTAGTATTACATCCATTTACATTTAATGTAATTATGGATAAAGTTGGAGTTAAATCTACCATCCACTATAAGTTTTCTGCTTGTTTCTGTCTGATCTTTGTCTCCCTCCTCCCTTTTTTTTCTTTCTTGCCTTCCTTTGGCTTATTCAAGAAATTTTTTGTGACTCAATTTTTCCCTCTACAAGGCTATTAGGACACTTTTATTACTCAAGTGATTTTCCTAGAGATTATAACATGCATTCTTGACTTATTAGAGATTGTCTTAGATTAGTACTTTACTTTTTCCAGATGATGCAAGAACCTTATAATACTTTAACTCCATTTATGTCTTCCTGTCTTTTATGCTCTTGTTGAGTACTTTAATTCTGTGTATACTTTAAACTCCACAAAATACTATTTTATATTATTTTGCTGGCAGTATTCATTTAAATTTATGTTTCTATTGTTCTTCACTCCTTTCAGTGTTACTGTGCTTCCTTCTGGGTCCATTTGTCTTCTGCCTGAAGAACTACCTTTAGTATTTTTTTAGTGCACACCTGTCAGTGAACTCTCTCAGAAAAGTCCTTTTTTTCTCATTATGCTTCAGTCTGGATATTTTCCACCAACCTATCTTCCATTTTGTTACCTTTATTTCACTTATTGTGTTTATCAATTCTAGGATTTCTTTTTGGTGTTTTTTAAGAAATAACTTTCAGTTCTGTAGTGAGATTCTCCATCTTTTACCTATTTTCTTGAACATAATTGTCATAAATATTTGAAGTGTGATTTTGATAACTACAATGTCTGTATCTCCTGCTTCTATTTGTGTTTTGATTTCGTTTTTTCCTATTTTGTAGTATGCCTAATGTTTTGATTGAATGTTGGACATTGTATAGGGACAATTGGAGAGGCTTTGAATTCTGTTATCTTTCTCCAGAGAGAATTTAGTTTTAATTAAATAGAATGTGACCTCAATCTTGATCTGGTTGAGGGTGTGTGGTTTACTCTTGATTCCAGATTTTAGCCTTCTTGGGCTTTCAGGTTCAAGCCTTGGGTATTACCAAAGTATTGCCTTCTTAGTGGGCCCTGAAGTTCAGTTTTTGTCTTTCCAGCACTGTGAGACCTGCTGAAATCTCTCCTTAGCTCTTTTAGTCTCTTAGTTGCTACTTTCAGCGTGATTTTTTTTTGTGAGCAAATATCTCAAGGGGAAGTGTACTGGTTCATCACAGTTCATTTCCCTTCTTTTTAAGACCCTCCTCTCTCAAGTCCAGGCTGCCTAGGTTTTTTTAGATGCTGTATTAATTTCCTAGGGCTGCCATACAGACTGTCACAAACTGGATAGCTGAAAACAGTACAAGTGTTCAGGAGGCTAGAAGTCTAAAATTAAGTTGCTTGGCAGGGCTGTGCTCCCTCTGACAGCTCTAGGGAAGAATCCTTCCTTGTCTCTTTTTAGCTTTTGGTTGTGGTCGGCGATTCTTGGTGTTCCTTGGCTTGCAGCTGCATCACTCCAGTCTCTGCTTCCATTGTCACATGGCCTTTTCACGTGTCTCCTCTGTGTATCTGTCCAAAGTTTTCTCCTCTTATAAAGGTAACTGGTCACTGGATTAGAGCCCACCTGAATCCAATCTGACCTCATTTTAACTTGATTGCATCTGCAAAACCCCTATTTCCAAATAAGGTCACATTCACGGGTACTTGGGGCTAGAATTTGAACATATTTTTTTGGGGGGGGGACACAATTCAACTCAACACACACGTTAAAACTTTTTTTTTTAAATTGTAAACAACTTTTGTAGCTGATTTTATTGGGATGATTTCTCTGTTACAAGCTACTGTATTATAGCCATAATGGAAAGCCTTGAAATGAGGATTTTAAAATAAATAATACATTCATATGGTTCAAAATTCAAAGTGTATACGATCTTATACAGTGAATATTCTCCATCTCTGTCCTTTTGCTGTCTGTTTTCCTTCCTCATTTGTAGTCAAAAAGTATAGTGTTTATCCTTTCCAGAGATGTAAAAGGAAAGATTTTAAACTAGTTGATTTCTTGTAAGTCTTACATCCAAAATATTCTCTGATTCCTGATCCCTTTCTGCATAGAATAATCTCCTTAGATTTTATAAAAGAAGTCATGGAACAATATTTACTCATACAGATTTTTTTTTTAGCTAGCCATTAATTTTTTGGTAGGCAACTATTTTTACATCAATAAAAGCAAACATTGAAACATCACATTCTTTACTCTGGATTTGTCATATTTCCTATTGCTTACTATTTTGTGCTTCCTATTTAATTGTGAAGGTATTTTATCCTTTTGAGTTACTTGATGTGCCAATACACAAGTAGTGGAAATAATTCTATTTATTTGCCAGAAACAATCAGGGACACATTGTTTGAAAGGCTTTTTATTGTTAAAATTTTCAGTAGTGCTCTCCTGCATTCATTATTAGATAGCATTCTCTTGTATAATAAATATATCTTTTTACAGTGCTCTCTCAGAGGAGGAGAAATCTACGTTGCGTGCAGGGTTAATCACCAACTTCAATGAACCAATTAACCAGGTTAGTGAGAAAATGAATGCTAGCTATTTTTTCTCTTTCCTTAGTTTTTGATTCTTTTCCAGACTTATTTTGTTTCTCGGCATTAAAAATAAAATCTTATTACCTAATGTCCATTTGTGATGTTTATACACACTTCTTTGTTGGTTTTTAAATTTTGAGATCCAGTTCTAACTATTAAGAATGTTGTTTAGATTTGGCTATTAATGATTTAAAACTCAGAAGTTGTTTTAAAATATACTTGTATATTTTTTTAACTTCCTCAGTTTTTGAGTCAATACTGAAAGCACATCTCTATATTTGTAGTCTTACTGCATAAATTAATTTTAATGATTTAGACGACCCCTTCAACCCCTTTTTAAACTACAGTATGGCTTCAGGTTTTTGTCTGTTTCTTTCATCACATTTTCAATTCCCATTACTATGTGGGAGATAGATAGTAGATTATACAGTTTTATTTTTTCTTTCCCTTTTTTTTTTGTGGGGAAGACCAGCCCTGAGCTAACATCTGTTGCCAATCCTCCCCTTTTTGCTGAGGAAGACTGGCCCTGGGCTAACATCCGTGCCCATCTTCCTCCACTTTTATATGGGATGCCACCAAGGCATGGCTGACAGGCAGTGCGTCAGTGGGCGCTCGGGATCCGAACTCGCGAACCCCGGGCTGCCAAGCATGAACTAAACCGCTGTGCCACCGGGCAGCCCCCATTTTTTCTTTCCCTTATAGTGAGATTTTTCTTTTAAGAAAAAAATTTTTGCTTGTGGATATAAGAATTCTTAAATTTTTCCAAGTTACTACTTTTTATTCCTTTAATTTGAATATTAAAGCACACTGTATTTCGTGGTATAACTAGTGCAGTTTTATCTCAGCCTATTTAAATGATCTCAGTTCTCTCCTTTGCAGTTCCTTGACTAAGGAGATGAGGGAAGATGGAGAGGAAGAGAGTTATTCTCACTGGGGAAGGAATTGGTTGGGAAGAGGTTTGGGTGATTTAGGGGTAAACCATTGCTTAGGTGTTTTGTCAACCAGCATTTGGAAAACACTGATCTGAACAGATATCATTAGTTAAATACTATTATTTGATGTTGATTTCTACTCTTAGGTCAGTGATTCTCAAACTTTGTGGTCTTAGAACTTTCTTATCCTGCTAAAATAAAACTCTAAAGGGTTATATCTGTTAATATTTACTGTATTAGAAATTAAAACTGAGAAATTTTAAAATATTAAGTAAAAATAATAAAACCATTACTTGCTAACATATATAGAATTTTTAAAAATGAGCAATAGCTATTTCCCCAAACAAGAAATATTTAATGAGAAGAGTGCCATCGTTCTGCATTTTTGCATATCTCTTTAGTGTATGGCTATTTCAAAGAAGACATCTAGATTTTCATATCTGCTTCTTCATTTACTCTGTTGTGATATATTGTTTGGTAGAAGTTATATGAAGAAAATCTGGCTTCACATTGATATGTTATTGGGAAAGGGAGGACCTCACAGAGAGGATCTTAGGCCCTCTGGGGATCCGTAGACCACACTTGGAGAAGCACTCTTAAGCAGTCGTTCAGTGAATTCTTATTCACTTCTGTCAAATGTATAATTAACCAAAAAGGTAATTTTCAGCTATGAATACATTCCTTATCCATTGCTTTAATTTCTTATGTTTATTTCTGATGATTAATATTTTCCCTCTAGATTGCAACTCAGATTGCAGTGCTGATTGCAAAAGTTGCTCGATTGGATTGTCCCAGACAGTGGCCTGAACTGATTCCCACTCTTATAGAATCCGTGAAAGTCCAAGATGATCTTCGACAGCACAGAGCATTACTTACCTTCTATCATGTTACCAAGACTCTGGCATCTAAACGTTTGGCTGCTGATAGAAAACTGTTTTATGATGTAAGTGATTTAACATAGTTAAATTTTATTATGAAAACTGGGCTACTTGTACAAAAATGTCTATAATTTTACCTCTCTAAATATTTTATTGAAAGATTATGAATTCTTTCTAGTTGACTTCAAAAGGTTCAGAATAATAGGTAACCTCTGAAAGATTTTAAGCTGGATAGTGATATGACCAGTAAAATCACTTAATTGCCAGTTAAGGGGGATTGGTTGGTAGAGAACAGTCTGAAGGCAGAGAGACTGGTTTGAGGCTTTTGAAGTAGTTCAGATGAGATGATAAAGCTCTTAAATGAAGCAGTGGTAAAGGGGACATTTAGGAGGGTATAGAGTTGAAACTGAGGAAGTTAAAATTGACATGCCTGGGTAATTGATGGATGTAGGGCAGATGTAGGAAGGAGTCTGACATAACTGGGGGTGTTAGCCCTTTTATCAGGTGTTTTAGCACCATTTGTTGAAGAGACTTTTGTTTCTCCATTCAGCTGCTCTGGTGCTTTTGTATTTGACTGTTTTTTTTTTTTTTTGTGGGGAAGACCAGCCCTGAGCTAACATCTGTTGCCAGTCCTCCCCTTTTTGCTGAGGAAGACTGGCCCTGGGCTAACATCCGTGCCCATCTTCCTCTACTTTATATGGGACGCCGCCACGGCCTGGCTGACAGGCAGTGCGTCGGTGGGCGCCCGGGATCTGAACTCGCAAACCCCGAGCTGCCAAGCGCAGACTAAACCGCTGCGCCACCGGGCGGCCCCTGTATTTGACTGTTTTGACCTACCAAAATAGTGGTTTTCATATTGTTCCGCCTAACATTTTGGACTGCACCATGTAATAGTGGTGAGTCTCAATGTGTTTTTACAGTGTTCTTACTTAACCTTTGGAATCTTCACTTTGAGGATGTGGCTTGGGAATCTGCATTGTTAACAGGCTCCCCAGCTGATTCTTATGTACATCAAAGTTTAAGCCAGAACCACATTATATTCTCTGTTTTTAACCCAGTGGGTTTAAGTAGCCAATCTTATGTGTATCCAAGGATGTTGACTATAAGAGAAATTCTTTTTCTTAAAGGTTTCTTTTTAAATCCTTGTCACTTTTTCTTGATATCTAACTAGGAGTAAGAAATGGCATTTATCCTCTCAAGTCTTTCTATGAGTTTCTTCTTGTTTCTCACCTTTGTCCCTGCCTCAGACCCTTCCACTTACTTTTATATTAGAAGGTTTTCAAAGTCGTGTGTATAAAAGATTCTGGGTTACAGTTACTCTTTTTTAAATGGTACCCTACTATAGAAGTCTTAATTCTTAGTTTGACTTTCTCAGGTTGTGGTCTCTTAATGTGTTGCCTTGGTTTTCAGGTATAAAATTTCAGCCTAGGCAATCTCTACAAATTGTGTCTAATCAGGGGACTTATTCTGGATAGCTTGTTTGAGTTAGCTTCCTGAACACTTCAACTTTCTTGCTTGATTTTCTTGCAGTATGATGCTATTTCCTCTCCATATAGAATGAAATATAGGTCTACCTAACATCTTGTACTTCCAGCATAGTATTTATTACATTGTGCTGAGTTATAATTGTTAACTTCCCAGTCTGAGATCCACAACACTATGAGTTTTATGAGGGAGGACTGTACCTTTTATTGTCCATCCAGCCTGAAGGAGTGCACATAAGTGGATGGTGCTCAATGACTGTTTGTTAAGTGAATAAACAGTAGAAGAGGCAACTTAGATACCTTCTAGATTTCAAAGTGATGTAATGCGAAACTTCAAAAAGTAGGAGTTTTGGGAGGGTATACAATAGTCCAAGTACCTACTTAGTAATCAGCGTAGCACCTTTCATTTTGGAATGGAGTAGCTGAACCTGGAAACATGGAGCATAGTAGGGGACTAGAAGAGGAATCTTGACTGATGGGGTTGGGGTACAAATGCATAGTTTAATTGAAGTTAGCATGTATGGAAAGATATTATTACAAAGAGCAATTCTGCTAGTTAATAAATTGGCCCTATTATTTTGATAATCTGAAGTGTGGGAAAATCTTCCTTTTAATAATATGTTAACTGTAATGACAAGATGGTCTTCATGTACTAAATTAATTTCCCACATTAAAAAGTGTAAGCTCATAATTGAGCTATTTGCTATGGCAGACTAGTGCAGTGTGTACTTAAAACTGCTACCTGCTGCTCGATTTGTCCCAGCGATTTTTATATCCTGTTTTCCCTCCACATTAAAATGAATTAAGTTCTTTTCACGGGTGACAAATGACAAAATCAACAGTTGAGAGAAAATTGTGTTGCAGTAACAAAATTGAGCTTGATTTGACGCAAAAAGGAATTCGTTTTCTGTAAAACAGCTTTTCATATAAACCTGAATATAAAATAATTGACATTAAGTACAGTTAAAATCAAAATCTAAAGTCTATGAAAGCAAGGAGATTTAAGGTACAAATAATAGTTCTAATGTAATTATAAATGTATTAACCAAATAACATGTTGTAGACATGATGTGTAACCCACAAAGGTATATGCCGGGGTAAATGAAGTAATCCAAACCTAAAAAACAAGAAAAGATCTTTTGAAAGCAACATATTTCACTTGTTTTTAGAAATACAGTTTAGGAATTATGAGAAGACCTGGTTTCCAGGGAAGAATGTTTCCTTGTACTGAGCAGTTTTGGGATTTTGAGCAAGACACTTAAACTTCATGATTCTTTAAAATTTCCTTTCAGTTTTAAAGTTGTGTGATTCTGTGAATTTATAATTGTAGGTTTTCTTTATTATTCTAGGTTAATCTATATAAGTACCATTAAAGTTTTGAGATGGAAATCTCAGTTACAGCATAATTTAAATATAGATTTTTCATTTTTAATCACTGTTTTTTTCTAGAAGCCAAGACCTTTGTACATTTAGTTTTATTCCTTCTTCTTTTATATTTTCTTGGCATACTGTTAAGTTCTTGACCTATTGACCTTATTAGATTCTTTGCTGTGCAATTTTGATATATAGCCAGTTAAACAGTTTTGTTAATTAAGAAATTTTCAAACATATTCTAGCTGAGAGAACAATATAACAACCCCCCATATATCCTTTACCCATATTTAACAGTTCCTAAGGTATTGCCATGTTTGATTTTCCTCTGTGCTGGAGCAAATCCTGACATGTCGTTTCATCCAAAAATATTTCAGTATGAATCTCTGAAAAGGCCATTTTCCATAACCAGTTTTTATTAGGAATCTTTTAAGGCTGGATATTAGGAATTAATCTTAAGTTCTTCTCCCTAAGAGTCAGTCAACAGATACTGATTGCCTACTGTGTATAAGAGATATATACAGTACTGAGGGAGACAAAAGATACAGATACTCTCTTGGTATTCATGGGGAGTCATAAGACACAGACTCTCAAAGGTCATTGAGTAAGCTATTAAAATCTGCCATGGAAGAAAACTAAACACTGTATTATGTTTTGTTATGGTCAAGATTAAAACTTAGCAGAATTTTAAAAACTGAAGGGTCTGTGATGAATAATATTCTCTCTAACAGTATATGTATCATTTACATAGTGAGGATAAGAGAAAACTGAGGCGAGGTGAAGTCAGATTACAGTACTTCAGAAGAGTCTTCCTGATGGGTTACTATGTTTTCTAAATAAACCAACTAACAAAACAGAACCATAAAGCTAGTTTGAGATGGGTTGGTTAGTGTAAGATAGACCACTCAGCCTTGTAACAGAGACTTTCACATTTACTTCTTACAAACTTATAACTTACTTCATAATGTGGTCCTTAGTGGAAATTCCCAAATAGTTGAAATTAATGAATGTTAAATTTGAGGATGCCAAGGTGCCACTTAATATGGTGTGGCTGTAGCCTTCAGGGTATTTACAGTGTAGTAAAATTTATTTAAAAGATAAGTGTGTTTATAAGCAAATCATCAAGTAGGTTAAATAGATCTTGTTTTCAGTTTTGTTTGATTCTAATTACCAAACTAAATGCCATGTTGATTCTAGATCTTGTCTCGTGCTCTGCCAAGTTTTATATTAGCTTTTAAATACGTTACTCAAAGAAGGACTCCTATAATTTATAAAGGGTCATTTCTGCTATGAAGCTGTGTGGGGTTTTAAGTGGGTGTGTGTGTCTAGGCTTATATAAATATGAGGCAAAGAGGAACCTTTTGGTGGGAACTTTTAAGGGAGGAGAGACTCAAGGTGACTAGCTTGATCCAAAAAAAAAAAAAAAAAAGGTTGTGCACTGAACAGCAGAGGAGATTTTGAATGTAGTATGGTGCTTGTCCTTTCTATGGTTCATAAGCACTCTTGTCTGAGTCCTGGGAAAAAGGGGCCTGGAATAAGGAAGATAAAAATTTGAAAGCCCTATCATCAAAATCTCTGTGAGTTGCTCTTGAAGCAGTGCTGATTTATGCTTTGCTTTTACCCATTTGTCTGTCCATCTGACAAATATTTGAGTCCTCCTCTGTGCCACTCACTGTATTGGATGCCTGAGATGCGGCTGTGAAGAAAGGTAGGGTCCCAAGTGGAGAGGAAGGTAAATTCACCTCCTCATCCCCCTTATTGAGTTGATACTTTGGATACATGAGAGCACTGTCTAGGCATCAGTGGCTGAAGACAGGCTTATGGCTGTTGCTGGGAGTAGAGAACTTTAGAGATCTGGAAGATGGGCCACAGTGACCCTCCTGGGCGTGAGCTGTACCAATGGCAGGTTTGAGAACAAAATGAAAATTCGGTTTTACTTAAAAAATGTGTAGGTAACAGATATTACAGGTCTTTAGGAATGTCCTTCATTGGAAGTAAATATCAGTTGAGAAACATTGCCCGTTTGATTGGAAATTGTTTTTGAGATAGATCTTGTACCCACCAAAGCTTCTGGCCTGACACATTTGGTAATTTGATACATATATGTCATGGTTAAGTGGAAGCAGTTTTATATTTAAGTCTTGTATTAAAGAAAAAGTTGATTACTACTAAAATAACTGCCTGTTTTGTTGTTATTGTTAAGAATGTACAGGTGTTTTTAAAGTTACTTGTTATGAAATTTTTAAAACATACAGAAAAGTAAAGAAAACATATTAGCTGCCATATACTCATCACCTATATTTAGTAGTTAACCTTTTCCTGTTTTTGCTTTACTGCTTTTTTTTCTAAAGTGAAGATTTCATGATTTTTTATTACTAGATACTTAAGTATTCATTGGTAAAAAGATAGATTTAATTTTTATGTTAGAATTTTTCACAGACAGTTGACTGATTTAGTAGACTTTTATTCAACTGTTCATGAATCGGGCAGCATCCAGTCTAGCAGATAAGGAGCTCTGAAGAGTTGTACAAGGCGAGAGATTTTTATAGACCAAAGTGAGCAGGAACAAGAAAGTTATTCTGGGCATTAGCTGATTGATTAAAGCGGGGTTTCTTTTCGTATATGGACCAAAGGGAAATCTTGGAGCCAGGTCAGGTAACTTATGCTGAGCAGGCGAATGTGCTGATTGGTTGACCTAGGCATGGCTTTTCTGGGAGAGACCAGCATAGAAACTTAGTTTTATGTTTTGGTTTGTTGTTGTGGGCTTAGCATGAGCTACTCCATCTTGGGCCAAATCTGGTTCTTTTAACATATATAATCATTTAACTTTTATCATACTTAAGATAGTGATTTAATAAGATTTAATTCTTCTAGCCAGTTTTCTACATTGTTCTCAAATATATTTTTACAAGTGGTTTGTTTGAGCCAGAAAAATGAATAAAGTGGGTACCTTGCGTTTTGTCATGTCTCTTAAGTATCTTTTAATTTAGAATAGTATTCATTTCCTTCCTTTCTTTTTTTCATGCCATTGACTTGTTGAAGAAACTAGGTCAGTTGTCTTGTAGGATGTTGTACATTCTGCATTTGTTGATTATATACCTTGTTGATTAAATTCAGGTTAATAAGCAAGTTTTTTTAAAATTAATTTATTATTTTTTTATTGTGGTAACATTGGTTTATAACATTATATAAATTTGGGGTGTACATCATTATATTTCAATTTCTGTGTAGATTACATCATGTTCACCACCCAAAGATTAATTATAATCCACCACCATACACATGTGCCTGATCACTCCTTTTGCCTTTGTCCCTCCCCGCTTCCCCTCTGGTAGCCACCAATCCAATCTCTGTCTCTGTTTGTTTGTTGTTGTTTTTATCTTCTATTTGTGAGTGAGATCATATGATATTTGACTTTCTCCCTCTGACTTATTTCACTTAGCATAATACCCTCAAAGTCCATCCATGTTGTCACAAATGGCCAGATTTCATCCTTTGTTATGGCTGAGTAGTATTCCGTTGTGTATATATACCACATCTTCTTTATCCATTCTTCCCTTGATGGGCACCTAGGTTGCTTCCATGTCTTGGCTGTTGTGAATAATGCTGCACTGAACATAGAGGTGCATATATCTTTATGCATTTGTGTTTTCATGTTCTTTGGATAGATACCCAGGAGTGAAGTAGCTGGATTGTATGGTAGTTCTATTCTTAATTTTTTGAGGAATTTCCATACCGTTTTCCGTAGTGGCTGCACCAGTTTGCACTCCCACCAGCAGTGTAGGAGAGTTCCCTTTGTTCCATATCCTCTCCAAAACTTATTTTTTCCTATCTTGTTAATTATAGCCATTCTGATGGGCGTGAGGTGATATCTCATTGTAGTTTTGATTTGCATTTCCCTGATAATTGGTGATGTTGGGCATCTTTTCAGGTGCCTGTTGGCCATCTGTATACCTTCATTGGAGAAATGTCTCTTCAGAACTTTTGCCCATTTTTAAATTGGGTTGTTAGTTTTTTTGTTGTTGAAATGTATGAGTTCTTTATATATTTTGGATATTAACCCCTTATCAGATATATGGTTGCAAATATCATCTCCCAATCGTTAGGTTGTCTTTTTGTTTTGTTGGTGATTTCCTTTGCTGTGCAGAAGCTTTTTGGTTCGATGTAGTCCCATTTGTTTATCTTTTCTATTGTTTTTCTTGCCCGGTCAGAGATGGTACTTGAAAATATGCTGCTAAGGCTGACGTTGAAGATAATAAGTAAATTTTGACAACTAGTTTATGGGTACTTAATTCCTCCACTATTAATGATGAATTATAAGACTTTGATTTAAAAGTCTTGTGTTGCTAACTTTTCTTAGGTGAAAATTATAAGGACAATGGTCCTGAGGCTAAAAAAGTTTAAGAATATTTGAAATGCTAAAAGAAATAAAACTTCCTGTAATGATTTTCTTTTGATATTAAGGAGTTAAGTCTATGTGCTTCTCCAAGTCACTAAGCACAGTTAGTGGATGGCACTGTTGCTTCTGGTTTAGAAAAAGAAAGTTCAAGTATTTGGGTTTTTCATGAACCAGTAACTAAAATGTTTCATTAAATAGCTTATTTTTATATTGTCTAACTGAATATTCCCTCCCCCCTTCACATTTTTGAGAAGAAAATGTAGAAGAAATATTTTTATTTCTCCCACTTGCTTGCTTCATTACTTTTTCTTTTCTGGCTGAGTCTTCTGTGAGCATACATCAGCTGGTGTGCTCTGGAGCAGATAGAGGCTTGTGCAGGGCTGGTGTTTATAGGATAATTGGCAATGTTTCTTCCCAAATTCCTGTGGTTTCTGCCATCTTTATTTGTCTCCCTCCTTTCACTGCTGGACTGAAAAGGTAGTGCTATTGCTTCTTCATTCCAACTATGCCTATTTGTGTAGCTAAAAAGAATCTTGAATTGGAGCTGTAATAGATGCCTAATGTCCTTAACTAGATGCTTAGCTGCAGAACTGGAATATGAAACAAAGGAGAATATTAATTTAAGAAAATTTTTCCATACTACTGTTTTTTTATTGATTTCTGTTTCAAATGCTACATGCCTTCATTCAGCAGTACCTGCTGCATGCCAAACTTATGTGCTTTTCATATCTTTATTTCTAATTTAAAGTAATACTTTCATATTGGTACTTCTCAGGGCCAGAAAGAGGGAAGAATTAATAGATCAAGATCTAACTTTGCCATTAATATCTATAATGTTATTATGCTATCTATTTTCTTTAAAAAGGGGGATGAAAATTTCAAATGTTGATGGAAGTTATTTAAGCTGGAATGGAGTAGAACCTTTGATTATCTGAGTTACTGAACTTTCTCAGACATGTTTTAAAATCAATTTATAAATGGAAAAGAAGACAATCTTATGGAGCAAAATAGAATTTTATTTTAATGACTTTGATTCCACCAGGAAGAAATACTTTTTTAATCCAAATTTTGTGACAATAGGAACTTTTGGTACAGTGTTCAGAGATGCTCTGTGGTATATTTTGTGTTTTGTTTTGGGAGTGAGTGGGGAGGATTTTCTGGTTAGTATGGATACTAAAATTTGCATTGTGCATTTGCAGGTGGTGGAATTCTGTAACAGGTTATTCTCCTGGTAACAGAAGTAGTGCCTGAAAAAATTATAACAACGTAGTTTGGCTCTTTTGCCACCATTATTATAAAATATCTTTAAAATAAATCTGATATGATTTCAAAATATTTTGCTGGTGATTTAGGGTGGCAAATTCTCCCTAATGTTTTCCTTCTTGGGCTGGTGCCAGATTTCAGTAGGTCAACTGTTTTTCAAGAGTAATCTTTAAAAATTTTTTTTTTTTTTTTTGGTGAGGAAGAGTAGCCCTGAGCTAACATCTGTGCCCACCTTCCTCTATTTTGTATGTGGGACGCTTCCACAGCTTGGTTTGATGATTGGTGCATAGGTTTGTGCCCAGGATTTGAACCTGCAAACTCCGGGCCGCCGAAGTGGAGCATGCGAACTTAACCACTACACCACTGGGCCGGCCCCAGTCAAGCGTAATCTTACTTTTAATTGAGGAACTAGGGAATGGTTACCATTGTTTTCTTTATTGAGTCTGGCACTTAGTAGTAGAGGAGGGCATGAAGAATATGACTCTTAAAAGTAATGAATGGGACCAGCTCCAAATTATACACACACACACACACACACACACACACCCATACATACATACATCTGGCACTTAGTAGTAGAGGAGGGCATGAAGAATATGACTCTTAAAAGTAATGAATGGGACCAGCTCCAAATTATATACACACCCACACACCCACACACACACCCACCCATACATACATACATATATAAAACTGAGGAAAACATTCAATTTTTATTAGCTGTATCTTGTGTAGGTACTCTATGTAAATAATAGAACAGAAGGACACATTTTTCTGTTGAGTGGTACACAAAAGAGTTGGGAGCTACTGAAGAACTTGTTAGATGAGATTCTGAATCAGATGATTCATTGCATCTATATTGACAGCAGTATTGACCTCGGTGAATGTGTGGGAAAGTTTTACTTTGTGTAGTCATGAAAAGAAAATTTTATCATTGTTAAAACTTTTAGAGGGGCGGCCCGGTGGTGTAGCGGTTAAGTTTGCGCGCTCCGCTTCAGCGGCCTGGGGTTCGCTGGTTCGGATCCCGGGCGCCCGCGGATGCACTGCCTGTCAGCCATGCCGTGGCGGCGTCCCATATAAAGTAGAGGAAGATGGGCACGGATGTTAGCCCAGGGCCAGTCTTCCTCAGCAAAAAGAGGACGGTTGGCCACGGATGTTAGCTCAGGGCTAGTCTTCCTCAGAAAAAACAAAAACAAAAAACAAAAAACTTTTAGAGAACAGGATTTACTGTATTGATTCTGAATGTGTGGGATAGTATCTATTTAATGTTAGTTTATATTTTGATATTAAAAAGTTTAAATAGAACTTATACAAATAATGCTTATTTCTTTTACTAAGTTACTCTGTAGTTAATTGCTGGTTACTATATTAAGAGACATTAGAGCATAGAGATTAAAAATGCCAGCTCTGAGTACTTTCCCTGGTTTAAATCCTGTCTCTTCCTGTTATTAATAGTGCTGTTTGCTCTTGGGCAAGTTACTTAATTTTTCTATGTCTCAGTTTTCTTATTGTAAATGGGGAATAATAATTCCTACTTTTTAGAATGTGATGATTAAATAAGTTGATACAGGTAAAGTATTGAGAGCAGAGTAGGATTCAATAAATAAAATTCTATTATTATTCTGTTGTTGATATTATTTTTATCATTATCCATGATATATTATCATTATCTATATACATACTTGTATCCTGAAAATACCTTTTAAAAGAGCTCAAGTGACTTTAGGTAACACTGACACAAAAAAATTTCTATGTAAAAGCAATCCTTTTGAACAATTTTAATAGAATCTATATGTAGAAGTTAATGTTAAATAAGTCGTTGTAAGGAGACGATATAAAGAATGCCTATAAAATAGTTCAAGTTATCATTTTGTTGTCAGCAAGAGACAGGTTCAGAGTATAATAGTTTTCTGTTTTTATTTGAAATTTAGATATGGCACCCTTTGAGTTTTATTTTATTTACTACATAAAGACAGAGTACAAAATAAATCTAAAAATGATAGCCAAGGCTATAGATTTGATTTTTTTTTTGTTTGAAATATTTGCTATAATGAGAAATTATACTTGAGTTTAAAACTTAACTTTTAGGTCTTATGTAAAATTCCCACCCCTTCCCTGCCTCTAAATCTTTCTATTCTTTCACTTTATTCTGGCTGACAAATATTTTTATGGTTTATATATTTGGAAAAGTATAGGATGCTATAACTCAGAATTACACAGTAAGTGTAATAAAAATTAGAATGATGGATTTTCTGATTCTAGACATTTACTTTAGCCTCATACTTTCAGAAAGGACTTGACTTACTAAGAAAATTATTAACGTTTATTGAAGTGATAAGTAAAGCTTACAAATTTTCTTGAGGTAAAGCCTCTTTTTTTCCCCCTTCAGATTATGTCCCCTCTGTTTAGATTGAGCATTTGCTTCTCTGTTATAGTAGTATTTTATAGGATGATGTCACTTTTAGACTTAATTTTTTATGATACTGCTGCTTGTGCTGTAATACTGATTGAGAAATTATCGCTACAGTATTTTGGCTATAATGTAGCGTTAGGATTAAATAATTTGATTTTACTCTCTAAAATATTGCATGCATACTTGAGAATCTGATTCAGATCAGAATATGATTTTGCATTCAGACAGTTATTACTATCTTAGACAGAGAAAAGAAGTTAGCCATCAGTTCCAACTCCCTGTGGTCCTTGTCCCACACATCCCACACACCAAAAAGAATTACTGAAGTAATAGGGGCTGGATGACTCCAGTGTAAGTTGTGGGATGCCCCATTGCTGAGGAGCCAATTCTAGACTGTAACTAAGTGGTTTTATATTTCTGCAACTCTGTTCTGGGTGGATGGGATAGAAAACCTTATACCTTATCAGAACTCAGGAGGCTGTGAGAAAGTGTCTCATGACAGCCTAACAGAGGAGATAGGGAGGTGAGCAGGAGATGGTCTTGTAGCAGAGTTCCTTACAACTCTTCCATCCTCTTGTGTTCCAGGAGGAACGCAAGATGTTTTGCCAAGACTCAGATTAGCTGTCGTTCAAGCCTTTGCCTGTGTGGGCTATGTAGATACTCAAGCAAAAAGAGGAAGATTGGTAACAGATGTTAGCTCAGGGCCAATCTTCCTCACCAAACAAACAAAAGAGAAATAAAATTTGATTTTTTTCATAGAAATACTGTATTTACAGGATTGCATTTCTGACTGGTTTCTGATGCCTAACCTTATTATAAATACAGTATTAGTTGAAATGATATACTTATATCTTGAATAAGAAAAATCATTCTGGAGTATGCTAATGATAACTAGTCATATGCACTTTCATCTAAATTTTTATTTAAAGTAAATGGCAATATCGGTTCAGCTGGATTGGTCTTAGACCTTTTGGAAAAAAAAAAACTCAAGATATCACTGGAAGATGGTTCAGCCTCAACCTGGGAGGCAGAGGCTAATTGCATCTCATTGTGAGAGTCGGGTTTTTAAATACCAGTACGTGTTAGGAAAGCAGCCTGACAAGTGATGTGGTTTCTGTGTTCCTGGCTTTAAATGCCCAAAAACCATATGGGTAGAACTGGCAGAACACAGAAATTTGACTCCTTTGTATTTCTTAGTATATTGATTTATCTGATATACTCAGTGGCAGTCCCTAAGTCAATGTTTTTAAAACTGAGAGTTGCAACCTATTAGTGGAAGGAAAAAAAGAGTATAAATAGAAAATATTAGACTGCAATGCAGGCATTAGGCTAAGTATTGTTTCAAGGAACTAGTGTTTTAGGGGTTTGTGTGTTCATAGCAGAAGCCAATGTAATCTACACTTTTAGGCATTTTGGCTTTAAAAGTTTGAAACGTTGTGATAAATGACACTTGACTATTTCAAATCTCATTGAAAATGTGTGCTCAATTTTAAAATTGAAATGTATTACTATGTAGGTCTAATTGATTACTGAAATCTATAATATATTGTGAATAAATTTGTTGATATTTCTTTGCAGTTAGCTTCTGGAATTTATAATTTTGCCTGCTCTCTGTGGAATCATCATACAGATACATTCCTACAACAAGTTTCTTCTGGCAATGAAGCTGCAGTTCTGAGTTCACTGGAACGAACTCTACTGTCGTTGAAAGGTACTATCAAACTTGATATGTTCATTTTTGAAATTACATACCACAGAATAGTCACCAAATAGTTCCTCTGGGTGGATTTTCTGTTTCCAGTTGTCCTGGGAGAATAAGGGGTTAATCTCTCCCTCAGAGACAAGGGCTTATTTGTAGTTTGTTTTTCTTTTGTGAGAATAGCTCTTCCTCTACCTTGTCTAATTTATGAAAGTGTGCCATAGTTTTCTGTTATAGTCACGTTACTGAGTCTCATGGCTCTGAATACATTCCTTTCAAATACTTCTACTTTTTTTTGCTTCTACTTTACATTTCTTATTCTGGACTCCTACCCTTATCATTGTCATGCTAACTTTTCTAAACTTCTGTCCCCAAGGCTTAGTCGAGCTCTCTCTTCCAGCTCTTTCCCCGCTGAGAACTCAGGGTCCATCTTTCTTGTTTGTATCTCAGGCTTACTTGGATTTTAGAAGGTGTTTGATGGGGTGCTGTCTTAGTCTGTATTTTCCTGTGCTTTGCTTGTAGGCATTCCCTTAGCATGAATCTCCATTTCACCTTCCTGGAGTTGAGTTATTGTCTTGATGAATGTGTTCCAAGGTTCCTTTCCTTTCTAACAGAAACATTCACTAGGCTCATTCTGTCTTCCAGTCTCTCTCCTCTGTTCTGGTTGCTAAGGCTCTTTTAGTTTGTGTTTCTTAGTTTGATCTCAAGCAGCCTTTAGTTCTCTTACTCCAGCTCACTTTGCATCCTTCTGTTTTATTCATAAGACTTTTAATCATACTACCCCTGGTACCTTAGGATGCCATCATACACTCGGCAGTACTCTCGGCATCACTTATGTTGACCAGACAGTGGATGCACAAACCCCAAACTGTCAGCACGTTTTGGTGAACCTTGTGGACAAAAGTGTGAATGATTTTTAAAGGACTCTTGACAAGTAAAATCCATTGTACAGGTGGTTATACAAGTGAGTGGAAATGGTTTTATCAGCATCCTTGAGGAAGAAATTAAAAGGCCTTCAAAACATTTACTCAGAAAGAAATAGAGAAACTGATATAAGGTTATATACACAAAACTGTGTGTAAGTACTGAATTTAATGATTAAGAAATTTTCACGAGTTCTTTTGATTGTAGAGTTTTCTTGCCCTACTGATTTCAAAGCCTATCTCTTGACAAAAAGGATGCAGCTCTACTCTATATTAACCTGTTTAAAGCTTTTCAGTACCTCCTCATCTCAAGGTCTGAAATACACATTAGCATTTCTAAGGCATCCTGATCTGGAAAAAATCCCATAGCATTTTCCTTTAAAATACTTGTTTTGTTCAGCTATAAATTTCTATCCTGTTATAAGAAATACTTAGAACTAGAGTTTTTGATACATGTAATCTCTGAGTTTACACTTGTGTGCACTCAGTATCATTTAGACATGCATATATCCATTATTTCATTAAACAAATTTATAGGTAGGTGCTTGGCGCTGGGGAGACAGACATAATAAAATGATCACACAAATACATGTAAAATGACATCAGTGACAGGGACTTTATGATGTTATGATAACTGATAATATGGTCAGAAAAGACTTCCCTGAGAAAGTGATGTTTGAACCAAAATCATAAAGGATAAGTGGAAGTTAACCAGGTGATGGAGGGAGAAAAAAGGACCCTCCCAGGTAGTGGGGACTGAGGTCCTGTAGTGAGAAAGAGTATCTAGAACAAAGGACTCAGTTTGAACCCTATTTTCTTCTGTTATGATGCAGTAACTTCTGAGTTGTATGCAATTGATGATATGAAACTGAAGGACTTGTAGACAGTTGCATTCTAAACCTAATTTTAGTACACTGCCTTTAGTCTTCACCTCATGAACACTAACTCTTTAGTTATATAGATAGCAATATTGTCTACAAAGTTGTTTTCTTAAAGTGAAATGACTTTAAATTTTGTAGTCTCTTCTGCTGCCATCATCCTTGTTGTTACTGAATTGTGCTGTATTTTACATGTATTACATTATTAAATCCTTTAATAACCCTATGAAGTAGGATTTATTAACTACATTTTACAGTTGAGGAGTATAAGATCTAGGAAAGTTGCCCAAAATAATACAGTTGTAGATATTGGAGCTAGAATTTAAATCTAGATCTGACTTCAACTCATTTATTGTGCTTGTTTTCCTGCGTACACCAGTTTACTCATAAAATGTGATGCTTATAATTGAGCACTGTAGTCTATTCCAGGTTTGGAAATAGTTTAATTTTTATATCCCTTTTAGGAGATACTGTATTTTCACTAATGTAGCTTAAAACTGAATGAAGCTTTTTGGTCACTGTTGAAGCATAGTTTAAAGTTTATGGAATAGAGATAACCTTCTCAATTTCAACCTATAGGGGTTATTGCAGGTGAGAAGTACTAACAATTATATAAATTAAACTAAATTTGGCAATATAGTTTTAGAAACATGAGTAGTTATGATCATAAGTGAGAAGATCACTACTTTTGAGTTACAAGAACTTGGCTTTAGTTCCATCTTTCCCACATAGTAACCAACCAATGACCAGGGGTTACCTTGCTTTATCCATTAAATGAAAGTATTAAGCTGGATTAACCTCCCAGCTTGATGAAACATTGTGATTCCAAGTCTTTATTATAATTATGATTTTAGGAGGACAAAATCAGATGTAAGTAAAACATGATTTTACTTTTCAGTGCTGCGTAAGTTAACTGTTAATGGATTTGTGGAACCTCATAAGAATATGGAAGTGATGGTAAGTGAAAGAAGTAATTGATTCTTTGTGACTTTGGGGAAGTGCTTGGTATTTTCCTGAATGTTTTGTAGCTTATTCTTTTTACTTAGCATTCATTTAAAAGTTCTTTATTAAGTGACTGTCTAGTTTTTTACTGTTCTGTGTTACGTTATACTATACTTTGGAACTTGTGGTCTATTTCACTACTTCAAAGCAGCTATTGTGTGAAGGAGAGGCAATAGGCCTAGGATAGTTCTGAAAATGCCATGGTACATTGAGAGTGCTAATTTGAATTTGAATTCAGGTAAACTCCTGTGAATTTGAATGCTGTTAAAATATTACCAGATGCATTGTAGATAGTTATTTATATCCTTGATATTTTCCTCTGTTTTTATATATTTAAAATGAATATTTCCTTCTGATCATAAAACTTATGCATGATCTTTGCAGTCAGTTAAAAAAAATAATATGCAAGAGGGGAAAACCTCATTGATAAGCCCAACAAGTTGTGATGTATGTTCATTGTTGGTATAGTGTCATCTGTTTTTTCTATATGCAAAAATATATAGTTGCATATATTTTATCCCTAAACAAAATGGGGTTGTATTATACTTACTCAGATCTATATTAGTTTCCACTGTGAGTTTAGGACAGCTGAAATGTTGCTTTCTGTGGATTGCCTTGGGGGCTGCACAAGAATTGTGGAAAAATTGGATCTGTGGGTCTGCCCTACTAGATTTGACCAGAGCTACTCTTTTTTTTTTTTAAATCTTTAGTATATTTTGTATATTGGAAAGGTTTTGATTGAAATAATGGTTCTATTGTTAAAAGAATTGAAAAACTGCTAATGGACATCATTATAATGTGATGGCTATTTTGTTCTATAAAAGTGTTTCATACTTTTTTTTAAAGTTAAAAAGCACAGAAAAGGAACTAGTAAATAAAAAATCATTTTAACACTTACCATCAGAGATATTGCTAACATTTGTAAGTATCCTTTAAGGCATCTTATGCATATTCTTTCAGATATACTTTCTCTCTTTCTCAATTTTATATTAATGGGACCTACCTGCTGTTTTTTTACTTGCTTTTTCTTAAACTCAGTATATTATGGATATTTTTCTCATGTAAGTAATGCTGTTATATGTCATGTTTTTAATGATTGTAGGGTAAATCCATGTGATTGCTGTCAGTGAACTAATTTTTAAAAAAATGATAAAATTAATATAGGATTCCTATACTGTACTTGCCTAAATATCTATTGATGGACGTATAGCTTGTGTCCAGTTTTTAATTCTTGATAAATGATGTTGGAATGAACATTTGAGTCCATACGTCATTGTGTACTTTTCTAATGATCTCTTTAGGATGAATTCCTAGAAATGAAATGTTGGGTTAAAGTGTATACACATTTGTAGTATTGATATATATTACCAAATTGCCAGAAGTTATATCCAGAGCCAACCACAATTTTAAATACTGATATATTTTAAATTTATATTTGTTGACATACTGCCAAAAAACATTTTCCAGAAACCAGTTTGACAGCTCCCTCTCAATTCCCTCACTAGAATGTAAGTTTTCCGTGAAGGCAGAGACTTTGTTTAATTCGCTGTTCACCCCAGAGCTTGGAACAGTCTCTGCCATATAGTAAAATGCTCAGTACTTATTTATTAAATGAATGAATATATGATATGGTAGAAACTTTATGTCAAAAAGCTCGGTACTTATCTTTATATGTAGTATTATTCTATCATAAAATTATGTTAACTAAAATATTGGTTATGTTCGTCAATTTTTTTTTTGGCAAAAATAGATTTGGATCACATTCCTATAAACTGGAATAGTGGTTCTCAGTGGATACTGTCAGTATTTTGTGAGCCTTCGGCTTTCCCTTGGAAGTCTTCTGTCTACAGAACTATACATCAAACTTAGTTATAAATGCTATATTGTAGCATTTAAGGTATATTGACTAGTTGGTAAGAGGGTAAAATTTTAACAGATTAAGGACAGCCTTTCAACTAACATAAAGATCTTAAAAATAAAATGGAACTTAAAAGATGCTTAAGAAACAAACAGTATATGATAGTGGTAAGATTTTCGTTTCTGGAGACAGGTAAATGTGGATTTGAATCTTGCCTGGGCCTTTTCCTGATAGCATGGCCTCGGGCTTATTTACTTATCTTCCCTAATACTCAGTTTCCTTTTTTGTATCATGGAGATGAAATAATAGTACCTAATTGGATGTTGTGTGCATTAAGGGAGATAATTTTTGTAATGAGTTCAGCAGCTAATTAAAGTGCTCTGTAAATTACCATTTAATAGTTATTTTAATTTGAGTTCTTATTCTATTATGTAACAGTAGTCAGGTTACTTAGTTTATTTTTAGTTTATTTAGACTACAGATTAGTCAACTGTGTAATTCTAGAAATTCCTGATTCTCTTGATGAGCTTACTAAAATTGATGGCCTTTATAATTTTCTACCTTCTTTGGAGAACCCTGACTAATACACTAATTTTATTTAAAAGAAAGTAGAGTAAAATTCCTTCTATCTTGTAGTTACTACCATATGGGATCATGGGACCCTTGTATAAATTTAAGATATATATGGGATCTCAGTGATCTTATTCTTCCTGCACTGAAACATTTTGCTCTTTCATCATCCTAGGAGTTATTTTATTGTTCCTTATCATTACTTATCAGTTATTCTCAACTGTGGTTAAAAAGACTGAAATAGTATGAAAATGGAAGAATTATGGAATTGCCAAGATGAAGCAATAGTGAAATTAATTGTTATACTGCAGTTTTCTTACTGTGTTGCCCACTGTATTGTATCATCTTTCAGAAGGTATAAAAGAAGACTGGAAATACTATCTTTTTACTCTACTTTTAGCTTTTGTTTAACACAGTTGAGAATTCAGAATTCAGTTGAGAATTCTGCCCAAAATGTCAGAGAGAAGAAAATTGACAGAGGAAGATGTTTCATAATTTTTAGATGAATCAAGATGAATGCTCTCCAAGAGACTGAGAGCAGCACTCTAGACCCTATTGATGATGGCAGAATTGTTAAAGTAAAATTGCAGCCTCTGAGTCTTCAGATGATGATATCCTAGATGAATCATCTCAAACTCAAGAATTGATGAGTGAACAATATATTTCTAAGGACAAGAGGAAATACAGCATTCTAGTCTAGTTAGTTATTCCTCAGGAAGGCCATCCTACAGTATTTTGTGAGAAAGACCTGAATCACCCTATTTACTAAAAGGACATGTGACATCTTTTATGATGGTTATGCACCAAAATTTGTTGATACAAAGAGGTCTGCAATGTTTAAATTCTTAAGAATTTTAATAAAGTTGTTTTTCATTATCCTTTTATATTTATTTCTGTAAATTTTTCACAACATGTTTTAAAATCTATATTAAAAAGTAAGTTTATTGGACCCATGTTGTAAATGGTAATGTTTGTTTTCTCTGATATCTGAAGGCTAGTGTGTTTAATACTTGAGATTAAGAACCTCTACTTTAAATAATTGGTACAAATTATTAATATATTGAGTACTTATTATTGCCAAATACCATTCCTGGATTCTGGGATAGAACAATAAACAAAGCAAAGTTCTACTCTCAAGGAGCTTATATTCTAGTGGGAGGAGACAGATAATAGACAAACAGTGTGTCAGGGGGTTATAAGGGCTATGAAGAAAAACAGAATAGAGAGTATTTAGTGAAATAGAATGCTTAAATAATTTTTTATTGCAAAGCGATTTAAGTAACTGAAGAGATGAAATACTATAGTTATTTTCTTGTAGACTTGTTTAAAATAGTGGAATGTTTTTTACTTTATTTAATTTAAACTTTTAAAAATGATGTGATAGACATGTTTTAGTATCCCTGAAAAAGTATAAGGTAAATGTTTATATCAGAATAAATTGAGACACTTGAAAAAATTTTCTTTTCTAGGGTTTTTTACATGGAATATTTGACCGTCTAAAACAATTTCTGGAATGTAGTAAGTACTTCCATGACAGTAGTTTTTACTGTATAATTCTCATTCAGTAATAGCTTCTGCTTTGCACTTGCAAATCTGGAGAGAGGCTATAAAATCTTGTATTTTGATAATTAATTCTCTGCAGTTAAACTGGAAGCTCAGCTTTGTCTTCGTACACCTGTCTTGTTCTGAGTATCGAGGAAACCTTTTTTTAAAAAAAAATCTATTTTGTGTCCATTCCTTCCTCTGTGTTTGTTGCTGTTACTCTGTTCCATGTAAATATCCACAAGAATCACATGTTTAACAAATATTCATTAAGTGTAGACCCAATGCCAGTTGCTGTTTAGACTTCTTATAGATTCTGTTTCTTTTAGTACATTTTACATGTCTATGTGATACTGTAAATTTCCTTAAATGGTACTTTCATTTTGTAAATCCCTTGTTCATTAAACTTCACTGGTTTACATTTAAGGCCCTTTCTAGGCCACTACCCAACACCAGGCATTTGGCATTTAGCATTTGTGGTCTATCATACTCATGGTCTGTTTGTTATCCTTGTCTCTTCCCTATGATTGTAAGCAGCTTTGCTCAGGATACACACACATATACAGGATACACACACACCTGCATACATGTCCACACATATGTGTGTATATCCTGTATACGTGTGTGTTTTTATGTATGTGTGTGTGTATTTGGGGATTTACTACCCTGAGAAGACATCTTAGTGTACTCACTTTTAGGGAGAGTTGCTGATTGTTTTATGTCAGTCATTTTGAGGTTAGTAAAAATGTTGTTGAGTCTATTGCCAGGCATTGTTCTGAGTACGGTGCTTGCAAAGATGAATAAGACAGCTCATGTAATGTAGTTTATTTTTCTAAAAGTGGTCATTTTTCCCTGGTCGTTCCCCTGGGAGAAGCAGAAGAAAGAATACAAGTCCTTTCAGGAGAGGAGAATGAGATAAATGATGAGACAGAATATGAAGAGTATGATTTAGAGAGCAGAGTAGTTGATGGACTGTTGGGCATTATTTGAATGTACAAAAATTAATTAATTTTGCCAGAGAAAATATCAGAAGAAAATTGTCCAGAAGGTGTAGGAAAAATAAGGAGTCCGTTAGTCTTTGAATGCTTTGTTTTTACTTATGTTGCTTGAAAAGTATTTCAACTGACTAATTTAGATTTTGAAGGTGTGATTCATGATTCTTGATAAAATTGCTACCCTTTTACTTTAAAATGGGCCCAGTTTGTATTTTAGGATTAATTTTGTGAAATATGGCACTGAGGATTACTATGTCTAAGTGCAAATCTTGGTATTGCTTTTTTAAAACTTTATTTTTATGGTTTATTTGTTTACAGGTGGGAATGCACACTAATGAATTCATAATGCAAAATATACAAAAATATATATGACAATATTTTTTTTAAAAGTTTTGTCATTGTCTTGGTTATGAATTTATAGAATATTATTAATTTGAACTAATATTTGAAATGTATTTTTAACAGGTAGAAGTGTAGGTACAGATAATGTATGTAGAGATAGACTGGAAAAGACCATCATTCTTTTTACTAAAGTGGTAAGTTTTCTTTTTATCTTAAGTATGTTTTCTCAAATAATATACATATACTCAAGTTTAGTAAGGAAAATGATATTTTTATAAGCAGACATTTTTACTTTAGTGTAAAGTAACTTATTTTCTAACTGCTTATAGGAAAGCTAAAAAAAACACCTTTGTATCTTGAAGCCTTTAGAATGCACATAATAATTAAATTTATATACCATGTATCATAGTATTGATGTGAAAACATTAATCCTAACAAATATCAGAGAAGTTGATTCCTCTAAAGCTCATTTTTCTCAGACCCATTGGAAAAAGAAGATAGTAGTGCAGCTCAGCAGGAAGTAGAGCAGATGTAGCAGGTAGTGTAATATCAGGAAGTCACTATGTTCAGAATGACAGATTATCATCAGTATCAAACGTCTTTTGAATAGAATTATATGGGTGCACTATGCTAGGCAATGTTATAAATTTCTGATAAACTTAAGCTTTATAAAAAATATTAATTTTTAGGAAATTTTGGGCTTGGGAAGTTGGCAGAAGTGCAAGGAATTTGATTATAGCATTCAGGAGGACCTGGTTTGAGGACTGCATTGCACTAAAACAGGTAGTTCAAGACAGGTGACAGTATCTAAATCTGTAGCCTGTTGTCCCTGTTACATTGAAGCTTCATTAGTAGGGTTGAGGATGTCTGTTCCCTGGGAGGGGAGAAAATGAGTAGAAGTGAGCTGTTCTTATTTTTGCGGTTAGGTAGCAGTTACTTTTAGTTTCAGTTGTCTTCGTTTCCAACTCTCATGTTCCAAACAGCCTCAACAGCAAAAGACACCTAATCTTCCAAGATCCAGTATAAAACTGACTCATATCCTTTAAGTTAAAAAGAAAAAACACTAAGCAAAGTAAAGTAAGATGATATGGTTAGTCAGTGGGACTGTGCAGTGTTCATAAATAATTTCATTTGTGAAATGCGTATTTATGATCCCTATGACTTTATTACAGCTTTTAAAATTGGGACATTTCAAACATGCCTCCAAATAGAATTGAATAACTTTGAGTGCCCATGAGGTCATCACTTAGCTTCAGCAATTATCAATATATGGTCATGGTCCAAGTCCTTAAAATGTCTCATTATTCCTAATCCCACAGCTGCTAAATATAATGTGCATATATGTACATAGAATGGTTGGAAATTTAAGAGTATAGGCATGAGGCTTTCTGCTCCATTCAGGTAGTATGAATTTAGGCTGCAAACCTGCAGGAAGGCCAGCTTGTGGTTACAAATAAATTTGAGACAGGCACTTTTCTTTGCAGGTCTTAGTAGAGATTAGGGTTTATTACTACTTTATCCTTAGATTGGGGTGTTGTCCTTTGGGGTCCCAGCTTTATTGGCATAGGGTATCCTATTAGATGACTCATCTGAAACTGGTCTTATTTCTCAGGCTCTCAGTGTTGTAAAAACGAAAACTCAGGTTCACCTGGTTTGGCAAATGGACTCAAAGCTAAAAACAGCCCTGGTGTTCTATTTTTCCTTCTGGGTTTCAGCTTCACTAGTTTTTTGCCTGAGTGTTTCTTACTTTCTTACCATCTTTTAGATGCATTTAATAAGATTTAAAAATATTTTATCCAGCATTTTATCTGTTTTCAGTGCATTGTTTGTCAGGGTACTTAGTCCATCATATTGTAGCTATATACACACACACACACACACACACAAAATATATATATATATATATATATATACACACACACACACACTATATATATATAAAATATATATATATACTTAAAAGTTATAAAGAATATGTGAATAAATCATCTCAAATATGAACTTTACAAATAAAGCTATAAATATCGATCCAGTATACAAATCCATAAAAAACAAAATAAATGGTCATGGTCAATTATGTTTTATCTTTGTGCTTCTTCTCCTTCCCCTCCTTGCTGGTTGTTTTAAAGCAAATCCCAGATATATAGTATTATCTGTAAATATTTGAATATGTGTCTTTAAGTGATAAGGGATTTAAAAGAAACAAACACATAATCTTAACACCATTATCACATTTAAAAGGTAGAAATGACTTTTTAGTCGGTTTTCAGATTTCTCACAAATTTTTTATAGTTGGTTTGAATCAGAATTCAGTGATGTCAGTTCTCTTTCCATCTTTTTTTTTCTTGCTATTTATTTGTTGAGGTAACAGATCATTTTCTATAGAATTTTTCCATGTTTTAGATTTGGCTGCTTGCATCCCGATGTGTTATTTAACGTTATTTTGTCTCCGTATCCCTGCTTCTCCCATATTTCTTATAAATTTGTAGTTAGACATAAAGACTTGATCACATTCAGGCTTTTTTTGTGGAGGAGAGTGGAGATGGGAAGAATACTTTACAGGTGGTACTGTGCATTTTCTATTGTATCACATCAGGAGATGTACAATGTCTGGTTGTCTAAGATTGATGAGTGAGCTATCCATTGTAAAGGTTCTCAACAGCCTTTCCCCTATTGATTTTAGCGGCCATTGATGATTATGGCCTAGATCCATTGTTTGATTAGGAGTTACAAAATGATAGCATTCTAATTCTGTTATTCCTTTTGTATTTATTAGCTGGAATTCTTCTGTAAAGAAATCTCTCATCAACTATTTGATAGATCGAAATACAGTTCATGCAGGAAAGGCAGGATAATTTTTTTTTTTGATTCTTTGCCTTTATTACTTTTTAAAGGCCTATCTTTTGTATACTTTTACTTTTTGTAACATATTTACCCATTGTTATCAAGTTAAATATGAAGTGGTTCTATTTTGGACCCTGTACTACAATAATAGAAAGTTCTTGTTATGAGATATGATATAATCCACATTATATGTTGTACCCCAAGAAGTATACTACATGTATATTACATGTGAAACTTGTATATTCACAGACTTTCCACCAAGTTTCAAAACTTGCTAAAACCTTTATTAGTAAAGTTATGATTTAAGATGTACTTATGGGTGATTATATTCCTATGTGAATTTGGGGAAAATATTTTTTAATTTTTTTTCTTTATAGCTTTTGGACTTCTTGGATCAGCATCCCTTTTCATTTACTCCTCTAATTCAGAGATCACTGGAATTTTCTGTAAGCTATGTATTTACGGAAGTTGGTGAAGGCATTACATTTGAACGATTCATTGTCCAATGCATGAATCTTATTAAGATGATTGTCAAAAATTACGCTTACAAGCCATCCAAAAATTTTGAAGGTAATGCTTTACTGATAGTTTTATTTTTTTCATTTCCTTATTTCAATCTGACTGAAGTAATTGCTATTTTTATGGGATTTTTTTGAAATTGATTTAAGTCTGAAAAATGAAATATTGTTGGGACATAAAATAGAGATAAGGATTAGAGTCTTTCATATGTGAATGCTAGTTTTTAAGAACCGTACAATGCATTTAGTAGATTGTCTTTTGTAATACAATGGAAGATCGGTTGAAGTGTAGGGACTTTAAGAATTAAGTACTACTATAATCACTGCAGCTCATGTTGTAGGCTGTGTTTATTTGTATAGTTAAAAGTTTTCTCTGACTTTATATAAAGTGAGATTGCTTCTAGGCAGGTTAAATTGTAATATTTGGAATTCATTCATGTGCATGTGTACTGAGATAAATGAAGTCTTGTAGGAGAGAGAGAGACATATAAGTTAAGTCCCTTCAACATGGTGTGATAATATAGTATGGTAATGTACGCGCTATAGCAGTAAGACAGAAGCAATACTGATGTGTGTGTTATGAATTCAGGAAAGAGTGTCTTTGAGATTGGTCCATAATAAAAACGAAAATTTGTTCACGACTGTATCTTTTCTCTCGAGTGTAGTATTTTAAGACTTATTTGAGTTACATAATCCAACTTGGGTAGAATGTTTGTCTACAATTAACTTGGAAATTTTATTTTTCTAGATAGCAGTCCTGAAACTCTTGAAGCTCACAAGATTAAGATGGCATTCTTTACATATCCCACTTTGACAGAGATATGTAGAAGATTAGTCTCTCATTATTTTCTATTAACTGAAGAAGAACTGACAATGTGGGAAGAAGACCCAGAAGGCTTTAGTAAGAATCAGTTTTCAGTTTTTGCATGGCTTTTCTCTCCCTTCCGTAAATAGATATCATCTATTTGAATGATAGGTATAATAACATTGTATTTAAATAATGCACTTTTGATCTGAGAAGTTTGATTTTTAAAAATTAACTTATCATTCTCTCTTTGTTAGCCATTAGAACAAATGAGAAGCAGAAAATGAATAACTTGTTCAAATATATAGAATTTTCTCCAGAAAGAGACCTTTTTAATTTTTAGGTGTTCATATGACTACGTCAGGTGGTTTAAAACAAATGTAAAATTAACTGCTTGTCTCTATTATCAGGTCTGTTTCTACTTTGTGATTCATTCCATTTCATTTTTTATTTGTAGAAATTTTTACTTCAGAAAGAAATTTGGAGATGAAAATTTCTGAATTGCTGAATGAGTTACCTATTTAAATTTTAATTTAAAATTAATGTTTTGATGGTTAAAATGTTTTTACGGGAGATCTTTTTATCTTTTTGAATTTTAGTAATGGATAGAATAAATCTACCCAGGCCCTTGCTACAGAAAATCAAGGAATTATGTGCCTAATAGAGGGCCTGTGTGTGTATAAAGTGCCTGTGTGTGAATCACTTCAGCCATGGTCAGATGTAGGTAGCTTTAGCCTCTACTCGTCCCTTTGGCTGAGTGCCCTTGTGTAGTTAATACACCTATGTTTCCTCATGTTTTAAGAATGCCTTAAACATTTTGGAAGACTTATCTTCCTCTTCTTTTTGTCATTTAAAAATAATTTTAGTTCATGTAGAAAATACAGCACTACACTGTACAATGCGTCCTTTTTTGTTTTTGCTTTTTCTCTTAGCCAAAAATCTTATCCTTCATACTGCTTTCTTTATGCAGTAAAAATAATATTGTAACATGAAACACTGAATACTTAGATTTTTTGAATTCCCTAAAGTATTTTATTTTAAATATGCGAAATTTATGGAAAATGTGATTAATCATTTTAACTTGTAAAACATGATTATTGTATTGAAATGAAATGATTCTCAGGACTGTAGTTATAGTGTATCAAGTGATATCAGATAGTCTAGAAGTGACAGGTACTTTGAGCTTTCCTCTGTACAAAATTAGTAATGAAAGTGGGAATGCTTGTGGATGTAAGCACTTGATAGGTGACTGTGATATCCACAGATCTGATCTGTGGCTTATAGTAAAGAAATCTGTGTAAGGCCTTGTGTTCCTGATTTGCTTTTGCTGTTAGATTTAAAACAATTCACAGAAATAGTATACTGATATTATTTAAAATCTTTGTTTTCCAAACTAAGATTTTGGAAACATCATTATTGCATTTCTGGGGAGCATCATTTGTCATATTTTTAATTGCAGCAGTGGAAGAAACAGGAGGAGATTCTTGGAAATACAGTTTGAGGGTAAGTATTAATTGAGAGAAATTGATAGGGAAAAGCTCAATGCTTCTATAACTTGTAGTAGAGAATGATACTCTATTGAAGATTCCAAGCATTAAGTTAGACAGATAGGAAACTATCTATAATTGCAAGAATCTATATTTGAGAGGAAAGTACTTACTTAAATTGTGAACTTGAATATGAAAATGTTTTTTGTTAAGTTGGGGGTATGCAAACTGAATTTTTCTTCATTTTACAGTCAAACTGATTGGGAAATAATTGTGATTGCACGAATAGAAGATGTTCTTGAAAGTGAAAGCTACTTCTCTTTGGCTAGAATGATTTTATTTTCCCTCCTAAGTATTTCAGTGATTGTAAAGCTTCTTTTGATACGTTATTTCTCTTACCACCTACTGTGATTCTCAGAGATCAGCCCATTGTTTTTAGTTATAGAATGCTTTTTAAACATATATTTATTGATGTGACCAACATTTGAGGAAGATTTATCAAATGTGGTCTTTGAACTATTCTTTTTGTGAAGAATTGTGTTTATGTAATTTGCCATTATTTTTCTAAAAATGTATCTTAATGTTTTTAGTTTCATAAGTTTACATAGAAAACTGGAGAGGTTGTAAATCAGAGAAATTATTAATGCTTTAAAATTTTTTAAAAATTCACTGCTTTTTTTAAAACTTTCTACTCTAGAAAATTTCAAATATATTAAAAAATAGAATAATATCATGAGTCCTTCTGTATCCAAAACCTACTTTATCAGTTATCAACTCATGGCTAGTCGTGTTTCATATAAGCACACCTCCCTCCAGCTCCCCCCCACACCAACTTGAATGATTTTGAAGTAATTATCTGAGATATGACGTATTTCATCATTATGTATTTCAGTATGTATATCTGTAAGATTCCTTTTAAACAGAAAGCAGAATACCTTCAAAATTTAATTATAATTCCTTTATATGATGAAACATCTAGTGATTCAGTACTTTTAACCAAAATGAATCATCCTAACACTAATTTCTCTTACTGTTTATGTCTATTAAAAGAAATGCTACTCTATGTCGTGAATTAAATTCATGAATTGCTGCTGTTACTTATTATGTCATTGCTAAGAAGATATGTACTTTTTAATGTATTAATTCCTGGACTGCCAGTCATTTATGGTACTGAATCTATAAATGAATGTGGTTGCAGATTGCTTTTTTAATTTAAAGAATTATTAATTAAAAATGTAAATCATTTTCTCTCTGTAGTTTTATATTTTTGAATGTATAATTGGAATAGTGAATTAAACTTTCTATGTGTTATGAATTAAATTATTGTAATTTGATTTTATTTCCCACTGTGTTTACAAAAAATAGTATTCCACTTTTTTTTAAAAAATCAAGAATTGGAAACATTTGCAGAGTTTTAGGATTTTAAGAATGAATATTCTTTGCTTTATTGTAGAGTTAATCAGTACAGTATACCATTGTTTTCATTAGGAATTTGTGTTTTTTTCCCCTCCAGCCTTGCACTGAAGTACTATTTATAGATATATTCCATGAATATAATCAGACTCTTACTCCTGTACTTCTAGAAATGATGCAAACACTTCAAGGTGAGGTATATTTGGTGATAATTTGATTTATCTGTTAATTAATATTCAATTAAAATAGTTTGAGTGCCTACTATGTGGGTGCACTGTTTTCAGGATCATTTAGATATGAATTTGAGAAAGACAGAATAGAATGTGTAATTTTCTGAAGGGGTGGGCTTCAGGATAGAGAACAAGAATGGGCAGTTCACAAAAGGCCTTGAGGCAGGCTTTGAATGTGAGAGTTCGAGTTTGCTATTGTAAACGTATGAGCAGCCTAAGCAAAAGAGCAGGCAGTCAAGTATATTGCTTGGGGAAACAGTCTATCTGGAACATGTTGTGGGAAATAGTGGGAGAGGAGGTTAGAATATTAGCCTCAGAATGGTAGCAGTGGGAATGGAAAGAAGATGATGGATTTAAGAGAGAATGATGAAGTGAAATATTTAGCACTTTATCATCACATTCTATATACAAGTAATTAATTATTTAACTATTAACAGTGATTTATCACTTCTGACCTTTCTGCTATACTGTACATTCTAGGGAGGGGGCAGTGATCACATCTGTTTTGTTCACATTATTCTCAGTGCCTGGCACACTCAGTAACTGTTGATTAATTGACTTTTGGCAACTGATTGACTGTGCTGGGCAAGGAACAGTGATCAAAGATGATCCTGAACTTTAGAGTCTTAATGACAAGGAAAACAGTTATTAGTAGTGGTTGGAGATAGAGGTATAGTTTTGGAGTGTATGTATAAGGAGCCTTGGGAGAAGAAAAGAGGTTCAAAGACAGAACCTGAGACTTCCCCCTTTAAGGATATGAGGAGGTGAAGGCCCTGCAAAAAAGTGAGTTTAGAAACTGTCCCAGAGGTATAAAGAGAGAGGTATAGAGGTGAATCCTGGAGAAGAGCATGTTGTCAGAAGTCCACTGCTATGAGGCAGAAGGCAGTGGAATCTTCAGAGACAGTAGATTATTTGATTGGTTGGGGCAGGAATCACATTGTAAGGGATCAAGGATTGAGTAGGTGGTGATGTAAGGAAATAACAGCAAGAGACTCTCCTGTAGGGAAGGAGATTTCTTGATCTTGTTTGTAATTGTTAGAGGGTAGCTTACTTTTTAGGCTTTTGTTCTCTCAAAAGCCTGATAGAGTATTCCTGCTTAAATTATAAACCAAAAGAAAAAATGAGCTATCAGTCAAGTTTTACTGTGTTAATTTTTAAAGATAATTTGAGCGTTAATTGTATTTTCATATGGATTGGTTTCTAATGTATAGCTAAATTTCTTAACGTAGGATTACAAATTCTTAAATTTGATAATACGTATACTGGTTGTTACCTTTTTTGTTGAGTTTAGAACATGATTTCTACTTTTTTCCTGTCCATTTATTTTTTTAAACCACTATAGGAAAGTTGATAAGCTATTCAGGTAACACTCTGATAATTTGCTGTATGCTAGTAAGGTTTTCAGTGATTTCAGAGTTTAGTTTGTTTTCTTTCTGGAGCAATTTGCTTATTTAGGACTGTACCTACTTTAGCTTATTAGACTAGTGAGCTTAAGAATTCATATTTAACAGCAGAAAAATGCTTTGATAAAGTTAGTAGAAATCTTTCTATTCTAAAGAAAGACACTTTTTTTTTTTTTTTTACTGTGAGGAAGACCAGCCCTGAGCTAACATCCGTCGCCAATCCTCCCCTTTTTGCTGAGGAAGACTGGCCCTGGGCTAACATCCGTGCCCATCTTCCTCCACTTTATATGGGACGCCGCCACGGCATGGCAGACAGGCAGTACGTCGGCGGGCGCTCGGGATCCGAACCGGCGAACCCCGGGCTGCCAAGCGCGGACTAAACCGCTGCGCCACCGGGCCGGCCCAAGAAAGACACTTTTTAAGTAAACTGTGTCTTTTATGTCTTGGTCATGGTGATCTCCTTTCTGGATAGTAGTGTGGAGACTGCCAACATTTTATTCTAAACTTTCCATGTTACATAATGGCTATCACTTTTCTGTTTGCACTTTTCATTTTATTGTCACCCTTTAATATACTGTCGTAACTTGGTTTATTTTTTATGTTTAGAACTTCTTGTGTGAATTGCCTATTCTTTTTTTTTGTTTGTTTTCTGTTGTGGGATTCATCTTTTGTTTCTTTTAAGAATTTTCTTTTATAATCAGGGTATAATATAATAGCAATTTGTGGCATATATTTTTCTAGAATATTGTTTGACATAACATTTTTCAAATATGTTATAATGATTTTTAAAACTGTAATATGGTTTTACATGTTGTACTTGTGTTTTCTAATGGTGATAACAAAACTTAGACTTTCCCTTTACACCTATATGTATATGTAATATCACAAGATATATTGTACTTAACTGAATCGAGAAACTAACAAATTGAGTTTAAATAAAGTATTTTTTAAAAACTAGTTTTATTTACCTTTACTGATACTTATTTTTTCAGGGCCCACTAATGTGGAAGATATGAATGCACTGTTAATCAAAGATGCTGGTATGTTAAACTAAAGTGGTTTACAAACATTTATTTCTTCGGTAGATGGCTTGTCTGTTTTGTGGCAGGTGTTATGCTGGGAGAGTTGGGATATGAGGGTACCTAAAATACAGAAACTGTCTGGTGAGGGAGATACCTGAGTAAGCAGACAACTGATTATAACAGTACCAGTTGATTAATGCTAAAATAGATGATAATCAGGTAGTACTGTGGAAAACCACAAGGTAGTTTTGGTGTGCCTAGGGAAAGGCTTCTAAAGAAGTGTAGTATGAGAACATAAAGATAAGTGGGAGTTCTCAAGCGGAGGGGGCGGTGCGGAAAGAGTGTTCCAGGCAGAAGGAGCAGTTTGTACAAAAACTTGAAGGGAAGAGCAGCAAGCACAGTTAAGTTTTGAACTGGAGTATTTTAGTTTAATTGAAACATAGAGGTCAAGGGGTTGTGGTGAGAGATGAGGCTGGAGCAAGGGTAAAGAGGGACCAGGTCATAAAATATTGCATCCATTTGAAAGCAGATGTTATTTTATAATTTTTATAATTTGAATTGAATATTTTTAGATGAATGTGATTTTCTGTTTGAAAGCACTAAGGAATATTTACGAAAAACATAGAGTGAAGTAACTTAATGTTTCCAAAATGTCTATTTAAATAATTTCCCTGACTTACATATTGTAGATTTCCCTTTATTAACATATTACATGTTTCAAAGTAGTCCCTAAGGCCTAATTTCTTAGATAAGGACGCTTAGCATTTGGCCCAATATCTGAGATTAAAATTTTTTTTTCTCAAATCTTTTTCTTAGTGTATAATGCTGTTGGATTAGCGGCTTATGAGCTGTTTGACAGTGTTGATTTTGATCAGTGGTTTAAAAACCAACTTCTTCCAGAATTGCAAGTCATTCACAATAGGCAAGTATAAAACATTGTGTTTATTGTACACTTATTTTACCTTATTTTTCTAATGAAGACAAAAAAGACAATAAAATTGCTTAAAATGAAAAAAAAAGTCTTAGCATGTCTTAGCTGATAGTGTCTAGTGTAGAAAGGAATAAGACTTGTGAATCTTTTACCTGAAAAGTAAGCAAAACAATTTATTATGTTATTTTACTTCAAATGTGAATTGTGATGTGTATAAAGTATTTGATGTTAGATAAGTAGTTTGCAGGAGAAAATTTTATGGAATGGTAAGGGGAGATGGGGGTCTCTGAATTCTAGAAAGAAAATGTGTGCAAAAGGTAGCCAACTGGAGACTTAGCAGAGGCTAGTCTTGGTGTCAGAAGTAGCCTAACTGAAGTAACATCTCCGAAAGGTGACTGCCTTGGGATCACACAAAACATACTCAAATCTTTTGGGAGAGGGTTGAGTAGGATGTAGAGACATCCAGGCAAAAAGCATTTGGACATACTTTAGGCTCATATTGAGGTGCCTAATTCAGGAGTAAGGATCTGACATTTCGTCAGACTCTTGCCCAATTCTTATATTTCATATACATTTAAGTACTTGCCTAATTATTTTAATTTTAGCTACTGAATGAGTAAAATTGAAGGGAAAAGATTTCATAGTTTTTATAAATTTTTCTTAGTTTAAAAGTAGAAACTTAAAAAAATTCCAAGACTTTTTTCTTGTTTTGAATTGTGCAGTTCTGTTGATTTATTTCTGTAGATATGGTGCCTATCATAATGCCCAGTGTATAGTCATAGATGAGCTAACATTTCTTGACTACATTAGTGCATGACTAGAAGGCTATCCATATATGGATCATTTAATAAATATTTAGAGCCATAAAATTGTAGAGCTGGAGATGCTTTAAAAGTAATTTTGACCAGTAAGTAGCTTTTTATCCATTCAGTTATTCAGTCATTTATTTGATCCACAAATATTTTCAATACTTGGAATTTGCCATGTTCTGTAGAGCCAGTGGTGAATGAGATGGACTGTGACTCTGCCCTCAGGGAGCTAGTGAGCCTTTGACAGAGAGAAAGCCTTCAGTAGGGAGACAGATGTGTGGTTTGATTATCCTTAAACCCTAGAGGCTATTTAGTCTACACCTGTGCTGTCTAGTACAGCACCTAGGACATATGGCTATTGAGTACTTGAAATGTACTTAATGCAACTGAGGAAATGCCTTTAGTGTTAATTAACTAAAATTTAAATTTAAAAACTAAGGCAGTGTAAAAATATATATTGATTACATGTTGAAATGATAATATTTTGGATATATTGAGATAAATATAAGTATTATTAAAATCTCACCTGTTTCTTTTTACTTATTTTAATATGGGCACTAACAAATTTAAAATTGCATATTTGGTTTGTGTTATATTTCTTTTGGACAGAGTTGATATAGACTGGTATTTCTCAAACTTTAATGTGCATATGAATCATCTGGTGATCTTGTTAAGGTTCTTTGGGTCACACTGTGTGATTCTGTCACACTTCCAGGATCATGATGCTGCTGGTCCAGGGACCACACTTTGAGGAACAAACTGACCCCTAATCTTAACTCTGCCCAGAAGTGACTGTGGTTTTGAAATTTGACCTTTCTGAGTTTCATTCTCTTTGTCTGGAATAGATTGTTGAATGTGGCCATCCCAAAGATCTCAGTCTAAAATTGATGGTTTTCTGGTTCCTTCATTTACTCTACATAAGTCTCGTTTATTTTTACATCTGTGACTTTGTTCAAATAGTCCCTGTCCCTTGAAATGGCATTTTTTCAATTTTCTGCCCCAAATACTATTTATCTTAAAGACTGTTCAAATCCCATCTCCCTCTGCCCACTCTTCTCTCTTCCTTTTCTGAAATCCTAGTATATAGCTTTGCGTTCTGTAATTCTTTTAGGTGTGTTATAAACTTTTTGAGGGCAGAGAATGACTCACATACATTTTTTGCAACTTTAGTGAGCAATTCTTTCTATGTCCTTGATCATCTTATGAGATTGTAATTTTCTAAAAAATATGGTATATTCGTTAGCTTATTTCTTTTACACCCAGAAATAAATATCATCTTGCCACTAAAATTTATATAATATCAGGAAGAGACTTTGGGGGTGGAATTCTTGGACACAATTGTTTATAGCTTTGTGGTTTTTCTCCTTGCCTAAAGAACCTTCATTTCCTTTAGCAAAGACCATAGAAAAAGAAATGTATGTACATGTTACTGCAAATATTTTACAGCCTTTAAAATATAAATCATTATTTTTGATAATCTGTGTCATGTTCTATAATTGGACACCTCTTACAAAATTGGAGCGGTTAGCTGAAATCAGTGTAAATTTATATGAATATTTTATAGAAGTCTAGAAATCTCTCACAGTGTTCCAAAAATAATCTTTATGAGATTAACAGAATTGGAATTGGAAAATTGAATACAGGAGCTCCTTTATTATTACTTTTTCAGGCCACCTGGCCTTAGGGTTTGGGACATTAGCTAGTTATATCTGTTTGGATTAATTGTTTTTGGTTATGTAGGAACAGAAATGGACTTGGTTTTTGTGTTCATATCTATGTTACAGTTCTTTAATACAAAATAATCAGATTTACAATATAGCTGCCTAAGAATTTTCACCTTTTTAGATCAGAACTTTATTGTTAGTATTTATACTGTGGTACATTTAGAAGCTTTTAAACTTTCATTTGAAAAGTGTAGATTGCTTTCTTACTACATTTTAGATTTAAATGATGAAATATACTATGTGAAATAGACTTCTTAAAATATTGAACATTTTAATTTCATGATGTTTTCTATCTAGGTATAAGCCATTGCGACGCAGGGTGATTTGGCTCATCGGTCAGTGGATTTCTGTGAAATTCAAGTCTGACTTAAGACCCATGTTATATGAGGCAATTTGTAACTTGCTTCAAGATCAAGACTTAGTGGTATGTTGCCTAAATGTTTTAAAAAAGTTATTTTTATGAGTTTAACCTATGTTAAACTTCAAATTCAGATATGGTTTATGTCTTTCTTTAGAATGTTGGTGGCCTTTAACTGCTATAGTTATTCCTTGGTGAGCATTTTGATTTGAGGAAAGTCCTTTGATTATTATTTGCCTTTCCCTTCACTAGTCGTTGAAAAAAAATTTAACCAAACATTGCTATTCTAAAATCATTTATAATTTTTTAGTAAGAATAAAAGAAAACAGTTTTTTAAGATCCTTTTATAGCTTACATATTCTTTTTCTTATTCAGGATAGAATTTGTCATTCTTACATTTGAGATAGCACATAATCTATTCACCCTTTCTATTGATTGTTTCTTTGTCTCTAATTTTTGAGGGTTTTCTGTTTAGCCTTTGGAATTGTTTCTTTTAGGATTTTTTCTTTATGTATAGTGTTCACATAATATTCTTGATTTTGTGTTACTGAAAACTTGGTAATGGCTACTCTCTTGCTTTATTTTCCTTCAAAGCAGTAGGTTTGCTGCTTTATTATATAGTTTAATTACTCAAAGAGGTTTTTTTAAGAAGTTCAACGTTGTGTAAAATATTTTTTCCCCACTAGTGCTTTATTTTATGCCTAAGTGAATATATTCATGCCTTACTATACATTTTCTTTGTCTTAGGCTGAGATTTGACTCTAGCATAGTTTTTAAAAAGGTGAATCCAGTTGTCTTTTTTCTGAGTTTCAAATTATTTTTTAGATAAAATTAAGTGATTTTTTTCCCCCCTGAATTATGCTAAGGTCTTATTTAATCATTTCTAAGTATGCTCCCTTGTTAAAAAATTTTGAACCCACCTGATTACTCTGTTTTTCAACAAAGGCTTGGGACATACTTTTCTCAGTTTTACACATGTGCCATGATAATATAAAATACTTTCAATGTTCAGTGAAGGAAAACATAATTAGAAATGTAAATCTATTATAGGAGCATGGTACATTCCAAAGGCAAATAGAACTGATCTTTGGATTTTCTACTTAAATATTATCTACTTTTTGTAAATAATTAAAAATTTACTCTAAATATCATTCTTTAATTATTAAATAATTTAAGCATGATAAGTTTCAAGGGAATTCAGTTTTATTTTACCATGTTTAAATTCTTAGAAATTCATTAATAAAACCTAGCTGTTTCTAAGTTTACTATTTGCTGAAATTACTTTTTTTATAGCTTTACAGTAAAGCATTTATAAGATTTTAATTTTTGTTTTCCTAGTTGGAAATATTATTTGCTGTTCTGTCAGAGGTATCAGAGAGTAGACCTTAAATGCTTTATGAAAGTGTTATAAAAGAGAGAAATTTCAGTTAAGTTTTCTTTGGGAGAAAGAGAAATTTCTTGGATCTTATACTTTTTTTAAAATGAGTATTAAGAGAGAAATGAAGGAAAAATAAGTTATGTAGGTCAGCATTTTAAAAGCAGAACATTAATTCTATCACATATCAACAAGCATTGTTGGAGAAAAAGGGTTTCATGGCCAAGTAAGTTTGGGAAACACTGGACTAAATATTCAACTAGCCCTCTTTACTGTAGGACTAATCAGAACCTTTGAAGTATACGTTTGCATTGTGACTATTCAAGATGACAAATACATTAATATTCCAAGGAATACACCTTGAGGAACTCTTGCTGTAGGTTCAACTTTTGCCCTTTTCCTATATATCTTCAGGTGGCTACATCTCATTTTTACATCTTGTACAGTTATTTTATCCTGCCACAACTATTTTATTATTACTTCTTAAGCAGGCAGTGTTTAGTAAGGCACTAAGTTAATGTTGCTTACTTTGGGCATCCCCCCCCACACACACTTTTTTTTAAAGTACATTTAAGATCAAGAGTACATAAGATACACTGCTTTAATTTTAACCTGTGAAAAATGCTGGCTAAATGTAGGAAGATACCTTTTACAAACATACTTATATGCAACAGTGTACAAACATATAAACATATGTACAAACATACAAACATGGGCACTTGTACAAACATACAAACACTATATATATATATACACACACACACACACACATACACATACACACATGCTCATGAATCTAAATCTTCTCTGGCTTTCAGAATCTATATTCTCTTACTGGAGTGCTGCTTTTATGGAGTTGGAATAGATTTAATCCTGAGCTACTGTAGTTGTCTGTGTGGCTTCTAGTCTTACAGCCATGTTGTTTACAAGACTGGCTATGACAGAGTAGAAATAGTGCAGCAACTGGAGAAAGCAACTTCTCCAGTTAGTGTAGGACTCCATAATGTTGTTATATCAGAGGCCACTGGGTAGAGTACATCTCTATCTCTGATAGTTGTGTGACAGTTTAACATTATTGTTTGATGTGGGGGAATGTAATGCAAATTGAATGGAATGTTTTTGGTTTATTTGAAATACTGTAACTTTTCCTCAGTGTTTAGCATTTTGACTTATTAGTGTGAGATATCCAAATTTTACAAACTAAAATTTGATCTAGGCATGAACAAGCATTTATAATGTTGCAGTATTTGGAAACTTTTGGTAATAAATGTTGGGAAAATTTGACTAGGTTTAAGATTACTCCTTTGAAATTTTTTACTTCTAAACTTATTTCTAACTCATCTTTAAAAAGGGAGGCTTCTAATTTTTTACTTTTTAAAAGTTAAGCATTATGTCAAGGAAAGAGAAAAATTCAGTGACTAACATAACAAGCACCTGTGTGCTTACCATCCAGTTTTCCATATTTCCATTGTAATAATTTTCAATATATATTTCAAATATTTTATTAGAGAAATAAAATGTTACAACTGCAGTTGAATCTATCTTTCCACTGACATTCTCTTATCTTTTTGTTGAGCAGAGGTTTTTAATTTCAGTGCAGATTTATTGATTTAGTTTTTCTGTTTTCTTTCTTTTCTTGTTTAGTAAATCTATTGTCTTTACCTTTGGTTCTTTATTCCATCCAGAATTTATTTTTGAACATGATGTGAAGTAAGGTTCCATTTTTATTATTTTTTTAATAAGGACAACAATGCTTCATTGAAAAATCCATTAAAAAATATCTTCTGCCTGCTCCCTTCTGTCCCTCTTAGAACATGTTACTTAGCAGATGTAGGGCTTTTGGCAAGTTTCAGGTTTGAGTGCTACTACCACAGTGTAAACAGAATGCCTGAATTTTAGGTGAGAGGAACCTTCTTCCTAGGACCCCAGATGATTCTTTAACTAAAATTTTTGATTTATGTACTGGGCTTCTTTAGGTTGTAAGATTTCTGAGCCAATTATGTTTTTCAGTTTTGGAAATTATAAGTAACTTTTAAAAAAGTTTTAACTTAGGTTACTTATGCAACTTTCTTTTTTTTTTGCGAGGAAGACCAGCCCTGAGCTAACATCCGTTGCTAATCCTCCTCTTTTTTGCTGAGGCAGACTGGCCCTGGGCTAACATCCATGCCCATCTTCCTCTACTCTATATGGGACGCCGCTACAGCCTGGCTGACAAGCAGTGCGTCTGCTGGCGCCCGGGATCTGAACCCTTGAACCCCGGGCTGCCAAGCACGAACTAACCTGCTGCACCACTGGGTCGTCCCTTATGCGACTTTCAATAAAACAAGCACTAAGCTGCTTAAAAATTAACATTAGCATACTCTTTCAACCTGTGAGAGGCTGTATAAATTGTAAATTGTGGTACAACCAGGGGATTTATAGTTTAGGGGTGAGGTGTGCCGTGGTTGTTGTCTGTCAAGCAAAGAAATGGCCATCTTCATGGGCAGGTTGACTACCACTTTTAGTGTGTGGAGTTGTCTTCACTGCTGTGGGCCGACTGTGGAAGTAAGTGGACAGGCATTAGGCTAGTCCAAGTCTAGAACTAAAATCAGCCACCATGACTGTTATCTCAAAGCTCATTCTCACTGACACTAGGCGTGGAAGTGTCTGAGGACTCTTATCTTCATAGCAGTCTTCTTTGGAAGTAATGTTGACCCATGGTTTCTTCTCACTCATTCCTGTGTTGCTTTCATGCTCTCTGGGATTCTTTCAATGTTTCTGATACATTGATGGCACTTGTTTGCTTCAGTGTGGAGTTGGCTTGTTATCTTTTCAGGAGTTTTCTGAGGTTTCAGCTGGAGGTACAGGGTAGACTCACAGGCTGCGTTTCACAGTCTGGATCCAAGTCTGGATACTTAGGGTTTCATTCTCCTTCAGGAGGTCTGGATTTATTCTATGAAAAGTCATGTTTAGAGTCTTGTTAAAGGAAGATTTTTTGTTGTATTTTGTTTTGTTTTCTTGCATTTAATTATGAAGTATTTATTGAACAGTGTCCTAAGAATTGTGTTTGACTCTCTTCTACTAATCTCCTGTCACATTCCCTAGCTCTTCATTCTGTAAATTCAGGTGCTGACTTTTTTTCCTCATTACTTATGAATCGCTGCAAAATTCATTCTGTCTCTATGTGTTGCAGTAAGTACTTCCTATTTCTTTTATAGCTCACGAAGAGCTAATTTTGTTCTTATTTTTATTTGTCATATTTTAAATGCTCCTGTGTTTTCTTAAACTCTGTGTGTTTTTTGTTTTCCTTATGATCTGGCTTCCTATTCTTGCAGTTAAGCTAGAGTGTAGGCAAGTCATCTCAATCCATTTTGTCTTTTTCTCTGCATGTAGTACTGCACAGACTTCTCTTTGTTAGGAGGGGAAACACAGCTAGTTTTCATTCAAGTGTCTCTTTTGTTTCCTGTGCTTATTTGCACAGATGTCATGGTTATGGGTCAAGTGTGTCTCTGGTTCTTTTTTTTCTGGTTCTTTTGTGGAGGAAAATCGAGAGATTTAAGGATTAGTGTGCTGGCAATTTGATTTCCTTTTTGTGGGCTTTCATATCTTGATGTTTGTGAATTAAATTATTAACATGGTCCTAGTTGTATGCCTCACACTGAACTAAATGCTCACAATTTAAAGATGACTAGACATAGTCCATGTCCATCCTGTTCTTATGCTTTTCAAGTTTGCCATTTTTATTGATAATCATTTAATATCTGGGTGTGTTTTTCCCCCTCCTGGATTGTAAACTCTCTAAGGGCAAGGGCTAGGTATGTCTTACTCAGCTTTTTTTTTTTTTTTTACAGCACCCAACACAATGCCTGGGAGATAATATTTCCTTATTGAATATTTTTAATCACATGAGTATACTGTCTTTCCATTAGGTCATTTCATAATAGAACAGTTGGCATAGTGCTTTGCATGTATTAATCAGCAAATTTGTTAAATCATTTAAAAATCTGGAAATGTTCACATGAGCTTTAGAGACAGTGAATAAAAAGGAAAAGGCAGGTGAGAAAACATCTGCACTCTAGGGTCTTGGAATCTGTGGATTTGACAGTGGAGTACTTAGGATTTGGTGAATGTGCCTAAATCAGCATCTCAAATCCTCAGAAGCTCCTGTAAAATGACTGTTTGTGAAAAATGGCCGCAACGAGGAAACCAGTTGCTATTACAGTGTGGAAAGTGTGGCATCTAAGAAAGTAATGGCTCTTAGCTAGGAAATAAAAGTTTTAGGTCTACTATTTTACAAAGTAGAATATAGAATTTAGTCATGGGTTGAGTTCATGTTATTTTATGTGGAAACTGTGAGTATTGTAGCCTGTGCCAATGTGGCTGATCAAGTCACAGGTAAAACTTGAAAGAAAACGAGGAGATTGTGCTGTCATGGTATGATTTGCCCAGGTAACATGCGACATACAAAGAAAATATGATTTGGGAAGGTCAAGAGCTTATACAAACCTTTCTGTATTTGTGAACTTTGGGATTTAGAAAATCTCAGACTATATCTTTTGGATATTTCAAAGACTTCATGTAATTGAGATTATAGATGGGAACTTGTATTCTTTTGACTCCTTCCTCTTCTTCCTTCTTTTCTCCTCCCTCACTCTTCACTTACACTTCATTTCACTCTTTCAGCTTCCCCAACCCCACCCCATTTTCCTGCTTCTCCTCTCTGGTTCTCAACCTTCCCTTCCCCTCTGGCATCACCTTTGCACTGTTCTCTCTCAGTCCTATGCTCTCCCCAAACTTAGGACAAATTATTTTTCTTCTGGGAAGCACCCTCTGGATTAAAGGCACCTTAAGCAAATTATGGGAAACTGAGTAGGGTGGGAATATACACTACTTTACTTCTTGTTTTTAGCCCTTGCTAAATAAGGAGAGTGTCCTTTTATTTCTAGATGTTAATGTGCTCTGTAACTTAAATATTAACAAGAGTAAAGAAAGTGATTTGGAATAAATTTTTTGCCATTTGATATTAATGATGTTTAGCAGTTCTAGAATGATTCAGAATTCATGATGTGCTTTCTTTTAGGTTCGTATTGAAACAGCTACAACTCTGAAGTTAAATATCCTTAAAAAAAAGTCAAAATACTTCATTGTGAAGAATCTTAACACTACTCTCAAATTGTTAATTATTTTGTGAATTTATGAGATAGTTTAAAATGTAAATTTTGGTTGGTTTATTATATTTGGTTTTTATATGTATTTTATTCTGTTAAATATATATCGGACAAATATATAAATAAATATCTCATATATTCTCAGTATTCCTTAACTGCTGCCCTTCACCTGTTGATGATTTTGAGTTTAGAACAGATCAGTTTCTACCGGTAAGAATATTTATTTCTAGGTTTTATAACAGTTTCTGCTTATGTCTTTTGAATATTATTTGTGTTATTTTATAGCTGAAATTATATATATCTGTTATTTGTTAAAGCTGAATTTAAAAGTATATTAGATTGTTTTGGAAGTAATTACTTTTATTGGTAACTTTTATTTGAAACAGTTCACTTTTATTCTGCTTGTTTTTGTTTAGCTCTCTTGTCATCTGTTTTGGAGTTGATGGCTAAACTTTTTTTCCCCTTAAAATTATAATACATCTAGTAATTTAATTTCATGTGTGTCTGTTACTTTTACTCCTCTGTTGTTTGTGTATATATGCCTATCCTACACTAGGTTGCAAATTACTGGAAAAGCAGAATACCAAGTCTTAACTTATCTTTTTACTCTTCACTAAACCCCCAGCACCGAGCATGGTGTTTTTACATTATTGGTACTTAGTAAGCATTTGTTAAATATGTTAAAAAGACTGGGGAGATAGTATTTGTTGTTCTTAAGAGGACTAGGCAAGAAGAAAGTTCTTGATAAAGTATCTGCATTTCTTGTGGGGGTCATAGATGGGGAAGCTTGTAGAGCCAAGATTTTTCTTTAATAAAAGAATCACTAGGTAGTTTTGGGTGAAAGAAATATGTTTTAGAAATCTATGTAAAAATGAACCAAATATCTGAAAGAACAAATGTGTGTTTTATGTATCTGGCATCTTACTATAATATAATCCTATAATTCTTCTTATAATTTTTGTAATGTAGGAGTTGAAAGCTAGGATATTTGTTTTCTATTTCCTAATAAGAAATATTCTGTCATTCTTAGAATTACAAGTATTTATCTACAGAAATTTATATCTCCATGCAGCACATGTTAAGGGGCACATCAGACAGTTGGTATGTGAGTGCAATAGTTGGTGTTCCTTTTGCTTTAATGAGTACACCTTGCAAAACAGCAGGCATATGTGGAAGAACAATGACAAGGCACTGTTAACGGTTTAAAATTTAAACACAAAAAGTTTAGACATGGTTTTCCCTGGAAAACATTATTCAGTTTGTGGATGAATTAAATTCTAAAATGGATATGTTTAGCAGCAATAAGGGAAAAAAATCACTGTTCTAAACGTCGGCAGCTTGAACAATTTGAAGTTGTTTAGGTTAGTTGCTATGGTTTTGACTGTTTGTCTTTTATTGTTGTGACATTATGATTGAATTTTATTTCTTATTTCTGTCTGTATGTAAAGGTCTTTACATTTCTATTTGGAATTTTTTTCCTCTTTGCAGTATTTGGAAACCATGTTCACACTACTTTTTCAGTTACTGCAGCAAGTTACAGAGTGTGACACAAAGATGCATGTTTTACATGTCCTTTCTTGTGTGATTGAAAGAGTCAACATGCAGGTAATTTTGTTGTAAAACATGAAAATAAATGTCTGAGAGGTAAGTAGAGTATATGTAGAATTCATTAATATCTTTGCTTTATCTATATTGTTTAAAAGTTAAAACATACATGAAAATGCTTCTAACTTATAAGTTGTCATTTCAGTTATGTATTATTCAAAATTGACGTTTATACTCGAGTTTTTAAAAAATTACTTAAGAAAATTAAAACTAAAAGATTAAAAAATTGGATCAGCAATGTAGAAGTGTCTAGAAAGCAGAATATATATATATATATATATTTTTTTTTTGGTGAGGACGATTGGCCAGGAGGTAACATCCATTGCAATCTTCCTCTTTTTGCTTGAGTTTGTTGCTTAGCTAACATCTATGCCAGTCTTCCTCTATTTTGTATGTGGGATGCTGCCACAGCATGGCTTGATGATCAGTGTAGGTCTGTGCCTGGGATCCAAACCAGTGAACCCCGGGCTGCTGAAGCAGAGTGTACAAACTTAGCCACTATGCCACTGGGCTGGCCCCCTAGAAATCAGAATTTTGTACCTCTTAGCAGATCCAGTTTATACTTAATAATACTTCTTAAAATTCGGTGTGAGGGCATAGCCACAAGTGTCTGTCAGCAAATGCAAATATTCTCAGAAATCTGTTATTTTTGCTTAAAAAGTAAATGTGTTTTGCAGTCTAGTCCACATTATATTCATGTTTGGCTTAATATTAAAATGATATGTAAAGTTCTTAACAGTTAAATTACTGTTTAACTGTTAAATTTTTCAAGTTTCCCTGTCATTCCTAAGCTGTATGAAAAATTGATAATCCGGGAAACCACCCTGCAGTTATCCTATAATTTCTTATATCCTGGTTCACCATGGCTTATTCTTGTTTGAAAAGCACTGAAGTAAATCTGTGAGGTGTTAAGGAAAGATAATTTGAGTTTGAATCCGCAGACTTGGAGTCTGCTCCTGGATCTCTTAGTGAATTCCAACACCTTGAGCCTGTTTATTAATTCTAAAGCAATAGATGAGAATTGCTATTAATTATTGAGTAATGACAAGTTACCAACTTCTGTGCCAAGTGATTTGCATATGTATCTCATCTAATCCTCACAAAAACGTTTGGATGGTGTTTAGAATTTATTACTTCAAATGATTTGAGACTTTAAGGAACTTGTTGCAGTTCAGATATGTTAGTGGCATTGCCAGGATTCAGACTCAACATTATGCAACTCCAGTGGCAGTTTTGAGTAACCATTAATCACTTTGAGCAGATCTGGGTTCTGGTGTCTAAAAGTAGTAAATCCTATGATTTTCTTAGCACTGGGGGTTCCTATTACATTAATTACATTATTTCATTTTGATATTGGTTTATAAACAACACTGAGAGAGTTTGGTCATTGAAGCTGTGTTTTAAACTCATTTCAAGTCCCTGTTCCTGCTTCTTAGCTTGGGCAGGTCTTTAACCTTGTGTCCTCGTGTATAAAATGGTAGAGATAATTCTGAGCTCATGTACCTCATAAGGTTTGGTGAGTATGAAATTATTGCAAATGTTCAGTATGCTTTAGATCACTATGCAATTGCAGTAAATTGTTGTTTGTTTAAAAAAATTGATTATAGAAACAAGATTTCACCATTTTGTATAATTTTATTTAGATATTATCTGGTTAATGGAAATTTCTTAAAGATTTTTTTTCTTTTGGTAGAAATGAGTTTTCTTACCTGCATCTCCCCAAACCTCTAACTAAACGTTTTTCTCCAAAAATTTGAAATTCCTCTTGCTTAGTAAATGTAAAAATGCTTTTATGTTTCTATCCATACTCAGCTTTCATACTCATTATTTCGTTTTGATATTGGTTTATAAACAATATATAAACACAGATAGCCTAAGCAGCTCAGATGATTATGTCATCAATAAATACCAATAAGATATAGTTACCAGTAGTACTTTTTGTTTTCAGAACTCAGGAGATGGTTATGAAAAATGTTTTCAATAGTATGATTCTTTAGCTTTTTCCTATGTTAACCTTTGAATAACACCATCATTTATACATCCTTCAACTATCAGTCATATACTAAATTTGATTTTTGTCTCATTAGGTTACAAACATTTTGAGCCATCTTAAAACAGTGCTTTCTGACATAATAGTTTAATTTTGAAGTTTCAGTGAAGTCACCATCTTTATACCACAGTGTGCAATTATTTGAAGATTATATTTCCTCTACTTTTTGAAAAAGTAGCTGAAAACCTATAATTAAATTATTCCAGTGCAGGGGTCTCATAAATACATAGTCAGAAAAAATATGTAATTATCAGGTGTGATGTCAGGCAGATGGTCTTCGAACTTATGCATTTCTGAAGAAAAAGAACAAAATTGAAGGGCCTGTGTGAAATATTAAATATTCTGTTGAAAATGTTATCTAAGAGGTGAGATGTCTATAGGACTTATTTTTCACAACCCGCTGTGGATGGAGCCCTTGTTAAAACATTTTTTAGACTGTCACATGTTTGATTTTCACGTGTTTTCAGTAATGAGTTATGAATGAAAGTGGATATCTCCCTATATATGGTGAACTAACTCATAAGGTTGTAATACTTGTAGTACTCCCCCAAATTCTGTTTGTCTTTTTTTTGTTTTGGAGTACAGGTGCCAAAAGAAGAGTGCATTTGGTATACTTTTTCATCTCAATTGTGTTATGCTGATTGTTCAGTTTCTATTATAGGGTTGTTATTATTTAGCCTAAAGTCTATAAAACATTCTTAATTCCATTTGGTTTTTAAATGTTATGCAAATAATTGATATTGACCTACCAAAAAACCCCATTATAAACATTTTCAGAATTGTATTTGGACAATATTTTTTCTTTCACATCTTTTTATTGAAAAATTTCAAATGTACAGAAAAGTTTCAATAAATCATCACCCATATATCCTTCATCTAGTTTCATCAGTTAGTAACATTTTACCATATTTGCTCTTTTTTTATATATGTGTGTATATAGATTTTTAAAAATTTAACCATTTGAATTTCAGTTACAAATATCATGACATTTCATCCCAAAATATTAGACTTCTTCTTCTTAATCATAACCGTGATTAGACTCGGGAACTTACTGTTGATGCAGTGCTATTGTCTAATATCAAGTCCGTATTCAGATTTCCTCAGTTGCCCCTATAATGTACTTAGTAACCTCCTTCCTCCTACCCTAGGGGAATGTGTTTGGCTCTCATGTCATCACTCTGTTTTCTAATCCTCAGCCCTTTTTTGGTCTTTTGCAACAGTGACTTTATGGATGATTTTTGAAATAGTGTTTTTTGAAGCATTAATTTTAATTTAGAACATCATTCTAAGGAATAGCTAAGATTGGGATATAAATATTTTATGACTTTCAAATATAACTGAGTACTTTGGTTTTATTACTCTATAATTCATAGCATATACTTCCTTTCTGCCATTCTTTGGAAAATATTCTGTTCAAAACCAAAACCGGTTTTTCTTATCAGTAGAACAGGCTGTTATACGCTGTTTTTAGTTGAGTATAAATGAGTTAGGTACTTTGAAACCTGTGTTTTTACATATTAACTGGTCTGCTTTCATAAGGTGATTGGAGTGATCTTTGAGATAGAGAACTTAGCAAAATTAAGTGTTCAATAAACATCTATTGTAATAGTATGATTTCAAAATTTGAAAATATTAAGTGAAGAATCTTTTAATATTTATTCAGTTTTATCTCACTGAAATATGTCAGCAAATATTTAACTTTTTATCTTTCTGTGCCCCCCTGCCCTCCTGCCCCACCCAAGGGGAGCAAATCCTGCAGTTTTTTGCTGCCCTTTTACTGTATGTTAAAGCGTAAGCTTTATCCTTTTATAAGCAGAATAAACAAACTCTCACTCTTTCTGGGAGCAGTTTTTTATTTTAATCCGTGGGATTGAAATAGCTAGTCTTGAAGCTGTGAAGGTCTAGTATTTCTCTTTTATTACCAAGAGTGGTCTCATCAGAGCAATTACAAATACTGTGACTGTAAGCCTGGAGCTGGAGTGCTGTCCAGCTTCAGTGTAGATTCATTGTATTTTCCAAAAAACTAACTGTCAAGCTGTGCTGTGCTTCAAGGTGTATTTTTAAAACTAGTTAACTTCATCCATAGTGGGCTTAACAATTTTATCCTGTGAAAAGGAGTTTCTTCTCCTGTGTTTCCACTGTACCATTCCATTACCTTTTCTCATCATCCGGGCTTGGGTGTCTGCCTTTGCAGCCTTTTCTTTCCAGTGCCTTATCCTCAGGGCCTGATGTCTGGAAGATGCTTCAGATAATTGTTGAATAAATAAATATTGACTCTTTTTAAAATGGTGTAATTTCCAATTAGGTAAGCTGTTTTATGAAAAGAACCGGGTTATGACAGCATTTTCTATTAAAGTCTAAAGAAACAACTGGCCTCAGTATGTTGTTTTGTATTCCTAAATTTTATTTCATGCAATAAATTTGTTACTTGTTTAAAATTGTTTAAAAATATTTATCATAAAGCTCTGTGTCTCTATGTAGTCTAATTTATCTTTAAAAGGATATATGCTTAATACAGTACATCTAGTAAGTATTAAATATTTGCTGCTGGGACTTAAGTCTTGTCATTGTTTCTTGAAGTAAGTTGCCCTCTTTAGTAATACAATTCTGCTTCCCCTACTTCTGTTGTGATAGATACGACCGTATGTAGGATGTTTGGTACAGTATTTGCCTCTTCTTTGGAAGCAGAGTGAAGAACACAATATGTTGAGGTGTGCTATTCTTACAACGCTTATTCATCTTGTTCAGGTGAGTTACTTCTGCACAGTTTCATAGTTGAGTATTATTTTTTTCTTCTTTAAAATTTTTCATTGTTTTCATGTGGTTTATATTAATGGTAGTGAAAAGCCTTATATTTTATGTCTCTTTCATGTGTGACCTAAACAGTTTTAAAAACAGCCTTTGTGTGTTTACTTTGGACATTTTTTGACATCTGAAAAAATATTCTCTGTCTTTTTTAAAGGTGATTTCTTTCATTAGATGCAGTGGTCCTGAGTGATGGTAGACTGATGATTTGTGCAGTCCTTAGTACCTTGCATGCAGTATCCTTGGTCTTCAGGGCTTTTCTGCATAAATGTACTCTCCATTTTCACTCTTTTGTCTTGATTTAAAATAAAAATTTTCCCTTTCATAAATTGGGAAGGCAGGAAAATAGGTGAGTTGCTTTTGAGGGGAGGAGTGAATTTGATTATAGACATCTTGACCTTGAAGTATTGGGATTTGCAACAGGTAGAGAGGAACCTAAAACTTCAGAGAGAGAGAATAGGACTGTAGTTCTCATTTGAACTGTGATAATGAATTATAGTGTGACGGTGAGAGTATAGAGAATGCAGAGCCTAATGCCAGGACTTAGAATATCTGGGTACAGGGATGCTCAAGTGATTTTTACTGCCCTTGTCCCAAAGTTTGATAGATTTTTCCATGGGGAGATGTCTTTCTAAATTAAGAATTACTACTATAAAATGTTCCAATAAATTAAAAAAAAAACTTTCAATATTAGTTTAAAAAACCTTTCTCAGGCACCCTGATACTTTTTGAAGGGTAAACTCATTCTTTCAGTAAGTATTTAAGGATGAATTTTATAGTTACAAATTTCTATCTTAGGCAGTTTTAGATAGACAAATAGTGATACAAAATTTTTTTAAAAGCACTTTCTTTTTATTTTTAATGAATGTCTGGTTTAGCAGCTCTGTTTAAAGATTTCTGAAGAACTTTTAATTCTTATGATTATCCTGAAAGATTATATCCCTTTCATAGATGAGAATACAAGGCTAAGAGAAAGTTAGTGACTAGCCTGAGATTGCTCTAGTAAGTAACAGAACAGAGTGATCGCTGTACCTTTTGCATTATATCCCTGCCGAAATGTGTTTTTAGACTCAGTTTGAGAGTTTTCTCAGGGAGGTGTGAAAAAACCCAGCTTCTATGTCTCTTCAGGTAGTGTTATGTCAGGAACTCTTGGGAAGCCAGAGTATTCTACGTGAAATGTTTGGAGTGTATAGGGCCTTTTCCTTTATTTATTTATTTTTTTGTGAGGAAGACCAGCCTTGAGCTAACATCCGTTGCCAATCCTCCTCTTTTTGCTGAGGAAGACTGGCCCTGGGCTAACATCGTGCCCATCTTCCTCTACTTTATATGGGACGCCACCACGCGTGGCTGACAAGCAGTGTGTCGGCAGGCGCCCGGGATCCGAACCTGTGAACCCCGGGCTGCCGAAGCAGAGAGGGCGAACTTGACCGCTACACCACAGGGCTGGCCCCCTGGGCCTTTTCCTTTAATCATGACATTTACATACCCTGTGTATTTGTAGGCCAAGGGAGCAAGATTCCAGCCAGGTAATTATCCACCCTTTTTGGAGAAAGAATATAATGTTTAGTATTAAAACTGAGACTGTAGCTTAAAATAAGTTTTCAGTCATTTGAGAAGATTGTGCTAAGGGTTATTGGTAAGTTTCCTTTCATGCAAAACACTGCCATCTTTTGACTTTTAAAATTTCACAGGCAAATACTAGTGTAAGTCTTTGTATATTTTTGTTTTTGTTTTCATTTTTTAAATTCTGGGAACCTAGACTGGTAGTCTCTGACTGGGGAGGGTATTAATGGCTGAAAATAAACTTTCTAATCTGCGATAGGTAGTCTGAGTGGGAATAGGCATTTATTTATACAGTAAACATTTTTTGAACACTTGCAATATGCAATACATGGTACTAGGCACTGGGATACAGAAATGAATAGGGAAGCTCTTTGTGAATGTGGCTGTCCCGGGGAAGACTAAACAGTTAAGTGCTCTTTTAGCAATAAGAACATGGTGCTGTGGAAGCACATGGTGGGTTACCTATCTCGGACTTGAGGGTGAGGTGGGATGTCAGGGAAGGCTGCCTGACAGAGATGGTACCCACATAGTGTTGGTGTTAAATAGTGCTAAACAAGAGGTGTTAATGAGATGGTGGTTCAGGGATGAGTGGTAAGGATATTTTAAACAAATGGGCCAGCATGTGTAAAGCCCCCCTAGGCGTGAGAGAATGTGGTCCTTTTTGTTTCTTTTTTTAGGTTCATATATTGATCAGTTTTACATATGGATAGGTTAAGGAGTCAGTTCTTGAAGACTTGTTATGAAAAGTAGCAGTAGCTCCATTTCCTATTTGGTGGAGGAATCCACTTTCAACACTTAGAGCCGGTCTCTTTGGACTTTTTATCTCTTTAGCTCTAAGTAACATACTTATGTTGTTCATTCTTGAACAACATTGTAGGTGTTATCTCTTGACTTCCCTGTATAGAAGATGAAGATTTAATTCTTTAATTCCCCTTTATGTGACTCCTATTCCCCCATGCACCCAATATAGTTATATTGTAATTTGTTAGGTCACTATTTAGTGTTTTTATTTGTGTGACTATATAAAGGCTATTAAATGCGTATGTATCATTATGTTATGATTAATTTTCTTTCTTGTGCAACCATTCCTCTAATTTTCACTCATATATTAATAATTCTGTTTTTTTAGTTTATAAGTTTTCTATTACTGTGTAACAAGTTATGTTAAACTTAGGCTTAAAATAACACCCATTTATTAACTCATAGTTCCGTAGGTCAGAGGTCCAGCACACCATGTCTGTACTCTTTGGTCAGGATCTGGCAGGCTGAAATTGAGGTGTGTTCCAGGCTAAGCTCTTCCCTGGAGGCTTTGGGGGAAAATCTGTTCCATACTCACTCAGCTTGTTGGCACAATTCAGTTCCTTGATATGTAGGACTGAGATCCCAGTTTACTTTCTGATTGTTACCTGGGGCACCTCTCAGACTCTAGAGTCCAGCCACATTCCTTGGTACATGACCCCCATCATTTTCAGTGTTAGCAATGGAGAAATTCTCGTATGGCAGATTCCCTAAGACTTTGAATCTCTAACTTTCCCTTATGCAACTAGCCAGAGAAAACTCCCCTGAATTAGGTCATGTGATTAGGTCAGGCCTAACTGGATAATTTTCCTGTCTGAAGGTCACTAGATTTGGGACTTTAGTCATATCTGTAAAATGTCTTCAGGGGGGGCCAGCCCTGTGGCATAGTGGTTGGATCTGGCATGCTCTGCTTTGGCGGCCTGGGTTCATGGGTTCGGATCCTGGGCACAGAACTACACCACTCGTCAAACCATGCTGTGGTGGCAACCCACATACAAAATAGAGGGAGATTGGCACAGATGTCAGCTCAGGGCTAGTCTTCCTCCAGCAAAAAAAAAAAAAAAAAAATTAAAAGAGGAAGATTGGCAATAGATGTTAGAGCAAATCTTCCTCACCAAAAAAAAAAAAAAGAGAAAAATTTCTTCACAGTAGTATCTAGATTAGTGTTTGGTTGAATAACTGGGGAATGGTGTGTGTATACTAGGGTCAGGAACCATGGGTGGTCATCTTAGAGTTCTGCCTGCGACATTTAATTTTCTGTGTAATTGAACCCATACTCTTTACGTGTTGTCTAAACGTTTCCTCAGTATGTTCAGACACATCAGGTATTTTATTACTTTCATCATCTTGAAATCTGAAAGATTGTTAGGTGCTTTAGTCTGGACTGGTTTTACTCTGTGCTTGTGCACAGCTGTTATGACTGGATCCCCTTTCACTGTCATCAAAAGGATTCTTCCTGCCTATCCTATCTGTGGGATGCCTGTTTTCTGTACCTGTCTTCTTCCTTGTTTTACCTCCTCTTTCTGATGGAGAATTTTGGAGGATGCTAGTGGCATTCTGCAAAAGATACATGGGAGGTAAATTTTTTTGAGATTTTTGCATGTGTGAAAATGTCTTTATTCTGTTTTCACATTGATTAGTAGTTTGGGTATAAAATTCTAGATTTTTCTCTAAAAATTTTAGAGACGTTTTTTGTTTTGTCTTTTAGCTTTCCAGATTTGCTCTTTGGAACCCTGAGCGATTTTAATTCCTGATTCTTGAAAGCATCATCCCTCCTTCCCATTTTTGTCAACTTGTATGATCGATCTTCTCTGTGTTCCTGTTTTCAATTTTATGATGATGTGGGTGTATTTTCATCCCATTGTTCTGGACACGTGGTGGATATTTCAAATTGGAAACTCATGTTCTTCAGTTCTAGATAACTTTATTGTATTTTATATTTCCTTCCCTTCATGTTTTTCTTTTGTTTCTTTCTGAACTTCTTATTACTTAGGTGATAGATGAATGAACCAGTCCTGTATTTTTCTTACTGTTCTTTTCCTTCTCTTTGTCCTTTTGCTCTACTTTCTGGGGAATTTCCTCAACTTTATCTTTCAACCTTTCAAATGAGTTTTTCTTTCCTGCTGTGATGTCTATGAATTCTTTTTTGTTTTGTTGAATAATCATTTTACAGCATTTCATTTTTGTTTCATGAATGCAATGTTTTCTTTTATTCTATCAAGGATATTAATAATTTTTTTTCCAAACTTTCATCTCTATGTGTGGTTTCTGTTTCCTTCATGGTGCTGTTTTCTGTTTGTTTTGTTCTCTATTTTTCATATTAAATATTTTAATCATATCTGTTGATCCTCGTTTGCCTGTTGTTTTTTTTTTGTGTGAAAAATTTGAAGCATACACAAAAGAAGGAAGAACAGAATAATGAATCCTTAGTTAACCGTCACCCAACTTCAAGAACTACATCAACATTTTGTCTGTATAAATTTAAGTGTGGGCACTAAAAAGCTAATTAATTGGAGGGGTTTGAGTGTGTATGAGAAGCTTGCTGGTTGTAGATTTTTCCATTCAGATGATCTAGCTTGGTTGTTTTGTAAGAAAATGTTCCATGTTTTTGAGATCTTTCCTTGGTGAAGATCCTTCAGTCTCCTGCCTGTTACGTGTTACATCTCCCTGTTTTATATAGTATCCCTGCTCTCGGTTTCCTGATGTCTCCCTATCTTCAGACCATTTGTTTTACGAGAAAATATGTTGGTTCAGGGGAGGCCCATTTGTTTGACTGTTTGTGCACATTGATGAAATCTTGGCATTAAACTGCTTTTTAAACACCTTCTAGAGGTCCTCTTATTTTTAATACCTCCCCTTCTACTTCCCCCTTTCCAGAAGACCTGGTGCTATCAGTTCCTGAGTCTTTTGGAGTTTCTGTATTATAAATCAAGTTGCTTCTTGCTCTTTTTTTCACTGTTGGCTTTGAGCTTTGTTTTTCTGAGTCTGTTGTCAGTTACCACTTGTCTTTTTTTCCAGCTTCCAAAAATGAGTTGCTTTTATCGCTTCTTATGCTATCTTTGTACTTATGGTTTTAGGTCTTTAAAAACAAATCCTCCTGTATCCTTTCAGTGGGTCTTGGGAGAGAACAGTAGTAAATACATGTGTTAAATCGGCAAGCTTTCTCCAAATGTTAACACAGTGATTTCTACTACTGAGTTGTTTGGTATGGCTGGAACATAGAATACAGAGCTTGGGTTTGGGGGTCTGGTCAGAAAGGCATAAACAACATCTCTTGAAGTTCAGAGGAAGGAGTGTTAACATTTTTATTTTAGGAAGATAATCAGGGCACCCGTGGGGATATTGGTTTGGAATGGAGTAAAACTAAGGTCAAGGAAAGTAGTTGGGAGGCTCTTCTGTTAACCATGAAAGAGATGATTACCTGAAGTAAAGCCATGGAAAGAAGGGGAAAGATTTGAAAAATATTAGAGAGAGAGAATTAAGGATTGTTTAGATGTGAGGTGAGGAGGAAGAGGAACCAGGAGGTAATTGCAATATAATTTATCACTAGCTAGACAGTGGTTCACGTTCGTTGAGTTAGGAAATGTGGGAAGAGGAACTGTTTTTTAGGAAGACAATGAGTTGGTTCAGTGGTAGACTTAAGGGGTTTGAGTTGCCTTCTGGTAATGATGTCCTGTAGTCATTCAGAGTGTCTGGAGTTCAGAGATTTGGGTTGGAGATAATAGAGTTGGACATTATCAGCATGTGCGTGGGACATGAGAGGAGAGCCAAAGACAAGAACCCTGAGAAATACCAATTTTTGGAGGGTGTTATTCTTTTTTTCTCCCCTTAACTTAAAAGAAACATTATATATTCACAGGCAGTTGCAAAGATAGTATAGAGATACTCCCTTGTACCCGTCAACTAATTTCCCCTTATGTCTAATGTAATTATAGTACAATATGATTTTTCCCCTTTTAACCATTTCTGATAAAATTATTAATAACTGATGAATTTATTTTTGAGCTTTCATAGTATTAAAGACAATGTCTTGTTATAACTAATTATTTCATACTATTGTAGACAGTGTCTTTTAGTTATAACTATGGGCTGAATGTTCAGATTTACTTAAAGCTGCATATCTGGGATTGGATACATTCTTCAAGACACTAGATTACAGAGGGGAATCTTTTTAGGCTTTGAGAGAGTCTTATATGTTTAGCAGTAGCTTACTTCAGTTTTGCTAATGCTAGCATATTGTGCTCAGTGGGATGTGTGCTAAGTATGTAGATAGATTCTAATTTTCATGGGAAATTTTAAGTCTACTTTATAATCAAATTCAAAATGAACTTGACTAGTTTTTCTTAATGTTCTTTTTTGTTCTGTAAAGATTGAGTTATGGAGAGTGAAATTTAACTGAATTTTAAGGCTCAATATACTACTTTATTAAATGTGACATTTTTATAATTCTCTTCCTTTGGAAAAATCTTCAATAAGGTCTTTCAACTGGTTTTTAGTTATAGATAGGGTCAAACTTATGCTTAACATATTTATGTTAACATAACATGTTATGCTTAGCATAACAAGGATAAGCTTTATGTGTTTCTACTGGAGTATCTATGCCCCACTGATAAAAAGAGCATTTCGTTTATATGTGTCATCAAAAGAGGAATAAATGCATATTTTGTTGCATTGTAATTTGCTATAAACTATATTGACATTTGAATTATTTTCTAAGTCAGGAGCTGTTTGATAGTTTATTTGATTTCCTGTGTTTATCACATTATAGAGATTATTATGGATTAGAAATTGACTTCTTTTCTTTTTTTCTTTCAAAGTGTTTAGATTTAGTGTGATACACTAAGTCAACCTCCATGAGACAATAATTAGGCAAGCTAGAATTTTAGATAAAACCCCCTCTTCTTCCTCCATCTTTGTGTTCTTGGCTTGTTAAAAATATCAGCAAAAATTCATTGAAAAAATAGCATGTGTATATATTTTTTAAAAAGTTTACAAAAAAAGAAAATAAAATTCTCTTTTTGCTCCATTCCAACATCCTTTTTCCCCTTCCTGTATTTAACTAGTGTTAACAATTTTTCCTATTTGCTCCCAAGAAACATTTTTATGCATATATCTGCATATGGATATGTAGCTATTTAAAAAAATCTTTGGCATGTGGAATTGTTATACACATTTCTGCACCTTTTCAGTCCAATTTGTGTTTATTTTTTAGTGAGGAAGATTGGCCCTGAGTTAACATCTGTGCCAGTCTTCCTCTTATTTTGTATGTGGGATGCCGTTACATCATGGCTTGATGAGTGGTATGTAGGTCTGTGCCCAGGATCTGAATCTACGAACCCTGGGCTACTGAAGTGGAACGTGTGAACTTTACCAATATGCCACCAGGCCGGCCTCCAATTTGTATTTATTTTTGAGATTGTTTTCATTGCATGCCTAGTACTTTTTCATGGCTCCTCAGTATCCCAGAATATGAATATACTATAATTTAATTATCCTACTGATGAACATTTAGGTTGGGTTCATTTTAGATTATTTAGGTGAGATCATTTACAGAATTTAGTATATCAGTGTTAACACCTCTTCACTAGTCAGAGAGGGGAAAATAAATATTTATGTGTGGAATCTCTTAAAACGGACTGATGTGTGTAGCCTTGCTGTATATAGTTTTACTACCATTAGGCAATTGAATAATATTTTTTTGCTACTTGCTTTCCAGTTGTAAACAGAACTAACTTCGTTTTAGTAGTGCTTATAATTAGGACCATTCTTTAAAGATCTGATTGGTTTATTTTTTTATAAGTTGGTTTTAGGGTTTTTTACATGATAGGTGATTTTTTTGGTGGGGGGTGGGACCTTAGAGTGTCTTATGTTAAGTTTTATTTATACTTCCCATAGGGATTAGGAGCAGACAGCAAGAACCTGTACCCTTTCCTGCTCCCAGTTATTCAACTGAGTACAGATGTTTCCCAGCCTCCACATGTTTATCTTCTGGAAGATGGTTTAGAATTATGGTAAGAGGAAAAACTTGATACCATGGGTCTTATTTTTTTTTCCTGGTCTTCCCTACTCTCATGCCAATAAAGCAAAGGTCATGTAACAGGGCTTAAAAATTCAGCATTTAAAAACAAAAACAAAATCAGTTTCCCGGAATTGGGTAACTCCACCTTTACTTGGCAGCTGTCACTCAGTGTAGGCTTATAATAATCAAAGTTAAAGGGGAAGTTTTAGTAAGAAGTCAGCTGCATTTCATCTTTTGGAATTTGAAATGTAAAATGGGGATCTTGATAAATTTTCAAAACTAAAAATTGACTTCAAACTTCCAGTGTGTTAAATGAGACGTTTTGGGGGATGTTGAGGAGTTATTTTTCAACCTCTTACTATCTTACCCAGTAAGTACTGAGATATATACCTCAGCCCCAAATGTTAGTGCTATTAGTCTTGACTTATTATTTTATTGAGTGAGTAGTATATATTGTTAAAAAGCGGAAAAAAGACACCCTGTTTCTTTGGCAGCTCAGTACCACAAACTGTGTAAGGAACTGTGCTAGAAAATCCTTTTGTTTTATTAAGCTTATCTTCCTGATGGCAGCAGTTTTCTGTAGGCCCAATCTTTATTTAAGATGTAGTTTATAATACAGGAAAGGTTTTAAGAATTCCAGTATATAAACTGTTGGAATTTAAAAGGCAAATCACAGAAAGTAACTGTAGAAAAAATTAATATTTGTGGTGTCTGTCTGTCCATCCATTCTTCCTTCCTTAGTTTTGTTTAGATGTCTTGGAATGAACAGTTTTTTGATTCTTTGAAGTTGTCTTTGGTGAAAATTATAAATTAATGATCTATATCAGAATACTAGATGGACGATTTTAAAACATAACTAGGTAGATATTAGTTTGCAATTTGTGTTTCTCATATTCTTTTCTAAGTTATGTTTGAACTTAAATGACTTCTGGGTGGTTTGATTGTAAATTAGCATGTGTTGGAACCTTTTATGTTCATATATTTTTATTTGTATGGGGTGGATTACTTTAGATCATAGGTTGGTAAACTTTTCTGTAAAGGAGCAGGCGAAAAATATTTCAGGCTTCCCGGGCTAGGCACTTTCTGTCTTAACTATTCAACTCTGCTGGTCTAGCCCCAAAGCAGTTGTAGACGATACGTAAACAAATGGACATGGGTGTGTTCCAGTAAAACATCACTTATAGAAATAGGATGTGGTTTGGATTTGGCCCATGAGCTGTAGTTTGCCAACCCTTACTCTAGATTACAAAATAGAGCATTAATCTCTGGCACATAAATACTTTCTTGTAAACATGTAGATACTGTATGATGTTGATTATTAGAAAAATTAAAAACATTAGCTATAGTAAAGAGACTCAGATACTTATTGGTATTACAGACTCAGTATATTAATGTGTTTATTAAAAATGTATAAATATTTTAAGGATTACATGAACAGGTAATAATAAAAGTGTATTGCTCTGTTAATGGTAATTTCCTTTTTCCTAACCTTTAATTATATGTAAACAAAATGAAATCATTACAATACGTTTTTTTAAAATTCATTAATAACCAAGATTCTTTAAAGAATCAAGGTATACATTTCTTCATATATTTTTCTTAGTTGTCTAGAACTCATATTTGGAATCAGATATAGGTGCCATCCCATAATACCACTGCATTAGTTATGTAATCATCTTCTGTGAGCCTCAGTTTCCTTATCTGTAAAATGAGGAAAATTCCTACTTCACATGATTGTTGTGAGGATGAGATAGTGTTTGTAGAGTGATTAGCGCTTTGTCTGTATATGACACTTAAAGCCTAAGAATTGGTGAGATTGCCTAGGAAGAGAAGGGCAGATAGAGAACATTCTGCTCAGGGCAGAATCCTGAAGAACTTATAACATTTTGTGGTCACATGAGGAACCACCAAAGATGACAGAGAAGGCCTGTCTACTGATATGGGAGGAAAACCAAGCCAAGAGAGGAGAATCTTTCCTAAAAGAGGACTGGTCAACTAGGTCAAATGTTGCTGATTGTCCTACTAACAGTGGTACAGAGAAGTGAATTTGGCCACATGGAGATGATAGGAGGGATTTCAGTGGAGTAATAAGAACACAAGTTTGAACTGGAGTAGGTTGAAGCATGAATCGGAAGTTAAGTACGGACTGTGAGCATTGACAACTTGTTTGAGAACTTTTACTATGAAGAGGAATGTAGAAGTTGGGCAGCAGTTGGCTGGTGTAGGGAATGCAAGGTCTAGAGGGATGGGTGAGGCTTGAGAGAGAGTGAGATAATTGAAGAATGGAAGAAGGGATGAGATTCAGTGCAAGTGGAGGGGTTGAATTTTTTTTTCTTTAGACAGCAGGGGTACTTCATTTTAACTGGATGCAGGAAGATGATTTCTGTATTGTAGTGAAATGAGACAGGAAAGTGTTCCATCTAATAGCTTCTGTTTTCTCAACAAAATGTGAAGCATAGTCATCAGCTGAGTGTTATGAGCTGGAGTAGGAGTGTATGCAGGATATGAGAGCAAAGGTATAAAATGGTTATCTTGGAGATTGGGAATTTGAATTTATCAGGGATAACCAGTATCAGTTGATGTTTGTGGTCATGTATACAAAGTGAAACTCTTCAGACTGTGTGACATCCCCCCATCCCTCGTCCCATCCATCTTCCTAGAGATTTGTTAATGTCATTAGTCTTCTCAAAGAACCAACCTTTGGCTTTGATTCTCTTTGTTGCATGTTTGTTTCCTATTTATTAATTTCTACTCTTATATTTATCTCCTCTTTCTACTTGCTCTAGGTTTGTTTTTCTTTGTCATTTAACCTACATTCTAAGATTTAGCTTAGTAATTTTTGGTCTGTCTTCTTTCCTAATATAAATATGTAATAGTATAAAATATTTTTAAACAGAATTTGAACAAAAGACCTTGCATGAATGGTTTTTTTTTAGGGAAATAGAATGGGGTAATGGATACTGGTGAATACCAGCATCAGCTGCATACCATTAAATGTAATATGTTCATCATTTAAAAAAAGACTAATTTGATTGCTATTTGCCATGCACTCAGGAGATTATATTGTTCTTTTTCTAAACCTCTCTCTTTAAAAACCATGAACTTCTGAGATAAACTTTACTTGCTAGGGTGAATTATACTTTTAATGTATTGTACAATTATGTTTTCTAATATTTTATCTTTTCCTCTACTTATAAATGAGTTGGATCTATAATCCACATTTTGTGATACTGTCTGATTTTATATCAGAGTTATATTTGTTTTACCAATTTACGAATTTTTAAAAATCATTTTCTTCATACTGGAATGGTCTCTGTAATGTAGTAACTATTCTTTTGATCATTTGAAAATTCAGTAATAAAAGGAACTGGAAATAGACTCATGGCAGGGGTCAGGGAGTCAGTCAGTTTTGATAAGATTCTCAGATTGTTTCGTAGTCATTAGTTTATACATATTATTTTGGTTTTGATTTTCAATGTCTGCTAATTTTAGCACTTAGTCCCTTAAGATATTATTAACAATCTTATGTACATTTGCTTTATCTCTGCTATTTTTAGTTTTATTTTTGTTTTATCTCTTTTTAAAGTATGTTTATTAGAGATTTTCTATTAATATGAAAGAATTACATGTTAGATTTATGAATACTATGTTTCTATCCTTTAATTACTTTATTTCTGCTTCAGATTTTTTACTTCCTACATTTGGTTGTGGGTGTATTTTCTTAAAACTGTAAGACAAATGGTTATTTAATACCTTTGTTTTTCTTAAGTGCTAAAACATTTAAATTTGTGAATTTGTCTTGGAGTGTAACTGCCTATTTCCCTTAAGTCTTGATGTATAATGATTACAATTTTTTGAATGACTTCTTTGACCCAACATCATTTATTTTTTGCGGCTATTAAAGTATATGATTCAGGTCTGGATTTATTGCATTATAAATACATGTCACTTGTATAATTTTTTTAGACTCAATGTGAATTTTAATGACTTCTTAAAGTAGGCTCCTTTTTTGAATATATTCACATAAATAGTAATGATGCAGACTCTTCTATATATCTGTTCTTTTTAACTTGTAGGTTGTATAGTTCACATTATTGTTTTGCTTTTTCATCTTTCACTGATTTATTAAAATATCCCATTCAGTTTTCTTTGTGTTAGTGTCCCTTTTTATCAGTTTTGATCGTAAGCTTTAAAAAATATTATTCACTGCACAAAGTGTTGGCACTTTTGTGTATTAAAAGATTTCATAAATAAAATATAGTATTTAAAATTTAAAAGATTTTCGTGGAGCATGTGATGAAACATATGTATACTGTGATTAATTTTCTACCTTTTAATTCTTTTGCATTTAAGTTTTATCTGATCTGGTTTATTTTGTTTAAATTTGACTTTAACTGTCTTTGTTCATCTTTTAGATTTTAGCCTATCTGTTTGAAATTGTTGTCTCCCATACAGAACAAATTTTTATATTTTGTATTTTAACCTAACTAAAGATGTTTTACTTCAAAAGAATTTTAACGTTCTTAAACGTTTATTTGTTGAATTAATATATCTGTCTTTTTACTTTACGCTCTTTTCTGTATTTTTTGTGGAAGGGTAACACTAAATTTTATATTTCTGTAGTCAAAGATGTTGGTGCATTTAGCATTGTCTAATTTTTCATTACAACAGTAACTTTTCCCTTTACTGATGGTAAAGAATTGAGTGCTTTGACTTTATTTGCCTCACTTCCTCTCCTTTCCAAGCCTTTGTTTAATCTGGAATTACCTACCATGTCCTTTTGTTTTTAAGTAGTTTAAATTCTTCAAGACTTTTTCTTCTTATGAATAGCCTGATTTATACTGTGGAAACTAGCATAGGAAGTAAAAGTGACAGTGACCTGACTGGCCTTTTTTACTAAGGTGATGGCTGTAGAGGGAAGGAACAAACTTCAGAGAGAATCTTAATCTGGACCCATTGATGAAGAGAGTTTTTAAAACATCTTCTGGGATTTAGAATATGCCCTTCAGTTTTTTTCTCAGTGAAATCCCATAACTGATTGTAGTTTTTCTTTTGGTTTCATGTTTATTTTAAAGGTGAATAGAATACAATCTTTTTACCTTTCTTAAAGGTTTATTCTTTAAAAATTGAATCAAATGCTATTATTGTTGATCGGGGTAAGCTGTCTAGAGATATCATTATTTGTGCATGTGGGAAATACTTCATTTTAGGGATGACTGGTTTTTCCTGTGTCCCACCCCTACCCCCCACCCCTCTGATTTTTGTCATTTAAAATTTGTGAAATAGTTTATAGATACAAAATAACATGGAGCTCATATTGTTTGTAATTATTTATAACTTACATAAAATGAAAATCCATTTTCTGTACCTTGGTTAAGAAATGGAACAGTAAGAATGCCTGTGAAGCCCATGATGTGGCATGTTTGTTGAATCCTGCTTCCATGCCAGGGATAATCCACTGCACCATTTTTTTTGTTTTCATTCCTTGGTTTTCTTTCTTGTGTTTTAATGTTTTTAAAATCACATGTGTGTATATCTCTAAACAATATATTTAACTTTATATAAATTGTATCATATGTGTTCTAACTTGCTTTTTTGCTTCCTGAGTTTCATCCATATCCATGGGTTTAATGGTGTGAATGTACCAGAATTCATTTATGCATTTGGCATTTTGTTTGGTGTTCAAATAATGCAACTCTGAACATGAGTACATGACTCCTAGTGCAAATGTATGAGACCTTGTGCACTATATATATATATATTTCTGTCTAGGAATGGAATTGCTAGGTCATAAGTATATACATACTTACATATTCAACTTCACCAGATAATAATTTTCCAACGTGATTATATCAACTTGCACTTCTGTCAGCAGCATGCAAGAATTCCCACTGTTCTCTGGCTTTGCCAGTATGTGTTATGTCAGACTTAAAATTCTGCTAATATGATAAAATTGTACCTTGTTTTGGTTATGATTTACATTTTCTTAATTACTAGTCAAGTTCGATATCTTTTTATATTTTTGATAGTCAACTTTATTGCCAATTTTTGTCTTCTGTGAAGTGCTTGTTCATGTGTTCTGTCCATTTTTCTCTTGTTGACTTCTTTTGGATATTATTCCTTTAGATACTATACCTTTGTCAGTTATATATATATATATATTGCAAACAATTTTCTCCAGTATGTGACTTATATTTTAACTTTTTTGAAGCATCTTTTGATACACAGTAATTTTTAACTTTACTGTAGTCATATTTATCTGTCTTTTCCTTTAATCTTTCTCTAACCTAAAACCACAAAAATGTTCTCCTGACATCCTGTAAAGTAAAGCCTTACCCTTCTCATATAAGTCCTGGAATTAATTTCTGTATTTTGTGTGAGGTACAAGTCCAGTATCTCACCACCAAAGACTGAGTAGTCCAACCTTTCCTTACTTACCTTTGGAACCTCATCTGTCATATATGAAAAGGTCTTTCTATTCTGTCTATGATGTTAATTACAGTGGTTAATTTTAGTAAGTCATAATATCTGGCAAAGCAAGTATCTCTCCCCACCACCCCATACTTCTCTGTTTTCTTGAGAAATTTCTTGTCTGTTCTTGGTCATTTGCCTTCCATATAATGTTAGTGTCAGCTTGCCTAATTTCCAGGGAAAACCCCATAGGGATTTGAATTGAAGTTTTATTGATTCTGCATACCTGCTTAGAGAGAACTGACATCTGTATGATGTTAGATTTTTGTTCTCTATGACTCTTATATTATTATCCATTTAAATCATAAGTATTTTTTGATTTATAGAAATTCAGTTGATTTTTATATATTGATGAATTCAGCTACCTTGCTGAACTCTCTTAGTAATTTGAATAATTTGTGAATTCTTTCTTTCTTTTCTATCAGTTATATCTTCTGTAAATAAAAATTTTTAACTTTTTCCTCTCCTACCCTCATATCTTTTATTAACTTACTTGGCAGATCATGTGAGAGGCTCTCCATAAATTCACTCAATAGATGTCAAGGTAGACAAGGTAATAGAGAATTTCTGTGAGGTGTTTCTGTTTTTTCCAGAGAATGGTTTCAACATATCATCACAAGGTGTACTTTCTATGAGTGTTTGATAGGTACTGTCTTATAAAGTTACGGAAGTTTCTTTCTGTTAATAATCAGATAAGAGTTTTTATAGTGAATGTTAGATTTTGAATAGGGTATCTCCCCGCCCCCTTTTTCTTGCATCTGTTGTGACAATCATGTTTTTTTCTCCTTTAACTTCTTTGTCAGGCGGGGGTTGGTGAGGGGGTAAACCAACTGCACACTTCTGTGATAAACTGCAACCCACACATATTTTATTTTTTATACATTGATTATTTTAAATTGCTAGTACTGTGAGTGAGATGGGCTTGTAATTGGCCTTTGTTCATATTTATTAAGTTTTACTAAGTTCATGTTTATTAAACATTTAGCATAAGTTGTTCTAATTAATTAGCCCAGTGTCTCATTGAAGGGACACATCAATTACATGTGACAGAAAAATATATCAAGAAAATAAAAACGACAAAATGATTTTCCTTTCATTGACCAATCTATAAAAATCATGCTTTTGCTTTATCATTATAATTATATTAGTAGGTGGTTACTTTCCTATTTTTGCTATGTATATAGAAATAATATTATATGATTCATAGATAGGTTTTTAATTTTAATGAATTGGGTAAATTTTTTCCTAGAAAGATAATTTTTATAACTTTCTGTATTGTCCATTTTTCTTCCTTTAGATGGGGCAATTTTTTAATATTTAGATTGCATTGTTAATAGCTTTAATGATTATGGAAAGTGATTTAATCATCTGTTTTTTTCTCCCTAGGTTAGTGACTTTGGAAAACAGCCCATGTATTACACCGGAGTTACTTCGGATATTTCAGAATATGTCACCACTTCTTGGTATGTATTAAAGCATAAACTTACTACTATTTTTGAAAGCAGCCATAATTTTGGCAATTTAGATGACTTTAAATTATACCTTTCATTTTTACTAAAGTCCTTGATATTGACAAATAAGTTAGAAAACGTTTTAATAATTTCTAGATTTTTTCTGTATATCAAAATTAGAATCATTTCTGCTTATTAAAGAGCAAACACTAAATTTACTATATTACTTAATAAAAGCAATTTATTCTTGGGAAATTAATTACTAATTAAAATTGAACTTTTGCCTGGTAAAATGGCTATGTTTGATAGCAGTTCTATAAGGTATTTAAAAGACTATATTATAAAACTGCTTCTGTATACCATAGTTTTATCCAGCTTCTTTTCACAAAATAACTTTGTGCTATCAGTTTTTCACAAGTGAGCTCTGTTTGTATTTCTGATTTAGCTAAGGACTACCAAAATGAAGATGATTAAATATTAGAAAATCATATTTATTGTGTGTTGAAGTGTTATGTATGAGCTGTGAAATCATGAAGCTTGATGGTTTTGAAGCAACACTTTTGGCACATGAAACCAGAAAACTTCGACACTGTGCTAGGAGTAAGCTGTCTCATTAAGGCACCTTGGATGAGATCTAATTAGATTTCTTTTTTGCCAATCTCAACATGTATTCTGATGATAATTAATAATAAAAAAATCAATACTTTTCTGTTACATATTAGCTACCATTCACAAGCATGTAATATCTTAGTTTTTTAAAAAAATAATATTTTGTTTATAGAGTTGTTGTTTTGTGAGAGATTTTACCAGTGCAGATTCACATTTAAATTCATGGAGTATTTAAGAATTGTATACAGTGCTATTTACTGGCCTTTGATTCTTTTTCAATATGCAAAGCACTATTTTAAAAAATCATTTATTTATAAAATGTAAAAATTAAGTTTTTTCCATCAGAGTCCCCATTCTTTAATATTCATTGATGAAGCATCTTCAGTTTCTTCATTAGAACTTTGGATATAGTAACTGAATAGTTTAAAATCGTCAGGAGGGGTATTTATGTAGGAAAGCACTAGAAAAAAAGGCATACTTATTATGGCAATATCTGAAGACTATTTTTTTCTGGGAGCTTATTTGTAGTGAGCGGTTTTATTAGAGGCAAAAATATTAGGGGTCGGCCCAGTGGCGCAGCGATTTAGTTCGCGATTGGCAGCCCGGGGTTCGCCGGTTCGGATCCCAGGCGCCTGCCGTCGCACCGCTTGTCAGCCATGCCATGGCGGCGTCCCATATAAAGTAGAGGAAGACGGGCACGGATGTTAGCCCAGGGCCAGTCTTCCTCAGCAAAAAGAGGAGGATTAGCAATGGATGTTAGATCAGGGCTGGTCTTCCTTACAAAAAAAAAATATATATATATATATATTACTCAGGTATAAGGATACACTGGAAAAGTAGACTCACTCTTTGACAGTATCAAGAAATGTGGACTAAATCACAATTATAAATGATAAAAAAAATCTCCCTTCATTTGCTGCATGACCATGCTAGCTAGATAATGTAATTAGTCTTTCATGTTTTTTGAGTTTTTCTGTTCTACCCCATTCTTCAGAATATATGAGATCTCAAATGACACATCTATTTCCTAATGAAGAGCCATTTGCTATTTATCATCTAGCATCCCCATAAAATTAGAGAAAAAAATTCCCAAAGATGAAGGACAGTGGCGATAGACCAGTCACTTATTGCTAGACTCCTAGGAAAAGTTTTGTGTGTCTTTAAAACATCAGAGAGAGAATGGGAAATGTCCTTTTTTACTTTCCTTTACTCTTTGGTGAAGGCCCTTGAGTTCTGTTCTTCCTAACTTGGAGACCACATACAGTGCCATTCTGGGTAATCCCCAGTGCTTCTTTATACTTGACCTAAGAATGGAAACCTCAGCCAGACCCATTGTCAACTTCGTGAACAGGATTTAGCCATTTTCACATGTGGATGACTTCACACAGTGATTTCATTTGACCTTTGTATTCCACCCCAAATTCAGCATGCCTGACCTTTACAATGTGAAAGAGAAGATTGGTAGCCAGGAAGAACAAAAAGCATATGACTAACCCTACTATGACCTTATGACACTATTTTGAGTGTAGACTTATGTAAGTATTATAGTACAGTTTTACCACAGAAAGCTTTGTAGTTGATGCATAGTCCTGACAAATCAGCAAGGACTTTTATGTATTTAGAACAATGTCTGGCACATAATAAATACTCTTTTAAGTATTTTGCAATTATATTTTTACTTCTACTGTTGCTATTAACATTATGCTATTTTAAAAGAAAAAATACCCAACCACTGGCTCTGTGGGATTTGTTACTTAACTGAATCAAAAATTAGTGAAATTTGATCCTTGTGAAAATTGATATTTGATTTAAACTTTTTTAATTTTCAAAGATTTAAAAAATTTTGTTTTATAAATAGTGTCAATGAATATAATGATATAGATGCTATTGAATTACATATTCCCTACTTTTGTTTTTCAAAACAAAAAAGATTATATGTAATTTGTTTTATGCATTGTAGTATGTACTTTTGCTTCAATAATATGAAAAAATTCTGTTTACAAATTTTATCTGTGCATGTTTAGTTTACCTTGACTTCAACATCACACAACTAATTCCTATTGTTTGACATGTAGCTTTCTGCATTCTTTAAGATGAGCTTTAAAATTTATTTTGAAATATAGCCAGAATATTTATTTTAATCATACAGATCAAAATGAATACTCACTTTTCTTATGAGTGAAAACATATTCTTATTAGATCAGTGATTTTTAAAAATTTATTTAATGAATATGATAGCTATTATTTTTTTCTGAGTAGAAATAACGCTACTGACAGGACGTTTCTTTTCATTTAAAATACGTAAAATCAACAATATTGAACACTTTAAGATACTTAAGTTAATGATTTTTATGATATGTTAATTAAGTGTGAATAAATCCAAGGCTAAAAATCCATTTCATATTCTTTTCCCTAAATGTAAGTAGCACCAGAGATATTTTAGGTAGAACCAGAGACTTTATCTAAGAGTAATTCTAATTTCGTTCTAAGGGCTTGTTTTTAAAATTCTTTATATCTATTTTATAGTGTTAGTTTACTTACTATTCTCATTACTTAAAAGATAAACATCTGACTGGCTCTTGTCCATGTTGTTGGGAGTACCAAACTAATGTTCCTTGACCAATAAAATTTTTCTGTTGGTAAATTTCTATCTAATTTGGAAGGAACTTTTTCCCACCTGCCTTCATGATGCTGTAGGCTATCTTATACATTTTAGCCTTTATATTTCATCAGAATTTGAAATAAAAGAATAAACTATTATAATTGCATTTCTAAAGGTAAACATTAAATAGTATGGTTAAACATAAATAGATTACCATTGAATCTCTATAACATAATTCAATAATTTATTCTCTTTGTCCCCTCTACAGAAACTTAAAAGAATAAACAAAATGTAACATGAAAGTACAAATTAAAAATAGGAGCAAAAGATTAGAGAAAAACAAAGAGGAGCAGAGTATAAATTATGATTACACTAATAGATATAAATCATATATGCACGCATTAACTAGATACTTTGATGGGCCACAGATTTGCCTCAGAGCTCACTCACAGTCTGTGAAAGAAAAAACTTGATCACTTAAATTAGGGGTTTTCAGTCTGGACAAGGTTGACATTTTGGGCCAGGTAATTCTTTGTTGTGAGGGGCTGTCCAGTGCATTGTAGGAAGCTTAATAGCATCCTTAACCTCCTAGATGTCAGTTGTAATAACCAACTTTCTAGACATTGCCAGATGTCCCCTCAGGGCAGAATTGCTCCTGGTTGAGAATATTTGACTTAAACTATTTAGAGTCTGAAAATAAATACAAATCTATTGCATGGTTGAAGTACAGCTTCTTCTGATACTAGGACCAGACAATAATTTTTCCTCAGAGTCTCGCTAGGAACTCATGAATATAATGAACAGTGTTCAATATACCTTAAAATAGATAAATTTATTAATTTTAGGGCTATTTTAATATCAGTATTTAATGTTTGCTGATGATAGCATGCCCTAGAAAATTTAGTAAAAGCTATCCTTGGCCTGGTGGAGACATGGAAATCAGTATGAAGTGACCTAATTGCTGAAGTTTTAGCTTTATAGAGTGTTCAAGGAATAGTTTTTAAAATATCTATAAGAAGAGATGGGTGCTATGGTTTTTAAAATCAATCTTTCTTAAATATTGTTTCTTCATAGATCTTGATAAAATTTTAAATGGCAATGATTTAGAAATTATATTCCTGACATGCCTGGAATGTAACCATTCTAAGTTGTCATTTCACAGTGGTTGGTCTCCTAAACAGTGTGCACAGGTCCAGACTTGACTTTCTCCTTGAAGAGGAAAGGACAATGTGAATTTTTCATAAGGATGACTTTATCCATTATAAGACCTACCTCTTTATCCTGAGATTTTATCTTACTTTTGTTGTGAAAAATATTTAGATGGCAGCCTTTGTTATTTTCTTTTTACGTCTTTCATTAGCGTAGTAACAAGTTTGTCAGTCCCTGTCCCTTCTACATCCTTATTTTAAACTAATCTGTTAAATCCTGAAGTATAGGAACAAATAATGCCTGTAAAACTGACATTTTGAGCTAGGTGTAGAATTGTCATTTTCTTCTGAAAGTATACGGAAAATTCTTATCTGAATAGAACGCCTTCTCACTTGACTAGTTCATGAGTCAGATAAGATCCCAGGGCTAGGCCAATATTTTGCCAGGAAAAAAAAAAGTTTTTTTAATGTCATATTGCAAGTGAATAGAATTTCTAAAATATTAGCAACAAAGAATGGCAGATTTTAGATATAGATGATATTTGAGGGTCATGTTTTGATCTATATAATTATATACATACAATCTGTATTCTATTGTATCATTTTTATATGTGATAAGATGTAAAATAACACTGCATGAATGTTTGATCCTATTTAATTTTAACAAAATAGCTTTCTACTTTGCACTTGAAAAGGAATAGCTGAAAACAATCTTTTTACTATGCTATTCTTGTAGTCACATTTTTTAGAACGTTTTTTATAGGCGAACAGATTTGAAGAACAAAGTCCAAGGATTGAGAATATCTAAACACAGTATAGTTTTTTGGAGTATAGCAGGGATTCTTTTCATAAGTAGGGTAGCATATTCAGTGCCCAGCAGTAGACACTCAGTAAATGCTTGTTGAGTGAACCTGTTTAAACAGATGTTAAAATATGATGGTGAAATGATTCAATTGCAAGTTGTTTGCCATGCTAGCACTAAAAATTTAGTTTGAAATGAAAGGTTGGGTCAAATGGTTTTGTAGTTCTTTTCTGAAAGGAAAAAAAGAGAGCTTTAATATTCTTTTCTAAATTGGTGGGAGGGGTATGGGAAAGCATTAAGTTATAGATTGATGCCAGTTTTTAGATAGGTATCTATATACTGGTAGTCTGAATAGCACTCAGAAAAGATTTGTAAAGAGGATATATAACTTTTAAATAAATCACTTCATTTAAGCTGATTTTGAACAATGAATGTTTGTTCTTTTTTTTAAAAACATTACTTTTTTGACAGAACTAAGTTCAGAAAATCTCAGAACCTGCTTTAAGATCATCAATGGTTATATCTTTTTATCATCAACAGAATTTTTACAGGTATGTTATAGTAGTTTTTGCATTGTAAAAATTTATTTAGTTATTATTTTGATTGTTTCTCATTTAAAATTAGGAGGTACCTTTTCAAAATTTAAAAGATTGATCTATTACTAAGGGGGAAAGAACTTTATAAGCATTGCCCACTACAGGGCAAATGTGATGCAGTTCCATGAATTATGTGATTTAACACAGAAAATATGCTCTATAAATAAATATATCCTTATATTTCTATAAAAATAAGTATGGCAATAAACTGTATTTTTATTTCCTAGACTTTTTTCTAAAGAGTTCTAATTGAAACTTTATATGCTTAGACATTTAGTATGTAATTCTCAAATAGATTATAATGAGTCTCAAATTGAGTTTTATGTCTTTTTTTGATATTGCAGATATATTCATATGTATATTTTGACTTTTGATTAAATTTCAGACATATGCAGTAGGTCTGTGTCAGTCCTTTTGTGAGCTGCTAAAGGAAATTACTACAGAAGGTCAAGTTCAAGTGCTCAAGGTATTCGCATCTTTTAATTGAATGTTGTGAGTTTACCATCTGTATTTTGTGAAATTGGACCTTCATTTGGGTTTGGATGATTGGCAAAAGGGGAAGAGTAATTCTAGACAGAGTATTTTCTTTTAGCAGTGTTCAATTGATCTAATCTCTCTGGATCAAGAGGCCTCAAATCTGAATGTGCATACAGATCACGTGAAGATGTTAAAATGCAGATTACACATTTCTAAAATGGTCCCTGCTGATGGGACTCCAGTCAAGGCCCCTCTCCTGCCCCCGACCATTCTGAAAACTCACTTTGTGTAGCAAGGTTTTAAAGACTTTTATAAATTATCCAAAGGCTGGTGACATCCGATACTTCTTACCCCGTAATTTGTTAGCTTGCTTTTGGGAAAAATTTTTCATGTTAAAATTTGCTACTTTTAATTTGGATTGACTATTGAAGTTAGAGTACCAAGTTTGTATGGATTGTGTGTAATTAAGAGCCAATATTGAATCATTGTGTTATACATCTGAAACTGATATTATATGTCAATTATATCTCAATTAAAAAAAAGAACCAGTAGGCTTTGAGTTGATCTTTATACGTTATCCTTACAGATTAAAGATATGTATTATTTTTATATATTGTATATAATTGTATATAATAAAGAACTAACAGGCTCTGAGTTGTATATTATCTTTATATATTATACCTATATATTACAGATATAAATAGTATCAAATGTATATATTTACTTATAAATTTGTGTTTATATAAATATATATAAAAATATATCTTTCCATGTATATGTATGTGTGTATATATATTTATACACACACGCATATGTGCTTTATGTATGGATTTTGCAAAAAGATGTAGCTGTAAAAGTATCCCTTTTTTGTTTCTAATTTCTTAGCTATGTTCTAAGTCAGAAATGAGAGCTGGTTAGGTGAAGAGTTACTATCATAACAAAGTAGCATTTATTGTGTGAAAACTATGTCATTGCTTTATATCCTAAAAACTCTTTGATTTCTTCCCAGTGAAATGAAAACATGTTTGCCCAAAGAGGTTCATTGTAAGAAATGTATTTAACTAATCACAATAATCACGGTATATTTGGGGGACTAAGTGGGTAAAAGTTTGTGCAGATGGTAAAGTCTTCTTTCCTATTAACCAATATGATAGCTGCTATGCATCTAATAAGAATAATCATCAATTTGAACTTATTCAAGCATTATATTATGTGCTGTTCTTTAGACATTTATTATACACACATATGCATATATAAAGCTCCAGATATCTACGTTAATATACATGTTAATTTGACTTTCAAATTAGTTGCATTCACTATCATTGCTGATTATTCAGTTGTTCGCCATATAGGTCAGGGGTCAGCAAGCTTTTTCTGTAAAGGACCAGGTAGTAAATATTTTAGTCTTTGTGAGCCATCCAGTCTTTGTCTTAGCTATTTATATCTGCTGTTGTAGATTGTAAGTAGTCATAGACTATATGTAAATGAATGAGCGTGGCTGTATTCCAATAATGCTTTATTTACATAATCATGCAGTTGGTCAGATTTGGCCCATGGGTATAATTTTGCCAACCCCTGGTATTAATATTCAGTGCACTCTTCTACTAGGCATAGGTGATAAGGAGAACCGCAGTATCTGCTCTTAAGTAATTCTTTTGGTGGGAGGAGGCAAGTAAACAACCGATCTGTATTCATTGTAATATAAATAGTGGTTTTGGATTAGAGGTATGTCAGAATCACCTGGTGAACATTTTTTTTTATTGAGGTAACATGGGTTTATAGCGTTGTTTAAGTTTCAGGTGTACATCATTATATTTTGTCTTCTGTATAGACTGCATTGTATTCCTCACCAAGAGTCTAGTTGCCATCCGTCATCATACAAATGTGCCCCTTTACCCATTTTGCCCTCTCCTCCCCACTTCCTCTTTGGTAACCACCAATCTGTTCTCTGTATCTGTGTGTTTGTTTATCTTCCACATACAAGTGAAATATACAGTATTTGTCTTTCTCATCTGACTTGCTTCACTTAGCATGATACCCTCAGGGTCCATCCATTTGTTGCAAATGGCAAGATTTCATCATTTTTTTTATGGCTGAGTAGTATTCCATTCTCTCTCTCTCTCTCTCGATAGATACACCCATGCACACACACACACACACATACACTCCCTTCCTCCCTCCCTCCCTCCCCATCTTCCTTGTACATTCATCTGTTGATGAGCACTTAAGTTGTTTCCAAGTCTTGGCTATTGTGAATGATGCTGCAATGAGTGCATATATCTTTTTGAATTAGTGTTTTTGTGCTCTTTGGATAAATACCGAGAAGTGGAATAGCTAGATCATATGGTATTTCTATTTTTAATTTTTTGAGGAACCTTCATACTGCTTTCCATAGTGGCTGTACTAATTTACATTTCCACCAGCAGAGTGCGAGGGTTCCCTTTTCTCTACATCCTCTCCAATGCTTTTTATTTCTTGTCTTTTTAATAATAGCCATTCTGACGGGTGTGAGGTGATACCTCATTGTAGTTTTGATTTGCATTTCCCTAATAATTAGTGATGTTGAACATCTTTTCATGTGCCCATTGGATAGCTGTATATCTTCTTTGGAAAAATATCTGTTCAGATCCTCTGCCCATTTTTCAGTCAGGTTGTTTGTTCTTTTGTTGATGAGTTGTATGAGTTCTTTATATATTTTGGATATTAACCCCTTATCGGATATATGATTTGCAAATATCTTCTCCCAGTTGGTAGGTTGTCTTTTCGTTTTGTTGATGGTTTCCTTTGCCGAGCAGTACCTTTTTAGTGTGATGTAGTCCTCTTTGTTTTTTTTTCTTTTGTTTCCCTTGCCTGAGGAGACATATTCAAAAAGATGCGCTAAGACCAATATCAAAGAGTGTACTGCCACTGTTTTCTTTTAGGAGGTTTATGGTTTTTAGGTCTCACATTCAAGTCTTTAATCCACTTGGAGTTAATTTTTGTGTATGGTGTAAGATGGTTGTCTACTTTCATTCTTTTGGTTTTTTTTTTTTGGCTGAGGAAGATTGGCCCTGAGCTAATGCCCGTTGCCAGTCTTCCTCTTTTTGCTTGAGGAGGAGTGGCCCTGAGCTAACATCTGTGCCCATCTTCCTCTGTTTTTGTATGTGGGTAGCCACCACAGCATGGCTTGATGAGTGGTGTAGGTCTGCACCCAGGATCTAAACCTGTGAATCCCAGGCTGCTAAAGTGGAACAAGCAGAACTTAACCACTATGCCACTGGGCTAGCCCCTACTTTCATTCTTTTGCATGTGGCTGCCCAGTTTTCCCAACACCATTTGTTGAAGAGACTTGCCTTTCTCCATTGTATGTTCTTTGCTCCTTTGTCAAAAATTAGCTGTCCCTAAATGTGTGCGTTTATTTCTGGTCTCTTGATTCTGTTCCTTTGATCTGTGTGTCTGTTTTTGTGCCAGTACCGTGCTGTTTTGGTTACTACAGCATTGTAATATATTTTGAAATCAGGGAATGTGATCCCTCCAGCTTTGTTCTTTTTTCTCAGGATTGCTTTGGCTATTCAGGGTCTTTTGTTGTTCCATATAAATTTTAGAATTCTTCTATTTCTGTGAAAAATATCCTTGGGATTTTGATAGGGATTGCATTGAACATGTAGATTGCTTTAGGTAATGTGGACATTTTAACTATGTGAATTCTTTTAATCCATGAGCATGGAATACCTTTCTATTTCTTTGTGTCTTCTTAGATTTCTTTCAGCAATGTCTTACAGTTTTTAGTGTACAAGTCTTTCACCTCGTTGGTTAAGTTTATTCCTAGGTATTTTATTCTTTTTGTTGTGTTTGTAAATGGGATTGTTTTTATTTCTCTTTCTGCTAGTTTGTTGTTAGTGTATAAAAACACAACTGATTTTTATATATATTGATTTTGTAGCCTGCAACTTTACTGTATTCATTTATTATTTCTAATAATAAGTTTTTTGGTGAATTCTTTAGAGTTTTCTATATATAAAATCATGTCATTTGCGAATAGTGACAGTTTTACTTCTTCCTTTCCAATCTGGATCCCTTTTATTTCTTTTTCTTGCCTAAGTGCTCTGGCCAGGACTTCCAATACTATTTTGAAGAAGAGTTGTGAGAGTGGGCATCCTTGTCTTGTTCCTCTTCTCAGGGGGACAGCTTTCAGTTTTTCACCAGTGAGTATGATTTAGCTGTGACTTTGTCGTATATGGCTTTTTTAATGTTGAGGTATTTTCCTTCTATACCCATTTTATTGAGAGTTTTTATCATAAATGGATGCAGAATCTTGTCATATGCTCTCTCTGCATCTGTTGAGATGATCATGTGACTTTTTGCTTCATTTTTGTTAATGTAGTGTATTACATTGATTGATTTTGTGAATGTTGAACCATCCTTGCATCCCTGGAGTAATTCCCACTTGATCATGGTGTATGATCCTTTTAATGTATTGTTGTATTTGATTTGCTAATATTTTTTGAGGATTTTTGCATCTATGTTCATCAGTGATATTGGCCTGTAATTTCTTCTGCGTGTTGTCCTTGTCTGGTTCTATCATCAGGGTAATACTGGCCTTATAAAATGAGTTAGGAAGTATCCCCTCCTCTTCAGTTTTTTCAAAGAGTTTGAGAAAGATAGGTATTAGGACTTCTTTGAATATTTGGTAGAATTCATCAGAGAAGCTTATGAGATAGACTAGCACATTTGTTTTAGCAAACACATTTTTTATTTAGGTGTAACTTCATTTTGATTCAAACCTTTCAACTGCTTGGAGATTAGAAGTGTTTCTTTTGTTTTTCAGTAGGTGGCACTATAGCGTTAATTTTTGATATATTTTACCTGAGCTGCCTCTGGCTTTATTTGAGGACCTGCACATTCCACCCTCCACCACCTCTATTTGGGGGTGTTTCTTGATTCTGTTCCTTTGATCTGTGTGTCTGTTTTTGTGCCAGTACCGTGCTGTTTTGGTTACTACAGCATTGTAATATATATTGTAATATATATTTACTTGTCCTCTGTTCCTATCCCTCTGGGGTCACTGATGCCTTGCTGTTGCTGGTGTCACTGTGGTCACTGGCTTTGCCACTAGGAGCACAGGGGCGGCTGGTGCCTTAGCTGTGTCTTGGATCACCCGGGTCAGAAGTTCTGCTGCTGTGGTGGAGCAAGGGAGAGGTTGGGGAGGGAGCCTGGTACACAAGGCACCCTCTCACCTGTTGCCTGTTACCTTGGTCATAGGTGCTGCTGTGGTTAGGATGTCTTAGTTCTGTGTGCACCTCTGTTGCTGCTACCAGGCTCCAAGCTGAGGTCAGGGAGGAGGGTGCTCAGGATCGTGGGGCTCTGCCTCCACTGCTGCTCCATTTCCCGTGGCCACAGGTGCTGCTGTGGCTGTTTGGCTGGAGTCACATGTGTGCCTCTTCTGCTGCCCACCAAGTTCTCTGGGCTTGGGGGCTGCTGGCTCACCTGCTGTGGCCGAGATCCAGGATCCTGGGCTTGGTCTCTCCTGTTCCCCTGTTTAGCCTCCTCTGTGTGCTCCAGTTCACCCGCCTTTGTATGTACTGATGTGTGGATCTTTCTGGAGTCCTGGTGTGTTGTGCAAAGTAGCCTTTGTTGGGTTATGGATGTTTTACTCACCATAGATTGAAGGGAAAGACAAAATGGTCCTCTCACACTGCCATGATGTGACGTCTCCTGGTGAACTTTTTGAAAATTCAAGTGGTACATAAGACATTAGTGGTTTTTTTTGTGTGAGGCAGATTGACCTGAGCTAACGTCTGTGCCTGTCTTCCTCTGTTTTATATGGGATGCTGCCACCGTGTGGCTTGATAAGCGGTGCATAGGTCCGCGCTCGGGATCCCAACCTGCGAACCCTTGGGCTGCTGACGCAGAGCACACAAAAAACTTAACCGCTTTGCCACTGGCCCAGTCCCTAGTGTTTCTTTTTATAAAGTTCCCTAGATGATTTTCATGAGAACTTTCTATTTGGAACCATTGCTATCTATTTGCTTATGTTGCCCTGGGAGTCTAGAAGTAGTCATCTAGTCTAGTATTTTGCAGAGGACATTTTTCAGGAAGGAGTTGAGATAGGAGCCGAGTCTTAAAAGTTTAGTAGGGGTTAAGGTTGCCAGGTAAAACATAGTATTTTTTATTTGCTAATTCTGGCAACCCTAGTAGTGTGAATTAGGCTAATATAGTGTTAAATACTGCAGAGAAGTGAACAAGACTAAGAACAGAGAAAATACTCTAAGGATTGTCTGTTAAAGGTGGGCATAATGATGTTATTTAAAACCTTTAGTGTCTGTAAATTGGAGAGGGTCATATGCCAGACTACTGAAGTGTTAAATTATAAAGTGATGAGAAAAGGAAGGAGCTCGACGATATCGTGAAGGACTGTATTTGTTCCCTAGGGCTACCATAGCAAACTACCACAACCCGGGTGGCTTAACACAACAGAAATTAATTTATAGTATTTAATAGTGATTATCTTTGTCACAGGGTTCTAGAAACTAGAAGTCTGAAATAAAGATGTTGGCAGGGCCATGCTCTCTCTGAAGATTTGAGGGGAGACTCTCTACCATTCCTTTCTCTTAGCTTCTGGTGGTTGCTAGCAATTGTTGGTTTCCTTGGCTTGTATATGCATCCCTCTAGTCTCTGCCTCCATTGTCACATGACATTCTCCTTGTATGTCTATTTTCTCTTTTTATAAGGGCATCAGTCATAGTGGATTAAGGGCCTACCCTAATAACTTCATTTTAACTTAATTACATCCTCAAAGGCTCTACTTCCAAACAAGGTCGCATTCACAGGTACCTGGGATTAGGACTTCAACATATCTTTTTGGGGGACACGAGACAATCTGTAAAAAGACTTTACTGTTAAAAAGTAAAAAGATGGCTTTTTTATGTGTACAGGCAATGAGGAGAACCTGGTCAGAGTAGGTTTTATAGATGAAAGTTATCCAATAGAGGGGAGGATGGCTTCACATGATACAAGGGATTGGGATTTCAAATCTAGAGCGTATGTGGAAGAATTAGCTTGGAAAAGGAGCAAGAGTTTATTTGTTTTCTGAGGGAGTTGGCAAGAGTAGCAGTGATTGAAGCTGTAGATACAATGTTAGGTGGAGAGTGTAGGAAACCGGCATATGACCTTGGTGTTTTCAGTCAAAAAGGAGACAAGGTTGTCAGAGCTGCCTGATGTTTGTCACTATGAGGCAGAGGTACGTCACAGGATGACTAGTACATCTGCACTTATTTTTGGGAGGAGGATGAGTATTATTCATCTTGGTATTCATTCTTAAATGAATTATATCTTACTGATGTTAAGTTGATATTTAAGAATGATTCAGTTATGTTACAATAATGTCTTAGGCTTTAAGAGAATTCTTATAATGTAGGAAGGCTTTTAACAAGAATTGAAATAAAAAGTTCTTCGGTTAATTCTCACTTTTCTCAGAAAGTCCATTTATCAAACATACATTCTTCAGCACACTCCTTTTTGCTGTTTTATATTTGAAGTCACAGTAGAAACTTAAAACCAAAATAATGTAAACTCAAAAGAGAGCAAATAGAGTGACAATGTGGCAGAACTCTTTGGTTTAATATTACAGGTTCTTCAGTTTCTTTTCAGAGTAGGGGTTAAGGGTGAGAATGTAAGCCGGTGTTACCAAGAAGCGTGTGGGCTCTGCAGGAGTAACAACAGGAGTCTGTGTGTGTGGCTTGTTGAGACCCTGGATACTTGAACCTGGTCTACTGTCATGTGTCTGTCAGTCCTCACCTGTACCAATTTCAAAGTATTCCAGTTCCAAAGCTTACAAGTAACATTAGACATGCTGTTTACTAAAATGTTTTTGTGAATTTTTATTGCATTTTTGCCCTTACCAAACTGATGTGATGGTAATGTATAATTATATTGAGGAACTTCATCTGTCTTACACAATCTTAGCTTCATTTTTTGCTTTGATGGTAATTTCTTCTCTGGACATAGAGGAGCTAACAAGGAATTGATGCTTTGGACTTAATTCTAACTATTTGAGAAGCAACTGATTGCAATGTGGGAATGATAAAATTTGAGAGAAAATTGCCATGTCATTTTGATGTTGTCTTTGTAGATTTTTCAGTGTGTGTGTTTTTTTGTCTTTCTTCTCTACTAGGCAGTAAACTTCTCCATGATCCTAAATTTAGCAAATATGTGTTCTGTTTTGTCTGAATGCATACAATGTAAGTGACTTGGAAGCCCAAAAATTCATGATTCTTATGTTAAGGGTCACACGGTGATTATCACTACCCAGGAGAAATGCCACTGAAGCATACTAACAGAGTTACTCTCTCCTTGACCTGTGCCTTGGTTTGCATACCCAGCTACTACTTACACAGTTCTTGAGTACATTCTGGGCTTAAATGCTCTCATTTATTATATAGAGGGTTGTACTACATCATTTTTAATAATCTCTAACTGTGCATTATCTGAAATCCTCTGATAAATTATAATCTGTATATTCTAAGAGATGAACAAAAGAGATTATGTTTAACTACCTCCCAGAAAAAATTTGAATTGAAAGTTTTTTTCCCCCTGCATTTCTGCAATAATATTAGTAAAGTAATTGTTGAAAGACAACTTGTTCTGAATCATATGGAATGAACATTGTGAAATTCATTTGAAAAATGAGGCAGGTGTTTAGGATGTTTCCTAAGGAGAGTATTTACTTTCTTCTTGCTATTTGTTTTTAATTATATTCTTGCAAAATAATTAGAGGCAGTATAGCATAGCGGGTAAGACTATAGACTGAAGTGAAACTGTGCAGGTTAGAATATTGGCTCTGCTGGGGGCCGCCTGGTGGCGCAGTGGTTTAGTTCGCGCTTGGCAGCCCGGGGTTCGCAGGTTCGGATCCCGGGTGCCCGCCGACACACTGCTTGTCAGCCATGCTGTGGCGGCGTCCCGTATAAAGTAGAGGAAGATGGGCACAGATGTTAGCCCAGGGCCAGTCTTCCTCAGCAAAAAAAAAAAAAGAGGAGGGATTGGCAGCAGATGTTAGCTCAGGGCTGGTCTTCCTCACAAAAAAAAAAAAAAAAGAATATCGGCTCTGCTGCTTCATGGTTGTGTGAGGTGAGCAAGTTAATCTCTGTTCCTCACTTTCCGTATGTAAAATGGCAATGAAAACTTTACCTCCTTTCTAGGGTTGAGGTGAGGATTATGTAAGTTTTTATGTATGAAGCATTTATAACAATGCCTAGCATGTAATCAGCTAATGTTAAGTGCTGGCTATTTTTATCTAATTATATAATCTCTTTTGGGGGAAAACAGGCTACCACATTTGTAGGTCAAATAATTTATTTGGTTGCAAGATCTTTGGCTGTAAGAAAAACAAAACAAACCAAGTTATTCTACCTATTTCTTTGACCATTTTTTCTAAATAAATGTTTATTTAAAATAAACAATACATTAGTTAATTTTTTTAAACTAAGTAGGTGATTTACTTAATGATAGAGCTTTACTCTTTATCAAGAAATATATATCTCAGCTGGCTCTTTAAAATTAATTGTATTTAATTCTTTATTGCTTTTCAGAATAACACAATGTTTTAAAAAATTTTTATTATGGAAAATTTCAAATTTACATATATACAACTTTACCCTTACAATTGTACTAGAAAAAAATCTATTTGCTTCTCCTTTTCCTTTGAAGTAAAAGAAGGTAATGTCATTTTTTTGTCCCTCAGTTGTACTTAATATTTTTTACTTGACTGATTCAGCACAAATCAGTTATCATCCAAATATATATTGAAATGTCTGTAACATTTAACATAAGTTACAGATTAGACCAGTTTCTTTGTAAGTGTGCCAATAAGAGGTCACTGATAGAATATAAATACTTGCATTAAAAATTGACAGTCTAGGGGCCGGCCTGGTGGTGCAGCACTTTAGTTCGCTCCTTGGCAGCCTGGGGTTCGCGAGTTCTCATTGCTGCTTCCTGACTACTTCCTTCCTCTCTCCCTAAAAAATAAAACAAAAATAAACAAACAGAAAAATTCCACCCCACTTTTCATTTCATGCTACCTACCTTTGTTATAGAGGGAACCCATCTCACTTATATAAAATAATTTATATTTCAAAATTTTCACCTGTAACAATGCTCATGATTGATAATCTATATGATTATATTATACATGAAATAAGATCATTTCTCATTTAATAAATATGCAGTATATATGCAACATGCCCCTTTTCATCCAATTTATTGATAAACTTAAATGTAGATTTATTTTCAGACAGTGAGTAGAGTTGTTACTGACTTCCCTTTTCCCTATTAAAAGCCAGTACTTTGAAATGCCTTTTGCTGCCTCTATTAGTGCATTTTGTAAGGATTATTTGTTTAAAATCCAAAGATAAGAACTGCATTAACAACGTGATACCTGTGTTATCAGAATGTGATTAATTCTATGCAAGATGTATAGCTGTGTCTAAATTTTATATACTTTATATCAAATTGCAATTTTTTTTTTTTTTTTTTTGTGGGGAAGACCAGTCCTGATCTAACATCCGTTGCCAATCCTCCCATTTTTGCTGAGGAGGACTGGCCCTGGGCTAACATCTGTGCCCATCTTCCTCTACTTTCTATGGGACGCCGCCACAGCATGGCTGACAAGCAGTGCATCGGCGGGCGCCCGGGATCCGAACTCGCGAACCCTGGGCTGCCAAGCGCGAACTAAATTGCTGCGCCACCGGGCGGCCCCTCAAATTGCAATTTTTAATGAATTATCTTGTAAAAGTGTGTCTAGTGCCAGAATATTGAATACCTCATGTACTTGTGTGTATTCTCACATTTGGTATGTGATGTTTAATACATTGTTTTTCTTTACCTGTGTTTATCATGAAGCAGTGACTTACATTATTAAGTATTACCAATGTGTCTTTCTGGCTTTTAGGTTGTGGAAAATGCCCTTAAAGTGAACCCAGTATTAGGCCCGCAGATGTTTCAACCAATTCTGCCCTGTGTTTTCAGAGGTATTATAGAAGGGGAGGTAAGATTTTTCTTAAGCTTCTAAGGATAGTATTGGACTCTAGGGTTCTAGTTTTAATGATTTTCCTTCTTCATTGCAAAATTATTTCTTCTTCATTGTTAGAAATAAAAGGAAAGCTTTTCTTATTATTGAATCAGTTTGAAGTAAATTCAGAGTGGTTATACAGTTTTTCTTTCTCCACATAGGAAAGTATAGATTTCCTTTGCTATCTCATCTCTTTCACTCAAATGCATGTGTATTCATACACAAAGATTTGAAGCAGAGGAATAGGAAAAAAATAGTACTAGTTTTGTTACATATTAAATATATGAAAACACCAGTTATTTTCTAAGTTGAGCTTTTAACTAGATCCACATAACTATGTTAGAAGCATTTCAAGTAATATAAATATGTAAATGCAGCATTTTTCTTCCTCTGTTCCCCTCTCTCTATTATATATACATATAAACCCATTTAAATGTATATGTAATACATATATATTACTTGTATGACCTGTATATTTAGTAAGTTACCTAGAACTCAGACAGTATTGGCAGTTCATTCTAAAGAAGCAATATGAAGGAGAATATTGTTATTTCATATTCCTGTTGATTGTTACTATGTGATTGTTTATAATTGTTTATAGTTGTACCTTAACACAATTTTACATGTGCTGTATTTTAATTGTACAGAGGTATCCTGTAGTAATGTCAACGTATCTTGGAGTTATGGGTCGAGTCCTGCTACAAAACACTAGTTTCTTTTCTTCACTTCTTAATGAGATGGCACATAAATTTAATCAGGAGGTAAGACTCAGTTTACTTAAATTGAAGGAAGTCTTTATCCAAGTAAAGATTGGAAATAATGTGGTGAAATAATGAGTCTATAAAAGTCTTGTAGTATTTAAACTTTTGTATTTTAAATCTTTAATAACTTAATGTTGTACCTGTAATTTGGGAGAAGAGAGAAAAAGGATTCTGTGAATGACAGTTGAAAGTTACATTTTATTCTCTCTCAAAAGAGGCAATTTTATTCTGCTTAGCCATAGGATAGATTTTGATTTGTTTTTATTTGCAGTTTTTGTTTACTCATACATAAAATAAAACAGGAATAGTTTACATATAATCATGTACTTTTTTTGTTTCTTTCCTTTAATGAACTTGTTCTTAATGCTATGCAGTGAGTTTCCATCATAATTATTGTGGGAAATGACCTTTTCAGCACAAGCTTATTAAAAAAATAGTATAACTGAAACCAACCACTGGAGTAAGTATGGAATAGATTCTTAAGTGAGTTGGCTTCTTGAGACTATCTACATTATATTAAAATGCGGTTTTTATGTTTTAAGTCATTATTCTGTTAAGATTTATAAAATGTAGAAAGTGGAAGGTACTTGGCCGATATCTCTAGAGTGGAGGCAGTTTGTGAAATCTTTAGTTTGTGGAGATGGTGGAGTTGGGGAGATGCACCATTTTTCTCTTTTCATGGTTTCATGTATCTTCAAGTGGTAGGTACTCCAGCTGGTGATGCAAGTTCTGGATGCTCAGAAATCCAAGATCAGGATGCCAGCATGGTTGAGTTCTGGTGAATACCCTTTTCCATGTTTCAGATTGCTGACTGATGACTCACTGTGTCCTCACTTGGTAGAAAGGAAGAAATTATTAAAATTATTTGATAATGATTTGTGCTACCATTTATATGGCTTGATAAGCAGTGTTATAATATCTATTTGTATAAAAAATAAAGACTTAACATTTTTTTATTTATTTAATTTTTGATTTTTAAATATTTTAAATATGTTACTTCAGGTAATTGTTAGTAGCAGCATGAATTGAGTGGAGAAATGGCTCACCTAGCATAGTATGTATTTGCATAAATGGAGATCTGAAAATATCACTTTACTTGTTCTTAGATTTTAAAGGAAATTTTCCTCTGCGCTGTCCTCTGCTTAAACGTTGGCTTTATACCAAAAATAACATACTTAATTACCCAGGACTGAATAACTAATGGATAGTTTTTTAGATCCTCTGTGTTTAAAAGTCATCATGTGGAAAATTTTCTGAAATGTTCTCTTTCCTTGTTATCTCAGATAATCATCATTCAAAAAATACCTGAGAAGAATAGGCCACTTCTATTGGGCTAAATATCATAATATAGAGAAGTAATGGCCGCGGCTGGTACTGCTCCGTGCCCATTGGCAGTATGAAGGATTGAGGAGAGAACTATTATTATTGGTTCAGACTTATTTCTGACACTGTATTTAAAACACAGGCTTTAAATGGGACTCTTTCTTATCTTTTCTGTTTTCACTTTTCTTATGAAGAGGAAATGTTATTCACAGAGATGTTGACAAAAAATGTCAAGCCATCATGCTTGAGTCTAGAGACTAGGGGAATGAAAGTGAATGAAATGTTATCTAGTTCAAATGGCTACTTTTGACTGTGAGCACAGTTTTAAAGAACATTGAAAATATGCACAGGAATTAAATAGGGCTAGGCAAATGAGTTCCTGTAAATTCAGATAGCTTTGAAGCAAGCAAGGATTTTCGAGACAGGTTTGTCTCTTCTAAACACTTGAAAACAGTTGTGAGATATGAGAGGAAGCCAGGTTAAGTAAGAGTGATTTTATATTTTTAGGAAAGGAGCTCGGGTTCATTGCAGAAGTCACCATTAGAACAGTTCCTCCTCTAAGCATTTACTATTTGAAGTCTTTCAGAGTCATTTGTTTATATTGAATGAGGAAAACTTTTTAGACTGATCACCTAATTTAGTTTAGAGCCTTGGACTATTGAAGAATGATACTTCTGCTCTAGGGAAATTTACTGGAAAGGCCCTTTTTTTTCTATGGTTTTCCCTTTTCTTCTGAGGGATAGCCTCTCTCTTGGTATAAACAAGTGCTGTGGAACTCAGGATGGGGAAAAGGGCTTTGAGGGTGAGGGTGTTTCACCATTCAGGATCCAGATTTTCATTTAAATCATCTGAGTTTAATTTGTACCTAATCTTGCTTTGCCCTGTTCTTCGTGTCTTCAGTTGGAGCTTCTCTGATTTCATTTTTCCAGATGTTGTATCTTTGGACTCCTTCAGGAGTGGGGAATGGGTTCTAGAAGGTTCTAATGGTTCCTTATACAGATTCTCAGCCAGTTTTCCTTTTTTGAGCTCTGTGCCTCACCTCTGTCTTCTTTGTGGCCTGATTGCAGGGTTTTGATGACCAAATCTGCTTGCATTAGATTGTTATTCCCCTGGCAGCCAGTTTGGTTTCAGGCTTTTCTGTTCTGGCAAGTGACTTAACACTCTTTCATCCACCTGCTGTCTTCTAAAAACTTGTTGCTATCTTGACCCATTGTAGTTTCTTCTCTTTATAATAAGACCCTGTGGGAATGTTTCTTTGCTTTTTATATTTCTTTACTCTCATTTTAGTGGGATTTCAGAGGGAGCCAGCAAATGCAAATATTCAGTACTAAAATTGTTTTCACAATGTCAGTATGCTTGTAGGGTAAATAACTTGATTATATAGATGCAATATGGTGTTTGCAGCTGAATATTTTGAGTAATATTATCTGTTTATCTTTCTACAAAACTAAGAGTGAACTCAACTATTCCTTAAGTATTGCCTTGTTTTCTAGAAACTTGTCATCTTATTCTTTCTGGCAATATCCTTTAGACTTTATAAATTGGGGGGGGGGGGCAGGTTGGTGAGACATTTTGGTAATTTACTCTAAATCCTACAAATTCTTCATCCTAAGAAGATGACTCTCTTGAAGACCTGCCACTTAGATCATAAGATTTTTCTCTTAATCAGTCCTAAGTGTTTGACTTGAAACAGCATACATCTTTCAAACTCTAGAGAGGTTGAAGGTACTTTTTTTCTGCACAATGAATCAACTGGTTCATGAAATCTTATGTAAAAACATTTTGTTTCTTGAATAGCAGTTGGTATGAAGGTTATACTAGAGAGAGAACATTTGAAGAGAAAAAGAAAAGATCACCATATGCCTAAACATTTTATTCTGTTTCTACAGGGGATGTAATACTATAAAATTATTTTATTCTAAAAATAGAAGACATATTTATAGCTTACATTCTTTAAAGTTATAAAAGTAACGGAACCAGTCGGACTTTTGATTCTACCTTAAAAATAACCTCCTCTGGGAAATTTTGCCCCAGTCTCTGAAGCTTCAGTTAGACCTTTCTTAGGTGTTTGTATAGCAGGGGGAACTATGCATTTATCATCAGGGCCAGGACTAGAGTGAGGCAAGTGAGGTGATGGGAGTGAGCGCCTCCTTAAATTTTGTGCCCTGCACACTTAGTTTGCTCCATCCTAACAGGGCCACCTACTTATGTATGGCCTGTGGGCCAGATCCAGCCTGCTGCTTGTTTTTGTAAAGTCTATGAGTCAAGAATGATTTTTACAAGCAAGCCCTGATGGTCTAGTAGTTAAAATTTGACATGCTCCACTTTGGCAGCCTGGGCCTGGTTCCTGGGTACAGAACTACACCACTTATCTGTCAGTAGCCAGGCTGTGGCAGCGGCTCACGTAAAAGAACCAGAAGAACTACAACTATACACAACTATGTACTGGGGCTTTGGGGGGGCAAAAGGAAGAAAAAGGAGGAAGTTGGCCACAGGTGTTAGCTTAAGGCAAATCTTCCCCTGTGGGGAAGAAAAAAAGTATATACAATGGTGAAATAAAATTTAAGAAAAATGGTTTTTACATTTTTTAATGGTTGAAAAAAATCAAAATAATAGTAATATTATATGACCTGTGAAAGTTATATGAAATTTTATGTTAGAACACATCCATGCCCATTTGTTTGCATATTGTTTATGGCTGATTTTGGGAGTTGAATAGTTGCAACTGAGACCATATGGCCCACAGAGCCTTAAATATTGACTATCTGGCCCTTTACAGAAAAAACATGTTGATCCCTCATATTCTAATTGCTTATTTAATTAAAGTCCCCACAAACTCACTGTTGTTATAAGCTGTTGTTAAATATTTTTATAATAAAGGAAATAAATGTAAGTTACAAATAAGTAAAATTAGACTATAGAGGTATCTGTTTTTGTTGACTGCATCTTTATTTCAACCAGGTATATTACTATAGCTTCAGTTGCATATATTGTATTTTAATAACTTGGTATTTGCTTTTATAATGGTTATGATTTGTTTTTTAAATCTTGCTTACTAGATATTAATTGCAGTAAATCTAGAGAGCATCTGTACCATTTGTTTCTGTATTAAATATGAATTGAAGACACCATGGTATAAATCAGAAGTTACCAAACTGTCTTGGTTCATGGTGCCCTTAATGTGTTAGTAATATTTTCACAATGCCTCTAGGCCAAAAGAAATATAAATATCTAACAGTTCCTTTTACTAAGTAGTTAGGTCCAAACAACTTAACATGTATTTGTCCTAGTAACTTAGTAGCTTTTGAAAAATAATACAATTCTAAAGAAAGAATAATATTTTAATTTCATTCATAGATAACCACAGTTACTGACTAATAGAATATGTATGCCTATTGAGCATTATGCACATTCTCAAACCTTGGAATCAGATTGGACACCTCCACCTTCATTTTCTGTTCTACCTTGATTTTTGAATAGTACTTGGCAAAGATATGAAGTCCTTGAAAGGAGTGTGATGTTGAAACTGGAAACTATCTTGAGCTAGTAGTTCTTGTAGTATCTGATAGATGTCTCTGTGTTTCTCAATAGTTTTAAATATTCTGTGAGTTCACTGTGGCATCTTAGGACGTAGCACACAATTTGGGAAACTCAAGTATAAATAATTGTCTTGAGCTAATAAGTGTTTCTTTGACTATTTATTATTTTTAAAAAATGTGTTGAAGTGTTGCTTGGAAAAAATGTAGAAGCACAGAAGTAGAAAAGTGTTATATCAAAATCTCTACCTCACGGATTTTACCTTACCAAAATTTGTGAGGTAGAGATTTTGATATTAAATGCATTTTTTAAAATGAGCTAGAAGTGGACAAGTGTTTATAAGCAAACCCTGCGATCTACTTTCAATCCATGTGATCAGTACACTTGGTTGTGTCTTATTTTATAGGTTCTAAATGTATCAGTCAGAGTTCTTCAGAAAAACAGAACCAATTGTGTGTGTGTGTGTGTGTGTGTGTGTGTGTGTCTGTATGTGTAGAGAGAGACTGAAAGAGAAAGTGTGTGTATACACAGACACACACACACACACACATATATATATATATATATATACACAGAAGGAGAAAGATCTTAAGGAATTGGCTCACATGATTGTCGGGACTGGCAGATTCTAATTTTGTAGGGCAGGCTGAAAACTCAGGCAGAATTTCTGTGTTACAGTTTTGAGGCAGGATTTCTTCTTTTCTGGGAAGCCTTAGTTTTTGCTCTTAAGTCTTTCACATGATTGAATGAAGCCAAACCCACGTTATCTAGGATAATCTTTAAGTCAGCTAATTGTAAATGTTAATCACATCTACAGAATGCTTTCACAGCAACATCTAGACTAGTATTTGACCAAACAACTGGACACCTTAGCCTAGCTGAGCTGACAGGTAAAGTTAACCATCACACTAACCAATTCCGTATTATGTTTATTTTTAATATAGCGTATAAATGTCCTGGGAGATGATTCGTTTGTTTTCCTTTGAAATTCTGTAGGTTGAGCTTGCAAACTCTCATTTCCTCTGAAAGTAGCAACAAATCAGTGCAGCAAATTATATTCTAAGTACTGAACTCTATTATCTAACTGAATAAACTGTAACCTAAGTACAAGTTGACAATTTTGAAAAATGCATGTACTTTTAGTGTACCAGGAAGAGTATATTGGATTGGTGATTTATTAAATGAAATTACTAAAATCACTCATTGGCTACATACTGGTTTTGAACAAGTCTATTTAGCTCTCAGAATTAATTGACTCTCAAGATTATTTAGAGTCATTTTCTGGTTTTGCTCAAATTATTCTTTTCCAGCTCAAGGCTTGCCCCAATTCTGGCATTCCAGTTCTGTGGTTTGCTGGAATTGAATTTTAACATGTGTTATGTGGTTTTAGCCTTTAACAGTGCTGCCCACAGATGCGAAGTGTTTCACATGTTTTGAGACGGCTCCTCTTCTTTTTCAGACGGACCAGCTTTTGGGAAACATGATTGAAATGTGGGTTGATCGCATGGACAACATTACCCAGCCCGAAAGGAGAAAACTTTCAGCTTTGGCTTTGCTTTCTCTTCTACCATCTGATAATAGGTGAGGAAATGTTTTCTTAAAATTTGTTTCTTTAAAGCATCAAAATAGGAGCACTACTTTTGGCCATTGGTATTGCTGTGTGTTGCTGGGTAGTGTTGTTTTATGCGTGTTTATGCTCATTTTGTTAGTAGATAATGAGATAGCTCAAGTGTTCGTCTGGATCTAAAATGATGTGAATGGGAATGGTGGGCATTGCAGTATAACTTGATCGTAATATTTTGCCAGTTTATTTTATTCTTGTCTGAAATTTAATTTTTTTATGATCAGATTTTATTAGACTTATTTTAGGGACTCTTTTTATGTAGATATATTAAATATATAATATTTCAATGTCAATATCACTTCATAAAGTATATTATCCTCCTGGTAATTCAAAAGTATATTACATAATTTTGTTATTTCTTTTGGATTATTTCTAAAGAAGCTTGCAAGTTTTTTCTCCTTACATAGATAAGTCATTATACTTTACAAACTGTTAAAATTCTTATTTCCATAAAGCAAATACAAAATGCTTTGATTTGGACATTTAAAGAAGAATATCTATTTTCTTTGTTTTTATCCCTGTCTTTGTGGAGTTTGGCATCATATGCTTTATTTTTTTTGTACTTTTAATTTTAAAGGCATAAAAACAGGCCTTAAGACTTGATACTGTGTGAGAAGAATAATGATAATATATTAGATCTTTATGTCTTAGGGAATTTTTAGAGCACATACATCCTAGTGACAAATTAATGAAATAAATCCTTGTTAGCTTTAGAAATCCTTTTTAAAAATTTGTGTATAATTTATTTCTAGTGTGGTAATTAGAATTAAGGACATAGGTAATTGTTTATCCTAACACCAAAACAATAGATAACAATTATGAAACACTTACCACATGCCTTATAGTTTGCTCAGTGCTTTACATTTATATCTCACTTAACTTTTAAAACAGTCCAGAGGTGTAGGCATGATTATCCTCTTTTTATAGAGCAAAGAAATAACTTCAAAATGTTAAGTAACTTGCCTACGGTCTAGCATGTGGCATATCATAGGGCGCATTTTGATCTTGGGCATCTTGGTGTCAGAACTTGCTCTTTTAACTACCAGGTGATGCTGCTTCCCAGGTGAACATGCAGAAGACCGTCATATTTCCTCACTGTGGAAGTGAGTGGCATCTTATTTATTTTTGGAAACCAAATTTAAGCTACCTACATTTTAACTTATTGCAGTTTCCCTTTCTCTTAGTGGAAAAACAGTGACTTGAGAATTATTCAGGCCTTTAAAATGGAAATGGTAAAGGACCTGGTCTTTGGCAGTAGTCAACATTCTAGATATTTGTTGAATAAATTAATGAATGGAAAAATGTTAACAGTAATAAAGCATGTTAGAGTTTTCTCTAACATAAAGTACTGAGATTATTGAGAGAAAACTAAAAATGACACAGGTTAAGAAGTGTAGAAAGATATCTAATTATATCTAAAGCATATTTGTTTTACATTTTTTATGAGAATATGTCAATATTTTATGTAAGTATATGGTTCAAAAATATTTTTGATATATAAGTTGTGGAATAGTTGGCTTCTCTAAGGAAAATATAAGGCTTTTGTAAGTCTAAGAGATACTTAGACTGGAGCTCGTGTCAACCTATATATAAATTGAGGGGCAGACTTGAAATTCCCTTAAAAATTAAAATTTCAAATTTAAAAGTTGTGAGGAGATAGCTTTGTGATAGGAAGATCAGATCTTATTTTTGTTTTTAAAATGAAGTATTGGGGCTGGCCCAGTGGCGTAGTGGTTAAGTTAGCATACTCCACTTTGGCGGCCCGGGGTTTGTGGGTTTGGATCCCGGGCATGGACCAACACACTGCTCATCAAGCCGTGCCGTGGTGGCGTCCCACATATGAAACGGAGAAAGATTGGCACAGATGTTAGCTCAGGGACAATCTTCCTCAAGCAAAAAGAGGAAGATTGGCAACAGATGTTAGGTCAGGGCCAGTCTTCCTCACCAAAACCAATAAGATAAAATGAAGTATTGAAAAATGTATTGGACAGTAGTGAATTCATGCATTTTAAGAGTACCAAGAAAGTCTTGAATAATGTGGTAATAGAATTTTAAAGAATAATGATTTAACTTTATAATGTCCTTACTGGATTAGTGACTAAAGAAACATTGATTGATGCAGAAAATGTAACGATCTGGAAAACAAACAAAAAAAGTTAATTGCTCTAGAAGTTGGCTACGTAGTCATTGGCCCATGACAAAACTTAGGAAGATTTGTATTTACATGCTGTAGTGGAAGGTGATGTTGACATTTAGGTCAGCCGGTTTATGGTCTCCTGTTATAACTTTTCTTATACTTACAACTACATGGTTGTTGGAATTTGGGGAAATTTTCTGCTCTTCTGCATCCCCAGTGATATTTCCTGGTTAATTTCCCACATAGTAGTGATTTTCTGTTCCTGCATATCTTTTAGACTTTGCAGTATAACATTTCCCTTTTCTGAAGTTAGCAGATCCAGAGAATAAAGTTGATAATGATTTTTTGAATCAGGCTAAATTGGGAAATGTTATTTTCTTCTCCTTTTATTATAATGGATTTTCAAATGCAGAAATACACTGTTCTACAGTAGGGTTTCTCAACCACAATGCTAGTGACATTTGGGGCTAGATGATTATTTGTAATAGGGACTATCCTGTGCATTGTAGGATGTTTAGCAGCATCCTGGCCTCTATACTACCCCTAGTTTAGAATCACTGCTCTAAAGAACGACCATTTGAAAAACTGTGAAACTCTCTTTTACCCTAATCCACTATTTCTGGTTCAGAAATTTGGTAAAGACTATAGACTTTAGAACCACACTCAAATCCCAGTGCCACTAGTCACTTGCTAATGACCATATAGCCAAGTTACTTAACCTCCCTGTGCCTAAGTTTCCTTATTTTTAAAATGAGGATATTAATAGTGTTATCCAAATGAGAGTATTGTAAAGATTAAATGAGTTTACATGCAAACTGTCTGCATAGATGAGGTTAGCTCTTCTTATTTCATCCCTTTCTTCCTCTATCCCTCTCTCATCCATCCATTTACTGCAGTACAAAGTTCTAAAAGCTTAAGTCTCTGTGTGTACATGCATTCATTTTAAATTCAGTACATTTTCAGGTGTACTATCTGTATACCTGTTCATTAATTCATTAAAAAATGTGTAAACCACATATGTTCTAAGGAATGTCACCTTCTCCTTGATGATCTTTTGTAGTGTTCTCTATTATCACAATTAAGGATACATGTTTTTGTTTATGTCTACTCTGTACATTCTTGTTACATCTTCTTGGTCACCTTCTGAACATAGTGCAACCTTTTTTTTTGTTTTTTAATTGTTCAGTGCAGCTGTCTCGTTTCCTTTTTGTTTTACTGTTTCTTTAGCTAGAATAATTCCAAGTTTGAGTTTTCTCCCCTTCTTAGGTTCTGTATTATTTATACATAGTGGGAGTAATATTTTCTTCAGCTAGTTTTTATGTGAAAAAAACATTATTTACATATACTTCTTTCAATGTTTTTCAAAGAGTTATCCTTGAAGGGCATAGATTAAACAAAAACTGTTACTTGGGGATGAGAATGAGAATAATCGGACTTTCCTTTGACTTCTGTTCTTTAAAAGAGCAATTCGTCCTTCATCTTTGAAGACACGTTTTTATAACGTAGTTCTAAGGCTTTCAAACGTGAATAAGTGTTCTTTGAGATCAAGTACTTTAAGAATTTTGAATTTCACTTATTGTTTCTTTTAAGTTTAAGGAAGTCACCAGTGGGGAATATTTAACCATAAGCTAGTTGAATAATTCAAAGAGATTGGCAAAGCAGCAGGGTTTTTAGGTCTGATGGCTTGCTTTCCAGGAGAAATTGCCTTATAATAGTGTACTCTGGGTATCAGATTTACTAAGCCTGTTTGGATTTGACACTTAGTACCTCTCCATAATTCTCATGTGTCTCAAGAATAGTATATATAATATAAGCATTTGGAAATTTATTTAAGAATTTTCTCAGATAATTTTATAAGTCATTTTATAATTTTTAAACTGTTAGATTAGTAGAATCAAGATAACAGGTTCCAAAGAGTTGTATTTTGATATAGTTTAAATATAGTTAAATAAAAGGCAGTTTACAGTTTTTAAATTGTGGACATGTTGTTTTACCTAAGTATGCTTGGTTTAAACTGACTGTTCTCATGGTAGTGTTTAACATGGTAGAATTTTATTTTTACCCTTTAAAATAGGATGTGTCTTTTACTCCTAGGTCATGTATTCTTATTTAGGATTTTATAGTATTTTCTTTTATCTATAAATCCTTAACCTAAGATTTTAGTAGCTTTTCTACAGTAAAAATTAGTTCTCAATTTTTTTGTTTCTTTCACAGGAAAAATGTTTTAGAAACATCTTTTTCATGTGTATGTGGTAATAGCTTTATTGAGATGTAATTTACAGACCATTACAATTCACTGATTTAAAGTGTACAAATGCAGTAGTTTTTAGTTTATCCACAGAGATGAGTTGTGCAAGCATCACCACAATCAATTTTAGAACATTTTCATCCCCCCAAAAGGAACTGTGCGCTCTTTAGTAGTCCTCATTCTCTCATCCCCCCAGCCCTAGGCAATCACTAATCTACTTTCTGTCTCTATAGATTTGCATATTCTGGACTTTTCCTGTAAATGGAATCAGATAGTATGTGGTCTTTTGTGACTGACTTCTTTAAATTTGTATGTTTTCAAGGTTTATCCGTGTTGTGGCATGTATCAGTATTTTATTTCTTCTTATTGCTGAATGATATTCTATTGTATGGATGTACCACAATTTATCTATTCATCAGATGATGAACATTTGAGCTATTCCTACTTTTTTGGCTATTATTAATAATGTTCCTGTTATGTACAAGTTTTTGTTTAGATATGTGTTTTCGTTTCTCTTGGATGTTGCTGCATCATATGGTGACTCTATATTTAACTTTTTGAGCAACTGCCAGACAGTTTCTCAAAGTAGCTATACCATTCTACATTTCCATCAGCAGCATATAAGGGCTCCAATTTCTCCACGTCCTTACCAACACTTGTTGCTGTCTCTTTTGATTATAGCCATGCTAGTGTGTGTGAAGTGATATCTCATTGTGGTACAAGCATCTTTTAAATGGTTCTGCTGTACTGTTACTCACCTTTGGGAAGCTTACCTGACACAAAGGCTTTGACTATTAGTTGATTGATTACTATATGCTGATTTTCGGGGCCCTGAAAATGATCAGTAAATACATACCTTAGTGTTTTAAGAATCTTACTACCCAGGTTCTGTTACTTTTTAACTGATTCTGGGCAAGCTATTTAACTCCTTTACATCTGTTTCTTCAAATTTAAAATGAGATTAATAATAGTATCTCTTTTGTAGGATTGAGAGAACTCAGTGGTTGTTAGTTTCTTTTATATAATGTTAGTTGCTTTTGCATAATTCATGTTAACAACTCAATAGATATTACTTGCTTTTTTTTTTACTGCTACAGTAGCTGCTATAATTGATATTACTAGATCACATTTCATAATGTATGAAAAAAAGTATGTTTTATGTTTGAAAAAATTGATGTATTCTACCAAAGGAAGCTTGTTCTTGTATCAGTACCCAGTGTTAATTTTTTCAGTATCAGACTGGTTCTGCCACATGGCAATGTCATTTTCATAGAGACACTGAAATACTCTGTACATGTACTGACAAATAGAATTACTTTCCTGGGATTTAGCAATTATAAAGGTAGTATGTAATCTGTTGTTCTGAGAGAATTGAATTGAATTTTTTGTATATTACCAGTTTCTCTAGTATTCTAGCTGAATTTGTCAGTTGTCAATTTGTGCATAGACACAGACTGAATTATTTTTCTCCGGTGGTCATTTTGTTTAAATTTTTCATTTAAGAGTATTGTTTATGAGGAATGTTGCATACTGGTATTTAGAAAAGCCAAAAGAAATTCTGTAATACTACAGTACAGAAAGCCAGCTTTGTAAATTCTGGATCCCAGACATTTTAGGTCTAAGTATCATGGCCTTCCTCTGCCCCATTTTCGTGGGTAGAGAGGAAGAGAAAACAGAGAAGTTTGGTGGCAGAGACAGAAAAGGAAATTTCACCTGGTTGATATTGAGAAAGGACCCACAGACTAGGCCATTGGTATTACAGAAAATGACTACTTTAAGATCTCTGTGGACCTTTCTTTGGATGATTTCACTCTTCGGATGATTTAACTAAATGTAGTTCATTTGCAGTTGCTCTGGATTGTCAAATAAGAACTATAGGGAAAAAAATTGGAGAGCAGGAAATCACAGTAATCACTAGTGTCTTTGGGGAATTTTTCCCTTAGTGAACGTATTTCTTTTTACCCTTAGGATGATTGTAATCAGCTTAGTGTTTTTTTTTTTTAAATAGAAGTAACTTGGCTAAATTTTCCTGTGGATAAAATATGGTGCGATGATATAGGCTCTTAAGAGAATCATAGAAATACTTTACCTACTACTCATGGCATTTTTTCCCCTATATTGATGTATTTAGTTGAGTAGGTCTTGGGAGCCGTCAATAGTGACTTTTATGCAATAATCGCAATGATTTTATAGATGTTGGGAGACAGTGGAGGCATTCATGTTAGTATTACCACAGTTAGGTCAGTTTTTTTATATGTGGCTGGTGAATTTGGTTTGAATGATATGTTACTGCATTAAAAATATATATTGAAAACCTACTGTGTATAAAAAACTGTATTAAGTGTTGTGTGGATACAGAAGACTATGAGGCATAGACATTGCCCTTGGGAAATTCGTAGTTCTAATTTGGGGAATGTAGAGAAGAGTAGTAAACTTGAAGGGATGGTAGATGATAACACGGTATTTGAAAAGTACGAAGTGAGTGTTACGTACATATACCAGTAGAGCTTGAAAGGTAAAGATTGGGTACTTTCTGGCAGCAGAAGCTTTGCACTTGGCATTTGGCCTGTGTACTGAAGGGGCTTGATCTTGGTGCAGATGTCCTGGGAAGACTCTGAGGTGTTAGGGCATGCTAGTCTGTAGAAATAGAATGAGCAAAAGTGCAATGACAGAAATGAGGAAAGCATGTTTGGGGAAATAAATAGGATTGGGATCGAGAATTTATACTAAGGAAAATTGGGAAATAATAATTGAAAGATAGAATGTGGTTAAATTATATGTGCAGATGTGGCATAATTGTCTCTAGTAGGTATTTGTTAATTGTCGAGTGAATAAGAAACTAGCAGGTGATTAGGCATTGGAGGTAGAAGTTATGGACCACTCTTTTGAGGAAGTTTTAAGCTGAAGCACATTAAACAAATTGGTAGCTAGAGATAATAATGTGCTTTTCCAAAGATTGAGAAGCATATTCATATTTCTAGGTAATTGTGAAGAAGCCAATGAGAAATAAATATAGTTGTGTTTCACTTTTTATAATACATCTGCTTTTGATAAGTAGTATGTAAAGCAAGCTTTTATGAACTACTTTTAGATTGTGGTTTGGAAACTCATCATTTAACAAAGTACTGTATTCATTTATTTTATAATGTATATATTTGCCCCTTAATATAATGTCTTGTAAAGCAAATTTTCCTGGAACTTCTTTGTGTGGGTTTTACTTATAACTTAATAATTTAAAATAGTATTTGTTTATAATAAACATTTTCTGCTTGGTTATAAAAATATATACACACACAGCAATATTCTTACAAACTTTACATTTTGCAAACAATTATGCATCTTTTCTATAATAAGCCCTTACATGTTTGCAGGACTTTTTTTCATACTTTCTTCTTCTTTGGGATTCTTGAGTTTTTATTTCTAAGGATGTTTATTTCCAAAAGATTCTTCCTTTATTACCAGGAATGTTCTCTAAATACTTTGACCAATGAGGCGTAAAACTGCTTTATCTTAATTTCATACCAGCCACCTATTTGCTTTCTAATATCCTAACATAATTTGCCACAATGTCATGGTCACTTTTACAATACATCATGAACGTGATTTGTAAGTCAAAACCTAATATTAAAAGTATTCTTCTGTTTTATTTATTCAAAATGAAAATAGAGGATAAATTTTGAGAGTTTTAAATTTTATAATGCAGGAAACCATACTATCTCAGAATCTATTTGTAGTAGTTATGAAATTAACAAATGTTTGCAGTATGTTTTAATTTTGCTTTGATTCTCTTTTATTGCAGTTGAGTGAGTAGGTTATATCCACAACCTGCTCTGCCCCTCACCCAGTCCTCTGTGCCAGGTAGTGGTTCAGTGCTGGGCATGCAAGATGAGTGGTAGTGGTACTGTATGAGGATAAATGTAGTTTCTGTGTTCGTGGAACATACAGTTAAGTGAAGGAGACAGAAGGTAAAGAATCATAGAACTACAGAATAAAAATGGTAACAGGTGATGCAGTTGCTGTGCAGCTGTCAAATGGGAGGGATTAATACACTTCAGGAGGTCCAGAAAGACTTTCCTGAGGAAATAATTGCTGAGATCTGAAGAGTAGAAAATAACTCTGGTGAAGATGTTGAGAGAAGGTGAGTATTCTAAGAAGATGAAACAACCTGGGCAAAGGCTCTGTAGCTGGAGGGGTCATGGCACCTTGAGGAAACTGAAAGAAGGCTATTGTGGCAGCCATTAGAGCAAGAGGGAGTGAGAGCATGAACCTGGAGAGCTCGGCCAGAATAGAGCATAGATCCTAGGAAGGCAGGGCCTTCAAGGGAGGGTCAGTTTTATTCTCTGAGCTGAATTATGCAATTACTAGTTTCCATCTAACAATACTGTTACAGATAATTTACTCATTGTGTTGTGGAGAAATTTTTTTCATCCATTTTGCTGCTGCTCAACTTGTCAGTTATTGAAAATGCAAGGATTCAGGTCTTTAATTGTCTTGATATGAAATAAACCTCCCTTAATATCAAAAGGGAGTTATAGTATACAATTATATATATTATTACTGGTATTTTAAGCATATCATCAGGATATTAGTAATATTAATAAAAGTCAGAATTAGGAAGCCTAAGCAATCAGCTTTTTGGAAACTTAATGACTAAGCAATATATAATGTAAACAATGTATAGTCAACTCTTCAAATTCTTGTCTTAAAATATTCCATTATACACAGATACATTTTTATTTTAAAATATTCAAATTAATTCAGATGTATATATGGTGAAAAGTCATTAAAGGGCCTCTTCTCCCCAACTTTTCTTGCCAAAGATAAACTTTGCCAGTAATTTGATAGGCAACTTTATATCATTTTACAACCCAAGGCATATACCTTAATATATTAAGGTACTAATTGATAGTATTCAATATTTTTTATACCCAAAAATTTTTTTGAAGAATTAAAAAAGAGCACAGAAGATAGTGTAACATTTGTGTTCACCATTGCTTGTTGTTTTTGCTACGCTTTTTTTTTTAAGGAATAAAATAAAGTTGAAGCCCCTGATGTATATTCAAAACAATATAAATATTTTACACAATTTAAAAAGTCACAAAAATTATGTTACTGTATTTACATCTTATTTCAACTTGCTTTTTCCACTCAATAGCTATCTGTTATTGATGCATAGAGTTTATTTATTCTGAATATTTAAAATTTTCAGGTTTCCTTTTTTAAAAAAGTTATTTTTAAAATTGAGATATTTAGATATGTGCATTAGAAAACTCAAATTAACTGCATTCTGAAAAACTAAGTTCCTGAGATTTCCTTTAAACAATACTTTTGAAACACAGATAAAATTACTTCCTGTCTCTCAGTTTCCTGTATCCATGGCAACCTCTGTTTCACACACTGACTGTGGAGGAACCAATGTGAAGAGTGGTGTTTCCTGAGCAAACTGTGACTTAAAAAAAAATAAGGTGGAGGGGTGGAGGTCAATAGTGCCACAGAAAGAAATGGAGTTTAGAAATGTCGCTGTTCGCATTTAGAAAGAAAACCTTTACTTGAATCAGCCGACTGTTAATAATATGAATTTCCTGTTCTTGGTAAGAATATTTATTTAAATATGAACTGGTAGCAGAAATGAAAAATAATTTTGTGAAAAACCGTAGTTTAAAGAGAGTTTAATTGCTCTGTAATGAATTTGTACTTTCATAGATTATGCTATTTAATTGTTATTAGACTTTAAGTTGATAAAGGGACATGTTATATCCAAAGACCATCATCTCTGCATCGTTTGTCACTTTTGTTATAGTCAGTTATAATATTTTAAATTAACTTAGCAAATATTTTGTGGTTCATTAAGTTTGAATGATCATTTTGTCAAACAGTGGGTTAATGGCCTGGAGGTGTTAATAATTCTAGAACATATTCCAAACTCATTATTTTATACTATCACCATAGTATGATTTATGATAGTTAGCATTATTGGCTGATCCTAATAAAAATAAAATAGAATATAGAATTTCTAGTATTATAAAACTTTCATTTTAAGAACTTTTTGATGATTTAAAGTTTTACCTTCTCTTTTTATAGCCAATTCTGATATGAACAGAAAAACCAAGAACAGGGCTATGTGTGGATTACGTTTTTCTCTGCCTTGCCTACGACTGTTTCTACTTGTTACCTGTTGTCTTGTATTATTATTCCGTAAAGAGATACTTGGATGTTCATCTGTTTGCCAGCTCTGCACTGGGAGACATGTTAACTGCCGTAACTTAGGCCTTTCAAGTATTCCCAAGAATTTTCCTGAAAGTACAGTTTTTCTGTATCTGACTGGAAATAATATATCTCATATAAATGAAAGTGAATTAACAGGACTTCATTCTCTCGTAGCATTGTATTTGGATAATTCTCGCATTGTGTATGTATATCCAAAAGCCTTTGTTCAGTTGAGGCATCTATATTTTTTATATCTAAATAATAATTTTATAAAACGCTTGGATCCTGGAATATTTGAGGGACTTTCCAATCTTCGTAATTTATATTTACAGTCTAATCAAGTATCTTTTGTTCCAAGAGGAGTATTTAAGGATCTAATTTCAGTTCAGTACTTAAATCTACAAAGGAATCGCCTCACTGTCCTCGGGAGTGGTACCTTTGTTGGTATGATTGCTCTTCGGATACTTGATTTATCAAACAATAAAATTTTGAGGATATCAGACTCGGGCTTTCAACATCTTGGAAACCTGGATTGTTTGTATCTAGAAGGTAATAATTTAACAAAAGTACCTTCAAATGCTTTTGAAGTACTTAAAAGTCTTAAAAGACTTTCTCTGTCGCATAACCATATTGAAGCAATACAGCCCTTTGCATTTAAAGGACTTGTCAACTTGGAGTATCTCATCCTGAAAAATTCAAGAATTAAAAATATTGCTAGGGATGGGTTTAGTGGAATTAATAATCTTAAACATTTGATCTTAAGTCATAATAATTTAGAAAATTTAAATTCTGATACATTTAGCTTGTTAAAGAATTTAATTTACCTTAAGTTAGATAGAAACAGAATAATCAGCATTGATGATGATACATTTGAAAACATGGGAGCATCTTTGAAGATCCTTAATCTATCATTTAATAATCTTACAGACTTACATCCAAGGGTCCTTAAGCCATTGTCTTCATTGACTCATTTTCAGGCAAATTCTAATCCTTGGGAATGTAACTGCAAACTATTGGGCCTTCGTGACTGGCTAGCATCTTCAGCCATTACTCTAAACATCTATTGTCAGGATCCCCCATCCATGCGTGGCAGAGCATTGCATTACATTAAGTGGACTGACTGGACAAATTGCGTTACTTCTTCGACAAATGTATCCAGAGCCTGGGCTATAAAATCTCTTCATATTCATCACAAGACCACTGCATTAATGATGGCCTGGCATAAAGTAACCACAAATGGGAAACATTTGGAAAATACTGAGAGTGTTACTTTCTGGGAACGAATTCATACTTCACCTGCCAGTAGATTTTTTCAAGAGAATACCTTTGGTAATCCATTAGAGACTACTGCAGTGTTACCTGTGCAAATACAGCTTACTTCTTCTGTTAACTTGAACTTGGAAAAAAACAGTGCCTTACCGATTGATCCTGCTTCAGTGTCAGGGAAAGCATCTCTCATTTGTACACAAGAAGTTGAAAAGTTGAATGAGGCTTTTGACATTTTGCTAGCTTTTTTCATCTTAGCTTGTGTTTTAATCGTTTTTTTGATCTACAGAGTTGTTCGATTTAAACAAAAACTAAAGGCACCAGAATCCTCAGGGGAAAATAGACTTGAATACTACAGCTTTTATCAGTCAGCAAGGTATAATGTAACTACCTCAATTTGTAATACTTCCCCGAGTTCTCTAGAAAGCCCTGGTTTGGAGCAGATTCGACTTCAGAAGCAAATTGTTCCTGAAAGTGAGGCACAGGTCATTCTCTTTGAGCATTCTGCTTTATAATTCAACTAAATATTGGTTATAAGAAAACCTCAGTGCTATGGACATGAATAAAACTGAAGCCTCCTTATAGAATTATAAACTTTATTTGGAAATATAATGAATTATATGAGCTTAGCATTAATAAATATGTTTTTAATATTTTTTGAATACTGTATTCATTCAAATATTTTCTTTGATAGGCACTGTATTAAGTAATAATAATAGCTACCATTTCTGTGTACTAAGCACTTGCTAAATACTTCACATATCACATTTAATCCTTAAAAAGCTGTGTAAGGTAGTACTGTCTACATTTTACAGGTAAGGAAACCTAGGCAGAGTGATTTTAAGAAACTGTCCCAAATTTTCACAGTTTGTGACACTTTTTGGGTCTGACTCCAGAGCCCATGCTTTTAATTTCATGCTATACTACTGCCTACGTGCTAGGGTTATAATTGTGAATAACATAGACATGGTTCCTATACTCAGTAGAGCTGGAAATGTAGAGGAGGAGACATATGGTTCCTGTACACTATGGTAAGTACTGCACTTGGAGGTGCTATCGGGTATAACGTGGAGGTGAGAGAGAGCTTTATGAGAAAAGCAACATTGAAATTGAATTGGGATGGATAAATAGAAATTAGCCCAGTGAAGAGAGCTGAGTAATACATAGAGGTAACATCATATGGGAAGGGTTGAAGAAAGAGAAAGAATTCTGCTTTTCAGGAATTGGAGTTGTGAGATTTGCAGCTAGAGAGAGAGAGCATACAATAAAGGATATTTGATGTTTTTCTGGCAGAAGGGAGCCATGGAAGGATTGTAAGCAGTGGAGTGACATAATAAAATTTACCCTTTAGAAAGTACACTCTTTCTGGAAGGAGCAACAAGAGTAGAGGCAGGATTAATTGGGTAGGAATCTGAATCACTAATCCAGGGGAGAGATGCTGGAGGCCTGGGCCAGGGTAGTGGCAGAGAGGATGGATGGATTCTAGAGCTACTTTGGAAGTAGGATGAATTGCCTTGGTGATTGGCTGAGTGGTGACAGGTGAGGGAGAAGTCAAGGATGTTAGGTTTTGACTTAGGCAGCTTTGTGCTGCGTTCACTGAACAAAGGAAGCGAGGGGAGTGAGGGTCTGGGTGGGGGCAAAATATTGAGTTCAATTTTAGATATATTGAATTTTAGGTTCATATTGGCTCTCCACGTGGAAATATCCAGCAAGCAGAAGCTAGGGAGAGCGATCTACCTGGTAAAGGTAAATAATTTTAAAACTTTCATCTGTCCAATACGCTGGAAGTACATGATGCACTCGTAACAGTAACAACAACCATTTGGGCCATGTTTTGGGTAGACAGTTAAGTGAGGAAGAATAAGATGAAAGAGCAGCCAGGAGATGTTAGTAGTCTCAATTGAGAATCTTTAATATAGATAGATGGTCATTGAAATCATAGAAGTGATGTAATGTTTTTGTCTATTAGCATAAATTTCTACTTGTGTAGGCCTCTGCACAATATTAGGCATACAGTAAGTACCCATACTCCCTCCATCTGTTGAGTGACCTGAACCAAAAATATGTATTAAAAATTTCCTCTTAAGCATTATATATTTCATGTTTGTGCTATCTTTCCTCTCCCCCCAAATTTCTATTTTTTATTATTAAAAGTTAATACTGTCTGTATGAAATTAGCAGAAAACAATCTGGGAGTGTTTAAACCAAGTGAGAATTACTGAGTTTGTATTGTGAAACAGAAGTAATAATAATAAGATGCTATGTTGTCCATTATACCTTAGGGCAGTGCTTCTCAAACTCAGAATTACCTGGAAGCCTAGTTAAAACACAGATTGCTGGATGTGAGGGTGATCTGGCTACGACATTTGTCACCCCATTGATCACGAAGGTTGATTTGATCTGGCTGGCTAGGTGAATATCCCCTTCCTCCCTCACCACTCCCTGTGCATCCCTCCCAGCGCTGTGTGCTCCCTCGAAGAGGACGACCATCCCCAATAGAGGAGGACCATTCTTCTGCCAAGTGTATACACTAATAGCTGTGCTCCCCTGCTGGAAGCTCCAAACAAGCTCTCAAGGTCCATTTGTAGGAGAATGTAGGGTAAGACTCCAGACAACATCCAAATGAGGCGCTGCAGGTGGCAGTCTCCCATTAAAAACAGACCAACACAGATTGATGTCCCCACCCCTCCTAGAGTTCCTGATTCAGTAGGTCTGGAGTGAGGCCTGTGAGTTTGCAATTCAACATATTTGCTGATGCTGCTGGTCTGAGGACCATGCTGTAAGATACTTGAGAGAAAAGCAGAAAGGAGCTGAGAAAGGAGCTAGAAATTGCAGAGAAGCTAAAGCTGCAACCCCCACCCCTCCAAGAGTTTTCAGTGTTCTGCTTTTCTCTGCTTCACTTAAAGCTTTGTCTTTGAATGTGAGTTTAGCAGAAAATGTGAATATTTTTAAACAGATCTGTTCTTACATAAATTACTTGTTTAATTATAGAAGAATGTGTGGTGTTTGTTTTACCTTTTAAAACATTTTTAATAATATACTTTGTTGTGTTCTCTCAACCACTATTAAGTTTTTTCTTTAATGATTAAAAGTACATATTCATTGGAAAAAAGAATTCAAGCAATACAGAAATATTTAAAGTAAAAGGTGAAAATCCCTCTATGCCCTCCTTCACCACCACCTAAACCGCATCCTCTTGAAGATATTTGGAGGATATATGCTGCTGCATAGGTAGCTATTTGAAGTTAGGAAAAATCCATATAACAATGTATTTATCTTGACCTTAAAACAAAATTTCCCCCAGTTCAAAGAAGGTAATTTAGAAACTCTATCAAAATGTTTTTATATATAACTTCTAATTGATTTAGGCTCAACTAGAAAACTTTAATCTTATTAATATCAATTTATATATGGAGCTACAGCTGTACACAGTGGTATTCACTAAGTGCTCATTCCAATTTTTGTCAGCAGTCATGCCTTTTAAAAATGTTAGCCAGCTCGCATTTCACTATGTTTTGATACTTGCACAGTTTAAAAACTTACTTAAGGTAAAATTGATTTGAAGTGATAATGTGCATAGAAATTTTCTGCTGTAATTTCTGTATTTCATTGTTTCATATTTTGACCAGCCCTACCTTGAACAAAACAGCAAAGTTAAAACCAAGTAATATTCTAAATTAAGATAGCTAAAGAAGCTTGCTCTTCTTAAGATTTCTGTATTTCTCTACCGTTTACTAAAGGTTCTTGATTAGAACACTTGGGAATAGATAGGCTCCAACTTAAAACAGTTGTATTTCAGAAAGAGTTTTAGATACAGATCCATTTGTTTCATTGGGTTTTATAAAAGGTGGTTAAAGTTCCAGGGCATACCAAAAGAGTACCCCCCCACCCCATAATAAATGAGAAGTATAGAACTCAACTACCATTTATTTATAATATAACTTTTAAATACATTTAGAATCCCAATGTGGAATTTGAGAAACATATCTCTCACTTCTGGGATAACTGGGAACTTAACTCTCAATCCCCTGCTAGCAGTGGAGTAGAGACGTTTGGTGTCAGATTCTTGTTAAGGGCTTCTGTGGTATGGAACAGAGACTTCAACAGGAGTGAGCAGGAAATAGAAGAAGGTGACAGGTGATCGAGTGGGAGCCTGGGGTAAAGGAAGACTAAGATGTCTCATGGTTTTCTGGAAGTGAGGGATTGCCAGTGTTTTGATAGTTGAAGACAAAGTGGTGGGGAGAGGTAAGGGTGGATATTGTGGGAGATTGAGGGAATTGTGTAGAATTTATAAGTAGTAGGGAAAGAGGATCTCTGGATATCTCTGTTCTCCATCAACTTTTTACTCTTAGTAGAGTCCTTGACTTTCTCATACATAAAGTTCCAGGGTTTCTTTGTTGATCCACTCTGCCCCATGCCCACCTGTGTCTTGAGTCAGCAACGGTTGGATAGATTCTTATTCTCTTCTTTCTGATTGCCTAGTATATTTTATTTTTAGGGATCCTCCAAGTAGTAGTAGAATTGAATTGGATCTCACCTACACTAATGTTAATATGTGACAAATATTTACCCTTAGACTACATACACCCGTTTTTTTAGAACTTTTATTGATGTACATATAAACCACATACAGAAGTAGACACACCTGTGTAACTACCATTCAGGTCAAGAAATAGAACATTCAAACATATATATGGACATTTCTCGAACTTACGAATTATATAAATATCCAAGTGTTTAAGCTTTGGAGGTGGAGGGGGACCCACATGCATTAGAGCATTTTTACTCAATTATCTTACCTACACCACAACAGTGACAGTAATATATGCCATATTTGTTTTTAAAGGGTTGTAAAAATGGGAGAAAAAAACCTAGGGAACCTTTTACAAGGTTCTGAAAGACAGTGTTAATGCTAGGCCTTCCTACCAAATTGGTCCCACATGTGCTTCCTCATGTCCTGTTGGACTTCTTGTTCTTCCATTTTATAAGAATCCTACTCCTTTACTTTTTTCTTTTACTGAGCCACAGACTAAAAAACATATGTATGGACTTGTAGCGTGTGCTGCTTTGGGCTAAGAGGAAGAAGAATGGGGTATGTGAAATAAAACAAGGCTGTTCTATTACCAATTAGACTTCGTTCATACCCATTTCCTACTGGATAGTAACTTAATTTTTTTTTTTCTCCTGAGAACACTTGTTTTGTTTCTCATTAAAACATATTTTTCTTTTCTGTTACTGGACTTACCCATGAGCTCTTAGGTGAGTGGGGAGGGATATGCATCAGTTTTCTCAAATTGTTTAGTATCTAGTTTCTTAATGATTTTACAGTTACGGAACAATACTAACAAGGTAATAGACACATTTTTTCCAGTATTATACTGTCTCAAGCATAGTTTGGGGAAAAAATAGTGCCCTCTACCTCTAGTCATCACTCTGCTGAAGTTGGTAGGCTCTTGTGGCTGCACACTTTTAATGTGGGAAACCCTTGGGGTTAAAAGAGAAATATCCTTGGGAAAGCAGCATGAATGAGAGGAATGTATATTATGCCTGCTGCTGGCCCAGATGTGCCTTGTTTCATTGCTGCTGACTCTTATGGCATCATGTGATATAGTAGAGGGCACAGTATTTTAGTAGGAAGTGGTTTTCTGATCCTGAATAGTGTAGAATCCTTGTATATGTGTTGTCTTCCCTTTTCCTTTTATCTCCAGGTCTTCTCGGATCTCTTGAGTTTCCAGTACATGTGCATAAACCCTTGCCTATTCTTAGTTTGGATCATTGGCTTTGGAAAATCTTACTTTTTGCCAGATAGCTTCTATGATAATAGTTTTTCTAGCCTTAATTCTACCCTTGATACATAAGTTTACATTTTCTTTGTATTTTGTTTGAGGTCCCATGGAGCAGAATTTTTTATGTTCTAGTGCAGTTTCTTCATGTTTTGGCTTGCAGAACCCCTTATCTTCAGTTATCTGCTTCTCATCTGTGAAAGCCTCTTAAAGCACTATCTTCTAGTCTAGAATTGGGACCGTACCCATTTGTAGTTTTATTCTTACTGTAAATACAACTAACCAGATAAATTCGAGCAGTAGAATTCCTGGCAGATGAAATCTCACAGTGAAAACCTTGAGGCTAGAAAGTGTCAAAAAGAAGGCTGGTTGTAGTTGGAGAGTAGTACAAAAAGTTAGGTGAGTTCAGAGAGAGGTAGGCAGAAACCAGATCAAATGGGGCTGAGTAAACTATGGGAAATTATTGAAAGGTTAAACCCTTGCTTTAAAGCAAGGGGACATGATCAGATTTTGCAAAAGAACAGTCTGGTCAGCTCTGTGGAGAATGGATTAGAGGAAACCAAGAGTCCAAGAGTGGAAGCAGCCCATTTGGGAAGTTATACAGTAGAAGTTCAAACTAGAGACAGAATTGACTTGTAGTACAGTGTTCATAGTAGGAACATAGACAAGTAGAAACAAAGAAAAATTTCAGAGATAAATGGGAGAATTGGGTGATGAATTGGGCGTTGGAAGAGTAAATGAGAAGGAAAGGTCAAAACAATCCCAGATTTCTGGCTTCAGTCACTGGGTTATTATCTAGTTTCTTCTAGGTAGAATTCCTCCTCACTCAGGTAAGGACAACTGGAAGAGAGCCTGGTTTTGATTTTCTGTTTGGTTTGGTTTCTTTGTTTTTCTTGGGGATGCACTCAGAAGTTTGGTGTTGGATATCTTCAGTTTGAGATGCTTGTGAGACTGCCAAGAGTGGATGGGAAGGGTGCAGATGTGCTTAGGATTCTGGAGCTCAGAGAGAGAGATGGTGGTGTGTGCTAGCAGTATTTGGGCGGAGTTTGACGTGAGACTGCATGAGGCAGGTCTAAATATAGGATGATCACCCATTTTCTCTATAAGAAAAATCTATGTGAGGTTTTTTGGTCAGCTTGAATACATTATGCTTCTAGAGCTATAACAAAATAGTCAAATATCTATTATGTTGTTTAATTACATGTGCATATTTTAAAAATAAAAATCTTAATTTTTTTTTTTTTTTTTTTGTGAGGAAGACCAGCCCTGAGCTAACATCCGTCCAATCCTCCTCTTTTTGCTGAGGAAGACTGGCCCTGGGCTAACATCGTGCCCATCTTCCTCTACTTTATATGGGACGCCGCCACGGCGTGGCTGACAGGCAGTGCGTCGGCGGGCGCCCGGGATCCGAACCTGCGAACCCCGGGCTGCCAAGCGCAGACTAAACCGCTGCGCCACCGGGTGGCCCCAAAAATCTTAATTTTTTTACAGAGATTTTTTTCTCTTATTTCATGATGCAGTTTTATTCAAATGCTTCATATAAATCTTTGACATCATCATTATCGTGTCTTCATCATTACCAAAATCCGCTTTTAATCATGTAACACTGTTTTCCTGAGCACATTATCTTCATTTCTGTCTGAGCTGTGTGACGTATAGCACTCTCCCAGCAATTTAACTCCAAGCCACAAGTACATTTTCATATAACTTTAATTATATTAGCACAGTTGGCTTTTTTTCATTTGTTCTGAAGGTATATATTCATGATTACCTTGTAACTATTCTATAGCTTTGTTTTTAGCAATGTCCAGCATTTATAATGGTGATGTCATACCCCTAACCCCATAATTACCATATCTCTATTAAATTCTGTTATATCCCTTTTTAAAAAATCTGTCAAGTGACTCCTATAAATATCCAAAACAAGCACTGATGGGTTTTTTTCATCCTAATGTCTTTAAACAGTTTTGTACCAGTCATTGATCATCATATTTTTATGGAACCTTAGTATGTTTAGCATTGTTTTCTTTTTCTTTTTTTTTTTTTGTGGGGAAGACCAGCCCTGAGCTAACATCTGTTGCCAATCTTCCCCTTTTTGCTGAGGAAGACTGGCCCTGAGCTAACATCCGTGCCCATCTTCCTCCACTTTATATGGGACGCCGCCACGGCATGGCTAACAGGCAGTGCGCGTCCGTGGGCGCCTGGGATCCGAACTCACGAACCCCGGGCTGCCAAGCGCGGACTAAACCGCTGCGCCACCGGGCGGCCCCAAGCATTGTTTTCATTAGGCAGTGTTTCTTAAAGCATAGTCTTTCTCTCGAAAATCACGTAAGATGGCAGTTTCTTCTCATCCCATTATATATAGACCATTATAATTATTTCTTATTGTTTTAAAAATAATGGCTTTTTTTTTCTTTTGCCTGTATATTTGCACCCAAAAAAAGTTAATTGGGGGAATGATTTATAATATATAAACCTTTGTAAAGATCCTTGTTGGATGTAAAAAATTCAACTTTCATTTTAAAATAACTAATAATTTCAGTTTCCACTATGAATTTTTTATCCTATTTCCTGGCCAGTATTTGTCAGTGGAAACTAGATTTATTAATACGCTTTTCCATGACCATGCAGAGAATTACTGTGTAGAAAGGAGGTATGTTTCCATTTAAGTGACAAAGTATTTGTAGTGTAGGTCCTGGAAAATATCTAGAGGGGAAAAAAGCAAACTAATTTTAGTGTAAATGTCACCACTTTTGTAGCTTCTGGTATGGTAGGAATTCTGGAATAAGACTTGATAAATCAGGGCTTCCTTCTTTTGCCTTTTTGTTTCAATAAATTGCTGTTCTTTGCTTCTGTTAAACGATATAAGCAGAGAAGTATAGTTAAGAGAATATTTTATTTGTTGTGGCTTTTAGTACTTAAAAGCTTATTTATTTTCTTAAATTAACCCTAACTTCACTGACCTCCTATATTTAAGATATAATAATGTGAGAGTGACTTCAATTATTAATTAGGTGTGATGTATAGATAGTATAATTGGTTAGATCAGAGAAAATTCTGAAGTGACTAAGGTTCTGATTCGTTTCTTTCTTGGGCCCGCTTCTATGAAAAACTGTTAAATCATCAATTTTAGATTATAAAACCATTCAGAAAAGGTAATTGAAAATTTTGCTTGTGTTTGTGCATGCATGTTTTCCTCCCAGGTCCAGGGGGACGAAGGTGAGGTAAATACGTAAATCCATCACTTACAGGGAAGTAATTTAAGGCACATGCTCTATGATGATGGATCAGCTGTCTAAAAAATGAAAGTGTAAAATGCTCATTAGAAAAATACTAATAAAAGTGGACAAGTAGACAATAGAGTCCTGTTCACATTCAGTCTAATATTTAATGTTTAGGCTAACCAAATGAATATTAGAATATTTCATTTATTTGTGCCTTTGGGGATTAAAAATTTTGCTGTAACTTTCTAAGGGCGGTTAGTTATCTGAACACCTGTGGTTGGGTTCATAATGATATAAAAGGACAGAAATAATTTTAAGCCAGCATGGTTTTTTGATTTGGGTGAATAAACAAAAAAGATGGATTGATATTTTTTCTCTTTAGTACATAGTTTTCAAAAGCAAGGAAAAAATCACTCTGCGTGAAGTTTCTGCAATTCACATACTCTATAGATAGATACTTTTATATACTCAGAAAATGCCTTAACATGCCATACTTTTAGGAAATACTGAGACTAGGTTAAGAACTATAGTTTTACTAATGTGCATTTGACTGAGAAAGAAAAGTTTACTTAAAACTATTTGGAATTGTTTTAAATGATCAGATAGTCTTTACTTAGTACAATTTTTCATGCCCTCACCTATTTACTTAATGTTTGTATATGTGTAACATGACTTATCACATACTTGAAGAACAAAACAAGCAGATGTTTAAAAAGGCCTTTCTTCCTTCTGTAGTGTATCTGTGACCCGTGTCTATGTGAATAAATTAATATATCAGTCAAGTATATAAAACAAGAAAAGTATTTGTGACAAGTAAAAAGCAAGAAAATTTTCGGGTTACTAACACTTTTTTCCCTTCGGTTTTACTTTCATTCTCCTCTTTCATCCTTGATTTTGAACTTTGTGCTTTCTAAAATGAATGTTTCAGAAATAGATTCCAGCACAGCCGCTTTCTGTTGTATTTTCTGCCTCATGTCTCGTGTAATCAGTTGTAATGTGTTATCTACAACTCAGCCATCCATACGTGTAATTTAAAAAAGAAGTAAATATTGTAAAAGGAAAATGAGGGGGGGGCAGTTCTTAAGCTTTGGGATTATTAATTCCCGTGATTGATTATTGAGTGTTCACAGAATGCATAACATTACCCTATGGGATATCAAAAAAAGGTAAACAGAACACTGGGCTATGCTTCACGTTACTTATGATCTTAGGGAGAGCAGGCATGAAAAATTAAAGGATATTGGGAGAAAGTAATATAAAAGTTACCACAAGAGTTGCATGCCAGATGAGTAGTGCAGAGGTTTTATATTACTGGAAATTCAAAGGACTCAATTCCAGTGGATTAGAAAGTGGTCAGGGAAGGCTTCATGAAGGAAGTATAAATTAAGGTGAATAGAAAAAGGAGGGAGAACATTGTGAGGAGCAAGAAGGCAGTAAGCAGATACTGGAGGCAGGGACCCATTCTATTAAGGAGGTGATGAGTTAACTGCTTGAAAGCAGTGAGGAGAAGAATAGTGTAGTGTAGCTTGGGAAGGGGAAGAGTGGGTTTAGTAGAGCGTGTTGAGGCTCCTGATAGCCCTTGAAAGTTCTTAAATTAGGGAGAAAGAATGAAGTTTAAGAGACTGGAATAGAAAGTACCCATTTGCCTCCTTGAAGTCCTCAGTAATAAGGATGCGAATAGACTCAACTGGGTTCCATTTAGCATTGTAAAATAAAAAATAAGTTTATATCAGAATTGGGATTTCTTTAGGAGGAACATCTATCCTAATGCAATCAATAAAAGATGAGTTATCTTGAAAATTTTAAGATCTCAAGTGGTGGTAGAATGATCAAGTCTCTAGGGGCCAGTGATGAGGATTAGAGAAGAATAATTTGCCAGGGCTTCTTTAACACCAACCAGATGACAGGATACTCTGACTTTAGACAAGTGCCAGTTAATGAGTAAAATTGAGAAAAAAGAACGTCTCATTTGTTGCTTAATTCTTTCCTGTAGATTTTTAGTCCATAAAGAACTGAGTTTATAGCACAGCTTTTCTCAGTTCTTTCCTCTGAATCAGAGAACAGGTAACATTCGAATGTGCAACACACTTCCCTATGTGCAAAGTTAGGTGCACTATACTTTAAGCTTCCTTTAGTTTCTGAGTTCCCAGAGGTGGCCATGTTTTTTATCCCCAGGGCCTATAATGATGTCTGACACATTTTTATGGGCTCATAAATTGCTGACTAAAATGAATGAACTTAACCATGGTGATCTATTCACCAGGAAGGGTTGGCCTGGGTATGCAACCATTTTTTCTAATCACTTCCTTCTCTCAATTAATTGATATCCTGGTATAAGTCCATCTCCTTTTTATTAATACTCAGTGAGCCAGTCTTCTGAAGTCTGCTGATGGATCTACACCAAGATGTAAAGTTTTGGCTGGAATAATCAATAATCAGTTTTTGGAATAATAAATAATCTGAATATTGGTTTTTTTACTGTACTGGAGAAGCTATATATAAACTAGCATGGAGTTTAGCTAATCCTTTCAGGGACTCTGGATTGTTGTGTCCTTTTAGTTAATGTGAACTGTCACTTCTTAGTAAGCACTGGTTTGAGGGGTTAAGAACTGAGTGGTTTCCTCTGACTGCCTTCACTTCTTCCATGTTATACTCGACACCACATTTTGAATTGATGCACATGGGAGGACTTTTAGAAGATGACACACTGAGAAGAATTCTAATAAAATGTTACTCATAACTCCAATATGGAATGGAACCCAGGAAAGAAAAAAACTACGGTGGCGCCGCGGTTTAGTTCGCGCTTGGCAGCCCCGGGTTCGCGAGTTCGGATCCCGGGCGCCCGCGGACGCACTGCCTGTCAGCCATGCTGTGGCGGCGTCCCATATAAAGTAGAGGAAGATGGGCACGGATGTTAGCCCAGGGCCAGTCTTCCTCAGCAAAAAGGGGAGGATTGGCAACGGATGTTAGCTCAGGGCTGGTCTTCCCCACACACACACAAAAAAAAAAACCCCAGAAAATAATACCTAGTTCCGGTTTGTTGTATTTAAAGAGATAATGTATGTAAGATGATCTAAGTACAATGTCTTTTCTTCTTCCCTTTCTTCCTTCAAGCCTGTTTTCATTTCATTCCTGGTTTACAGCTCTCCTTTGATTGTTTCCATTTTAAATGTCTAATTATATTTTAAAGCATTTAATTCAGAAAGATGTGTATTATATAAAACAAGACTGATTCTTAATTTGTAAAAGACAAGGGTCAAGAGGGTATTGTGAATAAAAAGTGAAGTGAAGGCTTAATACTCAAAACTTCATAAAGAATATTGTCTGTAAAAGAAATTTATTTTAAAGGCTTCGTTTAAAAAACGTTACATTTACACATTTGGAGGGAACATTTTTATAGTACTTAAAAAGGAGAAAAATAATTTATAACTTATTAGTGTTTTTTTCTTTAGCTGTTTATTCCATGTGCCAGGAAAATGCAAGCCTCTTTTAGCTTTTTGTTATCCCCATTATTTGGAGCTACTTTTCCCAGACTGCTTAATGAGTGGTAATTGAAGTGCATCCTTTTGAGTGCTTTTTGAACTCGAGTGCTTTGGAGATAATTACTGTATAACTTCGTGTACTGATCCCAGAATATGGCAAGGATACTCTATTTCCACTCCTTTTCTTTAGTCCTTCACCATTTCTAGAGTCAACTCTTCCCATTCAAAGCTAGCTTGCATACTTTTATACTCTGGACCGTAGTCATTTTCCCCTTTTCTGAACTTGGAGTCTGTGCCTAACCCCCTGTGGCACTTAATAGGTGCTCCAGAGTGAGCATGGTTTTCTCTGTCTACTGGAATAATTCCCTGCCCCGCCACTCCAATCTTCCAGCTAGATCTCTGTCTCTTGTGTCCTTTTCTGTGCAGCACGGGTCACATTCCAATGAAGAAAATAACTGACCAACTGACTGAGGTTGCCTCACCTCCCTCACCTATCCCTGTTAGACAGTCACCTCTCCAAGCCTCACACTTGGTAAAGCTAGAAATCCAGCTGGAGGTGAGAGGGAGAGCGGGGAGGGTGAACTCCAGTGATCACATGACTGACTTCTCCAAGCCTAAATAAGCGTGGGCCTGGACAGTAGTCTTTCTTCCTGAATAGCATGTACAGGCTGAGCAGAGGTGAGACCTATATCCTGTGGCCTGTGTCCAGTCTGCTTCTGTGAATATGATTATACATTCTTTATTCTGATTCTCTTAACACTTCTTTTTGACAACCATTCACTAATTCTCTCTTTTGGCTTTCTATAAATCTCAGTTTTCTGAATTCATTTAGGTTTCTCTTAGAACTTTTCAAGTTTTATTCTGATTCCAGCAGTGTTATCTAAACAGTCTCATCATTTATGAGAAAGGGGTGAAGTTACTGCTTTTGGCAAGAATTGTACAGTCAAAAGTTTATCCTATCCATGCTGCAGTTTGATTATCGAAATCTGTTCTCAGCCTTGAAGGCTCAGTCTCATGAATGTCCACGTCTGAACTGAGACCCGATGATCTAGATCTGTATCATTTATTAATTCAGCATAGTCCTAATTACTTTTTTTTTCTAATTATGGCAAAGATATAACTTCTTACCTTCTCCTCAAAAACGTGTGCCCATGCTGGTAGCACCAACAGTGATCAATATGATAATTTGAAGTAAAACCTATAATGAAATGAGCTGATTGCCAAATTGTACTATTTTTTCTCTCTTCTGCACTCCCTTGAAATTAACATTCACCTACATAATAGAGCATGGTCACACTCGGTTTACCAGATATCTATTAGGAAAATTCATAATCAGTCTTGAGAAAATACACGGTAATTACACAGTAATTCCATTGATTCTTGTGAAATTTCCATTTTTCCTAGAAGGTGTGGAGTTGATGCTTGAAGATAATGTGAGTAGAGAAGGCAGCTGCTTGAATAGATTGTCCCTAAATAATATTGACATAAAGGCCTGGTGAAGAGCCTTGGAAGCTGTAGTACAGTTTTTGTCTTTTCAACTAATTGAGATTAGTTGTTGAGAATGTTCTTATGTTAAAAAGGAGTCTCAGGCCCTGCCTGCCTTAGCATGCTATGATGGATTAGTGGTGAATTATTGTGCAGTAGGAAGGGAAAATGGCTATATTCCCCTCATGTGCCTCCCATCCTCAAGTTCGTCCTTCATTTTACAGACAAGGGGACCAGCAGCTAGAGAAATTAACTAATAACTTAAGTAGGATTGCACAGTTAGTGGCTGAACTTTTAGTGCAAATCTTGGTTTTCTAATTCTTTTTTCTGGAGTGTTTCTCACTGAACCAAATACAGCAGACTGTTTGTGTGCTTCTTTCTTTGGAGATATTTTTAGTTCCTATATAAAAGAAATATAAGTGTGCTGACCTTGGGAAGTACTTTCTTGAACATTTAAAAAGTTAATTATGCATATTAATGCAGTATGAGAAACATGGTTTGCCCCTTGTAGGAATGATACTGTAAGTTCCCTGGAGACAAGAGTTATAATTTATTCAGTTGGTTTTATATTCAGATGGTATAATTTAGTGTGCCAGTGAGTGGTTATGTACTTCCACGTTTTAAAAGTCAGGTTTATTAAGGCATAGTTTACATAGAGTAAAACCTCTTTTAAGTGTACAGTTTTGACAAATGTACACAATGTGTAACCACTACCACACTCAAGATATAGAACATTCCCATCATCCCAAAAAATTCCCTCATGTTCCTTTGCCTAGCAACCACTGATCAAATAATTTTGCCTTTCAGGAAAGTCACATAAATGGAGTCATGCAATATATAGCCTTTTTTAGTCTGTTTTATTTCTCTTAGCATAAAGTTTTTGAGATTTATCCAAGTTGTTGCATGTATTTCTAGTTTGTTTCTTTTTGTTATTGACTACTACTCCATTGAATAAGTGTCCCACAATTTGTTTATCATTTAGTAGTTGATAGACAATTGGGTCATTTGCAGTTTTGGATTACTATGAACAAAGCTACCATAAATACTCACATACAAATCTGAGGGTACTTGTTTTGGTTTTGGGTAAATACCTAGGAATGGGATTGCTTAGTTGTGTGGAGTGTGTTTAACTTTATAAAAACTGACCATGTGTTTTCCAAAATGGATATGCCATTTTGTATTCTTAGTGGCAATGCATGGGTGGTCCTATAGTTTCTCATTCTTGCCAGCAGGTGGTATTGTCAATCTTCTTACTTTTACTTTTAATTAAAAATCTCATGGTTTTAATTTGCATTTCTCTGACAACTAATGATATTGAACGTCTTTTCGGGTGCTCGTATGCCCTCTGTATATCTTCTTTGGCAAAGTGTCTGTTCAAATTTTTGCCCATTTTTAAATGGGTTATTTGTCTCATTGAGTTTTCAGAGTTCTTTTGTATTCTGGATCCAAGTCCTTTATCAGATACATGTTTTACGAATATTTTTTCCATCTGTAGCTTGTCTTTTCTTTTTCTTGACAGTGTCTTTAGAAGAGTGGAGATTTTTAATCTTTGTATCTTTATCTTTTAGTTATAAAATTAACATGACTATTATAATAAAGAATATTAAAGCATCTCTGTTCTATCTAATCTTATCCTTCTAGTATTTAACCACACTAATAATCTAGTGAAAGAGAAAATTTTAATGTTATATGCAAAGGTAAAATTTCTTCTTTAAGAAATATATTTTGAAAGTATTTTTTGTATTTCAGAACTGAAATTTCTCTTTATGTTCAAGAGGATAATTGGGGGGGGGGGGAAGAATTACCTGCTGAAATACTCCAGTTTAACTTGTTTTGCTTTTCTTTTATTCTAGTGTTATCCAGGATAAATTTTGTGGGATTATAAACATCTCAGTGGAGGGTCTACATGATGTCATGACGGAAGATCCTGAAACAGGAACTTATAAAGAGTAGGTGGATCACTTAATTAATTTCACTTGGACTTGGGAGGTGTAGTTAAATACATCCTGCAAGATTTTTGTTCACTATCACCATATAAGCACAGGAAGGCAACTTTTAAATTTTTCATAAGGAAGAAATTTTATTTTGCTTATAATATTTATTGTTTGATCTGAGATCAGCTTTATTTTTGTTATAGAGAAATTCTGAATTGGGCTTCTTTGGTCTAATCATTTTATGATATGACATTAGGTTTTTTTTAAAAATCCAAGTATATTTTAGCATATAAATTCTTTAAGATATTTTGAAATTTTTTTTTTTCAGTGAAGTTGCCCTGCCTTTCAGACAAATTATGGGGAAAAGGGGATTGGTAAGCATCCTATATTTGTATTTGCCTGGTTGAAGTATCACTGGCCCCTTTAAGATATTAGAGGGCCATGTGGTACTTGACTAGTTCCAAAAAAGAATAGTTAAAATTATATTTTGGGGGAGAACAGTTAAAATCATGTTATCAGTAATGCTGATAATATTTATTTATATAACTATTAATTTGAAATTTTCCTTTTTTTATTAATCATTGTATCCTTTTGTGGTTAGAATTGTTACACTTTTCCTCTTATTACTATAGGCACACCTTGGAGATATTGCGGGTTCGGTTCCAGACCACCGCAATAAAGCGAATATTGCAATAAAGCAAGTCACATGAATATTTTGATTTCCCAGTGCATGTAGAAGTTATATTTACATTATACTGTAGTCTATTAAGTGTGCAATAGATCATGTCTAAAAAAACAATTTACATACCTTTATTAAAAAATACTTTATTGCTAAAAAATGCTAACCATTATCTGAGCCTTTAATGAGTCGTAATCTGTTTGCTGGTGGAGAGTCTTGTCAAAAATGCAGTATCTGTGAAGAGCAATAACGCGAAGTGCAGTAAAACAAGATATGCCTGTATTAATAAAGGGCGTGTTTCATATAATGATAAGCAAGGCTTCATGAGATTCCAGACTGCTTGGCTTCTCCTCAGTAATATATTGGGCTGTTTTCTTTGCTCTTTATAAAACCACCTATAGGAAATGGGAAAGATTGCCCTTCGAATCATATTTTGTTGAAAAATATGGAAAGCAGATATATATTGTTGAAGCTTATTAAACATATATAAACATATTAAACATATATAAACATATATAAATGAAATGTGTCTGGCATGTGATTTAGCTTTTGAGAACAGGAATTCAGATGAAGTAGAAACCTCAAACTTTTGTGATTACAAATCAAAAATAAACCATTCATGCGTGTAGGCAATTTTTTTTAGGTTACGTAGATTTTATGGCACTTGACTATAAATATTGTGTTTTTATACATAATATGTGACACAGTTTACAATTATTTGTGAAATACTTAGGATATATTCAAATGTTCCTTGTCCTTCTGTTTGGAGTATATAATTTAGTTAGGGGGAGGGCATGTCTAATAGCACAATGAAAACACCAGTACTGAGTAAAGACAGTTATATATGTTTTGAACAAAGCACACAAAATAGTAAAATTACAGACTGCTTTAATAGAAAATCAGAAAGAAAAGTAGTGTTAGAGTCTTCAGGGAGGGATAAGAGTTAAGATACAGGAAGTAGAACATAATTATTGTGTGGTGTAACTGGAAGGGATGAGAGTCAGGAAGTTGTTAGAAATAAAGTTTAGAAATTATCTAGTGCAGTTTCATTATTTTAAAGATCAGGATACAGAGGCTCAGAAAGTGGAGTGATGCAGCAAATTAGTGGAAGAGTCAAGACTAGAGCCAAGGTCTTCTTACTCAATAAGCCAAGGTCAATCCTGAAAAAAATTTCGATTTGGAAGAGGAAAATGTTGGGCATAAGGAAACAGACTGACTAAGAGACCATTATAGGGATCCAGACTAGAAAGGCCCAGACTTGAGGGTTAGGATGCATGGGGAGCTGGAACATATGACCACTGTTTGCTTTTCCTTCCCAGAATTGTTTGGTAATTAATTTTTATCTTGCTGTGGTATTTGGCATGTGGAAGCACAGTGGAGAAACCAGTTACCTAACTTTTCTGAGTCTCAATTTCTAGGAAGGGTTAGACTAGATTTCTGATAAATCTTCCTATTCTGTAATTATGTCGATTGCATAGAGTTCTGTAAATTAAAGTCCATGAGAATGTAGGGTACAGACTTTCAGAAAAGTCCATGTGAGAAACATAAAATATTTACTTATGTAGCTAGCTTAGCCTTCAATTTCCCCTTCCTGTTTATTGAAACACTTTATTCAAAGAAAGTTATTCTTTCCAGTTCTGCTGAATTCCTATTGAGTCTCAGTATAGAATGAATTAGAACAAAGGAAGAAAATTCTGGTTTTTTCACCTGTATAAGTGGTGTTTTAGTCAGGGTTCTCCAGAGAAACAGAACCAATAGGAGATATATGTATATATATAAAGAGATTCATTATAAAGAATTGACTCATGCAATGTGGAGGCTGAGAAGTCCCAAGATGTGCAGTTGGCAAGCTGGAGACTCAGGAGAGCCAGTGGTATAGTTCCAGTCCAAGTCCAAATGCCTGAAAAGCAAGAGAACCATTGGTGTAAGTTCTTGTTCAAGTCTGAGTCAGAAGGCAGGAAAAGACCGGTGTTCCAGCTAGAAGACAGTCAGGCAGAGAGAGTGAATTCTCTTAGTCTTTTTGTTCTGTTCAGGCCTTCAACTGATGGATTGAAGCTCATCCACATTGGGAGGGCAATCTGCTTTACTCAGTGTACAGATTCAAATGTTAATCTCATCCAGAAACACCTAGAATAACATATAACCAAATATCTGGGCAGCCCGTGGTCCAGTCAAGTTGACACATAAAATTAACCACAATAAAGAAGCCTTGTTGACAGATCATCACTTGATTCAGACTTGTTTATGCCAGGCATTGTGCTGTGTGAAGAAGCAGCTAAGGCCCTATCCTGAAAGAGCTGACAGCCTAGAAGGGGAAATGGGGGCCAGTTGGAAGCAGCTAGTAAAGGAACCTGTGTGAAATGCAAAGGATTTTGGACTATTTTGTGTAGTCAGTGGGGATCCATTGGCAGTTTTAAAGCATGGAAGTGACGTGATCAGATTTATACTTCAGAAAGGTCACTTCGATGCATTGTGGAGAATGACTGGGAGGGGTAGAGAGGCTCACAGTGAGTGGTCTTACACCAGTGGAACAACCTGAGATGCTTGTTAAAAATGCAGATTCCCCTTCCCCAGTCCAGATTCTGTTATATCAGAATCCTTGGGAGTAGGACAATGGAACTTGCATTGTAAACAGGAACCATGGATGATTCATACGTGCTCTGAAAATTGAGAACCTACTGCATGGGAGATGGGGAAACCCTTCAGGTAGCTGTTCTACTACTCTTGATAAGTAATGATGGTAGGAAGTTGAGGCAGATTTTGGAGGGAGGATTGGCAGGAATTGATGACAGGTGGGTGTGGCTGGAGAAGGTTGACAGGTATTTGTAGTTTGGGTGACATATGACACACAGTTTTAAAAAATACTTATGCTTACACCTAACAGCCTATGCTAATTTTTGCACTTTAATATGTCCTCATAACTGTATTCTTATAGGCATTTTAAAATCTAATGTAAGATTTTGTTTGGTAAAAAATGGAAATGGGTTTTTATTTGATCTTATGATGATCTCAGTTTTTATTTTACTTAGAGAAGTTTATCTTCCAAGATAAGTGGATAGTCAACAGTTGGCTATTATTAAAGTAGTATAGAAAATGAATCCATTTAGAAGAAAGAACAGTCCCATTTTGAGAGTTTACAAATCTGGGTTTCTTTTTATGTTTGTGTTTTAGTTAGTAGAGTTTTTATTTCATTAAACCAGGAAAATATCTTAATTAGGCTAGAGATTTGCCTGTGCTTTTCTTTAGCTAGAGTGTTTCCCTTTTTTCCTAAATATTTTGTTGTTAGGCACATTGAGAAAAGAGATTGATGACCCCTTGCCAAAGTTTGGAAGTAAAAAGGAAGTACAGATTTAGCCAGCATTTTAGGGAGCTTAGAGGCACTAAAATTTATTAGAAAAAGACTCATAAATTGTGGTTTTATAGCTAGAGAGTGTAAAACATACCAACCATAAAGGAAGTAGTTTTGAGACAAAAGTAAAATTTAGGCTTTTAAAAGCATTATTTTTTTCTGTCACTTGATACATTGACCCACTAGACTGCTCTTCAGAAGGGAATAGAAAATACCAAAGGAACCGTGGTTCCCTGATTCTGACATTATCACCTGTATATTATCCTAAGTTGTGTAGGTCCCAGCAACCTCCTCAGGGACCTTCTTTCTCCAGTTTTCCCCTTCTGATCTGTTCTGCCCCACTTCTTAAAATTAAAAGTCCAGTTTTCTACAGAATAAAGTTGTTGGGGCACTATTCTATGCTGACCCTGAGTTTACATTACTGGCCTTTTCTCTTACCTGCCTAGATTCCTCCTCATTTCCCAAATGTGCCAGGCCTTTTTATACACATGGTTGATTCCTAACATTTCTTCTTGGTGTGTCATGTCTCAGGAAGAATTCATTGCATCCTTCTCTGTTCTTTCATGGCACTTTGTCTATATTGCTAATATGCAACATTGAGTTAGTTGCTTATAGTATTCAGTCTAGTGGCCATAAGAGGACTTGAGGCAATGCATAAGAAAAGCACCTGCTCATCATGACCAAAAACTATCAACACAGGATTGAAGGAATTTAAACACGAATCCTTGATTGGGGAAATCTGTGGCATCTGGATATGAAATTTACCCTGAGCTTGCTAACTACCAGGGCAAAAAGAGAAATGTTAGGAATTATATAGTTCTGATTTTCAAGTTGAAGGAAACAGGTGTCAGGAGAGGGAGACTATTTTTTGGCCTGAGCCCACAAATGCATTTTTGATAAGCTATTTATATAATGGGCTATATAAAAGGATTTTCAGCTGCAAGTAAGAGAAACCCTGAGTGAGTCAACTGGCTTTAACAATAAAGAATTAGTTATGTCTGATGACAAAACAACTGAAGGTAAGTGGCTTCAGGATTAGCTACTTGAGACCTCACAACATCACCAAAGACCTGGGTTCTTTCTGTTCTGTCCGTCAGCACATTACCTTCGTCTGCAGGCTACTTTCCCTTGTCACACAGAGTAGCTCTAGGCGTCACAGTTCATGACAATGCCAGTGCCAGATGAGTAATCTTCTTTTCCCTTATGTATTTTTTTCTAACATCAAAGGAAACCTTTTCTAAAAGTCATTTCATCAGACCCCTCTTCATGTCTAATTGGCTAGACTTTTAAAACTTGCTCCTGTTGAAAGGAGTCATTGACCAGGGGAATAGGATTGCCATGATTGGTTAGTGAGCTACTGGCACTGGGGCTGGGATCAGCTTTTTCTGAAGCATGTGGTGCACAAATTGAGGGTTCTGTTAGGAAGGAGGACGATTATATAGGTAACCAAAGTGTCCATGACAGAGACTAATAGAATAATGTTGTCAGTTCTCGTTTTATTGTAACATTCAGAAGTGTTTGTGTAGCTTAAATGAAAAGTGTTAGAGCAAGTGCTTTTTAAAGGAGAAATGGTTTAAAAGGTTTCACGTTCATGGTGACATGGTTGGTTGTGTTTGGCTGGTTGGAGTTTCTTGTTGGGAAAGATTCTGACTCAGCCGGCTAGAGTGCCTGGGGCTACTCAGTGAGTGAGTGTGGGACGTGAGGGGTGGCTGCCTATGTTTGCATGTTAGTTGCCCCTGTTTTAAACTGTTGTTATTATTATTTTATTACTATTACTGTTATTACATTCACAACCCACACATTTTAGCTTATTAGAAATCTATTAATTCTCACCATGCCTTTTATGTAAAACATGATTCCCTATCTTGAATCTTTGCCAGCAAAGTAAGATTTGACTTTTAATTGGAGATTTTTCTGTAGGAGAGAATTTCAGCTTTGGACTTTTCAGTCCAAGTTTGTTTTTTTTTTTTTTTTCACTTTCCACCTTTCAGAGACCTAAAGGAATGCAATTTGCAGAATTGCAAAGCAAAAATATTCTGCCCTCTGGGTAATTTTTGGTCAATGGAAAAAATAAATGTGTATGTGTATATTTATACTCAGAATATACTCCATTATTAATGTGATAAATCTTTTAATTAAGGGAAGGGAGAACAGATAGTTTTTACTATATATAAGTTAACAGATTTTGGTGCAGTGAGATAATTTGATGCAAAATATTCTTCCATGGAGATGCAGATTCATGGCAGTTAAAATTCAAGTCTGCAGCAGGCATGAAATAACTGATGTGAAGGAACCCCATCTTATTATTCAGTTCTGAAATACAAACTGGGATCTAAACTTTTTCTAGGCATTTCACTTTATTAAATAGCTTTTGGGTTGAGGTAATAATGCTATAATTTTCTCACTTTGTACCAGAGTCCCTTGGCCTACTAGTTGTGCCATGTCATTTGATATTATGGTGGATGAAAGCATTGCAGCTCCAAGGGGTCAAGGCCATGCAGTGAGTTAGGGATTGAGCTCTTGCTGATTTTCAGGGCTTCTGATTTCCAGTTTAAGGTTCTCACTGTTTGATCCCACAAGTGTGCACTGACTGGGTCAGAGGAAGTTGTTCAAAAGTTGTTTTTTTAATGGGAGAGAATAGAGGGGAAAGGACACTCATGTGTCCCACAAGAGTGAGCCTGATCAAGCTTTTGGTGTCAGCATCTGTCCTTAACCCTTAATTAAAAGTTATTTACACAGCTGAGTCAGGCATTGTCCTTCACCTGTACTTGCTACAAAACATAAGAGAAACCAAACTTTTTTTGCCATAGGTTAGGAAGGTATGACTCTCATAAATTACTGAATTCTGGTTTAAATTAGGAAATAGGGAATATTCATTTCTTGTCTCCCTGGAACCAGTGTTGACTAAATAGGAATCTATATTTCTATTCTTTCTGCTAATGGTGAAGAGCAGTGGTGCATATAATCAAAATAAAATGATTTATAACTGTCCTGCAGGTACAAGTGCTCTCAGGGCCAAGTTCCTCATAGCATAGTAATGTCCTTTGGAGCACAAAGTAGATTGTTACATAATTAATAGTGTTTTAATGATGTTTTTGTTTAAGTTGTTGCTACTGTTATAAAACATGTATAATAATATACAGGCTTATGAAGATTAGTGGCTTTGTCAAGTGATGTATGATTCAGTAGTTGCCTATAAATAAATTTCTTGTAATTTACTACCTTAAATGCTAAAGGAAAATGGTCTAAAATTTTTTGGTGTGGTGCTTTTTAAAGTGAGATGTTTTTTCTAATTAAAATTTTTTAAAAATTATAAATCTAATTTATCTAGTCTCTTCCTTACATTTTGGTATATGGAAACATTAATTTTGAGGGTTGGTTTTTCGTATGTTACAGACATTTTTTATTTAAAACATTTTTTTTAACTATAGCTGTATGTTGATGTCTCATCTTGAAGAACCAAAAGTAACAGAAGATGAAGAACCACCCACAGAACAGGATAAGAGGAAAAAGATGGTGAGTTACAAAAGTAGCCTTAAAAATTTGGGAGAACTATATAGCATCATCATATTCTGTAGGTTTGAAAATTATCTGTTGGTCCATTCATCTATCCCTCCATCCAGCCATCTATCCATCCATCCTTTGTTGCAGAATTAATGTAGCTAACTGAGTTTTGAAATTTAGAGTGTACTTCTAAAGCAGATAAATTGTACAGGAAGTTGAGTTGAACTATTAATCTGAAATAATCCTTTCTTGTCTTAGCAGAGCAGAGGGTTTTATACTCTTTTACATATGGAAAACAAGTGACCCTCAAACCTTATTTAAGTTGCAATGCTAATTCTTCTTTTTTGAGGAGATTTACTGAAATTGCTTCCTTAATTCATGGATCTTCACAATGAACTTTTTCTGAGATATATTACAGGCCTTTATAAGAATGCCTTTAAATTAACTGCTAAATTGTTTTGAAAACCATTAATTCTCACTGCAGGAATCTGATAAGAAAAAGGAACCAAAAATAGGAAATATCTAAAATATCTTGCCTTTAAAATTATTTAAGATCCTGAATTTTAAATACTTACTTTGGAATATAAAGTAGGTGCATAAATAAACTTTCCTCTCTTGGAATCTCTTCAAGTCTCCTGGCCTTACCAGTTATTAACTTCATTGTGCCTTCTTTCTTCCTTTGCGAAATGAGAACAATATCTACCTCAAAAGTAAAATTAGTTAATTAATACGTGAAATGGTCATGGGATAATGCTGAACACCCAGTAATGACCTTTTAAGAGTTAGCTGTCAGTATTACTTAGTCTGCTCATGATATTCAGTCCTTGAATTAATCACATTAACCCTCAAGGACTTCATCCTCAGGTATGGCTAATACTACACTGCTCTGACAGCCTTTTTTAAACTGTGTTTGAGTTTAATCCATTTTACTTTGTTTTTAGGCTAGATATCATCTCCCTAGCAGCTAGTGTAGGGGAAAGGACAATATCCAAGAATTCGTTAAGACTTGAATTCTAGTCCTGTTTGTGCTAATTGACCTTGAGCAAGTCACCTTGTCTCTTGAGAGCTGTTTTCTCATCTGAGAAATGAGGGGAGGGAATTGGATTAGTGCATTCCCAGGGCCTGTGAGCTGAAAAATGATTTGATTTTTTTGTGTGTGTGTATGTGTGAGAGAGATTGGCCATGAGCTAACATCCTTTGCCAATCTTCCTCTTTTTGCTGAGGAAGATTGGCCCTAAGCTAACATCTCTGCCCATCTTCCTCTATTTTATATATGGGACGCCACCACAGCATGGCTTGATGAGCAGTGGGTAGGTCTGCACCCAGGATCTGAACCTGTGAACCCTGGGCCACTGAAGCTGAGCGTGCGAACTTAACCACTACGCCACCGGGCCAGCCCCTGATTTGATTTTTTTAGCTTTTACTACTGTTCCTTTCCTTCCCCAATATATAGTGTTCTAGTGAAGTATTCAATTGTGAATATGCACCTCTGGAAGTATTTCTCCCCTAAAATGAGACTGCTAGGTAGTATCCTAAATACATGGAAAATGTATTTTCTTCACTTAGAATGATGGTGATGCTAGCCTTTTTGGTATAACCTAACAGTTTGTCTTTTCCCCACTGTCACCTCTACTTTATTTTAAGCATTGAATATGTCATTGGTGTTACAGAAAAATGTGATAATTTATTTCTTCATAAGATTCTGAACTTGTAAATGAATAATAGGTATTCTGCTTCCATTGAGTCATCAGCTTTTATGCACACTTTTTAAACTTCTATTAGTCTGGTAGATCTACCCTTAGCAAATTAATCTACCCAAATCTATATAGAATCCTTGGTAACATCAGGTAGTAGTAATTTTAATTCTAGCTTTATTTTGAAGGTAAGTGAAATTTTATCTCAAAGAGCAGTGTAAGAACATAGTTTTAGAAATAACACTTAAAGTTCCTTAATTCAGTTTTGTGATCCTAAATTTTATTTGAGAGTTGGTTGTTATATCATTATTGTTCTAATTATAGGTAGTATTGACTCATAGAACAACCATTATTTTTCAGTTGAAGCTAGTCATCACAGTAGTTATTTGATGTAGATTTATATTGTCATTTCTACTAAGATTTCCAATGCCTTAGGCTTAAGTCTTAGTCTTATGCTGATGATACCACAGTGTTTATGATTAAAGCTGGGATTATGTATCTTAGCATTGAATAAATCTAATTATGAATACAGTGCTAATTTTTCAATAACTTTAAACAAAAAAATTAGTTTCACTGTATCTTCAGGGTTATAAGTATAAATTATTTTCTTTCAGTAATTATATCATCATTCTTGTACTGTGATGTCTTTAATGTTAGAAATTTTTTGAGAACTATAGATGTGTTTTGGTTGTAATTTCAAAGGGAAGTGTTTGTTGGTAGATGATTATGAATTATTATTTAAAAGAAAAAACCAATCTAGCATCAAAGATTTTTTTCATTTTAAAATGAAATTTTTTTTTACTAGGAAGAAAAAGTATAGCTGCTCAGTTTTAAGATACATAAATGAAAGTTTGATTTACTTACTGTCATTGTTGTCTTAAAGTGGTCCCTAAAATGTAGTGTCTGCATTTCAGTAGCTACTTTCATAGACGACAGCACTGGTGATTGTAATTCAGAAAAATGAATGATTAATATTGTATCAAATGTGCCAAATAATTTTCCATAGGTTTATGAGAATTCTCTATATTTTGTCTTACATAAGGATGAAATTTCTGTTCAAGAAAGCTATTAAGCTGTCCAGACTTTTGATCTTGTCCTTTTTTAATCTGGCTCCTCTCTATGCTGCAGTATCCATTTTGGGGGAACTAATACTTAGAAGATCGAATGCAGCTCAAGCATTTCATTTCATTTCTAAGTTCCCTCTCTGTCCAGTATACTCCAATAGTAGAATGACAATTTCATAACCTTTTCTATAAAGAATTAAGCTAATACAATAACTTTTAAGTTTCTCATAATTTCTTTTTTTGTGACATGTGACTTACTAGGCATTTATAAGTTGTACTTTCCAAATTTAAGGTTTTTGTGCTTATTAATGCTTTCTGGTGACTTTGGTACCTGCTAAGAAAGCATTAATGAAACATTTGATATAGTAAGTAAAGCTGTGCTGATGAGGTATTTCTGATCATTCCTTTCTGTTAAATATTTCTCAGTGTAAGCCCTAGAAATATTTTGATAATCTGCTTCTATAAATAATAATCTAGTTCTATATATACTTATTAGATGCTTTAATTGATATGGCAATATAAATAAGTTTAAACATTAATAAAACTACACTAACTTCTCATTTATTTGTGCTGGTAGAAGCAGTAGCACAAATAATGGTCTATCTAAACATCATTTATATGCTTTGAAGTAGTAATAGTAATACCTTATATAGATAACATTGTCTCTTTTTCCAAAGCATTTTTTAGGATCTCATCTTATTACTCCCATAACAGTTTTATGGCCAGATACAGATGAGGAAACCAAGGCACAGAGAAGTTACCTTTTGCTTAGATTTAGGTAAAGACCAATATTAGAGCTGAGCTGTCTTGACTCCTAGCCTAGTGCACTCTCTACAGTTTTAATTTCTAAAATTTTGGTAGCTTTTCTAAAATATTTTGAGGAATTCCGCAAACTGCAAAATGTATGGGGAACTACATGTTTGGGGGGAAAATACACCACCTTATAACAGCTCAGCTACCACAAGTCAGTGGAATTGGAATTAGAGCTGTTGAGTAAGTATAGTTTGTCATATCCTTGTGATAGATATGGCTACAAAACACGTAGTTTATTATTTTGTAGGTTTGCTTTACTTTGATAATTAAATTTATTTTGCAGTTATTGAACAAATTGTAGCTGAGAGCTAGAGAAATGACCTTGAATGATAAATAACAAAATCTTGAATGACCTTTAATGACAAAAATGATCAATATCAGGGAGAACGTTAATGATAATTCACAAAGATGGTAATCCTTTTGTAAATAACGTTGAATATTTATTTTATTTAAGTATTATTTTAAGTATTTTATGTACTTACTGAGTGCCCATTACATGCCAGACACTGTTCTTGGCATTGAGGATATGGCAGTGAACAAAACAGATAAAGCCCCAATGGAATGGAGCTTGCAGTCTAAAGAAATTATATATGTGTATATAACAATGTCGAGTAGTGTTAAGCTTATGAAGATTTAGATTAAGTAATAAACACCACTATAGTTTTCTGTTTGTAGCATGTTCATAAAATTTGGAAGTTTTGTATATATTGTTCCTAGAAATATTTTTTACTTCATTTTAGTAAATCAATTAAAGCGTATAGCTGGAGTTTGCCCCTCTCAATTCATTGACAATAACTTCTCTTTTTCTAGTTTTATACATCTTCATAAGCCTTCTATTTGATTTATTTTTTTCCAATAGAAATAGAATTTTGGAAACTGTTTTAAGTTACCAGGATCATTCATAGTTGCATTGAATTTGATCTATTTTTCATCTTTTATATACACATATGGGAATATATCTTAGTGTAGTTTAGAAGAAAAATTTAGAACTATCTTACTATATCTAGTACACGAATATAAACTATTGTTTTTCCATTGTCTCAAGAGGTAGATTAGAATTGAAAACATTTATGGCATATTACAAACACTGAAAATGTAATTTTTTTTTTTTTTTTGTGAGGAAGACCAGCCCTGAGCTAACATCCATTGCTAATCCTCCTCTTTTTGCTGAGGAAGACTGGCCCTGGGCTAACATCTGTGCCCATCTTCCTCTACTTTATATGGGACGCCGCCATGGCATGGCTGACAAGCAGTGTGTTGGCCGGGCGCCCAGGATCCAAACCCGCGAACTCCGGGCTGCCAAGCGCGAACTAAACCACTGCGCCATTGGGCGGCCCCTGAAAATGTAATTTTAACATGTTGTATTTTACTTTTAAGTGGCAGTTACGCAGGTGAGCTCTGCAGGTGGATTTTCACTGGTTTGTAATAAAACCTTTAGCTTTTGATAGGCTCAAATATTTATATCGCTGTCAGAGTTTTAAATTTTAACTTGCACTTTATGTAGCGCAGACAGTCTGCAGCCTAACTGAGCTAGTGTTTGAATGCAACCAGTTATGCATAGGCTGTGGCACCAGCAAACTTGGTGTCACAGTCTTCTGCTTTGGCAGTAGCATATCTAAGCAAGTTGATTGTATGTTAGGTTAGGTTGCATTTTATTTGATAAATTCATAGCCAGATCCTAAGTCTAATGGCAAAAATAATAAATTCTGAGCATGCCTTGCATTTTGCCTTAAAGTGAGTATTGTCTCCTGTGCTGCTGTTGCCAAATATAGCACTGGATCAGGGAGGGACAAAAGTGCTGCATTGTGGGGATGAAATTGTCTGAAAATCTGAGCCTACAGGTAGCTAACATTTTCCCTTTTTGAGAGCAGATAGACTGCCTCCACCTCTCCCTTTTCTCCACCTTCCCCATCTCCTTCTCTTATCAACTCTCCCTGAAAACTTTTATTTGCATAACTTTTAAATCCAGCGCTTTCCTCAGTAGAATTTAGAATACACTGTCAGAGGGAGAGTTACCCTATTATCAGTTGAAAATATTCCATAGTGCTGTTTTATAAATTTTTAGTCCAAATATAATGTCAGCAGGGATGGGAAGTTGTAAATTCTCCCTGAATGATTTTGATCACTGAGAACCAGTAGGGTGATTTCTTTTGCCTGCTCCCATTTGCCTCTAGAAAAATTTAACTGAACTAGTAGAAAGAATTGAATTTGTTTGTCACTAATAAGATAGTGTGTTTTTCTTAATTAAATATCAATAATCTTGAAATTCATGCGCAAAAGGCATTTTTATGTTACACATAGTAATATGAGATTAATCCGTCATCTTATTGGTGGTTTCTGAACTGACTTTTGAGAATCTTCACTCTATCACATTCAGTAATCAAGGTAAATTATAGAATTATTAAAAATACTCTTCAGTCTTCAGTAGCATGCAGTGTCACACTGGGTATGAGTTTAGAGAGCTTTCTTTTTGCTTTTTCTCAACTTGCCCAGTTCCATTAAATTTTTCACCTCTCCTCTCGTGCTACATCTTGACCTCGTCCAAAATCCTGAGCGCTGACATTTCTCTCTTATCACAACCTCTTCTTCCTTAGTAACCATTCCTTTTTTCTTGGTAAATCTATTTTGTACCTTTATCTGGAGCCCCATAATATGTCCTTATTTTCACAATCACTTTCCCATCTTCTTACCTAGATTTGCATGTTTCTTTGTTGTTTTTACCTTTGGACAAACCATAGCCTTTGCCTCCCCACTTTAGACCTATTACATTTCTTAGCCTGGGAATTAGGCATACATATTTCTTAAAAGTTCCACATATTATTTTAGTGTACAGCCAGGGGTGAGAACAACTACAGTAAGAGTTCAACTCGTTGACCATCTTTTATGGACCTCTGCAGTCTGATTCCAACCAGTCTTTTCGTCCTGTCTTCCTTTCTGCCCCCTAGACTATCTCCTAAACGAGACGACTTGTCTCCACGCATATCATATGTTTCCTGCCTCTCTTACAGAGCTCAGACTAGTCCTTCTATCTCGAGTAGCCCCTTTATTCTCTTTCTCTCCACTCAGCTTATGCATTTGCCATTTTTCTCATGAAGTGCCCTCTCCCCTCACTGATCACCCTTCCCACCCATGCCCAGTTACAGAAATAATCTCTCCCTCTCCTGGACTTACGTAGCATCTTCTCTGTCTATTTCAACTGCCTCTACCACCTTCTGCTTTATGTAACCTAGCAACTCAAATCTACTGTGATCTCTTTGAGATTAGGAACCATGTCTCATTTATCTTTGAATATATAGCTGAATAGAGCTTCAGACAGTGATATGCAAATAGCACTCAGTAAAGCTTTGTTGAATATAAATTTCTTGTATTACATTTTAGTGTTTCTTTAAATATGGGTATTCTTTTGCATTTATAATTTTCCAAGCACCTTAAAATATCTGTTAGCCAGTAGTGTATACAAGCAGACAACTGAACTTTTTTCTCTGTTTTACCTTTCAATTGGAGATTCACTCTAGAAGATACTACTGTTTCCTTTGGGTCCTTGGATAGGTGTATTCAAGTTGGTGAGTGTTGTGTCATTGGATCTATTTCCCTCTACCTTAAGACTACAGAATTCTCTCCTCCTTTCATTTTCAAAACAAATCAAGATCCATAATCCACTACCTTTTTCCTCATCTTGAAGCTTGTTAGTACCAATGCGAAAGTAAAATAGCACCACACAGACATAATTTTCTCAATTGACTTTGTAGCCGATCAGTTCTAACAGGATCTATCCTGCTTCTCCTGGTCAATTATATTGACAGTCTTTATGTAAAATCAGGGAAACACTCTAGAAGACTGTTCATGTTAACCTGATTGATTATTCAGTGAAGTTGTTACATGTGACTTTGGTCTTCTATTTTTGGTCTTCTATTTTCAAGCTTTTTGTTCTTTGACAATGCAACCTATAGGTCATCTTTCTTGTAAAACCTTACTTTATAATCTGTAAGCAAAGCAGTATTTTGAGTGACTGGCAATATTTAGTATTGATTGGTGTAAGTAATTAGTGTAAGTCTTCTAAAAATGATGTGATACTTAGAAATGAGATTTTTAAGGTATTGTGTATATTTATATCACACCTATTCTCAAAAAAAAAGTGTTTCAATGTATACAAATATCAGTGCTTAAAAACAAAATTCTACTTAATAACAATGTAAAAATGAAAACTTGGGAAAATGTCAAGTGTACATTTGGGTTTGGGGGCATCCAGGGACGCTAGTGTCAGGACCATTCACTCAGAAGGTCCAGGAGGGGGTAAATATTAGGATCAGTGGTACACTTATTTAGGCAGAAATTCTTACTTGGGATTCAGTCTGTGAATTGACTTCTGGAGGAGGTTTATAAACACCTTGAGATTTTATGCTGGTTTGAAGGAGAATACATGTTTTGGGGGAGAGGGTACAGATACCTTTTATGAGGTTTTGGGGGGGCGTTCACAAAAGATTAATTCAAAATAATCTCTTGACTATTCCAGCACTCTCTCCCATAGGGTTTAGGTGTATGTCCTGGCTTTTCACACTGTGTTGTCTCCTCATCCTAGTTCTCCTTCATTTGGCTTTACTTGACCCATCAGCCTTATGTATCTTGATTAGTGAATGAACACTGAAGCACTTAGAACCAAATCTTTGAAAACTCTGTCCAGTGGATTATACATAGACAGTGGTTCAGTACCACTAGCCAAATGAAATGTAGGCTTCAGAGAGAAATAGTCAAATTGGGCCTGGGGCCCAGGGAGACAGAGGGCTAGTGTCCAAAGATAGGAGAAGCTTGGGTTCATTCTTGTTGCCTTTTTTTTTTTTCAATTCACTTGAGAAATATTCTTGTATATCACTCATGGTTTCCATAGCAGGATTACTTGTTTTTCACATACCACTCTTTACAAAAATTCTCTTACCAAAGATTTCTTTCCTCTTACCTATCTGGCCTAAAAGTAGGAGAATGACTCTCAGGTTAATTCACATTTTATCTAGTTTCTTGAACCAGTAAACTAAAGTATCCATTCAGCAAACATTTCTTGAGCTGTGTGTCAGGTACGATGCTAGATGTGCACTGGGTGTGTAGAGATGGTAGAATTGAAGGTGGAGTGTGGAGGGGAAATTAAGGAGAGAAGCCTTTCCTCGCATCAGGTATACTTTAGACAAGAGACATAATTTCCTTTGTGTTTGAGACTGTTGATTTCTTAAATTAGAGTTGTTTCTGACAAAGATGGAAATGCAAGGATTGAAATTATCCCTGAAATAACCTGATATAACTGGAAAACAAGAGAAATGCGTGAAACAACATTTTTTAAGATATTGGAGATCAGACTATGAAGGATAGTGATCCCTGAGAAACAGAAAACACACATTTTGAACCCTCTGATCACCACAGCTTACTGCCTGGAGAGAGTCCAGGGAGTGGCACAGGGAGCCCAATGGGCTCTCTGATCTGAGGAGACGAAGCTGAAGTCTGAGGATGCCAGAGTGGTTTGAGTTACCAGAGAAGAGGGAGCTGCTCACATAGAACTCTGGAGATCTTCAGAGGGTCCCTGTGAGTCCTCAACTGAATACTGATCAGCACATACAGTGCAGAAGTGACCCAAGGCCAGAGAAAGACCGTCCAGAAAGGATTGTTAGGGGAACAACATTCAGAGCTGACAGAGCCAGGAGTAGTCCTTGTTGTCAGAGAGGAAACCTCAGAATTCACGGTGTTAGACAGAGGACTCAGTGTGTTACCTCTGTATTAGAGCAAAATTCACCCTAGATTATGTATTGCTCTGATCCTGCCAAACAAAGCTTAAAGGCAAAATCTGAAAGGATCAAACTATTTCCAAGCAAAGTAACCATGTCCTAGAATAAAGCTCAAGACTATAGAAATACGAAAATTTCCAACACCCAACAGGGCAAAATTTTTATATGGCATCCAATAAAAAACTACAAGCATGCAAAGAAGCAGGAAAATACGATCCATGCTGAGGGGGAAAAAAATCAATCAATTGAAATTACCCAAGAAAAGATACGTATAGTAGAATTGGTAGAAAAAAATCATTAAAACAGTTTTTATTACTGTGTTCTCTATGTTGAGAAGCTTGAGGAAAGATTGAACATGTTAAGTAGAGACATGGAAGATATTTTTTAGACTTGAATCAAACTTCTAGGGATTAAAAACTACAATATCTGGTGGGATTAATGTAGGTTAGGTATTGTGGACAGGTCAGTAATATAGGCAGAAGATTAGTGAACTTGAAGACATCGCATTAGAAACTATCCAAAATGAAACAGAAAAAAGATTCGGGGGGAAAAGAGCCGTAGGACACCTTCAAGTAGCCTAATATACAAGTAGTTGAAGTCTCCAAATGAGAGAAGGGAGAATGAAAGAGATATATGAAGAAATAATGGCCAAAATTTTTCCAAATTTAGTGAAAACTATGAACTCACAGATCCAGGAAACTCAGAGAACCCAAGCACGAGAAACAAGAAGACTACATGAAGGCACATCATAATCAAATTGCTACTTGAATCCAGTGTTTAAGAGAAAATCTTAAAAACAGGGAAGAAAAAGGACCCGTTATATTGAGAGGAAAAGAAATAAGAATGATAGCAAACTTGGCATCAGAAACAATGCAGGCAAGCCAACAGCAGAGCAGCATCTTGAAAGTAGTGAAAGATAAAACTATTCTCTTATTTTTGCATTACTAAAATAATCTTTTGGAATAAGTTTTTACTATTGAAAATGAAAATTGTTTTAGTTAATCCTTACTTAATTTGTAAAGTTTTCAAATTTTATTTTGATGATAATGGAAGATATCCTGTCATAGTTTTTCTTTACTCAGCAACAATGTGAAATGTTTACAGAGGATTCACATAATCCATTATGGTGTCATAGATGACCCCTGAAAACTTATTATACTAATTATCAGATTTGTCTTACTTATGATATTGAATATTTTTATGCTGCTTGAATGAAACTACAAAAGTATAGGCTTGAATACTTCATAATCATTAACATAGAAGTACTTAGATTTGTTAGTTTTATGGCTTGCCATCTGATTCTTTTTTTCCCCTTCAAAATTGCTGAGGTGATTTCAGTTTTTTTCTCCAGCCTTGACATATAGTGATCTTTAAATTTAATGGGTTATAGGAAAAAGCCAGCCTCTTCAGAAGCTGGTTTGTTAACAAGAAAATCAAGTAGATCCAAATTGTTCATTATGAATGTTTTTATTGATATCTAATAAAACCATTATAAAGTTTGTTCCTCTGCTCCTAGAAATCTTTAAAACTTAATTTGTAACCTTCGATATAAAATAACAGTTTGAAAAACAGTGATCACAAATTATTGCTTCTCATTTCGTAAAGAAAGCAATTGTACTATTAAAGTAACTTTTATCCATATCACTTATTTGCTGTCACTTATATGTTGGTTGTCACTTAACATATTTTCAGCCAAATCTGATTATTTTAAGGCTCAGTCTATTAAAAATGTGTGCAAATCCTCACATCCCTCCATTCTCTTAAAAGCAGTTCTCTGTTTATTCTCAGTCAAGTACCAAATAATCCTGCTGCGACAGGTACACAACTGGTTCTCTTGACCTCCACACAATGGCAACAGAGGAGCATCTTCAAAAGGAATGACTTTTCTTTAGTATTCATTCCACATACAATTTTGAATGCTCACCATGTGCAAAGCATTGATCTTTATAATCAGTATTTCTTCTGCTAGTGTGTATGTCTGCCTACAGAGCCTATTTTCTGGTGTATGTTGATCAATAATACATATTCTTTAAAAATATTCAATATCATTAGCTTATTACAAAGACAATTTCTTGAAATAGGCGATTTATTTTTCTCTATGCTTTTCTCAGATTCTACCTTCTTCTCTAAGTTTGACTGACTGTTACTACATCCTTATCTTCATTACCAGTTGAGGCTGAAACATACAGAAGGCTGTCCTAGGACACATAACTTTACCTAAGGCTGGCTGTATAAAGAAATAATAAATATTTCAAAGTGTAGATTGAACATAGCTTTCCTTACAAGTGAGACCTTCAAAATCAATGTTAAATTTACCCCGTATTTTAGAAACATGCTATTGCAATGGGTAATTCAGCTCTTACAAACTGCAGAGTTGCAAGTGACATTAAGACAATCCAAGAGGGTAGGAAATAATGAACTGAAATAATCCAATTGAGTGTAATAAAGACACAAATTGATAACCAGGCATCCTCCTGAGATAGCATTTCTTCCTGTGATAGAGCTAAGATGTTAATCAAAAAATAATGTGAGATCCAGAGGTTAAGATCTTTCTCAGTAGGCTACATAATAGTAATCAAAAGACACTGGAAAAGAAAAATCTATTGAAAATGCCCTTGGAACTAAATAAAGTGATGGCTTCTAAGTTTTTGTTTTTAGTTGAGATTTCAGATTAATTGCCTGCTGACATCAGTATTGTTCTTGAGTATTACCAAGCAGGCAGCCTCATTATTTCTTCATTATTTACTTGAATTGTTACTAAAAACCTTAATCAGGAAAAGCTCAGTAACTTTGCTACTGTTCTCTTGGAAACTTGGCAATGTGGTATTGATTCATGGTAAATAAACTCTTCATGTTTATAAAGGAAGAATATGGTCTAGTTTGGGAGAACTTATTTTCAGTAACTTAGGTGACATTCCAGTGAACATTGGACTGTCTTCTTTGCAGTTTTTCCTACTTTCATTCCTGCTTTTCCCTTCTGCTGCTTGCTTTTTCTCAATCAGTAATGCTAATTGTATTTTTATAAAGAGCCTATCTTGGTTTTTTTGATGAGGAAGATTGGCTCTGAGCTAACATCTGTTGCCAATCTTCCTCTTTTTGTTTGAGGAAGATTGTCGCTGAGCTAACATCTGTGCCAGTCTTCGTCTGTTGTGTATGTAGGTTACCACCACAGCATGGCTTGACGAGTGGTGTAGGTCCGTGCCCGGGATCCAAACCCACAAACCCCAGGCTGCTGAAGCAGAATGTGCGAACTTAACCACTGCGCCACTTGGGGCAGCCCCAGGAGCCTGTCTTTTAAGGGAAGGGAAATTAAGGAGCCTTTTCAAAGAATTGTTCTACACAAGAAAGTTACTATTTCAAAGAGATTTTTTTTTAATTATAAAAGTAACCTATATTAACTTAAAAAAATACAGAATTGTATGATGTGGAGTACCCTTTCCCCAAAGTAGCCTTTCCTAACGTTATGATATGTATCTTTCCAAACATATTATTTACGTATATAAACACCTGTGTGTAGTTCACAAATTAGAAATACTATACTTTCTATTTTGCTGCTTGATTCTTCTTAAATGTAGTAAATATGTGAGCTTGTACATAAATTTAGATTTGCATAATTTCTTTTAATAGCTTCATATGATGAGATTCCACTGGGTGGATCTCCATCCCTTGCATCTCTTGAGCGGCAGTTCTTAAATTGTGGTCCAGAGACAACTGGGCCCATAGTATTAGTATTTCATTTCATTAGTATTTCATAGTAATACTAAGATATTATTTCCCTTTTCATTGTGTGAACATTTTGCACTGGTGGTGCAAAAACAATGTTTGATTCCCAATGGTGGGTATAACTGCTGGCAGTTTAGCATTATTAAGGGCAGTGGCAGCAAAATGCACTAGTAGTCGTCATATTCTTCACTACCAAAAATTTACAGTGTTTTCCTTTTTAAAGCCAATTTCATTTAAGAATGTCCTTGATGAAGTAGTACAAATTATTAATTTTATTAAATCTGCACTCTTGAGTACACATCTTTTAAATATTTTCTGTGTCAAAATAAGAATATTCTCTGTAACAATGGTTGTCTTGAGAAAAAGTACTTTTGTGATTGAATTGTGAGCTGAATTAACTGCCTTTTTCCTGCAACACTCTTTGAATGTGGAAGATTGACTGACAGATAAACATGGTTGTTCAGACTTGGGTATTTGACGTACATTTTCTTGAAAGTAAGCCTGTCATTTCAAGGAAAACAACTAACAATTTAAACTTATATGCCTTGTGGTGGTATGTGAGTTATCCCATAGCCTGGACAATATGATAGTTAGAAAGCAATAACTTGTTTAATGTACTTTCTCTAATTATAAGTGAGGCTGAGTGTTTTTCAGACGTTTATAACTCATTTATATTCCTTTGTTTGATGAATGGCTTGTTCACATCTTTTTTCCCCCATTTTTCTATTAGAAATTTTGTTTGCTTGCTTGTTGTTTGGTTTTAAATAAGATGTCTGTGACAGATTGTCTTTTCCAAGAATGGCCATAATAATATCTCCCACTCTTACAACGTGACTCTGACACTCTTTCCCATTTAGTGGTTGAGTCTATATTTCCTCTCTTTGAAGTTGATCAGGCTTGCTGATGCTTCATGACTTCCAAGTCACAAGATAAGGCTTCCACCTTCTCTAGGGGCACTTGTTTTTGGAATCCAGCCGCAAGGAGAATGTGGGTCACATTTTTCCCTGCTGGGGTCCAAGATAACAGCATTAATTGCTGGACACATGAATGAGTGACTCTCCAGGGATTCCAGCCCCAAGATGGCGTGAATCACCTCCAGCTTTCAGGAAGCCCCACAGATCATGGAGCAGAGGTAGTCCATCCTCACTCTGCCCTTACGAATTCTGCATCCACAAAATCCATTAACACTATAAAACAGTAGTTATTTTATGCCAGTAGTTTGGAGTAGTTTGTTAGGCAGCAATCCATAACCTGAATAAGCTCTTTATAGATTCAAGAAATCAGCCCTTAATCTTTCATCTGTGTTTCCTTCAATTTGTTTTTTTTAAAAAACCATGAACGAAGTTAAGTTTATTAGCTTGTTGCTGCAAGGGAGAATGCACACATTGGGGAACCATGGGATGTGTCACAATGGGTAAATCATGGAAAAGTTTTATAGGATTTAGGGAGCTAGAGTTAGTCATAGAATGGTCTTGTCAGGGATTGGTCAGAATTTGTAAGCCAGTCAAGTTGCTGGGACAGTCAGTGGTCTTATCTTTAACACATGAGTCCACACAGTTACCACTGGATCAGTCCGTCAGTTGTCTTGTCTTGGAACACATGGACCTAAATGAGCTATGTTAAAAGAGAATGGGTTTAGATTGCTTGTCTTACATGTCATGGTTTAGAATAGTTTTTCTGTTTTGTGAGTCCTGGTACAGTTTTGCAAATTGTGGTCTGTTCTTCAATTCTCAGATACCCCCTCACAGCTGTCAGTGGGGCTTTTTTTTCTCTCTCCACGTCATCAGACTCCCTTCTGAAAGATGAACTCTTATCTTCTGGGGATGTGATCAATCCAGATATGCACTTGTCTTTGAGAGCTCATTATTGTATATTGAGTTTTCACTGGTGGTTGTTTTCATCTCCTTAATTATCAGTAATTTGTTTTTGACTTTGTCTTCTCACTTTTCTTTTGTCGCATCTGGTTTTACGGCATGCTTGGAATGGCTCCTCCACTCTTAAGAACATAATTTCTCATATTTATATGGGTTTATTTCATTTAAACTAATCCAACTGGACCTTTTTTGATAAAGGAGTGAAGTAGAGTGTCAACTCTTTTTTTCCATCACAAAACCAATTGATAGCTGGTCTTTACTATTTTGAAATACCACCTTTATCAGGTACTACATTGCCAGCTTTGCATGGATTTATTTCAGAACTTCAAATTGTAGTCTTGACTTCCCTGTTTTAATTACTGTAGTCTAACAATGTATTTTAATACTCATTAATGATGTTTCTGAGGATATTTTACTTGAGAATTCAATATTATATAATTTTGAAGATAGACCGAACACTTACTAAAGAATTGTTAAAAACCTCAGCCTAAAATGGGAAAGAGTTATGCTTACTGGAAAACAACAAAAACAGTATTGTTTGAAAGTCAGAGGCATAAGACTTTCTCTGTTTTAATGCTACGGATTACAGGTTTATTTTCCTTTTAGGATATTTCTTAGGTCAAGCTGATACTCTAGCTTGTTTTGAGCAGTGCATTGAAAGCAATTGCTTCTTTATAGTCTGTAAGGTATGAATGTATGTGGTCTTCTTTGTGGTCTAACTGTGTGGTATGAATAAAGACATAGCTTATATCAAATGCTAAGGTGTGCTACCATGATTCAGTCAAATGAAGAAAATATGAGAAACAAAGTTTCCATTTACATTAATTTAAAACCATTAAAAAATAGTTTAATTCTCCTGTATACAGTGATGCAAATATTACTTCTGCTGAAAGGAAATTTATTAAAGAATTTACAAATTGAATGGTTTGGATTTCATTATATCCTAGCCACTTTTATTCATTTTTACATGAACCCTAGCAAGGTGAAATGATCTATGACAGACATTAAAACAACATTGCACAGTTTCATACTTATTTTGTATCTCACATGTGATAGCGTATGTGAAGATCATATTAATAAGTCATCTGATTTTTCTGGAACTGTCCCTTTGAAATGAAGTACCTTAAAATAAAACGGTTATAACAGAGGAAAGGTTTTGGAGTTTGGCAGATGGCGGCATAGGAGGATCCTGAGCTTGCCTTCTCTCAGGGACATAACAAACCTACAACTACCTGTGGAACGATTTCCTGAGAAAGATCTGGAAACAGAATGAAAAGAACCTCCACAACAAGGGACAACACAGAGAGGGCTGGAAGAGGCAGAGATACAGTTCCACTGAGGAAAAAGACCACACCCTAGCTGCGGTGCTTCATGGTTGGGAGACATCTCAAAGGTATGGAGATTTTCCTGGAGGAGCGGGGGACTCCAGTCCCACATTAGGTACCCCAGCCCTTAGATTCAGCATAAGAGAGACGAGATCCCAAAACACCTGGGTTTGAAAACCAATGGGGAATACGCCCAGGAAAACTATAGAACTTCAGGGAAAAGAAAACCTGCTCTTAAAGGGCCCACACACACGGACTCACTTGACTCAGAAACCAACACAAAAATACCAGTTAGAAAAGCAAATAGTCTATTGACGAAAGAGACGCACCACACTCAGAGCATATCCCAGAGAGGCAGGAGGCAGCTGGGCTGACCCTCCCAAGGACTGAGACACTGGTGGCAGCTGCTATTGTGACCTAGTTCAGCTGTGCTGACAAAGACACCAGCAGGCGCTACTTGGAATCCTCCCTCTAGCCTGTTAGTGCAGGGGCCTGCCCTTCCCACTAGAGCACCCAAGGCAATCAGCACAGCTGGGCAGTGCAGACAGCCTGCCCCAGGGACTGGCCCCACCCACCAGCAAGCCCGCAGCTGACTTACTGCTGGGCCTCGCAAAGAGCCACACGGGGGATCTGCTCTGCCTACCAGTGTGCCTGAAATGGTTGTGTGCCCCTGGCCACACAGCCATCTCTGCGCTGGGGAGGGCAGCCAGCCTCACCAGAAGTCTGTCCCACCCACCAGCACACCTTAGGCAGCCAAGCATGCAGCCAGCTACACCGACAGCTTGCAGCAGTTGTGCGCCCCCAGGCCTAAGAGCCAATCACACTGGGGGCCTGACTTGCTTACCAGAGACCCACTGTACTTGTACACTACCAGACCTCACAGCCAACCACATTGGGGGCTTGCCCCACCCAATAATGCACCTGTAGCAGCCGCATATGCCCAAGCCTCACTATGAGCCAGCCTGGGAGCCAGCCCACCCTACCTGCATGCCCACAGCAATAGCAGTCCTGCCACAACAGAAGAGCACATGCAGCCCACACAGGAGTTACCTCTGGAGCATTTGGCATGGGTGATGAGAGGGGAGCATACTGCTGGGCTCCATAAGATGTCTGCTACATAAGGCCACACTTCCAAGATTGGGAGACGTAGCTGATCTACCTAATACATAGAAATAAGCACACAGGAGTAGGCAAAATGAGGAAACAAAGGAATATGTTCCAAATAAAAGGACAGGACAAATCCTCAGAAAAAGGTGTAAATGAAACAGAAGTAAAACAATCTCCCTGATAAAGAGTACAAACTAATGACCATAAGGATGCTAACTGAACTGGGGAGAAGAATAGATGAACGCAGTGAGAACTTCAACAAAGAATTAGAAGATATAAAAAAGAACTAATCAGAACTGAAGAATACAATAATGGAACTGAAAAATTCACTAGAGGGAATCAACAGCAGAGGAGATGACACAGAATGGGTTAGTGATCTGGACACTAATAGAGGAAATCACTCAAGCTGAACAGAAAAAAGAAAAAAACAATTTAAAAGAATGAGGATGATCTAAGGGACATCTGGGACGACATCTGGGACAACATCAAGTGTACTAACGTCTGCATTATAGGTGTCTCAGAAGGAGAAGAGAGAGACAAAGGGGCAGAGAACTTGTTTGAAGAAATAATAGCTGAAAAATTCCCTAACCTGAGGAAGGAAACAGACATCCAGGGATAGGAGGCGCAGAGAGTACCAAACAGAATGAACCCAAAGAGGCCCACACTAAGACACGTTATAATTAAAATATGAAGAGAGAATCCTAAAAGCAGCAAGAGAAAAGCAGCTAGTTACATGCAAAGGAACCCCCATAAGGCTATCAGCTGACTTTTCAGCAGAAACCTTACAGGTTAGAAGGGAGTGGGATGATATATTCAAAGTGCTGAAAGGAAAAGACCTACAACCAAGAACTCTACCCAGCACAATTACCATTCAGAATGGAAGGACAGATAAAGAGTTTTCCAGACAAGAAAAAACTAAAGCAGTTCATCACCACTAAACTGGCCTTACAGGAAATGTTAAAGAGACTTCTTTAAGTAGAAAAATAGGAATAAGAAAATTATCAAAGAAAAAATATCACTGGTCAAAGGCAAATATGTAGTAAAGGTAGTGGATCAACCAGTTATAAAACCAGTATGAAGGTCAAAAGACAAAGGTTCTGAAATCATCTAGATCTATGATAAGAGTTTAAGGGTAACACAAAATTAAGAGGTAAAATATGATATCAAAAACATAAAATGTGGGGGGAAGAGTAAAAGTGTAGGGCTTTTAGTATGAGGTTGAACTTAAGAGACCATCAACTTAATAAAGATGGCTGTTTACATAGGTTATTATATATGAACCTCATGGTAACCACAAACCAAAAACCTATAATAAATACACAAGAAGTAAAGAGAAAGGAAGCCAAACACAACACTGAAGAAAGTCATCAAATAACAAGGGAAAGGAGCAAGAAGAGAACTAGGAAAGCATCCAGAAAAAAAATAACAAAATGGCAATACATAGATACTTATCAATAATTACTTTAAATTGATTAAATGCTCCAGCCAAAAGACATGGGGTGGCTGAATCAATTAAATAAAAAACAAGACCTGTATATATGCTGCATACAAGAGACACACTTCATACCTAAAGACAGAAAGTGAAAGTGAAGGGATGGGAAAAACATATTCCAAGCAAATGGAATAAAAAAGGAAGCTAGAGTAGCATTATGTATATCAGACAAAATAGACTTTAAAACAAAAACTGTAGGGGCCGCCTGGTGGCGCAGCGGTTTAGTCTGCCCTTGGCAGCCCGGGGTTCGCAGGTTGGGATCCCGGGCACCCGCCGATGCACTGCTCGTCAGCCATGCTGTGGCGGTGTCCCATATAAAGTAGAGGAAGATGGGCACGGATGTTAGCCCAGGGCCAGTCTTCCTTGGCAAAAAAGAGGAGGATTGGCAACAGATGTTAGCTCACATCTGGTCTTCCTCACACACACACACAAAATAAATAAAAAAATAATAATAAAAAATAAAACAAAAACTGTAATAAGAGACAAAGGACATTATATGATGATAAAAGGAACAAGCCAACAAGAGGATATGACGCTTGTAAATATCTATGCATCCAATATAGGAGCACCTAAATATATAAAGCAGACATAAAAGGAGAAATTGACTGTAACACAATAATAGTAGGGGACTTTAACACCACACTTACATCAGTGGATAGATCATCCAGACAGATCAATAAGGAAATATTGGCCTTAAATGACACATTAGACCAGATGGACTTAATAGATATGTATGAACATTCCATCCAAAAACTGCAGAATACACGTTCTTTTCGAAAGCACAGGGAACATTCTCCAGTATAGATCAAATATTAGGCCACAAAACAAGTTGCAATAAATTTAGGAAGATTAAAATCATATCAGGCATCTTTTCCAGACACAACAGTATGAAACTAGAAATCAGTGAGAAGAAGAAAACTGGAAAAGTCACAAATATGTGGAGATTAAACATAATGCTACTGAACAACTACTGGGTCAGTGAATAAATCAAAAGAGAGAGAAAAAAAATACCTGTAGACAAATGAAAATGAAAATACAATCCACTAAAATCTGTGGGATACAGCAAAAGCAGTACTAAGAGGGAAGTTTACAGCAATACAGAAGAAAAGAAGAAAGAAAGAAGAAAACTCAAGGAAAAAGAAAACTCTCAAGTAAACAATCTAACATTACACCTATAGGAACTAGAAAAAGAAGAATAAACAAATCCCAAAATCAGTAGAAGGAAGGAAATAATAAAAATCAGAGTGGAAATGAATGCAGTAGAGACTAAACAGTCAATAGAAAAGATCAATGAAACAAAGAGCTGGTTCTTTGAAAAGATAAACAAAATTGACAAACCCTTAGCCAGACTCACTAAGAAAAAAAGAGGGAAGACTCACATAAATAAAATCAGAAATGAAAGAGTAGCAGTTACAGTGGATACCATGGAAATACAAAGGATTATAAGAGAATACTATGAAAAGCTATATGCCAACAAATTGGTAATCTAGAAGAAATAAATTCTTATAACCATACAACTTTCCAAAACTGAACCAAGAAGAAATAGAGATTCTGAATAGACTGTTCACTAGTAAAGAGATCAAAACGGTGATCAAAAACCTCCCAAAAGACAAAAGTCCAGGACCAGACAGCTTCCCAGGTGAATTCTACCAAACATTCAAAGCAGATTTAATACCTATTCTTCTTGAACTCTTCCAAGCAATTGAAGAGGAGGGGACACTTCCTAACTCATTTTATGAAGGCTGCATTACCCTGATACTGGAAAAGGACAACACAAAAAAAGAAGATTACAGGCCAACGTCACTGATGAACAAACATAGATGCAAAAATCCTCAACAATATATTAGCAAATTGAATACAACAATACATTAAAATGGTCAGGCACCATGATCAAGTGGGATTTATTCCAGGGATGCAAGGATGGTTCCACATCTGCAAATCAGTGTGATACATCACATTAACAAAACAAGTAAAAATCACATGATCCTCTCAATAGATGCAGAGAAAGCATTTCACAAGATTCAGCCTCCATTTATGATAAAAACTCTGAATAAAATGGGTATAGAAGGAAAGTACCTCAACATAATAAAGGCCATATATGACAAATCCACAGCTAAAATCATACTCAATGGTGAAAAACTGAAAGCTATTCCTCTAAGAACAGAAACAAGAGAAGGATGCCCATTTTTGCCACTCTTGTTCAACATAGTATTGAAAGTCCTAGCCAGAGCAAGTAGGGGGAAAAAAAGAAACGAAAGTATCCAAATTGGAAAGGAAGAAGTAAAACTGTCCCTATTTGTAGATGACATGATTTTATATATAGAAAACCCTAAAGAATCCATCAAAAAACTATTAGAAATAATAAATGAATAAAGTTGCACTGTACAAAATCAACATACAAAAATCAGTTGCGTTTCTATATAGAATGTAATAGCAGAAAGACAAATCAAGAGTACAATCCCATTTATAATTGCAGTGAAAAGAATAAAATACTTAGGAATAAATTTAACCAAGGAGGTGAAAGACCTATAAACTGAAAACTATAAAACGTTGTTGAAAGAAATCAAAGACAATGCAAAGAAATGGTAAGATATTTCATGCTCATGAATTGGAAAAATTAACAAAGTTAAAATGTCCATACTGCCTAAAGCAATCTGCAGATTCAGTGCAATCCCTATGAAAGTCTCAATGACATTTTTCACAGAAATAGAACAAAGAACCCTAAAATTATACGGAAAAAGAAAAGACTCTGAATAGCCAGAGGAATCCTGAGAAGAACAAAGCTGGAGGCATCACACTCCCTCATTTCAAAATATACTACAAAGCTGAAATAATCAAAACAGCATGGTACTGGCAGAAAAACACACGCAGATCAGTGGAACAAAATTGGGAGCCTAGATGTAAACTGGGACTTTATAGACAGCCAATTTTTGACAGAGGAGCCAAGAAACTACAATGGAGAAAGGGAAGTCTCTTCAATAAATGGTGCTGGGGAAACTGGACAGCCACATGCAAAAGACTGAAAATAGAGCACTGTCTTACACCATACACAAAAATTAAGTCAAAATGGATTAAAGGCTTGAATATAAGACTGGAAACCATAAAAGTCCTAGAAGAAGACGTGGGCAATAGGCTCTTTGACATGGGTCTTAGCAGTATCTTTTTGAATACCATGTCTCCTCAGGCAAAGGAAACAAATGAAAAAATAAACGGAACTATATCAAACTAAAAAGCTTTTGCATGGCAAAAGAAACCATCAACAAAACAAAAAGACAGCCTACCAGTTGGGAAAAGGTATTCGCAAATCATATATCCCATAAGGGGTTAATATCCAAACTATATAAAGAACTCATACAACTCAACAAGAAGAAAACAAACAACGTGATTAAAAAATGGGCAGAGAGGGCCCAGCCTGGTGGTATAGTGGTTAAGTTCAGATGCTCCACTTTGGTGGCCCCGGGTTTGCAGGTTCAGGTCCCTGGCACGAACCTGTGCACCACCTATCAAGCTATGCTGAGGCAGGCATCCCACATAAAATAGAGGAAGATGGGCATAGATGTTAGCTCAGGGCCAATCTTCCTAAAGCAAACAGAGGAGGATTGGCAATAGGTGTTAGCTCAGGGCTAATCTTTCTCACACACACAAAAATATAGGCAGAGGATATGAACAGATATTTTTCCAAAGAAGATATACAGATGGCCAACAGGCACATGAGAAAAGATGTTCAACTCCACTAATTGTTGGGGAAATGCAAATCAAAACCACAATGAGCTATCACCTCATGCCCATCATAATGGCTATTATTAAAAAGACTAGAAATAACAAGTGTTGGAGAGGATATGGAGAAAAGGGAACCCTCACACACTGTAGATGGGAATGTAAACTGGTGTAGCCACTATGGAAAACAGTATGCAGATTCCACAAAAAATTTGAACTAGAACTACCATGTGATCTAGCTATTTCCACTTCTGGATATTTATCCAAAGAACACGCAAACACTAATTCGAAAAGTTTCATGCACCCTTATGTTCATTGCAGCATTATTCACAATAGCCAAGACATGGAAACAACCTAAGTGACTGTCAATGGATGAATGGATAAAGAAGATGTGGTATATATACACAATGGAATACTACACAGCCATTAAGAAAAGATGAAATCTTCCCATTTGCAACAACATGGCTGGAACTTGAGGTCATATTATGGACCTTGAGGTCCTTAAGAATGGACCTATTATGCTAAACGAAATAAGTCAGATGGATAAAGCCAAATACCATATGAATTCATTCATCTGTGGAAGACAAAACAACAACAAACAAACAAACACATAGCCACAGAAGAGATTAGTGGTTACCAGACTGGAAGAGGGGAGCAAGGAGGGCGAAAGGGGTAAAGGAGCACATTTGTACCCTGACGTGGCAAGTAGAGTTTTGGTGGGGAACACAGTGTAAGTCTATATGCAAGTTGAAATATGATGTCCACCTGAAATTTATATTATGTTATAAACCAATGTTACTTTAATAAAAAAATAAATTTAAAAAAAGAGGAAAGTTTTTGTTATAGAAACTATCCAGGTATTATTTATAACTTTCTTTCAACTTAACCAGAATTAATTTCTTCCCCACCACTTTCTTACTGAGCTGGAAGAAACTGCAACGAAGAAACTGATGAGTTTCTTAACCCTAGTCAAAATGGCTTTATGTCATTGTGTGAATTAATTAGAGTTACGTTTACTTTTACGTACAAACAGTAGATCCTTATTTAATAGCGGTTGTCAACTGAGCGTTATTTTGCCCCCCCAGGGGACCTTACAGCATTGTCTGAGAACATTTTTTAGTGTTACAAGGCTGAGAAGTGCTACTGGCATTTAGTGGGTAGGAGCCAAGGATGCTGCTAGACATTCTACAATACTCAGGACAAGTAATTATTTGTTTTATTTCTCTGAACAATGAGTAGTTTCAGGAGTGTCAGTCAAATATTTAAGTGCCTACTATGTGACAGAATAGCAGCTGGGTTGTAGAGGGCCTGGTATGCCATATGGTAAGTGTGGTAGGCAGAATAATCCCTTTAATCTCCCAAGGATGTCCGTGTCCTAATCCCTTGAGCCTGTGAATATGTTATGTTTCCTGTGAATATGTTTTGTTACATGCCAAAGTGGAATTAAGGTTGCATTGTTTACTAATAACTTTTTCTTCTCTTTCCTTCAAACTAAGTTGTCTGTGTAGGTCTTTGACTCATAAATCTGTAGCATATTTTACGTATGAATTTTATAGACGTTCATTTCTTTTCTTTAAGAAAATGAACATTATGTAATGTGACTGATTGTTACACTATAGGCTCTCTTCCTTGTTTCCTTTATACATTTCCACAAACTCTAGAATTATTAACCATGATGTCTCTCCATTAGTCCTTAGCTTTTATCATCCCTGACAGGCTGCCACATGGGGGCTCACTGCACCAAAAATCCATCGATTTTTTTTTTAAATTTAAACAAGCTATAGATGCATGTTACAAATGGTTTTGTCTTTTGTAAGCAAAATTGTGTTCTTTTCGAAAATTGTAATGCATCCTGTGAGTGTTTTTACCATTTAGTATAAAAAATTTTATTACACCACTAATTTTCATGTTACCTTAACCCCCAACAACTTTTTAATGCAGTTTGCGTATACAGACCGTGATTTATTTCATCTTTGAATCCCTGCACTTAGAATAGTACAAAATGAATTCTCAATAACTTTTCATTGACTTAGATGCTAGTGGTAGCAAATTTCTTAAACCCATAAGTCAGCAGTTAACATGAGCTATCTACTGGAGATTTGGGTGACCTTCATTCAGGAAAGATCCGACCTTGGTAATGGGTGTTGACTAATTACTTTGTAATCGGTTCTAAAACTCTGCTTATTCTCATTTCATTATGAATTTATTCCTTGAACCAAAAAACAAATGTAATTCTTAGAGATTGGTACAAGCTCATTTGTCGTCTTAAATCCCAAGGGTAATATAGATATTCTCATTGTGGTTACTCTATTTTTATGTGAGCTAAATGTTGATAGGCTTAGTTCTCTAAGACTTAAGTAAACTCCAAGGATGAAAGGTAAGAGTGGGACAGATGGTTTGAAATGCTTGAATTGTGTTGTTTTCTAAATACTTGTCATAGCGTTACATTTTTGTTAATCACAATGCTGTTTTTGAGTTTTCCATGTGACTTCCACAGATAATTCAGTAGTGGAGGTGCTGCTGTGGAGTTGTTCCTTTGTTTTGTGCCAAGCCTGCCTACTGAAATAAATACACAGTGTAGTTTAAATCATGCATGAGGTCATTTCAAGTACTTCAGCAAATTTAGGTTAAACAGCCATAGAACAGTATTTTCCTTCCCAGAAATAGTGAGTTAATTCAGGTCTTAAAATATTCCAATTTCTTTAACAATTTTGCTGTTTCAGCAGATGGTCAAGATGGAAAGTTTTCATTCCCCCATTGATGTGTATCGTATTCTGTCATTTTTATAAATTATTGATGGTTTACTAGTTGATGAAATGATAATCTCAGTTTTTGAAATAGATTGAGGGCACTGACTGACTCATTATTAAACTTTCCTGACTTTATTGGTTCACTTTCAGCATTTACTTTTTACAGCACTTATACTTTTAAATCCTTCACCTGATAGCTTGACCTTATTGAGCATTTTATCGGAAAACTTGAGATTCTCATAAGATTTTCTCGGTGATCTCACTTCGTGGAACCACAGAGGCAAGTGGAGCAGTGAGGAGATGTAAGGGAGCAGGTGTTTCCTATAGATGGCTCACACTTGTGATGTTCAGGTTCGTCAGTCTCTTAAATAAGGTTATAGGCAGAAATAAATGATATTCAGAAAACTCAGCATATCCAAAGATGACATTTAGATTGCAAATAGAAATCTCATCTGATTTTTCCTCACTGTTTCTCTTTCCATTCTCTGTATCACCTGGAAACTACATATAATTGGATCAATGTATTTTGGCACATATTTAATTTTATAATATATTCTCTCATAGAACGGACAAACATGAATATTAATAATATTTCTGAGAAGGAAGTAGTAAAATCAAAGGCATTGCTGAGTAGTAACACATTTAGATATCTAGCTGGCAGTTGTTTTCTAATTTAATAACGTTGATAGCACACCCCTAAATATCCTATTATACTTGTTATATAGTCATTTTACTTTGATGATAATAAGATGAAGGAGGGCATCTTTCTTTTATTTATTAATTTGGTTATGTATTAAAACTGATTTTTTAAATGTAAAGAGATAACTCCATTGCTGGAAATTGAATGGAGATTGTCCTTAATTTGCTGCTAAAGTTGGTTTATAGTAGAAATGCTTATATAAAACATGTAAAGGGTCATTTCAAATGGCAGCATATTTTTATAGGATTTTTAAAATGCACCTATGATTGTAACATTTTTATTGGTGTAAAATGTATCCTATTTTCCTACACATTTTCATGTGGTGGTATCACATCATTCCTGTGGCCTTCTGAGTAACCTGATGTAAGGATAGCCTATAGTAGTCTTGTGATCCGATATGTTTAGTTGAACCTAAGATGATCTCCTAGTGGGTGTGTGGTGACAGATCAGAGTAATATAATCAGTAAACTTAATTTAGTAGCTATAAATAAAAATTCTACCCTATAAATAGAACATACATTTTTTAAATGTTCACAAAGCATTTAAAAACTGAGCATATTCTGGGTTTACAAAGAAAACCTCTAATTTCTCAGAGCAGAAATAGTACAGGTCATATTCTCTGACTACAGTGAAGTATAACCAGAAATTAAACAAAGGTTGAGAAAAATATTGGTCATGTAAAGTTTTTAAAACAGTATTTTAAAGAGGTAGCTTGTAATTTTGTATTAGGTGACATACCACAGTGAGATTATTACACATAAAAACATATGAGTACAGGGGCCGGCCCGGTGGCGCAGCGGTTTCGTCCGCGCTTGGCAGCCCAGGGTTCGCGGGTTCGGATCCCGGGTGCCTGCTGACGCACTGCCTGTCAGCCATGCCGTGGTGGCGTCCCATATAAAGTAGAGGAAGACGGGCACGGATGTTAGCCCAGGGCCAGTCTTCCTCAGCAAAAAGAGGAGGATTAGCAATGGTTGTTAGCTCAGGGCTGGTCTTCCTCACCAAAAAAATAAAAAAAAAACAACAAAAAAAAGAAAAGAAAAAAAAATATGAGTACAACTAAATTATTCATAGCCTTAAGTGATTTTATTATCAAATAAGAAAGAATGAAAATTAATGATCTTAGAACTCATTTCAAGATGTGAGTAAAAGAAAAAAAAGGCAACCTTAGGAAACCTAGAGCTCCATGTGGTGATTCTGCTAGATACTAAGTATGGTTATTCCAATTATGCATTCTAGAACTGGGAGATACACACAAGATGGGCAACCCCTTGAGATGGACCTGAGCTAAAACGCCATTGCTTACCTAACCTCCACAAGCCCCTACTCTGGTCGGCCACTACCAAGTGGTGGGGAGTGAATATAAATATACAGTATTAAGGATAAGGACACATAGAATATAACTTCAGGGATTCTACATGCAACTTTTGGCTAATCAATGGGAAATCTTGTCAGAATGGACAATTTTTTTTTTACCATTTTTTTAATTGATGTCTTAATAGTTTATAACACTGTGGGGTTTTAGTTGTACATTTCTGTTTGTCCGTCACCTTGTGGATGTAACCCTTCACCCCTTGTGCCCACCCCGAACCCCCTTCCCTTGGTAACCACCAATCAGTTCTCTCTGTCCGTGTGTTCACTTATATTCCATATATGAGTGAGTTCATGCAGTGTCTGTCCTTCTCTCTCTGGCTTATTTCACTTAACATAATACCCTCTAGGTCCATCCATGTTGTTGCAAATGGGACAATTGTGTCTTTTCTTATGGCTGAGTAGTATTCCATTGTATGTATATACCACATCTTCTTTAACCAATCATCAGTCGAGGGGCACTTGGGTTGCTTCCACTTCTTGGCTATAGTGAATAATGCTGCAATGAACATAGGGGTGCATATGCCTCTTGTGATGGTCGATTTCATGTCCATTGGGTAGACGCCCAAGAGTGGGATTGCTGGATCATACAGTATTTCTATTTTTAATTTTTTGAGGACTCTCCATACTGTTTTCCATAGAGGCTGCACCAGTTTGCATTCCCACCAGCAGTGAATGAGGGTCCCCGTTTCTCCACAGCCTCTCCAGCATTTGTTATTTGTCTTTGTGATTATAGCCATTCTAACCGGTGTAAGGTGATATCTCAGTGTAGTTTTGATTTGCATTTCCCTGATGATTAGTGATGTTGAACATCTTTTCATGTGTCTATTGGCCATCTGTATCTCTTCCTTGGAAAAATGTCTGTTATATCCTCTGCCCATTTTTTGATCAGGTTGTTTGTTTTTTTGTTGCTCAGTTGTATGAGATCTTTATATATTACTGAGATTAATCCCTTGCCGGACAAACAATTTGCAAATATTTTCTCCCAGCTGGTGGGTTGTATATTCATTTTGATCCTGGTTTAATTTGCCTTGTAGAAGCTCTTTAGTTTGATGAGGTCCCACTTGTTTATTTTTTCTTTTGTTTCCCTTGTCCAAGTAGACATGGAATCTGAAAGGATCCCTTTATGTCCAATCTCAATTAGTGTACTGCCTATATTTTCTTTCAGGAGTTTTATAGTTTCAGGTCTCACTATCAGGTCTTTGATCCATTTTGAATTGATTTTTGTATATGGCGATAGGAGATGGTCTACTTTCATTCTTTTGCATGTTGCTGTCCAATTTTCCCAGCACCATTTATTGAAGAGACTTTCCTCTCTCCATTGTATGTTCTTTGCTCCTTTGTCGAAGATTAGCTGTCCATAGGTGTGTGGTTTTATTTCTGGGCTTTCACTTCTGTTCCATTGATCTGTGTGTCTATTCTTGTACCAGTACCATGCTGTTTTGATTACTATAGCTTTATAGTATATTTTGAAATCAGGGATTGTGATGCCTCCAGCTTTGTTCTTTTTTTTTCAGAATTGCTTTAGCTATTTGGGCTCTTTTGTTGCCCCATACGAATTTCAGTAGTTTTTGTTCTATTACCATGAAGAATGACATTGGGATTCTGATTGGGATTGCATTGAATCTGTAGATTGCTTTAGGTAGAATGGACATTTTAACTATATTTATTCTTCCAATCCATGTGCATGGAATATTTTTCCATTTCTTTATGTCTTCCTCGATTCTTTCAATAGTGTCTTATAGTTTTCATTTTATAGGTCTTTTACCTCCTTGGTTAAATTTATTCCCAGATATTTTATTCTTTTTGTTGCAATTGTAAATGGGATTGTCTTTTTGAGTTCTCTTTCTGTTGGTTCATCGTTAGTGTATAGAAATGCAATTGATTTTTGTAAGTTGATTTTATACCCTGCCACTTTACTGTAGTTGTTCATTATTTCTAGTAATTTTCTGATGGAATTTTTTGGGTTTTCTATGTATAAGATCATGTCATCTGCAAATAGTGAGAGTTTCACTTCTTCATTGCCTATTTGGAGTCCTTTTATTCCTTTTTCTTGCCTAATTGCTCTGGCCAGCACTTCCAGTACTATGTTGAATAAGAGCGGTGAGAGTGGGCACCCTTGTCTTGTTCCTGTCCTCAAAGGAATGGCTTTCAGTTTTTCCCCGTTGAGTAGGATGTTTGCTGTAGGTTTGTCATATATGGCCCTTATTATGTTGAGGTACTTTCCTTCCATACCCATTTTGTTGAGAGTTTTTATCATAAATGGTTGCTGGATCTTGTCGAATGCCTTCTCTGCATCGATTGAGATGATCATGTGGTTTTTATTCTTCATTTTGTTAATGTGGTGTATCACGTTGATTGATTTGCGGATGTTGAACCATCCCTGTGTCCCTGGTATAAATCCCACTTGATCGCGGTGTATGATCTTTTTGATGTATTGCTGTATTCGGTTTGCCAATATTTTGTTGAGGATTTTTGCGTCTATGTTCATCAGTGATATTGGCCTGTAGTTTTCCTTCGTTGTATTGTTCTTGTCTGGCTTTGGTATCAGGATGATGTTGGCCTCATAGAATGTGTTGGGAAGTATTCCATCTTCCTCTGTTTTTTGGAATAGTTTGAGGATAGGTGCTAAATCTTCTTTGAACGTTTGATAAAATTCTCCAGGGAAGCCATCTGGTCCTGGGCTTTTATATTTTGGGAGGTTTTTGATTACTGCTTCAATCTCTTTACTTGTGATTGGTCTGTTCAGATTGTCTATTTCTTCTTGATTCAGTTTTGGGAGGTTGTATGCTTCCAAGAATTTGTCCATTTCCTTTATGTTGTCCAATTTGTTGGCGTAAAGTTTTTCATAGTATTCCCTAATAATCCCTTGTATTTCTGTGGTGTCTGTTGTAATTTCTCCTCCTTCGTTTCTAATTTTATTTATTTGAGTCTTCTCCCTTTTTTTCTTAGTGAGTCTGGCTAAGGGTTTGTCAATTTTATTTATCTTCTCAAAGAACCAGCTCTTTGTTTGATTGATCCTTTCTACTGTTTTTTTGGTTTCAATTTCATTTATTTCTGCTCTGATTTTTATTATTTCCCTCCTTCTGCTGATTTGGGGCTTTGTCTGTTCCTTTTTTCTAATTCTGTTAGGTGCAATTTAAGGTTATTTATTTGGGATTTTTCTTGTTTGTTAAGGTGAGCTTGTATTGCTATGAATTTCCCTCTCAGGACCGCTTTTGCTGCATCCCATATGAGTTGGTATGGTGTATTTTCCTTTTCATTTGTCTCCAGATAGCTTTTGATTTCTCCTTTAATTTCATCAACGACCCATTGGTTGTTCAGTAGCATGTTGTTTAGTCTCCACGTCTTTGTCCCTTTCCTAGTTTTTTCCTTGCAGTTGATTTCTAGTTTCACAGCATTATGATCAGAAAAGATGCTTGTAATGATTTCAATCTTCTTAGATTTATAGAGGTTTGCCTTGTTTCCTAATATATGGTCTATCCTTGAGAATGTTCCATGTGCACTTGAGAAGAATGTGTACTCTGCTTTTTTTGGGTGGAGTGCTCTGTATATATCTATTAAGTCCATTGTGTCTAGTTTTTCGTTTAAGTCCATTATTTCCTTACTGACTTTTTGTCTGGATGATCTATCCATTGATGTAAGGGGGGGGTGTTAAGATCCCCTACTATTATTGTGTTATTGTTAATATCTCCTTTAAGGTTTTTTAGCAGTTGTTTTATGTACTTTGGCGCTCCTTTGTTGGGTGCATAGATATTTATAAGTGTTATGTCTTCTTGGTGAAGTGTCCCTTTTCTCATTATATATTGCCCTTCTTTGTCTCTCATTACCTTTTTTATCTCGAAGTCTACTTTGTCTGATACAAGTATGGCTACTCCTGCTTTCTTTGGTTTGCCATTAGCTTGGAGTATTGTTTTCCATCCTTTTATTTTGAGCCTGTCTTTGTCTTTAGAGCTGAGATGTGTTTCCTGGAGGCAGCAGATTGTTGGATCTTGGTTTTTAATCCATCCCACCACTCTGTGTCTTTTGATTGGAGAATTCAATCCATTTACATTTAGAGTGATTATTGATATATGAGGGTTTAATGTTGCTATTTTATTGTTCATTTTCTGGTTCTTTTGCATTTCCTTTGTTTCTTGTCCCTTGTGTTTCAGACTGCAAATTCAGTTTGGTATTTCTGCATGCTCATTCTCTTGGTTTTCTCTTTATTTGTCATGTGTGGTTCTCTTCTGGTTGTTTGTTTAGTGGTTACCGTGAGGTTTATATAAGCGATCTCCTGGATAAGATAGTACATTTTCAGATGCCTCCTTTTTCCTGAGGCTGGGTCGATTCAATCCCTTACCTCTTCCCCTCCTTATTTGTTATCTCTTTATTCCAGATTGTGTCATGAATGTGTGTTTCCAGTGATGAGCTTGAATTAATTTTTGATGTTATCCAACTGTAGTTTGTTCTGGTTTAGTCTCCTTGCTTTTCTCCTTGCTGAAATCTTTGTATCCCCTTTCTCATTTGTTTTTTTTTTCAGGCCTAAGGGCCTTCTTGAGCATTTAGTTGGGGGTCTTGTGGTGATGAACTCTCTTAGCTTTTGTTTATCAGGGAGAGTTATTATTTCTCCATCGTATTTGAAGGATATTTTTGCTGGATAAAGTATTCTTGGCTGAAGGTTTTTGTCTTTCATGATTTTGAATATATCATTCCAGTCTCTCCTAGTCTGTAGAGTTTCTGTCGAGAAATCAGCTGAGAGCCTGATGGGGTTTCCTTTGTATGTTATTTTGTTTTTTCGTTTAGCTGCCCTTAATATTATTTCCTTGTCATGGGTATTTTTCAAGTTTGCTATGATGTGGCGAGATGATTTTTTATTCCTGTTTATATATTTAAGTGATCTATTGATTTCATTCACTGTTATTTCCCTCTCATTCCCTAGGTTGGGGAAGTTCTCAGCTATTATTTCTTTGAACAAACTCTCTGCTCCTTTTTCTCTTTCTTCTCCTTCTGGAATACCTATTATCCTTATGTTGCTTTTCCTCATTGAGTCCGATATTTCTCAAAGAATTTCTTCATTTCTTTTTAGTCTCTCTCTCCTCCTCTGTCTGGAGCGTTTCTGCATGACTATCCTCAATAGTGCTAATTCGTTCCTCCATATTGTCAGTTCTGCTCTTTAAAGACTCCATTTTTTCCACTATCTCATAGATTTTGTTTTTCATCTCAAATAATTCTGATTGGTTTTTCTTTATGGTTTCAATCTCTTTTGTGACATAATCCCTGAATTCGTTGATTTGTTTCTGTGTGTTCTCTTGTATTTCGTTGAGTTTGTTTATGATAGCTATTTTGAATTCTCTGTCATTCAGGTTATCAAATTCTGTGCCTTCAGGGTTGGTTTCTGGGTGTTTGTCATTTTCCTTTTGGTCTGTACCCATAACAAATTGTCGCAAGGATCCGACGGGGACGGCCTTATTTTTTACCCTCATAATAAAGTTGGTCCTGCAGTTTCCCCCTGCTGACACTGGATGGAGATCGCGAGCGGTATGCTCTGAGCCCGCTGCCGCCCCCGGAAGCCCCCGGAGGGATTATGCTGAAACGCGGGGTGTGTGGGGGGAGGGGTCCTCTCTTTCTCCTGCTTGACCCGGGGGTTTCCTTTCTGGCTCTCTTAGGGTGTTTGCTACACCCCCTAAACAGTCCGTCGTCGCTTCCCCGTGGGGATCTCGCGACAGTCTGTGAGAGCACCTGGATGGCGCTAGTTTTCCCCGCTGTGGGCCGCCCCTCCCCCCTCTGTCCGCGAACCGCGCTGTTTTTGCCGATCGATTGGGGAGGGGGAGTACAACTTCTTACCTCTCCTCGCGTCCTTTTGGGCTTCCCGCGCCTCCACCGTCTGATGTATGGCAGCAGGGGTTTCTTAGAAGTCCTTTGTAGTGTTTGATTGAGCTCTGTTGGAATGCGAATTCTGTTTTCGTTGTGTCGTAGGGGGCAGAGATTCAAAGAGGGAATCTCACTCCGCCATGATGCTAGAATGGACAATTTTTTGTTGTAAATTACACAAAAAATAAAAACCAACTTAGAACCAAGTAGAAATAGATTTATAACCATGGAAGAAATGTTTTAAATTGCCACCCCACTCCTCCAAAAAAAAAAAAAAAACCCTCCCTCAGTAATGTTTATTTGCTCATTTTATAAGCAGTTTACTGGAAAGTACTATGAATTTTTTAAAAAATATGTATTTAATGTATTTAATTTTACTAATAACATCATTTTGGCAGCAACTTGTCTTCCCTCCCTCCCTCTCTCCTTTATTTCTTCTTTCTTTCTCCCTTTTTTCCCTTAATTCCTTCCTTTCTTCCCTCCTTTTATACTATCAAATTTTAAGGAACAGATAATGCTATCTAGCTTAACTAGTCTAGAACCTAGAAACTGGGAATTGTCAGAAAAATAATTAAAAAATAGTAAATTTTTTATTTGTAAAAATAGATGCAAAAAATATAAATTACCATTAGCAAACTAAATCCAGCATTAAATTCAGCATTTATTCCTGGTAAAATTTCTTATTGAAATAGGAATAGAATAATATGCCTTTAAGGTGCTTAAAAAAATAGCTATTTGAAACTAAGCACACACATACCACTAGATACTGAATGAACTAAATGCCAGAGAATGCCATCTTCTCTAACAGACCCCTGGAATCTCAGCTTAATGTAATGGTTTATTTCTTACTCAGGAAAAGCACAAAAAGGAGAGGGTTAGGACTGGGTGTGTAATTCACACAGTCATTGAGGGATGATCCAAATGTATTGAGATGCTGCCGTCTTGGCTTCTGTCTAGTTAGAAGACAGAAAAAGAGTGAGTAGGAGTGGTTTAAGAGTCAGACTAGGTAATGACATATCTTTTCTGCTCACATTCCATTGAGTGGGAACTGTAGTCTGTCTGTGTACCTAAGAAGAAAAGTAAGAAGGTTTGGTGATAGTGTCACATCTGAGTTTCTAGCCAATGTGATGAGAAGAAAGAGCAAGAGTGCATGCAAGTGAGTGCAGGTTTAAGTATTGGCAAAGAAAACAAAAAAGTCGTTAGTCATTGAAATGATCGTTGAAGCCAGAAAAGTCCAAGAAAATCAACAGGTCCACTATGAAGAGAGTTCAATAAGATGACCAATTAAATGATATGTACAAATGTATGTTGCTGTTATATACCAGCAATAACCGGTTAGGAAAAGCAGGCCAAATAAAAGTCCCTTACAGATTCAGGTTTTATTTTCTCTGTGACTTGGGGAATCCTTTGGAATTCTGGAGTCGGAAACCAAAATCAAACAGGCATTAAACTTTTGGATGGTGGAGCAGTCAGGCAATGAAAAAAAAGAAAGACGCTGACATGCCTAGTATGCATACAGTAAAGTTAAAGAAACTCAGAAGTGCCTCACTGAAATTAAAGGAGAAAGGAAACCCTGAAGAGTTTCTAGAAATTGGTAGTGGTAAATGGGGATTAAGTTTAGAAGGCCTAGAATTACTACATTAAGGATGTTTTTTTAAATGTCATGTTTTATTTACAAGCATACCTCGTTTTACTGCACTTCACAGATAATTGCATTTTTTACAAATTGAAGGTATATGGCAACTCTGTGTTGAATAAGTCTATTGGCACCATTTTTTCAACAGCATTTGCTCACTTTCTGCCTGTGTGTCACGTTTTGGTAATTCTCACAATATTTTAAACTTTTTCATTATTATTTTATTAGTTATGGTGATCTGTGATCAGTGACCTTTCATGTTATTCTTGTAATTGTTTGGGGGCACCAACAAACCATGCCCATATAAGATGGTAAACTTAATTGATAAATGTTATGTGTGTTCTGACTGCTCCACTGACCAGCCATTCCCCTATCTCTTTCCCTCTCCTCAGGCCTCCCTATTCCCTGGGACACAACAATATTGAAATTAGATCAGTTAATAACCCTACAGTGGCCTGTAAGTGTTTAAGTGAAAGGAAGAGTCACATGTCTGTCACTTTAAGTCAAAAGCTAGAAATGATCAAGCTTAGTGAGGAATGTGTGTTGAAAGCTGAGATAGGCTGAAAGCTAGGCTGCTTGCCCCAAACAGCCGATTGTGAATGCAGAGGAAAAGTTCTTGAAGGAAATCAAAAGTGGTACTCCAGTGGACACATGAATGTTCAGAAAGCAAAACAGCCTTATTGCTGATATGGAGAAGTTTTAGTGGTCTGGATAGAAGATCAAATCAGCCACAACAGTCCCTTAAGCCAAAGCCTAATCCAGAGCAAGACCCTAACTCTCTTCAATTCTGTGAAGGCTGAGGGAGGTGAGGAAGCCGCAGAAGAAAAGTTTGAAGCTAACAGAGGTTGGTTCATGAGGTTTAAGTAAAGAAGTCATCTCTGTAACATAAAAGTGCAAAGTGAAGCAGCAAGTGCTGATGTAGAAGCTGCAGCAAGTTATCCAGAAGAGCTAGTAGCTAAGGTAATTAATGAAGGTGACTACACTAAACAATAGATTTTCAGTTTTTATATTGGAAGAAGATGCCATCTAGGACTTTCATAGCTAGAGAGGAGAAGTCAATGCCTGGCTTCAAAGCTTCAAAGGACAGGCTGACTCTCTTGTTAGGGCCTAATGCAGCTGGTGACTTTTAAGTTGAAGCCAGTGCTCATTTACCATTCCAGAAATCCTAAGGCCCTTAAGAATTGTGCTAAATCCACTCTATCTGTGCCCTGTAAATGGAACAACAAAGCCTGGATGACAGCACATCTGTTTACAATATGGTTTACTGAATATTTTAAGCCCGCTCTTGAGGCCTACTACTCAGAAAAAAAGATTCCTTTCAAAATATTGTTGCTCATTGATAATGCACCTGGTCACACAATATAGCCTTACAAAATGTGTTTTTTAAATAATAAGACATGAAAGTCGATGTTATATTGCTGAGGGTTCCATTTCCTCCTTAGGATTCCTTCTTGTGAGTTTGAAATGAAATAATATAGGTGAAGGGCCTAGCCTGTGTCTAGCACGTGCCTTGCTTGTGGTTAGAGTTTAGTAAATGTAGATATAATATTTTGATTCCTGTTTAAGTGCTCTGATGAAGAACATTCCATACTGAAACAAATGTGAAGAAATAAGCAGATGTTCTGCTGCTCAGATCTGGACTTGAATTAATTACTTTGGCTTATTGCTTAAATTGTGCATTTCTCTCAAGCTTACTTTGCAAAGATTTAAAACACCTTACCATGAAAGGCATAACTACAATAAAACCGAAACTAGAGTAAAAATACCCAAGTAGTAATGATCTAGGACTGATGGAGAGAAAAATAATTATATCAGAAAACCTAGGTTACAAGCTAATTGCCAAATTGGAATTTCAGTTTTGTCACTGAGACGTGTATGTGCTGTTATTTTTCTTTTTTTTAAGTGGATTTTTTGCCAAGTTGGAGGTTTCTGAGGACATCAGAAGCTAGGAGAAGGAAGAGGGGTATTCTTTTTTTTTCTTTTTTTGCAGGAGAAGATTTGCCCTAAGCTAACACCTGTTGCCAATCTTCCTCCCCCCTTTTTTTTTTCTCCTTTTTCCCCCTGCAAAGACCCAGTACATAGTTGTGTATAGTTGTTAGTTCTTCTGGTTCTTCTATGTGAGTCGTCACCACAGCATGGCTACTGACAGACAAGTGGTGTGGTTCCACACCTGGTAACCGAACCTGGGCTGCCAAAGGGGAGCGCACCAAACGTTAACTCCTAGGCCATCAGGGCTGGCTCTGTGCTATCATTTTTCTCAAAATCTGGATCCCAGTCTTTCCAGGCACAGCAGTGTAAAATAGCTTCATTAGTTACCAGCTCAGCAGTTAGAAATTGTAGTCTAAGTTCCTCAAAGGACACCTGCTACAGTAATGATAAAAATCTCAAGTGGCTCCCTTGGAATTTGGGTTTCACACTGGGTGTAATTAGTAACTAAATTTGCATTGCCGAACCCTGCTGATGAGGTGGGTTCTGGTTGGCATCTGTAGGACTACAGACTCTGTTAAGCCACCAAGTTGGGAGAGTTCATATCCAAAGATTTTAGAAATTTAAATGTTTTAGATATATTTTAGAAATTGATAGTTACCTACAGTGAAACAATTAGAGGTCAAAAAAGAGGGGAATTTTAAACCAAAGATATTTTAATCAAACTAAGAAATTTTTGAAGACCTCATGGTGAAATACATCATTGTAGGCACATTTTCCTTTAAGATTTTTGGTTTTTTGCATAGCTAATGTGTTTATACTTAAATCTACTAGGTTTCATGGAAAGTATATTATTACACAGATCTTCTGTATTTTTCTAGCATAGGAAACTTTTTCTCTTTAGAAAAATTCTAACTGAAATAATTTTACAGTAATAATTTCTAAAAAATTATCATAGGGTATATGGAAGCTTGAAAAGTGAGCAATGAGGGCCTGGCCCAATGGCCGAGTGGATAGAGTTCCATGTGCTTTGCTTTGGTGGCCCGGATTCGTGCGTTCAGATTCTGGGCATAGACCTGCTCCACTCAGTGGCCATTGCTGTGGAGGTGTCCCACATGCAAAAAGATGGAGCAAGATTAGCATGGATGTTAGCTCCGGGCGAATCTGCCTCAGCAAAGAAAAAAAAGTGAACAACAATATGCCACATAACCTAAGAAAAGTGAAAGATTCAGTTTCGCCAAATTCCTGCTGGGTGAAATTGCTGATTAATGCAGCGAAATATTTTTTAGTTTTAAGGAATAAAAATCTCAAAGAACAAGAAATATACATCCTGGTAAGTAGAACCACAGGAACTAAAATCTTGTACCAGCTTTAAAGACTTAAAAATCTTATGGGTTGAAGCATATGTCAGAAGGCAATAATTACCAACAGAGGGACCTGATATACAGTTCAACCAGAACCATTCTGTCTTAGAGTAATAATTTCAAAACCAAGGAATGCCAAACTGCTTGCTTATAAGATCCAGTGTATGGACTTTGAAGTAAGTCAGGCTGTTAGCACTTCATTTATCTGGCATTGCCCTGGAGTCAGGAATTGTGGGAAGTATCTAATAACTGAAACCTATTATAAGGTTCCGAATTTTAACCATTTTAATGGAAGTATTTCTTATATGATCATGTACTTCCTTGAAAGGTGAGAAGAGGGGTTAGGCATATGGAAGTAATGGAAAGAGAACAAAACTAATGTTTGATGTAGTCTATCTTGTCTATTTTTGTTTTTGTTACCTGTGCTTTGGGTGTCATATCTGTGAAATCATTGCCAAGGCCAATGTCATGAAGCTTTTCCCTTGTGTTTTCTTCTAGGAGTTTTACAGTTTGAGGTCTTATGTTTAAGTCTTTAATTCATTTTGAGTTGATTTTTGTGTGTGGTATAAAAGAAGGGTTTCATTCTTTTGCACGTGGATATCTAGTTTTCCCAGCTCCATCTGTTGAAGAGACTGTCCTTTCCCTGTTGTATATTCTTGGCACCCTTGTTGAAGATCAGTTGACTATATGTATGTGGGTTTATTTCTGAGCTTTCTATTCTGTTCCATTGTTCTTTATATTCAACGTAGTACTGGAAATCCTAGTCAGAGCAATTAGGCAGGAAAAAGAAATAAAACGCATCCAAATCAGAAAGATAGAAGTAAAATTGTCTCTGTTTGCAGATGACATGATATTATATATAGAACACCCTAGAGAATTCATAAAAAAGAAACTGCTTGAACTAATAAATTCAGTAAAATTGCAGGATAAAAAATCAAAATACAGGGTCCAGCTTCATGGCATGGTGCTTAACTTCGGTGTGTTCTGCTTCAGCGGCCTGGGTTCATGGATTCAGATCCCAGGTGTGGACCTGTGCCACTCATCAGCCATGGTGTGGTGGTGACCCATATACAAAATGGAGGAAGATTGGCAACAGATGTTAGCTCAGGGTGAATCTTCCTTAGAGAAAACAAAAACATCAAAATACAAAAATCAATTGTGTTTGTATAAACTAGTAACAAACTATCTGAAAAGGAAATTAAGAAAACAATCCTATTTACAATAGCATCAAAAGGATAAAGTTAGTCATAAACTTAACTAAGGAAGTGAAAGACATGTACACTGAAAACTACAAAACATTGATGAAAGAAATTAAAGATGATGCAAACAAATAGAAAGGTATCCATGTTCATGGATTGGAAGACTTTGTTAAGATGTCCATACTACCCAAAGCAATCTACAGATTTAGTGTAATCCCTATCAAAATCTCAATGGCATTTCTTACAAAAATAGAAAACACAATTCTAAAATTCACATGGAACCACAAAAGACCTTGAATAGCCAAACCAATCCTGAAAAAGAACAAAGCTGAAGGCATCACATGTCCTGATTTCAAAATACGTTACAAAGCCATGGTAATTAAAATAGTAAGACAGACAACCTTTTTATTTTGGAAAGTTTTAGGTTTATAGAAAAGTAGCAAAAATATACAAAGTGTCCTCATGTGCCAGTTTCCTCTAATGTCAACATTTTACATTACCACAGTACATTTATCAAAGCTAAGAAACTAACATTGGTATATTACTATTAACTAAACTCCAGACTTTATTTAGATTTCACCAGTTTTCCACTGATGCTCTTAGTTGCAGGATTCAATTCAGAATACCACACATTGCGTTTAGCCTGAGTCCATTTTTAATAGTCTGTCTCTTCCCATTATTTCCAGTATTTCCATATTGTCAACTGAGCTTCAATATTGCTGCCTTTCTTTTTCCTTGTAGCAGGTTTTTATCTCCTCAGATTTCTGCAAAACCCATCTAAGCAAAGATAATCATATTTGTTAGAAATGTGTAGAAAAAGAATAATTTCTGATTTTGTAAGATTCTGCTGTGAATACTTTGTTTGAATGTGGGCATATAAATGCCAGACTATTTTGATCATTCACCTTTGGAGTTAATTCCTTGCCTCCCAGTGTATTCTTGGTGACTGGAGCTTGCCAGACTGCTGAGCTCTCTGATTTGTGACCTGTTGCTGTCCATATTACCCAGTGATAATGTCTTCCAAAACTCTAACATCACAACCAGAATACTGACATTAAGAAGGATCAAGATACAGAACATTTCTATCACCACAGAGACCCCTCATGTTGCCCTTTTGTAATTAAACCCACTTCCTCCCTGCCACTCCCCCTTCCTTTTGGTATTACAAGTGATTTTCTGTTGAAACTTGGACATTTTTGGTATTATGTTATGAGATTCTGAATCTTATTTAAATCTTTTGTTTTAGCTGGCTTCTTCTGACACTGCTCTGGCAGGAGAAGTGGGTATGCCACTTTGTTACTGCCGAGTGTATGTAGATGACCAAGTTCCCCACTAGGCCTCCGCTAATACCTCCTGGGTGAGGAAGGGGAGAGTCCAGGCTCCCCAGGGGTCTCCACAGACGCTGCTGGGGCATGGGTGGGTCGAATCCTTGTAACAGCCCATCTTGAGTAGGAGTGGGGCCACAGTTTATGCTGTGGTGTTTGGCTGAAATAGACCAATTTTTGTCTAAAAGTTTTCTGTCCTGCTGTGTGGTCTTTTTCCTGGTCCTTTGGCTAGAAAGCAGGGGTTTTGTTGGAGCCTTTTTTGTCTGTGCTCATTGGTGTTTCCAGGTTGCTGGCTTCTCCAGCCCCAAATCTGGGATATATGAGGAAAGAAGAAAGCCAGGGCACTCAACATCGTGTCATTCCTTGGGTGCTGGGGTCCCTGGTCAGTCTGCTTTCTTCTCTCCACCTTTTAGAGTCGTCTTATGTTTGTTTTATATGTGATGTCCAAGGTTTTTAGTTGTAATGTGCTGAAAGAATTAGAAAAAGTATTTTACTCTGTTATTTTGGAAGTAGAAGTCTATGTCACATCTATCTTTGCAGTATATTTTTTCCAACGCCAGATTTATCTTCCAAAGTATAATTTACTTCCTACATTGGAAAAGTAATTATTTTCTTAAGTACATACCACCTGGTAAACATGGTAGGCATCTTCTATATTTTTTTCACGTTAAATCAGAGAATTAAGTTTATTATGTTAAGTGGGCATTATTTGTGTAAAAGTAATAGTTCTTTGAAAATGCTGTCAGTGACTTCAGTGTCTCTTAATTCTAGTAATTATAGGCACTATTACATTCAAAGAAGTGGTATCTGGATTTTTAGTGGATGTGCAGCAATGATTCTTCTCTAGAGAATCACTTGGTCAGTCTATTTCATATGTTTCTTCAAAAGAAGGTATTGATAGCTATGATTAATGAATGTCTACCACAAGCGAAAATAGACATTTATTTGCTAACATGGTTTTTTAACTAAAAAAAGTTTGTTTTTTTAAAGATTTTTTTTAAGGTGTGTAGTTGGAGATTGTGTATGTCTTTCTCTTTCCTTCTACCCTCCACAACTCTCCTTCTGAAAGAGATTAATGCTTTTAATCTCTTCATGACTGGTCAATAGACTTTTAAAAATACTGTGCTGGGGGCCGGGCCCGGTGGCGCAGCAGTTTAATCTTGTGCTTTGGCGGCTCGGGGTTCGCAGGTTCGGATCCCAGGCACGGACAGATGCACTGCTTGTCAGGCCATTGCTGTGGCGGCGTCCCATATAAAGTAGAGGAAGATGGGCACAGATGTTAGCCCAGGGCCGGTCTTTCTCAGCGAAAACGAGGATTGGCAACGAATGTTATTAGCTCAGGGCCGGTCTTCCTCACACACACACACAAAAATAAATAAACATACTGCACTGATATAGTGTTATGCCATATCTGGTGGGTTTTAGTATGGTGATATTTTCCTTTTTATTCTATTAGAAATTAAAGTATGGAGATGTAGTAAGTTAACTGCTTACAGCTTCTTTTAGCAAACTGAAATAGAATTTAAACCACACTCTTAAGCTTCATTTCAGTAGTTGGAGTGACTTGTTGAACATCAATTTCAAGCTTAGCTGCTTTTCACTCATATTGTAGCAGATGGTTTTAGTTGCAGATAATTCACAATATTTCAGTAATGTCCACATCCTCTTTGGTGAGAGGTCTATTTCTTAGTAATTAAAATAATATGGAACATTACTGCATGCTGCTTAACAGCAAATATTTTTAAATGTTCATCTTCCATTTCTATGCATTTTGTAGAATGATATCTTCAGGCTTGTGGGCGCAGGGCTTTATTTTCTCCATTTTTCTTGGTGTTTTTTCCTGTCCATCTTCCAGGGAAATAACTATTGAAATTACCCGTGGATTTATCATGTAACTCTGGAATGGTCACATAAGGGGTTTAATTTCAAATTCATGCCACCTATGTCTGTGCCTCTCAGTTATATTTTCCATTCGTGGTCATTATTTAAAATCTAGTTATATTGCTCAAACAGTAGATATGATTCACCTACTTCATTTACCTGGAATAAAACTGAGTTATCAGTAAGGAAAGAGGAGACTTTCTGTGCAGCCATATTGGGCACAAAAACTCATGCACTTTATAGCCTTGCAGATGTTCAGCTTTATTGATAATGTACAGCTTAAAGCAATGGTATGTTATTTTTCAATTATTAAATTATGAAGAATTTAAATAATGATAATACCAGTGGTAACAACATCGTCACAAACCTAAAACTCATATCTTTTAAATTGGTACAAACCATAGGAAAAACAACTTGATAATATGTATCAGGAGTCGTAAAATTGTCTATGTTCCTATCTGGTAACTCTTGTGAGATCTCTAGATATCCTAAGGACACAATCTGAAATGCAGAGGGAAGGCTGTATACGTAGTAATGTGGAACAGCGTTGGTCATAGATTATTCAGCAAAATCATAGTTAAAATTGTGTTTAAACTATACGATGTTCACTTCAACATGCCTATAACAGAAAATTATAATGTAAATAGATTCAGAATTCTTTAAGTTAGAGTATTTTTTTGTGATAATATAAATGCAAAGAGCAATACTAGTTGTCTATGTATGTATATGTATGTGCGTGCCTCAGGCACCGAAAAGACAAAAGAGGTCAAAACATTTTCTTGTAATGTTAATGTTATTATCTTTACAAAGTGGAATTATGTGTTATTTTTAATTGTATTTTTATTGTTTTCCAAATATCCCAATGGGGGAGGAGGGGTACATGCTTGTTTGTTTTTTCTATTTCTTTTTCTTTTTCTTTCTTTCTTTCTTTTTTAACCAGAAGCATATACCTGAATGTAAATATCATAGCCTTCCAGGGTAGGGCAGTCAGTGTTCCTCTGTCAGTCCTGAGGGCTTCACTGAGCTGCCACAGTAGAGTACCCGCTCTTCCTAAGGAGAACCCTGGACGACTGCGTGAAAATGCTCTTCAGCGTGCTCTGTTCCTTTTAGGATGCTTTCTACCAGGTTTTGATGCTTTTTTACATGGATGAGCTTTCAGCTGTTGAGAAATTAAGCTAATCAGACAAGTTATGTTCATAGGCCCTAGGGAACTGAGGTTAGACTAATTGAATGGAACTTTCTTTGACAAACTTTTCCACAGTGAGGCTGTTTTAAGAATCCCTTGTAAGAAGGGAGGCAAAAGCAGTTTTGTTGCTGAGGAAGAGATTACAGAGAATTTTAGTCACATGTAAGAGGGACGTGTTTTGCTTCTTTGACACAATGTGGCTCCTCTCTGTCCCACAGCTGGCCCTGAAGGACCCGGTGCACACAGTGTCACTGCAGCAGTTCATCTATGAGAAGCTCAAGGCTCAGCAGGAGCTACTGGGAGAGCAAGGCTTCCAGTCCCTCATGGAGACGGTGGACACAGAGATTGTCACCCAGCTACAGGAGTTTTTGCAGGGCTTCTAAGAGCACATGCCATGTGGCTGCCTCCCCTTTCTGAAACAATCCAAGGAACCCAGCCTGCCATCTGTGTGTAAGACCCTGCTGAGACGAAGAAATCCCTTGTGTATGAAAATAAAGAAGCCAAGACCACACATTTTTTTACTGCAAAACTCAACAATACGTGTAAATCCTGCATAACTAAAATCACATACCTATTCCTCAAAAGAATTTAATTTTATATTTATGAGGGGCCCTGTGTTTACTGGAGATAGATTTGATGGCAATAGCTGCTTAGTTTCCTGTTAAGAGAAGAAACTGTTTGATTATCTTTTAATCATGTGCTCTTAACACTTAAGAAGATGAAGGTTAATCCTGAGATGTTTTTCTGCATCCAGAATTAGTTAAATTTGGCTGCCTTATCCCTTTTTTAAGCTAATGAAACTGGGAGTTTGAAAAATGACAAAGCTGTTCAGATGATGCAATTAAAGAAAATTGTGCACCACGCAAAAATATATAAATAGTGACAAATATACAGTGGCAAATATACAATACTGAGATTATCTTGCAAGGGAGTTGCTTTCATCTGACGTAGAAAACATGTTTTATCAGACGAATACTTTTATTTTCATTCTAGTAATTTGATACAGGAATTAGTGAAGGGATTTTTTTCTCGTTTTATTTTGAGTAATTACAGTTAGTCTTTAAATGCACATCGTAAGGCCTGCAGAAGTGAACCTGTGGTACTGCAGTACCAGGTGGGAGACCTCTGGTCCTGATTTGGTCCTGGTTCCTTTGTTTTTCCTGAAGGCCAGGAGCCCTGTGTACACCGGGATGACCCGGGCCCCCCGCAGACCCCTGTGCTGTGACAGGCTGTGACCGGCCTCAGCACTTCCCTGTCTCACGTTCCTCAGTGCAGGATTGCGTCAGGGCCTCGCTGTGGGTGCACCCCGGAGGGCCCAGCAGCAGTCCCCAGGGTACCAACACTGATGTGACAAGTCTTCCTTTCTTATTCCTCCAACATGCAGTACTGAAAAAGGAGAAAATGAAGCCTTACTTTGTTTGACTTGCCATTTATTGTAAGGAACCTTTAAAGCATTTTTAAGGAAATATTCAAAAAGCAAGGTTGGAAAATGTCTGATCTTTCTATAGAAAGTTGGGTACAGTATGTAACTGCGGGAAACCCACTGCCCCTTTGTAAGCTGTGGAACCCAAAATATATGGAAATATTTGATGTTTTCAGCAAGAAAAAGAAAATATGGTCCAAATTAAATTTTCCAAAGATACCTCACTTTTGACTGATTTGTCTGATTATTTTTCCTGACCCACTAGACATGAGTTCATAAAAACTGCCCAGTGACTTTCTGAGGGAAGTTTTCTCTCATCCTCTGGCCTTGGCTCTGTCTTCGTAGGTGGCAGTGCTGCATGTAGCAAATTCTGGTTCCATTTTTAGTCTCTTTTCGTTTAAAGACTAAACGCCTCTTTAATACGCTGTTTCTTCATGATTATTACTCGGTCTTCAGGACTGATCTGAGGAGATTCTTTTGTTGACTTGTTTTCATTTGAGGCACTTATTCCCGTTAGTCTCATCAGAAATCCTCAAACACGCCCCAGTTCTTCAGTTACGCTACAATACTCATCTTTCCAGTTCCCAGCAGATTTCATTGTTGTGTCCTAGCAAATATTACTAAATAGCCACCTTGCAAAAAACGTAAAAAACTTACCTCAGGGGAAGAGTTTCGTTAATTTTTTAGACTCAGAGGTTGAAATGGGCTTTGTAAATAGTTCAGAAGAAAAAAATCATTGGGTTTTTAAGTGCTCAATTAAGACATAGAATATAATTCTTAGTTTACAGAATTCTGTTTATTAATGCAGCTTTATAGCAAACATATTTTTTTAGACAGAGAACCCAGCCAGGCCTCTGGTTGAACTGTGGCTCCTGCTACAAGGTAATGATCATTTCTATTCCACAGACAGACTCGTTTTCTATTTATTTTATGTTCCAGAGACTTTCCTAACCCTGTGACAAAAGTCCATGTGGCCAACAGTAACATTTTAAAGTTTTTATTATAAGGGGTCCCTCCTCTCTCTCTCTCCTACCAGTCATATTAGAGAAGCCACATCATTACATGATAAAATACTCACAATTTCCCTTGAAAAATCTTCACCTTAGATCTTTATTTTACCTATTCCTTATTCAACTAATATTTGTGAGTTCCTGTTTTGTGCCGTAGTGCCATGCGAGATTTGGGGGTTAGTACAGGGCACTAACTCATGAAGTTTTACAATTCAGTGGGAACACAAACTTGCCAACATGGGACAAGAAAATAGTGGTTCTGATGGAAGCAGGTGTTCAGGAGCAGGAGGTGTGCCGGGGAAGGAGATTGTGTGCAAGAGAACGATGCTGGTGCTGTGTGATTTGATGACCATTTAAAAACTCTCAAACAGCATAGTTTAGCATAGAGGTTATTTAAAAGTAAATGGCACTGCACTGGAACTGAGAAGCTCTCTGATTCCATGCTCCAAACTATTTGAAATTACTCTGACATACAAAATCATCAGTGAGATTTTGAAAATGCTAGAGCTCTGTAGCGTCTCACAACGAATTCCTAATTCCATGAATTAAAACATAAGGCTCACCTGCTAAAGGTAGTGGTCTTCTGTTCTACTTCTGTAAACCTTATAAATCCCAAGTGAGTAGAACTTTAAAAGTTGTTGGAGAGCTGATGAAGGGAAAATGAGATACATGTCATGAAAAACAAAAATATTTTCTTCCCCCAACTTAAAAAAAAAATTTAATTTACAGGAACATGGAAAGAATAGTATAATGAGCACCAGTATACCCTTCATTTAGATTCATCAAATTGTTTCATTTTGCCACATTTATTGTCTCCATGTATATGTACACACACATATGTAGTATATATGTACTTCTGCTAAATCATTTGGAAGTAAGTTATAGACACTACAGAAGTTATATTTTACCCCCAAATACTTCAGCATACCTCTAAGGATGGCGTTTCTCTACATATCCACTAATACTGTTATACACCTAAGAAAATTAATGTTAATACAATAATATCCAATAAACAGTTCCAGTTTTCCCAGATGCCCCCAAAATGTCTTTTATATGGTGTCCATTTGTTTTATGATTCAGAATCCATTTAACATATATTGCATTTGACTGTTTAGTTTTTAAATCTAGAAGAGTCTTTTTCATGTCATTTGCTTTTTTGAAGAATTCAAGACAGGTGTCTTGTAGAATGCCCATTATCATGCAGTGTTCTAATTGTTTCCTCCTAACTGAATTCAGGTTAACATTTTTGGCAACAGGACTCCATTTGTAATGTCGCATACTTGCCAGGGCATCACATCAGGAGGCATGTGGTGTCAGGTTGTCTCTCTGTTGACAGTGTGACATTGGTTAGGTTGGTCATCACCAGACCTCTCCATTAGAAAGATAGGTTTTCAAAGAGGACCTCAAAGTCCTATAAATTTTCAGTGTTTTTTTGTTTTGTTTTGTTTTTTTTACCTGAGTCTTAGCTTTAACCACTACCAGCCTGCCTTTTCATTTATAAAAAGTTCTGCAGTTTTATTTTAACCTAGAAAAAGGCATATGACTGAGCTATGGACAAGGTATAGTTGAACCTGGTGCAAGTTTCATCCATCTTAAGTCTCTGAAACTCCATTGTGGTTATGGCGCACCCTTTAGCCATGAGTAACTCTCCCACCTCTCTCCTCCTGGCATCTTTCTGTCTCTGTCTCTCGTGTTTTTAAGAGGTATGTAGTTCTTCGTGAATACTAATATAACCTGAACTCACACACCATTAAAAATGAAGAAATGAAGGCAAGCACTACTTTTCCCATTTCTCATTACCTTTTTGGATTTGTAAACTGTTGGCAAAGAGGCAAATATGCAGCGATACTTTTTTCTTTAACTTTAAAAATACTTTATCATGTTTGGGCTGAGCTTAAAAGGCAAAAACATGCCAGACTTCAGAGCGTTTTATTTTGGTGTGGTTTAGGATGAGAAGCAGTATGTTATGAGCTGGCAAAATAGGGAGAGAAAAGAAAAATAATCATTTCCTTAAATGTGAAGCTTTGATCTTGGTATCTCCAAAGGACTGTGACATCTGAAACAGCAGTTTAAAGTCAACTTTTTCCCCTTAAGAAGAAACTGCATTCTATCCCAAATACATCCAAGTTATACAGAACCTGATGTGTGCAAACCACTCCATCTGGCTGTAGAGCCGGTACTTTTCCCACAGCCCCAGGCTGTTGTCTGAGGCTGAGCTTTAGGGATCTTGGGGTGAATAATGCCCTGGAAAAGGGCTAGAGCTCTTGGTCTGAATTTCTCTTTTTACTTCCAAGCAATTGAACGCCTGGCCTGAGGGACTCTTTATGGTCTGAAGCACTTGGAAAAAATTCAAAACTGAGACTTATTGACTACATTTTCTCGTAAATTCTTTTTTACTATAACAAGTAGAGAGTTCTTATTAGCCAGAGATCTTTAACAAGCAGGAAGATTTGCTCCTTGTTCCAGCTGATGCCTGCACCCAACTCATTTGGGCCTGTTAGAATTGATTGAGCCAAGTGTGCTTTGAAGAACTGTCTAATCCAGGAGGGAACATACTGATGCCTGGTCATCCAACCCTTTTTTCCTTCAAAGTGAAATATTGATTTTCATGCCACTTTCATTTCCCAGTAGGGCAAAAATAAAATGCAAGTAGCTGCTAAACAGGTATGAGTCCAGTGAGGCTTAAAGCGTTTCTATCTGTCTGCCACTAGGCAGATGGTTTAAAGTTGGAAATTGGCCTTATGGCTAGAATTCTGCTTGCTGGGGATTTTTATTGGAAGAGGTTAGAGCAGGAAAGTCTGGAGATGAGACTGACTGGACCTGCAAGTGAGTTTCATTTTTCTCAAAAGCTTAACCTGAAGCAAGATCGGTATCTCATTTCAAAAGGGGCAGGTCATTTCCACAGCTTTCAAGGCTAGCCTCAAAGTGACTTTTTTTTTTTTCTTTTTTAATGAACACTGCAACTTAAGCAATAATCTAGAAGAGCTAAACTTTTTGACTGACTGCGAAGTTGTAGCTCATAAAAGTGTACCCTGAGCTCAGAACCGTACTGCCAGCCAGCCGAGGAAGGAGTCTATTGACGGATCTGGAGGTAATCACAGACTAATTTACGAGCTCTATTTAGGCAAGGAAGGAAGCTTGGGTTCTTTCTTGGATCGAGAGGCACACATTTTGTGCTGTTTCTGGCACTGAAATCAATACTGTGAAATCGCCTTTTCCTTTCAGCCTGTGTGTTCTTTACTCACAGCACAATGCATTGAGGAATGCTGAAGCAGGTGAGCAAATCCCGTATTTTATTACGCTTGTTAGATAAACCTGCTAAAGGCAACTCACAGTGTGGAAATATGGAAACCCAACTTACTGAAGTAATAAATTAGGGAATTGGTTATTTAAAAAGGCTCTATATACCTACAAAAGGCTCCTCCTTGTAGATATCACACCTTGTAGATATTCTTAAAGGAAGAAGGTCTACCTGGTTTTTATTTTAGGTTTTTTAGTCACAGAATTTCAGAGCAGGAGGGGACTCAGAGAGAGATGATCTATTCTAACCTTACCATTTCATAGATGAGGAAACGGGCGCAGAAATGTGAGGCCTACAGCCCTGTCCCTGGCTCCTACTCCAATGTACTTTCAATTATATTTCTTTTTTAAAAATGGCAGTGGTTGCCTAGGTTTACAATGCACATTTTTAACTGATCAAGTCCACTTTCAAATAACACTATTATCCATGTGTGGGTACCTTATAGCAGAGTATTCCCAGTTCCTGCCTCCCATCCCTTATGATGTTGCTGTCACTCATTTCACTTATCCATATGTTGTAATCACCCAATATGTTGTTATTGTTACTTTAAACAGTTACCTTTCAGATCAATTAAGAATTTTAAACATCAAAGATTTGAGTTTACCTTCACTTATTTCTTCTTCGACACTTATCCTTTCTTTATGTCAATCCCAGTTTCAGGCCTAGATAATGTTCCCTTTAACATTTCTTTGCAGGGCAGGTTTTCTGGCAAAGAATTCCCTCAGCTTTTGCTTGTCTGAGAAAGTCTTTATTTATCCTTCTCTTCTGAAGGATAATTTTGGTGGATATGGAATTCTAGGTTGGTGCTTTTTCTTCTTTCAACACTTTAAATATTTCACTTCACTTCTTGCTTGCATGGTGTCTGAAGAAGCCCACTATTATTCTTATCCTTGTTCCTTGTAGGTAAAATGGTTTTCCCTCCCTCCTTTGACTTCCTTCAAGATATTTCTCTGTCTTTGATTTTCTGCAGGTTGAATATAATATGCCTAGGTGTTGGGGGTTTTTTTGGTTTATTTCTGTTACAGTGTTTTTGATTTCTAACATTTACTTTTGATTCTTTCTTAGAATTTTCATCTCTCTGCTTACATTACCCTTCTGGTCTTGCATGTTGTATACTTTTTCCATTAGAGCCCTTAACATATTAATCATAGTTGTTTTAAATTACCTTTCTGATAATTCCACCATCTGTGTCATATCTGCATCTGGTTCTGATGCTTGCTCAATCTCTTCAGACTGTGTTTTTTGCCTGTCTTTTAGCATGCCCTGTAATTTTTTGTTGAAAGCTGGATGTATTGGGTGATAAGAACTGAGATAAATAGGCCTCTAGCGTGAGCATTTATGTTAATCTGGGCTTGGAGTTAGGCTGTGTTTAGTGTTTGTTGTAGCTATTGGTGCTAGAGGCTTTAAATTCCTCTAGGGTTCTTGTTTTTTGTTTCTCTTCTTTGGGCTTCCCTAAGTTCTCCTTCTCAGAGAGAACCTATGTCTTGCAGATCTGTCAGCACCAATCCACTATTACCCTGGAGCCCTGTTGGTGTGGTGGTATGGTGTGTGGGAGGGGAGAAATCTCTAATCTTGTGATTAAGTCTCAAGTCTCTTAGTGGGCTTGAGTCTATGGCCCATGATGGTCATGTATGGTAGCTTTCCCATCCCTCTTAGGTGAGATGGGCAGGCTAGAAGGGGCTGTAGTGAGAGGAAGGCCCTTCCCCACAGCTTTAGGACAAGGCTCTGGTAAAGTCTTTCCCTTGGGGAGTAGGCCTCTGTTGTGGAGAAAGCTTTTGGCATATTTCACAAGCATCACTCTTCCCCTCCACCTGCGAGACCATGAGGGAATCTTTCTCTGATCTTCACCATGAGAACTAGTGGGGTTCCTGGAGGTGATACTCACCAAAGTGGGGCTTCCCCTGAGTGTGGTCCCCAGTAGCAATCCCACCAGTTTATGGCTCCAGCACTTCTGCTTCAGGTTAGTAGATCTTGGCTGTGACTCTGGATTTGCCTGTCTCTCCACATTTGGGAGAGGCAGTTTGCTCTGTAAACTCAGTTCTCTGATGAGTCCAAGAAAAGTCATTGGTTTTCAGTTTGTCCAGTTCTTTTTTCTGTAAGGATTGGAGTGATGACTTCCAAGCTCTTTTTATGTTGGAGCTGAAGCGGGAGGTCCAATGTACTCTCTATGTGGCCTTCCACTCTATAAGTAATCTAAAAAATGAACATTAGTGGAAGGTAAAATCCTCAAAAGACTAGCAGTTTTGTTTCTGAAATAATTTAGAAATAGCAGTTGAAAAACTAATGAAATACAAGAAAAACCTTTTGAGCAAATTACATGGTCAACTGCTTTTTAATAACATTTTTTCCTCATTATAAAAGCAATACATGTTCATGTTAAACAGTTGAAAATACGATGAGTTATATGGAAGGAAATATAAACTGCCCATAATCTTACTCCTCAGAGATAACCAGTTAACATTTTGCCGTATTTCCTTTTACTTTTCCTCACAGTATACAGATGGAAACACGTCACCAAAATTGAATCAAACTAGTGTCCTTTTATTAGTCTACTGCCCTTTCATTCACTGAATGTTATCTTTAACCATTTTCTCATGTCATTTAAGTATTCTTTAAAACTGCATACTTAGCATCTGCATAAAAAATTCATTGTAAGGATGCATTGTAATTTAACAGTTACCTGTTTGAACATATTCCTGTGATGAACGTCCTGTTCAGAAATTCGTGTGTACGTCTCTTAAAATCTTCATAAAATTACTAGAAACAGAATTACTAGGTGAAGAGTTATTAATATTGAGAAAACATTAATATCTTATGCTTCTGATGTAGACCAATCGCTTTTTGGGTGGTAAAGGTTTTCTCAGGAGAGGTGCCCCAGGTGCGGTTTTGAGAGCCAAGCATCCCCCAGGACTCATCTTCTGACCTGCATTTAGCACCATGGGGATGCTACCTCTGACCCCCACCTTTTGTAGTTTTAGCATAGAATATTTTGTGACATTTGAGTATCATGAGAAATTGAGTACAGAGGAAAGAATGTGAGTTTTATAATCAGACAAACTGGGGGAGTCTCTGATTATCTACAACTTAAGTAATTTACCTTTCCTGAGCTTCTTCATTTTTCTCATTTGTAAAATGGGGATAATAGCTTCCTTTCCAGGTGATTGTGAAAATTAAATATCATTCATTCAATTTTCGTTGAACAAATGATTGAGTGCCTACACATGACAGGCACTATGCTGGATGATAAGGATACAACGATAAACAAAAGCACACATGACTGTTTTTGTTTTTGTTTTGAGCTTTCAGTCTGCTGGGAAAGACACCCATCAAATAAGCCTGTAAATAAATGTAAAAGTGAAACTGTGACTTTGAGCTTTAAGAGCCTCTGACAGGCAGATCTGACCTCGGGGAGTTAGAGAAGGCTAGGCTGCTCTGTGGAGGCAATGATGGAGGGAAGATGTGAAGACTGAGGAGGTGACTGGACATGGAGGGTAGGATGGTGACTGTTCTCATCAGAGGGAGCAACATACAAAGAGGCCGCGTGGAAGCATGAAGGAGGGAGCACATGAGAGGCTGAGAAGGCTTGTGTGGCTGGAGGGGGAAGAGCAGGGGAAGCGCTGGGCAGCCGGACCTGCCCTATAGAGTCCTGCTGACCATGTTAAGCTTTTGTCATTATCCTAAGAACAATAGGAGGCTGGGGGAGAATGGAAGGGTAATACGAACATTTGCATTTTAAAGTCAGAATCCTGACTGCAACCTGTGGGGGATGACTGGTTTGAAGGAGATGGCGACTGACTGCAGGCCAACCTGCAGAAGCTGTCATAAGTCTAGGACAGAGATGATGGTAGCTTGGATTAAAGCGATGTTGAAATATGTTTCTAGGCCTAAAATGGAGCTGCTCTTGCCTGAGGTGCCATGTCTGCAAAATGAAATTTAGAAGACTTTTGCATCCTTCTAAATGCTCCACTTGACCAGAAATGCAGCCTGTCCACTCAGCCAATCTCCAAACACCAAGCCAACTCTGGGCTCTGTACTTACTTCCTTGTTCCCTATTAATTTTCTGTTTTTCTCTTGTTCCTTATTCTTTATCCTATAAAAGCTTCCTGCCCTCCACTCATTTTGCAGCTCTCTGGACCCTGGGGAACGGAGACTACCCATTCTGTGAACTTTAATGCTTCGTGTTAAATAAAGTTTGTTTGTATCACCTAAATTGTCTTCTCTCATCAGTTTTAAGAGTGGTACTGGTCAAAATGGAGAGAAAGGAGTAATTTGAGAACCACTTAAGAGGTAATATCAGCAGGAATCCGTGAATTCAGAGTGAGACTCAGCTCTCTGGTGTGACTTCCTCCAGCAGAATTGTGCTGCTCGGCTGCAGCCACAGAGTTGGGTTTTGGCGGATGATGCTGCTAAAACTCAGCGGATGCAAGAATTTGGGGCCAGATGATGGACAATGGATTCTAAGACGGATAAAAAGCAAGTAAAGATAGGGGAAGGCAAATGATGGGGTGAATAGGAGGTCCTGATGAGGTTAGAACGGTGATTACAGGAGAAGTGGATAAGCAACGTGGAAGGACTGGCAGGTGAAGATAGCGAGGGATGGAGATACTGAGGTCACTGCTTCAGGAGGAGGAGCAGTTTCAGTGATGACAAGGGTCAGCATGGGACCGTGGAAGAGAGTTCTACTTGATTATATTAGTCATCCCTCTCCTCCTACCCTCTGCAGGGGGTCACAGCCTAAAAGAAAAAGGTTTTGTTGTCTTTTTGTTTCACAAAGGGGAGGACTAATAGTCTGGAATAGTATGTCTGTAACGCACCCACACAGTGCCTGGCGCATATAGTAGATGCTCTACGAGTGAGCGGGTCCTCATTTGGCTGCTGCTGCCACTGCCGAGCTATCTCTGGGGTCCGTGCTCTATAAAGTCATTTCAGAGCTTCTTCCTGAAACCAGACTTCTGTAGGGACGAGGAAATTAAACTTTATAATGAATAGTGTTTTGGCAAGATTTCTGTAGTGTGGCTTAAGTAACATCTTGTAGTCAGAATCATTGTCTGGGACTACCTCTCCTATATTTGTCGTATTCTGATCAATGTTTGATCAGTACTCCTCACCTTTTCGGAAATACATCCATTCTGTAAAGTGAGAAATATAAGTTCTAACAATATCCCGAAAGATGGTATATCAGTTTGCTAGGGCTGCCGTGACAAAGCGCCACAAACTGTGTGGCGTAAAACAACAGAAATTTATTCTCTCATAGTTCTGGAGGCTAGAAGTGCAAAACTGGGTTGTGGGCAGGGTTGGTTCCTTCTGGAACCTGTAGAGGAGAATCCTTCCTTGCCTCTTCTACCTTCTGGTACTTGCTGGCACTCCTTAACGTTCCCTGGCTTGAAGATCCATCACTCCAGTCGCTGCCTCTGTGGTCACGTGGGCAACTTCTCCCCCGAGCCTGTTGCCTCTTATGAGGACACCAGTCTTCTTAACTAAGTACATCTGCAGTCACCCCATTCCCAAATAAGGCCACATTCTGAGGCACTGGGGGTTAGAACTTCAACAAATAATTTTGGGGGAGACGCAATTCAACCCATAAGATATAGGTTTAAAAGAATCCATACTAAATATTTCTCTGTTCTCATTGTCCTGATGATAACATGTCCAATAACTATGAGCCCCAGTGCTGTGGGTTAGATTTGCTGCTCTAAAAATAAAACGTAGTTCGTATGCACCCGGGAAATGTGGGATGAGTTTTGCTTTGGTTTAGGGGTTAAATCTCTGCAGACAGGAGCTCTTGGCTGCCATGGCAGCAGGGAGTCTGAGTGATTTGGTGAACACAGCCCCTCAGTAGTCATCAAGTTCCCTGCGGGAGTCAAAAGTTTAAGGCTCATTTACTAATCTTGCTTCAAAATGGTTGTTCGGGAGTGTAAGTAACTCATTGCCAAATCTTAAAGATGGTGCTTGGTTTCCATCCTATTTTTTAGTTAAGTTAAATAACAGCCAGGAACCACAATTAGACGTCAGTGTATTATCACAACGTTGTGGTTGCCCAAAAGGGCTGGGTTTCACTGAATCTCAGGAGAATGCAAAATGAATTGCAATAACAAAATCCACTTTAGCACCATTTAGTTCAATTTAAAATGATAATGGAATTCAGACTGCCTACAGCTACATGAAACTTACGCTCCATTCTTGATTTGGCCTCCAGAAAACACAACAACAGCAGCATTCAGTTTAGCTGCTGCTTTGAGTTGTGTACTGGAAGGAGCATGGTCTCTGGAATCAGACCTGAGTTTGCGTCCAGCCTCCAAATCTTGGTTTCTCCACTGTGGTGAGTAGAATAATGGACCCTCAAAGATATCTGTACCCTAATCTCTGGAAGCTGTGACTATGTTACCTTACAAAGAGATGCTGCAGATTTGATTAAGGTACAGACCTTGAGATGGGAGACTATTCTGTATTACTCAGGTGGGTCCAGTCTAATGACCTGAGTCCTTAGAAGCAGAGACGCTTTCCCAACTGTGCTTAGAGATGTCATGAAGGAGAAAGGGTCAGAGAAATGTGATGTTGTTGGCTTTGAAGACGACTTTGGAGAAAGGACTGTGAGTCAGGGAATGCTGGTGGCCTCTGGAAGCTGCAAAGGAAAGGAAATAGATTCTCTCCTAGAGCCCCCAGAAGGAATACAGCTCTGTCAATGCCTTGATTTCAGGACTCCTGACCTCTAGAACCAAAAGATAGTGCAGTTGTCATGTTCTAAGCCACTAAGCTTGTGGTCATTTGTAAAGCAGCAACGGAAACACAGTGGAGACCCAATGCACCAATTTGCTGGCTGTATGACTTTCTGAGAGTCTTGGTTTTCTCGTCCATAAAAAATAATCTAATAATACTGATCTTGTACAGTTTATGTGTGAATTCCTGACATGATGTATGTAAAACCCATTGTTGATCCCTTCATGACTTATGTTAGGAGTCCAGTCCTGAGGGGTCCGACTATCTTCTCTCAGGTGCCCTACCTCCAACTGGGGCCCAGCTGCCAACAGGTGAGTGGCTGCAGCTGGTCCTGTGGTTCATGCCTTCTATTCAAGTGTGATGTGTGGACCAGCAGCATCAGCCTCACCTGGGAGCTTGCTAGAAGCACCGAATCTCAGGCCTCACCCCAGACAGACTGAGTCAGAATCTGTATTTTTAACAAGATCCCAGGTAATTCATATCTACTTTAAAGTTTGAAAGACACTAGACTAGTGGTTCTCAAACACTATAGATGCTAACAGAATGAATGTCTAGGCCCAGAATTAATGAGTGTGGGGCTTCAAAATCTGTAATTTTAATATGCTTCCCAGTTATGCACAGAAGTTATAACCACTGGAATAAATATTTAGAAATACACTTTAATATATGAGATTCAAATCAGAATTGTAAAATTTTCAATTAATACCTTTTTCGCTAAGGAAATAGCTATGCTATGTGTTACTAAGTGCTACATTTTAAAAAGATAAAGGGGTAGACATCAAAGAACAGTGAAGACACGTTCTCATTGGTTCTGAACTGTTCTGATTGCTGTTCTGGCTTTACTGTAACACTTGACTAGACTCTTCTTTTGTAAGATGTATCCTTCTCTGCTTCACTTAGAAGCAGTACTTCTTAGACAACTCAACGACTGTGGAACCTGGGCATTGAAAGCTCTTGGCTGTATTCTCTTTAGCAAGAGAGATCTAACTGCTTATTACAATTATCAGAAGACAAACAGGAGGTTTTGGAAAGCTTTCTCGGTTCTAGAAGCACCTGTGCCCCTTGCTCCACAGACAGAAGCATAAAGAGAAAGTTCAGCAGTTTTAATCTGGACAGCCCAGCCACACTTTCCGGTGCCACGGCCCAGAGCACAGAGTTTCACTCCAAGAACCAAAAATAGCGTGGCTTCTCTCCGGCACGCCCGGGGCAGATGATCCAGAGTCTGGAGGGAGTGCTCACGTTCAGACTCTTACCCGGGAGCTCCAAGTCCGAAGAGCTGGATAAGGAGCCAAAATTGAGAACGGGAGCTGAATGCTAACCGGGGCAGGAGGGCAGCAGGTTAGGAAGGCAGTGATGAAGTTCCTGCACAGCTGCCACCAACAGCTCTGAGGAATTTGTGGCTCTTCATTAGGCAACAAGGATGTGATGCAGGTGCCCCGGGCTGCCTTTTAGGGCAGTGTGGAGATGTGCCCTCAAAGCTCCCACCATGAACAAGGGGTCCTAGAGAAAACTCACCATTGTTGCCAGTGAGGGCTTAGCAACCCTCTTGGCAAGGGCCACTGATGACCACACTCTGTCCAGCCTCTCACAGCTCTAGAAATGGTCCCCTGAGGTCCCACCAGGCCCAGCTCATTGACCCAGAGCCTAACAGTTGTGCCCGCAGGCAAGTGTCTTCTTTAGGGTCTGGTAATGCAGGCCTGGGCAGGCCATTCTGCACCTCAGTGAACATACAAGCCTGTGACAGTCTTTTTTTAATCAGAAATCACAATTTTCCATTGTTGTTAGAAAAAAATAGACATACCTCCTTCTATACCTCTTTCAGAGTCCTGAAATATGTATATGATTCCTATTCTTTCATTAAGTTACCCTCTCCCACAATAAATCTTTTAAAATGGCATTGAAGCAAACCTCGTGTGGTGTAAAGTAGAGATATAATCTAGTTTTACCACAGAGACTCCGGGGGCTGACCAGACACTTGACTGAATTTTATTCTCTGCTACTGGCTGGCTGTGGCCTGAAGCTAGTGCAGTTCAACACTCCTGGTGGCTTGCGTTTTGGATCTTTCTCCTGCTCCTCTCTTTCCTTTCCCTTGTCCCTCCCTGCTTACCCTTCCCCTGTCGTCTCATCCTTACACACAGAGTTCCAAACCACTTTTGGCTCACACCATGACATCATATCAAATTACACATCACCCCCTGAGTAACTTCCAGCTTTGTTCCAGCATGTCATCCCAGGACATCAGACTCCCCAGGGATGGGGTTGTCAGTGCCATAAAGTCCAGGGGAAGGAGAGCCTTGGGCCAACTCAGTTGGGCTGTCATCACCCTAGAGCCCATCTTCAGAGGCAGTGTGCGTTGGTGGAGCACAAGGGTCTGGCCTCCTCTAAAGTTGTACTTCTCCTTGTAGACTAATACGTAGGCATTCTACTTTCATTGGAAAATCATACAAAAGTCAGACTCTTAAGTTTGAAAGCCACTCACTATGTGGTCCTATTCCACAAAGAAGACCTTTCTTCACTCTGCATCCACAGTTATAACCCAGCAAATAACAATGACAAAAATAATTATGATGGCAGTACTACTTAATTTGATTCTCATGGTATCCATATGAGTATTATTTCCTCCATTTTTAGATATGAAAATAGGCTTAAAAAGGCCGGGTAATCTGCCCTGGGTCATATGGCTGCTCACTGGTGTTGCTGGGGTGTCAACCGTGCTGCCTGACGTGGAGCCGTGCTCTTCACCACGTCATTGCGTGGCCCCAGGCCATCCATCCGCCATCTCCCTGTGCTGCCTCCTCACTCATACCTGCCAGGCCACTATCCCTCCTTTCTTCCCACTGCCGTGCGGCCTTCTCAGACTCTGCCCTGCTCTGTCCTTCACCCAGCCTTCCCACGAGTGCACTACAGGGTGCCCCATCCCTACACACACGCGCAGTCTCTCTCTTTAGGGATTTGCGTGATTGTGCGTTGTCTGAAAGAAAATAAGACCTGCCAGAGCCCACACTGGCTGCTCTGTGGGTCTATAAGCCAAAAAACTCCTGGAAAAGGAGAGGGGCTTCCTCCTCCAGCTGCTGAGGTCATTCTTGCCTGTGCACGTGCCCACAGTGCGCAGTGCACATGTGGCCGGCCGGGGCCCAGGCTCTGGAAGGCTGCCCAGCTCCAGCTGTCCAGCTTGTCTCTGCTCACACAGATTCTCTGCGTCTCCCTGCTGTCTAAACAAAAGCCAAAAAGGGCACACTAGCAGAACTGTGCTGTCTTCACTCATAGAAAGAATCCTGTTCAGGGAAGCCTGCAGCCCCTTCGCAGTTGCCGGGTCTGTGTGATTTATCCAGATGCCCTGCCTGTGGTTGTGGGAGGCAGACGTTCACGTCTGCAGAAACCCCGCAGGGGGCAGTGGCCTTCCTTGTCAAGGCAGAAGACTGCTCTCAGGAGGACCCTGAGGGCAGGAAGCTCTGTCCTTTGGGCCATTAAAAATGGCAAATCCCAATTTCTGAAAAGCAACTTGGCTGACATCCCTGGACCCAAGTCAGACAGTCTCTTCTGAGATTGCTGGGCCCCCTGTCTTGCTAAAAGGCCACTAACGTCATCCCCCTTGGACATGCAGGGACAATCTGCAGAGGAGGTGCAGTGAGGGTGAGTCCTGCATTGGCTGAATTATTTGGACCCAGTGCAGACACAGCAGCAGCCCTGACCTCCAGGGATGAGCCTTGTTCAGTGAGCAGTTATGGCCCAGCACTTACCGAGCACCAGGAATGATCCTGAAGTAACTTATTTACTTTTATGATATTACCCCCTCTACAGAGAAGACATTGAGGTATAAGAGATTAAGAGATTTGCTCGAGGTCACACAGCAAGCAAATGGCAGAATGAGGCTTTGAATCCTGGCTTCCAGCTGCAGCGTCCACGTGGAGGAGAAATCAGGATCCATGTGCTTCCTGCCGTGTCAGCTCTGCAGACAGCAAACACCCCAAGACAAAATGTTATCAAAACAAGGCGGGAGGAAATCAGGGAACCAGGCACCAACACCCCCGCATGAGCAAGTGGGGCTCTGCGTGTTCCAAAGCACATCCATGTGGGGCATGGAGCCCTTTAGAAGGTCTTTTTCTTGTGGCCGTACTTGAGACAGAGTATGAAGTGTGCTCTCCTTCCTTTGTGACCAGCTCCTCAGGTCACTGAGATCAAAGCCCCCTCAGGTCACGAGGTGAGGCATGGTGCACCCCGGGCAGGAGTGGATGAGTCCATGGAGCAGCCCAAAGAAGCTGCCCCTGCTTGTGGCCGGCCTGCTGGTCCCCTTCCAGCTGGCTGGCCCCCACCCTGCTGCTGCCTCTGCTGGCCACAAGCAGGAAAGGGAAGAGGGGGCTTCCTGGAGAGCAGAGGTCAAGTGTCTCAGAGGGGCACCTGGCCTATTTCCCACCACCCCCAAGGTCAGGGCCTGAAGAAGGCACCCATGAGGCTCGGGTGATTCTGGAAACAAGGCTGGTAACTGCCCGAGGTAACGTAGAGTTTAACCAGAGGGAGCACTTTAAACTGCATAGTCAGTCATAACAAAAGTACCTGAATTTGAATATTTACCCAAGAGGGACTACATTTTCAAATAGTAGGAACTAAAAAAATGCCATGTGGTTTGAATTTATTGGATTAGGACAAATTTCACTCCTTCTCTGCTGAGTGGGAACCAGACTCCCTTGTTAAGGAAAGAACATATAGTTATAGAAACAAGTTTCACGTCAGTGCATGGATGATTTGAGAATGTCAGTTCATATGCACCACACACGCATTAACAAGTTTATCTTCAGACAGCCCAGTGAGAAAGGGCTATGGGGTGGGAAGGAGGAGTAGCTGGGGTAGCTTCATGCTTGCAATTTCACTAGGTTTCTGCTTGGGACTGCTCTTATGGAACATTTTCATGAGGGGAAACACTCAAAAATATTTTTTTTTCACACACACGCAGGTAGAGAGCCAGGAGGGGAGGAGCCAACCTGTGGAATCAGGAAGACACTCGATGTGGTCAGGGGAGAGCAGTGAGACCAGTTCCACTGGAGAGGATGGGTTGAGTTGGAGGACAGTGGGCAAGAGGGGCTGCCCCTGGTGCAGATTATGGGACAGAAGCCGTATAGAGGGTCTCCTACAGCTGGCTTTCTCTCCTGGCTGCCTGACATCTCTCTGCATCCAAGGGAGAATGGATATTTTCCTAGCAAGTCTGGGCTAAGAGCTGCTTGGGAGGGTTTTGGGAGTCCACACCAACTCTCCCTCCAGTGAGGTGCAGCCCTTGAGAGAAGGTTCTTGCATGCTGGGCAGGTGCAGGGAAGCAGAGTGTCTCCCAGTCCAGGCGCCATCCCACCTCTCGGGCAGAGATAAGTTTATTTCAACCTTAGCTTCTGTTTCACTATTAGTTGTGCCTCTTTCAGTCATGAGGTTGGAATCCAATTCAACCTGGCTTAAGAAAAATGGGAATTTTTTGGCTCACTTAATTGACTCTGTTTGGAGAGATTGGCTTCAGGTGCAGTCTGATCCAAGGGCTCAAACAGTGTTCTGAGGCCCCAGTTTCTCACCAATTCTTGGCTCTGTTTTCCATGGTGTTGGCTTTCCCGGCAGCTCCAGGTACATGTCATCTTACTTATGGAAATTCCAGCAGAAAAAGCAAGTGCCTTTTCCCCTGCTGTCAAAGGTCTTATTGCATCTCATTGGTACTTACTAGGCCAAATACCCAACTCTGAACCAATCTGTAGCCAAAAGAAGGTGACGTTCTGATGGCCAGGCAGGCTGAGTTGCAGGCCTACATTTGGAACTAGGAGTAGAATCATGAGGATGTGGGCTGAGCACAGAGAGGAAACTGCCAGGAGAAGGGCAACAACAACAACAAAACAAATAAATATAAAAGCGCCTCTTTGCACTGAGCTGACAGGGTGATTGGTAAAAACGAGATTTGTGCATCTGGAATATGGACCCAAGTGTCTTTAGTCTTCATTTCCCTGGTGAAGAGCATCTGCAGCACTTTTCTTATTGATCCCTTAGGCTTTGCCAAGTGGGCCCTGTGCACACAGCTGTTTGTTTGTTTTTTTTTTTTTTTTTGAGGAAGATTCACCCTGAGATAACATCTGTGCCCATCTTCCTCTATTTTGTATATGGGACGCTGCCCCAGAATGGCTTGATGAGCAGTGTGCAGGTCCGCGCCTGGGATCCAGGACTGCGAACCCTGCGCCGTGGAAGCGGAGCATGTGAACTTAACCACTATGCCACTGGGCCAGCCCCTGTTTGCTTGTTTTTAAGCCTGACCACTTGTGACCTTCTACCTTAAAACATAATATCCCAGCTTCATTTTTCTAATTTACATTATATGACATTTGCTCTCCTTTCTTGTTCCTTTGATCATGAATTCACCAGTGCCTCACTCCTATTCTGCCACTGTCTGAACAGAAAGCTGTTCTCCAATGACCCAGCACTGTCGTCTCATCTTATCTGCACTTGACCAATATTTCAGGATGTAGCTGATGATGCTTCCTCACTTCGCCCACCTGGATCTGAAAGAGTTGGGTGGTCGATAAACTTCCACAATCCATGACTAAGTTCTGTGATGAAGGGGACTCATGTTATTTAATTCTTAAAATCTTCTTACTTAGACTTTTTGGCACTTCTGAGTAGGGCCAAAGCTGCCAAGATGTGAATGCAGTGAATCGATTCTTTGATTAAGGTTGTGAAAATATAAATAGGGGGCTAGCCCATGGAGGGCTTCAGTGCCAGGCCAGGGGGCCTGGACTGTGTCCTATTGACAGTGGGGAGCCATTGACTACTCTGAGGAGAGAGACACCCTCCTCCTCATGATCACATTCACTGAGCCAACTAAGGGTCAAGCCCCGTACATATGTCCTTTACCTACGGGATCTTCTTTCACGGCCACAATCATTCTGCAACAGGAGAATCCTCTTTTCAAATGGCACCTACTCACCTAAAATCACACCTCATTCGTGGCAAGAATCCCTAAAAACCCAGAGGGTGTACAGAAAACCAACCGTCCAAACTAACTCAATGCACCATGGGACAGTGGCTGGTGTGTTGCCATTTCATTCTCCAGAAAGTTAAGCCCTGAGGGAGGAGTTCCTCTTTCTCAGCCTGTTTGTCAGGGAGGCTGAGGAGGACATCATGCAAGGGGTGAAATAACAGTGAAAAGGAAATGATGCGATTCCCTCTCCAATCAGTTGCTCCTCCCTTCTTGGCCTCTTGCTTTTTCAGAGAGGAGATGTCTATTCCCCTGCATTTCCACTCCTTCCTCTTGGCTGACAGTCCCTCTCTCTGTCACTGATTTCTCTGTTTATTTCACATCCCTCATATCCGATCTTCACATGCTCACCTCCATTCCTCTCCGTGGCCCTCTCCTCCAGGCCCTGGCCCTGTCACTTCATGCATGTCTGCATCACTTTACCTGTTTGTCTTTCAGTGTGTGTTTAGTGGCCTATCTTGACTTCCCCTCTTGTTTTTTTAAGTTCGCATCCTTCTGTCTGTTTTGACAGATTTGCTCCCAGTGCAATGCACTTCCCCTGCAGCTTATCTAGCATCGTCCAACTTTCATTTCCGTCAAGGTCAGCCGCTGTGTACCTGAGCCGCATACTCGCCTTCCGTTCTCCATCTTATTTCCCCTTTGTGATTTCTTGTGTTCAAACTCCAGCCCCACCGCACACCGGCTCGGTGGTTCTGGCTAAGTTGCTTTACCTCTACACTCCTGTGTCCTCCTCTTTAAACGGGAGTGGTGTTAGTACTTCCCTTAGAGGAGTCTTGTGAAGATTAAATGAGCTATTTAATATACAGAAAGTGTTCAGGACGTTGCCTGGCATCGAGTAGTCATCCGATAATGTTAGTTCTTACTATTGTGTTGGTGGTGGTATTACATTGTTCTGACATTTTGATTCACGAGAACAGCAAACACCAAGGCAGCTCCATGGTGGAGGGACAAAGGACAAGGTTGAGGGTGGCTAGGTGGAAGGACAGTGCGTGTGCCCCATGCAAGCTTATTGTCCCCTGACATCCCTTTTGCAGACTTGGGAGGAAAGCCGCCTGTCCTTCAAGGAGGAGAAGACACCATTCTTGCTTACCAGATAAGCAATAAAATGAAAAATATAGTAGTTGGGTAAATACTGACTTGGTAGAAATTTCTTTTAAAACATAATGAAATGGGGGCCGCCCGGTGGCGCAGCGGTTTAGTCCGCGCTTGGCAGCCCGGGGTTCGCGGGTTCGGATCCCGGGCGCCCGCCGACGCACTGCCTGTCAGCCATGCCGTGGTGGCGTCCCATATAAAGCAGAGGAAGATGGGCACAGATGTTAGCCCAGGGCCAGTCTTCCTCAGCAAAAAGGGGAGGATTGGCAACAGATGTTAGCTCAGGGCTGGTCATCCCCACAAAAAAAAAAAAATAAATAAAAAACATAATGAAATGAAGACAAGTGATGCTCAGTAGGATTGGCACTCCATCTGTTTTGTTCCCTTCTGACGCTTCATCAAGATTCCTAAATGCAGTTTGGATTTTGAAAACATCTGGAATCAGCCAAGCACATTTTTGAAGCTGTTGAGCATTGACATTATAATCTGTATTTCTTGCCGCTTAGCTGTGCCTGTCTGCTGTGCTGACCTCCAGAAACGAGGGCAGCCCGTGTGCTCCGTCAGTGTCCAAGCGCAGAGCGACGGGAGGGACCTTATGGCACTTTGTATGTGTGTGTGCACTTTATCTTTGTTTCTGATTATAAAAGTGATAATGTTCACTATTGAAACATTGGAAAATAAAGAAAAGGGTGAAGAAGCAGCAACAAGCACTCGTGATCCATTCACCCAGAAATAACCACTCTTAATGTTGTGATGTGTGTGTGTGTAGGATTTTATATGTATACACACACACACACACACACCTATTACTCTATGTCTTTTTTTAAAAAAAAACAAAACTAAGATCATGTTGTTTATAGATTTAGAATACTGGCATTTTTGATAGCATTATATCCTATTTTTTTATACCCTTATGTATTTCTTATAATATTTGAAAACTGTCTTAATATTTGGTGGATGGGTGTTCTGTCAGTTCAGGTCTTCCAAGAAGCAGAGGCCAAGAGAGGATGAACTGCACAAGAAACATATCGGTAGAGGACAAAGGGAGAAGGAGCAGGAATAGGCATGTGGGATGATGCAACTTGACACCTGTGAAAGGAGAGTAGAAGGAAGGGTTGGGTAGGAAGAGCAGCATAGTACTGAGAAGGTCTTGCCTAGGCTGATGGGAGTCAGTCCTGGGCAGAGCTTGCCCACTAGACAGTTCTCGTGTTGGACAAGAATGGCCTGGCTCTAGCACTCCCACCACGTTTAGTCAGTGTCTGGGGGCAGCAGGGAGGAAGCATGGCCTCCACATGAACACTGATGTGGATCCAAAGGGATGACAGCTGGAGTCTTCCAGTCAACTACGCTCCCCCAACAGAGATTCTGTTGAAGGAGATCTGAATGGCACAGCTCCCTGGTCACCACAGATGTACCATAAATTATTTAATTAGTCCATAATTGTTAGCTATTTTGACCATTCTCATTTTTTTGCCATTATAAATTATGAGGCAATAAACATTCTTTAACATAAATCTTTGTGTCTTTCACTGATAATTTCCTTAGGGTATATTAATACGTGGATTTCTGGTTGAACATGGTACATCGAAAATATAAGTTTTTCTGGACTATCTCTCAAAATTCAATACACCTAGAGGGTATTATGTTAAGTGAAATAAGCCAGAGAGAGAAGGGCAGACACCACATGATTTCACTCATATGTGGAATATAAACGAACACACGGACAGAGAGAACTGTTTGGTGGTTACCAGGTGGAAGGAGGGTGGGCAGTGGGTACAAGGGGTGAAGGGATGCATCCATATGGTGACAGACAAATAATAATGTACAACTAAAACCCCACAATGTTATAAACTAAGACATCAATAAAAATTAAAAATTAAAAAAATAAGGAAGGAAGTCATTATTTAATCAATAGGATTGCAAAAAAAAAAAAAAAACCTTAATACAAAAATGTAAAGAAATCAATATAGTCAAAATCTAAAAACATAATCCTAGAGACAGCAGTGGATGAGACTTTCATAAATATTTTAGAAGATGGAAAAATAATAACACAAATGTTAACAGATTGATCAAAAGGAAAAACACTGAAATCCCAGGTGCCTACAGAGGAGGAGGCCGATGAGCTGGTGAAGCCCTGAAAGGTTTAGGAATTGGAGGTACCACACATCTCAGAAGGGTGTAGGGACTGAGAGCAGGATTGCTTGCAAGTCTGGATAAGAAGTCAGACCTTCCGATGACCTCCATCACCCCAGGTGACCACCCTTGCCTAGGAGATGGAAGGTTTAATCTCAAAGAAGCTGCCATCTTGGAGATAATAGAGTGGGTAGAGGACATGGGCACAATGTGTAAAAACAGAGATTACATGCAAGTCCACATACTACCCTGGCTCCTTCCTCCATTCCACTCTCTTGGCCTCGTTTTTTCTATCTGTAAAAATGGGGATAAGATAATAATAGTACTTTCCCTTTCAGGGTTGTTTTAAGGATAAAATATATAAAACATGTAGAATAGCACCTGGCATATAGTAAGTGCTATGTGAGTATCCGCCATTGCTGTCATTGCCACCGTTATATATATATTGAACTTTCTCTTTTTTTCCATTTATCTGTTTACCTAATCTTAGTTATCATACTGTTTTAGCTCATAGACTTTAAGATTTATCACCTCTCCTTTACAATATTTTACTTGAAATTAAACATGTGTATTAATTCATAGAGCATTGACCTCTTGACAAGACATGGTGTTTTTCTTTAGGATGTGTACATCTCCTCATTTATTCAAATATTCTGTGTCCTTCAAAAATGTTTTTAGTTCTCTTCTTATAATTTCTGCATATTTCTTCTTTGTCTAAAATTATTTTAATGAGGTCATATTGGCTTATAACATTGTGTAAATTTCAGGTGTACGTTATTGTATATCAGTTTCTGTACAGACTTCGTCGTGTTCACCACCAATAGTCTAGTTTTTATCGGTCATCAAACATATGTGCCCCTTTACCCCTTTTGCCCTATATGTCTTCTAAATTTTGTTCCTAGGCCATTTGTAGCCGTTGCTAATGTGAGTGGAAATTTTGATTCCAGGATATTTTCAAACTATTAAATACTGATATTTAAGAGGGCTTTACATAATCATTTTGTTGCTGGCTACCTTATTAATATTATTAAATATTTTTAGTATTTCTAATAGCTTTTCAGTAGATTCTGTTGATGTTTTATTTAACAATGCATTAGTTCAACAAATCTCTTTCCAGCTGGTGCTCTGATGTGGAAACACAGTGGTCAGTGTGACCAACACAATTGCTTCCCCCACGGAGCTGACATTCTGATTGGGAAACACTCGTTAACACTCATCAGGTGATGATGAGACAGGACCCTTCACCTAAGGCTCCTGGAGTGCCATGGCCATAGCCACATCCTTACAGAAGTTAAATCAGATGTGAAAAGTCTGTAAGCACCCCACAACACCTATATTATTGGTAAATTCTACCAAATATTCATGGAACATAATTCCAATCTTGAACCGATTATTCAAGAGAATAGAAAAGAGTCGATGTTCCACGTTGTTCCAAAATGTTTCTCACCTTATAAAGTTAGTATAATTTGGGGATTCACACTAGAAAAGTCAGATAGAAATGAAAATCCTGCAATATATAATATAAATATATCTACATCTGTAGCTGGAGCTTTCATGATCTGGTTTGATTTATCTTAAAAATGCAAAGGTGGTTGAACACTAGAACTTCCATTATTGTCATTCACCATATTAATAAAACTGGAGAGTAGATGAGAGAGGCAGTCAAGTACAGTAGAGCCATATCTTAACTTACACAAATTCAAGTATATGCTTTTCATGCAAACAGAGGCAAATGGTCAAGCAGCATATGTGAGATCTCCTGGAGCAGTGGTCGCTGGGGAAAACACTTGGAGACAGGAGCAGTAGAAGACGTGTCTGTCCACTCTTGACCATCTAGGTTGGGCCTGGCGATCTGGCAGGACCAGGCACCAGACTCCAGAGAGGAATCCTTGGACAGTGGGGCTTTTAAGTTCCATGATTAGGGAATCACTGGCTCTTCTCTTGATGTGGGAAGGAGAGGGGCTGAGGTCCAAGCCTTTTGGAATGTTTGTGTCCAGCTCATAGCAGGATTAGCCACCTCAGCTCCATCCCGGCAAGATGAGGAACTGAAGTCCAACTCTCATGCTTGACCAGGATATATTGCTTCAAGCAGTGGGCCTCGGCCAGTTTCCTTGGAGCTTTGCAGAAGAGTAACTCCATTTTCAAGAGGTCAGCCTTCAAAGGATCAATCTTGGAAAAATAAACTCAACTCTCAATACTTTAAGCAAGAAAGAAGAGAAAAATAACAAAAATTGAGTAAAGTTAGATGTTCCTTAAACAGTCCTTATTATATGCCATACATTATCATATACGATTTACATTTTTTCATCCACATTCTGTACAGGATTGAAGATGCCAAGTCCTTCATTTTTCTTAGGTGATTCAATGAGATTTCCAAGGATTGGGACATATGCAGATTTTGGTTTCAAGGGCTGATTTTAGAATCTAACTACCCATGTAAGTTAAGACTCCACCAAAAATCCCTTTTCTGTAATGCAGTTCCTACACAGGTAATACTTTAAAAACGTCACTTTGAACAAACAAGCAAAAATTGTGACTGGATAACAGCCAGAGGCAGATGTTCTGGGTCAGACAAGATGGTGCTGGATTTGAACAATGTGAACGAGGCACAAGAGGATGAAGACGTGCCAAATGGATTAAGGGTGATCAGTGGTTTCCTAATGAAGAGGAATTAAAGCTAATACTAAAAGTCACTCTTCATGGTTGAATGTGTGTAATAAACTGTAGCATGCTCAGTCCAGAGGGAGAGTCCAGTCATTCTAAACAAATACTTTTTATTTCTCTATAGAGGGTGAGTTGAAGAACCATTTTATACATTGTTATATATAGTTATAGGAATTGGATAGACATCAAATGATTATCAGAGTCAAAATTCTGGTTTCAGTTTGGCAATATTTTATCAAATGCCTTAAAATGTTCCAAACTTGAACATGAATTAGTGACTATCCTAACTAACAACAGATAAGTGTGCAAGAATTTATGTTTAAAGATGTTGTATAATTAGGATAGGCTAATAATGCAGTCATATAAGCCAAAAAATGTAGAATGGCTCTTTCTCACTAATGAAACTGTTCAAAGTGGAATTCCAGGCTGGCAGAAGGCTCTCTTCCATGAAGTAATTCAGGGATCCAGCATCCTTCCATCTTGCAGCTCTGTCGTTCCCTAGGGCCTTGCCATTTTTTCCATCTAGTGGGCAGAAGGAGAAAGGGAATCATGAAGCCCACCAGTACTTAAAAGCCTTGGCCTAGAGATGGCTCATCATCTCCACTCACCTTCTGTTGGCTATAACTCTGTCACGTGGTCACATCCAATTGCAAGGAAGGTTAAGAAGTGTAGTCTCGTTGTGTGCTCAGGAAGAGGAGGAGGACGTGGATTCTGGTGAATAATTAGCAGTCTCTGCTGCAGTGTTCATCATTTCATTGATAAGAGTGAAAAAACATAAATAGTCTGAATGAACAATACTTGTAGATTGGATAAACAAATTATGGGACATCAATATAACCTACAGGCAACTGAGCTTCCCTACCCATTGAGACTGAAGTGAAACTGGCTCAAGCTGTCTATGACAGTCTATGGACAATTCAAAATCCTCTCCAGGACTCATGAACTTCCAGGGGCTAAGTTCTTGTGGGCACTTTCAGTGCTGAGTTCCGGCTCTGCCAACCTCAGGTTTCATCTTCAGGGCTGCAAGGAAGCCCAGATATATCATTCATCCTCTGTCCTTGAAGTGTCCTCAAACCACTCTGGTGAGGCATCTGGATGTACAGCAGTCTGTACTAAGGGTCAGGGGTAGGTGTTACTGTGACGTTAGCAGCATTGTTGACGCCTGAACATTTCTCTTACTCACTCCAGGTCCCCACCATATTGCTCTACCTCTTTCCCCCTCTGTGACTTTAGCCCTCTGCTTGTGGATCCAAAGACTCACAAAGGATTTGTCTCCTCTGGGTTTATGCTCTTTGGTAATGCAGAAGGATTGGGAGGGTTAAATTTGACTTTCTAGTTCTCCAACCAGTCCCTGTAAATGGGATGACACAGTATATAGTTTTCTCCACTGACAGAACTTATGTAATCCCCCATACTTAGAAGGCAAAAGCATCCACTGCCAGTTTAGTTTTTTACATATTTATTTATGCATCCTGCTACCCATATACAATTTAATAGAGCCATTAAAGCTGATGCTATATTGTTAAGTGAAAAAAGCAGGCTAATGAATAATAGCCTAATTTTGCATTAAAAATATACAAAAATGCATAGAAAAAAGACTGGCTTATATGCACCATAAAGTTAGTAGTGGGTGGTTGTATTGTATTTATTTTCTTTATACATTTTTCTGTATCATTTAAAATATCTATAATGGACATGTATTGCTATTATAATCAGAAAAGGAAAGTCTCTTTTTCAAAAAGATTCTGTTGCCTAGATTGAGCAAATCCAGGTACCAGATACTTCACCAAATTCTATCTTCGTACAATCTATTGTTCCACAGTTCATATTGTTATTACAAGGATTTGCTGAATCTCTCCCTGTGGTTTCAGAGGAGGGAATAAACACCAAGGACTGCGAATGGTAGGGGACACTCTGGGACCCTGGTGGGACCAGGGCTGGCTCTTGGACGTTGGGGAGGACTTCATTATTTGAGCCTGTGTTCTGAGATGGCCCACCTGGAGGGCACGTGCCCTTTTTTCTTGTTCCAAGTCCCATGGGATCTGTTCTTAACGCTAGATCTGCAGAAGACAGTGGTCAGTCTAGTTAATCCACAACGATCCATCGGGGCTTATCTAACCTCAAGGTTAATGATCATGTTGGAGTATTCTGAGCCATTCATAAGGCCAGAGGCTCTTGGCAATTCTATTTTGGAGCCTTTCTTCCCTCCTATGAAATTGTAAGCTCCTGGCTGGAGAGTTGTGTGTGGGAGGGTGTCAGATGAACAGAAAACAGCATCCCAACCAATCCCATCATGTTTAAGAACATGAACTTTGGACCTAGACTGCTGGAATTGAGTCCCACCTCTGCCATTTACCAGCTGAGTGACCTTGGGAAATTGTTTACCTCCCTGTGCCTCAGTTTCTTCATCTGTAAAATGGGTATATAATATTTCCTACATCCTAGGGTGGTTGGGCGATTAAATGAGTTAATACTTGTCAATAGTGCCTAATGGGGCATAAGCACCATGTAAGTGTAATGCGATAAATGAATAACTAGAAGCAGTGATAACCTCTAACCTGGTGTGGTCAGGACCCCCAAAGGCAGGTCCTCTGTCTAACTCTTTTCTTGGGAGTCCCTGGCCATTGCTAAATCGAACGCAGAGCTATATCCATCCGTTGTGTCAAGTTCCCTGAGACAGAATGAGATTTCCCAGTTTCATGAGATGTCACAGCCCAGAGGCCCTCAGAGCTGCAGTTCAGCCCTTTCACTTTGTATGCGGAGAAACTGAGACCCAGGGGGCGTTAATCACTTGCTCAGCTCCACACAGCTGGTTTATGGCAGAGCCACAGCCAGAGCGCCCACTCCAAACATGTTTTGTTATGTTAAATTGAAAGTACTTTTTCCCCTCTGTAAATATCTAATATAGTCAAGCATGCATGTAATTTGGTAAGAGGAAAGAATTCATGGATAAGCCTCTTTCTGAATAGAGTTCATTCGTTAGCATGCTTTCCTATTAGAAATTATCTAATCATTATCCTTATTGAAAATACTCAATGCCAAACATAAATTGCAGCTCTGAGAATGTGAACTATATTATTGGTGAATTTTGTCTTGGGCTAAAGTCTTTCTTCTCCTTTAGTCTTTCATTTCCCTTTTTACTTCTCTTCTCCTTCCATTCCTCTGGAATGCTACCAAACAGCACCCCTATTTTTAATAGCATTAAGTTAAAAATAATCCACTACCCTAACGCATGTAGTTATCTTTTTTATTATTCTTGCGTATTATCTTCTTGTTCTTGTCCATGTGCACACCAAGTTGTGTGTGGTTATATCTGTAGTACTCACGAAACTTTGAAGTATGCTTTTCTTGTCTAATATTATTTATAAATATTTCATACATCCACAAATTGCCCATAAATACCCACTTTTAATGCATGCATAATACCTTATAATCAAACTAGCCATAAAGTTATAAAATCATTTTCCTATTATTGACGTTTGGATTGCTTCCATTTTAGGGTATTGAATATGGTGCTATAATATATACTTTTTTCTTCTGTTGATTTATTGCCAAAGGACATGGTCACAGAATTGGAATTGTGTGGTCAAATGTAGGAGTATTTTCATAGCCCGAAAGTTATATTGCTGAGCATTTTTTCCAGTGACAGCGCCCCCAGCAGTGTGGGAGTATAGCATTCTTACTGTGTGGTTATCAACACGGAGTGTCTAATGGCTTTGACTCACAAAAAAGTGCACCTGTACCAGGAAAATGTTCACTGAAGTGATGACAAATCCTCTCTGAGTGTCATGTGAAACGAACTTCATAGTTTCTCAGGTTGGAAAATGTCCCTGTTTCATTTCACACTCAATTAGTAAAATCTATAAGCACCGTGACTGTTCATTCCATCATTCTGCCTTGCATAGTAGGTATCCTGTAACTTACTGATTTAATTTTGTGTCCTATAAGATGCTGACCTATAGTAGTCATACTCTGTAGGTGCCACAGTACCCTACAGTGGAAAAGAGGTAAGTAAAAGGAGGGGAAATGAGGAAGATTTCCCAGTAGGGGAAACAGGGAGCATCTCCCCAAAGGCAGGGTCACAGCCCTGTCCACTAGTGCCCTGGGCAGTACTGTCTGTCTGTGTCTACTCCTGACCCCTAAACGTGAATTCCCCCCCACCCCAGCAGCATCTCTTCTGCCTCAGCTTCCCCTGCATTCCCTCGCCTCTCCCCCCGGCTGGACTTGTGCTACCTGCACTCACTTATTCGATCAGGTGTCCGACACCATCCTCAGCCTCGCGGGGGATCAAAGATTAAACACGTGTGAGCCCTGCCTTCCCAGAGTTTGATGTCTGAGAGGAGAGAGAAGTCGTTTTTAAAGGGCAGAACGTGATCAATGCTATAAGAAAACTTCAGATAAGTTCCCCTGGGAGGTTTCGTCTGGGCTAGGTATTTGACAGGACTTTACAGAAGTGGCATCGAGACTGGACGGTGGGGACTGGGAAGGGTTTGGACAGTGGGTCTGACAATATCCCCCAGCTTCTCAGGATCCTCAGTGCCCCCCAGATCCTTATGGCTTCAGTCACCAACCCCAGCACCCCAGAGAGATGAGTATGCCAGGGGGCATGCAAAAGGTTAAAAAATGTAGTATTTCCCCCTCCATTTAGAAGATGGTTTTGATAGTTCCTTTTTTAGTGGGCTGAAACAAATTTTTTGCAGAGTGAGTGTGCTGGAGCTGGGTGAGGCAGTGGGAGCGCCACCGGTGTGGTGCCCAGATACGAGGAGTAGGGTGGTCGACCGGGGGCTGCCTGGCATTCCTTCACACTGGTCCATGCCTGCACCTTACGGACCTTTGCTTGGGTTTTATTCGCTACTGCCTGTGCTGGACCAGTTACTTATTAGGCATTTCAATGATTATCCGTGGGAGAAAGGAGACGGGCATCTTTTATACTCTAAGGAGATGCAGGGGCACTCTGTGATGTTAGGTGACCAGGGCTCTAGAGCCAATCATGCTGCCTCGTGTCAGAAAAGAATCCAGGCTGCTGATTCTAAATGTGTGAGAACTGGATCGTTTACATCATGTCTTTAGTTGTTATGTTATCTTCTCTGCTGAGTCCTCCTCTGTGCCAACCTAAGCCTCCTCAACCGTTTCCCTTTCTTTAATTGCAGAGCTCTGTTAACCTCTGTACGTTATAGTTGATCCTTTCCCCATTGCACCAGATTTACCAGGATGGGGGGGTATTACAGATTTAGAGGGGTGTCATCCCAAGTGATGTCATGTTGGAGGAAGATGCTCAAACCCCCGAGGACTTATAAATGTCTCTAAATGCGTGTTTCATTCAGTGTCTCAGAATATGTGTAATTGCTATATCATCATGACACAACATGGACAGACACATTTATCTGCTGCTTTCTTCATTTCTAATTATCATGGTAATGAAGTTGACACTCATCCTCCCCCCAGCAAAGAGACACAAAGTCATCCCAGGGAGTAGCATCCAGTTACACCCAAATGGACTGTCTGCCTTACTGGGGCTCTCCTCAGAACGTTGTCTCTGGAACTTTTGTGTTTAGGGTTGTGCCGCCATCTTTCCCATTTACAGTTAGGGAGGTCTGGTTGTTAGTGTAGGCTGCCTCTCAGGGGATGGGGATGGGGGGAGGCCAGGCTCCTAGTTAGAGGGTCTGTGGTCCATCTACAGTTTTTCCTACTCCTTTTCTCTGTTGATCTGCAACCAGGTCCTGTCCCTATTCCTCCCTTTGGTGAAATGGTGGGTGGTCTATAGAGTAAATCAATATACAGCAGTCCTGAGTAATGGGATTTATTCAGAGTAAAATAAAAATAGACACACTGTGCCCCTTCCACCTACCATAGGCCCCTCCCCCCCGCCAAGGCTTTGGAGTTCGGGGTGACTGGGCATACAGAGAAAGGTCTTCCAAGTTATTCTTTCCTAGGGCTTGGAGAATGTGGATCTTGTCAAAGAACTCCCTCTTTTTTTAAAAAACTAATTCTTTTTGGGAATGTAACTAACTGACAGTCTATTAAGTCTGTGTTCCTGGGAATCTCTTTTAAGAACTCCATGTGTTAATCCTCGAATTCTGATTCTTGAGCGTGGATGCACTCCACGGATCATTCTGGTCTCCCTAGAGTCCCGTGCATGTTCAGCTGAGCATTACCATTTGAATAAATCAGGATAGGCTTGCATATGTTAGAGTACAAGATAAATCCTGAAGTCTCAGTGGTGTAACACAGCACAGTGTTATTACTCACTCATGTGAAGTTCAGTGTAGATTGGGTGTCCTTCCTTAATCTTGTAGCTACACCACCTGGTCCATGTGGATTTCAGGGTCACTGCTGAAAAGGAAAAGAGGGATTGAGAAGGTGCATTGGCTTTTACTGTTTCAGCTCAGAAGTAACATTGTCCATTGACCAGAACTAGTCACATGGCTCCAATATAACAGCAGAGAGGGGAGGAAATGTAGGATGCTCGAGAGACATTTGGTGAGCACCAACCAACTTACTCTGCTACATCATTCTTACCCCCAAAATGTTTGTAACTTGGAAGGTAAAAGCAGTTCATCTTGCTCTAAAAGCTTCTCAAGTTTGGGGACTAGCGGGAGCTCTCTTTAATGGCATCCACTTCATGGTTTTCCTAGAACAGCAGGTGCTCTCCATTCCCCCTGAAAATCATACTGACCGACAGGTTTGGCACCTGTTGTCACTCTCTCGGCTAGTTGGTTACTCCTGAGGTCTGCTCGTTCACTTCTGTTCCCACCCATCCAGCTGTGTGTTTACCAGATGTGGAAGACTGTTTATAAAACATGTTCACAACTAACCTCCAACCCTTGCCCCATATCCATGCTTCTTTGCAGTGTGACTTTGCAGTTTCTCCCATCAAGACATGGACTCTGTTCTCCGACCCCTGAATTTTGACTGGCCTTGGGACTTGCTTTGAACCACAGAATCTGGCAGAAGTGACAAGTGCCCTTCAAGGGACTCTGCACTCTGTGGCTTACTGAACCTGCCCAGGGAGTCTGCCCTGGGTGATGGCCCAGGTGCGCCTTTCACCTCAGCCAACATTTTGCCAACCCTCAGAAACGGAGCTGCCCAGCTGTCTTGCAGGTGACACACAAAGGAGGTCAGCAGAGCCCAGCCTAAACCACTGACTGTGGAAGGGGGTATTTCAAAAACCATAGTTGTTTTAAATCGCTCAGTCTTGAGGACGGTTTGTAATGAAGCAATGGCTACCTGATACACGAAGGGTCAGTGTGTTCTGCAATGTATTTATGCCAGCTGTGTTGTTTAGTAATATAGAATTTAATTAAATATTACCTTATATGGATGAAAGATGAGTGTGAAAATGAAGAAAATTATTTCTGTGAAAACTAAATTGAATTCTTTGTAAAGACTTGAGAAAAACAAGTACCTTTAGAAATGTTGTCAAATAAGATGTGATGAGACATCTGTAAAAAATGGAGGGAAAGTCATAAAAATGTGACAGATTCTACCCTTGGATTATTTCATAGATATATATGTCTTTAAGTTTTTAGTCCATATTAACAAATTGAAACTGCACATCATAGATGATTGATTGTGAGGGTGAGACTAGGGCTACTGAACAAAGAGGCCTCACAGTAATTCGATGGCTTAAAGAAGATTTATTTTATTTCATGTTTGTTTTTCTATGAGTAATTCGAGGTGAGCATTCTAGGTCAGAGGGAAATCTGTTTGTGCAATCATTCAGGGGTCCCAGATTTTTCATTGTTTCGATCTGCCGTCCCCCAAGGCCTTGTTGTTATCGAAATGGTTGAAAATGTGTTATCATGGGTTCTGGAATCAGAAGAAAGAAGAAAGCGTTGAGGAGGCATCCCACTTACCTTAAGGCATCAGCCCAGAAGTGGCACCCATCATGTCTGCAAACACTCTATTGACAAAAACTCAGTCACATAGTCACACCTAACTGCAAGAGAGACTAAGAAAGGGACAGTTTGGAGGCAGACACATGCTGGGCTACAATCCTTTTATTATCAAGAGGGAGAGAATGGATTTGGGTGAAGAGCCAGCAGTCTCCACCAGAGGGGTGCATCTTAAATATGTTTTTTTGGCAAGGACAATGGGAAGCTTGAATTAATGGACCCATACCCAGTGGGAAGGTCTTGGTGAATTGATGTACATTTCTATATTTTAGACTAAAATACCACATTTATGATAGGACGTGTCTGTTTTCATGACTTATAGCCCCGTTTTCTTAAAGTTAGTTGAATAGTTCCTGTTTATGATAGACATGAGGACTTCTTGTTCTTTTTTTCTCTTGGTTTGTCAATATCTTTCCATAGTAGTTTCCCTTTTGTTTTCACTTTTAGCAGATCAGGAATATGGCAGATGACTTGAGTGCCTACATGTTATTTTGAAGTGACATATACATTTCTGAGGTAGCCTTCTTTTCTTAAAAGAAGATGTAGAATTAGCTCAGTGCTTGAGATGTAGCCAACTAAGATAAGCCAGGAAGAAAGTAATGTCTAAATTTACCCTCTCCCTAGTTAGTACTGAAAGAAGAAAATGTTAAGATTAAAGATGATGAGAAGGTGCTCCCCATGTCCAATGTTGCTTCCACACTCGGTCTGCTAACCAAGCTCAGACGACTCCATTTGTCTTGGGCACTGAGGACACGGGAGCTTGATTTCTGGCAGCACTGTGAACTGTTGGGAGCCTTGTCAGAGCCGCTTTCAGTTAATGGGCTGAGTTTGTCCTTTTCACTGAGAAGAGTCGTTCTGAAGCTCTGAAGAAATGGGTGCTGGCCCTTGAGTTGAGCATGTGCCATTTAAATCTCCCACAGTTTGAGGCAACTCTCCTCGGCTTCTCCCTGAGCCCAGAAGACTCCAGTCCTGGGTGGACCCTCATGCAGGGGGCTGCATCCAGACCCTTCTCCTCTTCATCTTTGATGCTTCTGAAAGAATCCTTAGCATCATCATCTCACCACCCCCCAACTTTCTTCCAGCTCTCTCCCTCAGTTCACACTGGGAGGCCTGAGTCTGGAAAAGGGTTTTGAAATAAAAGAACGTTGTCTAACTTGAGAGGAAGTCATATTTTTCTCCATTTGTCTCCCCGAGTTTTCTGAAAACTTGGCTTAAAGGTGATAATGTTGAAGAGTCTAAATAGATAGGCAGCAACAGGATATTACGGACATTTTACAATTTGGCAAAGTGTGAGGGAGCTGTGTCTTGGTGTGTCAGCTTCCTGATATTGTCCTGTATCTGCTCAGTGCCAGTCAGTCACACAGCGCTGATCGGGGAGATACTGTTGATTAAATGCGGGTTTTTTCTTTTTTATTTATTAGATAAGGAGAAACATGTAGGGCACCACTGCAGGATGCCAGAAATTCAGAGTGGCTCCATCATGCTCCCTTCCAAGAGTGGGTTTGGACTGTGGAGATACTGGTGGCTCCTCTTTCTGAACACCTACTGTGCGCCAGACACTGAACTAAAAGCTTGACTCATATCATTTCATTCAGTCTCTGCAACAACCCTGTGATCCTTATCCCCAGTTTACAGACCAGAGACTTAAGTACCCTCAGAGGTTAAATGCCTTTCCTAAACTCATTCAGCTATCAAGTCACGGAGATGATAGTCAAGTCTGATTTTCCTCTCTTAGTCACAGCACAGGATGAGGGCACCCACACAGCAGTGTTTATTCCAGAAAATCAAAAAAGGTGCAGTACAGGATTCAGCTTTCCCAGAAAAGAGGTCTGTCTGTGTGGCTCATTTTGTGGAGGGTGCTTGATAGCACATGAAAAAAAGGCAAATTATGCTCCCTGAAAATGTGGCCGAAGATGGTTACTCCCCATGTCCTAAGAACAAATAATACACCCCCATGTTTTGTAATGCAAGGTCTGAGTGTGGTCTTTTCTCCAGCTCTGATTTTGCGTGTGCTCCTTGGTAGCCTGCTCTGGTCAGATATTTTTCCATAGAAGGTTCTGCTCTGGCAGAGCTGCCTCCTGTCCGTGGTGCCAGGGGCCTATTTCATCAGCCTGTTCTCTAGCTTGAAACCCACTCAGAATGTGTCACTTCCGAATTTCCATGTAACCTTGCAGTTTAGGAGTGTCTGTTGTTTTTTCCTGTTCTTTCTGGAAATCTCTGCTTTAAATCAGAGAGGAAAAAGCTATTCAGGTGCTCACAGATTTATTAAAAGCACCGTCTGGATTTGGTACATGATTGTATATGATGAAGGTCCCCTTCGAACAGACCCCACAGTCACAAGTGCATCGTGATTGGGTTGCAGGGGTGAGGATGGGGTGGGCAGGAGAAAGACACATGCTCCCCAAATGCAGGTGGGTGGGTGCCCCTCCGCTGGGCTCTCGTAACATTCTGCACCCCGCTCTGAGGCATTACAGCTGCTGGTGCTCTGGTCTGTCTCCCACTGTGGACTGTGGCTCCTTGAGGGTAGTGCCCGACATAGACCAGGTGACCCACAAATATTTATTGAATGAATGAGAATTCTGATCTCCAATTCTGGCTAAATAAATAAATATCTCAAAACTCTCCTTCATCTCCCCTCTAGAATGGGATGAATTTGAGAGCAAGGCCATTTGACTGGATATTTATATGCCCAGAGCTGTACTTCAATGTTATGCTCTAACAAGGTTTTCACTCCTGGCTCCCCTGAGATTCTAACTTAATTGGCTTGAAGTGAGCTTACCGAAATCAGTATTTTTTTAAAAAGCTCTCTAGGTGTTTTATTGAGCAGTCAGGGTTGGAAGAATCTGAACCTTGTGGAAAAAAGATATTGGCTCCTAAAATCAATTACCCCAAGACAGAAGACAGGGACATTGTTCTGGGCTCAGCTCAGGGGCTCAGCACAGCTAAGGTGCTCTGGTTAAGTAACCGCTTATCTGTAGGACATCTTAGGAGGCGTTTAACTGAAGCCCAAAGGGATTTCTTCCGAGGGCCTCAGCATCTTTCCTACATCGGCCTTCTCCTCCCAGTGTTCTAGTAAGAGAAATGGCTTATATGACAAACCCTAGAACGAGTTACATGTATAGGCACAGTTTCCTGGTAGAAATGCTGAATTGAAGACACTGGGGTTAGGAACAAATATATGTCTCTCCTGCCCTGGAAATGGAGTTTTGAATTGTGTTAAAATGCTAGGATGCCTGGAAAGTTCTGTGTATGTAGCTAATGGAGCAAGAACTAGGATTGTCTTTCTCCAGCCGTTATAATAACGAAAAAAGTTTTCTGGCTTCACTGATTTCTGAATCTCTGTGCCTCTGTGATGGAGCTTGTGCAAAAGACTGCTCAGGTCAGCTTCCATTTTGCTGTGTCCCCTGGGGCCGGGGGTGGGGTGGGGGGCGATGGGGGAGGGAAAGCAGGAAGTGGAGAGAACAGTCATATTTTTCTTCTGCCTTTAAAGCTCTGTGTTCTTAGTGTATCTGTATCTAGCTCACCATTTCCTTTTTCTTTAATGATTTAAAAAAGGATTTGGCCTCGTGCCTTTATTCTATGTCCTTTAAAGGAAAAAGAAGGATGTGTGTAGATGTCACTGCCCTGGAGTTCCTGTGACAGGCACACAATGTGCTTTTCCAGGGTAATTTGCAGGGAAATGGACCTTTACAGACACTGAGCAGCATCCCCGACGTGAGTTTGGCTGATAGTTTTACGTACGGGAGTTTTGATTAATTGGTGTCAAGAACTGTGAAAGGGCTGAGATTTTGCCCTCTTGCAGTTTAACAAGTTAGCCTGCCACAGTTTCGTGGATGCGGGCAGAAGCGAGGAGACCCCTGAGTGGGAGACTGTTACGACGGCCTTGGCAGTGGCCAGAATATCAGTGATTTCTTGTACCCATTTCCCAAACCCAGTTTTCACAGGGTGACACAAACAGGACCAGGTGACACCTGCACATGCAGTGGGGTATGATACAGGAGAGGACCTCTGAGCTTACAGAACTCAAATCTTTTACAGTGGGAGGAAAGCATGCTTACCCTGTGCTCCAAAGGGCCACCCTGGAGATCATCTCCCAAGGCTGTTCACTAAGAGAAAATCCTTGAAAAGATATTCTGGAACAAAGACAGTCAGTCAGTCTTGCAAGGCATGCAGGAACTCGAGCCACCCATGGAGAATTTCCTCCCAAGCATAAGTCAGTAATAACATGGAGTGCTCATGGAGGTGTGGGTAAAGCTGAATGCTGAGGGAGACAGGAGGCTTTATGAAATTCCCTAGCCCCCATCTCAAATGTGACAAGTGAGCACCCAGTTCTCCCATGGATCAGGGAGCGTTTGCTATCTAACAAACACCCCGCAACGTAATGGTTTAAAACAAGAACCGCTTATTTAGCTCATGGGTCTGTGGATTGGCTGGGTGGTTCTTCTGGACCTGGCAGGCTCAGCTGGTCTCAGTTGGGCACATGCACGCATCTGGTGGTTGTCAGACTATTGACCAGGAAACAAGGACAACTGGCTAAGTGTCTCTTGTCATCCAGCAGGCTGGCCCAGGCGTCTTCACGTGCTGGCCGCCAAAGCATTCCCAGGACCAGAAAGAGAGTGAGCCCCAATATACGTGCACTTTTCAAGCCTTTGCATCACGTTTGCTAAAGTCCCATTAGCCAAAGCAGTTTATGTGGCCAACCCAGATTCAAGGGCGGAGAGTTAGCATCTACTTGTTGAGGGAGGGGAAGAATTTGTGGCCACTTAGAATCTTCCACACTTCAGATCTATGCTTGGCTCCTGCCATCTCATCCTCCAGGTCTTAGCTCCTAGAATCCTGCCCTGTGCTCTCTCACCTCCTGCCGTCACTTCCACCTCATGAGCCAATGTCATTTTTGTAATAACCCTTACTAGATTCTGAAATTATTTACCTACTTACTCATATATTAAAGTAAAACAAGGAAATAAAGTAAAAAAAATATATAAAAGTAAACAAAAAAATGTTTCTCTAACCACAAAGCGTGCTCTTGAGGACAGTAACTTATCTTCAGCACCCAGAGAAGTGCCCGGATAGAGCAAGTGTCAGTAAAAGTCTTTTAGCTGAATGACTTTCAGGACAATGGACTTGGTCATCTTTGTGGGAATGGAGAGGGAGAGCCACGAAGACATAAGCCAAACTCTTGTGCTGACACCTCATGGCGGGAGGACTTTAGAGATGGAATTACAGTGGGAAAGGCATGTGCGAGAAGCCAGTGAAACTCAGTCATCAGATCTCTTTACCGGAGACTTTTGGATTGTGACCCATCTCTTCCTTCAGTTGAGGAATGATTCAACTTGTGAGGATCCAACTTGTTATTATGAGACTCGCTGGCATTTTAATGAGAGGAGACTTTTTTTCTGGGAATAGGCCACTCTACATTTTAAGATTTGGAGGCTTAGAAAAAATAGCTATTGAATTTGTAATTGCTTTCTCTTTACATTATCATTTAGCCTTTATCTAAATCACTCCTAACCTGCCTTCAAAGTCCGGGGAAGGATGATGATGAGGCTGTTTCCTTTACTTTATTCTCACTTGAGTTTTTATTTTGTTTTGTCTCAGGTTTCACAGTTGTAGACGCTAAACCTAGATATATTAGTCAGGGTTTAACCATGTCTTCATGTGTTCAAACCTCATTCCTGGTACCAAAATCTGTGTCAGTCAGAGTTCAACCAGAGAAGCAGAACCAGTAGGAGATCTACAACTTTGTAGTTATATATCTGTGTATCTTTGTATCTAAATATCTATATCTATATCCATATCTATCTGTGTCTGTCTATTATCTATCTATTTATTATAAGGAATTGGCCCTTGTAATCGGGGCTGGCAAAGCAAGTCTGGAATCCATAGGGCAGGACCCAGGATTGGGAGATCACAGACAAGCTGGAACTCGCAGGCCTGGGCTGAGGCTACTGTAGAGAGGGAGTTTTCTTCTTTTTTGGGGAAGTCTCAGCCCTGCTTTGGAGGCCTTTCAGTGGACTGACCAGGCGCACCCAGATTCTTCAGGATAATTTCCCTTATTTAAAGACAACTGATTAGACACTTCAGTTGCATCTGCAAAGTCCCTTCACAGGAACACCTGGGTTAATGTTTGATTGACTAACTGGGTCTGTGGTGCAGCCAAGTTGACACATCAAAAAAATCATCACACCGGGCCTGGAATGAGGAATACGGTAGAGAAGGCGCCTGAGCAAGTGCTCAAAAGGTCTGAATAGATTCCTTGGTGCTTCCTTCGGGACTGATGAAGAGCAAGCTAATTCAGTAAATTAATAATTTTCTAATCTAATAATAATCTGCAAATGGAATAATAATCGACCCTAATTTTGACCCATGTGAAAAAGCCTAAGGAATATTGGTGAGACTCTCAGAAACACTGAGTTTAAAGGGCAGGGGCCAAGAGTGGACGGGGTGCACACAAGACCTGGGGGCTGTGGATTGGTGACCCACCTCTCATTTCACAGGGACTTCTTCTCAAGGCTGGAACCTGCCACTTCACCTTCCTGGCATCTCAGGTTCTTCACCTGTAAGTGATCATTATTCCCGACAGTAACTCAGCTTCACTTTTATACATTGGAAAATTCTACATCTCCATGCACGTATGTACACACACATGTGCATTACTCCACACACATACACGTGCATTTGCGCACCAAGAATTCCTGCAGAGGAGTTCAGGCAAAGGCAAAATTTAAAGAAGAGGACACTAAAGTCAGTAATCTTAGTAACCAAGATGACTTCATGTTGTTCTTCTTGGGTATCGTTCAAAACTGGGCACCCGTTCAACTTTGGGTCAGAGTCAGAATGTGTGCACTGAGATACATAGCACAAGAAACACTTCATGGGTCCTGGGAAACTTCTCTGCCCCTTCTCCTGACCTCTTCAAATACTCCAACCACTACCAATGCCTAAAATTTTATTAGCAACACAGTCTTCTTTTCACTAAATATGAGAAATTAGTTTAAACTGTAACATACACTTAGGAGAGGCGAGAAGGTGAGCAACAGTTCACACCAAGAGGCCAGTGGCAGATTATTGCAGTTCTTTTTTAGATTTTGATGAAATATGAGAAAGCCTTTGTGGAGGCCTCAGTGGGCAGGAGAGGCCCCCACTACTTGGAGAGATGGGTTGAAAGACAGCAGAAGATTGAACAGGGGTGTTGACACCTGGCAGTTTGGTTGAGAGCTGGCCCAACCGATGCATAAGAAAGAAGTTTCAAGAAGTTCTGCTGACTCATGTGTTTTTCTGATCCTTCTTCAGAAAAAAATTATGGTAAAATGTTTGGCCAGTTGAGTCCACGTTATAATGATGAGTTTGTATCAGGTTTATTCAAGTTTCAAAAGGGAAGTTGATCATGAATGCAGCTCTTCCTTTTCAGCCTGTAGCTCCCAGAAATAAGTATAATTAACACTGGTGTGGAACTTTTTGGCAAAACCATCCCAGGATTTCCTCAGGGGACAGGAAGAGGGTTTTACAAAGTTATCCTTAGAGCAAAATAAGCATTCAGCAGGGTTGGGCTGGGCCACCAACCCTCACAGAAGCAGATTCTGCATTTGTAAAATGGCAATAGTGGGAGGGGGTCTGCTCCTTGTGAGAGCCATAGAGACAGGCCACGGGGAACTGCGCTTTGAGCCATAGAGCACCACATCCACGTGCGGCCATGTTATTAGGTGAAAGCCCTTTGGAAGATCATGGGGAAGTATTTTTTCAAAATCAAATGTGAAACCACTTGAAACAAGATTTAAAAAAAAAATCTATATGCTGAAGCAATTCGAAAGGGCTTCAGTTGACTGAACACAAAGTTTAGGAGAGCTCTTCAGAATGAGAAAGAATGGTGAAGGGCCACTACAGTTCTCTAAAGTTTGAAGTAAATCAGCTGACTAGGGGCTTTTATTAAAGGATTTTTACACAATAGTTGTTTCATGTTTTGGAAGCCATGCATGCTGAAGTGCTATGCAAAGGCTTAAGTCATATTTCAATTTATTTAAACTGCCATTTATTAGGAGCCTAAACTGTCAATGCCAAATCTAGTGCGGACCTCCAGGGCCAGCATCCTGACCCCAAAATGGCCAAAGGGGATCCTTGACTCAGAAAGAAGACTTCCCTGGTCTCTCGTGGAGTCATGCTGTCTGTTTCCCTGCCTACACTCCATCCCTTAGCAGAGGGTAGGAGAGCCTGTGCCCACTTGCAGAGGTTGCCCTCTTCCTTCGTGAAGCTCCAGGCCATGAGAGCGGACAGTCCGCTGGAGGATTGGTCAGGGGAAGTCTTGCTATTTCATTCTTTTTGACTCACAGAAAGTGTATGCAGAGGGGCCCTCCCACCTCCAGGTGGCTCTGGCATACTCAGTCTTCCAATTTCTTATTTATGTTCATAAAACTCTTGGTATCTTGGGCCTCCTCAGTTCGTGGTCTCATTGGACATGATCCGCTTGTCCACTTTTATCCTTGACAGTGTCTGGATGGGTTTGCCTTCCTGCCTTACTGGCTCCAGTGTTGGGAAAGAGGACAGAGCAGATCCTTGCCACCTGAAGGAGGCTGTGTTGATATATTTTTTCCCCAGATGGCTCTGACACCTAGAAATACCCAACTGCTGTGGTTAAATACCTTCATGGTGAAAAGGTACCATATGGATTTCAGAAGGCTAATAGTTGTGCTAATGGGGCTTATCACCTTGCTTAATACCTGGAACTAGAATCATGAATTCACAGAAAGTTAGAATTGGAAGAACCTTAGAGATCATCGAGTGTAATTTCTTTCTGTACCAATGAGGAGATGTGTAAAGAGACACATCCCAGGCTGCCCAGTCAGTAGAGAGCAGAGCTAGGAAAGGACCTGGGTTTCATCTCTCCAATTCCAGGGTTCTCAGTCAGTATCCAGCCAACGCTGCATTGTTTATGTTTGCTTTCTGTTGTTGTCACTATGTTAATAGCACAGTATTTTCAATACAGTTTTGTTCCTATTCTTTATTCTCCCAAAGGCTGTGATACACACGTTTTAAGCTATTGCAGATATTTGCTTCCTGTCCAGGGTGCCAGCTACAGAAGTTTCTATATCTGCTGCTCTGAGGCTAATGCTGAGCCATGGGATTACTTTTTTGGTGAGTCCATTGACCCTGCTCCTTGGATGCAGGGCTAACTCAGGTGGCTGGGAATAATGATGATGACCAGTGAGGCATGTGGTGGAGCTCCAGGCTCCAGTAGTCTCATGGCATAAAAGAAAGAGGCCATCTCTTGTCTGTGCTTGAGAGGATCATTTCCACCATTACTGTGTTCTCTTGTCAGCACACAGAGATTTGACCAGGTGACATTAACAGAGCGTGTCAAACTCTTCAACTAGAGGTTCAAGAATATAGCATTCTTATTGGTCAATTTGTCTTAGCCTCCTATGTTAGCAATTTATTTATATCTCACAGAGACTGAAATCCAGCTAAAGAAATCCAATGATCTAAGAGACGTGTTTCTTTATATAGGTAATCCAGAAAATAATGGTATTATTGCTTAGTATTTATGTAATGCTTTTCCTTCAAGGAACTGTGAGTGTTTTTAAGTTAACCCATTCATCGTCAAGCATCCCTCAGAGAGATTGCTGTCAACAGAATGTTTTCCTGCAGGAGGAAGTGAAGCAAAGAGATATTGTTGTCTTAAATCACAGAAGGTCAACCATAGATCTGGGGTGAGCATCCAGAACTCTGCACACCAGGCCACTACACACTTCCTCAAGTGATCTTGACTGTAAGATGGCTCCATCTTGAACGGGATTGGCAAATATATGACCCTGGGTGCTGCCAGGCTCTTGCTAATTGATGATGGCATTCTTTCCCATTGAGCCACTTTATTGCCTCAGAATTCTCCCGAACAGTGCTCTACAAGCCATCATTTCAATCAATGTTGGCAAGAGGACAGGTTGGGCTTGCCAACCTGTGATCCAGAGGTTGGGCTAAAATGCTAAGCAAGCCGTGTCTTCTGCCTAAAGTGTCTGCATCAAAATCCCAATGTGCTCTTGATATATTCATATATTTTAGATATTAACCCCATATCAGATATATGATTTGCAAATATTTTCTCCTAGTTGTTGGGTTGTCTTTTCATTTTGTTGATGGTTTTCTTTGCCATGCAGAAGCTTTTTAGTTTGATGTAGTTTCTTTGTGTATTTTTTCTTCTGTTTCCCTTGCCCCAGTAGACATGGTATTCAAAAAGATACTGCTAAGATTCATGTCAAAGAGCATACTGCCTATGTTTTCTTCTAGGAATTTTATGGTTTCAGGCTTTACATCAAGTCTTTAATCCATTTTAAGTTATTTTTTTGTTGTGGTATAAGATAGTGGTCTACTTTCATTCTTTTGCATGTGGCTGGCCAGTTCTCCCAACACCATTTATTGAAGAGACTTTCCTTTCTCCATTGTATGTTCTTGGCTCCTTTGTCAAAAACTAGCTGTCCATAGATACGTGGGTTTTAATTTCTGAGCTCTTGATTCTGTTCCATTGATCTGTGTGTCTATTTTTGTGCCAGTACCATGCTGTTTTGATTACTATAGCTTTGTAGTAGATTTTGAAATCTGGGAGTATGATACCTCCAGTTTTTTTTTTTTTTCCTCAGGATTGCTTTGGCTATTTGAAATCTTTTGTAACTCATACAACTCAACAACAAAAAGCCAAACAACCTGATCAAAAAATGGGCAGAAGATCTGAACAGACATTTTTCCAAAGAAGATATACAGATGGCCAACAGGCACATGAAAAGATGTTCAATGTCACTTATTATTAGGAAAATTCAAATCAAAACCACAATGAGATATCACCTCATGCCTCACATCAGAATGGCTATTATTAAAAAGACAAGAAATAACAAGTGTTGGAGAGGATGTGGAAAAAAGGGGACCCTCATTCACTGCTGTTGGGAATGTAAAATGTTGCAGCCACTATGGAAAACAGTCTAGAGATTCCTCAAAAAATTGAAAATAGGAAAACCGTATGTTCCAGGTATTCCACTTCTGGGTATTTATCCAAAGAAAATGAAAACACTAATTCACAAAGATATATTCACCTGTATGTTCATTGAAGCGTTATTCACAATAGCCAAGATGTGGAAGCAACCTAAGTGCCCATCAATGGATGAATGGATAAAGAAGATGTGGTATATCTATAATGGAATACTACTCAGCCATAAAAACGATGAACTCTTGCCATTTCTGACAACGTAGATGGACCTTGAGGATATTATCCTAAGCAAAATAAGTCAGACAGAGAAAGACAAATACCGTATGCTTTCACACATCTGTGGAAGATAGAAACAACAACAACAACAAACACAAAGATACAGAGAACAAACTGGTGGTTACCAGAGGGGAAGGGGTTGGGGGGAGGGGGGGGACAGGGGTGATAGCGAGCAATGGGCTTGCTCTGCTTGCTGCGATCTGAGCCAATCAATCACGAGTTAGGGATCAAGACAGGAAGCTTTAGTTTGATTAGCCAGCATAATTGGGAAGATGGCAGACTAATGTCTCAAAGAAACCATCTTCAAGATTACAGAATCTCGAGGTAGTTGTATAGGGAAAATGGGCCGTAAGGAGGGGGTTTAGAAATGTCAGCCCTCAGGCATGACAGACTCCAGGTTCTTTCATTGTTCTTTTATTCTCTCAGTGATAATGAATATCATGTAGGTGTGTTTCCCACCTGTGGTCAGCCTGTTCCTGGAGAGGAACTCATAGAACAAAGTTTAATTTATCAAGATTTAGGGGAGTACATATGTAAGGAGAAGCCATAAATCAGGAGAGTATGTGAATTTTTTAGAATACATGCAGAGCAGCGAGTAATCACCAAGAGGAGGGGCTGGGGTCATTTAGTGTAACAAGATGGCCACATTTATGTTCATTTACAGGGGCATATGTGTACAGTGATGGGTGGCAACAGTATATACAGTGTACACAGAAGTCGAAATATGATGTACATGTGAAATTTTTATATTGTTATAAACCAGTATTATCTCAAACAAGCAAACAAATAAATAAATAAGTAAATTTGAAAAAATCCCAATGTAGTTGTTGAAAGGTAACATCATTATGACCTGAAAATGCTGTAAGGTTAGTTGTCATTTGACTTTCTACTGGAAACTGACATGGAAAATAGGATAATATGAGACAAGTCAGCAAAGGAACCAGGGGCCCCTAATAAGCAGGACTTTGTAGTTAACATAAAAAGAGTGAGCTCAGGATTGAGGTGAGAGCTGTCACTGGTCCAAGGCAGCTCAGACATTTTCTAGTGCTGTTGTCAAACAAACACTTTTGGTTGTATGTGAAGGTCAAGTCCCCTGTGCCTGCTTTCAGTGTTGGGCTGAAGCTATACAAAATCAATAAAAGCAAAGATTTCTCTTTTTTGTTAGAGAGTCAGTCTGGAGACCTCAGAGGTCAGGGTGGAGTGGAAAATCCAGGAAGAGTAACTACCCCATCTGCACCTAGGAAGGGAAGGAGTGATTTTTCCATTTCAAGAAGAGGAAAGCAACCAAGATTTGCTCAACTCAAGGATATAATTAGCTGACAAGTTTTTTTGAGAGAGGCAAGTTTCCCTTCAAAAGATTTTGTATTCCTGAATTTGGAAGATGACAGAAGGAAGTCAAGATCATTTGAAAAGGACTAATTATAACAGTTTCACCTTTGAATTGACACTAAGTGGGTGGCAGGGGTGGAAACACCCTTAGAACTTCAATATCTTCAGGTCGATAAAATGGAGAAGAGGAAACAGACATATTTTTAGCACTTAGCATGTTGACAGCCACTGATTTTAAAAATAAGTACAGATTGCAAAGCCTACTGGTCTCATGATGTCTAAGAGCTTTTCAAATTATCTAAACAGCCTTTTCCTTTTCCTTAGGGCTGCCCTATGGAAAACTGTCAAGGAAATGAAGCTTCCCACTCTCATTTTGGTGTGCTCAACCCTGCAACATTCTGTGAATCTCATCCCATCTCAGGCCGTGCATTTTCTCACACTGTCCCATGGCCCTCACTTCACAGCTCCCCTGTGGTCCCACCTCTTCTCTCTCTCAGTCTTCCTCTCTCCAGCCCCTCTATTGACACTAACTCGCTGGCACATATGTTCCATTTTCTTGGGTTCTTGGATTCCTCTGTCACCACTGAGGGATGGCTGTGTTACATGTCCCTGGCAGCATGGCTGCGTGTTAGCACAGGGTTTGTGGAGACACACAGGTGGAAAGTTTCCACCCTTTACAGGTTTTGTTGAGGAGGTGTTTTTGGGATTTCTCCAAATGTTTATGATTGCCCTCATCCTTCACCAACACTGGGCTAGTCCTCCCTGCTTCTTCTAGTCCAGAGTATGACTCACACATCCAAGGCACAAGGATCCATAATAAGCACTGCCTTGTCTACACCTGTGTCATAGGGAAGGTTGGAAAAAATTGCCTGCTGGCCCTTCCACTGTGTAATTTCCTGGTAAATGATTGGACATGGTTCTGCTTGAAATAGGTGCTCACTGAGCACTTTCTACAGAATTAGACTTCATGGCCACTGTTTGGTGGTGGTTTATTAAATCTACAGCTCTTCTCCCCCTAGAAAAGAAATCCCATATGTTATTTTTTAGTCTGTGAGGTCTCTAAACAATACTAGAGTAGAAATGGGTGAGAACTCCCGTGAGCTGAATTTGATGTAATCTTCTTTCTTTCATGTTTTCCTAGAGGCCTCCAAATGGAGATTTTTTTGAGGAAACTACCATAGGATGCTTGAAAATAGCTATAGCATGTAAAGGATTCCAAAGCTATTTGTCACCATGTGTGGTAGAAAGCAAAGCTTTCAACTAGAAGTCAAGAGTCTTAGCTTCCTCCAGACCTGACTCACCCACTATTTAGCTGTGTGACCTTAAGAAAATTACTTAAGCTCACTGTGCCTCGGGTTATTCATTAGGTGTTACCCCACCTTGAACGCATTCTTTAATTTCCTTAATACTCTTGTGGTAGGCTGAAAAATGTCCCCTTAAAAGACATTCGAATCCCTAGAGCCTGTGAATGTTACCTATATGGCCAAAGGATGAATATTACTTTATATGGCAAAATATGTAATTTATGGGGAGATTACTTTGGATAACCAAAGTGGGTCCTAATGCAATCACACATATCCTGATAAGAGGGGATCAGAGGGAGATTTTGTTCTACAGACAGAAGAGGAGAGGGCAATGTGACTGCAGAGGCAGAGATTGGAGTGATGTTGACACAAGACAAGGAATGTGACAGCCACCAGAAGCTGGATGAGTCAGGAATAGAATCTCTCCTAGATCCTCAGAGGGGATGCGCCTGGCTAATGTCTTGACTTTGGCCCAGTGAAACTGATTTTGGATTTCTGGCCTCCACAACTGTGAGAGAATAAATTTTGGTTATTTTCCCCTTTCAAAGATCTCCGCCCCATCCCGAAGCCTGGTTGCTTGCTTTGCTGCTCTTTCTTTCTCCCCAGCCTGATACTTGACCTCTCCTCCATCTTCCTAACCTCAGTTTCTGACCCTCCAGGGCAGCAGCAGAGGATAGGAGAAGACAAAAGGCCAGGAAAGTTCAAACTTGACTCAAACCATCAGGAGCTGGCATTTTGCTCTCGAGTCTGGCAGTGTTTAAAGTGGACTATTCCCTTATTTGGTTCTTCAGAGCGCCCCCCTTCCCCACGCCCCTCCACTCATCCCAGTGGTAGGCAATCTCTCACCTGCAGTTTCTCTTAGTGATGGTGATGTTCCCACTGTGGTTGGTCATTTCCTCTTGCTCAGCCCAGGGCACCTGGTGGTGCCTCTGGCATGTTTCTGCTCAGGACCACATGCCCCCCTAGGCGGCCGGCTTGGAGAGCACCTAAGGCCTCGCGCTGGCTCCCTCACATGAGTGACCTACATCTAGTCCACAGGATGTGCCTAGGCATCCTTGCAGTGGCCTGATACACTCATCCTTCACTCTGCCATTGAAGCAGCCAGCCAGATTTTCCACGTGGGAGTCACCATGTCCCCCAAACCAGAGGTCACATATCAGACTCTCCAAGTGGTCTGTTGTGGCCCCTTTCCTTAGGCTTGAAGTGAGAGACCCCTGAAGGGGTATCTGGACCTAGCATACTAATAGTTCTCCCAATTCTAACCCTCATCTTTTTATGTGAGAGAAGTCTGGGTGTGAAATGTGAGAGGGGTTTAAGGGGAAGAATCACAAAGATAGATTTTGATCATCTCTAATGTAAATTCTACACCGTGATGGTCTCCTGCCCACTTTCTAATGTAACATTTTTAGTTCTGGTGCCTTAGCTAAAACTTCTATTTCACATCTTCTTACATCTATGTTTCCCAGAGGGACCATATACTGGGGCCATTACTCAACTGTAAAGGTAGTTTTGTTCTACTCCTTTTGAAACTTTGCCTTTGGGTGTGCAGTAATAATGTGATCAGCCGCCTGGTCAGGATTTGTGCCCAATCCTTGCTCCCTGAATGTGCTTAGCACGTTATTGAAATTCAACAAATGGCAAACAATATTAACCCATAAACATGAGTCTTTACCACAGCAGCACACACATAGCTGCTGTGTGCTATGTGTACCTAACCTTGGGGGATCTACAAAGTGTTCCAGTGAATAACCTCTAGGTTTCTGCTCAGAGCCAGAATGGAACTATGCAGCTCTTGAACTGAGGGAAGAACTCTGCCTAGTAGGTGAAATCCTTCTTGTTACTTGCATATGAGTTGGGCAGAACTGACTTCTTTGCGTATATTTGGAAAGCACTGTGAAGGTGCTATCGATGGGGTCTTTGAGCTTGGCCTGTCAGATTGACTGAAAACTGATCAGAGCACCAAAGTGAATTCAACTCGACAGTTAATATGACACCTGGTTAGTAACAGGACAGACTGGCTGCTCGTTGCTTTGTGCTCAAGTGGCAGGGTATTGATAAAATATATATATATGTTGTACTGGTAAACAATCCATTTATGCTTTCATGGTACTAATGTTTCCTGGGAGAAGAAATAAGAAACTGCTAGTTTTTAATATATATATATATATATATATATATATATATATATATATATATATATATTTAAAGAGTACAATTGACATTTAACATTATATTAGTTTCAGGTGTACAACATAATGATTTGATATTTGTATATATTGTGAAATGATCACCTCAATAAGTCTAGTTAACATCCATCACCACACATAGTTACAAAAATTTTCTTTCTTGTGAAGAGAACTTTTAAGATTTACTCTCTTAGCCACTTTCAAATATACAATATAGTATTATTAACTATAGTCACCATGCTGTACATTACATTCCCATGACTTACTTATTTTATGACTAGAAGTTTGTACCTTTTGACTCCCCTCACCCTTTGCCCACTTTCCACCCCCTGCCTCTGGCAACCACCAATCTGTTTTCTGTACCTATGAGCTTTTTTTTTTTTTTTTTAGATTCCACATATAAGTGAGATCATATGGTCTTTCTCTGTCTGACTTATTTCACTTAGAACAATGCCCTCAAGTTTCATCCATGTTATTGCAAATGGCAAGAAGAAACTGCTAGTTTTTATAGAGGTGGATTTTCTCCTGATGTGGAACCAGGAAGATAACACTTAGCCTCCATCACCAAGTTAAACCATTGTGACCTTAAAGAAACTGGCCCATCAGTCACCTGCCTTGCCTCAGTTGGCTATTGCTACATAACAAACCGCTCTAAAATTCAGCTTAAAACAAGAAATGTTTCTTATTGCTTATGGATGTGCACATCAGCTGGGTGATTCTTTTGGTCCTAGCTTGGCTGACTCATGTGACTTCAGTCCACTGTGGGCTGGGTGTGCAGCTCTGCTGATCTTGGCTGGGCCCTCACAGGCTTTGTTGGAATAACTTGTGTCTCCTCCACACTGTCTCTCATCCTCCAGCAGGCTAGCCCAAATTTGTTCACATGGTCATGAAGTGTTCCTAAAGAGAAGAGTGGGAAAGTGCAAGGCTTCCTGAGACCCAGGCTTGGAGTGAGTGCACCATCATGTCTGTTGCATTCTATTAGTCAAAGCTCAGATGCAAAGAGTGGGGAAGAAACTCTATCCCCTGATGGAAGGAGCTGTAAAGTCATATTGCAAAGAGCATGGAGACCCAGAGAGCATTAACTGGGTCAGCAATGCAGTCAAACTGCCATACTCTGCAAGCAGAAACTGCCACACTATTTTACAGAGTGAGAGCTTCCCTGGGGAGCCACAAAGCCTTTCAAACCACAAATGCAGCTCTGACTAGAATCTAACCTCAGAGCCCCCATCCTGGCTTCTCTGGGCTGTCCCCAGTTTCTACCTCTATTGTGCGGTAGTCACTGTCATGAGTTGCTTGCAAGCATGACGACTGGCAGTCCATATTTGCCAATTTAGATGCACAATATTCTAGTAAGAGACAAGAGGATTTGTTTTGTGGTTAAGTTAGGGAAAGCTAAATTCCATTGCATAGGAGACTTGAATGAAAACTCTGGATTCTCAATGAGATTAAATGTCACTGTATGCAGATAATGGGATTTCAAATTTAATGGATCTATTCATTCAATAAGTACTTACTGAGCATCTACTATGCACAGGACTATTCGTTATATTGGATATTCACTATATATTCACTATAATGGATAGGCTAGGCCAGGCTCTCAACTCTATTGCCCAGTAGAATCTTATTCAGTTGAGCTTAGGTGGAATCTGGGCATCAAAATTTTCTAAAAGGGCCCCGGTGATTCTAATGTGCATCCAGGGTTTAGAACTACTGGGATAAATTATTGGTTCAATTTGTGGAAACCAATTTACTGAAGTACATTGTGGCTCTGAGCTTGGTTGTAAGTATTCATTCTGTTAGTCGTATTTAGAGACCTAGGCATGGATGGCACTGTAATCTACTCAAACCAATGGGCGAGGGTGATGCCATAGAAATCCTACTCATATAATGATTGTCTGGAGTCCAGGAAAGGAGAGGGGATGGTGAGATAAATAGCATAGGGGACAATCGGGGAACATGCTACAAAGGTTTAGGAAGCGTAGGGCAGTGCTTCTCAAACTGTAGTGCACATACGAATCACCTGATTGTATTAAAATGTGGATTCTGATCCAGTAGAGTGGGCCCTGAGATTCTGCAATTTTAAAGAGCTCCCAGCTTCTGCTGCTGGTCTGTGGGCCATCCTTTGAGTAACAGGCTTTAGGAGTCAGTTGTATTTGTTGTGCTAAAAAGTTTCCACCTTGATGTAATGGAGGACTTTTTTCCAATGGAAATACATATTTTTAAAAATTTTATAGTGCAGGTCAAATGGAAGTTAGAGTTTGCCTATGGACATTTGCTTTAAAATGTAATTTTGCCAAACGAATCAGTCCACACACACGACTTGGATTTTGGAGAATTAGCTTGAGAGCGAAGCCCCCGCTTAGCCCAGTTCTCCGCTGCGGACGAAGCATGGTGAGCACGAAGGGCATGGGTTTGGGGTCATAAGGACTGAGCTCAAATTTCTGCTGGCTCTTCCTGGATATGTAACTTTGAGTGAGTTGAGTAAACCTTCTGAGCTTCAGTTTTCCATGTGTGAAATGGGGATCATATCCTTTCCATATGTAAAAAGGGGTTATTGAGTAAATTAAGCAATATCATATCTATCTGCAGTAGTGGCACTGGGCCAGAATGGAGCAGGCCTTATTGAATTGAAGTTATCCCTATGACAGTGTGCCATCCACTGTGACAGGCAGTACCGATGTAGAGATAAGACTCAGACCCTGCTTGAAATGTGGAGGGGAAGACAGACAAGAACACCAGAAATGACAGCAGGCCTGGTGGGCCCATGAGGAGCCAGCCCCCAGCATGGAGGCACCCCGATGTAGAGACAAGGGGACACTCTGCTTCCCTGTGTGTGTTCTCATTGTCTGACAGGAGATCATCTCTTGTTTTCCAGCCTGAATAAGTAGAAAACTCAGCAAAAGGCTTTTCCAAAAAGGCTTCTGACTCACTTTTTCCCTCTGCATGGGGTTAAACTGAAAGACTAGAGGGGTCTATTTTGGCTTCACAGGGAGATAGCATTTAAAATAGGAAGGGGTTCAAAATGCCTTTGGAGCAATTGATCTTTCTTTAGGGAGTAAAGAGAAACTGCAGATTAATTCAATCGTTCTTGCTGGGAAAAAAAAGAGAAAAAAGATAAGGAAGTAATTTCACAGTTCCAGAAGGTTATAGGGGGCAGAGTTCTAGCGCTTCTGAAATTCATCTCCAGGGACCAGCTTTGGTCGCTGTATTTCATCGACTCCAGTGTGGGCTTGATGCCCAGAGCTTCAAAAATTGAAGCCCAACTTTGTTGCCACGGTTTATAGGATCAGAGACAAATGCCTTTAGATATCTGTTCTGTCATTGGAAGGAGTTAACAAATTCTCACCTTGTCAGATCATATGAGAATAGCTGCTACAGAAACTGTCACTTTAAAACAATCAAGGGAGATACTGGAACCTTGGGGTGTCGAGAAACTGGAGCGCTCACTGTGGGATATTTGCCAATAGAACGCTCACATTTGGTTTTAGGATGTTTGGTGCGCACGTGACAGCTGGTACGGAAACAGAACAATTGTCTCTGCGGTATCAGTTGTCCTAATCACATCCCATGTCGTGGGTGTTGAAATGCAGACTCTACTGGTATGGTCTGACTTTCCCAGAATGCATCAACGCTGCTTCCTGGTGACAGTATGACACCCGTGGGAACGATTTGCCTGTCTTCTGGAGGAAGGAGGGGAGAGAGCTGTGCCTGCCCCTTTTCCTCACCAGTTTCTTCCCTCTTCAATTCATCATCCACACTTCTGCCCGATATATCTTTCTAGATACCAAATCTTGCTATATGGTATCTTGTCTTAAAGCCCCCATATGCTCCCTCCCTCGTGGGCTATAGGATGCCTTCTAAACCTCCAGAGGTCTCACCTCTCACCATGCTCCCTACTCTAGCTGCTCAGAACATCTCCATTCCTGGAAAAGCCCCCGTGCTCCCCTGTCTGATATATGTCACCTTTACCTCCGCATCTTGCCCCGTGAGTGCTGGTGCATTCCAACCCCCAGCTCAGATGTTAACTCCTCCGGGAAGCTGTCCCTGGCTGTTTCAGGATCCATGAATCTCTGTCTCTTTTGGCCTCTCATAGCCCTTGCACACACCTCTTTAATAGCCCTTTCTACACTGTTTTAAAATTATTTTGGGGGGGACCGGCCCAGTGGCATAGTGGTTAAGTTTGCATGCTCCGCTTCGGTGGCCTGGGGTTTGCAGCTTCGGATCCCGGGTGTGGACCCACATATTGCTTATCAAGCCATGCTGTGGCAGGCATCCCACATATAAAGTAGAGGAAGATGGGCATGGATGTTAGCTCAGGGCCAATCTTCCTCAGCAAAAAGAGGAGGATTGGCAACAGATGTTAGCTCAGGGCTGATCTTCCTCACCAAAAAAAAAAAAAAAAAAAGAAAGAAAGAAAAAGCAAACAAAGAAAAACAATATTTTTTTTACATCTCCCACTCCAGACTTTGAGCTGTGTTTCCGGCATTTGGTCCCAGCGGGCAATTATTCATTTGAGACAACTGGTAGGATGCTGGCATTGTTCTGCTTTTCCTGACTTACTTTATAAAGGTTTTGTATAATTTGACTGCTTGTGGTAAATCTGGCCTCACACAGATGTTTTAATGATACACTCAAGTATATATGATTAATATCCTCTGATTTTTCTCTTTTATGGGTAAATTATCAGTTGGGAAATTGATGCTCTTTTAGTCTAAGATGTAGGGAGGACTCAGAATTCATCAACATACATCGTATGACTATTCAGGGCTAACCTTGAGCTTTGGAAAGTCAGAAAGAACTATGAGAAAAACTCAGGTCCTCTCAAAGAATTTTGTCTAGGAGATAATATAAGTAAGTGCTGAATTGTGGGTAAAGAGAAATACCATATGTACATAGTAGGTGCTCAATAAAGACTAGCTCACTGATGCCTATATGAAAGAGTTAGAAAGAATACAGCTGATAAGAGAGGGTTATTTATTTCCATTTCTGAAATGGCTTTAACCCTTTTGATGGTTAGAGCCTTCTGTTTTATACAAACAGAAAATTAGTTCCTACGATTTTGAGGCTCATAGAAAAACTTCAGAAAATTTTCAGACAATTGTTTTAGTATCTCTTGGAGTCATCCATCATGAAGAGGCATTTTTCACTTCTTTGAAGGAGAGTAATTGTTAAATTTTTAGAGAATGCATTCTCTGAAGAGCTCAAAGTACTGAACTGTACATACCAAGGACATAATTTTACTTACATATTTTAAATTTGTATTTCTCTTGAAAACAGATCAAAGAACAATATTTTGTATAAGTTATTGTTTAGGATCAGGAGCAAATTTCCCTAAACTTCCTTAATATCTGGGGGTTACCCCATTAGGACAAGATCTGACTGGTACATGATGAAAGGTTTAGAAAGTGGGTCCTAGGATGAGATGTCGAAAGGGCTGGAATGAGAGAGGCTGGAGGAAGACTGATCTTTCTTCAAGTATTCAAAGGCTGAAGAAGTGGACCAGTCAGGGAAAGTTGGGATGTGGGGCACTATGGAGAAAGACATTAATTTATTTTTGTATTCTATGTTTGTTAAGCTCTTTTCATGTGTTAGTGTCTATACACTAGGTAGTAGGGAAAAAAAAAGGAGTGGAAACTGCTCTACTCCTCCAGGTATCTGCAGCCCAGTGGAGGAGCCAGACACAGAAATTAAAGGATGGGAGGCTTTTGACAGCCGTAGGCTAACTGGAAAGTCTGGTGTTGGAAACGAATGCCTCAAGGTCATTTGATGTATCAGGTGCTAGGAAAATTAGTTCAGACAGGGGCTTCAGAACTGCTCCTATGAACAACTTAAGGGGGCAGCCAATCAGCAGCCTTGCCCCTAAGGGCAGATCCCGGGCCTCCGTAGAGAGATCTCGGGCTCCTGTCTGCCCCCTTCCCCCTGGGAGAGCATTTTGAAGTTTGGCGTGGGGACACGGTCCCAGGACATTTATTGGGCCCTGGTTTCATGGGATTAAAGCTTTCCTTTAGATACAAAGAGGCTGAACTGCTCTTGCTCCCCCGGGCAGGACCTCTTTCATTCCTTCTCCCTCAGGATGTCTAAGCATAGTTTCTCTCTCCTTTTTCCATGGCTGGGGCAGGGCTAAGACGGGCCTGGAGATGCTTCTGGGCTGGGAAGTCTAGAGCGGGTGACTTGACCAGCTCCACGCTGGGCCTTTAGGAGAAATCTTCTCTCTCCCCTTCTTTTCCTAAGAAAGCATTTCCTTGAGTTTATCATCAGAGTGTTAAGATCTAGAACGCTGAGATGAGGATAAGGGAAAGAAGTCTAGTGGCTGTTAGGCCTGCTTTTGTCCTAGGTCTTAGGCCTGTTTGTACCTTCAGCCTGTGATGCTCCAACGATACACTGCTCAGCCTAGCTTAGCAGGAGACTGTTAAGATTTGGGGCAAAAGCCACAGGATACTACGCAGGATGCCTGAGGATTCAGGGACACTAAGTTCCAAACAAAACCTAAGCCATTATAGCTAACAAGTTGGAACAAAATGGTGAGAAAGAAAGTGGAAAAATGATGTCCTCCACCAACTGTGATGTGAACAATTCAGGGATGGTTGCCATAGCTGCTACTCTAGAAGAACCTTAGATCCATGAAACAGTGGTCAAAAGGACTCATTTTGGAATAAATAGGTCACAATTGTCTCTTGAGTCAGCTTATAACAACTCTCAATAAGAGGTCCTGGGGCTACCCCAAGCCCCATGCTCTCAGACCCAGGTGTGTGTCTTTCCTTCTCACACACAACTTACTCCCCTGGCTGAGACTTGCATAGGCCATTTCCTCTTCCTGGACCCTCAGAGCTCCTTTTCCTTCAGTTTTGCCCACTTGCTTCTCAGCAGCTCTTCGGTAATTTCGATCCCACACTTCCACAGCCACACTGACCAGTTTAGCGCCCTCTTGAGGCAGCAGTGCAGTGGCACCTTCTTATGAGTGAATATGTTCTTATTTTGGTTGCATTGTCTGGTTCAGTGGATCTGAAGCCTGGCTTCACATTAGAAACACCTGGTGTCTTTAAACAAGTACCGATGGCTGAGTCCCATCCCAGACTAATTGAATCAGCATCTCTGGGGGTGGGGCCCAGTGATTCTGATGCACAGGGAGGGCCAAGAACTATTGGTCTCAACCCTCCATCTTACTCCATTTGATGATAAACTCCTGGAGGCAGAGCGTTGGTGATGGAGTGATGGAGTCTTCTACTTCCTTGACCGTCTCCATCAATGACAGTGATGCTCGGCACTCGTGACTGACACCATGACTTGAGTGAAGGCTCCTTGGGCCTGGGTGGCCCTGCTGGGGCCTTCTCATCCCTCAGTCTGACATCTGAGAGAGGGTGTGGAGAGAAGTGGGTGCACTCCCACCTCTGCAGGATGAGACAGCACTGCCAGACCCTGCCCTACTCTCTTCAGAAGCAGAGAGCTGTTGCAGGCCAGTTGGGGGAGAAAAAAAGGACAAACTTGTGAAGAGGGGCCTAGATGCTGCCAGACCCAGCTGGCAAGAGGTTTTAGTCTGAAGGTAAGAGATTTGAGCTGGGCTCAAATCTGAAGGAGAAAGAAGCCCATGTGGCAAGTCTCCTTTGACTGTCTCTGAGAACAAACAATGAATGTTTTTCACTAAGGTAGGAAGCAGGTCCATTAAAGCTCAGTAGATTAGCTAGGCTGTCAGCTGCTCAGAGAACTCAGCCAGACCCTGTAAATCTAGCCAGGATGCTGGGCCAGCCTTCTACTGTGATTTCAGAGAAGCCATTTTAATTTACTTTTACTGTGATCCTACAGTGAATGAGGTTTGTGCTTTGAAGAAAAAAGCATCATCTAGTTGTGTGTGGGGACCTTGAAGAGACACTGAACTTGAAAGACTGGATCTGAGCTTGACCTTGGTTGAGGTTGAGTGATTTGTCTCTCTGAGGCTTAGTTTCCTCATCTGTAAATGTGGTTGTGATGCATGCTCTACTCAGGGGGTGATGTGGGGATGAAATACTTACCAGAAGGTGGCAGCACACACTAGACGTCACAACCGCCAGCTATTTTCATATAACCTGATCCTTGGAGGAAAGTCTGGAAGAAGCCAGGACATTCTCCTGACTGGAGCTTCCTCACTTCTTGCCCAGATGCTGGAGTTCCAGCCAGGGCTCTAGTAGCATAAACTGTAGACTGTGGCTGTCTGGAAACTCTTCCCCTAATGGGCTCTTAGTCCTTCAGCGGTCCCTGCCCTTCCTCAAAGCTCCCCTCCCTCCCTTCTCTCCATCTCCCTGGCTCGGATCTCGTAATATGAGTCTAGAGAATAAAATTGGAGATTCTTTACACTTTCTTATGCAACCTAATTCTCACTTGAGGAGAGAGGAGTATAAAAGATGCTCCCTTTTTTTCCTGAATGTTTTAGAGTTTAACCAATTATTGTTGGACTGTCTGGAATTGGTAATGACAGGTACCATTGAAATAAATTATAGGTAAAAGTAGGACCACATATTAGAAGCACAAAACATTCTCAGACGAGCATGACAGAAAGAAGAGCCAGACTCCTCACCACCTCACTCCGCCGCCAACAGTGAGGAGGCTGTATTTACTTGATACAAGGTCGGAATGTGGTTGAGGATTTTGGGCTGAATTTGAAATTTAAAATGTGAATAAGTGACTAGAGCAAGGTTTCCTCTAATAATCACCGGCCAGGGTTATTGCCAGCCCCAAGAAAACAAAAGTGTTAGTGTTATGAATCAACCTCTGACAGGGGGTTCCACAGAGAAGACATTGAAAGTCCAAGTTCCCTCTGGGGTAAACCATGCACTTTTCAACCCGAACCCGGTGGCTCTCAGTCCTTTGCATATTTGAATCATGTGTGGAGACTTAAAAATACAGATGCCCAGGCATCATCCTCGACTAATCAAATCAGGATCCCTGAGGGTGGGAACCCTTTGGTAGTTTCCATAGCTCTCCAGGTGATTTCAGTGTGTAACCAGCTTAAGAGCCATTGATTTAACCTGTGGTTGGGAGAGCTACTTTTTGCAGACTTGTCAATATCTTCCCCTTACCAGGGAAAGGCTGTATCTGGGGCTGGGAGAGCCTGTGGTTGGGAGAGCTCATCTTTCCAGACTTTTGTCAATATCTTCCTGTTACCAAGGAAGGGTGTATCTGGGGCTGTATGTCTTGATTCTTAGGAGCCCGTGTGGAATAGCTTCTACTGGAGAAGTGAACGTAGTATGGGTAGTCCATAGCAAAAGGACTGGAGCCAGGATTGGAAAGAGCTGTTGCCCTTCCGCATGGACTGATTTGACTTTCTCTCCTTCCTTTTAATAAGGGTATGGAAGGCAAAGGAGCCATATTTATGTTATCAGACCTTGTTCTGGGAATTTTGCCTAAAATATCTCTTTTAATCTTCACAAATGTGTGTTTTTGTCCCCCATTCACAGATGAGAAAGCCGAGGCTCGGAGGAGTTAAGAAGCTTGCTCAAGGGCCAGTTATAGGATTTAGTTGGGATTTGAACCTAGGCCTGCCTGACTCCAAAACCGTAGCCTTGGAACACACTCATATTTTGACAAAGTTCAGCATCAAAAACATCTAAAAGCCTCTGGGAAAACTTTAAAAGGAGTTGACAGCAGGCCTCTGCTCCAACAGCTGGGAAGTGTAGTAGAATCAGCTGCATAATTAGAGTGCGGCCCTCCCAGGCCCATCCCATCTTCCCAGAGTTGGGAGCCAGCAACAGGGAAGCTCTGGGGCTGGGTGTGCCTTGGCTTCAGTGAAGGCCCTTGTCTGGTGGGCCTGAGACAGAGGGAAAGAGAAAACTGAGCAGGGGAAAGAAATTAGGAGTGGAGAGTGGAAGGGATCTCTCCATTGATCACTGCAAACTCTGATCGCCTTGGGATTTAAAGACACAGCCCTGCCTCAAGTCCAGCATTCCTTGTTTTTGTTAATATTCATGAAGTGAAAGAACCACAGATCGTAGAGAACTTCAGCTAGATGCGCGTCCCCGGAAGGCCTGAGTTCTGACACAGAGCTGATGTCGGGTGAGTGCACTCTGCCTGCTCTGGTGCCTGTGGCTTAGACATGGGTGGAGGTGAGGAGATCAGTAGTGAAACAGTCGTAACTTGATTTTTATGAGAGTGGCTTATCAGATGTGAGCTTGAAATGCCCCCTGAATCTTTGAAAATATGCATCCACGCTGTGTGCGATTTCTGGAGAAGATCCCCTGTGTAGTTATGGCCGGGGAGCAGAAAAAGGGAGCCTGTGTATAAATACCCTGTCCCTCAGGTGTATAGGCCCTCAGATGACTTTCCACCACATTCTGCACTACCAGTGTTCTAGACCCAAAGTTATTATTCCAGACACCTGAAACAATGAGTAATATGAAGCAGGAAGCTCTGAAATTATGGAGTGTTTTGGTTTTTAACTCCTATATCTTTTCTAACAACAAAGTATTTTTGGAAAGTGCTCTCCAGACTTGATCTAACCATCTGGAAAATATGGGAACATGTACTGCCAGAATATATATGTCTCTGTATGTTTCAGCTTCAGCACTTTAACACATGTTGCTAGATAAGACATAAGAGAGAGGGAGGGCAGGTCATCACGTTACTATACCACAGAGCAAAGTTTACTTGTTTCTGGCCAAGTTGTATGGAGTTGCAATTAATAAGGGGATTAATAAGGAATCTCGTAGACATAGTGGGCATTTTTTAAGATGAATTCAGGTGGAGATGCAATTTATTTAAAAATGAAGTACCTTGCTTCTGAGTCAATTAGAGCAGAGCCTACAAAAAACAAGAATGTGAGAGCAGAGATGCCTGCTGGCCTTTTCCTTGCCCCTTTTGAAACCAAAACGGCAGCAAGAGTCAAGAGTTCCCATATGGAAGAGGAAGGAGCACTGTGCTGGGGGTCAGGAGACCTGGCTTCCAGTACTGACATGCTCAAGCTGTTGTGTGGGCGTTGGTGGGTGATTTCATCTCTCCTAACCTGTTTGCTCATTGGTTAATGGGAAGTAATAATGGCCACCCTATCTCACAGTAGTGTTGTGAGAATCCAGTGAGAGGAGTAAATGACTGGAAAAGGTTGAAGTCCTACACAAATGTAAGATTATTAAACTCAGCTGCCTCCTTTCCATTTGCTATGTGAGTGTGAATTTGTTTCAGTGTGCTGTGCACTAATATTGCCTTCGGGATGTGGGGGATCTGGTTGCAGTTGGGTTGGTCTGGCTGACTAGACAGGAATTCTCTCCTTTCCTCGTGGCCCTATTTTGAAGACAATGATCCTTTCAGAAAGAGGCAGAGGGTACTTCAGGCTATGTCAGTGCTACTACAACAACAAATGGATTGAATCCATCTTCAGGAGAACATAGCCTCTTAGGAGACATATTTTCTGGATGAAATCAATCTATAATATGTTTACCACTTGTAAGGTACTTAGCAGACACAAAAGAGTAGAAGTTATGGTTCTTATCCACAGGGATGCTTACACTTCACTGCAAAGAAGGACATGGTGTAGATATATGAAGACATCTTGTTAGGGTGGCTCCTGATATCAGTGGGAAGTGTTCTTACTCCCTCATCAAGGACAGGGGCCTGCAGATTGGCAGGCTCCCGGATGTGCCAGTGTTGTGTCTTCTAATCTGCATCGGTCGTTCTGCACATGTTAAATAAAGCCATCTGTTGGTAGAGAGCAGTTCTCACACTTTTTTGTCTCAGTCCCCTTTACACTATTAAATACTATTGAGGATTCTAAAGAGCTTTCATTTTATCCATCAATATTTGCCATATGAGAAATTAAAACAGATATTTAAAAATATTTATTCCTTTGTTTAAGGATAACAATAACAAACCCATTACATATTAACATAACAGATGTTTTATGAAACATAATTATATTATCCAAAGCAAAAAAAATTTATTGAGAAGAGTGGCATTGTTTCACATTTTTACAAATCCATAGAATGTCTGATTTAAAGGAAGCCAATTGGATTTTCACATCTGCTTCTGCATTCAGTCCATTGCAATCTTTTGTGTTGGTTGAAATGTGAAGAGAATCTGAACTCAACCAGATGTCTAGTTGGAAAAGGGACTAGTCTTTTCAGATAATTGTGAATATTCTTCTTCTTTTTTTGTTTGCTGAGGGAGATTTGCCCTGAGCTAACATCTGTGCCAATCGTCCTCTATTTTGTATGTGGGTTGCTGCCACAGTATGACTGACGAGTGGTGTAGGTCTGAGCCCAGGATCCAAACCTGTGAACCTGGGCCACCAAAGCGGAGCATGCTGAACTTAACCACCAGGCCATGGGCTGGCCCTGAACATTCTTCTTTGATACTAAACCACAATGCAACAGGAGGTAGTTTCTTAAAGCTTATTGCAATGTTGAGTCTGAGAACATGTCGATGAATTTTTGACCTCTGTACATTAAAATCCATTGGTCTATTTTGCACTTTGAATGAATCTTTTATCCATACATGATTTTATAGCATCATGCACTGGTCATTTGGAAAAGAATGGGTCACTAAGTTATACAGCTCTTCCAAATGTTGACACATTTTGTGACATAATATCAAAAAATCACAATTGTTTATATCACCACCCATCTCATCAGAAAAGTCTTTAAGTATTTGGAGGTTGTTGTGGTCATGGTGGTGAATAGAAGTTTTCCAAAATCCTAATTTTGCTTGAAAGCTCACATTTTTATTGTTGCTAACAAATACTGTCAGTTTTCTTTGAAGCGATAGGCTTACTTGATTTGTTGTTGAGAAAGTGTCTGCCAACCAGTTTGTCTGTCAGTCGTTCCCTCAGGTAAGGATGGTGTTCCATCAAGAAAGCAGCTAGTTCAGCTCGAGACACAAACAATCATACAAGTGCTTTTCCTGAGACAACTGCAGGCAGCAGGAGTGCTTTATGTGCACTTCCTATTTTGACACAAAACTTATTAAAAAAGATGTGTCCTCAGAGTCAGGATTTAATAAAATTGCTATTTTTTTTACTGACTCATCAAGGAGATTTTTGAGTGAAACTGACTTTTTTTTTTAACTGTGAGTGCATGCTGGTGAAGAATACAGTGACCACTAGTACGGTTTGGTGCCACTGCCTCGGTTTGTATTAAAATGCCAGCAGTTTTACCCACCATTGCTTTTGCAAATGTCAGAAACAGTGAAGAAGGCAAAGGATGTCTTAATATTATTATGAAAACAAGTTCAGCCCCCTGGACCACCTGACAGGGCCTCAGGGACCCAGAGGGTTTGTGGACTACACTTTGAGAACCCTGACTTAGAGAGTTTGACCTCCCTCAGATGATATGCAGATGTGGGAGATCAGAATTGGCTACCTCAAAACGTGAAGATTATTTGCGCTGAAGATTATTTTGGGCTGGTTACTTTTGAAAAACTGCAGACAGGGGAGAAGCTCTGAAAACCAAGTAGAAATTAACCTTTGTAAGAGACATTTACATTTGTAAGGGAAATCTCCATTTTTAAAGGTATCTCTCTCTCTGTACCAGGAAAAAGGGGGGATGACTTTATCTCTAGAAACTCTTATCAGTGGGGAAGGCAAGGACTTAAATCTGCACACTCTTTTTTACTGTGCTTTTCTCGTGATCCGCCATAGCTGACACCCCCAACCCCCAATATCCTCCTTTGTCTATTGAAGAGGAGAACCTCCGTCATTTTGTTGATAGAAACTCAGTTTCCCCAAGTCTCTCCCATGTATACACGTGATAAAGCTTTGTTTGATTTTCTCCTGCTATTCAACCTCATGTCAATTTAATTTATAGCCCAGCCAGAAAGGACCCAGAGTGGGTAGAGGATACTTTTCCTCCCCTTCACAGAAATCTTGTAATCATGGTTATCTCTCAGGCCTTTTGATGCTGAACACAGGGGAGAGACCCAGGTATCAAGACATCTAGAAAAGTCGGGATCCTTCAGTGCTTAAGGACAATAGTCTGTAAGATGCCAAGTGGTCCCAAAGAGAGGATAGGACAGATCTCCCAGAATGCATGTCTCAGAAAAAAGTGAAGATTACTAGGGCCAGCTGATTTCTCTCTTTGGGTAATGTTCTATTTCTTCTTTCCTATGTTTTGTGTGGTTATGATGGTGTTCTGCATGTGGGAAAGGGATTTTTGTCTTTTCTTTATATCTCCTTTTCCTTCTGAAGGGGAGGAAGAATATCTTCTACCCACTCTGGGTCCTTTCTGGCTGGGCTACAAATTAAATTGACATGAGGCTGAACAGCAGGAGAAAATCAAACAAAGCTTTATAACATGTATACATGGGAGAGACCTGGGAAACTGAGTTTCTCTCCACAAAATGGCAGAGGTTCTCCTCTTAAATAGGTAAAGAAGGATATTGGGGGTTGGAGGTGTCACCTCCAGAGCAGGGGGATTATAAGAAAAGCACAGTAAATGTGAGGATGCAGATTTAAGTCCTCGTCTTCCGCACTGATAAATTTTTAGAGATAAGTCATCCCCCTTCTTCTTGGTACAGAGAGGGAGATACCTTTACAAATGGAGATTTCCCTTACAAATGTAAATGTCTGGTAAACAGAACTTTGATAAGAATGGGCCCAGCAAAGACCCTCCCAGTCTATCGATACCCAGAGTTATCCATGGTGACAGTGATGGCCGGTCCCAGGGACAGGCTTTCCATCCCAAATTCCTTCAGACATTTAGTGGGGGCGGGGAAGGTCAAAGCCTCCTTTAGTGAAAATAAGGTAAAGAGATACATCTTGAGGTGGCCAATTCCGATCCCCCACACTTCATAACCTTGGTTCAGAATAATCAGTTTTTGAGCTGTGACTGAGACTTCTCCTAGAACCATGACACCAAGAAAATCTCCAGCCTTCTCCTCGTCTTCTTTTAAGTTACCTGCGATCCTCTAAGACTACTAGGCTGTCTCAAGGGGGATCCTGGTACTGGCCAAAATAATTAACAGTGTCCATCAGTCTGTTTAACTTCTTAAAGACTAGTATCAGAGTTCAGAGGAAGGAGCACCCCCGGAGGCTGAGGAAATACCTGTAGGAGGTGATCTGGAACTGAACATGATGAAGGTGGGATGGGAAGGATAGTCTGGCTGGGAGAATGGCTGGAGGGAAGGTGGTCCCACTCAGATAAGCTACTGACTCCTCAGCAAATGCTTGGCTAGCAAGGAATTGTTCACCACCATATTCTCTTCAAGGGCCGTGTGGTAGTACAGCTGGGTCCTGTGCTCCTGAGGTCCTAGAAGAGGAAGAGAAAGGCTTCTACTAAGTAGTAGGCACTGAGGTCCCTTACCTTCCTTAAAGCTTTTGTACACCAGCTCTGACACTTACCGACCCTGTGACCTTGGGTAACATTCTCAACCATTTTATGCCACAGTTTTGTCTATAGAATGGGGATTGTGCTCACCTTACAGGGTGGTGAGGATTAAATGGGTTAGTACATGTAAAGTGCGTGTTTAGGAACAGTACTGGCGCAGAGTAAGTGATCAATAAAATATAACCTCATTGTCATTATTATTTATTTCACTTCATTGAATCCTCTCATAACCCAAAGAGTAGAAGTGATTACCTCTGCTAAGGCCTAATTTCACAAAGATAAAATCCTGAGTCTCATGTAAATAAAAAATGAACACATACTAAAGATTTTATTTGGCTCATTAATTAATGAAAGAACCATTAAGATGTTAAAACTAGTTCAGAGAGCAGTTGAGAAGCTACGTATTGCTGGATAAGATACAAAACTGAGTAATGTCCAGCAGGGCCTCAAAGCATAATCTTTGTGGTTATATCTTCCACAGGATAGAACTTATCTTCCACTGGATAGAAATTACTTGCATCCTATAGGGGAGCAAAAACTCTTCCTTGACCCTCTTAGAGTCCCTGACTGGGTCTGAAAATTAAGCTGACAAAAAGAGATTACCTGGAGAAAAGCATACAAATTTTATTGAACTTTTACATGTGCATGGGAGCCTTCACAATGTTACCGACCAGAATTGGGGTTCTCTGCCCGATGTGCATGAACAAGCCAGTTAATTATGGCACCTGCCTTTGAGGGGTGAAATCAGCTTTATTCTGCGAGCTCGATCTCCTGGGAGACAGGGAGTGTGTGCCCTCAGATCTGTCACCCCGATTCAGGATTTGGGACAAAATTTAAGAGGTTGGGGAGACTAGGTTGGCACATGGAAATGCTAGTGGGACAAGATCTTTATTGGTGGGCTTTGGGTATTTATGGTAAGATTTTATTTGTGAGAAGTTATATGGCTAGAAATGGCGGAGTCAGAATTCAAACACCCATATGTCCATGTTTTTTCACTGAATCTGTTACCTCCACTCAAATAGAATTCACTTTTCAAGGAGATGACCAGGGTATCTACACGGAACTCCTGGTCTCCTCTGAGGGAAGTGGGAAGGAGCAGAAGAGTTAAGAAGAAACAAAGCTTCAAATTCCTGGGACACACAGGGTTGCCAATCTGTCCACCATTAGCAAAAACATATTTTATCTCTCATCCCTACTTTTTTAAATTTACCATGAGATGAGATGAATTTAAGGGCAGTGTGGGGGTCCAAGTATGTGTGAAATCATTTACAGGTTCTGATGTTATTCCTGGATTGGAAGAAAATAAATTTGTTACTAATTTAATAACTCAATGTAAATTCTTCTTACACTCTATTAGTACAATTACTTTTGAACAGGAGTGAAAATTTTTTATTGTATTTGCAAAAAATGATTTTCTAATTTTCATAAGTACCCCTTTCCTAGGTTGTTATTAGCAAGAATAAAATTTAATTTCTTAAGATAAGTTTGAAGTGGAGGCAGTTGCTTGCTTCATATTCTTTTTTAACTTTGTCAGAGTTTGTCAAAACATTATATGAAGCAAAAATTCATGGAGTAGGTGAACCAGAGTAGGTTTATTCATAAGCAGAAACTTAAACCTGAAGGGAAGAAAGAGCATTCTCTACCCACTCTGGGTCCTTTCTGGCTGGGCTACAAATTAAATTGACATGAGGCCAAATAGCAGAAGAAAATCAAACAAAGCTTTATACCATGTATACATGGGAGAGACTCGGGGAAACTGAGTATCTTTCTACAAAATGGTGGAGGTTCTCCTCTTAAATAGACAAATGAGGTTATTGGGGGTTGGGTCAGCTATAGGAGATTACCAGAAAGGCACAGTAAGGTTATTATGCAGATTTAAGGCCTCGCCTTCCACACTGACGAGTTTCTAGAGATGAGGTCATCCACCCCTCTTCCCAGTACAGAGAAGGAGATACCTTTACAAATGGAGATTTCCCTTACAAATGTAAATGTCTGGTAAACAGAACTTTGATAAGAATGGGCCCAGCAAAGACCCTCCCAGTCTATCGATACCCAGAGTTATGCAAGGTGCTGGCCCATCCCAGGGACAGGCTTTCCATCCCACATCCCTTCAGACAGTTAGTGAGGGCGGGGAAGGTCAAAGCCTCCTTCAGTGCTTGATGTAGCCAATTCTGGTCCTCACAAGCCAAATGCAGCAGTAGACTAAAAAATGGAACAGATCACACTAATTGTTTTTTAAAAATAAGGAAAAATGGGCAGAATTTTTAAGAAAACAAACAAACCAGTTTGAACTAGATGTGAATAGTATTGGGATGGAAAACTGATCATCTTAGTAACTGGCACCAGAAAATATCTTAGGGAGGGCATTGCCCTAATTTAGGAAAACCTTTGTAAGTCACTTGGGGAAGGAAGGTGATGTCTTGGAGGTACGGACTGGAAGAAGTAGGATCTTCACTGGACACACTTCTCTGTGTTGAGGTGGGGGTAAGGCCTGACAAAAGATTCTTGTATATTGAGGTATATGGGCGTAACTATTTGGGTTCAAAACTGATTCAGCTTAAACTAAAAAGCCTGACTTAATGGCCTATCAAACATACATTGCACATCTGTTTAATCATTAAAGTAAAGAATGCACTCTCTTAATATAAGAATGCGTACTTCCCCTCCTATACTCTATTGGTAACCCCCATTGGTAATGCCTGAATTAGTCCCTTTCCCTACATTATGGTCGTTGACCTACTAATTTGCAACTGTATACCTCTTTGAAATTTTGATGAAAATATATCCTGGATGTGTTTAATGTACTTTCTTTGTTCTAAAAAGCTATAAGACTGTACTGAAAACCATGCTTCTCTGGAACACTTTCTAAGGTCTTCCTGGGTTATAATCCTCACTTTGGCTCAAGTAAACTCATCTTATTTCTCCTAGCTATAGAATGGTTATTGGTTATTTTGTGTCGACAGGCCCAATTGCAGTATAGGAACTTGGAGCCTTGGAAGGAGTGGACCAAGAGGTCATCCTAGTGGAGGAGTGGGCAAGCCCTTTTAAACACAGGGATTTTTAATATTCACTTTAAAATTATTTGTTGTTTGCTTTGCATATTGCAAACCCCTCTGAACTCCTGCAACCTTAGGCTGCATGTGCTAATGACTTGGGTGAGTGGTGTTTTGGTTTTGGTGTTGGCAGTGGCAAAGTTGCTGGAGATTTCAAGGGAAAGTGATTAATTTCCAAGAAGGCAGCCATGAGAGGGAGGCCCATAAGAGGTGGAGAGTCTCCAGGGAACAGAACTTTAGGGCTGGTAGTGACCTTGGGAATGCAGACCCCCAGAGGGCTTGGTGTGTGGGAAAGGGGACCTGAATTTATGTATTTTAAATACCAAAGGACAGGATAATATCTTTTGGCATGTGAATTACACAATGAATAAAACAAAGCCAGAATATTAAAATATTCTCTGTACCAAACTTCCGTGTTCCTGATGTCCCTCAGCTGCCACCCATTGAGGATTTGGTTAATAAAGCTTTTGTTAAGAAGCCTCAGCCCTGATCTGAGTTGACTGTGATCAAGGGTTATTCCTTGTATTTGGTCCTCTAAAGGGTGGTAGCTCTGGGCTAATCATTACAAGTCTGTACAGCTTAGTGATTCTCTTTTTGTTAGTTAGTGATATGGAACATTTGGGGACTGTTGGATGCAAGAGAGGATGACTCCTGCCCTGTGAGCCCGCAAGCTAAGGGAGGGCATGGTCATAACCAGAGGTGGCCAGGGGCTGACAGGTGACTTAACAATCCCTCAGGCTTCTGTCCACAACCACTTGAAGGAACCTGGGGAGAAATCCAGTGCCACGGTGGGAGTTCCAAGTGTTGAAGGTCTGTCCCTTCTTCCATGAGCCTCTAATCTGGTTGGGAAGTCAGCTTTCTGTTCATTCAGATAAAATTCTTTTCTTGTTCTCAACATATACTGCTCTTTTTCCCCCTCTTAGAGCTGGGGTTGTAAACCTACAATTAATTGATGCAAGCAAGTTTCCTGCAATTTGTAAGAGCAATTTCTCAGAGGAGGCAGGCAAGACACATGGACATGCTGTGATTGAAAGTGAGGTGTTTTGCAAGGAATTTATCAATGAAGTACAGACATGAATGATTTCCTCACAGTCTCCACCATCCCATCTTTTCTGAATGTCTTTATCCTTGAGAGATTCCAGGGCATTCTTAGCTGTGGTCCCTGTGCCCAGAGAAATGGAAGGAGAAATGCAGACACCACCACCATGGCTCTGGCTCCCACTCTGTGATTCCCTGGGTGCAAGAACTGCTTTGTGTCCACAGTTCCTTCAGCTAGAGAATCCCCTCATATTCCTAAACCAAAGCTGAGGTTGGTACTTCCAAAACTTGTTCTCAGGGTCTCGTGAACACCCCCACTGACTTCTAGACTTTCCTTTGATACTAACTCAAGACAAAGTTGACATAAGAGAAGCCATATTGTGGAAAAGAAACCCTATTGTAACTTTGAATGACTTCTGGTTAACTAGGCCAGACAAGCTCTGTAGATTTTATGGCCCCTCCCACTTGCTATAAGTTGATAACTTTGTTCTTTTGAGTTCCTTGGGAATGTGATGACACCCCAGCAGAGAGTCTATGCTCATAGCCATCATCAAGGACAACTAAAAGATCAAGGTATAGGGCATTGCTCTGGTCTCTGCATGTCAAGTAAAACAAAAGACTGCCAGGAACTAAGATGAGATGGATGCCCCACCCTGAGACCAGATGCCCCCTCACCAGGAGACCAGCCCCCTATATAACTAGCCTGTAGTCTTTATTGGGTAAGATTGTTCTTTGAGACATTAGTCGGCCGTCTTCCCCCTTGCTAGCAAGCTGTAATAAACCCTTTCCTTTTTTCCACCATCTTGCTACTTGATGACTGGCTTTTGTCTCGCAGCTAGCAGACTGTGCCCTTTGTGCTGTAACACCTTTTCTTAGCTTCTGATTCTTTCCAGCCTTAGGACCTGGTCTCCTTAGGCAGCAGAAACTCTCCTTTCTGCCTGTCTCTGGTTCCAGCAGGGGAGGTGCATTTTCTCCTCTCTTCCCCTCCCTTTGAAGCAGAGCCAGCTGAGCTTTATTTATTTATTTATTTATTTTTTTAAATTTATTATTTTATTTTTTTATTGATGTCTTAGTTTATAACACTGTGGGGTTTTAGTTGTACATTTTTGTTTGTCCGTCACCTTGTGGATGTAACCCTTCACCCCTTGTGCCCCCCCCACCCCCTTCCCCTTGGTAACCACCAATCAGTTCTCTCTGTCCGTGTGTTCACTTATATTCCATATATGAGTGAGTTCATGCAGTGTCTGTCCTTCTCTCTCTGGCTTATTTCACTTAACATAATACCCTCTAGGTCCTTCCATGTTGTTGCAAATGGGACAATTGTGTCTTTTCTTATGGTTGAGTAGTATTCCATTGTATGTATATACCACATCTTCTTTAACCAATCTTCAGTTGAGGGACACTTGGGTTGCTTCCACTTCTTGGCTATAGTGAACAATGCTGCAATGAACATAGGGGTGCATATGCCTTTTGTGATGGTTGCTTTCACGTCCATTGGGTAGATGCCCAAGAGTGGTATTGCTGGATCATACGGTATTTCTATTTTTAATTTTTTGAGGACTCTCCATAGTGTTTTCCATAGAGGCTGCACCAGTTTGCATTCCCACCAGCAGTGCATGAGGGTCCCCGTTTCTCCACAACCTCTCCAGCATTTGTTGTTATTTGTCTTTGTGATTATAGCCATTCTAACCGGTGTAAGGTGATATCTCAGTGTCGTTTTGATTTGCATTTCCCTGATGATTAGTGATGTTGAACATCTTTTCATGTGTCTATTGGCCATCTGTATCTCTTCCTTGGAAAAATGTCTGTTCATATCCTCTGCCCATTTTTTGATCGGGTTGTTTGTTTTTTTGTTGCTCAGTTGTATGAGATCTTTGTATATTACTGAGATTAATCCCTTGTCAGACAAACGATTTGCAAATATTTTCTCCCAGCTGGTGGGTTGTTTATTCATTTTGATCCTGGTTTCATTTGCCTTGTAGAAGCTCTTTAGTCTGATGAGGTCCCACTTGTTTATTTTTTCTTTTGTTTCCCCTGTCTGGGTAGACATGGAATCTGAAAGGATCCCTTTATGTCCAATCTCAATTAGTGTACTGCCTATATTTTCTTTCAGGAGTTTTATAGTTTCAGGTCTCACTTTCAGGTCTTTGATCCATTTTGAATTGATTTTTGTATATGGCGATAGGAGATGGTCTACTTTCATTCTTTTGCATGTTGCTGTCCAATTTTCCCAGCACCATTTATTGAAGAGACTTCCCTCTCTCCATTGTATGTTCTTTGCTCCTTTGTCGAAGATTAGCTGTCCATAGGTGTGTGGTTTTATTTCTGGGCTTTCAATTCTGTTCCATTGATCTGTGTGTCTATTCTTGTACCAGTACCATGCTGTTTTGATTACTGTAGCTTTATAGTATATTTTGAAATCAGGGATTGTGATGCCTCCAGCTTTGTTCTTTTTTTTCAGAATTGCTTTAGCTATTTGGGCTCTTTGGTTGCCCCATACGAATTTCAGTAGTTTTTGTTCTATTACCGTGAAGAATGACATTGGGATTCTGATTGGGATTGCATTGAATCTGTAGATTGCTTTAGGTAGAATGGACATTTTAACTATATTTATTCTTCCAATCCATGTGCATGGAATATTTTTCCATTTCTTTATGTCCTCCTCGATTTCTTTCAATAGTGTCTTATAGTTTTCATTGTATAGGTCTTTGACCTCCTTGGTTAAATTTACTTCCAGATATTTTATTCTCTTTGTTGCAATTGTAAATGGGATTGTCTTTTTGAGTTCTCTTTCTGTTTTTTCATCGTTAGTGTATAGAAATGCAATTGATTTTTGTAAGTTGATTTTATACCCTGCCACTTTACTGTAGTTGTTGATTGTTTCTAGTAGCTTTCCGATGGAATTGTTGGGGTTTTCTATGTATAGGATCATGTCGTCTGCAAATAGTGAGAGTTTCACTTCTTCATTGCCTATTTGGAGTCCTTTTATTCCTTTTTCTTGCCTAATTGCTCTGGCCAGAACTTCCAGTACTATGTTGAATAAGAGCGGTGAGAGTGGGCACCCTTGTCTTGTTCCTGTCCTCAAAGGAATGGCTTTCAGTTTTTCCCCGTTGAGTAGGATGTTTGCTGTAGGTTTGTCATATATGGCCCTTATTATGTTGAGGTACTTTCCTTCTATACCCATTTTGTTGAGAGTTTTTATCATAAATGGATGCTGGATCTTGTCGAATGCCTTCTCTGCATCGATTGAGATGATCATGTGGTTTTTATTCTTCATTTTGTTAATGTGGTGTATCACGTTGATGGATTTGCGGATGTTGAACCATCCCTGTGTCCCTGGTATAAATCCCACTTGATCGTGGTGTATGATCTTTTTGATGTATTGCTGTATTCGGTTTGCCAATATTTTGTTGAGGATTTTTGCGTCTATGTTCATCAGCGATATTGGCCTGTAGTTTTCGTTCTTTGTATTGTCCTTGTCTGGCTTTGGTATCAGCATGATGTCGGCCTCATAGAATGTGTTGGGAAGTATTCCATCTTCCTCTATTTTTTGGAATAGTTTGAGAAGGATAGGTGCTAAATCTTCTTTGAACGTTTGATAAAATTCTCCAGGGAAGCCATCTGGTCCTGGGCTTTTATTTTTTGGGAGGTTTTTGATTACTGTTTCAATCTCTTTACTTGTGATTGGTCTGTTCAGATTCTCTATTTCTTCTTGATGCAGTTTTGGGAGGTTGTACGCGTCCAAGAATTTGTCCATTTCCTCTAGGTTGTCCAATTTGTTGGCGTAAAGTTTTTCATAGTATTCCCTAATAATCCCTTGTATTTCTGTGGTGTCTGTTGTAATTTCTCTTCTTTCATTTCTAATTTTATTTATTTGAGTCTTCTCCCTTTTTTTCTTAGTGAGTCTGGCTAAGGGTTTGTCAATTTTATTTATCTTCTCAAAGAACCAGCTCTTTGTTTCATTGATCCTTTCTACTGTTTTTTTGGTTTCAATTTCATTTATTTCTGCTCTGATTTTTATTATTTCCCTCCTTCTGCTGATTCGGGGCTTTGTCTGTTCTTCTTTTTCCAACTCTGTTAGGTGCAATTTAAGGTTATTTATTTGGGATTTTTCTTGTTTGTTAAGGTGAGCTTGTATTGCTATGAATTTCCCTCTCAGGACTGCTTTTGCTGCATCCCATATGAGTTGGTATGGTGTATTTTCCTTTTCATTTGTCTCCAGATAGCTTTTGATTTCTCCTTTAATTTCATCAACGACCCATTGGTTGTTCAGTAGCATGTTGTTTAGTCTCCACGTCTTTGTCCCTTTCCTAGTTTTTTCCTTGCAGTTGATTTCTAGTTTCACAGCATTATGATCAGAAAAGATGCTTGTAATGATTTCAATCTTCTTAAATTTATAGAGGTTTGCCTTGTTTCCTAATATATGGTCTATCCTTGAGAATGTTCCATGTGCACTTGAGAAGAATGTGTACTCTGCTTTTTTTGGGTGGAATGCTCTGTATATATCTATTAAGTCCATTGCGTCTAGTTTTTCATTTAAGTCCATTATTTCGTTACTGACTTTTTGTCTGGATGATCTATCTATTGATGTAAGGGGGGTATTAAGATCCCCTACTATTATTGTGTTATTGTTAATATCTCCTTTAAGGTTTTTTAGCAGTTGTTTTATGTACTTTGGTGCTCCTGTATTGGGTGCATAGATATTTATAAGTGTTATGTCTTCTTGGTGAAGTATCCCTTTTATCATTATATATTGCCCTTCTTTGTCTCTCATTACCTTTTTTATCTTGAAGTCTACTTTGTCTGATATAAGTATGGCTACTCCTGCTTTCTTTTGTTTGCCATTAGCTTGGAGTATTGTTTTCCATCCTTTTATTTTGAGTCTGTGTTTGTCTTTAGAGCTGAGATGTGTTTCCTGGAGGCAGCAGATTGTTGGATCTTGGTTTTTAATCCATCCTGCCACTCTGTGTCTTTTGATTGGAGAATTCAATCCATTTACATTTAGAGTGATTATTGATATATGAGGGTTTAATGTTGCTATTTTATTGTTCATCTTCTGGTTCTTTTGCATTTCCTTTGTTTCTTGTCCCTTGTGTTTCGGACTGCAAATTCATTTTGGTATTTCTGCATGCTCATTCTCTTGGTTTTCTCTTTATTTGTCATGTGTGGTTCTCTTCTGGTTGTTTGTTTAGTGGTTACCGTGCGGTTTATATAAGCGATCTCCTGAATAAGAAGGTACATTTTCAGATGCCTCCTTTTTCCTGAGGCTGGGTCAGTTCAATCCCTTACCTCTTCCCCTCCTTATTTGTTATCTCTTTATTCCAGATTGTGTCATGAATGTGTGTTTCCAGTGATGAGCTTGAATTAATTTTTGATGTTTTCCAACTGTATTTTGTTCTGGTTTAGTCTCCTTGCTTTTCTCCTTGTTGAAATCTTTGTATCCCCTTTCTCATTTGTTTTTTTTCAGGCCTAAGGGCCTTCTTGAGCATTTCTTGTAGTGGGGGTCTGGTGGTGACGAACTCTCTTAGCTTTTGTTTATCAGGGAGAGTTATTATTTCTCCATCGTATTTGAAGGATATTTTTGCTGGATAAAGTATTCTCGGCTGAAGGTTTTTGTCTTTCATGATTTTGAATATATCATTCCAGTCTCTCCTAGCCTGTAGAGTTTCTGTTGAGAAATCAGCTGAGAGCCTGATGGGGTTTCCTTTGTATGTTATTTTGTTTTTTTGTTTAGCTGCCTTCAATATTATTTCCTTGTCACGGGTATTCTTCAAGTTTGCTACTATGTGGCGAGATGATTTTTTATTCCTGTTTATATATTTAGGTGATCTATTGATTTCATTCACTGTTATTTCCCTCTCGTTCCCTAGGTTGGGGAAGTTCTCAGCTATTATTTCTTTGAACAAACTCTCTGCTCCTTTTTCTCTTTCTTCTCCTTCTGGAATACCTATTATCCTTATGTTGCTTTTCCTCATTGAGTCTGATATTTCTTGAAGAATTTCTTCATTTCTTTTTAGTCTTAGCTCTCTCTCCTCCTCTACCAGGAGCATTTCTGCGTGGCTATCCTCAATAGTGCTAATTCATTCCTCCATATTGTCAGTTCTGCTCTTTAAAGACTCCATTTTTTCCACTATCTCGTTGATTTTGTTTTTCATCTCCAATAATTCTGATTGGTTTTTCTTTAGGGTTTCAATCTCTTTTGTGACATAATCCCTGAATTCGTTGATTTGTTTCTGTGTGTTCTCTTGTATTTCGTTGAGCTTGTTTATGATAGCTATTTTGAATTCTCTCTCATTCAGGTTATCAAATTCTGTGCCTTCAGGGTTGGTTTCTGGGTGTTTGTCATTTTCCTTTTGGTCTGCAGCCCTGACATATTTTCGCAAGGATCCGACGGGGATGGCTTTATTTTTACCCCTCATGATTAAAGTTAGTCCTGCAGTTTCCCCCTGCTGCCACTAGATGGAGATCGCGAGCGGTTTGCTCTGAGGCGGCTGCAGCCCCCGGAGGGATTATGCTGAAACGCCGGGTGTGTGGGGGGAGGGGTCCTCTCTTTCTCCTGCTTGACCCGGGGGTTTCCTTTCTGGCTCTCTTAGGGTATTTGCTACACCCCCTAAACAGTCCGTCGTCGCTTCCCCGTGGGGATCTCGCGACAGTCTGTGAGAGCACCTGGATGGCGCTAGTTTTCCCCGCTGTGGGCCGCCCCTCCCCCCTCTGTCCGCGAACCGCGCTGTTTTTGCCGATCGATTGGGGAGGGGGAGTACAACCTCCTACCTCTCTTCCCGTTCTCCTGGGCTTCCCGTGCCTCCACCGTCCGATGTATGGCAGCAGGGGTTTCTCAGAAGTCCTTCGTAGTGTTTGACTGAGCTCTGTTGGAATGTGAATGATGTTTTCGTTGTGTCGTAGGGGGCAGAGATTCAGAGAGGGAATCTCACTCTGCCATGATGCTGACGTCACTCCTCAGAGCCAGCTGAGCTTTACCATTTTTATCCAGCTCCTTCCTCTGGGCCTGTTCTCTTTTCCATGCACCAGGCCAGCACTGTCTATGAATTAGGGAGCTTTTGTTCCTATTCTTTTTTCTTTCCTTCAGGATTTTGTATTAGTGTGCTTGGGCTGCTGTAACAAAGTACCACAAACTGAGTGGCTTAAACAGCAGAAATTTATTTTCTCGTGGTTCTGGAGGCTGGAAGTCTGAGATCAAGACGTCAGTAGGACCATGTTCCCTCTGAAGGCACTAGGGAAGGATCTTCTCCTTCCATGGTAGTTCCAAGGTACTCCATAGTAGTTCCTTGGCTTGTGGCAGCAGAACTCCATTCTTCATGTGACATTCTCTTATTGTCTTTGTGTCCAAATTCCCGCCACCCCCTCATTTTGCTGAGGAAGATTCACCCTCAGCTAATATCTGTTGTCAATCTTCCTCTTTTTTTTTTTTGCTTGAGGAAGATTAGCCCTGAGCTAACATCTGTGCCAATGTTCTGCTACTTTATATGTAGAGTGCCACCACAGTGTGGCTGGTGAGTGGTGTAGGTCCAGGCCTGGGATTCGAACCCATGAACCCAGGCTGCCAAAACAGTGCACCAAACCTAACCACTAGGCCATGGGGCCAGCCCCAAATTTCCCTTTTTTATGAGGACACCAGTCATAATGGAGTAAGGGTTCACCCTACTCCAGTAAGATCTCAACTTCAGTCATGCATCGCTTAATGATGGGGATACGTTCTGAGAAATGCATCAGATGATTTTGTTGTTGTGCGAACATCATAGAGTGTACCTACATAAACCTAGATGATATAGCCTACTACACACCTAGGCTATATGGTACTAATCTTATGGGACCACTGCTGTATATTCAGTCCGTTGTTGACCGAGATGTCATTATGTGGCGCATGACTCTAATTACATCTGTAATTACCCTAAATCCAAATGGGGTCACATTCTGAAGTCCTGGGCATTAGGACTTCAACATATGAATTTTGGGGGAACACAGTTCAACCCATAACAGATCTACATAGAAATTTTTTCTAATATACCCCTTCCAATTTGGCCCTGTGGGGTCCTCAATAGTTAGAGATATGTGAAAAGTCAGTTAATTCTGGGAGCACCTAAAGTATCTGTTTTTCAAACAGATTCTACTCACTACTCACTCTGAGCAGGCTGCTTCCTTCCAGGAGGCACCAAGTGTTAGAGCAACATTGAACCCAGGCCTGCGCTGATCCAGGGCTGTCCTGACGACTTTCCTTTGTAGGCTCATCTCAGCACCTGGGCTGAGGCCCTAATGACCAAATCTAAGTGTGTTTCCTCATGCCATAGGTCAGACCTGTCACCTTGAAGTGTTTCTGTGGCGCTGGAGGTTTTCCACACTATCTGTGTATATTAGGTTCTTATTGCTTCTGTAACAAATTACCACAAACTTGATAGCTTATAATAACAGACAAAATTTATTTTCTTTCAGTTCTGCAGTTCAGGAGTCCAAAATCTGTTTCACTGGGCCAAAGTCAAGGTGTTGGCAGGACTGGTTCCTTTCGTAGGCCCTAGGGAAGAATATGTTTCCTTGCCTTCTCTAGCTTCTGGAGTCTACATTGACATTCCTTGGCTCACAATCCCTTTCTCACAACATTCTAATCTCTCGTTTCTGTCGTGACAACTCCTTCAATGTCAAATCTCCCTGTCTCTTTCTTATACGGATATTCGTGATTAGGTTTGGGGCCCGCCTGATAATACAGAATATTCTCCCCATCTCAAGATCCTTAATTCAACACACCTACAGATTCTCTTTCACCCTGTAATATTCACAGGTTCTGGGAGTCTGGATGTGGACATCGTTGGGGGCTGTTATTCAGCCTACCACACAATGATTAAAAGCAGGTCCAGTGACACCTCTCTCTTGAGTATGCCCAGTCTGGCCTGAAGAGCCTCACTTTCTTCTTCAGGAAATTTTTTTCTTCCTTCAGCTTCATTTCCATGTCTTCTTTAATTTGCTTTTGCTCTCCCACTGCTCTGGTCTGACTCTAAAATCCCAGTTCCTTGAGTCTGTGGGCAAATCTGACTCCCTAGAGATGGGTTAAGTTGGGCAGAGGCCATTTGCATTTTTCTATAACATAACTGTTACTACAGTTTGAAGCCAAGCAAAAGAAAAAACCCCACTAGTTTTCTGATTAGTGTTCAGTTCTCCAAAAATTTCTCATTAGAGATTACCTAGTGCCTACCCTGGTCTCCATAGCCTTCAGTTCTGATTGGGGAAGAGCCCGTTTGGTGTGGGGAATGGTCGAGAGAGCTGACTGAAGACTAGAAAATTGCTCATACGGTAATGCTGACAGGGGAGACTTAGCATTTGTGGTGGCACCAATGTGCAGCACTCTGTCATTCTCTCCAGTAGGACCTAGTTGCCTGGGTCTAGATAACAAGAAGGTGGACAGGCGCATTCACCTGGATTTTGCCTAGTGGGTGGGGCAGAAGGACAAAGAAAAAGGACATGCTGAGGAGAGCATTATTCTACCCTGTCTGGGTAGAAAAATTTATTTAACAAATTTATATAATGATGGTACTAAGTGCTTTATGTTCAATTCTCACAGAACCTACTTGACAGGGTTGTTACCCTCATTTTAGACAGAGGGAAAGCAAGGTGCAGAGAGATTAAATAATTTGCCCAGAGACACATAGCTTGTAAGTGGCAGAGCTTGCCTGGTTTCAGGAACTCTGTTCCTCACCCTCTCGCTGGGCTGTGAGGACAGGAATTAGGGTGGTGGACTGGGAGGAAAGGAAAGTCTCCGGAGACTGATGTTTTTATAAAGTTAGAGGAACGAAAGGACCAGGAGGTTAGGGGAGCATGGACATGGAATGGGGTGAGCATTGGATTTGTGACATGGAATAGTTTGGGGTTATGACAAAATCTAGAAGGTAGACATGGATGTGGGTAGCTGAAATGGAAAGAAGTTGAAGGTGACTGAAATTCAGGGGTCAGCAAACTCTGAGGCCAGGTGTTGGCTGGGACATCACATGACACTGAGATTATCCAGAGAGTGGAAGGACCTGAGATGGAGAGGAAGAGAGGGAGCCAGATGCCAGAGTCTGACAGATGGAGTGGAACACGTAGTAGGTCAGAAGGTGATGAAGGGGTAGGGGAAGATGGTATGGGCCTCAAGGAAGAAGGGCATTTTATAAGTATATATGGAAGTATCATTGATGAACAAGGAGAAATGCCAACATTTGATTCTGAAGTTACGTAGAGTGCAGGAGAAGAAGCAGTCCCTCATGAGGATGGCTACAAGTAGAACTGAATTTTTAATTTTAATTAATTTAAATTTAAAAACTCATACTGATTCAGTTATTAGAAAACTTTCAAGTCTGTTTGAATCTATTTTTCCATTGTAAATTTTATGAAACCTAGATCTAGACCAAGTACTTCAAATGAAAATATGAGCATCCAAATTGAGATGTGCTGTAAATGTAAAGTATACACTGGATTCAGAAGAGTTAATAGAAAAAACGAGGTAAAATATATCATTAACAATTTCCTTATCTTGATTATATGTTGATGTTTGGATGTATTGGGCTAAAGTATGACATTAAAGTTAATGTCACCAATTTTTTTTACTTATTTTTTTTTTTGCTGAGAAAGGTTCGCCCTGAGCTAATGTCTGTTGCCAATCTTCCTCTTTTTACTTGAGGAAGATTGGCTGTGAGCTAACGTCTGTGCCTATCTTCCTCTATTTTGTATGTGGGTTGCTACCACAGCATGGCCACTTATGAGTGGTGTAGGCCTGCACCAAGGAGCTGAACCCAGGCCGCCAAAGCAGAGCACATTGAACTTAACTACTAGGCCTTGGGGCTCGCCCCCATTTTTACTTTTTTAATGTGACTACTAGAAAATTTAAACTTACAGATATAGCTCACATTGTATTTCTATTGGCAGTACTATTGAAACCAAGGCAGATAGGGATGGGAAATGCCTGCTGTGATGTCTGACATGGAACTCTTGTGTCATCATGAGGAAGTGAGAGCAGACACAGGATTGTGGGAGTGTCTATGACAGCAGTGTTTCAGGTTTTATTGAGTCCAGATGTGATGACAGATGTGTAGCTGGAATCAGGAGAGGCTATGGGCATTTTGTTTATGGGAGACATTTACATGTACTAATTACCCATCTTCTGAGTAGAGAAGTATTTTAGGGAACTACTGGAGAGAAAAATAAAAGAATGACAGGGAGTTGGAGAGAGGGAGGATCCAACTCATGAAGGAGGAGGAAGGAGAGGGTAGCAGAGTGAGTGAGGGTTGCAGATGTCCACAAAATCCCTTGTGCCAATCTTGGAGGATGCAAAACTTTGAAGAGACAGACAGCACTACCCAAGTTTAGAGATAGTCGTTAGTGGGTCAGTTAATTCCTCAAACTGTGAGACTGTGGGCTATTAGAAAGGAGAACTAGGAATATCTTTTTAGATCTTGGAAAAGTTTTATGAATGAGGACAGACATCCTTGGCTTCTGCTAAGTGAAATGGCCCTTACTGTGGATAGCCTGTGGAGAGAGTGCAGATCTCAACTTTCAACAATGTTTCCCTCTAGATGCATAGCAGTGTGGATAAGAACCGGTCATAAAACAGTTAACATAATGAAGACTACTTTCCTTCCCTCCCTAGGCAGCCACATGCCTAGAGGGAGGCAGTCAGGAGGCAGTGGCCCTCATGGAGGCTCAAAACTGGCTTAATTTTGGATTATCATTCCTAAGAGATGAATGCAGGGATGCTCTGAGGTGAACAGTGTTTGCTTTCGGACTTTTCTGGCCTTACATCCCCTCCCCAAGTCAACCTTTATCCTTCTCTCGAGGAATGCCCTTAGGTGTAGAGAGCAGATAATCTGATTTATGTGGCCATGCTAATTGTCAACATGTGCTAAGAGTGTATAACGCACTCTACCCACTTCCCGCTTTTGAAAAGAAGTCTTCTAGGACTCATCTTAGTAAGCAGCTCAAAACAGGGGGTTTCTATCTCTGTGGTGGTCAGAGTCAGGGGAGAATGTTTCTGCTCAGGCCATCTGTTCACTGTACCCATCAAATCAACAACATGGGGACTCCCTCCCAGGCTGCTCTTTCAGATCTGAATGCCCGCTGGAAAGCTCACAATAGGAATAAGATAGACAGAGGGGATAAGAGCTGTGAGTTCCAGATTTCTTCCAGCCATGGCCATTTTTGTGGGCTGGGCTGGCTCTCTGGCACTTCATTACGTGGCATTAGAAGACAGAACTCCAGGGAGATGCCTGGCTCACTCTGCTTGGAGCTAAGACCAGTTGGCAATGACTTTGGTTCAATCAAAGCTTAGCTTCTATATTATTAGTCTTTCTACTTAGTACATTTTTAGGCCACAAGTGAATTTCCCTTTAAAGTCAAATAAAGCTGATAAACCAGGATTCTTTCTAAAGCTCTGTTGATTGGCATATGTTGATTTTTACTTTTCAACACTTTCGTATATATTAAAGTGATTCATCAAACCAAATACAGGTGCAAGTTGAGGAGGACAAGAGGAACGTTAGGGTCCTATGTCTTGGGAGACTGCCTGTAATAAATCCACACAGTGCACAGGGACAGGAGCCAAACATTGAGCTGGCGGAGTGGAGGGCTTCAGATGCGGCTCTTACCGTTGACCGCCATATAAATGCTCATTCCTACAAACTGTATTTCTAACCCAGTGTCAGTACACATGGAAGAGGCCTGAGAAAGCTTTGTTGTTCTTCTGATTAATTCCTTGACTTCCCAGCAGATTTTCTGGATGGTTTCAAAAGGAGTTTATCATGTTCTAAAAATTCTGAAAAGGAGACCTCTTGGCTCCCCCAGTTAATCCATACTCAGCCTGTCAGGGAGCTACTGGGAACACCTTGAATTCTGTATGTGCTGTTTTCTGGCTGTTTCCTTCTGCTTTGGCTTCAGTGAGATAAGTTTTCTGGGTTTAACACTTGGTTAAGGAAAGTGAGTTTTAATTGACTTATGTTTCTGAAAAAAGCTGAGTGTGGGATTTTGCTATAATGTGGGATGAAACCTCATTTTCTCTAATCGCCTACATATTCTGTATCCTTTAGAGTTTTATTGAAGTAAAGCCTATTTTAATAGTCTTGAACTCAAGATGTGTTGCTTTGATACATACATGTATGTCTGTCTGTCCCCATCTCTTCTTCTCCCTAGAACCTTTGCTTCAATTTTGTACAAAGAAATATAAAAGTGAGCTAGTTACATCAGTATCTTGGCATTGCTGAGTTAAAACTGCCATAAAGCTTGATATAGAAACTTTTAACTTTAAAGATATTCTGCCCAAAGCCCTAACCATTCTTTATTAATAAAAATGAGCAACTTATTAAAAAAATTCCTGAGAAAGATAGTTTTTTTTTTTTTACTTCAAATCTGAAACTCAGGTGGAACTGCACACAATCTTAAGTAACTTATAACCACTGTCTTCTGCTAAAGCTTCTGGTCTCACCTGACCCAGAGGATGTGTGTAGACTTGGGAGCCCTCTGGGAGTGTCCTGACTTCATGGCCTTGGGAAGTGGTGTGTCCTACACCAAGGGTTGGGAATGAGAGAATAAAAGAAAAATAGAATTTAGAGATTCCACTAAGGGCTTACTTAGTGGAGAGGATAAAATAAAAATATATAAAGTCACACAGAAACAGTTTCAAAGTGGTTCAAAAATTGTCCCTAGGACCTTCTCTCTTTTCTCTTTCACTATTTTGTTTCCTAAATACCCTTACACTAAGCCCCCAGCACCTCAGCCCTTGCCCAGCTGCTCAACCATTCCCACCACATTACCCCTTTGTATGATAAATTCTCCATGCTCTTGATAATTTGTTTCCATCAAAACATATCTATCTTATGTTTCATTCCCTTATGGCCCTGTTCTCTGTGGAGTTGATGAATTTAGTAGAACAAAAGTATTCTTCACCGATAATGTCTTACTATATCATCTCATCCATAACATATTTGCATTCTAGCAGCTGCCTTCAGGGATATAATCCAAAGAAGTAAAGAATGATGAGAAAATGGGGCACATTGCCTGAGTCAGGGTTTTTCCTTCATGAGAACCTTCTCCAGCACTCTTCAGTTAGCTCAACAGACAACTTTCTCCTCCTCCAAAGCTTAACATCAACCCCAATTACAAAGCAGCCTTTGCAAATTGACACACCACAATACACGTGATACAGGGCTTTGCCTGATCTGTGGAGGACCCAGATTTGGGAAGGAGGAGAGGAAAGGCCTGATAACAATGGGCAGTATTTAGAACTACGCTGTTCAATGTGGAAGCCACTAGCCACATTTCTGTCATTGTGTCAAGTTTTCTTGAACAGTGCCCATCTAGAAGGTAAGGATGGCATTACTGAAAGAAAAGTCACTCTTCCCAAGAAGACAGTTCTACCCATGAGTGCCAAGATCTCCCTCACTTGCTAGTAGACCTAAGGATTATGAACTGTAATGGGAAAAAAGGTACAGACATCATTATGATGGATCCTTATTCTAGAGAATTAGTTCTTAGGAAGGGAGACTGTAGCTTATGTAGATTTACTAATAATAATACTATTTAGTGTGTGTGTGGTTGTGTATATATATGTATATTTATATTTATATATATATATTTATTTATTTATTCATTTAAAGGTCTTAACCTACATTTTCTCTAATGCAATGACCCTTCAAAGTAGGTATATTAATATGTACTCTACGTTTTACAGATGAAGAAACTGAGTTTTATGGAACATAAAGTGACTTGCTTATTTTGCAAATGAGGCAAAGGCTGCCTAGTGAGTCCTTGGAAACAACTGCCAACTCAGGTCTCTCTTTCATGCACTGGGTTGTGGCGAAGGCAGTCCAATACAAGCCACCTGGATGAGCTAATGTGGCCTCTTTAATGAATGACTCTTCATAACATCATTTCTCAAGTTGTGGTCCAGGAGTACAGTGTTATATGAACAAGGATTCCAAGATGAAATAAGTTTGGCAAATGTTAGGTCAGAGAAAATTAAACAAGCTTATTTATTGCAGAACTTCTCAGAGCCTTTAATATATTAATACACATCGTGAATCTCCAAGAAGGGATGTGATAGGCAGAGTTTCCAAAACTTACTTGACTTCAAAACCATTTTGCTGCAGAATATTTTGAAGGATAAGTGTTCTGTAGGATGCTGTCCGAGCAGTGAGGTTCTATACAACGTGACTCAGAGGAGAGAGCTCTCACCGGAGACAGTGCTTCTCTGTTGCTGGTAATCTCGTAAGAGCTCAGCACATCTTAGGTGCCCAGTAAATATTTTAGAATGCATCTTTGTTGAATGAAAGAGTCTGGAGATGAGGCCTCTTCTGGCTAGACCCAGGAATCAGGACTGGTTTCTCAGTTTGTGACCAGGTCCTGGGCCCCGTTTGTGGTGGAGGAGGGGGTGTGTGCGCATTCTCTTAGCTTATCTGTAAACGCAGTTCTTTTTCTAACCTTGATAATCATCTTCATAAATACTTCTAATACTAATTTTGTTGTTTTAGTTATACACAGAATAATCCTTGGAAGGGTTCACGGCCAGTTACAATGGTGAGTTTGATGTTTGCAGCAAGAGCTGAGTCAGCTCAGAGGAAGTGGGTCAAAATCCCCACCAGGGGGCCTGTGACAGTAGGTGGGCATTGGTACATTCCTCTTTGTCCAGGTGGAGGCATGGTGAAGCAGAATGTCCCATGAAAGAATAGTTGGTGGGAGAGAGGACCTCTATTGTTGTCTTCCCTGCAGGTTTCCTGTGTCACTGTGAGCTGCCATTGACATTCCTCACAGAGGCTTCTGCTGTGATCGTCTGTCTTCAAACTAGCTTGCTGGGTAGGGCAGCCCCCAGACTACTCTGTGAGCAGCTCTGGCAGAGAGTGGCTCTATGTCCCTTGGCACACCTTGAGGCAGTATCCCCCTTCCCCATTGGCTTGTTGAAACAAAAAGTTAGGCAGTAAGACAACACAACCTATGCAAAACAGAGTGTGGCCTGTGTTTCTGTCTTATATAAGCCTCTGGCCTTTCACACAAAGTCCCCACGCTTCGGTTAGCTGGTCAGATAGCAGGTGGGACCTGATCTTTCATGCTGTAGGTATCTCTCCAAAAACTCTGGTCCCTTTCATCAAATCTAGCCTCATCAAACAGCTCATTTCTATTCATAATAGGTGCTGTTCTTTTTCACAAACTCCCATCTTAGCTAAATGAGCCCACTGGGCTGGCCATGTCATTCTTTTTCCAGCTGAGCACAGTGACGATCAAGTTCTCTGTGGGCAGTAATGTTTCCTCATTGCACGTGGGAACCAATCAATCAGAACAAAAGATGCTTCAGTGGATCGTTCAATAGATACAAGCTACACACATAAACAGTTTCCTGGCAGGGATCTCCATTGATTCATCTTTCTCGGTAGTCAAAATGCAGTTAGTTAGGTATATTGCCGACAGAAATTAGTGCGTACACATGTGACTTGTGAGAGCCCCAAACTCAAAATATCTCAAACCTCCCTCAACAGTCTGAGGGATGAGTTGTGGTATATTCACATGATGGGATGTCACACAGCAGACACTGAGCAAGTTAAAGCCACAGGCAACAACATGTATCCTCTCACAGAATGTGAAGCAAGAAAGACCAGGCACAAAAGCAGTCTAATACTGTAGGATTCCGTTAACATAAATTTCAAGAAGAGGTGAAACTAATCTCTGTCACTTTTGGGAGGTGACTGAGAGAGGACACAGAGATTCTTTGGGGATGTTGGTCATGTTTAATTTCTTGATCTGGCTGATGGTTTCATAGAGTATGTTTACTCAATACAAATTCATTGAACCGCATACTTTTCTGTACATATGTTATACTCCAGTAAAAAGTTTACTTAAATAGTGTAAAAAAATAGAATTAGGGTTCATGGTGGTCTGTTTCTGTCTTTGAGAGGGTTTATTGCTGAAATGCAGGCAGAGAAGGGTGGGAGAGTGTGAAGAGGCTGGTTCCTTCTTCCAAATGCTCCCATCGGGAGGAGTGAGTGAGAGGATGGGATGAGGTAGGTATGTCATTCTAGGGAAATCCCTCCTTAGGAGGATGGGGAGAAAATTTTCCCCAACAGTTTAGATTCCAATTCCCTCTGCTTCTGAAGCCCTTACTCGATCCAACGGAATGGTTCAATGTAGCCTTCAGACTAGCAGAATGCCTATTTTAGGATCTTGCTTTTGGGGGAACTTCTTCAGACATCTGAATAGGTCCCCAGTGCCTGGAGACACCCAGTTAGAATGGCCTTTCCCATTTACTGCATCTCACTGGGAACTGACAAACCCCTTACCTCTTCACAGAGATTCAGAGTATGTTGTTAATGGTTTGTGGCTGCACATCCATCCACAGATGACTTATATGTTGATTTCTCAGGAAATTGGAAAACTTAAGTAATTTTTATTAATGAGGATTTGAGTTGGGTAGTTGGCTTCCACTCTGTATATATTGATGAATATTCTTATTAAATGATCCTTTTTGGGGGATAGATACATTTATTAGGTAATAGAAAATTTCTACAAATAAAATGAGTAATTTTTTTTTTGCTAGAAACATTTATGAGAGACTAAAACCCCCCTTCAAGTTTCTTCCATTACAGTGCCATCAAGGAGACATGAATTAGCTTAAAATAACCAGAACTTGTATTTAAAATCATAAATTCGTCATTCAGCATTGTCAAAACCCTTAAATGCACAGGCTTGACTGTCTAAGAAGACTCAGTGTGAACTTTGTTGAGAACGGATTTGTAAGATATGCCTAGTTTGTGAGAGATCTTTGAGTTCAGAGAACTTAATCGAAATTTCATTATGTATAAAGTTGTTCATGTCTGTTTCCAATATTGAAATGCTGCAATTTGCCAGCTATGGATTGAGGAAAAATCTTTGCCTAACAGTTTTCAATTGGAAGACCAAAGCTAGGTCACCTTTCAAGGCCAAATCAGGGCTATTTAAACTTGGATCATTAAGCAAAGAGACTGTTGGAATTAACTCATTATGAAGGGATGACATTTAACTGTGCTTTGATAATTATTAATAGCACAGTTCTGGACAAAATTATGATGTAAATTTTGTTTCTAGACGTTTTTCCTGTATGGTGACTCTTTCCCTTTTTTACTTCCCTTAGGCCCCACCTCCAACACAGCACTGCTCTAGGCTTGCCCTGCCTTGAACATGTATGTTCTCTGTTTGTTCTTCAGTTATTTCATTCACCCATCAATCTGTCTACCCAATATAGAAATTTATTTAGCACATACTATACTAATGGAATAGAATCAATCTTAAGAAATATATGCAGTTTCTTTTGGGCCTTCTAGAGATGATGTCCACCCTTTTGGGGTTTTATCTGTTAATGTTTATGAAAGGAATTCTGAATGGGTTGGTTGAAAAGAGTACAAATGGCAGGCTGATGGGGTCCCTCTCAGTCGACATCCAGTGATCTTTGGATTTGACTGTGAAAAGAGATTTTTCTTTTCCTTTTGTTTTATTGACTGATGTGCAAAGAAATGTGAGTTTATGCCATCAATTAAGCCATCGATTATGTACTTGCCATAATTGGTTCTTGTGGACCAATAGTTCTCCATACTGGCTGCATATTAGAACCACCTGAGAAGGCTTTTAAAGAGAACTAGTGTCTGGGCCCAACCACAGAGTTTCTGAGTTGATTGGTTGGGCTCAGGTATGAGTATTTTTGAAAAGTTCTCCAGTTTATTTATTTATTTTTTGGTGAGGAAGATTAGCTCTGAGCTAATATCTGTGTCAATTTTCCTCTATTTTCTATGTGGGTTGCTGCCACAGCATGGCTGATGTGTGGTGTAGGTCCACGCCCAGGATCCGAATCCATGAACTAGGGCTGCTGAAGTGGAGCACACAAACTTAACCACTATGCCACAGGCTGGCCCCACTCTCCAGCTTGTTTTAATGTGCAGCCAGGTTTGAGAACCACTGATAAAGTGGGAATGGAGGGGTGATGGTAGCTGCACTCACTGGTGAGTGCCATGGGGATGTGGCTGGTGTCTCCTTGGTGGCTCTCTTCAGAATGTGGGTTGTATAAAGTACCTATTGCTTTCCCCTTTGTGACCTTAGCTGAAATTCACAATCAATAGGAAAATTCCATTCAGCATTCTATTTTGCAGTCATTTTTGTAAGTCTTCCTGCATATCTTGCTCTCTTGGCATCTCCCCCTAAGAGAAGTTATGCAGAAAAAGCTGTAGGTAGCCTTTTACTAACACAGGCTGAGAGGCTCTAACAGGTAAATTCTGTGAAATTGTACCTCACTCCAGCAATTTCTGGAGCACTCTGGAGGAATCATGAGTTCATAACACACTTCTGCTTTTCCAACTAAGATTAACAATGGTTTTCTTCAAGAAACTGCAGACATATTCAAGTGACATTTTATTTCCTCTCATTCCCATCTCCTCTTTCTCTAACACATTTTACTAGCAACTTCAGTATGGGAATAGTATCCTTGTTACCAAGATTTTCATCAGTTCCTGCTACATAGGCTATCCATGAAGTCATTATCCTTTGGTCTTTTAACACAATAATTGTTTCCATAGCAACACATTTTAACATCAGAAACTGAGATGATGACTTCAGGTGAGGAAGAAATAATAGAAGCCAGTGAACTTAGGGGGACCAAGTGTATTGCTCCAAATTCAGTGAAAGCCACTCTGGAAAAACGTGATTCAAGACTGAAGCAGAATCATCTCTAAATAGAAATTACAATTTTTTCCCCATGAATCATCGGTGACTTTAAATGCAGTTCCTCTTGGCAATAAATTTACACTGTTTTTGGTATGAATTCTGTCAAAAAGGAAACAAACTGATTGATAAAATTAAATGTATGTGGTTCATGAGGGGAACATTTTGACCATTTAAAGGTATTTTCTTTATGTGTGTGTGAAAAGCAGAGACCTAGCTGATAACCAGTGACACTGGAAATGTGGTTATGCCCTGATCACAGGTGTAGACTGAAGACAGCAAGTGCTTATCGACATCATTTGTTAGAATGTGAAATTCTTTTCTTCTCCATCCTTCCTCCCAAGGGGCAATTTGAAGTCTCATGATTCTAACTGGAAAGAGTTGGGTCTATGTCTTTTTGGTAAAAAACACAAATAAAAATTGGTGAAATTGAATTTTAGTGGAAAAACCACCTGACAAAGGTTCAAGGGATCTGAGTTCTTTGTTTTTTTCTGTTCTGCCATTAATCAGTTTTGTGGTTTAGGAAAACCAACTTAACCTCATTGGGCTCTAATTTCTTTGCTGTAAAATAAGGAGGCGAGTCAGCCAGTCTCTATCTATGCTTCTTCACAGCTTGATTGCTTTATGAATTTCTGACTTATCCCTTGTCCATTGCTCTACATTTGGTAGGAGAGTCATGAAATAGTTTATTTTCTGCTTCTCCTCTTTACCTTCTCAGTTTTGGCCCTTTGGAGGTTCTCATTACCAGATGAGAAGAGCAACTGAGCAGATAAATTTTGATTTTGGATTATCTATGATTTAGTAGCAGAAATGGCTAATTATTAATCAAAATATATGATTGCCTTTCCATAATATAGAATTTATCAGTGCACTTGCACTTAAGTGAAGCTTTGTGATTCAATTCTGCCTCTAAAATGTAAGAAGAATTAATGGGGGCCACTATTGAACCAAGGTGGAGAGGAAGGGTACCTTCTCCATGTTGTCTTCCCCCTTCTGTTTGCTGGATGTCAATGCCCAGAGCAGCATTGGGAGCATAAATTGAAAACAGCTGAGCTTCTGTCAGCCTGGGGCCCTGAATGACTGTGTGGAGCAGAACATGATGCCAGCAAGGAAAATCCATATTTTTTATCCAATATTTTAAGTCATGAATATTGGGAGGTTTATTTTTCATCATAACTAGTGTTACCCTGACCAATATAGTTTGAAACATTATTTCCATTACAATTTTTCTTCCCTTCTCCACAACCCTGAGAGAAGCCTTTTTATTTCAAAGGTGGAACATCACCATGATGATCTGGTTAAATTGTCTAAAGGGTTTTATTGATGAGAAATTTTATGTTTGAAGGTTGGGGAGCAGTGGTCCATTTTTTGGAGGCATGCAATTAGATTCCCTGAAGTTGGTATAGGAATGGGGTGGTAGTTTAGGAAGTTGAAAAGATCTAATTCTATCAGAATGCAGTCCCTCCACCCCTTCAGAGGAGGTAGAACTTAGATTGGGATGGTACATGGGCAAACACAGATACTAGAAACCGACAGTCTTTGAATGAACCACACGAACTGGGGTGTTCTCAGTTTTTGGACTATGTAAGCTCTAGTGTTTTTTGTTTTTTGGGGTTTATTTGGAAACATTCTTATCAGGTATTGCTGACTTCTGATTGAGCTTGTTCTTCTTGTCAATCTTGGCCAGCTGAAGCTTGAACTGGATTTAATTTGATTTAGAAAAATAAAGAAATATGACATATTTTGCACTCTGATGTCATTGGTACCAGTTATAAATGGACTAATAATGCCTGTGGATGCTATATAGGTATATGAATAATGCATAATACTCAGTTGTGGAGAGCTGTAGTCTACTAGGTAGCTTAAGTGTCTCACAAGCTAAGCAAATACTGTCACTTTTGTTTTCTGGATTAGCTCAGCACATGTTAAATTCCATATATATATATATATATATATATATATATATATGGAATATATATATGATGCTTCTGTCACTTAACATCCAAATCCCCAGCCCCATTTAGTGTGCCATGGATTGCAAACTCATTTTAATATCAGTTTAAGAAAAATAGAGTTAGTAAAATAAATTGACTGATACTGTATCAGAACAGAGATTGCACAATACCCACTACATCAGACAGAAATAACTTTCAAGGTTACTTGTATTCCTATTACCATCTTAGCTTGCCTAATTAGGGATCAACGGTACTTAGAAAATATTATGTGCAAAAATATTAGAAAAACGTGGATCTTAGGTGTTTAATAGGGGAATAAATATTTCAAGATTCAAATATCTTTCTCTTTTAAGTAGATAATATTGATGAGAAAGAAAAGTTTTGTTGGAAGAAGGGAGGGAAGGTGTCAGGGCTGACAAGTAGAAATAGAGAGTGTAAAGTCCGTGGATTTAGGGAAGCTGGTACAGGTACCATGACCTTATATGTGGAAAAAGTAAGAAGGAGAGAAAGCAGGTGTAATGTTTTGCATTCTCTTAACCAAAATAATGAAGTGAATAAGAGTATAGTTTGCCCCCATAGAGCAGAGGGTATAGCTGAGTGTGCCTTACTTCTGTTGGCCTAGAAATGGTCTTCCTACTTTATACTAATGAATTTATATTGAGGGGGGAAAACTACATTAAAAGACAGTCAAAAATAATTAGAAGTGGTACTGCATATAGTCTAGCTAGGTCCATCTTGGGGAAATATCAGGGGAGAAGGGTCGGATGGGTTAGTAGCATAGATGAAGAAGGAGGTCATGAAGGGAAGGGATTTTGAGTTGTTCATTAAAGGGTTAACTTTTGCTCAACGTGCTTAGGAGAGGTGCTGAGTGTCGCTGCCCTGCTGCTCCTTCTACTGATTCTTGTCGCGTCATGTCGGTGCAGGTAATAAATCATGTAGCTGCATCTCCACATTAATTCCCTGCTTCACGGTGGAAGGAACAATGACTGCAAAGGAGACGGGAGCTCCCTCTCGGTGCTCTGTGGAAGTTGGCTTACGTTTCTAGCATTCAAGGCAGCCTGCTGCTTATATTGTTTTACTTGTTTTTGCCATGGAGGCAGGGCATGTGAAGACAGGCAAAGGAAAACTTGTATTGGTTTTTAAAGTGTCAAGATGCCAGCTCCTCACTAAGGCAAGGACTTAACTTCTTAATTTTTGTACCCTAATAGCACCTAGTACTGTACCAGGCTTATAATATGCATTCAACAACTGTGAGTGTTTGAATATGTGGCTGAATGAACAAATGAAGTATCTGGAGAAAAATGGGATCTATTTTTTATGTGCTTTTAGAAGTACAAATACCTTTCTGTCTAGATGTAAACTTCACATTGAAAAAGATCAATTCTTAAGGTAAAATCATAAGATCAACTTTGTTGTCTCATACCAGCCTCTGCCTAAACATTTGGTAAGACTATTTTTCTTTGGCCTCTTGAATGAAATTTTTATAGGTAGATTTCATAGCCTATCTGCACAGTCTTGTTAATAAAAATTCTTCTGGCCTCTTCAGCGCTCAAAACAGACTCGGTTCAGTAATTAATATGTCTCATCCCGTATCATAATCAAGTTTCATCTTTGAAGCTCAGCAGTGGGGAAAGTAGGATGGCCAACTATGCTGTATTTCTCCACCTGGGCCCCTCGACCTCCTCCTCCAGTCCACTAGCTACACTTTTAGTTACTATTTGAAGTTGCCCGTGGGCTGAAAGTAAGGGGCAGGAAATGTCTTACTTGACTGGTAAGGCCATGAACTGTTATTGGCACTCTCTGGGCTCAGAAAGGGATCAAAGCGACTGTTTTCCAGTGCAACAATTTTTAAGTTCTTCAGAGACTTTCCCTGTCATTGTTGGAGATCTCTCACAGTTCCTTTGAGGTGGGTGAATGTCCCTGCTCTGACTGGTTGCTTATGGTTTGCTTAGGGTTTCTTTCCTGGGGTATCTGACTGTTCATCTTCAACCTCTTTCTGCTGAGCGTTCCTCACCTTCCAGGATGCCATTTTGAGCAGGATCTAAGATTACTTCATCTTGTCTCTTCCTCTCCCTTCTCCCCTTTTCTCTGTCCGCCTGTCTGTCTCTCTATCCAGTCCACATGAAATATGCATCTTTCACCCATCACTAGTGGGAGTTTAGTTACTTTCCAAACATGGTGTTCTTGCCATCACCTCCCTGGCAGGCAACTTCAACCACAGCCACTTTTCAGATGTAAGTCAGGCCCAAGTCCACTGTGTCCTGAGCTCTGAGGATTGCATATCACACTCACTGAGTGGTTTCCATGAAGACCCTGTCTCTAGGCTTGAGGGGAAGACAAAGCACCCCATCGATCCCCCCACAGAGGATGTAGGGGTGGAAGTCATATAGCCCTTCCAGAGAAGTCCTCCCTCTCACCTCCCACTTCAACTTAAATGTTCTATGTGCCAGTGTGAGTGTGTCCAAGGGGCACAAACATTTCCTTTGCCAGTCCCGCGTGGTGTCTACCAACTCATGTTGAGGTGTGAGACTAGTTGGCTCCTATCATCTTGTGGCCTCAAATGAAAGTAAGTCTGAAGTAGTTGTATATGTTCACCTTGATACATAGATAAGAAAAAATTCTTAATAGTTGATTTTCAAAATTTACTAAAAATGGGTCAAAGATAAAATGCACAAATAAATTTTGAATATTTCAATCTCTAGCGTAGAAGATTATCATTTAAAAAATATTCCCACAAAGAGAATCAAAAGATCAAAATTTCAAAACTTAAAAGATGCAGAAATGAATATCAAAGTAAAGATAGACAAAAAGATCAATGGAACTGGAAAAGAGTCCAGCTATAGACCCACACATATATGGACAACTGATTTTTGATAAAGATGCAAAGGCAATTCAGGGAAGGAAAGACAGTCTTTTCAACAAATGGTGCTAGAACAATTGGATATCTATATGTGAAAAGAGAGAGAGAGGGGGAGAACATTGATCCATACCTTGCCTCAGATGCAAAATTCATTTCAAAATGGACCAGTGACCTAAATATAAAACCTAAAACTATAAAACTTCTAGAGAAAACATTGGAGAAAAATCTTTGTGACCTTGGGTTAGGCAAAGTTTTCTTAAATACAACACCAAAAGCATGAGCCATAAAAGATCAAAATTAAAAAATTCTCCTCTTCAAAAGACATTATTAAGAGAATGAAAAAGGAAAAAAATTCCATAGACTGAAAGAAAATATTCACAGAGCATATATATTTTAAAATACTTGTATCTGTAATATATAAAGAACTCTCAGAACTTAACAATAAGCAAGCAAACCACCTGATTTTTAAAAATGGGTCAAAGATTTGAACCTCATCAAAGGAGATATGTGGATGGCAAATAAACAGATGAAAAGATGCTCAACATAATTAATCATTACAGGAATGCAAATTAAAACTACAGTGAGATACTCCTACATATCTTTAAAATGGCAAAAACATACCATGTATTGGTACAGATGTGGAGGAACTGGAACTCTCATACACTAGTGGTAGAAATGTTAAAATACAAACATTTTGGAAAGAAGTTTGGTGTTTTCCTTGAAAGTTATTTACCTTCCTTATGATCCAGCCATTCCATTTCTAGATATTTTCTCAAGGAAAAAGAAAGCATATGCTCATACAAAGTCTTGTGTGTGAATGTTCATAACATCTTTGTAATAGCCTCAAACTGGAAACAACCCAAATATTCATTACAGGTGAAAGGGAAAACAAATTGTGTATATCCGTATGATGGAACACTACTCAGCAATAAAAAGGAATGGACTATTGATGTATACAACAACATGATGGATCTCAAAATAAATATACTGAGTAAAAGAAGCCAGACAAAGAAGAGTACATACTATATGATTCCATTTATACAAAACTGAATAAAATACAAACTAATCTTTAGTGACAGCAGAACAGTGGTTTCCAGGGAGGGAGGAGTAGGAGGGTTTATAAAGGGATATAAGGAAATTTTAGGGGGTGATGGACATGTCCACTATCTTGACTGAGGTGATAGTTTCATGGGTAGGTACGTTTGTCAAATTTATCAAATTGAGCACTTTAAATATGTGCAATTTATTGTAGGTCAATTATATCTCAATAAATTCATTAATAACAATATTAAAAAAAAAGACCCTCAGTTCCAAGGCCCGAGTCCCACTCCTGGAGTCTGAAGTCCTCTGCAGGCCTGGTGCCTGCCACTTGGCTGTAGCCCTTGTTCGCTCATGTCTGCAATGAGAGAATGGGGAAAGCTTTTGCTCAACAGAATGCAGGGTGCTGTGGGTTCCAAACAGGCTGCTCCTCAAGTTTTCAAAGTGGAGGGAGTGGCAGCCCTGCTCAGGAACCCTAGGCTCCCGGCTTTCCTTAGAGACTGACGAACAGAACCAGAAATCCAAGGGGATTTGAGCCCTTGTCACGTGACCAACGGTGGAAGCGACTGGTGTGGTGTTGTGGAGAAGAGTGGTGAAGGGAGCTTCAGTGAGCAGTTTTAACTGACCCTATACTTCCCAGAGGTGAGAACCAGGACCGAAAAAAAAATTCCTGCAAACAGAATCAATGATAAAAATTTAGCTGAATCAGAAATCAGTTGTCCAGTCTCTTTGGCCTGGGGTGGAAGTGCTCTTTTGGTTTATGTCAGATTCAGTTATTTCTTTTACTTCCATTTATTCTGCCTTTTCTCTTCTTCTGAATGCAGAATATATCATATATAATATGATATATCATCTTTGGTGATATTTGAATTATTTGTTAAAAAAGTAATTTCTGGCATCTTAATGAATTTGAGGGTCAAATCTCTGACTTTTCTGTTCATACTTTAAATACCAAATGATTTTTTGGACCAATTTCAGTGACCAAATTTTCTTTTCAGAGTCTTTGAGAGATGGTATCAAATAATATCTCAATACTTCTTAGAGTTCAGGACCCACATTCTGTAGTGTTAATGGAAAATTGTGAACTTAAGTAGGAAGCTATTCTGTTTTGACATCCTTATTTTAGATGAGGGAAGAACTTTCAATATTCTTAGGGGAAGGAAACCTTAAAACTTCCCTTCTGAAACAAACTAGTTTGTGATTTATGGATTTGGGTCAATTTGATTATACATTTGGATATGAGAGGAATAGCTTTTTTGTGGATGTTTAATTGGATGAACTAATTTAAAAAGTATTTACTGAATATCTATTGTATGCCAGGCATTGTGGTGGGGGCTGTGGGCACAAGAATGATTAGGCCACAGTCCCTTTGTTATTCTGGTATATTTGTGTGTCCTTGTATTTTTAGCTGGAGATAAGAGGCTTTTCATTTCATGTTAAAAATTCTTGGGGGTGTGTATTTGAAAGGAATATGGAAATAAGGTACATATTTTCCCTAAGTCAGAAAGTTGGAACAGAAGGATAGAAACTCAGATTTAAGCCTTTCACCCTATATCCACCATTGGCTTGCTGGGGTACCTTGCACAGTCTTGTTTCCCAAAGCCTCTTTCCCCCTGACAGCCCCATATACTAGGAGTTCATGACTGTTTGCATAGTGTTTTGAAATCTTCAGAAGCAAGCTGCTATAAGTGTAAAATGATATTCAAAAGACACAAGATTTAAGGCTAGTGTTGGTTTTTCATTTCCTAATGCAAATACGTGCCTGTTATTTTTCTGTGAGGATAACTAGACAATGGAACCTGCCAAATATTTATGATAGAAATTCCTCACTGTGTGATTTGGATCCTGTGGAAGGATTTTTGATTATTTGTAACTGTTTACTTTTAGCAGGTGACCTGATTTTTTTCTTTCTATTTTATAATTACTTAATAAGCATTATTTAAGAAATAAATTTTAGAGTCAGGAAAATGCTACTATTGTCACTGAATTAGAAATTCTATAGTGCCAGTAATCGCCTTTCAGCATTTGTCTCCCGCTCTTACTCTTCTCTCCTCTTCCTACAACAGCCTGTGTGATCTCCTTCCATGTTAAGTGTGATCGTGTCACTCTTCTGCCTAAAACCCAGAATGTGGGTGGCTTCCCTTTGTGTTTACTGATTCCTGCTTTTGGCTCCAGTCTTAGCTCTCTTCAGTCCCACCACTTTTTTGTCACAAAGATCAGACACTTTCTTGTGCCTGGGCCTTTGTATATTCTGTTCTTCCCATATTAGGATCACCTCCTCCTGAAGCACGTTTGGCCAACACCTTCACTGTAGATGTCACTTCCTCTGGAAAGTATTTCTCCACCCACTAGGCCTGGATTACACACCTTCTAATGTGCTTAAGGGCACCATGTCCTTCTCAGACTGTTGTTTTATTTATCTTATACTTTTCATGTTTTGCCCCCCACCCCCAGCTCTGTGAAGGCAGGGATCTTGTTTATTCTATTCAGTATTCTGGTTGTCTGGGCCAATGACTAGCACATAGTAGATGTTCAATTAATATTTATTGAAATTATTGATTAAAAGGCCACATTCCAGAGGCTGAACTCATAGGAAGTTAAGGCCCATGTAGTCATTTGGAACATGCATGTGTGATCTGTATCTGACTTGATCAAACCCACTTTCTTAAAACACATGAAACTGAGATGCAATAGACAGAGCAGCTAGAAGCTATGGACTTTGGTTTATGATGGGATGGCAAGATGCCCTGGGTTCGCATCGCTGCTGCTGTATCTGAACAATGACCAGCTTTGGTTCCAGTTCTTGGTGAGGCCTCTCCTTTCTCTTAATGACACACGTGGCCCCAGAATGACCCTTTGGCAGTTGAGATGTTTTCTTACGCCTCTCACTCTTCACCTGTCCTCGTGTTGTCCTTCCAAATTAGGAAATAACTGGGGCCTAGTTATTTTTATTATCCCCAAAGAGTCTAACCTAATACACTTTTATCTACATTTGTTTTCTTTTACTGTTATTTAAATAATGGCCATTTTTACCTAGTTTAACACTGTAAATGACTAACACCTCAGGACCTTCGTACCTCCATCGCCAGGTGCCTGCCGTCAGTGCTCAACAGTGTACTGGACTCCTGAAATTATTCCAAACTTTTAGGTTTTTAAAAATGCAGTATTCTAAGATTAGCTTTCTCCCTATCTTTTCTGTTGTTCAACGCTTTGACAAATATTTATTTTCACTCAGCTCTGTTTTATCGTTAGTTGGTCCTTGACTTCACTCTAGATGAGATTAATTTTTCAACTACCCCCTTTACTTGCTTCAGATAAAATCGCCATTTCTCCAACAGGAGATCAACACTCCTCAACTCTGTAGCTCTTCTCCTTCCCCACTCTGCTTCTTTTTGAGGCAGGAATGTTCTCAAGAGCCGTGTGCATGTGCATCGATGCGTGATGGTGCTGTGACGGATGGAAAAAACACCAAGAGATACTGTTGATCAAGAGACCATTTCCTTAATTGCAAAGTATATTAAAATTCACCTGCTTTGTGATGACTACACAAAATAGACAGGGTGGGATCTTCCCAAACTGACACATGGGCTTCCCCATGGCCCAAACTTTCTCACCTGCTGATGACTTCCTCTGCACAGAGGGAGGATTCTGCCAGCCATGAGAAGCTCACCTGTCACCCTTTCAAGAATCGTTATATTTTCTGGGCCTCTCTTGGCTTTTCTGGAGCTCAGGCTATGTGCTGGCCTGCTTACCAGGTACAGTAGCCAGTGCAAAGCCATCTCAGACTATCCCTGGCTGTCTGCTAGAAAGGTAAATTCTCGAGGTTACCTGTGCCCTAACAAGAGCAGGGCCTCAGGCCTGCCTGTGGTCTATTTCTCCAAGCCAGTTTGATTTTTCTCTTTTATGTTACACCTACAAAGTCAATAGAAAAGCAAAATATTTCAACCTAGAAGCCAGAGGAAACGTTGCTGGCTGGCAGAAGTTAGCCCCCGAGAAAGCTCAAGGCAGTATTCTCTGGAACTTTCATTCTCTGGAAGCCCTGTCCACAGAACATCTTTATTGTTTTCAACAAGGCCTATAGTATCCACTGTTGGTGAGAGAGGTAATCACTAGAGACTTCTAGAAATAAAAAGGAGGAAACATTGGCCCAGGACAACCATGAGACAGAATGAAAGGCAGCATGATGAAAAGAAAAACTCATGTCTTTGAAATACCTAATCTGGTGCCTGCCATGCAGAAGTTCCTCTAGACACAATTATTTTCATTATTATTATTTTTTAGCCGCCACTCATCAGTGGCAATGATGACAAGTGACAGAGGCATGTGACAGTTGTTTTTGTTCCTAGAGAAGGCTATCTCAAGCTCAGCATGGTTGAATATGTGTTTTCGCACTCATGCTGAGACTGTGGTAGATGATAGCTGGGTAACCACCACTTACAACTCTCTCATCACTTTGCTAGGATGAAAACCCAGTAGTGGTTCACAAGGAGCCATTACAGATAAGAGTGCCGAGGATTAATGCCCAGTTTTATTTTCTAAAGGGTGGAACTGATATTCTGTTACGCTAAGACCTACGACATGCACTGAGTCTTGTGGATTTCTTTTATTCTCTTTGGCTGCCTAAAATCTTTTTTCCCACTTTCCTAACAGCATCACGTTAGGCTCATTACCTTGTCCCCACTGGAAGTAGCCTGGTGGGACTACAGTCAGGTGCACTGCCCTTCAGTTGCCAAGAGGTGAGATTTGACCCAATTAGACTAATTGGATGTTCCCTCCTTGGAGTACGATCTTAAGTAGAGGGACAAAGAGACTGAATATGGTTGGAATCCACGTATCCTATTGGCAGACAGGTCTTGGTTAAAGATAATTCTAGACTTCCTACTTCTCAGCCTCTGGAGCAGTTGGGTTTTCTCTGTTTCTAAGTCTCATTCTCCAGTCTTCCCACTGGTTCTATGACCACCTTCTAATAAACGCACTTTCCTTTATGCTGGGCAGCCAGCTTCTGTTGCCTACAACCAAAGAAGTCTAGCTGTTATGAAGACCTGCCTGATGGTTACAGGTCTGACACCCAGGCTGCACACTCCAGTCTTCCTGGACTTAGTAAGAATAGGAGAGTCAAGAGAAAACTACATGCTCTCTCAAAGACCCTAGGCCCCAGAAGTGAGAAGGTAAAGGGAAGTTTCTCATCTCTTCTCAGAGGCTGATCTCCTTTGCTGGGTTATAAACACTTTTAATCCTTTATTTGACTCTGTGCAGCAGCATAGTAGCTTGTACACAGCAGATACTCAGCAAATATTAACTGAATTGATTGAGTTGATGAGCGGCCAGAGCCCTGAGTTCTCACCTTAGCTCTGGAACTATTAGCAATGGGAACTTCACTTACTCTTGGCCTCCCTTTCTTCCCGAGTGAAACTGAATTATAATATCTGCCCCACCTACTTCTTAGTTAAGAGAGTAATCTGATATGATGTGTGGGGAAAGATTTTGTATGCACTGAAGCAGTGAGAAAGCAGTTGGAAAATTAAGACACGGGGTGTGGCTTTGGCTTTGCCCTAGGTCCATTCCCTGTGAACAAGCCCCTGGCTCCTCAGCCCTCAGTTTCCTGATTTATAAAGATAGGGGTTTGGGTCATATGATTTTGCAGTTCTTTTTGACTTCTACCTTTCTGGAGTTTTGCAAATGGAAAGTTAGAATTATTTGGTGTGGGGCAGCAGAAGTCATTTAGGAAGTCTGACCTGCTGCTCCTCTTCACACCCTGGTCTGAGCTCCCATCATCTTTGGTAACAGCCTCCTGTCTCACAGGTCACACTTTTGCTGCCCTCTGATGTGCACTGAAACCAGAGATACATTGTTTAAAAATACAAATGCATGTGCTTGATGTTAAGTTTCATTTTATCTCATCCACGCGCTCCCTAAGTCTCTGCAATCCCGCCACATTGGCTTTATGTTCCTTCAATGTGTCACACCCTTTCCAATTTTAGCGCCTTGTGCATAATTTCCCCTCCTTTCTTTCATATAATTCCTACTTATTCCTCAGGGCTTATCTTGGAAAATCAGTTCCCCAGAAAAGCCTTCCATGGTCTCCTAGGTGTGGTCAGACTCCAGTTAAGTATGTGTATCCTTTTCAACATTTATCACACTTATGATCAAATAATTAAATTTGTAATTAGCTGTCCAATGAAGACCCCACTAGGTGGTAAGTTCCATAAAAGCAGAGTGTGTATCTGTTTGTTCACTTTTGTGTACTGTCCCCTAGCAGAGTCCTGACACAATAGTAATTATTGGTGAGTGAGAGAATTGCCCAGTTACTTGGCTATTCTGGGAGAGGTGAAATGGATGGAGTTGAAACCCAAAGAATCAGCGTTGTCATGTCAGGAGCTGGGGGATGTCTGCAATAAAGACTGGGTCTCTGTTTCTGGTGGTACTTGGTCAAGTCCCACCTCCACTCCAATTCTCTTACTTTCATGTGGGAATTAATAGATTTCCACTGCCTTAATTGTAGCCTAATGTATCAAATGGGGTGTGTCCCAGTTATCTGTTTCCACATAGCAGATCCAAAACTTAGTGGTTTAAAATTACAGCCATTTGTTGGCTCATCATTCTCTAGATTGTCAACTTGGGCAGGGTTCATTTGGGATCATTCTGTAGATTGTCAACTTGGGCAGAGTTCATCTCTGCTCCGCTTGGAGTTGGCTGGGCTCACTCATGCTTTTACAGCCAGTTGGCAGATTGACTGGGGCTGGCTGGTCCTGGATGGCCTCATTCACATGTCTGAGGTCTCAACTGGGAGAGCAGGAATGGATGGGGTGGCTGGGCTTCTCTTTGCATGTGATCTTTCTCTCCAGGAAGGCTACCATCCTTGAGGAGGCTAGCTGGGCGTCTTCATAAGCTGGCAGTGTTCCAGAAGGTGAGCATGGAAGCTGTAAGTGAGCTGAAGCTTGGAAGTCACACAAGTCATTTCTGCCTCATTCTAACGATCAACGTAAACCGCGACGCCAACTCAGATTCAAGCAGTTGGAAAATAGACTCAACTTCTCGTAAAGAATTTGTGGCCATATTTAGTCTATCACAGAAAGGCATGGTAGATAGAAGACACTGGGGGAAAGAGCAGAAGTCAATATTCATGTATATAATAAATCTCATGTTTTGAAAGTAAAGAGTAGAAAATTTTAATAGAAAATCCTTTCACCATTAAATAAAAGGTGACCAAATGCTTAAGGAATACTAATGTAAAGTGATACCATACTGTTATCTTGCTGAGAGTCCCCATACGTCTTGACTGGGCTCAGTATAATTTGTTAGAAATGAATACATCCTCTTGTCCAGGGGGGTTTCCAAGAGAGAAGCTTTCTATGTCAGATGACTTAAAATCCAATAAGCAGCTTGAAAACAATACACAAAAGGTCAAGAATTTTTTTTTTCCTTTTGGAGGGGAGATGTTAAGGATCTTTGAGATAGATTAAGATTTTTTTTCTTTAAATTAACAAGCGTGACGTGTTGTTACACAGCTCTCACTGTTTGGCTCCATTAAAAATTGTCTTCCCAACTGGAGTAATAGTTCAGATTTAAGACCAAGTCTTAATGCAAGAACAGGAATGTCCTGGAATCTTGCCAGGCATAGCTCTTACCAGGTGCTATTTGCCAATTAATGTTCTTTAAGCCAGTATGTTTCTTTTCTAATAAATGCTCTGGCATGTATGTTATTGCTGTAGGAAGCCTTTACACTGAGATTTACCTACATGACAATATGCTTAGTTGCATGTTTAACTTTTGAAAAAAGAATTCGTTGTCAGATGTCAGAGTTTATACAAAGAGATGTGATATTTTTAAAATTATTATTTTTTTCTACCAGAAGTCCACATTTACTACCTAATCGTGTCTCTATTTTTAATTAACTGTAGAAATGATAGTATGATTACCAATAGCTAACATGTATTGAGTGCCAGGTATTGGGCTAACTAAACATTTTACCCCTCTGATTGAATTTAATCCTCTCAATAAATCATTTATTCTATGGGGTATGGATTGTCCTCATTTTCTAGATGAGGAAACTGAGACTGAGAGTAATCAACTTTCCCTAAGTCACCCAGCTAGCACAATATGTTTTCTATGACCTTCATTTCCACAGGCAAAATTTGAAGACACACTTCAGCTATTTTCCAAAGACACACTGTGTTCCTTCGAAAGAGAAATGACTTAGCACAAGGGGGCTTTAATGCATATTCAACATTTGTGTGACTTTAATGCCCCTAAACCAGTATTATAAGGCTGGACATCTGGATATTCATGCAATATACTAAATTAATGGTGAATTTAAACTTCAATTGAAATCAAAGTTATAGTTCAAGGCTTGGCAAAGTTTTTCAGTAAACGGTCAGATATTTTTGGTTTTGTGGGCTGTATAGTTTCTGTTACAACTACTCAACTCTGCCCTTGTAGTACAAAAGAAGCCATAGAAAATATGTAAATGAATGAGCGTAGCTATGTGATGATAAAACTTTACTTATAAGACCAGATGGTGGGCTGAATTTGGCCCATGAGTTACAGTTCACCAACCTCTATTATAGGCCATTTTTGTGTCCATTTAGTCACCATTAATGTTATCTTGAGAAACGAAGTTGTTGGGATATGATTTTAATGATAATACAGAGGTGTGTCCTTTAGTTTACAAAAGTCTGGAACATGGGGAAACCTGTTCCCGTCCACATTAACTGACAGTGAAAGGCTGTTGGCTTTAGTCATCTGCATAATGGCTTCCTTCGTCCAGTTTATTAACTGCTAACTGAGTTAGGATATCTACTGTGGAAGTAAAATTGACATGGCCCTGCCACTGTCCTGAATAAGTGTGCCCATCGTGCCCCACAGTCAGGATAAAACAAAGCAGACATTGCATCCTGAAACAAACCAGAAATAACAAGTTTGCTCTGCCTAGTTTTAGTCTTCAAGACAAAAGAAACTTTTTTTGGGGTAAAGTTTTCTATAAGTTCCTGACTCCCTAACAAAACAACTCTACCTCTGACTTATGCAAAACTGATGTCTGAAGATATATTATGACATATCCAGATGTTAGCTGTAAGAAAGCTGCTGTTTTTTTTCTTCATGAACAGATTAACTGTAAACTCAGTAACCTTGGCAATTAAAAAAGTTAATATACCCATTGTGTTTTTTACTTGATGAGTCAGTTCTCCTTTGAGTCTGGCTCGTTTGCAACTTCTTTGCAAGCAAGATTTTTCTTTCTTTTTTTTGGTATGCTTTGTCTCTGATTCTTCCTTTTATATATATTAAGGTTGGAAACCTGTTTGCTTATAGCCCAGTGTGAACAGGATGAACAATCTCCTGCTGGGCACATAGTGGATTGATAATTTAGAATTTTGAAGTTTGACCTAATCTTAAAGAGGCTGGTCATGGCCTATTTTGATGAACTACAGATAAAGCTATTGGTCACTATGGCAAGAGAAATCTTTCCTTTGCCTGCCTTTCTTCCATGGTGACGAGAGGCAGCCGAATTTGAAGTAATTCAAATTGGGAAGAGAGTTGGAAAAATAATTATAATTTTGAAATTCATAAAATCTTTGTGAAATCTTCATTGCCTGAGTCAGGCTTGACCTTGCACTTCTGCCTGATTCACATGGTGTGGTCGGTGTAACAAAGCTAATAACCATCTAACATTCTACCTGCCTAATGACTTCATACTCTTTTAGAATATTATAGGTTTCCAAAAGAGTCATGAATATGGGGCAGGGGGTCCTGGCCTTTGCAATCCTGAGATGTCCTTATCCCATTTCTCTTCTGTCCTAAGATTGAAACCTTAGCCAAAATGACCCAGAAAAAGCCACCCAAATTTTGGATTTGCTAATGACCTCCACCCCCATCACAGTTTTCATCGTAATGAGATAATATGAGCTGGTTCTATGACAATTGATAGGGCCATCTGGTTAAATATGGCAGACTAGACACATGTATTAATCTTTGCTGCTGCCCACAATCTCATGAGAATGACAATAAAGAAATGAGAATAAACTCAGAAGGGCAAAGAACAGGAAAGGAGAAGAAAGTAGGTAAGCATTGTCAAAATTTTAGAACTGCCAACACATAGAAACAACCTATGTGTCTGTCAGTGGATAAATGGATAAAGAAAATGTGGTGCACGTGCGTACACACACACACACACACACACACACAGGAATATTATTCAGCCATCAAAAGAAGGAAATCTTGCCGTTTGTGATAACATGTATGAACCTTGAGAACATTATACTAAGTGAAATAAGCCAGAGAAAGACAAATATTATATGATCTCACTTATATGTGGAATCTAAAAAAGATGAGTTTATAGAACTAAAGAGTAGAATGGTGGTTGCCAGGGACTGGGGGTGAGGAGTGAGCAGGGGAGGGAGATGTTGGGCAAATGGTACAAACTTTCAGTTATAAGATGAATAAGCTCTGGGGATCTAATGTACAGCGTAATGACTATAGTTAATAATACCATATTGTACATTTGAAATTTGCTGAGAGAAGAGATATTGTGTTCTTACCACACACACACACAAAAGGTAACTATGTCAGGTGATGGATGTGTTAATTAACTTGATTGCAGTAAGTATTTCACAATGCATATGTACATCAAATCATCACATTGTAGACCTTAAATATATACACTTTTTATTTGTCAACTGTACCTTGATAAAGCAGGAAAAATAAATAACAAGTCCTACAAAAAAATTTTTAGAACTGTGGCTGTCCAAATTGGCAGCCACTAACTACATGTGACCATTTAAATTTAAATTAATTAAAATTAAAAACAATTTTAAAAATTCAGTTGTTCAGTTTCATTAGCTACATTTTAAGTGCTCAGTAGCTACATGTGGCTACCATACTGGACAGCATAGATATAGAACATTTCCATCATGGCAGAAAGTTCAACTGAACTGTGCTGTTTTAAAGATGGAAAGTAGATGGATGAACAGGATCTGAGTTAGGTTTCAGGTTGCTCTGCTCTGCTCAGTGCCTACATGAGTGTAGTAGGTTGAATGATGTCTCCTCAAAAGATATGTCTGTGTCCTAATTCCTGGAACCTGTGAATGTGATCTTATTGGAAAAAGGGCCTTTGCAGATGTAATTAAGTTAAAGATCTTGAGATGAGATCATCCTAGATTATTGGGTGGACTCTAAATTCAATGAGAAGTGTCCTCATAAGAGAGGAGAGGAGAAGGCCATGTGAAGATGGAGGTAGAAATTGGTGTTAGGCAGCTATGAGCCAAGGAATGCCTGGAGCCACCAGAAGCTGGAAGAGGCAAGGAAGGATCCTCCCCTGGAGACTTCAGGGGGAGCACGGCCCTGCTTACACCTCGATTTTGGACTTCTGGCCTCCAGAACTGTGAGGGAATAAATTTCTGTTGTTTTAAGCCACCAGGTTCATGATGATTTTTTATGGCAGCCCTAGGGAACTAATATATGGGAGAAGTCAAGAAGACTAAATATTTACTAAATGAAGAGTTTGAACAAGGAAGGCTCCAGACTGGTAGAAACTAGGCATGCATGGGGGGCAGGAGTAAGGTACCTTCCTGTGAGAGTCTGGGAGTAAGTCTTTTTATTAACCAAGTAAAATGGTATCTCACAGATCGTAAGGGTATTTCTTAAAGAAGAAGGGTTTTATATGGGGCAGACACCCCAGACTGTAGCTACTGAAAACTACAGGTTTGTACCCTACAAACACAAGAATAGTATATATTCTAGGTAGTGTGTTTTCCAATAAAAATTTTTAAAAAAGAGTGTTATAAGTTCATGTACTGCATTATTGAGTATATTCCTAATATGAGAAAAATTGCTTTTGGCCAGGTGTCACTGAGAATCCAATATTCTGTTTATGATTTTGTAGATATCATGATTGGAAAAGTTTTCCTCAAACTAACTTTCAGCTTCTTATAGTTCTTATTTCTCCCCCATTACCCACATACTTCCAGCCCTGTGTGCTATAGAACCCATTTACATAGTGATACCACCTCTTGTCCCACATCTTCATGCTCCAGTGCTGGGATGGTGGCAGTAGTCTTCTTCCTAGAAGCTGTTCCTACACTGGGCCAGCTAGCAATAATTTAACTATATGCGGAAGTGGCTGTGAACCACATAACTATATCCCATTAAGTTTAAAATAAGTGTGTTTCCAACTCGGCTTCCTGTCTTAGCTGGTTTCCAAATTAAGAGTGGAGTGCAGCCACTCCAACACCGCTCCACTGCAGTTGGTTGACTAAGACCACTGTTCCTTTCCACTCCAACATCTGCGTGAAGAAGACATCAGAGTGGAAACAAATCATGGTCCTAATCAACCAGTAGCAGTTAAAATATTTTACTTTTGCAAATTTTATGAAAACGTATGATCATGTGACATTGCTAGCATGCCTCCCAGGGCCATGGAAGTGGCCAGAGCAAGTGAGAAGCTTGAAACTTCCGATTCATGAGCCTCACAGCAGATCTGCTTCTGCTAAACTCTTTCTAGTGTCTCTGCAGGGTCGGTGTTTACAGATCAAATTAATTCATCCACTTCTCTGAAGAGCTAACACTAGTCAGAGGATTACAAGAGCACTGAGCCAAGAGAGACATTTTCTTATTAGAATCTGTTCCTCCAATTGGCAAAAATTAAGTTCATACTTTACATCCCAACTTGACTTTACTTTAATGAATAACTTCTCCAAATCTGGCACTGGCCCTTAGATCTTTCTTCTCAAACATCATTTGGCCTCCATTCTAACATGTACCACTTTACTGACATGCCCATCATTCTTGACCATACAGATCTGTTTTTGTTTCAAAAGAGGCAGAGCTGCATGGTTAATTTTAACCCTAATACCAGCAATCAAAGAAACCCTGCCATGCTTTTCCTGTGTGTATCACACAGAGAGAAATGCATTACTAAACAGAGAATATCAACAAGGTTTTCTGCTCATCAGAAAATTGTCATTTTATTGGATCAAGTGAGCTTTCTGGTACTACGCAGGTCCAGGATTCCACAGTTCTATGAATCCAAGGTGCTATGCAAAACTGTGGTCCCAATCTATATGTACAGTTGTGGGGAGTTATGGAAAATCTCACCCCTTTATGGGGCCTCCTGGCTCAGAATTTTACCAGTACCCGGCTTGTGGTGCACAAATAGAAGAGTATCTCTTCTCTTTCTTAAAGGCAGAAGATACTGTGCTGTGCTGGGCCTAGTTAAACTCGGGTGCCAAGAGAGAGGCAAAGAAAAAGCAAGTCTTGGAAGTTTCTAGAGTGAAAGTCCACTGATTGTTCCCTAGGTGTGTGATTTAAATAAGTCACTTAACCCCCCCGACACTCAGTATATAATAAAGTTGTTGTGAGAAATCAATAAGTAAAAAGGGAGGGGGTAAAGAGATACTGTCCAAGTTCATGTTTATTCTTTTAAGTTCCAGTTTGGGCATGAGCAAGATAGAAACTGTAAGTGTATGGGGGTGTTGGGTTAAAGTTATAAGTACATATATCTATGTGTAAGTATATGCGTGTGTGTGTATACACACACACACACATCTACAAAGATATATGTAGTTATCAATGGGCCCCAAATAGTTACACAATGTCAAGAAGAAAAACAGTGCAATTATTGGCCACTTGGAGACTTTTCTCTATGACCTGGAGTATAGAGAAATGGACCACATCTGGCTGTAAAAGTGCTTTTCACTCTCTGGTGCCACCAGAAGAGCTGGGTTCTTTGGACGCAGTGTAGATTTGGGTGCCTGGACATGTCTAACTGTGCACTGAAGGTGCTCTTTGCACCTCATGAGCTTGGAGCATCCAGAGGCTGCTGGTTTCTCAACATTTAAGGGATTTTAATTCACCTTTGATTTCCCCAGACCAACACAAGCCCTGGAGGAACCTGGATCTCTTATGTTATTCTAGTTTTTATTCTAACCTTGAAATTATTTTTAAAAATTATATTTAAATATTTACTACCTAATGCACATCAGCTACCTGAAATCAGTGAAAAGGTTTTCTTGAGAATTTTGAGATGTGACATTCACAACCGAGTGCTGATTTAACACACTGTCTTTCGTTTCACAGAAAAGTCCCTGTCAAATTTTGCTCTCATAAGTTGTTTGAATACAGCTGCCTAACAGCCTTTTTTCCCCCTTTCTTTGGGGAAAGAGTACTTTGTTATAGAGTCAAAGGGCTTCATTTTAATGTTGCAATCCTTTTTTTAAAGTACTTTAAATTTGATTATATTTCCCCTATTATATTCTTCTCATTTCTGGAAATGATTTGCAAAATATTATTTGTTTTTTGATGGAACAGGATTTTCAAAGGTAATTAAAAATAGTCTCCAGATAGGGAGACCACTAGCAAGATTAACACATTATGTAACTTCTTTAAGTTTTATAATATTTACAGCAAAAACTCATGTGTTTCATATGCGGATTTAACAACATTTTGTATTTACTTGGCCTGGGAAATTAGGATGTTAGTGGATAATGACTTTCATTGTAACATTGAAAGAGATGAGACAGTTCTATTCTAACAGGCTAAGATCAAACTCTTCTATGAGAGCCTTTTTAGTCTTCTCAGCATTCCACATTGCTTTTATAATTAGTTTCAAATTTAATCCTGTAGAATTTGGCAGGGAAAAGAAAGAAGGACTTATGTGAAAATTTATATCTGCAACTGGATGAGTTTTAAGCTATTTAGCACAGATCTTTGATGGCATATTAAGGCAGAGATACCCAAATGAAGAAATAAAGGGGTTTATAGTAATGTTATAGCTGTGGAATTGCACTAGTTTTTTCCCCAGAGATAGAGTAATAATCTGGGGGCTAGAAGCTTGACCTTAAAAATAGGGTAAATGTCTACAAGTGGGTATTGAACTACATTTATTCTGTTGTATAAAAATTCTTAATATTAATGGAATGTACCATAAGAAGAGGTAGCATATAACAAAGAATTAATAGTCTTGTTATATATGTTATGAATTCCTACCAATCAATAAGGCAGAGACGAATGCTCCACTAAAAAATGATAGATCAATGAATGTCAATAGCTAAAAGATAAAAGAAGAAAGATAAATGGTTAATAAATATAATGAAAAATATTCAATTTTATTAGTAATCAACAAATGAAAATGAAAACAAAGTAAGGTATCACTTTGCCTGTTAGATTTGAAGAGATCAAACAGATTGATGGTATCCCACGTTAGTGAAAGCCAGGGGAGCCAAGTATTTATTACATGAGTGGGGTGTGAGCCATCCCTATAAGCTTCCTAGAGGGCAATGTAAGGTATATATAAGAAAATCTTTCAAAGAGTATTTCACAGTCTGGCTCGGCAATCCCACTTCTAGATTAATCTCACAGAAATAATAGGACAAGTCAAAGAATGTAAACGGTGGTTTTAGAAACAGCTAAAAGTTCTGTTAAGACATTAGATAAAAGTACCATAGAACACTGATACAATTAAATATGCAGCCACTAAAAAGAGTGATGTTTATTCTGCTGGGAACTGATTCTCCATGAGTCTCTTGCATTTCTGCATGTTTCAAGAGCAGAGGCACTGACTGCCTTTGTTCGAGACTCTCTTTTCAAGCATGTTTGTGTAGCAAACAGTCTTGGAAAACAGAGATGTCTTCCTCCAAAGCAAATCATGCTTACTGCCCAGTAGAAAATATTCAAATTCTTAAAGTGCAGGGTTATTTTCTTGTAATACAACCCAGGGTGTGTGTGGGTATCATTTAGCCCTCTTTACCATGCCTTTTGTGGGGATTGGGGAACCGGTGTAAGAAAATGCTAACACTCTGGCCATTGTCATTTCTGTGAGTAATAGTCCTTTATCTCTGACCCAGGAGTCTTGGGTCTTCTGCTAGTATTCATGAAACTGTGCCATGTTAACCTGTTAGCTTGTGGTGTAAAATGTTGACCCCCCTTCACAGTTCTTGACTTATCCTTTTTCCTATTTAAAATTTTCCTGATTTATTTTTAACATTGCTGTTTAAAAATATAAAGTAATATACAGTGAGGGGTATAAAGATGAAAAAATAAAAATTCTTACCAAGATGTCTTTCTAGAAATACACACTATTCTGTAACTTGTTTTGTCATGGAAAAAATTTCTTTGAAGGTTAAAATCACTCACAGTAACTCTAAGGTCTCTCTACGCTAAACTTATCAAAAGATCAAACTTTATCAAGTACTTAGAAAGATATTAGGATGGCTCGTCTTTTTAATGGCTATCTATGATTCCACTGTATGGAGGTTTATGATTTATTTAACCAGACTCCCATGGATAGTTCCAGTGTTAGGCTAATACAAACAATGCTATAGTAAATCTTCTTGTATAGATGCCTTGGTAGATTAGTAGAATATCCCTGTAAACTAAAATGAAAACATTCTCAGACCTGCACTGAAGTGTTTTGACCACAGTGATCCGTTGGGAGCCACAGGCTCACTTTGTGGTACTAGGTCAAAAATGTTTTTGAAGAACAATAGCAACAAAAAACTAAAAAGCTATTAAATAGTATGTGTAGTATGTCTCATTTTGGATATATAAATAAGGAAAAGTCTGAAGGGAAGTCACTAAAATGTTAACAGTGGTTAATTCTGGGTTGTGGGATTAGCACTGACCTTTATTTTCTCTTTGTAGTCTTTCATATTGTCTGTTTTTTTTCTTTTGCACTGAGCATGCGTTACTTTTCTAATCAGAAGGGTAATAAAATTACTAAAATTAAGAGACAAGAGAAAAAAAGGGCTAGGGTGAAAAAATGGGGCACAGACACAAGAAATCAAAAGATATAAATTACAGGTTTAGTGTCAGAGACATTCAAATAAGGTGACAGTTTTTAATTAGAATTGTTTGATGCAGCCCTAGCATTTCTTGAGTTCAGAGGAAAGAAATGCTTTCCAATAAAGCAGATGTAGCCTTTGCAAAACATGGACCTTCATTTATTCTTTTACTCATTCTCCATGCTTCTATTTTTCTTTCCTACACTTATTAATCAGTTATATTTCCCAAGTAACTACGCTATGCCTAGTCCTGCTTCAGATGCTCTATCAGATGTAGTATCAGGAGCAGGGATGATGTGCTTTACTGGGATTTTACCTAAGAATTTCTCTCAATTTGTGATTAATTGAGGGCTTTATTTCTCTTCTGTTTTAATGTCCTTTTGATCATTTTATTGCTCATTAGTCCATTTTCTAGAAGTGTGTGGATATGTGAAAGGATGCAGACATAAAATTAAGAGTCATCAATGTAGTCACCTACTGATCAAATGAGCGTCTTGCAGAGAAATTACAGTGAGTCCCCTGACATGTCAGCTGCTCATTTTTAGAAGGAGTGTGTATGTGTACTTTAGAGGATTTATCGAGGAACAGATACTAGCAGTTTAAATGGTTTCCCCTTAGCTAGCGGTTTACATGGAAACACTAAAGCTTATGACAGGACTGAATGTGCACTGTGTCCGGTCAGCTGTCATCAGACTTAGACCCTCACACTTGGCCTCTGTAGTAGAGTCAGTTCCTATTAATATTCCTTTTTGTAAGCCCTCTTCCCACCAGTGAGAATGACTGTCCTGATTTTCAGGGGTGCCGACTTGCGTCTGCTCTTCCTTTGGTCCAGAGTCCTCTGTACAAACAGTGTTAATGATTCTCTCTGACTTTCATAACATTTCTGATCTAATACCCTGAAAAGAATAAAAGCTTTTAGCTCAGAGAAATTCCTCATGGGTCAGGAAGCATTTTAATTTATTTAAGGGGAGGAGACTTTCAGTTCATGCTGGGGAGGGTAGTTAATTTGTAAGTTTGTGGTGAGACTTTAAATGCCGACATTAAGCATGATGGAGTAGCTGATGTCTTTTGGTCATATTTTGGTCTCCTATAAGCCTCTGGCTGACTTAAAAATAAATCATTACAGACAGACTATTAAGTTTTATGAACTATAAGCGTGCTTAATAGTCCAGGATAATAAAAAGCTCTAAGTTTCCATGGGCCATTGCGTTTACCTGAGGCCATGTGCACATTTCAAATACCACAGATCATCTAAAACGTGATTATCCCAATAAAACGATAGCATGGCTGGGGCCTTTTTAAAGCATTTGACTCTTTGACCTAATGGTAAGATGAGGTTAAAACTTTGGTAGTATTACTGACAGTGTTTGTTAACTTTAATGAAAACTTTTGGCTTTGGTCAGGGTCTAAATAAAACCACTTCTATATATATATATATATATATTTTTTTTTTTTGAGGAAGATTGGCCCTGAGCTAACATCTGTTGCCAATCTTCCTCCTTTTTTGCTTTTTTTTTCTCCCCAAAGTCCCAGTAGTTGTGTGTCATAGTTGTGCATCCTTCTAGTTGATCTATGTGGGATGCCACCTCAGCATGGCTTGATAAGCGGTGCATAGGTCCGCATGCAGGATCCCATCCGGGGAACCCTGGACTGCTGAAGCGGAGCATGTGGACTTAACTGCTACGCCACCAGGCAGGCCCCTAAAACCACTTCTGACTGCATAAAGGCTATGGTCTATGAAAATGATGGGTTTGTTGATGATGATGTTGAAAAAATGATAATTTTTTTATCCACAACATTTTTTTGAACAGCAACTCCAACTCAGCTCTAGGTTTTTCTAAAGAGAACAATGACTTACCTCCTAATTTTTTATACTATATATACAAGGTAACATGGGTTCTCATTTTATTGAGTCTCTGCAAAAAATGGAAAGAGATTCATCGTGATGGTTAGTAATTGAGTTTGCATTCTGGTTCCACTTTTTAAGTTGCCTGACACTGATTTATGTACCTAGATCCTTTGAGACTTCGTCTCTAAAATGAGAATAACACCAGGGTCGTTGATTATTTCAAATAAGGTAATACCCCAAAAATACATTCTAAGTTATTGCACATATATGAAAATTTACTGCTATTGTTATTTTTATTGATATTTATATAGCACCTGCTAATTGCTTATAATATTCTAAGATCCATGGGGATGGGCATAGGCTATCTAGGCATCAAATCATTTTACAAGAACCTTAATATGGTTTATCTATCCACTGGAAGCAGCACGAGGAATCCCCAGGGCCTAAGGATTTGATATTGTCAAAGAAGCAGCCCCATTTTCTTTCTTTTTTCTTCTTTTCTGGATTTTTTTGTCCTTTTTTTCTTATTTGCTTAAAAAAAAACCCTCCTTTATTAAGACTCAGCATGTGGCCAGGTAACTTTATGACCTTTATTGGGACCCACTAACCAAAGACCATCAGAAACATACCAATTGTCAAAAAAATTAAATCTAATACTTTGTTTCAGTAGGAAGCCTGCACACTGTGGGTGATGCAGGAGTTTCAAAAGGGGAGTTAGGGAGGGATACTTGTAGGGTTTGGGGAACTAGAGTTAGCTACAGGGTGGTCTTGGTGGGGATTGGTCAACTTTGTAAACTAGTGAGTCTGTGGTCTTATCTTGGAATATATGGTGTGAATGAGCTACTGTTCAAGTGTTTGAGCTTAGATCGTCGTGCCACAATTTGGTAGTTTATCTATTTCGTGAGTCATGGTACAACTGTGAAAGCTGTGAGTTCTGTTTGAGTTCTCAGTTACCCTCTTCTGGTCTTTCTTCAGCCTAAGCTGAAGGAGAGGCCGTGATCTCCAGGAGATGATTAACCCAGATCTGTGCTGTTGTCCTGAGCCTGCTGGTCAGAAGGTTGTTCAGAGAATGTTGTCTGCAGTTGAACTAGTTGCAGGATGAGCTGTTGAATCATCTGATATGGCAATGACTACACGGCAGCATTTAAAACTCTGGCGGCCATACACCTGACACCAAAATATGCAAGGATTATTCTTAAAGTTCGAAGCCTGCCCATGTGTTCCATAGTGTTTGGGTATTCCCTTAAGTTGGTTGTGGATTGTTTAGCTTTGTTAGTGTCTGAATAATTAGTCCTCCACCTGATGATGTGTTAGGGGTAAGGTTTTTGAGGTTGGCTTGATTAAAAATGGAGCTGTCTACAACAACTGATAACCCTGAACCAAAAGAGAGGCAAGAAAATAGCCAAGAGGATAAGGAAGAAAGCCATGCAGAGCAGTGGTCTTCACTTTGGGGACTGAAAAGCCCTGGAAATCATCACACAGACATAGTTGACTTTTCGTGCCAATATCAGTGTTACCTGTCAATTATTTCCCTGTAGTACTGATAGTCCAGGGTACCTGGTACACTCCTTTACTGAGGTTCTTTTGGTGTTTCTTCTAGAATTCAGTTCCTGAACTTAAGCTTATGGCAGGGGCTTTTTGGTGAATATGAGGAAGAAGCAGATACCCTTTTGGATGATATGATTAAATGGCTCTGGTTAATTTATTATAATAACTAACAACTTTGGAGTGGAGGGTCGTGGAATTCTATATTAAGCAATAATACATAATTGCTTTCATAAGGACTTAGTCACTGATTTTCCTAGATTTACAACATGATATGGACCGTGAAGATCTTGACAAATCTCTAGACTTTCAATTTATCCCAAAAGTGAATTATGAACATTACCAACTGACAAGCATATATATATATTTTGTTGCTGTTGGTTTTGGGGAGGAAGATTGGCCCTGAGCTAACATCTGTTGCCAATTTTCCTCTTTTGCCTGAGAAAGATTGTCCCTGAGCTAACATCTGTGCCAATCTTCCTCTATTTTATATGTGCAACGCTGCCACAGCATGGCTTGATGAGCAGTGTGTGGGTCCACACCCAGGATCTGAACCTGTGAACTGTGGGTTGTCAAAGCGGAGCACGCGAACTTAACCACTACGCCACCGAGTTGGCCCCAACTGACAAGCATATTTTAATATAGAGGCAAAAATATTTTGTATGCAGTTATTGTGTCAGCCCTTTAGAACATGAGTATGTTTCTATCTGAAAAGCACATGCTTACTGAAACATTTATATTAACTCATTTTACTTGTATGTGATTAATGTTGGCAGGTTGAACTTTTCTTTTGACTGACACTCTTAAAGAAAATAAAATGTATCTTACGGAAAAACATTTCTCAAGAAAACTTGTTCCCTGTTTGAGTTAACTTGGAAGACTCTGCGTAGAGACTGACCAGAGAGTCTTAGGGGAAGAATCAAACTTTCTACTCAAACTATTTCTTTGCATTTTTTAATTGGTAAGGAATCCAGTTAGACACCTCACAAGCTTCACAAGCTTTATTCCTACTCAAAAATAGTATATTCACCTTACTTTTTAAATGTAAAAAGTGAATATGTTTAGACTACTCTTGATTAATATTTATTTTGATTGAAAATACTACCCAGAATTCATGTGTTGCTGATATTCGTGAGCAGAGAACCCATAGCTTGATCCTAAGAGTTTTAAAAGCTTACTTTTAGTTCTGTTTGTTTTCTGCCTCAGTTGCTATTCAAGTCCCAGTGTTTATTATTTGCTACTCAAGTGACAGTTTTAGCAGAATGTGAAGTTTTGTTCCTATAATAGCATGGAACCATTTCAGAAATAAGTGTTTATCTTGGCATTTATTTGACAATGGGCGACCATGATTGGACTGCAGGCTCACATTTAAGTTGTCTCCTAATCAACCTGACACATGCTTCCTGAGGCATAATTTTCCCTATACCATTGGTCTCCCGACTTTCAAATTGGGCCTCCCATCAGTAAAATATTTTGAAAATGTCTCTCTGTAAAATGTGTGTGTATATTATTGTATGCAAGACTATTGTCATTATATTAAATATTAAAAAAGTCTAATTTCTAATTTTTGAAATAAAAATATAAATAGAAATTCTGTTAGTTTAAAACATATTCTCTGGGGGTATAAAACTCCACTTGGGAAACCATGGTCTTATCTTTCTGATTCCTAATAACTTTTCGGCTCTAATATTTCATTGGGCTATATCTCACTTCTGTTATTGTAACCCTGTGGGGCAGTGACTGTCACTGGAGGGGAGAATTTGAGAGGCGAGGTCTGAGAACCATAATTTGAAAAGGGCCTGTTGGTGCTCCTGACGCAACTCCCCCTGCACCGCTGTACTTGCCACCCCATCTCCTGAAATGTTGGCTGGTGGTAACAGCATGGCCTCAAAACTCCGCCCCCAGGCAACATAATGGCATGATTTGCAATTTTTTTTCATGCAGATTGAACTTGGCTCAATATGATAGCAAAACAGCGAGGCAGAATAGTAAAACAAATAGTTGGTGTCATATTGAAAAAAAAACTCACATGAATTTTATAAACATCATGTCTGTGTATGTTCAGAGCAATGGTCACTGTGCAAGGCCATATACAGCTGTGTCTGACTGGAAGCTGGGAGTTTTCTTGAAAAGTTGCAAGTAAGTAAACTTGTTTTATTTTGTAAGTGGAATCATTTTTTAAATATGCTGGGAGAATCTATGATTTAAGGGGTCTTATGGGGAATCTCATTTTGTGATGTAAATAGTCATTTGCTTTTGTTGGAGTAAAATCTAGATTTCCATATGCTGTTGGCCTAATGAGGTTCTCTAGCACAGAAAATATTAGGTGATGGCAGAGACCTGATCACCAGAGGCTCAGAAGCTTTCATTATACACGTCAATTAGAATGGCTGATTGAAGCAAATATCCAGATAGTTCAGACCAAACTCCCCCTTTTTGTTTGAAATGTATTGGGATGAATTATTTAAAAAAAAAATCCCAAATCCGTGCTTCTTTTCTTGACCCCAATCTCAGCAGCCTGAGCAATATTTCTGAGTGAAAGTTCTAACAATAGTCTCCAGAGGAAGCCCTGAAGAAAGGTTCTGTGGCCACATAACTTTGGGAAACACTTCCTGCTTGTCACTGCTTTTGGACAGTCACCACACATTGAAGGCTGTGAGAAGGCCTACAGGAAAGAACACTTTGAACTTAGTTTAACCCAATGTCTCCTAAACTTCTTTGGCAGGGAATCCTTTATTTACACAAAATTTGTTAATTTGGTGTAAAATTGGTGTTCTTTGAAATGCTTTGGGAAATGCTAGTGTAAATATGTAAATACTGTAGTCAAAGTCCTTGTCAATAGTCATGCGTCTGAGGAGGAGCTAGGGATGACTGGGACATGAATAGTCCATAGTCACATACTGCTGCTGGTCTGAGGAATTTGTCAAGGGGACCCTCCAGGCAAACACTGGGTTTGTTAATAAGTCGTCTTTATCCCCAAAGGGAAGAATAGCCACCTGGTGCACTGGGTAGGGCTGCCGGGGTGCTGGACCAGAGATGGGCCCCGTGCTTTGCCCAGAGCTTCTTTTTTCTTGAGGCCCACCTACGTTCTTGCTGTCTTTTATGGGGGTGGCAAGGGACAAGGTGGAGCATCTTTTCCTAAGTGGAGAGGCCCAAAGACTGCGTCAGTGAAGACTTGAAAAAAAGTGGGAAGAAGATGAGATTGAATAGAGAGAAAGCCTTGAGCGCCCCCTAGAGGTACTCATCACTACTGCGGCAGGAAACTTGAAAATAAATTTTCCTTTGGTATGCATACCCTGGATATTATTTGAAGTTCCATTTAAGAATCACTATAATATTTTATTTAAAAAGTAAACAAAGTAGTTATCCTTTAATGTTAGCGCTTATTTGAATTTAGATGTTATTTTACAATGGCAGTATTTATGCAATAGCTACTCCTATGTAAGGGCTGTGAACCAGTCACAATCTGCATCCTTTTTTGGTAAGAAACAGTCTCATACGGGCAGTGCAGATGACCAATCTGTAAATACTATGTTTTCTCTAAACTCAGGTTTGGCTAATGTGACTTCTATGAAGTTTTCAGATGCAAACTCCTTATCTTCCTTCCCCAAACTGAGCATAGAAGAATTATCCTATTTATTGACCTCTATTGGGAAAACAGCTGGCACTTCTCTTAAATGTCATAACATTCAGAGATGCTTTCCCCTTAGGATTCCTACAACACTTGTAACTCCTTTGAAGACTCTTTTAGAACTATGGCTGTTCTAACTTTGTACCCAAATGCATTGTTCTCTATTTTATGAGATTTGTGAGGAAGGTGGGCTGAGCCCAAAGAGCTGGTTCCTGGTTCAGGCCATCCCCTCCTACCCTGTGATTTGGAGAAGGTCCTTATCATCTCTGGGCCTCCGAGTTTTATATATTTATAATGAGATGCTGCAATATGTCAAGTTGGACCCACAATATCATTTATGCTAACGGAAAGACAGCTCCACATGGGTAGCAAGTGGAGGCATATTTATCCCTAAGTGCCTGGGGAAGGTGCCAAGGGGCAGGCAGAGTCACAGTATAATCATGGCACATGTCCTTAGAGATTCTGTTTTCTCAAGATTTAGCAGGAGGCAATATTATTTTTACATTAAAGCAATGACAAATTTGCTTGAGAGCAAATTAAAAAGACATGAACTTTTAACAAAACGTGAGAATACATTTTGAAGCTTCTAATGGGTCCCAAGGGCATGCATTCACTTCTCTTTATGGTTAGGGTTTATTTCAGAAAAGTGGCTTGAGAAACACTGGCCTGGACGGTGGAACCTGAGGGTAACAGAGTGGAGCCTGGACGCTGACTCTGGACACCGTCACAGCATCTTCCTCATGCTCCCTCTGGCTCAGCTACTCTTCTCCCTACGCCCTAGGGGTGGTACCATCTATCACACAATTATCGTCTACCAGGAACTGTGCCAAGTCCTTTGTATACATTCTTCATTTAATCTTCACAAGAATTCCATAAGGTAAGAACTGTTATTCCATTTTACAGATGAGAAAACCAAGACAGAGATTTAAAGTTTGTCCGGTCAGGGAGTACCAGAGGCAGAAGCTGAAGGCTTGATCTGTTTAGCTCTCTACCCAATGTGCGTTTTCCCCTCCAACCCTGTGGGAATACTGATGAGGCTGCCCCCTAGAGGTGAAGAAATGGGAGCACAGGGAAAGGAGGGGAGCTGGAGAAACCCACTTAGAGACGGAATTTTAAGTGGTGGTATACCATGATTGCATTATCAACATGCCTTTACAGAATCTAGGAGATTCCACTGTGTATAGTTTGACCTAAGTCTTACATTTCAAACAGATTTATCATTTTGCCCAGTTGTGGTGGGCATATTACTATAATGCCCTCTGAGGTCAAAATAGAGAAGGTCCCAGATAGATAAAGTGCCTTGTGGTTTTTAGATCTTTTGTGCTGCTAAGAGAGAAAACAGAGAATGAAGACAGTAGAGTTCTCCTTAAGGAGCACGTATTAGGCACTCACTGTATACCAGGCACTGGGCCCTGTAGTCTAACTAGAAGACACAGACATGTACATTGACTACTTTTTTTGCAGGATGTAAGTGCTATGAATGAGATGAAATAATACCCTTTATCTTGGTAGTTCCTAGTTCATATTCTCAAAGAAGGAAAATCCATTTTTCTGTTTTCTTTGTGGAGTTTTCTTGATGGGGGTGGGCAGGCCATGTTCTAGATCACAGGCCCTGTCATTTGTTGGGGACAGCGTCGTGTGATATCCTGGGGGTTGACCCTACAACAATGACTGTTTGTGGAGCAGGCACCACGATTGACATGGTTAATGCATCATTTATTGAAACAATTCCCTTTGTTTAACACTGTGATGTTGTCCTGATGAGGCAAAGTTGTGAGAAATTTGTTTCAGAACTGTAGATTCCTGTCTGGCCATCCCCCTGCCTCTGCTAATGTTATCTGTGTCTCAGGGTTTGAAATTATTTGGTTTATTAAAGGAGCCTGATATGAGGGGCTTAGTCAGTGTCATCTCTTCTCCCAAATGCTGCCTGTGCTTCTGGGAGGAAGAGGTTTAATGGGCTCTGGTCCCCTTAAGAAGCTTTATTTGAAATTCATTTGGGCACAGGAATTTTATGGGTGCAATCAGATCCAGACACTGCTTAATGAAGTTCTAGGCAGGATGCACGGTGGATGATCTGCGCCTTATCCAAAACCCCAGTTAAGCTTCTCAGATTCCCATTAGCTTTTAGAAAACCAGAATCGATGACCCAAACTATAATTAATCTAAGTATAATGAGATACAAAGGCTTATTCTTTTTTCTTTTAATTTTTCTTTCTCTTACTAGTAAAGAATTTTGAACTGTGGCTGCAGCACTTAAATATGTGCATTTTGAATTGGAAAAGTGTGGAGAATAATGTGAAATCCCAAGCAGATTGATGTATTAGAATATTTCTGAGAGAACATTAACAACATCTGTAGTACAACTTTTTCGTTTATTCTCGCGTCAACTCTTGCTCAGAGTAATTCAGTATCATAATCTATATTTACCTTACTCTATTTTACAAAGGACTTTAAAATAACAGAAATTATGTTCTATAACATGTGACACTGGAATGATCCTCTCCAGTTTTTATTAAGGACGCTGATATTTAGAAAAGATAAGTAACTTGCCTAATTTCACCCAGTAGTGGATGGAGGAAGGCAATCCATGTATTTTAACAGCCAGTCTAGGGTTTTTCCACTACACAGTTTGGTTCTCTACTCTTATGTTTTCAGTTTTGGTTCTTAGGCATATTGGTTGCACTTACATTTGATTGTCCCATCCGGCTTGATGTTCTTGGTGGCCTTCCAGTAGGCCCTGGGCACTCGAATATCTGCTGGTGCCAGGCAGCTAATGTAAGTGAGGGTGGTGGTGTGGGTGTCAGAACAGAGAGTGGTGGGGACTGTGGCAAATTTGAGAGCATACACCCCACTTAGAAGAGAGTGCCCTAATTTGTCTTCCTTGGGCATGCTGGCCTGGCATTGCCAGATCTCTGAAATTTAAAGAGGAGCCAGAGATCTAGATTTTATGTGAAATCTCTCGGTGTTAAGTGTTGGCAAATTAAAAAAAATTCTTTTTCTTTTAAACTCTGTAAGCCAAACAACACATCTATCAGATAGATCCAGCCCATGACTGCCAGTGTGTGCCATGGGCTTGTTTGTTTTAATGTACATATGGCGAAGGAGTGAATGAGTGAGGGAAGGTCAGCCTCATTTACTCAGACTTAGATGCTTACTTTTCCTGAAGCCAGCAAGTCTGAGTAAAGCTGGGGAACTCTGCTGTGGATTCCAGGCTGCTTAGCGTGGGCATATTGAGACTACCCTTTTCTTGCAGAACTGTCTGAAATGAGGGAGACTTCCTTATAATTAGGGGCTGACCACTGAGCACCCACTCTCTCTGTGGGCATTGCCCACGCTCCGACACTTGGCTGAGTGCATTATTTAATATCTTTTCTGTTCTTCGTTCCTTGCCTCTTCTTGGGGAATTTCACTTCCAGCTGATGATGAAACTGAAATCAGTACCATTTGCAAACTTCCCAGACAAAAGGCTTTAGAAGAGGGCAAGGTTGTTATCTTAAACTAGATTTCTTTTGTGTGATCTATTGATTTTATTTATTCAGTTTCCTGTCCCTGCAAACACAGAAAATTGAAAACTAATTTGATTGAATCTTCCCAGATGCAATCTCTCATGTGTATTTCACATTAGTTTAATTTAAAGTTTTTGAATTTTAACCAAATCTGGCACAAAGTGACTGTATCACTGTTGTGTGCCCCCTGCAAAAGGAAGCACCATTCTGAGATTTTTCTTTCTTGTAAAGTTCAGACCTTCTGAGTATGTCTAATAAAATTCCATCTAGCTAGTTTAACACATGCTGTGGCCAAGAGATTCTTTTACCGTGTCAGTGAAATTGTTTGAACATTCTTCATTCTTGGAGGTGTGATGGAATGGTGGAAAAAGCATGCTATGAAGAAGAGTCAGAAAGTCTAGAATTAAAAAGTATTTTTTGCTGAGCACTTACTATTTGCCAGCCACTGTGCTAAGCACTTTATGGTCATCTTACAATATCTCATCTAATCCATTAAATTACATGTAAGGTCAGTCCCAATTCAAAGATGAGAAAACTCTGTCTCAGAAAGGTTCAGTACCTTGCCCAAGGTCCTGTGGAGTCAGTGGTGGAACTTGGATTCAGCTCAAGTTTATTTGATCCTCAAGTGCCACCATGTTATATAGCATCTTCCTTGGAGAAAGGAGCCATGCGACAGAATGTGTCAAACAGAACTAGTTGAAATGAGACATGACGATTGCTCTGCACAATTAAGATGACAGAAGATATTGAGCAGACAGAGCGGGGGCACATTGGTCATAATTAGCAGGGCACTGAATGCCACGTATTTCCTAGGACTGGTGGAGAACTAGGTTCTGGAAATGCTGGCGGGGGCAACAGACTCATCCTGCTCGCCTAGTAGTGTAGGTGTGTGCAATATTGAGAACATTTGGCCTTCAGCAGTCTGTGAAGCTGGTGTTGAAGAACCTGTGCAGGAGGTAACATCAAGTTTTGAGATAAGGCGGAATATTGATTTATGTTATGTTTCGCATGAGTTTAATGCCTGCTTTGTGTGTTAGTATATGAGTGCTCCTTAATTTATTTAACCAGTTCACTATTCACAGATACTGAGAATTCAATGTCTCTATATTTTGTTCTTCAACAAGTTGTTGCCGTAATTAATCATTTTGAACTGAACTTCACCATCCATAGACCATTTAGATTCTAGAGCTTGGTATCGCACAAGTCACGGTACATCGAATTTGTAAAAAATTAAGTCCAAATACCTCATCTTTGGTGATCAAGTTCTTCCATGATGTTCCATCTCAGTGCATGGCTGGTTAATAAGATAGAAGCTGAGATATGCAGTTGAACCTATTCCAGGAACTGTTTGTACTTCCGCAAACTTATGCTTGGCCTGATGCTAAAATTGCTTCCAAGCATGTGGACAGCCTGCTGGAATTAACATAACTGGAAAATAGAGAAGAATCAAGCTATTATCTTAATATTTCTCCCTTTTGAATCAGCCATTAAATTATAGCTTTATCAGTCTTCACTGGTCAAGTGTTTGTTATCTATTGGCTATTAAAATGCTCACAGATTTTAAACCCTATGGTGGGACAATTTGTGAGATTTTCTTTTTTTTGTGCGTGTGTGTGAGCTAACACCGATGCCAGTCTTCCTCTATTTTTCAGTATGTGGGCCGCCAGCGCAGCATGGCCACTAGCAGAGCAGTGTTGGTCCTCGCCCAGGAACCAAAACTGGGCCGCTGAAACAGAGTGCACTGAACTTAACCACAGGGCCACTGGGGCTGGCCTGAGATTTTCTTAACTGGGTGTATTTAATTTTCAAAAGATATTAATGAAGTCAAGTTGAAATAGATATTTTACAGCTACTAATTAAAAAAATTGTTTTTTGCTAATAGTTATTATATAAGTAGCTAGGAGGATAAAGGGAACAAAGAGCTTAAAACTGACAAGCTTGGAAGAAATTCCAGACTGGGTACATTGGGGATCACCCGCAATGCTCTTTTGTGATGATTGTTAGAATTACATCATCTCGGCCTTTGCCTTCTTATGAGATGTTAGTGTAATTAATGTAATAACTTATTTAAGTTTGTGTTAAATAACTCAAATTGTGCACAGAAGGATGTAGTAAAAAGCAAATCACTCCCTTTGAGCACTCTTCTGAGGCAACTCTATGTATCGACAGATTTTTCTTTTATCTTTCCAGAAACTGCCTATGACTTTAGAAATATCTATTGAAAGTCACATTGGTATGTATGTACCGTGTATCTATCTATTGTATATAACTGTAGACATATTTATCTTATAAACATCTATCCTAGTTTTTTCACAAATGAGATCATAATATTCTCAGTTGCCCTGTAACTGGCTTTTTTTACTTAACAGTACTGCCTTTACATATTTTTCTATTATCATTATTATGGGATGGCCAATAGGTATCCTAGAGTTCTGTGTCCTTCAGAACACCTAGGTGGGGAAAGATGGCCAGGGAGAGGGTTTGAACTCCACGGCCTCTGGACAGTGCTGTGCTCTGACTTCCTGGAAGACTGTGGGCTCAGCTACGGTTAAGCAAAGTTTGAATCCTGTCCTCACCACGTATCTGTGTGACCTTGAGGAAGTTACCTAACTTTCCTGTGCCTCGGTTTGTTTCAGCTGTAAAATGGGGATAACAATAGTACCTGTTTCCTAGGTTGTGAGGATTAAATAATATGTTATAGAGTAGTTAGCATAATTTCTGACACATAGGTGCTCAATAAATATTAGATATTATTATTATTATTGAGCCTGAGGTGTGTTTTAGCTTTGTATATAATTTCTGAGAATTTAAATATGAAGTTATCTTCCATGCATATTAATATGGGTGCTTTAAAGCACCTGCCTTCATGGGCCACTTAGTTAAAAAAAAAATCTTTAAAAATGAAGCCAGGCTAATCCTAACATGCCAATCAAATTTGAAAAGGTCTGTTTTCATGCAAATAAACTAGCAACTTACTAACAAATGGTAAGTAATTATATAAATGTTTTATTTTACATATTCAAAAAGATGGGAAAAATTGAACAGGATCTTTAAAAGACTAAAAAACTAAAAGAGATAAAAATTTATCTATAAAGAAAAGTTGGAGATGCCGAGATTTATGAACCTAGTTAATGAAAGCTTAAGGGATGACTATGACTATTTTCAAAATTATGAAGTTTATTAGAGAAAGCGTACAAGTGAAAATGGAGTCAAATTATCCCACTGGAGAGAGATAAGAAAGAAAGTGACTGTGCAATGGATGTAACAGTGGATGAGGCTACCAGGAAAGGTCAAGGAGTCTCTGGGACTCTTTTGGGTACATTTGGGCATGTTTCTACACACACACACACACACACACACACACACACACACACACAGATTTCACGCTGGGCATCTTCCACTTGCCCCTCCAGATCTTTTCCACCCTGCTCCCTTGCCCTTTGGCTTCCAGTTGGCCAATGGCAGGCAGCAGCAAGAGACTGGCAGGGCGAGAGGAGGGTTGAGGTGTAGATGTTCATGCTCCTGGCTCCTTCCCTGCCTGCATTTATCTGGTGATTGTAATCGGTATGGCAGCTGTTGTTCTCCATGATAGATCTTGTTTATTTCCTCAGGGTATTTCTGTAATTATTTTGCTTATTTATTCATTGGTTCATTGTCTGTTTGCCTCATCAGAGTAAGTCCCAAGAAGGCAGGGACCAGGTCTGTGTGTCAGTGTCTCCAGGCTAGCACAGGGCTGGCTCATAGTAGGTGCTCAATGAATAATTGTTGCAGACTCATTATTAGTGTAGCCAATGGTCTTTACTAAGACTCTCCATCCTTAATCCCACTGACATTGCTGACTACCTGTGGTCTTCCCAACTAGACTGCCAACTTTCAGAGGACAGATACTTTATGTTAAAAAAAATAAAATCCTCCATAGTGCCTATGATCACATAGAACAGATAGCATTTAAAACATACTTATTGATTGGTTGATTAATAGCACATGCTGTATTATAAGAATTATCAATTAATTAAACACATAATTATTGAACCCCTACTGTGTGTCAGGTATTGTTTTAGGCTCTCTGGATGTATCAGTGAACAAAACAAAGACCCTTGTCCTCAAAGGGGCAGGCAGACAATATATATATAAACATAAAAAAATAAGGAAAATATATAGTATGTTAGAACATGGTAAGTGTTGTGGAAAAATTAAAAAATAGTAGAGCATGCTAGGGAAGATGGGGGGTGGTTAGGGATGGGTGTGGGGAGCGGGTTGTGATAATAAATAACATGGCTAGGGAAGGCCTCGTTGAGAAGACGATGTTTAAGCAAAGACATGAAGGAGGCAAGGGAGCTGGGCAAGCTAATATCTGGGGCGAAGGTTGTTTCCATGTGAACAGCCAGGGCAATGTGCTAAGGCAGGCAAGTGTTCAGAGAGCAGCAAAGAGGCCCATTTGACTGGAACGGAGTGGGCAAGGGCCAGACTAGTAGGAGATAAGGTCTGAGAAGAAAAGGGAAGAGCCTGCAGGCCATTGTGAAGACCAGGGCTTTCACTCTGAGCACAGGGGCAGCTGGTACAGAGTTTAGAGCAGGAGTGTGACATGATCTGACTTCTGTTTTAGGATGAAAGGGGCAAGGGTGGAGACAGGGAAACCAGTTAGGGGGCCATGATAGCAATCCAGAAGAGAGATATGGCGGCTCAGACAGGGTAATGGCAGGTGGTGAGCTGTGGTCAGACTCTGGATGTGTTCTGAAGGTTTCTGTAGCTACTTTACAACAAGGTTTAGCACACATTTTATCTCTACAATGGGAGTTTTAGGAAAGCATCTTTGGGTAAATGTTTGTGGTTGGCAATTGTGACTAGAAATGTAATAGCTCCTGGAAATGGAATCAGAGTAACTCCTTGGGGAAGCTTGGAGAGAGTGACTGAGGGATGTGCCCAAAGGTTAAGCCCACCTCTGGGTTCCTTTCATTAAATAAACTGCAGGCAAATCTTTCTCTGACCTGTTCTATCTTTCAGGGATAAAACTGTTGATGAACCCTTGGGGGAGAAAAGGTATGCAGAGAAAAACAGTTATCTATTCTTTTCAGTTTGGGGAAATATACGCAAGTAAATATAATACTTTTTAACTTATTTGATTTTGAATGGGTGAGTGGCATCTTAGGTAATCTAGGGTTCTCCAAATTTAAGCAGTTCAATAAAAAATGATTTTTTAAACTTCCATTTGAACATTCAAGTTTCAAAATTTGAAATTCAAAATTGCTTGTTTTGCTTTTCGTTTAATCCCGTATAACTGGAAAATAGAAATTTGGATAGTATTTTCTTTGGTCTACAACATTATAAAATGACAGAGTAATTAATTTATATGTTGATTTTACTGGAAATCCAATGAAGAATTAATGATGGTCCCTTGGTGTAGTACTGAAAAACCGAATGTTGGATTTGACGCTGTGGGTCAGTGGATGCTTTCCATTTTCGAGGCTGAGTTGTTGCATTAAAATATGAATCTGTAACAGAAGTGGTAATCTATCCCAGTAATTTTTGCATTAAGAGTTACTGTGATGAAAATATTTGCCATGAAGAGATGTAAGCTACATGTGGAGAAAATGTATCCATTTTACATCTGTTTACTCCTTGAGGGTCTACTATTTACACCTTGAGGTGTGCCAGGCACTGTTCTAGGCATGAGGGATACGTCAGTGAACAAAACAACGTTTCTGTCTCGTGGAACTGACAGTCCACGGAGGGAGACAGGAAAACATTTATACAATGTCAGACAGTAAATTAAACATGCTATAAAATTAAAGCATGTAAGTAAACAGAGAGTATACAATGGAGAGGGTAGTCAAGGAAGGTCCCTGTGACGGGCCAGCATTAAAGCAGAAGCCTGGATGGAGTAGAGCTATGAGCCGTGCACCATGTCCAGGGAGTGAACATCCCAGGCACAGGGAGCAACCAAGGGCAAAGTGCTGAGTGGGGTTTCACAGCTGTCAGTATTAACCCCAGCCCTGCCTGCCATTGCGTTTGGAATGATAGGTCTGCTTTAGCCCAGTGCTTCTCTCAGGGATGCTCCCGGCACAGTGCAACTGGCTGTGGACATGTTGGTGTGGCTGGCGACTCTACCTCTGGGCTGGCACTCTTGGACTCAAAATATGCGGACACTCAGTGACTGCCCCTCCTCTGCTCAGTCATCAGTTCTTGATGATGCCTCTTTTAAATATATCCACCTGTTCTTTTCCAGGCTCACCATGACCATCTCTCTAGGTCTTCAACAGTTCATACCTAAATCGCAACCCAACACATTTATTTGCAACCTTCCAGCCTTCCAAGGATGGGGATTGTGAGAAAAGTCATTTTGTTTCCTAGTTTGTCTTCTGGAGCCACAAAGAACAAATCTGTGCCTTTCTTTTTACACAGCAGTTCAAGTATTTTCAGGCGGCTATTGTATAATAGCTTTTAGCATTTTATTTTCCAGGCTGAATCTCTCAGTTCTCTCAAAGTTTGTCTATGACATGATTTCCAACTCTTTTATTTCTTTGTTGCCCATTTTCCACACATTTCTGAGTGTCAAAATTCTTAAAAAATTTGATGCTGAGAACTGAATATGCATTCTGGATATTCTCTGCTGAGTCTCGAGGTGAAATCTCGCGTGATCTGAGCACCATACTTCCTTGATCTGAACACTATACTTTTAATCACTGCAGCCAAAAATTGCATCATTTTGTTTAAAATCTGTGTCCTATGTAATTAATTCATATGTAGCTTGTGAGCAAATAAGGCTCAACCTTGCTCAAAAGTGAGATAGATATAAGTTAAATTCAGATTTTGCCATATATTAGCTATGTGTCTTTAGGTAAATTATATTCAACTTCTCAGAGTCTGTTTTCTTAATTATAAAATTGTACACATAATCTAATTTATTTCTCACTTGGTTATTGCAATAAATGATTATACCTGAAAAGTGTGAGACTTTTAGGAGACATTTAGTAATGTTAGCTCCTTTCTACTTAGACCATAATCCATTCTTCAGGGTCAAGCTCTCCTGTCAGTTGGTTAGTGGATTAAAAGAATAAAGCTAAAAGTCGTCTTACCCTCTCGGGTTATGTATGTATTACCCAGTGACCCCTGGGTGATAGATAGATAGACCTGGAGAAGATAGACCTGGCACATAGTAGGTCCTCAATAAATACGTATTTGTTTAATGACTTTATGGGATTCTATTTTGGGTAGGAAGGGTGAATCACTGTGGGTTGGCCGGTGAGGCCAATGGGTGGATGGTCTCTTAGTCTGCGTATTTGTAGAGTTGGCTTTGCCTGCTTATCTTTCTCACAATTATGAAGCATTGGCAAGATGATATAAGGGGTATCATTAGTAAATTTTAAATAAAGTGGTTACTGCTTGCAGGGTTGTTAATTCAGCCTGGCCTCTAGAGAGCCATTTCGTGCCTTGAGTGGATAATTTACTAAATGACATATAAGAAAGTCGAAAGAATTAATGTTCCTCTCCAAAGACCAATTTACTCCTCTTTTTTTATTCAGGCTAAATATTTGTTCAGAGCCTTGGGTTCCTTATGAGAGAAGCTATAAAATAACAATAGAATAATCTCTTCTTTATTTTCTTATTCAGAGCTATAAAACCTGAGGAAGAAATGTAATATTCAAAATGGATACTGGCACACTTAGTGGAATTTCTGCAGAGACTAGAAGCTTGCCAAACTGAATATAAGAAATCACAGGTGATATATACAGCATTGGGAGAATATTTGAATTTGCATAGAACCTTGTCAGATACGTGACAGCCAAACCTGTTGCATTTTTTATAATCAAGAGCAATAAGTGTGGCTGACAATGTGAATTTTAATCCTGGTTCCTTGGAAGACTGTAATTCTCCCACCTTGGTGGGATGTAGTTTGTAACATAAGGTGCAGAGTTCCTCCCATCAGAATAAGGGATTCTTGTGCCTTTGTGTCTATTCTCACCTACATGAATATGGAATGTCTAAGTTGGATCATCTGAGACAGTTCAGTTCACAAAGAGCATGAAGAGAAAGAATCTGTGGGTATCTGCAGTCTTCTCAGACCTGTCCAGACTGTGTAACTACAAGGAAAAGTATTAGTCCAAATTAAAATGCTAACTTCACGAAAACACTCAACCAGAATAACTCAGCATGAGAAATCCACTGACTTAAAGAAATTCAGGCAACTTAAAAAGGCAAACTTTTGAAGGAGTGATGTCAGCATCCTGGTAGAGTGAGTTGTTCCCTTTGTCTCTCCCCTCTAAGTTACAACCAAATGGACACCCATTGACCAACAAAGGGTATCCTTCACAGCAGAATAGGATGCCTAAGAGATCCAAGCATCTATATGTCTGAAGGTGGGCGGACTAGACCCCCAGGAAGCAGTGAAACCAGGGGAGCAGCTCCCTCCCCCTCCCCCAGCAGCAGCAATCCAGGACATGGATCCTCATCCAGTGGCTCACAGGACTGTAAGTGGAGGTGACAGTGGCCTGGTTGGCATGACGGCTGGCAGAATGAGGGCAGTGGTAGCCTGGCCCATGTGACTCTGAGCAGATGGGGAGGAAGCAGAGAAAACAGCCCCTTCCCCCCACCCCAGCAGTGGCAGGTGGAACCTGAGACTAGAGGCATCAGTAACCACAGCAAAACTGGTGACCCAGCCTCCAATGGAGGCACCCCTGACACCAGTTCCATCAGCAGTGGGGGTTGCCTACAAGTCTCTGGGTCCCTGGGCCCCTGGCAACCACAGCAACACCTGTGAACCCAGCACCCCTAGCAGCAGTGCAACCAGTACCCCCATACAACTGGGGAAGCAGCACAAGTGGTGCATGGGGCAGCAGCATCCAAAACCTCAGAGAGCCAGTGGAGGAACATGAGACCCAGGTGACCCTGGAAGCAGTAGAAGCACTTGTAGCCTAGTGACCCTGGTGGCATCACCTGAGACTGCAGCGACATTATAAGCAGCAAGGCACCAGAAACTCCAGAGGTATAAATGGCACAAGGCACGCACTGACGACACCTCTGGCACAGGCAGTGGAGGGTAGAAAGTGCAGTCTTTCAAATATAACCAGAAGTGGGTCAGAACCAAAGTAACCAAAGCTGTACCCAAATAAGAAAAGGTGATTACTACCATAAATATGCCAACAGAGAATCAATTCATCAAACACCATGAAGAACTACAGTAACGCTGCAGAACAGAAGGAAAATGACAACTTTCCAGAAACCAAACTTGAAGTCACAGTTTACAATCTAACTGACAGACAACTCAAAATAGCTGTCATAAAGAAACTCAATGAGTTATAAGAAAACTCAGACAGACAGTTCAATGAGCTCAGGAATGAAATTAATGAATAGAAGCAGTACTTCACCAAAGAGATTGAAACTCTGAAAAAACCAAACAGAAATTCTGGAGATGAAGAACACAATTAATCAGATGAAAAATAATGTAGAAAGCATTAAAAATAGAGTAGAAGTCATGAGGAGAGGATTAGTGAGGTCAAAGATAGAAACCTAGAAATGATTCAGATGGAGGAAGAGAGAGAACTTAGATTTTTAAAAAATGAAGAAATTCTTGAGAAATATCTGACTCAATTAGGAAAAGTAATATAAGGATTATGGTATCACAGGAGAAGAAATGGAGAAAGGAGCAGAGAGCTTATTTTAAGAAATAATAGCTGAGAACATTCCAAACCTAGGGAAGGAACTGGACATACAAGTACATAAAGCTAATAGAACTCCTAATTACATCAATGCAAAAAGATCTTCTCCAAGGCATATAATATTAAAACTGTCAAAAGTCAATGAAAAAGAAAAATATTAAATGTATCAGGAGAAAAGAAAATAATCTACAAAGGAGCCCCCATCAGGCCATCAGTGGATTTCTCAACAGAAACCCTACAGGCTAGGAGAGAGTGGAATGATATATTCAAAATACTGAAAGAAAAAACTATCAGCCAAGAATACTCTTTCCAGTGAAATTATCCTTCAGATATGACAGAGAAATAAAAGCTTTCCCAGACAAACAAGAGCTGAGGGAGTTCATTGCCACTTGTCCTGCCCCCAAGAAAAGTTGAAGGGAGTCCTCTCACCTGAAACAAAAATACAAAGGTTTACAAAGCTTTGAGCAAGGAGATAAATAGACAGACAGAATCAGAAAATTGTGGCTCTATATCAGAATAGGTTAGTAAACAATTATAATATAAAGGATAAAGGGAAAGAAAGCATTAAAAATAACTATAACCACTTCAATTTGGTCATAAACTCACAACCCAAAAGAGAATAATTTGTGACAACAAAAACATAGAAGGGGAAGAGGAAAGGGATGGAATCTGCATAGGCTAGTGGAGACAAAGGCTATCAGAAAAAGGACTATCTCTTCTATGAGATCTTTTATACAAACCTCTTGGTAAGCACAAAACAAAAAGCCAGAGCAGAGTCACAAATCATAAATAAAGAGAAAACCATCACAGAAAACCACCAAACTGAAATGGCAGACAGAAATACTAGGAAAAAAGAAACAATGGAAATATAGGACAACCAGAAAACAAAAGATAAAATAGCAGTATTAAGTCCTCATATATGAAGAATCACTCTAAATGTAAATGGATTGAATTTACCAGTCAAAAGACACAGAGTAGCTGGATGGATTAAAAAACAAGACACAACAATATGCTGCCTCCAGGAAACACATCTCAGCTCTGAAGACAAACATAGGCTCAGAGAGAAGAGATGGGAGATGATACTCCAAGCAAATGGCAAGCAAAATAAAGTGATGTAGTCATACTTACATCAGATAAAACACACTTCAAGATAGAAAAGATACCAAGAGACAAAGATGGGCATTATATGACTATAAAAGGGACATTCCACCAAGAAGATATAACACTTATGAATATATATGCACCTAACACAGGAGCACCAAATTATATAAAGCAACTATTAACAGACCTAAAGGGAGAAATTGACAGCAACACAACAATAGTAGGGTACCTTAACACCCCACTTACATCAATGGATAGATCACTCAGACAGAAAGTTGTCAAGGAAACAGTGACATTAAATGAAACTTTAGACCAGATGGACTTAATAGATATATATAGAACATTCCATCCCAAAACAGCAGAATACACATTCTTCTCAAGTGTACAGGGGACAGTCTCAAAGATAGACCATATATTGGGAAACAACGCAAGCCTCAATGAATTTAAGATTGAAATAATATCAAACATCTTTTCTGACAATACTATGAAACCAGGGGCCGCCTGGTGGTGCAGTGGTTTAGTCCGCACTTGGCAGCCCAGGATTTGCAGGTTCGGATCCTGGGCGCCCGCTGACACACTGCTTGTCAGCCATGCTGTGGTGGCATCCCATATAAAGTAGAGGAAGATGGGCACAGATGTTAGCCCAGGGCCAGTCTTCCTCAGCAAAAAAGAGGAGGATTGGTGATGGATGTTAGCTCAGGGCTGGTCTTCCTCACAAAACAAACAAACAAACAAACAAAAAACAATGCTATGAAACTAGAAATCAACTACATGAAAAAAGCTGGGACAGTCACAAAAATGTGGAGACTAAACAATGTCCTACTGAACAACTATTGGATCAATGAAGAAATCAAAGGAGAAATAAAATACTGGAGACAAATGAAAATGAGAGCACAATATACCAACTCTTACAGGATACAGCAAAAGTGGTACTAAGAGGGAAATTTATAGCAATATAGGCCTACCTCAACAAACAAGAAAATCTTGAATAAACAAGCTTACACTATACCTAAAAGAGCTAGAAAATGAAGAACAAACAAAGCCCAAAGTCAGTACAAGGAAGGAAGTAATAAAAATCAGAGCAGAAATAAATGAAATACTTAAAGAACAATAGAAAGGATCTGGGAAACTAACAGCTGGTTCTTTGAAAAGATAAACAAAATTGACAGACCCTTAGCCATGCTCACTAAAAAAAAAGAAGACTCAAATAAAATCAGAAATTAAAGCGGAGAAATTACAATGCACACCACAGAAATACAAAGGATTATAAGAGCTATGAAAAGCTATACACCAACAAACTGGATAACGTAGAAGAAATGGATAAATTCTTAGAATCATATAACCTCCCAAAACTGAATCAAGAAGAAATAGACCAATCACAAGCAAAGAGATTGAAACAGTAATCAAAAACCTCCCCAAAATCAAAAGTCCAGGACCCCATGGCTTCTGTGGTGAATTCTACCAAACATTAAAAGATTTAATTCCTATACTTCTCAAACTCTTCTGAAAAATTGAAGAGGATGAGATACTTCCTAACTCATTTTATAAGGCCAACATTACCCTGATACCAAAACCAGACAATGACAACACAAAAGAGGAAAACTACAGGCCAATATTGCTGATGAACATAGATGCAAAAACCCTCAACAAAATAGTAGCAAATTGAATACAACAATACATTAAAAGGATCATACGCCATGATCAAGTGGGATTTGTTCCAGGGATGCAAGGATGGTTCAACATCCAAAAATCAGTCAATGTGACACACCACATTAACAAAATAAATAAAAATCACATGATCATCTCAATAGAGGCAGAGAAAGAATTTGACAAGATCCAATTTCCATTTATGATAAAAACTCTCAATAAATGGGTGTAGAAGGAAAGTACTTCAATATAATAAAGGCCATATATGACAAACCTACAGCTAACATCCTACTCAATGGTGAAAAACTGAAAGCCATTCCTCTGAGGACAGGAACAAGACAGGGGTGCCCACTCTTGCCACTCTTATTGAACTTAGTCCTGGAAGTTTTAGCCAGAGCAGTTAGGCAAGAAAAAGAAATAAAAGGGATCCAAATTGAAAAAGAAGAAGTAAAACTGTCACTATTTGCAGATGACATGATTTTATATATAGAAGACCCTAAAGAATCCACCAAAAAACTATTAGAAATAGGGGCCAGCCTGGTGGCCTAGCAGTTAAGTTCACACACTCAGCTTTGGCGGCTTGGGGTTTGCAGGTTCAGATCCTGGGTGAGGACAGATGCACCACTTGTCAAGCCATGCTGTGGCAGCGTCCCATATAAAGTAGAGGAAGATGGGCATAGATGTTAGCCCAGGGCCAGTCTTCCTCAGCAAAAAAGAGGAGGATTGGCAATGGATGTTAGCTCAGGGCTAGTCTTCCTCACACATACACAAAAAATACTATTAGAAATAATCAAAGAATACAGTAAAGTTGCAGAGTACAAAATCAACATGCAAAAATCTGTTGCATTTCTATACACTAATAATGAACTATCAGACAGAAGTCAAGAATAGAATCCTATTTACAATCACAACAAAAAAAACCAAAATACTTTGGAATAAATTTAACCAATGAGGTGAAAGACCTATATGCTGAAAACTATAAGACATTTTTGAAAGAAATCAAAGAGTACATAGAGAAATGGAAAGATATTCCATGTTCATAGACTGGAAGAATAAACATAGTTAAAATGTCCATATTACCTAAAGCAATCTACAGATTCAATGCAATCCCAATCAGAATCCCAATGACATTCTTCATGGAAATAGAACAAAGAGTCCTAAAATTTTTATGGAACAACAAAAGACTCCCAATAGCCAAAACAATTCTGAGAAAAAAGAACAAAGTTGGAGGTATCACACTCCCTGAATTCAAAGTATACTACAAAGCTATAGTAATCAAGACAGTATGGTACTGGAAGAAAAACATACACACACAGATCAATGGAACAGAACTGAAAGCCTGGAAATAAAACCACACGTTTATGGACAGCTAATTTTTGCAAAGGAGCCAAGAACATACAATGGAGAAAGAAAAATCTCCTCAATAAATAGCGTTGGGAAAATGGGACTACCACATGCGAAGAATGAAAGTAGGCCATTATATTATACCATACATGAAAATTAACTCAAAGTGGATTTAAGACTTGAATGTAAGACCTAAAACCATAAAACTCTTAGAAGAAAATATAGGCAGTACACTCTTTGACCTTGGTCTTAGCAGTATCTTTTTGAATACCATGTCTCCTCAAGCAAGTGAAAGAAAAGAAAAAATAAACAAATGGACTACATCAGAATAAAAAGCTTTTGCACAGCAAAGAAAACCATCACCAAAACAAAAAGACAACCCACCAACCAGGAGAAAATATTTACAAATCATATATCTGACAAGGGGTTAATTTCCAAAATACATAAAGAACTCATACAACTCAACAACAACAAAAATGAAGAACTAGATCAAAAAATGGGCAGAGGATATGAACAGACATTTTTCCAAAGAAGATGAACAGATAGATGGCCAACAGGCACATGAAAAGATGTTCAACATCACTAACTATTATGGAAATGCAAATCAAAACGACAATGAGATATCACCTTACACCCATCAGAATGGCTATAATTAACAAGACAAGGAGAGGATGTGGAGAAAAGGGAATACTCATATACTGCTGGTGGGAATGCAAACTGGTGCAGCCACTATGGAAAACAGTATGGAGATTCCTCAAAAAATTAAAAGTAGAAATACTGCATTATCCACCCATTCCACTACTGGCTATTTATCCAAAGAAAATGAAATCAACAATTCAAAAAGATTTATGCACCCCTATGTTCATCACAGCATTATTCCTAATAGCCAAGATGTGGAAGCAACCCTAGTGCCCATCAACGGATGAATAGTTAAAGATGTGGTATATATAAATATACAATGGTATACTACTCAGCCATAAAAATGACATAATCGTGCTATTTGTGATAACATAGATGGACCTTGAGGGTGTTATGCTGAGAAATAAGTTAGGCAGGGAAAGGCAAATACGGTACAATTTCACTCATAAGTGGAAGATAAACAAATACATAGATAAGGAGAACAGATTAGTTGTTACCAGAGGAGAAGGGGGTGGGGTGGACGAGCGAAAAGGGTAAAGGAGCACATATGTATGGTGATGGATAAAAACTAGACTATTTGTAGTGAACATGATGTAGTCTATACAGAAACTGAAATATAATGTACACCTGAAATTTACACAGTGTTAAAAGCCAGTATGACCTCAGTTAGAAAAAAAAGGCAAACTTTTAAAATAATACAATATAAAGACTACATAACTCACTGGGAATGTCAGACTTGTGAGACTCAGTGAATATACATGAAAGGCAATACCCTGAGATCCAAAGGGAGACTTGATCAAATTACAGCTGGTATGGTGCATTTATCAATGTGGATATTTAATGAATCGAACATATCATGCTCCCCCATTCAGCTCTTTCAATGTTTTGCCTGCCTGCATTGAAAAATCTCATCCATGAGGCCATGAAGGAATAATCTGTGAAGCTTCACTGTCAGGTGGATTTTTCTCTAGAGAAGTCCTGTTTTCACTTGTCTTTTATTGTCATCAATTCTTAGTCTAGTGGTGGCCTCAGTTAAAGAGTGGGCTGTACAAGGACAATGCTCCTGGATCCAGAGATCCTCAAGCAACATTATAGTGACTGATTTATTCTGATCCTGAAACTGGACACACGGCCTAATGACTGAGGGTAATATGGTTATCTGGTTTTTCTAGAATAAAACTACCCTGGAAACACTGGCTGGAAACCTTTAGCTTGGACAGGCCAGGAGTGCTGGCAGTCTTCAACATTTCAGTGAGTGTGTGCTCTTGATTACATCAAGATAGACTGGTAGGCACTCAACCAATCTCTCCCCATGGAAAGTTTGTCATTCCTGTGTGCTCTTTCTTCTCCAGTTCCTGGGCCAGGCGACATGGATGAGGGGCAAGAAGGACAGAGCTAGCCCCACTCACTTTGGGTTCATCCACATGACACTTTCTGGCTCCCCAGCCACATCCCTCTAACTATTCCAGCTCCTTCATTGTCTCCAATTTGGCATCCCCTTAAGAAACAGCTATTTAAAAATCAATGAGGGGACGCCCGGTGGCGTAGTGGTTTCATTTGCGCTTGGCAGCCCGGGGTTCGCCGGTTCGGATCCCGGGCGCCCACCAACGCACTGCATGTCAGCCACGCTGTGGCGGCGTCCCATATAAAGTAGAGGAAGATGGGCACGATGTTAGCCCAGGGCCAGTCTTCCTCAGCAAAAAGAGGAGGATTGGTGATGGATGTTAGCTCAGGGCTGGTCTTCCTCACCAAAAAAATAAATAAATAAATAAATAAAAATCAATGAGAAAGTACACACAAGCCTCAAGTTGAGGTTTGTCAACTTTGGTTCAGCAATTGTTGGGGAAGAAACACAATCAAATGGGGAATGTTGAAGAGTGGGATCGCTACAGGTAGGTAAGAGAAGGCTATGCAGATGCGGGGACGGGGACTGATTTTTAAGACTGTGGTGTTGCTGTGCACAGACGTAGCTTCCTTTGGGACAGGCTTCATATTTCAGTCAGACATCATCTCTTTCAAAAGTGGTGGCAGCACTTGACTCATTCTAAATTACAGTCATCCCTGATTTTTATGCCAAAAGACACTTTCTCCAATGTGCTGCAGGAAGGCCAGATGGCTTTGTCATTGCTAATCAGTGGATCCCAGGGCTCTGGAGAGCATGCTGAGGACTCTGGCTTTAGCTAATTAACGCAAGCTCCGAGTCAGAGGCAAGAATTAAGCAATCAATTCCTTTCTGTAATTCTTATACATTTTGGAAATGTGCCCATGATTAGTTGGGAATGAAAAGCCTCAAAATAGAAGAAAAAATATCACTTGGGCTAAGCAAGTAATGATAGGAAAACTCCCATATGAACTTGGAAAGAGAACTTAATCAGATGCCTAATTAGGGTGTGATAAATAAAACCAGAGTCAAATCCATAGGACTTTTTTGAAGGGGGAATGTTTATTTCTATTGATGGAGGTTGTACAAGGTTTTAAGAGTTAGGTGGAATCTGATGGCCTCTGATTAGGTTGCAATTTAATATTTGATACAATATTTGAGGAAAATAAAGCCACTATTAGTCAAGTGGATGTTTTAAGTGATGTAAAGATGATTTTTTTTATTGTTGTGAAATAGAGTGCTTCATAAAGACATTTCTCCTTTTCCTTCACTCCTTTTTGTGTTTGTTATTTCTATATACATGGCATCTAATAGAATTACTGACTCACAATGAGTACTTAAAAATGTTTGTTGAGAGAATTGAATGAATGACAAACTCAGAACATGACTCTGTGGTATTGTCGATGTTGTGTGGTTATTGAGTGGGAAGCTATTGAGCAATTTATCAATTTGTTTGCTAAACAAATAATTGTTGATCTCCTACTATGGCCCTGGGTTCTAGGTTCTGGAGATTTAGCAGTGACTAAAACAGACAAAAATTCCTTCCTTTGGTAGCTGACAGCTATTATTTTCAGTTAGTATGAATCTTTGAATTTGTGAAGATTATTGATATTGATTTGATATTTCTTCTAATATGATCTGTTTCTTCTAATTGGATAACAATATGATGGTGGTTAAATGCAAAAAAAAAATACCAATAACTTTTTGGACTCACAACCCAGGCAAGTGCATCTCCCTCGTTTTTTTGTCTCCTTGCTCTATTCCCACCACCCTGCCCATAGGGTGGAGCAGTTTGCAGGAGGGGAGCTGCTTCTCTCTCCCAGGTCAATGTTTCTTTCCGGCCTGAGGCCAGTGGATAGAGAGCAGCGGGACACTGTTGATCTGTAACCACATGACTTGTCACCTCCACTGGCCTGGAAAGAGTCAGATGGTGAGAAAAAATAGTTTTGCCATATTCAAAGGGCTCTCAGGTGCGCATGCTCAGGCTGACTCTTGTTTTGTACATAACTCTAGTTCTTTCCCGTATCATGCAGCCTTTGTCTACAGCACAACTTTCTGACAAAATCCTCCAAGGCTTTTTCTTAAAGTGGTGCAAACTCTAGGCTTGTGCTGTCCAATACAGTAGCCACCAGCTACATGTGGCTATTGGGCACTTGAAATGTGTTTAGTGTGACTGAGGAATGAAATTTTAAATTTTACTTGATTTTAATTAATTTAAAACTGTTAATTCAGTTTTGGAAATATTTTATGATTGGAACAACATGGTATCTATATGCATCTATATTTTTCTGCTGTTAATTTAATGAAATCTAAATACATATGAAATATTTCCAATGAAAATTTAGTGTCCAAATTGAGATGCATTTTAAGTGTAAAATACAGACCAGATTTCAAAGACTTAGTACAAAAGAAGTAAGTTACCTCATAAATAACTTTAAAAATATTGATTACACGTGGAAATGATATTTTGTGTATATTGGATGGCATAAAATATATTAAAAAATAAATTTCTCTGTTTTTTACTTTTTAAATGAGTCTACCAGAAAATGTAAAACTGCGTGTGTGGCTTGCATTCTATTTCTATTAGATAGTGTTGCTCTAGACCAAGTGTAGTTCCTCTTCTACCATTCATCTGTTTTTCCCTCTCTATAAGGTAGTTACTCTAAGAGGCAAGTCACTGCCGCAGAGCAGCCGGGAGTGGCCTGCATCATTTCAACCTTCACTGAGACCTCAACTCTACTTTGTTAAATTCCCATTAAGACCTTCCTCATCTTACCCATCCAAAGAATTCTCTGTGCTGTCTCTCTTTCCTCTCCTTCCTTTCCTTCTCCTCATTCTTCCTCCTCTACTCCTCCTACCTCTACTGACCTACAGTTTCTCCCAAGTTAAAGAATTTAACTCATGTTGTTTCAACTGCCTAACCTTGACATCTTTTTCCCTTCCTATATAGCATCAATTTCTCCCTTGAAATCCCCCCTCTGATCAATGCAAACTATGTAATTCACCTTATATCGATGCAATATTGAATACTGGCTAATGTTTCCAGGAGGGAGTATCGTAATTAAAGTTCCAACTAAAAAATGCATTAATTTGTTGCCATACACATTTATTCTAAAATATTATTTTCTTAAATGAATTTTTCTTCCTTGACCAGAGGTGTGACTGTGTAGTAAGTGTAGTAAGGAAACTGGTTGTGGGGAAAAAGTGGGTGTTGAAAATAGCTTTACCATCAGTAGTCTAGATGAACAAGAGAATGGTGGTTTAGTTAATAGAAATAAGCAAATGAAGGGGAGGAGCTGTTTTGCGGCAGAAAATGAACATCTTCAATTGGGCATATTAGTTTTGAAGTGCTGACAGGCATGGGGTCAAGTATTTCAGTAGTTAGCTACAAATGGAAGCCTAGAGCTGTCTGTTCAATGTGGTAGCCACTAGCTATTGTATTTAAATTTAAATTATGTGCTCAGTAGTCGTATGTGACTGGTAATTACCATACTAGATAGCATAGATTAGAACACTTATTTTTTTTAAATTGAAATATATTTGACTATGGTTTAGAACATTTCCATCACCATGGAAAGCTCTATTGGACAGCACTAGTCCTAGGGTTTTAGCTAGTTGTGGTTGGAGAGGTTTGGGGTCATTGACAGTGAGAAATAGCTGAAATTGGAAACTAGATGAAGTCACTAAAGTGGAGAGGGTGTAATGAGAGAAGGGGGATAGGACCTAATCTAGGAAAACTCCCATTTTAACAGGATGAGCAGAAGAGGGGAATGAAAAAGATAAAGACAATTTTACTTTTCTTATTGTTTTGCACAATACGAAAAGAGGAATTTATTGTGTAGATTGTGAAGCTCTTTATATAACGGCTGTTGAGTACCAAAAGGGACAACAAATTCAAAATATGGTTTGGTGAAGGGCACATTGTATTAAAAGCCGTGATTCCTTGCACCAAGCAAAATATTAGACTTTGGCATTGGATCATTTTAGCAAGGGAATGAGTGAGATGGTTGGGGGATTTTTTTTTCCTGATAACTTTGAGTTCAGGTTTAGAGATTAGATCATTAATATATTCAACAGAATCTCTTTCAAATATGATTTGCCTTCATAAGTTCTTGGCAAGTACAGGGTGGTAGTCAGTTTATGACTGGATTCTGGAACAAGTGTTCGTGGGGCAGATGTCCCATTCCTTTGTTTAAAGAAAGTACCTTATTCTTCACATGGCAGATGTGAGGCAGGAGAATCACTGATTTCTGTGGGAGTTCCAGAGCCAGACTTGAATTCCTGTCCAGACCAGGGCTACTCCATTTCTCTACAGATGCATTTTTGGAGGACTTGAGGATGGCTGAAAATGGTGGTGATATTTTCCTTAGATGTGTTCACACCCTTGAATTCATGTTTTGGTTCACACAGTTGGACAAATATATGACTGAAAGAGGAATTATGCTTTAGCTAATCTGAAGCACAGAGTGTGGGAGTAAAAATAAAAGTGCAAATATTATAAAATGGCTAGTTTGACCACTAAGATGTCTCTTGAAAGTTCCCTGACTGTGTGGCCCTTGAAAAATATCTAGTTTAAGAGACAATTATATAATGAAGAGCCAACAGGATAAACTGGATATGAAAAGAACATTAGGTGGCATTATTCAGTGTGAATATTTAGTATTTTCAATTTAATTATTAGCAAACGTCTATCCCATTTTCATTTAGTATAGCTGATGTTGATCTACTCTTTCTGAGAAGTAAATTAGGGTTTTATATGCTGATTTAAGTAGTTTAAGACTACGCTTACTCAGAAATAATTTTAAAATACCACAGATAAAGAGAAGATTGCTTTTTTCCCTGAACTGTGACTTATTGTTGCCTCATATTCCCTATGCTCTATCATTCTTCCGGATCAGCAGAAACGCACACTCGTCTCCTCACATGAGTTATTGAGCACCTCGCACGCACCTCTATTGGGCACTTGAGCCATGAGCCCGACCCTGTTGCTAGACTTTGAGCCCCTCATGGGCGTGATGACTCCTCACTCGTCTGTGTGTCACCTGCCAGAGAGCTGGACGTGCAGCAGGCTCTCAGTAAGTTATTTATTGGCTCCTTGCCTCATTCCACAAAATATTTGAGGCAGCTAATAAATATTGTGTTGATAAGTCTCTACTTGTTTGATAAACAAAACATGCATCCAACTATATTAGTTTGCTAGGTTTGCCATAACAAAATACCCCGGATTGGGTGGCTTAAACAACAGAAGCCTATTTTTTTACGGTCCTGGAAATTAGAAGTTCAGATCAAGGAGTCAGCAGGATTTATATTTTCTGAGGTCTCTCTCCTTGGCTTGCAGGCGGCTGCCTTCTCTCTATGTCCTCACATGGTTTTCCTCCGTGGGCACGTGCCCCCGATGTCTGAATTTCCTCTTCTTATAAGGACACTAGTCAGATTGGATTAGAGCCCATCCTAATAGCCTCATTTTAATTTAATCACCCCTTGAAAGGCCCTCCAAATATAGTTGAATTCTAACGTTTTGGGGGTTAGAAATTCAACATAGGAATCGGGGGGAGGGGAGGGATACAATTCAGCCTATAACACAACTTTATCCAAATGTTACACTAGGTTATTAAAAACAAAGTGGAAAGAAACAAGCCAGGATGTGGCCCGGAACTATGTCATTTAGCATTAGGATTTTATCTGATGAAATTTCTGCTCATTTTCATTTTACAACTCAGAGAATCAAGTGGTTTGATTCATAAACCAAAGAAATAGACAGTATTTTATTAAAAGATAGAGAAGACTGTGCCTTAAAAACAACTGGAATAAGTAGTTTGGCAATGAATGGGACCCACCTCTCAGAATATGTTCTCAACAATTCTGAAAGCAAGAGAGTATTTTCTAGGATTTGGTTGAGTAGTGAGATGGTTTAGAGCAGATGCATTTATTGGAAGGATCCTGTCAACTATAAAGTGCAGAGGGTTTGTTATAGGTCTACATGAAGATATGTGTTGAAATTGGCTTCCTCCTATGAAATGCAGGGCTTGTGTAATTCAAAGAACAGCCCAATTACTCATTCTCTTTTGAGAATAAAAGTGTAAATATCAAAGCAATTTACTTGTTGGTAATTTTCTTCCATGCTTTTGTCATTAGCATTATGCATCACTTATTTGTGTGTGTGTGTGTAGATATTTGTTGCCCCATATCTATTCAAAGTGACAATCTAGATGAGGCTGCTAGTTGTATGTCCATAGAATGAACAGATTTATTTTTATTTCTTTGAAAAAGGTATCAATTTCGATTAAAGCTCTTCAACTCTGAGTTGGATATGTGGTTTATTTCTCTGACTTGAACCAAAATGGTATTGGTTTTCTTTGCCGAGAGTTTGTACCAGAGAGGCCAGTCATTTCTTCCTCCAATCATTTCATCTTGGCTCCTACATATCTTTCTTAAAAGACAATCTGCTCCTTCACATGCTGATGAGTAGATCATATAGTGTTCTCCCCCATCTTCCATCAGAGAAAAGTGGGTCAGGGATGGACAAAATGGGCCAATCAGATTCTTCTTCCTGGAAATTTGGAATTGGACTCAGAGATTCTAGTCTCTGTTGGATAACTGAATGAAGAAGCTGAGAAAGCAGAGTGGGAGCAGGGGGAGGTAGAGACAGAGAAGAAAGAGGCAGCGTTAAGAGGTCATGTGGTTCCTGAGAGATGGAGGAGTAACTTCCGTTTCTGACTTCCTATTTCCTCCTACCAGTTTTCTGGACGCCTGGTTTGACTTTCTGTCCCTGTGATTTATTAGACATTACTCTAGCCTGCCAGTAATGCCTCTTGTTTACTGAAAGTCACTTGCCCCTTTTACAGATTTTGTTAAGGTGATTATAGCCATAGGTGGTTTCGACAAGGTGTGTCCTGATTGCAGAACTGTTGGTACTTACTGCTGAGTTCGGAGGGTTGATTTTTTTCATTGAGTGGTCCTTTTCAGGATGTTTGAGTGATGAATAAAACCATTAATAGCTATTAAATAAATAAACAAATGCACAGCTAGCTATTATTTACTGCCCACTGTATGCTGGATGCTATGATCCCATTTCAAATGCGTTTTGTTCCTCAATCTCAACAAAATCCTAGATTTTGGATAATCACAGTAGGTACTCTGATTATGTCCTCTTTGGAGATGAGGAAATGGAGGCACAGAGAGGTGAAAGGAAAGCCTCTTTTCTAACTGCCCCTTCTAGTTTAGTGTGGCTCCTGATGATTTTGTCTCCTAGTAGTCATACCCTTATATAGTATCCTCCCACATAGACTCAGGGCTGGTCTGTGTGACCAATCATATATAACAGAAGCGACAGTGTGACTTCTAAGATTAGGTCATAAAGGGAATTGTGGTGTTTATCTTGTTCTCTTGGATTGCTCACGGTGGGGGAAGCCGGTCACTGTATTGTGAGGGCGCTCGAGCAGCTCTGTGAAGAGGCCCCTGTGTAGAGGAACCGAGGCCTCCCACCGAGAGCTGGCACCAACTTGTTAGCCGTGTCAGTCAGCCTCTTTGGAAGTAGATCCTCCATTTCCTTGGAAAGCTTTCAGATGACTGAGCCCCAGCCAACACCTGACTGTAATGTCACGTGGGACCCTGAGTCAGAAATGCCCAGTCAAATTGCTCTTGAATTCTTAAGCCATAGAAACTGTGAGGTACAATAAATGTTTAATGTTGTTTTAAGCCTCTAAGTTTTAGGGTAATTTGTTATACTGCAATAGACAAATAATATAGTTTATATGTTTGCATGTAAACTTGATTGAAACCTCTTTGTGGGTAAAAAAAAGCTATCTTTGTGCTTCCTTTTTCTCTTCATTTTAGCTCAGAACCTGGTACTTGCTTATTCAAGTCAATTAATAAGCATAGCTTTGGAAAATATAGCAGGGACCCCAAGAGCTGAATAAGAGAGTGAGGGGTAGTCAAGGTGAGCCACTAGTTAATGTGTTACTGCTTTGTAGCTGGTTATGTATTATGTGAAAATAGGTAAAGACAAAACATGTTTTCCTTTCTGTGGATCCAAGGGAGGTGTTGAATGACAGTAATTAAAAAGATCTGTGAAGGTGACAAAACTGAGAAGGAATGTCTATGAATTTAGTGGATTACTGAGTGAAAAGGAGCTGATATTTTACCTGATTAAGATAAATGATTCTTTATTTGATTATGGGAACATCTAAGTACAAGTAAACTTCTGGCCTCCCAGAGAAAGAGCAGTCCACTGACAGTGCAAGGAGCAGCAGATTCAAAGGTAATTCTAATTTTGGTACAAATGGCAAACTCTCAGAAAACAATGAAGCTATATCCTTACTTCCCATCATTTATTAAAATAAATTCTACACATTTATCAAATTATTAGATCTCAGGGTAGGGAAGAACTTTCTAAACCTAACCAAATGAAGAACACTAAAGGAAAAGAATACCAATTTGAATAATAAAAACTTAAATTCTGTAAACTGAAATCATGATAAGGCAGGTTAAAAGACAAACTGAAGGAAATATTTTCAGCACATATAATAGAAGTTTAATATTCTTATAGTAAGAGAACTTGCAAATCAGTAAGGGAGATTCTGAACACTTTAATACCATAAAAGCCAGGGAAGGGGCCAGCTTGGTGGCGTAGCGGTAAAGTTGGCATGCTCCGCTTTGGTGGCCTGGGGTTCGCAGGTTTGCATCCCGGGTGCAGACCAACACACTGCTTGTCAGCCATGCCATGGTGGCATCCCATACAAAGTAGAGGAAGATGGGCACGGATGTTAGCCCAGGGCCAGTCTTCCTCAGCAAAAAGAGGAGGATTGGCAACAGATGTTAGCTCAGGGCTAATCTTCCTCACACACACACACACACACACACACACACAAAATAAAGCCAGGGAAGACCAATAGTACTTTTTAAAAATAAATAAGATTAGTTTTGTTAAATAGTTATAAAATTTTATTTTAAAATTATTTTGGCAAATATAATTATGTTGTGGTAAGAGGCTTTAGTAAATTTGATTATGTTTGGGTGAAATATTTGTATTTAAGAAGCCCTTAAGTTTATTTATAGTCATTTTATAAACAATTCAATGTTTATCAATAGTTTGATTTTCATTAAAAAGTGGTCACCTCATGCCATTGATTCTAATTCTGTCAGGCAAACCATTTCACTTTTACTAATTTGTGTGCCGCTGCCCTGCCACAGCTGCCCATATTCCAGATGCTGTAATCACCTGTGTCATCATAAAGAAATAAAAGGTAGAGTGAGGGCTATGTTGGGATTTCAGAGTGGATGTCAGACAAACTTGTTCTGATCTTGTTGAAATCTCTCTGAACCCTCAAGTTGCCCAGAAAAGAAATAACCCTGTCTATGATGAACCTCAAGACCTTAGGGGGACATAATTGGCAATTGGGGGCTTTCCAAGACTCGGTAAAGAGACTGGGTGTGCCATTTGGAAGTCTGAAGTAATTCCTGGGTAATTAACTGACAAGTTCCTTACTGAGGCTGAATCACCAGTAACCAATGTTACACAATAACCAATAACCAATGGGCCAGCATTGCAGTAAGCTGCTTGGTTGCACCTTTCTGGTTCCGATGCCCTGCTTCATACTGATGATGCACTCCACATCAGAACACCACTTTAAAAATGTGCTCTCAAGATTTCCATATGTTTAAAATGGAAACTAATTTTCTTCACTGCAGCAGGTTCCTCCTTCTAATAGCAGCTTCATCTTGGAAGGCATCCACGTGAAGGTGGAAGGCAGGCAGAGAGAGAGAGGATGGAACACTTTCAGAAAGTTAACCCCCGGGAGTCTGGATGAGTTGGCTGAGCTTGGATTTCCGCACCGCCACAGATCTGCTTGGTCAGATTTCCCTCAGGGCTGACATGTTGTCATCTGGAGCATCATACGGAAACAGCCAGCTGGAAAAAAGTCCTTAGGAAATGTCTGTTTAATTGTTAATGTTTATAATCAATAGGAAGAGCAGCTCTGAGAAAGCAGAATGGGGAGTGTTAACTCCTGTGTCCTTCCCAAGGGCTGGGAACAGTGCTGGCGTCTGCTGAGGCCTCAGGCCCTGGGGTGGTGCTGATGCAAGAGAAGGGAAGCAGAAAGGCACGGGTGGTGGTGCGGGGGAGGACTCCATCTGATTCTGAAGAATTCTGTGCTCCATGAAGAATTGGTTGACATGGTTTCTGAATCTCAGCACAGAGAGATGGATGGAGATGTGGAGACCGTGACCACATTTGCACAGAATTGCTTAGCACTCCCCCCCCGCCCCCGTCTGAACCATCATTTTGTGGGGCATAGGTGATGGTCAAGGATCAGAGGGAAAAAATCCGCCTCTTCCCACACTGGGCTGTGGAAGGGCAGAGCCAGCTGTGTGATGGTCTTCTGGAACCATTGAGATTGTAGAAAATTATTGTCTGACTCTCTGTCTAGCTTTCTATCCTCCTGTCCCTGTCTATTTCCCTCATCTTTTCTTCATTTCCTTTAATATAAAATCCTTGTTTTCCACCCTATCTATGAAAGCCTTAAAAAATTTAAACCTGTGAATAGTTACATAGGTCTTCAGTGCTTGAGGATGTTACAGCTAAATGAGTGAGGCGTTTCCTCACCTCATCAGTACTGTGAGAAATATGTATTGAAATGGGTGTGCTGAGGGCTATAAGAATTGCAGTGATTAAATGATTCTGGTTTTATAGGCTCAGGAGTTTCCAGCGGAACGTATACACAAAGAGCTCTCGAAAATGGTGAGTGCCAGAAGAGGGAACAAATGCAATGCTCTAGGAGGACAAGGAAAGGATGTGGCCGGGGCCTGGGTGGGCTTTGTGGAAGGGGTGGGGAAGGACTTGGCCTTGTGAACCAGTAACATGAGGAGTGACCTTCTGTGATAGGTCACCTTTTGTTGTGAGGCGACTTTCTATTATGGCAATGAGGTAGAATCTAGAATATAAAGCCACAGTAAATGTCCTTTTATCCAGGATCCATACCAAACAATAAACAAACAATCCCCCTCCCTGCAAAAAAAAAAAAAAAAAAAACAAACCCTGAAATATTTGTTTTCTTCCCAAAGCATTTAACCATGTAAGTAATGTTCATAAAATATGTTACTCTGAGGTTTAACAAGATCCCACAGGGCCCTCAGAATCAAAGGAAGTTAAAAACTCATTAAAACAGTTTGCCAGTATGATGTAATCCTTCTTCTGATTCATTGGCTGTTAGATATGGTTGAATATCATGTGAGTATATGAGTGGAAGGAAACCTTCCCAAACATTTTTTTTTTTTTTTTTTTTTGTGGGGAAGACCAGCCCTGAGCTAACATCCGTCCAATCCTCCCCTTTTTGCTGAGGAAGACTGGCCCTGGGCTAACATCCGTGCCCATCCTCCTCTACTTTATATGGGACGCCGCCACGGCGTGGCTGACAGGCAGTTCGTCGGCGGGCGCCCGGGATCCGAACTCGCAAACCCCGGCTGCCAAGCGCGGACTAAACCACTGCGCCACCGGGCGGCCCCTGCCCAAACATTCTTGGTGGATTTTTCTAAAATGAGCACGAACGGACTCTAAATATGAGGAATTTTCTACTTCAAATGGTTGTGCCTTTCCAAGCCTGATTCTAGGAAAAATTATGAAGAAGGTTGTCTTTATCACCTTTCTACTTCATTAAGTCATTCATTTAACATGCGTTTGTTCTGTGCTCAGTGCTATGAGGTACAAAGGCAAATAAGACAAAATCTTTTTTGAAAGGAAGCTCAGGGAAGGCAGATATGAAAGCAAATATCTATCTACAAGTTATATTCAATCTACAAAATTCAGTGAGAATAAAGTGAAATGAGAAAACACGAATAATCTTAAAGATTAGGCTAACTTCATTATTGTATTTGCAGCTTTAAATACAAAAGAATTCTGATAATATTTACAATGGTGGGGGGCAAAATTCAGACAAATATTGAGAATCTCTAAAGCAGTGGTGCGTCCCCAGCTCACAAGGAGGGCGTATGAATTCAGCCCACACATAGCGGAGATAAACTTTGAGCGCTGATTCTCAGGGCGGCTCTTGTCCAGCCACAGAGCAGCATAAGTGAAGTGCTTTCATATTGTTTCCCTGCACTTCATATTGTTTTTCTCCAGCCCACCATTTGCTGAAGGGGCAACTCTTGATTGGCTCTTAGCTTTACACGGGCCTCATCCTTGGCGTAGAGATTTTTTCCATCATTCTAGACCTTAACTCCCACTTCTTTTAGCCCTGAGTCCCCTTCCTGTTTCAGGCATATCTGGAGATGATTGTTTTTTGCTTTCAAGCCAACTATGTATTTCTAAGTGATGTTCGCATAGCCAACATGTCTACGTGTTTGCTCTGGGGGCACCCAGTCTTCCATCTTGACTGGAATCCGCAGTCTGCTGCTTTCGGAACCGAGGCAGTCACTAAAGGAACTGGGCTCTGATGATTTGACCTTTTGTACTGATAATCTGTACAGAGTTTCCAATAAATAACCAAAACCACAGTTGGGGTTTTATTTTCTATAATTTTCTTAAAGTGCCAAGGTAGCAGGGGTCCCATACTAACATGAGGGCCCAAATTGTATTCCTGCTGGGTTTCAGACGTTTCAGGCATGCCAGATTTGATGCTTGGAGGATGAACTTGTCAGTGATCTGTCTGCAGGAATGTCCACCTCAAGGCAAGAAGGTAGAGGAGTTCAAGTTTGGGTCAAGGATTTCAGGCTGACCTCAGATGGGCTGGGCAATGCTGAACATCATTCATATTGTCTTTCCTGGGTCTAAGAAAAACCAGGCAGGGAGTGAAATCTGAAAACACTGCTTGGGAGAAATTGCTGGAAGACATTAGGTTCACAAGGAAACACAATTTGGGGACAGATGTGACATAATGTAGTACACAAGTGGAGAAGAAAACCCCTTTCCGCTTTGGTGAAGAGCACAGCAGGGCCTGGTCACGCCGCAGGCTTCAGTGCAGCAGCCTCTGCATCTTCCTGTCAGCCTCCTCAGCAGCCTCCACAGGGGACAGCATGGGCCTGGCTTCCCACTGAGGTGCTGGAGGAGAAAGGAGATGAGGAAGATGTAGAGATACAGGGACACCTGCACTCCCACACATTGCACAGTCGTTGAGAGAACAGGATGAGGTGTGGGGAGAGGTAGTAGCGGGGGTGTGAGAAGGCCTCTCAGAAGTGAGACTGGTATTGCGATCTGAGACTCCTTTGCCCTGGGCAATGGAAAAGGATAGACAGGAAGAGAGTAAAGACAGTGAATGCTCCAGAAATTGTTAGAATGTGACTGTCTACACAAAGGAATAAAACCGACATCTACTTGTTCAATCTTCTCTAATTGAGCTTCACAGGTTATTTCTTATTTTCCCTCTTAAATTTACTAAGTAGTTTGAGGTATGTATTATTATCATCCCTTCCCACCTCCAAAATAAAGCATACCTATTACTTTGATCTGGCATGCCTTCCAATAATGTAATTCCCAAGTTAGCATATCATTCTAGAGGTACATCTCTTGTGATATATTGGTAGGTGCTACAATGTAGGCACAAACATTTATGAAGTGAATAGAAGTTTTATTAAGGCAAATTCAGTGATTATGAAAAGTGGGAAAGTACTTTTCAGTGGAAGAGATGAATGTTTAATACAGAGTATGTTTCTAACAAAATCATATCTTATATATGAGTGTTTCCAATGGATATTTTTAAAATGTTTACAAAATGTGGCAAGGTGTGTTGAAAAATCCACATAATGAGTATTCTGTCTATTTGTAAAGATTCTAGAGGAAAAACTTACTTGGAAGATAGGATGAGAACATGTGCTGGAAGTAGAACGAGGACGATGATGGTGCTCCACTGGGGTGATCATTCATCTCTGGCCCAGGCTGGAGTCAATCATGCCTGTTTGTCTTGACGTCTACTTCAGCAGTCTAAGGGCTTGGTTTCCCAGCACGCTCATTCCTTCAATGACTGACTGTGGATGCTTTATCCATGAATTTGTCTAAACACGTGGGTGTAAACAGACCTCATATGGAACTCCTGTTCCATCATGATCCTGAACGAATTATTTCATCTTTCAGAACAGAAGTTTCTATACAGAGTACATGTTCATGAGGTACTCAATAATTATTGGTTCCTGTATTAGCCAGATTTTTTACTGAAATAATTCCGTTGAACAAATACCTACAAAATCACAGTGACATACAAAAATAACCATTTATTTTTTGCTCAGTTCTGTGGCTGCCTCTGCTTCAGGCTGAGGTCAAGTTCACATTTGTTCCATGTGAACTTATTCTGGCATCAGGATGAAGGGCAGAAGCTAACTGGGACATATTCTTCATTTGGTGGGGGTCAGAAACTTGGAGGGATAAGCAGATACATGCAATGACTCTTAAGGTCTCTGCCCCCATTCCATTGGCCAAAGAAAATTACATGACTAAGTCTAAACTCATCAACGCAGAGAAGCATACTCCTTCCATGGAAATGGGAGGGGAAGGAGTGAATATTTGCTAAATAATGATTAAATTTACTACACTTCCCTTGTTGCCCTTTTAGAGCTTTTAAAAAATATATTTCCAGCCTATTCTAAGCCTACCACAAGCAGTGCTTCCTCTTGATTGTTGTAAATTAAACCTTCATTAGGGAGATGATATTTTGCTCACTTCATTTATGATGCCGTTCTAATCATTTCAGTTGATAGTTGCAATTTTTGTTTCATTTAATCTGAGTCAATGGGCCTGGTAACTGACTGGGGGTTATACCTGTGCTGTTTCATATGGTAGCCACAAGCTACATGTAGCTATTTAAATTTAGGTTAAATTAAAAAATTCAGTTCCTCAGTCACACTCGCCACATTTCAAATGCTCAGTAGCTACATGTGGGCGGTGGCTACCATGTCGGGAAGCACAGATAGAGGATATTTTCTTCATCACAGAAAGTTCTATTGGACAGCACTGGGTTAGATACAACAATAATAACTATAATGGCCTTCCTTTATATAGCACTAACCATGTGCCAGGCACCCGGCTATGCATGCTGCATGCCTCAAATCCATCCTTGCAACTGTCCTGTGAGATCAATACTATTATTCTCATTTTTCTAATGAGGAAGCTGATGCTTAGCGATGCTAAAAATGGGAGCAAGCTTGCCAGTGGGTAAGGAACTGGCAGTATCATGTCTGTTTGACTCCAAAACTCTGCCTCTGAGCCACTAGCATCCTCGGTTTTCCAGTTTCAGGCCATCTCAAGAATAGATGTCATGATATCCTAGTAGAGCAATGGCAGGAGGCAGGGTGCTTAGTCCCAGGTAGCACCTGAAGTGACTAGGGAACAGATCAGGAACTGGCTGATTGGGTAGCACAGTAGTGGTCTCCAGACCCCATAGCTGGTTCAAGGACCCAGGAGAGGGCTGTGGTTGTAGTTGGTCCAACAGTTCCCTGAAAGATCTACTGCCTCTTCAGACAAAGCAGTTCATGATTCTGCCTGATTCTGCCCCAATAACTCCCGTGGAGTTGAGTAATCTGTGCTCTTTGCTGCTGAGGGGTCTTAGCAGAGGTACATTTTTGGAGTAGTTAAGTGCATTTGAGAAGAATCTGAACACTGTTCTCCCCAGCCGTCTCCTCATTCTCCTGGTCATGGTGAGATCTCTGAGGCGGTGTAGTAATAATGAGTGGCCAGGAGTAGTCTGAGGGACCAGAGTTCAGATTCTGCCTGTGACATCAGGCCATGGGCAGATTATATAACATCTTTTTTGCCCCAGTTTTCTCATTGGTAAAATAAGGTTGATATAGCCATCTCTCAGCATTGTGAGGTCTAAGTGGATTCTGTAGAATGCCAGGCACATTTATAGTAGAAACACAATCACACACACGTACTAAATGTTGGTGCCACTCTACTCCTAATGTTCTCCACAGTCCCAAGACATAAGGAAAGGTAGTTCATGGCCCATCGTCTTCTTTTCATAACTGTTTCAAATCTTTAAATCTGAAATATTGTTTATAGTCAGCTAAAAATATGGTAGCACTTTAAAACAAAATTTTTATGTGCATTCATATTGGCCTATTATAGCAACACCACTTCCCTCCCACCCTCACCCCTTCCTTAACCCCTGACAACCACTAATCTGATATTCATTCCTGTAATTTTATCTTTTCAAGAATGTTACATAGGGTCAATCTGTTCTGGTATGAGAAACATGCTAATTATAGTACTAAAGAAAAATAGATATTGGCTATTCTCTTTTACTACTCTTCTGGGAGAAAAGAACCGCTGTTATTCAGACACATGCAGTGGTGGACTGGTAATTGTCTAATGGAAGTAATGGGCTAAGAGAAAAAACACTGGAGAAGCCTGAAAGTTTAGCTGGATTTACATTGGAAAGAATAGTTACTGGCAGAAGACAATAGAATAGATAGGGAAAATGAAAGGAGAGAGTCTACTGGGGCTAGGACTTGGGGGCTATTTGGGAGTGTGCAGAAATGGAAAAAAGAAATGGGAGAATTCCTTCTGTAAATGAGCAAAGTTGAGAGAAGAGATGGGGAAAGGGAATTTTAAGAAGTGTTGCATGTTATAAATGGAATATTCCTTTGGCAATTTTCATAAAGCTATAATTAGTTTTTTGATTATTTTTCAACTGTCAGGACTATTCTTTCCTTGAGTGCAAGAGAATGCCAAGAATGGACCAGGAAGCAGTTGAGCTTTGTATAAGAAAACTGGCATTTGACATAAATAATAGTTTCAGTGGGAAAATTTGGGTTAGGAGCTAGAGACTCATAGTAACAGTTATATTGTTGGAATTTAGGAAAATGAATGTCCAGCTATAAAACCTGAGCATCACTGAGCTTATCTAGAATGTACATCTAGCATGTGCTCAATAGTTTTGACCTTTGTTTTCCTACCCCGCTGGCACTGTTGTACATTCTTTAACAATCACCTTTATCATCCGCTACTTAAAGAAACTAAACTTAAGATAACTATGAATTGCAAGATGAGTTGACAGTGCCATAGCTCTTCCTTCTATTGTCTGTGATGTTTTAATTACATTATAACCAATTGTGATTTTTAAATGCAGTTTAATTGACTGTATTATACTTAAATTACATCTGGGAAACTTGATGTAGGAGAAACATCTGTATTGTGAGGGGAAAAAAGTGTTCCATGGTCAGACCTTTTGCATTTCCGTATGCTCTATGCATACCCGATTCTGTGGATTGACTTTTCACTCTGTTTATGGTGTCCTTGAATGCACCAAGTTTTTCTTTTGATTAAGTCCAGTTTATTTTTTATTTTGTTGCCTGTGCTTTTGGTTTTGTGTCCCTCAGTTTTTTCTTCAGGTTAGAATTATGCTAGTTTGTTAATGATTTGCACGTCCTTTTTTAATAATGTCGTTTTTTCCATGCCTGTATTTTGAATCATCAATCGGGTGTTCATATCTTTCTTTAGATGTGGCGCCTGAATACCTTTCCCTCTAGAAGCATTGTTATCTGGTCTGGTGTGTGGAAGAACTCTGATTTTGGAGCTGTATTACAGTAACTTAGAAAAAAATAGTTATAACTATAGCTTAAAAGAATATCTTTTTTGCCACCATTGATACTAATCAAGTTAAATATGCCTAAAAGTAGAAAGCATGGTTTTCCCCTAGGAGGTAAAAATCACCTTATGATTAAAATTTAATGTATGGGTATTAATGAATATTTATTCTGTTACCCATGAAATGAATAGGCTAAATATACTTGACAGCATTAAGGCTTATATCTGTCCTTTTAATTGATCCATGTGATTTAGGTAAAAGGTTTACTATAGAAGTAATGTTAAATTTCAAGAAAACAAACTTTATAAGCCATTTTCCTTGAGAAGCAGGGATTTCTTTTGGATGATTTGTCACAATTACTTTGAAAATATTTTCAGAAAGCTTACCACAAGGCTTGTATGAAATGAGGGCCTCCTTTATCGCTATTTGTGAAATCCCAAACAGGAAGATCCAAACTGGTTTAAAAATTATCCTGGCATCACACGCTGCTACCTGTGGAGAGGATGAGTGGGAGGTCTTGATTAGCACTCCGTGTTCGAGTGTTAATGACTCTGAAAAAGCACTTACTGTGATCATGGAAAGCATCCATTCTCTGAAGCTTATTGGCGTTTTCCAGCATGTGAATTCTGCCTAAGAGAAGGCTCCTGACTAAACTAGGCACAGAAAGTTGGATTAATTGGGCATCCAGCATCTTTGGGTAAAGGTCAAATTTATACATGTGGAGGTTTATGGATCCTGTACCTAAATAAGTACAAGATTCATAAACCTTCAAAATGTTTTTTTCCCCATTTCATCATTCCTATCTATTTCCCTCTCATTTCTTCCTTTTGGCTTATTTTTCACCTCCCCATTTCCTTTATGACTCATTGTCTGGTTGGGGTATGAGTGGCCTAAGAAATCCAGATTTAAGGGTGGAGAATTCTCAGGGACCAGAGTTAGGCTGTGAGTCAGAGCTGAGCAGGCAAACCAGAGCCCTCTTTCCCTTTCAGAGGAGGGGTCAGGGCTGACTGTGTGTGAGAAACCAGTTCCACTGACAAAACTCAGAAAATACAGTTACTAGACATTATGCAAGATAGAAAGCCCAGAGTCCAGGCACATTGGCAGGAACTAGAAGACCTACAAGGACTGAAGGAACAAAAAGTTTGTGTAGAAATTCAATGGTGCAATACCTCTTTTAATTGGTTCCCCTTTTCAATCCCAAGGTTGCTATTTTTTTTTTCTTTTTGGTGAGGAAGATTGACCCTGAGATAACATCTGTGCCAATTTTCCTCCATTTTGTATGTGGGTTGCCACCAAAACATGACTTGATGAGTGGTGTGGGTCTGTGCCTGGGATCTGAACTCACAAACATGGCCGCCAAAGTGGAGCATGCCAAACTTAACCACCACACCACTGGGCTGGCCCTGCAAGGCTGCTATTTTATGGTTTCATATAGGTTCTCATTATTTCCTGATCATACAATTTGGATAACTTTTAAGTGGTCTCCACCTTTTCCTGTTCTTTTCTCTTTGATTCACCACTCCTCTTTAATCAGATTGGTCTTCCCAAAGTAAATAGCTAAATGAGCCCACCTCACTGCTCTAGAATCTTCAGCAGCTCCCTGTAGCTTTCCAGATTAATTATCTATGTTGTTTAGCTTAGCTTTAAGGACTTGCACTCTCACATGTTACACTATTGTTATAGTCTTATCATTCCTTATTCTTTTATAATTAAGTGATATCCACATGGCTGGTTGCTGAATATGCCCTGTGCATTCTCTCTTCTCAGTAATTTCCATCACTCTCTTTCCTCTTTAGTCAAAAGCCTACTGATTCTTTTAAGTATTTTTTCAACTGCCATCTCTACTGAAGATGAATTCCCTTCTTTGGACTTTCCTTGTCTTTTGTGAATCAGTATTACAGAGTTCTTTTGTCATATCACTTTCCGTAAAAAATGATGGATTTACTTTCTCATATACCCTAATTAAACCAGGGCTGTTTCATTTATAATGAACTATAAGCAGAGTTCCTAGGACCTATGAGTTTTTAAAGAGCTTTTTAAAAACAATTTTAAAGATATACAGCAGGTTGGAAGAAATTGAATCTAGCAAGTATTCATTTGTAAAAAACAATGGTAAGCAAAGAAATTTCTAAACATGTAGGTAATCTAAGCAAATATTTACTAAAAAAATAATAGTGATGACTAATTTGTAGGATTTAAAAAATAAAGTTGAATGAAACTATTAGACATTCAAACACATAGAAGATGAATTCTAAGGCCCTTGTATTGTTCAGGAGGAGGGTAGAAATATTGACTGTCAATGCAAATATTTGTGTTAAAAATTTAAAGATAACCATTTGAGGCAGAGAAACAAAATGATTACTTTTAACCAGTGAATAGAAGAAAAAGGAGTGAAGAAAATGTGATCAATCCAAAGAAGGGAAGAAAGAAGAACAAAAAAGCACCTCCCCCTCCAATAAAAGGATGTTAAATAGAACATATAAAGTAAAATGGTAAAAGTAAATAAACATATATTAGTAAATTGGATAAAAATACATAATCTACTATATTCATTTTATACCTGTTACATATCAAAAACAAAATGTCATAAATAGTTTGAAAAGATATATAAGGCAAACACTACTGTAAACAGTAATGCAAAGAAAGCTGGAATAGCTAAATTAATATCAGCCAAACTAGCCGTTGGGGAAAAAAGAACATTAATAGGAATAAAGAGAGTCACTGCATAATGATACCCAATGAGGTATATACATTTTATTACCATATCTCTTTTACAGGTTTGGAAACCATGACAGAGGGAGGTTAAGTAACAGTAAGTAAGTGGTGAAGCTGGAATTCTGAACCCAGTCAGCTTGATTTCAGACCCCAAGTTCACGCTAAGGCACTCTACTACACATGCTGCCTTACACAACATGAAAAAATGCACATGGCAAAGGAAAAATGACAAATGGGAAATTGTTGACATACTGACAGTCAAAGGCCAATGTGCCTTACACACAATGAACAGTTTAAAATTAATGATAATAAGACATACCACTTAATAGACAAGTGGACAAATTTCATGAAGAGATAATTCACACAATAAGGAACACCTGAATGAATGAATGAAAAGGTCTTCATTCCCGCCAATAATTAGTGGGAAGTAATACAAATTCAACAAAGAGATAGCTTTTTCAACTATCATATTGTTAATGATTAAAATACTGATAATACCAATGTGTGAAAAGTATGGAGAAACAGTTCCTCTTTCACACATTATTAGTTGGTGGCAACTTATATTAATACAGTGTTTTGAAGTGGCAGTGTAGCTGCATCTATTAAAATAGAAGATTTACAAAAGCAATTCCACATCTGGGAATCTATTTTATAGAAATATCCCCACATAATATGGGGAGGATATTTGGAGGCACATATATATATATATATGATTATTCATTGAAATATTGTTTATAATAGCAAAAAACTTAAAGCCATCTAAACATTCATCAATAGAGAATTAACTAAATTCAAGATAAGCCAAAGAATTAATAGTGATGATTTTCATAGAGGGAATTGGAGGATCATGGGGGAATTCTACTTTTTTTCTTCTGTGTCTTTATTTTAATGTTTTGCAATATTAAAGTAATACTTTTGCAATAAGAAAAAATAAGATATTTTTAAAAAGTTATTTTTAGAAAAAGCCTACAATTATGAAAACAGGCTGGTAATACTAAATAAACACAAGTGAATATGAGCTCTATATTAAAAAGATTAAATTTTGGTGATGAAAGATAATTTCAGGAATCCAAGGTTGGCTTGATATTAGAAAATTTATTTGTAATTTATCAAAGAGTCAAAAGAAAAGTAGATTTGACCATCTTAGTAGATATCCAAAGACTTTAGATAAATATCGATTCTGATTTAAAAATATCTTAGTAGATGTAGAAAGGTATCTCACTAAAGTGATTATCTATCTGAAACCAATAGCTAACATCATATTTAATAGAAATTTCTAGAATCATTTCTTTGAAATTTGAACAAAACAAGGATAGCCTAAGGATACCCAAGATACTCCCTCTTCTCATTTGACAAGATTCTGGACATTTGAATAAGAAAATATACAAGTAATATAATATATAAAAACTAGGGGAAAAGAAAAATATTATTTTTCTCAAGTGTATAGCTGCATACTTGGACAACTCGAGAAGTAACTGAAATAAAATTACAGCTAATAAGAGAGTTACACAAGGTGTTCATTTACAAAATAAATGTATAAAATATCTACAGTTTTCCCATATACAATGAAAACCATTAGAAGAAAAGGGAGATCTCATTTATCTTCATAAATAGTTTAACAGATAGAAAGTGGTCTACAAATATATTGGAAGAAGACACTAAACTCTATTATGAAAAAGATTACAATATTAGTTATCAAAATAGTAACTGTAGTTATTGAGTGGTGGGATAGTATTGGGTAATAAAAATACTATTTTAATTTTCTTCTATTTATCTTTTTAAAATCTTATTTATTTTATCTTAGCTTTCTTATTTTTATTTTATCATCTTTATTACTTCTGTAATAAGCAAAATGACAAATTATTTTCAACATGTAATCTGTTATAATCTGTGATCGCCAAATTCCCTAAGAACATCACCTGTAAATCGATTATTGCAACAGTAAGCCACATTTCAATTTGTACTTTCGAGAAAATATCAGAATTTGCATAACATTTTGCCTAACATATGTCAACTCATTCTGTTGTATTTCTTTTTAAATAATCATGGGAGAGAAGGGTGGCTGCTAGCTCAGAATGAGATGCAGCATGTGTTCAGGGTATTTCAGACATTTGAACACACTGGAAATGTGCTGCTCACTTATCAAAACATCACGGCTACTTCTATGAACAATTTTTAGTGGGGTAAACTTTTGAATATTTAACCATCCACAATAAAACAAAATGTTCCAAATTCTATTTGGTTAATCTTTAAAATAAACAAAATGAAGTCCACAAGCCTTGACATTGTATTTATGGAAGAACAGTACATCTCCACGGTGGAGATGAATACTGACTTACTGCTTGAAGCTATGTTACTGCACTTTAATAATGTTTTTAAGGCAGATACAAGCCCTGATGATCATATAGATCATAAATTAATTTTCATAAATAATACAGCAGGATGGTCCAAGAAGAAATTTTTAGTATCTGACCCCTTTCCTTTAAACTGATTCCCAGTGCTTTAACATAAAGGATAGCTATAGTAAGGACCATCTCTGCTATTGAGCTAAAACCCGGTTAGTTATTAAGAGCGAGTTCTGAGGCAACTTCAGTTAGTCTTCTTTCTCCAAAGCTACTAATGGGTGAGAGAGTCTTAGGAAAGAGTGAGGCCAGAGGGGAAGGAAAGAAAAGGAGAATTTAGTGTGAAGCTTCTTCTTTGAGAAAGAAGCTTTGGAGACAAGCTCACTCTTGAATTAGTCAAGAAAACATACAAAAATAGCTTTCTGATTCAGGCAGAATGGAAGTCAGATAGGGCCAAGTCAGGCAGAGTCAAGGTAGAGTCAGGCTTTAAATCTGGGGTCTGGAGGTGCTCTGTTGGTTGGGGTGTGTGCGCTGCAATGAAAGGAAGTTGCACTTGCCTGCCTTCTCTATCAAGTCTTGGTCACCCTTCATGCTGTGCCCTCAGCTGTGCCTCTGTGGTAGAGAGAGAATAAAGGATTTGCTAGACAGTTTCAGTGATGCCTGGGGAACCCAATTATTTGGGCTATGGATTGTTGGCAATGAGACCTGGACTACTTATTTTTTGTTTTTTACTGTTCCTCTAAGGAAGTACATAGGCTAGAGGTTCTAAACTGTCAGTATGCTAAGAGTGAGATAAGGGGCTTGTTAAAAATGCTGATTCCTGGCCACCTCTCTCCTTGTTTCTGAGTCAGTAGGTCTGCAGTAGGACACTGAGATCTGTATTTTTAATCAGATCTCTAGGTGATTCTGATGTGATTTAGGTGTCCCTGACAGGTTAGATGAGAGGGAAGTCTGAGTGGGAACAAGAGGTGAGATAGCGCAGGAAATCATAGACAATTTGCTTTCCTCTCCTTGTTCTCTGCTGCATCTGATGTGCTGTGATTGACCTTTCAGGTGGGGAAGAGTGAGTGGGAGTGAGTGACTCCACTAAGGAACTTGGATGAAATGTGACACAGCATCCTCTCCATATGGGACGCCCTCATTTATACTGGCTGCATGTAGAGGGGAAAGTCAGTAGAAAGGAAAGTGACAGTTTGAGAGGAATGGTATCTACCAGAATCATGCCTTTTTCCTTTTTATCAGTGTCTCAGAATTTGCAAAGCCTTAGGAAGAGAAAGTTCGTGCAACTTTTGGGCAGATGGCTCGGTACATGGTACATCATATTATTACCAAGTCTTAGTATGACTGTGAGTTGTGTCAAGTAATCATCTCACAGAAAGAAAAATAAGCTTCCACAGAGCTGATCCTGACCTGTTTGAGAATTCATGAGTGAACCATAAAATTATAACTGTGCTAGAGGGATTCCACAGAGACCATGTTTATATATATAGTTGGCAAAGCCTGAAAAGCACAGAGTCTCCAGCTCTAATCAGCCCATTTAAAAATTGTGCCTACTAAAGCTCTAATGTAATGGACCATTTGTTCTTTATTTTAAGAGAACTAAAGACTTTTCAGATTCTACACAGGACTTTGCTCTATGAATACATCCTTAGCATGCAATTAATCACTTTTCCAGCATTAATTTTAAACCACTTATTGAAGAATTATTTGTTCTCAATTCTGCCTGCCTAAAGTACATATGTACCAAGGTACCTATTGTACTAATTTATAAAATGGCTGAAATGATGAAGTGATCTGATTGAATGGCTCCATTTTCAAATTGTGAGCTCCCAATTGGGGGAGTAATTCAAAGATGAGTTTTTCACCATCATAACACATAGGAAGACTTAAAAAAATCTGGAAATGCAGTGCTTTCACCTGAGACAGGAGTGAAAAAAGATTTTAGAAGGCACTTCCCTGGCAGAGAAGACTGAGGAAGAGGATGGACAAAGAAAGCAGTCACCTAGGAGGGTCAGCCTGCAAGGCAGCTCTCTGCCTTGACCTCAGAAGGCCTCGTCCTTATGCTTAGTGGAGTTAACATAAAGCTGAGATGTTGGAACACCTAGGAAGAAGAATCATACATGTTAAATTCTAACTTGAGAGTCATTGATTTCATACTCAGAAGGGGAGAAAATTTGGTGATGGAAAATTTGGTGAAGCTGTTAGATCAGACCAGATGGTAGGTAGGATATGGCAAGACCACAACTATAGATCTGTAGTTTGGTTGTGTTAAGATCTGCTTCATCCTCTTTCAAATAGTTCTAGCTCACAGGTTTATTTTTGTTAAGTGCTATGTTCTAGAGGTAAAATTTGATTTGAATTATAACGTGAAGGAATGGCCAAAGATTCTTTCCTGAGCTAGGACATCTGGAAGAAAATAGATACATCATTTCAAGATGAAAGAGCAATGTTGTTCTGGAGTTTGTGGCACCACAGGTTATCGTTCTGAGATGACCCTAAACCCAACGACAGCAAATACATTTTGTCCTATGTTTTCCCCTCAGTTCTGAGGCAGGAACAACAGGGGATATAGAAAATAGTTCCCATAATTTTAATGAAACAGCCAACATTTGAAGCCAACTTTTGAATAATACAGATATTTTGTGAAGCTGGAGACACCAGTAGGATTTAACAACAAGATTCATGTGTTTATCAAACCACAAACATATCCTCAGCCACAACATCACTGACTGAGGCCTTTGGAGTGATGTAAAATTAGGTAGTGACTAGCATTTTTCACATAAATTTGATACAATAGCATCTGGTTTTGATAACTTTAGCTAACTCTTTGAGTTGCAGATTACAAAATTTGTGAAGCAGTGCAGATTTCTTTTTAGTGAAAAAAGTATAATAGAGGAATGAAAGGCAAATTTGATTTTGTGAAATATACCAAGAGACAAGCAGTAGAAGTCAAACTGAATCCTCTCCAGCAATATTTCACTTCTTGTACTTATATCCCCTATTAGCATTTCACATGTTCATTTCCCAGTGCTAATTTAAAAGAGAATTTATCTACAATAAGAATTAATTGAATAATTAATTAGGATTGGTGTTAACAGCAATCCTGTAATACATTTATTAGAGTAGAAATTTAAATGTTCCAGGTATTTTTGGTCACAGGCATTTTCATAACATTAGATATTCCTTCTATTTCTCCCCCTTTTCTTTACCCCCTAAATACCAAAAGACCAAACCCAAAGGACTAAAGCTGTTCATATAACTTGAGAAAAGCCAGCATGATATCATAAAGATGATAAACCAGGGAAAAAGAGAACCTCAGTTAGTGTGCTGAAAGCAGAGTCTCTGTAGTATGTTTACTTTTCCCAAGGAACAGCCACACTTTCCCATTACGTTCTCTTGTTAGAGTAAACATTTTATTTTGTTAGTTGTGGACAGGAAGAAATTTAAAGAATTAATCATTATTATACGTTTCTGTTTTACTCACTGATGAAACATCTTGATTTTAAATATTTTGAAAGATAAAGAGAGGATTGAATAGTATTACCACACAAAGGGCAAAATCAGCTCTCCACAAGGCAAATGCCAATCATCAAGAAGCAAGACGATAGATAAGAAAGGGCATTTATTACAGCTTGCTAGAAAGAGGGCAGATGGCTGACTCATGTCCAAAAGAACCATCTTAAGGGGGCACAGAATCTTACAGCAGTTACACAGGCTGGTGGGTTACGGGGGGGGGGGTTTAGGAATGTTGACCCTTGGGTATTACAGACTGGGAGTTGCCACACCAGCTCTCTCAGTTTTCATTGATGATGGCTATCAGCATAGACTCTCTGTTTGGGGGTCATCACATTCCTAAGGAACTCAAAAGAACAAAGTTATCATCTTATCGCAGCTGGGAGGTACGTGCACAAGCAGGGGTCGTAAAATCTACAGAGCAGTTACATCTCCTGGGGGTGCAAATCCAGCTGGGTTAGTTAGTCAGAGGTCATTCAAAGTTACAGTAGGTTTCTTTTCTACAGTATGGCTTCCCTTATGTCCACCTTGTGTTGAGACGGTATCAATCCTTTATTGCCAAAGGAGATAAGACTGTCTGTGCCTGACAACTAGAGTCATTAGTACCTACCTTAAAATGTTTACACTTGCATTTCCTGTTTAAAGAGTAATCCATGGAGTGATTCTAAAAGTGTGTATGTGCCTCAGGGAAATTTGCAACATGAAGACTCCCTGATGGTATTTTTTAAATCTTGTAAACATGAGTCATCCAAATTATACAAATGTGTACATTTTATAGAGTATAATATCCCATATTTAACCATGTAGAAGAAGTTTCTGTGGAATCTGTGAATTTGGAAGATTTTAGGGGCTTTAACAAGAGGGACGTTTGGTGCCGTGGAGAGCAATGAACTGGGAATCAGCCTCAGTGGCCCCCTGGGGGGTGATTTGCCCCACTTCCTCAGGCACAGTCAGGCACCAGTGTTGTTCTCCCTGGGGATGGTATGACAGAGGGGGGCTTTTCAGGTGCTGGTAATATTCTGTTTCTTGATTTTGTGCTGATTACATGTATGTGTTTATTTTATTAAAATGATTTACACACTTTGCGTGTATGCAACACTTTCACAAAAAGTTAAAAAAAAACTTGATGTCTAATATTAAGGGGAAAAATAGTCATGGCTTTGAAAACAGCAGCAACAACAAAATCACTCCCATCCTATTCCCACTGCATCCTGTACATACATCCACAGTTGCATTTTCTGCATTGCATTCTAATTATCTGTCACCTGACTGTCACCACTATTAGACTGTGAGCATCACTAGGGTGGGGAAGAAAATAGTTCCGCAGAAAATGTCTAGAGCAGTGCCTGGCACTCAGTTGGGTTCCCTAGTTGATTGCTTGGTACATCAGTGATTTAATGAAAGGAGAAATGGATTCTTGTTTTTACTCTGCCCCTGGGTATCTGTGCTATATTGCACAAAAAAACCTCTCTAGGTCTACTTGTCATGTAGAACAATAAGAGATTTAGCTACAGGATGGCTAAGACTTTTTTCCAGTTTGAAAATTCTATGAGAATATATTAAAAATACAATATAAACATACTAGAAACATTTTATAATGTTAAATCTATCCCATGGTGATTGAAATTAGTGCAAATAGGTGCTGGCCTGGTGGTGTAGCGCTCAAGTTCGTGCTTTGGCAGCTGGGGGTTCGCGGGTTCGGATCCCAGGCACCCGCCGACGCACTGCTTCTCAGCCATGCTGTGGTCGTGTCCTGTATAAAGTAGAGGAAGATGGGCACGGTGTTAGCCCAGGGCCAGTCTTCCTCAGCAAAAAGAGGAGGATTGGCAACAGATGTTAGCTCAGGGCTGGTCTTCCTCACACACACACACGCAAAAGAAATTAGTGCAAATAAGGATAACTAAAAAATAAAAACTGCAAATAAAATATGATTTCAAAATATAACTGGGGCTTCCGATTTATGAAAATAAAACTCGAGTTATCTTCTGAGTGTTATATGTCCCAGCTTAATTCAATCTTTCGTTTTCTGTAAAAAAGCATTTTATGTGACTTGAATTTATGATGATTGACGAGATTCTCACATATTGAGGTATATGGGGTAACTTCGGATTTGAAACTGACTCACCTTGAACTAAAAACCCTGACTTATGGCCTATCAAACATACACTGCACATCTGCTTAGCCATTAGAGTAAAGAATACATTCTCTTAAGAGAAGAAGGCATACTTCCCCTCCTACGCCCTATTGGTAAGGCCTGAATTTGTCCCTTTCTGGACATCACGGTCACATTGACCTGTTAATTTGCAACTGAATACCTCTCTGAGATTTTGATGAAAATGTATCCTGAATGTGTTTAATGTATGTTCTTTGTTCTAAAAAGCTGTAAGACTGTACTGAAAACCATGCTTCTCTGGAATGCTTTGTAAGGCCTTCCCGGGTTCTAATCCTCACATTGGCTCAAGTAAACTCACCTTATTTCTCTTATCTATAGAATGGTCATTGGTTATTTTGCATCGACATGATGAAGCAAAAACGAAAAGGAGACTATTTCTCTCTTAAAAAAATGTGCTTTGAGACAAGAAGGAATAATAGAGACTGGATTTATCCTCCCACCTAAAAACTAGAAAAAATATATGAAATGATAGTTTTCAGACACTGTATATCAGGCAATGCAGGATGCTGATCTTTGAGAGTGGGAAAACAGGCAGGGTGAACTATGTGATTTCTCCAGCTTAGTGCCTGGAGTGGGTTTCAGGCTGCAGTGTCGGGGAGAGGAGCCCTGGGGAGCCCGGTGATCTCCCTGATTTAAAAGAATGGAGGTTGGTGTCTGGGGAAGCCAAAGTGGCTGGAGTTCACAGGACAGAGTAGCAGTGAAGAGGGACCTGGACAGAGATCTGCAGAGGGTCCTCCTTAAGTCTCCATCTGACTGCTGATCAGCACATGCTTGTGGGAAACTACCCAAGACTGGAAAAAGAACCACTGAAAACGAGCAGAGGGAACATTTCATGGAGCTCACACAGAGCTGGGAATAGTTAGTGTTCCTACAGGCTAGAGTGGAAAATGTCACGATTCAAAGGACATCAGAGAGATAACAGAGTATTCAGAAATATTGCCTCAGTAGTGGGACAAATTTAGACCTAAACAAAGGCTACTAAATTCCACCCAACAAGTCTTAACAGCAAGTCTCAAAAAAATCAAAGTTTCCAAGTAATATAACTGAATCTCAGAATAAAGCTCGAGAATATGGGAATACAAAAATATCCAGCATTCAACAGAGAATAATTTACCATATCTAGCATCCAATAAAAAATTACCAGGCATACAGAGAAATAGGAAAATATGACCCATATCAGGAGAAAAATAAGTCTATAGGAACATGCCCATTAATGACACAGATGATAGAATTAGTAGCAAAGACGTTGAAAAGATTGCTATAACTATATTCTATATATTCAAGAAGATAGAGGAAATATTATATATGTTAAGTAGAGACATGGAAGATGAAAGAAAGAACCATATACAATTTCTGGAGATGAAAAATGCCATATCTAAGATGAAAAATACAGTGGATGGAATAAACAACGGATTTGATATTGAAGAAGGAAAAGATCAGCAAACTTGAAGATATAGCAATGGAAGCTATCCAGTATGAAACAGAGGGAAAAAAGACCTGAAATAAAATGAACAGAGCATCAGTGAGTCACGGGACAACTTAAAGCAGCCTAATATGTGTGCGATTGGAATTCCTGCGGAGATGAGAGAGGGGGGTTTGATAGGGAGATTACTATAGAATGAGCCATAGACCTGAACAGCCATCTCAGCAGAATCCAGCTGCTATTCTTCAAGACAAGGGAGGACTGACCACCCCTTTCTCCCTCAAAGATGATTCAGAGGTCATTGGGACTACCTTTGCCACCACAGGACTAGAGTGCAAGGGCCTAGGAGGCAGATTGGTTTCAAAAGGTGAGGCTACTATTCTAGTTCAGACTTACTAAGATGTGTCCCCAGTGCCTCAGGGGTGGGGCCCTGCAGAGAGCTGTGATGTGTGTGGGGCCACCACAGAGAGCTACGGTGGACAGCATCCTGCCAAGCTGTAGGGATGATGTTGCCACTCCAGTGGGCCTGGAAGGCCTAGCATTGAGCCAAAGAGGATTATTCTCCAGCCTTAAGGTTTAATGGAGTTTGCCCTGTTAGGTTTTGGACTCGCCTAGGATCTGTCATTCCTTTCTTCTTTTCTATCTCTCCCTTTTGGAATGGAAATATCTATCCTATGCCTGTCCCACCTTTGTATTTTGGAAGCACATACCTTGTTAAGTTTCAAAAGTTCACAGCTGGAGAGGAATTTTGCCTCAGGATAAATCAAATCTTGAGTCTCACCCATATCTGATTTAGATGATATTTAGATGATACTTTGGACTTTAGACTTAGAGTTGATGCTGGAACAAGTTAAGACGTTTGGGGTTGTTGGGGGAAAATGAATGTATTTTACATGTGAGAAGGACATAAATTTTGGGGGGCCAGAGGTGGAATGTTATGTACTGAATATGTGTCCCCACAAAATCCGTGTGATGAAGCCTAACTCCCAATGTGTTGCTATTAGGAGGTGGTGCATTTGGGAGGTGTTTAGGTCATGAGAATGGAGCCCTCATGAATGAGATTAGTGCCCTTATAAAAGAGACCCCTGAGAGCTCTCTCATCCCTTCTGCCATGTGAGAACACAGTGAGAAGACAGCTGTCTACACCAGGAAGTGGGCTCTTAGCAAACACTGAATCTTCTGGCTCCTTGATCTTGGACTCCCCAACCTTCAGAAGTGTGAGAAATAAACGTTTGTTGTTTAAACCACCCAGTAGGTGTTTTTTTTTTTTTTATTTAAAATTTTAATTTTTTTTATAGCAGCCTGAACGGATGAAGACATCACCCCTTGAACATAGGAAATGAGGCTCCACCCATCTTCTGGCCTTCTTCCCCATTCCCCTCCCCCATTGTCCCTACCCCATCAGGGAATTGTTGTTTATTTCCCCATAGTTGGCTTGGCTGGGAGTGGAAAGGATGATTACACTGCTTTTAGCTACCAACCAAGAGGGGAAGACAAAAAAATCCCCTTAGTTGGAACTAAGTTAGATAAAGTTTTCCCTGTGTTTTATAAATATGTCCTTAATCCTGTTTCAACATTGGCAAAACTATGCTTCTGCATTTGACTGTCAGATGTTATCTTGTTTGGGCTTTTGTGCTTCCCCCCCACCCCCCAGTGTTTCTGGTTTTTTTCCCTTCCAGGCCCATGATAGGGTTGTACTTCTCGGCCATGCTGTGGCTGGGTGGGGACATGTGCTCAATCCTGGCCAATGAGTTGGGAGAAGTGATGTGTGTCATTTCTGGGATGGAACATTGAGCCAATGGATGATGTGAGACCACTGGAATTCTTTTCATCTTCTGTGCATTGATCTGTAATTCTGGAGATGGTGGCTGCTGTGTCAGCCCGAGTTCCTGAGTGATGTTGATAAGCAGAGCCTCACTGTGTGTCTGTGGTTGGACATAGAGTACGAGTGAAAAATTGACCTTCTTTGTTTTAAGCCACTGAAGCTTCCTTCCACAAAAAGAAGAGTATTTGTAAGACTAGATATTATGTTTCCATAAAAATATTTTTTAAATTGTAAATATTTTAATAACTAAAGATGGTAGAGAAAATTTATAGCTTTAGTTAAAAAAATTTTTAAAGACATAGTATAGTAAAATAGAAAACACATTGGCTTTAGAGTCAGACTGAGGTCAAGTCAGCTTTGCCACCTCAAGGTCAAAGGCAGATAATTTTCTGAGCTCCTCGGATGAAGAAAACATACTTATGTCTGCACTGCTGTGATTTTTAAAGCAAGACCACACATAAATTGCCTGGCACAAGAATAATAGTAGTTCATTTATTTAGTGCTTGATGCATGCTAGACACTGGTCTAAACTCTATACATATTGCTATGGACTGAACTCCATTCTCCCAAAATTCGTATGTTGAAGCCGTAACCCACAATGTGACTGTATTTGGAGATGGGGACATGGGGGTAATTAGGTTAGATGACATCATGAGGGTGGGGCCCTCCTGATGGGATTAGGAGCTTTATAAGAAGAGGAAGAGAGAGAGATTTCTCTCTACGCAGTGAGAAGGGGGGTGTCTGCAAGCCAGGTAGGAGGCTCTCACCAAGAACCAAACCCTGTCAGAACCTTGATCTTGGACTTTCCTGTCTCCAGAACTGTGAGAAAATAAATTTCTATTGTTTAAACTACACAGTCTACGGTATTTTGTTACCGTAGCCCAAGCAGACCAATGCACATATTAATTCACTTAATCATCACAACAGCTCTCTGAAGTAAGTCCTACTATTATTCCCTTTCTACAGATAAAGAAACTGAGGCACAAAGAAGAAAGTGACTTATCCAAGGTCACACAGTGATTCCAACCCATGCAGTCAGACTCCAAGCCCATGCTCTTAACCACTGTGGAATACATGAGAACACAAGTGTAAATTCTCAGATATAAGCCGTCTGTTAGTACTGACATGCTCACCATCCAGGAGGAGCAATGCCAGCTCAAGGAGGTGCCCTCATGTTCCATGTTGTGGCTCCTCATGGGTACAGGGTGTATTGCAGCTGGTGTAGTCATTTGGTTGCTCACTTATAATTATAGTGTGGAAAACAACAACAGCTGTGTTGTTTTGGAGCCCAGAGGACAGGCCTCCATGTGGGTGTGTGGGGTGGGGGACAGATAGATAAAACACTCAGTTTGGCACCTGAAAAATGAGATAGACCTGAAGAGTCTGAACGTGAGTTCTTTGTACCCCAGTATGGGTAGCTGCAGAGCACCCCCAAAATGATGTTTATGACCTTGAAGTGAACATTCCCAGGGACGCATATTTCTGGGCTCAGGAGGCCCAAGCCTGTTGGGTAATTGTGCATTCAGCAGTTCCTTCATCCTGTCTCTAAATGCAAAGTTGGTCTTAGTGTAGACAGGATGCTAATGTTGTTCTCTTTCCCTTGCATACAGATGGAGCATACACAGGACCCAGATGGGTTTGTGGTGACTTCAGCACAAGGTTTCAGTGGGAGATTATACTAATCACCGACTCGTAGGCCTGCGAGCTTGAGTTTTATGTAGGTAAGTATACAATGTCTTTCATAAACACTAAATTAAAGGCAAACATATTTTTATATTGTCATCACTTTGAAGAGATTTATCTTTCAGAGCAAAGAATTATCTCTAACTCATAAATTCAGTCCATGCTTACTTCAAAGAGTGTTTGTTTTCCTAAATCTAATCCTCAGAAATCAGTCACGAGGTTCCCAAATATTTCAGTCTTGTAATGATGCTTGCTTTAAATTCAAATCCCATTTCGCAATATCTCTTTGAAATAGTAGAGAAGCCCTGTCATTTTTCAATTATTCTTCAATTATTGAAGTTCTCTCTTAATGAGCCTGTTTCCCTCTTGTCCCTCCCGCAGCATCTCCACAGGGGGGAGGAAGGTGAAAACTTACACGCCCTGGATTTGGAAATGGAGGGGGCCTGAGCAAGTTTGAGATGCTGTAAGGGATTGAAATAGGGGATGCTTTGGTCACAAGCATGTTACCCACAGTTCAGTACCCTAGTGGTAGACATTTGATGTTTGACTTTGGAACAAATGCAAGAAAATGGGTAAGACAGCCCCCATTTATTGAGTACTCACAAGGCCCAAGGCACTGGGCTAAGTGCACGAAGCTCATTGTGTTATTAAATCTTACAATTATCCCATGGCTCGGAGGGGTTGGATAACTTGCTTACTTAGGGGAGGTTAAGGTTGCAAAACTGCTTAGGGGCATAGCCAGGATTTGAACCCAAGTCTGTCTGAGCCCAACATCTTAGTTTTTAGCCCCATGCAATGCTCCATTCACTCAGCCTAGATTATTGAGGGAAATCAAAGAAGGCGCCAGAAGAATTTTCTCACTTCTACACATAAAAGATAACAAGACCCTCAGTTTTCAACATTTATTCAGTAAACCTGTGTTAAGCCCCCATGATATGTGGGGTGCTCTGATAGAGGTGGTGTATTAGGGGCACTCTGTTATGGACACTCTGTTAGGGGCTCTGGTATTTTAAGACTGGACTCTAGTATAACAGAATCTTCTCTTTTTCCACTTATGATAATGATAAATAAATGACAAGTAATAGGATATATTGGAGTATGAGAGGAAGCCATTTGGGTTAAAACTAATTCACCCTGACCTTATTTTCCCAAAAGGGCCTGACATGGCATGTTGAGCGTGCATTGCGCATCTGCTTTAAATGTTTACTATGTCCCAAAGACAAGAATGATGACCTTAAAGATAAGGATGTAACTTCCCCACATCGGCATTTCTTTAAGGATAAGCATCTCTCCCTAAACTAAGGGTTAATTGCTGACTTCCTGAGCTCACCTTGTGACCACTGACCTGCTATGTTCATAGAATTGCTGTGCCGGCAAAGCAGTCTTGTGAGTATTGTAAAAGGGACATTCCTGTCATGTGATATATGCTCTTTGTTCCAACACGGTCTATCACCACTCTGTACACCCCATTTCTTTGGTGCCCTTCCTTCATTGGGGAAAGAAGGCCCCAGGCTAGTCCTCAGATCTGGCTCATAATAAATTCACCCCAATTTTGATTTATAGATTGATTATAGATTATTTGCATCGACAATGAGTCAGAATGTAAACACAAAACTCCCTCTTCTAATGGGGACTGAAGTGCTGAGATAGTAGTTCAAAGTTCTAAATAGTTTTGCAGACTCTTCCCGAAGAAATCCTGGAGATATTTCAAAATTCAGATCAGTTCAGTTAAGGGTTTAGTAAGTGCTGACAACATGCCAAGCAGAGGGTTTGTACTAAGGAGACAGGGATGAGTAAGACGTCTTCCCTGACCTTGAGGAGCTCTTAGTCTAACGGGGGCAATTTATCTATTTCAGGTGCAAATACAGAGATTCTGTTACACACAGAAATCGATAAATGGATGAGTGCCTCTATCCTGAAGAGGGTTTGAAAAGCGTTACATAAATGCCTGCAGTAAAATACCATAGGAGAAAAAAATTTAACGTAATGAAGAAAAAGCGGGGAGAAAAAGGGTTAGAGTAGTGAAATTAAGCCTGGGAAATTATTAGTACATGAGGCATAGCCTAATGTTCTACACATTTTGTAGTCATCTGGTCTTAAGCTTCCTAGCTGTCAAAGCAAAAAGGGAAACATGATCAGTCACAGGGCTCACAATAGCCACAGAAACATCTGTTGCTTAAGAGAGGCCTGTTTTTCCTGGCATCAAAACCTGAGAAAAATTTTTGCTCTGGGTCCTCCTATAATGGAGAACCATGTGAAATAGTGACCCATATCCTCAACACCACGGCACATTCCAGTAATAAACACAACAGGTATTTCCAAGTGGCAGCTTATTAGCACACCAGCTAAGTTAATAACGCTAAAGTGAAATTCTGAAAATAAACATCTACAAGGGCCAAAATGGTAAGGCCAAGGGCCAAGGGGGCTGTTGCTCTGGCTTAACCCAGGGCTAGAAATTCACCTCTGGTCTGGGAGATGTATTCTGAGATGATCTCTGTCCTAAATTATAAGCTCCTAAAGAGAAGAGGAGTTAGCTGCTTTACCTGTTTTACACCAGGTATGCTCAGCCTGAAGCGCTTATGGCAGCTCGACGACCTGCTGGTGGTTGTCACGTGCCGTGGAGTGAAACAGACTGGGGTTTGACTCTGCTCTGGGACTTAAGTTGTGCTACTGTGGGCAATTTGCTTACCCTTCCTGAGCTTCAGGTTTTCTCTTCTGTGATTTGAGAGAGTAATATCTGCTTCACAGGTGTACTGGGAAAAACGGGTGAGATGATGTAAACAGTCACAAAGCTCTGGGCTCAGGGTGGAGCAAACATTCATTTAACAGGAGCTGTTAAATGGTGATGTTGGTAAAAATGTCGCTTGTCTTCTTTCAATTGCAGGGGGAGGCCTTGTTTTTCCTTTATGACTTTAATGTCATCAAAAAACTTTTATTACGTTAGTATATTTTGTCAGATTTTATTCCTACTGGGGATTCAGTATAGCATTTCTAATGCTTTATTTAATTTTGTATATTTTTTAATATAATCCTAAAACTGTTTTTTGCTAGTAGCCAAGATAAACACTTGATCATCTCAAGTTTATGAAAGAAAATGCAAAACAAAATGAAACAAAGCAAAAGCACTTCAGATCAAAAGAAGCTTCACCCGGCTTTCCCAAGACCCTACAGTAGTGTCCGATAGAAAACAACATCCATAGCTTAAAGAAATGCACTGGAGACCTGTGAGGCTGTAGGTCTAATTTTAATGAAAATCAAGATTTTCAGAGAAATGATTTTGTTAATGTCCTTGGTTAACAGACAAGTACTAATCTGCATATTTGGACAATGCATATTCAAAGCTGTTGATGAAGGCTTGCAATATAAGGGCTCAGAAAGCAAATTGCTGGCTGACCTTGGGCTATATGGGCAGGGATGTGTCAGATCCATATATCCGTGCACCTCAAAAAAAGGACTGTACCTCTTTAAATGCTCACAGGTGTAAAAGCATACTTACTCTGTTTTTCTTATCCTGGCTCTTTCTTTTCTCTCTCAGGGTAGGTCTCTTGTGCAGCTCTCCTCAGGTTAGGTGACACAGGGGCCAGCCAAGCCTGTGATCCCAGTCTCAGTTGGTTCTCAGGGGACAAATCCCTCAGTAGACACTCATGGAGATGTGGGTCAGTGTTACATGGCTTCATGTTCTTTCTCGGGAAATAGGAACAATATGAATTTCAACAAGTATTTGTTGGAAATCAGAGCCATTGTGAACTAGAGCATGTAGCTGTGATTTGAATGCCTCCAGGATGGCATGTGGCATTGCTTAAGGTCACACTGTCCCAGTCCTATTTCATATTTTGATTGGAATGGTGGACTGGAGAACATCTCATTAAGTGTGCAAATTAGATCATGTTAAATAAGTGGCTTGAGTACCGGAGAAAGAAAGATTGGATTTCAAAGTACCCTTAGAGAATGAGTCAGAGGAAGGTTAGGCACGATTTCATATGTGCATACACACCCCCCCGAGAGACAGAGAGAGAGAGACTGGGATCATCATATCCACCATGTCTATCGATGCTTGGCACAGAGTAATTACTAAATAAATATCAGTTTAATTGAATTAACCTAACAAAAGGATTCACTCAAAAAGGTTAGGACTGCTTTTCTAGCAACCTGTTTCCCAAAGGCTTCTGAAGTTAAGGATTTTTTTTTTTAGTCAACTAAAAAGTTAACTTTGTAATTTTCAGCTATCTTCAGCACTGGTTCCTCTGGTTACTAAAACAAAACCTCAAGAAAACCCCATAGAACAATAAAGAAACAAAAGCTGGTGTTCTTTTTACTCCTTTTGTTTCCTCCGCCTTTATCCTGAGGCTGCAGGTGGAGCTATAACAGATGCTGATGTAACTTGTAATTTAGCTTTGGAGACTGACTGTGGAAGGCCTAGTTCCCATTTATGGTTTACACAGAATCCCTCTGCCCACAAGGAAACACGGGTCCTCTTAGTAATTGTGGGCCATGCTCTTTCTTCCCTGTACTGCAAACACAGTTGGGATAGAGAGAATCTTTGGAATTACCAATATCTAAGAGAACCATAATTAACTGTCAGAAGACCGATTTCAGGTAGAAGGATGTCTTGTTCAAGGTGCACCCTGCTGGATCACCAGAGAAGGCACGTCTGTTTAAAGGAGTGGCTTGCTTGGCCCTCTCTGGGGGGCAACCTTCCCTGAAACATGCCAATTCATGTTTATATCAAGTCCTGGAAGTTTCTTTTGCTGTGTGACCTCCGGACACTGTTTCAAGCAGTTATTTCCCCCAATGTTTTCTTTCAGCGTTTCATACTCATACCTTTTTTTTTTTTAAGCTTTAAGTAAAATTTACTCAGGCTAGAGAACTTACTCACAACCTGAAACAAAAAAATTCTCACCTTCTTGGTGGATTTTCTCAGCGTCTTTAGATGTTTTCATTATTTTCAGCAGTTAGGCTAAATTTAGAGGAAAAGGAGATTTGAAACAAGTAATTGTTAACTCTCAATGGACTAGGTAAAATTGGTGATTTCCTTTTCTTTCTTACCTACCTTTGGGACTTGTTTGATGGAAAAGTCTACTTTGAACTTTGGAGCTCTGGATGCCAAATTTTGGTAAAAAGCAAACCAGGATTAAATATAGATGGACACTTGTTCCTTCCTGCTTGTGTGACTTCAGGCTGCTTCCCCTTCTGTAAAATTAATATAATGATACCTACTTCCCAGGACTGATTAAATGCTGAGATCTGTGTAAACCCTTAGGATGGCACATGTAACATAGTAAGGGCTTAATAAATGACAGTCATATTATCAACAAAATGAAAGGGTAACCTACTGAATGGGAGAAAATATTGCAAATCACATATCTGATAAAGGGTTAATATCTGATAAGGGGTTATATAATACCAAAATATATATAAATAAATATCCAAAATATATAAAAAATATATACAACTCAATAGCAAAAAGACAAACAATCTGATTGAAAAATAGGCAGAAGATCTGAATAGACATTATTCCAAACAAAACATACAGATGGTCAACAGGTACATGAAAAGATGCTCAACATCACTAATAATTGGGAAATGCAAATCAAAACCACCTCATCACCTCACACCCCTGTTAATGGCTATTATCAAAAAGACAAGAGATAACAAATGCTGGTGGGGATGTGGAGAAAAGGGAACCCTTGGTCACTGTTGGTGGAAACGTAAACTGGTACAGTCACTATGGAAAACAGTGTGGAGACTCCTCAAAAAATTAAAAATAGAACTACTATGGGAGGTGGGCACAAGGGGCAAAGGGACACACCTATATGGTGACTGACAAACAATAATGTACAACTAAAATTTCACAATGTGATAAACTATTATGACATCAATAAAAAAAAAGAAAAAAATAGAACTACCATATGATCCAGCAATTCCACTTCTGGATATTTATCTGAAGAAAATGAAAACACTATTTCAAAAAGATATATGTGCCCCGTGTTCACTGCAGCATTATTTACAATAGGCAAGATACGGAAACAACCTAGTGGCCATCGGCAGATGAATGGATAAAGAAGATGTGGTATATATATACAATGGAATATTGTTCAGGCATAAAAAGAATGAAACCTTGCCATTTGCAATAACATGGATAGACCTTGAGGGCACTATGGTAAGTGAAATAAGTCAGACAGAGAAAGACAAATACCATATGATTTCACTTATATGTAGAATCTAAAAATACCCCCCAAAACCAAGCTCATAGATACAGTGAACAGGTTGGCGGTCGGCAGAAGTGGGGGTGGAGGTGCGTGAAATGGGTGAAGGGAGTCAAAAGGTACAAACTTCCAGTTATAAAACAAATAAATCATGAGGATGTAATGTATAGCATGGCAATTATAGTTAATAATACTGTATTACAAATTTGAAAGTTGCTGAGAGTAAATCTTAAAAGTCCTCATGGCAAGGAAAAAGTTTTTTTTGTAACTATGTATGGTGAAGGATGTTAACTAGACATTGTGGCGATCATGTCACAATATATACAAATATCAAATCATTATGTTGTACACCTGAAACTAACATAACCTTATATGTCAATTGTACCTCAATGAAAAAAATTTCTGACATATTTACACTGAGAGAATAATTCTTTCAAATGACTAGATATGTTTTAACTATATGTCCTAATAAAATATATTTTAAATACAAACAAAGCAAACAAAAATGACCGTCATTATTATTATTTAGCAATGGGTTAATTAGCCAGTAAGAGTTGGAATTGTAGTCACAGTGAAATAGTCACAATAAGTTATTTCCAGATTTGAGACTTATTTATGTTTGAGCAACTACCCATTTAAATTTCCTGTACCTATTGATACAGTCGGTCACAAGAGAAGTTACAATCCGTGTAACCAACACCACATTTTGTGTTGAGTTTTCCTCGGGGAATAAGATAAGACTCTCGTGAGAGGATGAAGTGATGGTATTGAGACCTCCAGAACAGCATTCTCATTCTGGGGCTCACAGACACTGGTGTTTCATGACTTGTTAAGAAGCACAGCAGAACAAAGGATTCTGTGGCCAAAGCCACTTAGGAAATAGTTCCCACTTGGGAAATGAACTGATTTTGCCTTGGGCTGCTCAAGTCAAAAGCCTAAGACTCACTTTTGATTCCCTCTTTCCCTTATCCCATGGTATCCATTCCACCAGCAAGTCTTCTTACTCCATTTCCAAAATGTACCCTCTGTCACATCCACTTTTATCTTCTCAGCTCTCTCCTCCTACCTGCCCACCTCCATGCCCTCTACTCTTCAGAGAATACCCAGAATGATCTTTGAACAACCTAATCCCAATACTTCATTTCCCTGCTTAACACCCTCCCTGGCTTCTCATTGCACTAAGAAGAAATCCAAACATTTTCCTGTCCCTGCCTGTCTCCCTGACTCATCTTATATTACTGGTCCACTCACTGCATTCTGGCCCCATGGGCCTTATTTCCGTCCTTGAATATGACAGTCTTACTTGGGGCTGAGTGCCTTTGTCTGGAAAGCTCTTCTAGAGCTCCTATTTGCAGCCACCTCCACACACTGCCCACCTTTACGTGCTGTATCACATCTCCCTGTTTTACGTTGTTTTATTTTTAGAGATCATGCCACTATCAGAAATTATTTTGTTCATTTGTTCGCTACTTGTTCCTAGCCTTGCCTAGAATGTAAGCTTTTTGAAAGCAGGGATTTTTTTTTATCACCAAGAGCCTCATGCGGTGCCTGGCATCTTGTAGGCACTGATATTTATTGTGTGATGAATGAAATACTGGTTAAATGACAGCAGATGCTGGACGTTATGCAGCCTTAAAGATATGGCCACATTTGTGTTCACCAGTTCTTTTAAGATATACCCTTTAGCCATAAAATGAAGCATCATTTTGCTTTTCTATAATAATACTTTTAGATGAAACTTGTAAAATTAAAACTTGATTTCATCCACCTGGGGTAATTAAAAAATTTCAAATAAGAAATAATACCTTGGTTGCCATGACTATAAAACTGGACTTGAAGTGTTATACAAATATTTTCAGACATTCAATTAAATGCTTTTCTTGGGCCCTGCAGCAGCTGGTAAACAACACACACTAAACAAAAAGTCTTTTCTGCATTTTATGGTTTACCTTCAAATGATATATATATTTGATAAGTATAATAATTTATTTTAAACCCTGAAGCAATTCTAAAAGAATGAGTGTCAAATGGAGATTTACTTTTCAAAATTCTTGGAATGGCTACATAAAATATTTTATTAGATGATGACTTTAATTTTTAATTAGAGTTAAAACCTTTTGTTGATCAGAAACCAGTTCAGTAATATTTCAGTGTTCTTCCTCTTTTTACTAGACTATTTCCTACATAGACTTGGGTTTTCAAAGCAGCAGAAACATTTTTCAGATAAAATATTCTAGAGCTCCAATATGTAAAATAGAAATATCCAGACTCCATTAGCTGTGTGAGCTTTGGAAAAATTACTTAACCTCTCTGAGTCTGTTTTCTCTTCTATAAAATGGGGATAACAATATTTATTTCATGGACTTGTCTCAAGGATTAAATAAAAGAATCTATGTGAATTTCCCAGCTCAGTTCTTGACATAAAACAGGCCCTCAATAAGTGCTAATTATTTTCTACATTGCTCCCGCCCTCTCCCTCCCTTTACTCCATCATACTCATTGAGTTCCTCCTATGTGCCTACCACTTGCTAGGTACTCGGTATAACAACAGTGAACAAGGCTTGGTCCCTGACCTCAGGCTTAGAGAGGCCCTTTGCATTAGAGACTTTTAGTATGGCTGGGCGTTTGATGATATAGGGTTTATTTTATATATATATATATATATATATATATATATATATATATTTTTTTTTACCACATATAGTAGCCAGGGTTCCAAAGTTAAAAAACATTGTACTAGACGTGTTTTTGTGTGATATTTAGGAGTGTTTGGTATCCAGGTTTCCAAAGTCAAGTTTAAAAACATCAGGGTACAGAAAATTGTACAGGTTTCACTCTAGGACATCTCAGAGCCTTTACCTTGGGAAAGTGCAATATGATTTTCTAAGAAAATCTCTGGCAATTCTGTGCACATGTTAGAGGCTTAATAGATATTTGATTTGTAAATGTTGAAGCAATGGTACACACATTTTCTGGGACTTCATAGGAGGAAAGGAAATTTCCAGCAGAGGCTACCCTTCTTCTGTTGGCTATACTTCCCCGTGTGGGATTTACATTGGACACAAAGATGAATCTAATGTCGCCAGGTAGAAAAGGGGGTGAGGAAGGCACTCTGGGAAGGAGAAAGTGCATGAGATAAGTTCTACTTTATTGTGGAGTAGCTATTAAGCAGCTATTTTTCTATGGAGAATTATGAATTCTAGGAATTTAATAAAAGTTAGAAGAAAACCCAGCATTCAGGTAGTACTTGAAAAACTGGATAAAGTCTCAACAAGTTGTACTCTAAGATTTCCAACTTCTCCATTTGGGATTTTGTAGTGATTCTGGATTTCATGCTTCTTATTCCACCTTGTGAAATTGATAGGGTGCTTTGGTAATTGTGTGATTCCGAAGCTCTTCCCAAGCAAGACGTAGGCATAGAGCCAGCACTGATGGCCTAGTGGTTAAAGCTCGGCGTACTCCACTTCAGTGGCCCGGGTTCAGTTGCCGGGCGTGGAACCACACCATTCGTCTGTTAGTAGCCATGCTGTGGTGGTGGCTCACATAGAAGAACTAGGACTTACAACTGGAATATACAACTATATACTGGGGCTTTGCGGAGGGGCAAAAAAAAAAAGAGAGGAAGATTGGCAACAAATGTTAGCTCAGGGAGACTCTTTCCCAGCCAAAAAAAAAGCTTCTTGACAGATGACATGAAACATACAGGTTAAAAAAAAGAAGTAGGCATAGAATGATTGTCTGAAATCACTAACATTTTAGAACAAAACAGAAGCATGGCCTAGCTTGTGAAGATTTAAATGTGTTTAGAAGTGATTTTTTGTGTGTATGGGAAAGTGTTTGAGGAACAGTGAATAACATATTTGCCACTTGGCTCCTTCCTACCATTCCTTCTACCTTCTTTCAACTCTCCTGGACCAGCTGTTTGTGCCAGGAGCCTGTTGCCTGAGTCTATCCTCATGATGCCCTCGCCCTGGCCTCCTGGTGTCTCACTCCTGCCTCCTTCCTTTCTGTCTGCTTGCATGGATCACCACGTTGGTTCTCCAGACATTTGGTCTTGAACCATGCACGTATATATTCTGGATCCCATCCTTTCTCTGCCCTTGCTGGTGGTAGTAACTCATCAGTCTATTAAATTCTCATGAGAGAGGCTTAGAGGACACCTAAGGGGCTCTCCTTCAGTCTCCCCAATTCTCTATATATTTTAAGGGCTTTCTCACAGCCAAACTCCATCTTTAAGGACTATAACTCAGTGTGTTCCAGTCTTTCTACCACCAACAATCTCTTTTAGTATTTTCTTCCCTTGACCTCCAATTTTATAAGAATTTTGTCTTCTGAACAAATACAACCAAGGATATGTTTTCCTAGTAATTAGATCTTTCATTTAGCTTAAAATAAGTATCAGCACACTGAGGTGATATGACTACAGTCACAAGGGAAGAAACTTGATGTTTTAGCCTATGCATCCGTATTTCAGATAAATGTATGATATACAAAGATAATTTTGATATTCAGAAAGCTCTAGGATCCCAGGAGGCTCAGGGATCTCAGGTTAGAAAAATCATTTAAACTAAAGGAACGATTCCAATGGTGAAGATTTCGGTAGGCAGTATTATCTCAGGTTTGTTGGGAGATGTTGAAGGGCAGTGGGGATTAGATCTGCTGCTCAATTCATGCTGTATGAACAGCTGCCAGGGTTTATTAACACATACCTTCCCTCACTCTCATGCATGCTTATATACCATATTTGTGAAAATTTTCTCCTTGTAAAGGTTTAGTTTAGGGGGAAAATTCCTGAAATATAACTTTGTATTGATAATTTGTAATAGGAACTTAATAGTCACTCTTCTCCAAAGTTAGCAGATAATAGAGAATAATCTTAAACTAGTCCCAGGCAAGTTTCAAAAGAATATGCTAAATGTCAAGGATTGAATGATTAAGAAAAGACAAATGCCAGGTCTTCCCTTCCCTCCATTCTCGCCAAAAAATGGTTTTATCCACTGCTTTTCCCAGCAGGGGAAATTGTCAACTACACAAGTTATGTTTGTTATTGAGAGCTGACCTTTCTATTCATGGCAATTTGAGGAAATAAAGGACCTCAACTCTTCACAGTGTTTAAAGAGAGCCAAGAGACATTCTGTACTACGGGTGGAGGGACCAAACTGGAAAATCAATCAGGAGCTGAAGTGGAGGAATCTTTGTAAATGGCTGTGAGAAACACCTGAGTGTTAACATTGAAAGAGATAAATGAAGATGTTGCAAATCTATACTGCTGTCAGATTTTACAAATGGAATCACATTAATCCTAGAGCAAATTATCTGGTTTTCAGTTTTTTAACAACAAAGGAGAGGAGACAAAAGTTCAGGCTTAAAAAATAAATCACTTTCTTACTACGAAATACAATGGTGTGCTAGGGAGGGAGAGAGAAGGAACTGTAGCAAAAGGCAAGAAAGTGACTTTCAGGTAACCAGGTATATGAAGGAAGTCATTGTTGAAGAAAAAATAAATAGTTCTATATATTTATTTTTTTTGAAGTTCATTGGAACTAGCAGGATATTTTTTAAAAAATAAACACAACTTTAGAATAATTTTTGATATACAGAAAAATTGCAAAGATGGTACAGAGAGTTCTCGTATACCCCACATCCAATTTCCTCTATTTTCTTATATTAGTATAGTGCATTTATCACAATTAATGAACAAATATTGACACATCATCATTAACTGAAGTCCATACTTTATTCAGGTTTCCTAAGTTTCCCCCTGATGTCCTTTTTCTGTTCCAGGATCCCATCCAGGACACCACAGGACATTTACTTGTCATGTCTTAGCTCCTCTTGGTTGTGATAGCTTCTCAGACTTTCCTTGTTTTTGATGACTTTGACAGTTTTGAAGAGTACTGGTCAGGTATTTTGTAGAATGTCCCTCAGTTGGGATTGGTTTGATGTGTTTCTCGTGAGTACAGCAGGGTGATGGATTTTGGGAGGAAGATCTCGGAGATAAAGCGCCATTCTCATCACACACTGTCAACCCGGCATCACTGTGGGTGTGAACCTTGACCCCCTGGCTGACGTACGGTGTGTTTGTGAGGTTTCTCCACTGTAAAATCACTCTTTTTCTCCTTCCCTATACTCTTTGGAAGGAAGACATTATAAACAGCCCACACTTAGGGAGTGGGGAGTTATGCTCCCCCTCCTTGAGGGAGGGGTGTCTACATAGATTATTTGGAATTCTGCACTGGAGATTTGTCTATTCTCCCCCATTTAATTATTTATTCTATCATTTATTTACATCAACATAGACCCATGAATAGTTATTTTATGCTTTGGCTATAAAGCAATACTACTTTTTAAATTTTGTTTCTCAAATTTTTCTGGCTTTGGGAACTCTTTGGGAATTGTCCATTGGGAACTCTTTCAGTTAGCTCCTGTGTCCCACTGACATGCTCCCACCATTGTGGTTTTTAAGGGGTGTTTTTTGAGAACTTCCTTACTTGGGTCCTAGAAGAAGCTCTAGGCTCATCTTGTATATTTCCTGCCTCAGTCCTAGAAGCAGCCATTTCTCCAAAGAGCCCTGGTTCTCTTCATTTGGAAAATGGTATTATAAATCAAGATCTGGGCACTCACTGGAGGCTGTGCACAAGTCTGAGTGTGGGCAGGGAATGACTTACTATTAGCTATCTCACTCTCCGCCCCTATTTCATGAGAAACCTAGAAAACTGCCTAAAAGAGTCAATGAAAATGAAAACTGGCTTAGATATCTGCCCAGGAAGGCTTGGTACTCAGAGATTCACTTGCATGACTTCATTAACCTGCAGTCGTGGTTAGATCAGTTCAAACATGTATATGTTGCTGAAGATATACACAGCTTCTAATTTGCAGTCTGCATTTCACCTCACCTTTGAAAATCTCTGGTAAGAACTTGGCTTGCACAGTCTAAATGTGTGGAGTTTATAGCTCGTAGTTTGAATTTCACTGCACACACTTTAGTTGTGTGGAGCCACACTTCATTTTTGTAACTGAGCACCTGAATAAATGTGTTTTTTAAATCAAACTCAACAAGCAAAAAAAAACCACCCTTGAGCCTAAAAGAATAGAATGCCTGCTCTCTTTCAGTGCATGAATAAAACTCCCACTTGCCATTGTATGTATCCAGCCAGCAAGGTGCAAATCAACCGTCACACATTTCTCTGCTTGGGGGAGCAGTGTGCATTTCTGTGTGATCTGAAGGGCATTGCAAGTAAAGCTGAGCCAGCTGCTTTTCCAGAGCCATAATTCTTTTAGGAACGTAAGAGGAAAAAGCAGCTTTTAAAATAGAACCAACAAAAAAGAAACAGGTACAAAAATTGGATAATGATAATAGAGAGTTTTGTGGTCAACTGGTCCAACCTCCTTACTTTATGGAGGAGAAAACAGGCTTGAGGAGGCTGAATTCCCCACCAAGGTTATTGAACTAAAGAGGGGCAGCCCAGGACTGGGGTTCAGGTCTCTGACTGAACCTAGGCTCATGCTGCCTTATATTTAATGGTTAGATAAACTCATACCTGGTTTATGTTCAATATTTTTGGCAAGTCAGGAAATAGATTATACATCTCTAAGGTTTCATTTCTTCTCCTGGGGAGAAGTAGACAGCAGTAGAAAGAAGGCTATAATCTATGGAGATATCCTTCTTAACTCCTCAGATAGGCTTTGGAGTCATTTTTTCTTTCTTTTTTTTTCTGGGAAAGATTTGCTCTGAGCTGGTGTCTATTGCCAGTTGAAAGTCATTTTTTAAGCCTGCATCAGGAAAACAAGGGTCAGCATAGGCAAAGGGGGTGCTAGCACCAGGCATTATTTTTGTGCCCCAAATTCTTAGCTGTACCATCAGGGATCTTTGATTAATGTCCAAATCCAGGATACAGCATCATTTCAGCAATTTTATCAAGACTCTTTGGCTACAAAGGTGAGAAACTCAGACTGGCAGAAATTAAGGGAGATTATTAAAAGAGTGTAAAAATTAGTGTCATATATTCAAGCACAGGAAATGATGTACCACCAAGCCTAAGGGGGATTGGAATTAGGATTCTCGGAGGGTCCTATAGTCAGTCTGTAAGTCAATAAATATTATCTGAATGGGGATAAAGGATGAAAGTGTTGGATTCAAGATTTTCTGAGTCTCTGAGTAACCATTTCATCAAAAGGATTTGTGGTAACTTAAATGTTTTGGCAGATAGTACCACAGACAAATAGCACTAATTGGCACCATTTTGGTTGTGTAATGAGAGAATGCATTTGAGCCAAATTTGTTTCCTTCTTGTTGAACATCTATATATACAGAATGGAAGCAACAGACAACTGTGGGAGAGAAATTGACTGTATAGGAATTTTTCCATCTAAACTGGGCTTGTGAAGTGTAGTCAAACAATTTATTAAGGAAACCGTCTGCTTTTACCTTGCTGTCCTTCCTTGTCAATCAAAAAGGAAAAAAAAAGGTATAAAAATAGAAAGTAGCTTCTGAGCATAGAAGGGGATGAGAAAAAGTATTTGTAGCTTTATTAAGGCTGTTGAAGTTATTTCCTCTGCCGCATTGTGTGCTCTTTGTGAAATTCCCTCATCCTGCTCTCTTAGCTCATGAAATTACGGCCAGACTGCTGTCCTTGAGTCAACCTTTCTTGAGGAAATCCTCCTTTTAGATGGTTATTCTTGTCAGCGCTTTTTCCTCCAGTCATCCCACTCCCAAGTCCCACCTACTAAATTAGAGGAGGGGAATTATTCTAAGTGTCCTGTTAATAACTTTCTCTTCTGGGATAACTTTTTAGTTTTTACCCCAGAATTATTTCCTGTGAGAACTGTCTCCATGTTTACATCTAATCTGTCTAATTTGACTTTAAAAAGGAACCTGTTTATGCTGTTTGTGGAGTGTTTAGCAGTATCCACAGTTACTAAACCCACTTCTTTTGCTCCTGTTCTCACCCCTGGAAACAAGAATGAGCTCTAGGAATTGTATGAACGGGGATGCAAGCTTTCTGGAGGAAGAATATGGGGGATTCCTCTTGGGCTTTTTAGCCCTTGAGGATCTCATTGCTCATTTCCACCCTCAGAGTGGTCTCTGGAGCTGCTGGCCTTCCTCCCTATGCGGGGAGCAATGGGCACACCCGCTGCCAGCCTCCGCTCTGTTTACAGGCAGCCATGAACCAGCTGACAGTGGAACCTTTGGGATGAATTAGACAGAGGTTTATCTACTTTCCACAGCCTCGGGTGGAGAGGATCTGTTTGAGTTAAACAACAGAGAATTACATTGCCGAAGCTACCTGTAGATGGCTTATGGTCTTAGCATCTAGGTAAATTCCTGAATCATCTAGAGCTGGCCTGCAGACTTGAATGGGCCACTTCCAGATACCTCAGTCTGGGTGATTTTGACATTCTCTAGGTGTAGCCAAATATCCCTTGCTTTAATCTCTTTTCTCTAGCAGAGTCTTCCGTAACATGGTGCTGAGTGCCTAACACCTCCCTTTGGAAGGTGTTCTTATTTAAGGACAGTAATAAAATCATTCTTTAGTTTTCTTTTTTTCAGATAATTTCCTTAATATTCCCTCTTTGGATACATATTCTATTTGTTTAATCACTTTTTATGGCTTTTCCCTGAAACTGCCTTGCCTCTACATTCCTGTAAAGGTGTGGTAACTGAAACTACCCACGATGTTCATATACAGGTCTGCCTGTCCTTCAGTATAGTACAAAGTTTATCTTTAGACAAGATATCAGCACTCTCATTTTTTGCTTAAAGTGAATATTACAGAGAAATGGCCGGTTTGTTGTGATGGTTAATTTTACGTGTCAACTTTACTTGGCCATGGGGTGCCTAGATATTTGCTTAAATGTTATTCCAGGGTGTGTCTGTAAGGGTGTTTCCGGATAAGATTAACATTTAATCAGGAGATTGAGTAAAGCAGATTGCCTTCCCCAGTGAGAGTGGGCTTCATCCAATTAGTTGAAGGCCTGAATAGAATAAAAGGCTGAGTAAGAAAGCTCTCTCTCTGCCTGACTGTCTTCAAGCTGAGACATCAGTCTTCCCTGTGTTCCACTGGGACTCAGACTGGAACTTACACCATTGGCTCTCCTAGTTCTCGGGCCTTCAGACTTGGACTAGAACTATACCATCGGCTCTCCTGGGTCTCCAGCTTGCCAACTGCAGAACTTGGATATCTCAGCCTCCATAAATGCATAAACCAATTCCGTACAGTAAATTTATCTGTCTATCATCTATCTATCTATCTGTCTGTCTATCTATCTATCTATCTGATCTCCTATTTGTTCTGTTCTTTGGAGAACCAAGACTAATACACTTGTCTTAGGCAAAAAATAATTCTGGGACATATACTTGTGCCTGAAAGCATAAGCCATCAAAGACTTCTTGAGTCATGCCATTAGGACACAGGAATCGACTTTAAGGGGCTCCTACTGCTCAAAGATGGGAATACTTGGGCATTAAAAAGTGACTACTGTAGGTCGTAGCATAAGGTCAAGACGGAAGTCCAGACGGAAGTCATCTGCTGGCTGACTGGGAAGTAGCTAAAGACTTAGTGATGGCAGTTCTGGAGGCCTCACTCTGGGGCACACCCGAGGCTACAGTGCCCCCCTCTCCCCGACAATAGACCAGACTAGGGTGGCCGGCTCTGGGTCCTGAGGGATGGAGGGATTTAAGATGTCCAGCAGCACAATTCAGGTGAGTTTCACATGCCAGCAGTGCAGCCAGCCCCTGAAACTGGACACAGAGCTTCAAGATCCTGAAGCCTACCATCCAGGAGCTCACAGCTTCATTAAAAAAAAAAACAAAAAACTTCTATAGATAGAAATAATAAAAATCTCTGAATTCATACGATACTTTGAAAAGGAAAAAGCATACCATGTTGGATACCTTGTAGGTTGCCAGAGCACAGCTTATTCTTCTGAAGAGTGATAACTAAAGGGAAAGAATTGAGTGTATCCTATCTTTCCGGTATAGACTGTGTTTCTTATAACCATATAGGTGTAAATGTCCCTGCCCACATCTCCCCAAGTCGTAGACCACCAGGAACATACCTGGAACTCAGCAAGTTTGGTTTATTGCTTGTTGCAGGGAAGGAAACTGTGAACTGTGGGGCATCTCAGAGAGTGTGAGAAAGGACATATTACAGGATTTGGCCTGTGGTCAGATGATGCTGGGGAGGGTTCAAGGAAGAGGGACTTTGCTCTGGATTGAAAGGGAGGGTAATTCTTTGATTGGGTATTTTAATAAACCTTAAAGAATGTTATGATTGGGTATTTAATAAATCTTATAGGGCAGGCTAGAGCAAGGCTAAAACTGTAATTAATACAGAAGCAGTCATTCATATTATCTGGAAAAGGAGGGTGTTTGATATTTCTGTGGTCTGCACAGTGACCTTGTTTTTACCTATGATTAAACAACATTATGAAGTGGCCTTGTTTTTTATCTCACTTCTTCAAATTCACAAGGTGATGTTGTTTGGTGAGACCGTTTATGTCCAACAAGTGAACGCTGAGGTCTGGCTATGAGTGTCAGCCCAGCTCCTAGGGTTTCAGGCTGCTTTTCTGTTTCTGAAAGGGATTATTTTCCTTTTATTTCTTCTTCTTCTTTTTTTTTTTAAATAGAAGGATTGCAGAAAATAAAAGCATAAGAAATGAAAGATTTGGATAATCCCGTATTCAACCCCTGCTGAAGTAATGGATCTACGCAGTGGATGGTGAAATCATAGGTGACATGTTAACAGGGTACTTTATTGTGGATGGTTCAGGCTGACATCACCGGAACCACTGATCAATCTTAACATCACTCAACGTGGGGCAGACAGACCTGACGTGCCTCCTGCTGTGACTCACAGCACCGCCTTTGACATATTCTTGCCAAAAAATTTGAATCTGAATCTAGTTAAGTCTCTAATCCAACCACTAGTTTATAGGAAATATGAGGCATAGAGCATCATCTTAAATAACACCATGAAGATATAATCAGCCAAATCTAGAATCCTCAGCAAATAAATGTCATGGAAAAAAAAAGAGGGGTAGATGTTATAGATTAAAAGAGATTTACGAAACCTATCAACCAAACACAGTGTGTGAATTATTTTGGGATTCTGATTCAAACAAACAATGCCAAAAGACATTTTTGAAATAATCAGAGAAAACTGAGTAGGGATTGAGGTTAAATGACATTAAGGAATAATTATAAATTGTTTTGTTATGAAAATGGTACACTTACTTTAAAATTTTCATATCTGTTATAGACACGTTCTGAAGTATTTATGAATGGAATAATATGATGGCTGATATTTGCTCTAGGAAAAAAAAGTTGAAAGGTGGATAGTTGAAACAAAAATGACAAAATGTTGCTAATTCTTAAAGCAGGGTGATGACTCTATGGAGATTGATCATTCTTTCTACTTTGGGGTATAACTGAGAAGTTCCAGAATGAACAGCTTTAAAAAAAGGTGAATATTACTTTTGTTTCACATCATTTGTTTCTTCTCTCCTCCTCAGCAGGGCACTATCACCCACTACTTATAATTAAAGAGGGGAAGACAGTCACTCATTTTCCTGTCCAAACACTCAGGCAGAAATAGTTCTATTTCCCAAAGATCTGTTCCACAATTCCCAGATACTGCATTTGCTCAATCTCCATTTAATGGCATAGGGGCTCTCTGAAATGGCAAGGGTCTCTAATAGTTATACATTTACAACTTTATTTTCTGCCTCATTCATTTCTTCAAGGTTATGTCCATCAAAATAAGAGGCCAGTTATAGAAAAAATTGAATAGATTATAATATGGATGATAATTTTTATATGATGGCTGACATATTCAGTATTTAAAGGCTGAGCTGAAAGTTGAGTGACCATAATATTACTTTGAAAATTTCTATGGAATTCAACATTTTATGGCATTTTCAACTCAGGAGCAAATCCTCTATAAATGTTCAAATTTTTAGAATCCCCATGGAGCTGGGATAATAGTCACTGCCTAAAATGGATGAAGACTAAAAGTAAATCCTAAGCAAGTGTTACCTCACTCTCTTGGGCTGTCTATTTTTAGCTTCAGGTTTGATCCCAAAGACAGAGGGGAATAACTCTGTCATCCATTTCTCCTCACTAAATGTGCATCCTGAACTCTTTTTACTTACTCATCAGATAGGCATTTTTGGTTTCTAATCGCTTTCAGATGTTCTGACCACCTTAAAGATTCTTAATAATTCAAGGACACTTCCTAAATAAAATACTACGTATTTACTTGCACCCAGAGTTTCTGGGAACAGATTTCTGTGGTGTTATAGAATGCATGCTCAATAGAATCATGACAGTGGTTAGTCGCTCTTTGGTGGATTGTCTTCTTTGCAATTTTGTGGGAGATTTTGTAAAATAAACTGGATATTTCTATGGTTCCCAGACTTCTGTGGCATGGTTTTATTTACTTGTCAATCAAAATTATATCTAATAAATGTCATGTTATGATTTGAGGGTAACCCATGGCGGCATTTTTAGATTACCTTCATTTAAAAAGTGATGTTGATGACAGGAAATGGAAAATGATTTATTCTGCACAAGGATGAGGTCAATTGCACCGTCACTGAAAGCTGAGCTTCTCAAATCTTTTCCTTTTATTTGGGGAGGCCATTGTTCTTCCTTCCATTCTTTCCATATATGAGACCAGGCCTGTATTTTAGGGTGTTCTGATGTGGAAATAATCAAATAAGTTTATTTGCTCTCCCAAATGACTCAGTCAAGTAGGAGTAGGAAGACAAAATGAAAGAATGACGTATGGGCCCATCTGAGGGCTCAAAGGAGGGAATGGCCAGAGTCTGCCTAGAGGGAAGCAGAGAGGAAGGGTTTCACAGGAGACCTGATGGTTATACTGAGTCTTAAAAAAGGAGAAAGGTCGTGCTAGACTGGGAGAGAGATATGAACAAAGTTGGGGAGATCTGAAACAGTATAGTTCAGTATCGCTGGAGGATAGTATGTGTGTGTGTGCATACATGCATGCACACGCAGGTGTGTTGTAGAAGGCAGAGTAAGGATGGTGAAGATTAGAGAAGTTACAATAAGAAATAATGTTGGGATGTGAGCAAGAGCATTGCGTGTCTTACTAAGAAAACAGGACTTTATTCTGTAGGACTTTATTCTGTAGCCTTTGGGATGTTGACTTCTTAATGTCACCCTGTCCCTGTCATGGGTTTTTACCAATAGCCCAAGCACGCTTATGTAGTCAGAGGCCCAGGATGATCTTTGGAGAGCCCATGGTAATCAAAGCAAGGTATGGACTACACACGCATTGGTATTAATGTTCTTTTAGGGGGTTGAGGTAGCTCAAGTTTAGGCTTTTGAGAATTTTGGCACATTTCTTGTTTCATAGGGCTAAGAGCATGGGGCAGGACAGCAATCTGGCATAAGTTTATTGCAGGTGGGATTTGTTGCAGATATATAGGCTTTCCAAGATGCCATCTTAATTAGTACTTCTGGAGTAACTATGCTTGGATTCTATGCAAGAACTTGATATGTCTTTGTAGAACTCTTTTGCTTTCTTTCTGTTTTCACATTTCAATGAAACCTCACTAGTTTTTTAAGCTATATATTGCATACACCCTGTCCACAACTTAAAAAGAGGACTTAATTTGCTGCTATTTCCATTTACCATTCAAGATCTCTGATATGATAATTTAGTCTTTGATTTGTATAGAAAAGCATAAAGAGTTCAGGCATCAAATATTCCTGAAATAACAGTTCCAATTAGTTCTTTGATGAACTTCAGAGCAAACAATTAGCTCATTGTCCTTGAGAGAAGATTGTGTTGCTTCCAGCGTATGCTCTAACAGGAGGTATTGCTCTAAACTTCTCCAGAGGGTTGGGAGAGGAAGGTGTCATGGTAATCCAGTTCCCCCAGTTAACCAAGCAAATTGTCAGTTTCTTGAAGCGCTTAGTGCAATAAAAATCTGTCTGGAGGAAAATCAGACAGGTAAATTTTTTGCGGATGTGTGTGAGAAAGACTAGCCCTGAGCTAACATCTGTTGCCAATCCTTCCCTTTTTGCTGAGGAAGACCGGCTCTGGGCTAACATCTGTGCCCATCTTCCTCTACTTTATATGGGACACTGCCACAGCATGGCTTGATAAGCGGTGCGCTGGTCTGCGCCCAGGATCCTAAACTGCGAACCCCAGGCTGCCAAAGCAGAGCACGCGAACTTAACTGCTACGCCACCGGGCTGGCACCAGGCAGGTAAATTTTTGACAGTTTAGATCAAGAGGTACCTGGAAGCGGCTGCAATTTCTTTTATTAAAGTGATCCATTTTGCTCATTCTTTCTAAGCTCTTAAACACAGAAGCCACCTTGAGATATTCTATCCTTCAAGCTAGTTAACCCTAGACCTATGCTTTGTTGAAGAAATCCCACTGTACAAATCCCACCACTCTTTTCTCGTACAGCTGGAAAGACCTTAAAAAATTTCTATCTGATCATGACTCATGTTTAAAGCTTTTTAGTGGCTTATTATTGCTCTTAAGATGAAGATCTTCATTCAACAAATATTTACTTCATGCTTACTTTGTCTTAAGCAGTATTCCAGGCCCCAGGAATACCACAGTGAATACAACTGATGGAAACTCCTGTCTTCATGGAGCTTGCATTCTAGTGTGTGTGTGGAACAAAGTAAATACATACAAAGATTTACTGTGATGTATTAGGGATTAAAAATAAACCAGGAAAAGAAAGGGAAAGGCCGGGTTGCAATTTTAAATAGGATATTTAGGGAAAGCTTCACTGTGAGGCAACATTTGAGCAAAGACTCGAAGTAGGTGGGGGTGTGAATCATGTGGGTGTTTGAGGAAAGAGAATTCGGGCAGAGGGACTAGCAAGTGCAAAGGCCCTGAGAGGGAAGCATGTCTGCCCTTCAAGGAAACAACCTAAGTGTCCATCAACAGATGAATGGATAAAGATGTGGTATATGTATACAGTGGAATATTATTCAGGCATAAAGAAGAATGAAATCTTGCCATTTGCAAGGCCATTTACATATCTATTGCAGTAATCTAGGAGAGAGGAGATGGAGGCTTGGACCAGAATGGTATAGTGAAAATGATGAGAAATGGTCTTGTAAAGGATATATTTTATAGATAGAATGAATAATTTTTGCTAAAGAATTCAATGTAGGATATCAAAGAGAGAGGCGTCATGGATGATACAAGCAACTGAAAGAATAGAGTTGCCATTTATTGAGATAGAGGAATCCACAGGTAGAGTAGATCTAGCAGAGAGTTTAGTTTGGGTATGTTAAAAAAAAATCTTTAACTTGACCTTCTAAGCCATTTTCACCTCACCATGTCCTGAACCCCTGACCCCATACCACCTACACTCCATGCTTTAGTCCTGTTGATCTTCTCTCATTTCCTTGAATGACTGATGCCTCCTTCCCCCTTAGGGCCTGTACACATACTTTTCCCTCTATTTGGAATGCCCTCCCCATTCCCCCTCAGCTGGCTAATTCCTAGTCCTTCAAGGTTGAGCTCAACTATTACTTGCTCACAGAAGCAGTCCCGATCCCTTTCAATAGGTATATGATCCTGTAACACCCTGTAAGTATTGATTCAAGTCTGAAGGTTACCTCTGCAAGAATGTGTGCTGTGTGGGGATAGTGACCCTTCTTGGCTGCTCATCCCGGTATCCCCAATGCTGCATGGTGCCTGGAACCTGATAGTGCTCAATAATTATATTAATCATCTCCCATATTTGTTCAAAGATTATAACACAACCACCCCACAATTCTTTCTTTCTTTTTTTTTGTGACAGACTGACTCAAACTACTTCCTTAATACAGAATCTTTAGAAGGATAGAAATTGGGCTGATGGCTCTGGAAGTCCTCAAAATGCCTGAGGATTCTTTTTTTACTATTAGCAAGTCTATAACATTTTCATGTTATATTCAGACTTGCCCCAAATTTTCTCCACTTGAAAACACGCTAAAGTGTTCAGTGGCAGATCAGTTAGTAAAGGAAGGGTGTCACTGGTGTTTCCCAAACTCCGGACCACCGTTTCCTAAAGTCTTACATTTTCCATATATGGGGGCACTTATGTCATATTTCTGAAGAACGTAAGCTGTTTCAGTGACAGAACATGCTGATTCACTGCTGGTGAAATGTCACTTCAATTCTTTGCTACCTTTCATGGAGAATATTTGTAGAAGTGACTTTTCAGCACAGAAGGTGAGAAGAAAAATCCAAAGTATCAGAGATAGAAGACAGTTCATTCCCACCATATATTTAGTAGCTTACTCTCCAGCTGTACTGATGAAGAAAATATGCAGAATCATAGGGAAAGAGTTAAGGAAGATGTAATGAGGCAGATAGTACTAGGTGAGGCACCGCATTTGGGTGAAACTTCATATTTTTAGTTACTTACAGCTTAGGTGTAATTATTGTTAATGGATAGTTTTATCTTTATTAAGTAGTATAGTGCAGTTTTCTGGAACTAGCAGGTGAAATATTTGGGGACATGACTTTTGTCCTGAAAACTTCTCTAGAATTCTTCATGGACATTTTTAATTAACACTGTGACATGAGCCAGAAAGAAATCCTTGGGTGGTGATAAGCTGTCGGTGAGGTCCTCTGCATGCTCCAGAGAGTTGGGCTGTGACAGCAGGGCCTGTTCTCAGGAAGATTGTAAGGTGAGCAGAGACTGTCACTGGAGTCTCCTCCCATGCCCAGGCACCTGGGTCACAACCCTCTTTCTAGTGTTTTGTGATTCCTGTCTGTCCTCCTCCCACGTGAGCTTGCCAGAGATATTACCATCTCATCTCCAGTTTCCTGATGAAAACCTCTGTCCTTTGTAGAGGGACTTTGGAACATTACAGATCATTAATACAGGATCTTTTTTTTGAGTAATGGCCCCTCTTAACACTCCAGAAATTCTATCACACAGGCAAGTTTCTGCATAAATTAAGGTATGTCCAGGGAACAGTTCTTCATTGCTCACCTTTCCAATTTTCTACCATGCCAATCACTCTACTTCTAGTTTCTCTGAACTTTGCTCACTCCACCTCTCAGCGCTCCCTTTAGCCTTTCTCTTCCAGTTACAGTTGACGCTAGGATAACTGGTGAAGAAGGTGAAATTTGTCCCTTTTGGATGTACTTGCCAAAATTCTTTTGATTGAAGCTACTAACTTAAATTAGCTTAAAAAGGGATTTATTGGTTCATTTAACCAGAAAGCCCAAAGGATGAAGGCTTAGCTGGAGGCATCCGGACTTTCAAATAATGGGGGCAGGTTCCTTGGCGTCTCATTCAGATGTGGACTCTGCACAGCATCGTTCTCAAACACAGCTTCCAATCTCAGAACGGGAGAGGCTCCCTCCTTCCCACCCAGTATCTGTATCCCAAAAGATCTTGCAGTCCAGGGCGACAGAATATTTAGATTAACCTGGATCGACAGAATATTTAGATTAACCAGCTTGGGTCACGTGCCTACTCCTGTGGTGGGGGAGGTAACATTCTGATGACATTTCCACAAGGGATGCGGCAGTGACAGAAATTCAGAGTCTCCCATGTAATGATGATGTCTCCGCACTGTCCTCCCCACATGCTGTGTAAGGGCCACCTTGCTGGGGAGGAATTTTTACACATCAGGCTGTATTTCAGTTCATTACCACACAGTGGCTCTTTTCCGCTCAGCAGCCTAACTCTGATGCTCCCAAGGGCAGAACAAGGACAAGTAGGCAGATGTTTCGGGGAAGTAAATTTCAGCTAAAAGTAAGGAGGAACTTTTAACAGTTCTTAAGAAAAGTCTCAAGATGGCTTGAAAGAGTCTTGAAAACAGTGGCTTCCATGTCACTGGTTTTTAAACAAGGGTCTGCTATCCACATGTAGAATCTTTTTAGAGAGGATTTGCGCAGTGGCTAGAAGTAGAAACAAATGACTAGCACTTCTGACCCTGTAGACAGAGGTGTTCCCTCTGACCACGCCTGTGGGTACAAATACACAAAGGATTATAACACGCTTGCTGGACAGGTTTGAAGCTTGGTTCAGGGAAACATGTAGGTCCTGTCACACATTTTTCTTATTAAATTCTTAATTGTTGGCTCTTTAAAGATTCTTAACATGGTCTTTCTCTCGTTTGTTCCCAGTTTTATTGAGACATAATTGACACAACATTGTAAAGATGATCTTTCTCTTATAAAAATTTTTGTGTACACACAAAAGATTATTTTTTAGTTTTATACATGATATTTAAAAGTTTTCCCTTGAAATAGATTTCCATCTATTTATTTAGCCTTCATACTTTCATTATGTTGACTCATTTCTTTAGTAAAATATAATATATGAAGATCCAATCCATGTACTTTCTGATCCACTCTAATATTTTTTGTGAATGCATTCTTATCTTAATGTGAATGTCATCAAAAAGTTGTAAAATTTTTCCAAGTTACAGCCTCTATTTTCCATGAGTTAAAACTGAAAAACTTGATATATAGATTTTTGCATTATATATTTCATTTACCAAATGAGATACTTTATGTAAATGGCTATACTGAATGTATAGTATTTTTGTAATATTGAATCTATACATTTTGAGTTTTATGTGGGAATGAGGACAAAATGGTGATTTTTTTTTTCCATAAAAATAAAACCCTGGTACGATTTGAGTTGTATTAGCCTATAGAGATTTAGAGCCTGCAGACTGGATTCAGACACCTGGGCTCAAATCAAATGTTTGTCCTAGATACATGGCTTAGGAATGCTAACAATTATTTTACGTCTCAGTTTCCAGCTCTGTAAAGTATTAAAATAGAAGTACCTGCCTTTTAGGATGGTGGTGAGTTAAAAAAAAAATAATGCAGACAAAGTTCATGGCACAGCGCCTATCACACAGTAACCACGTTGCAAACTCTTCGCTGGTATAATGCCATTATTTTCTACTTAACTTCCATAGATGTGAACAACGCTATGTGTCAGGGAAAAAGCTCTGCAAGTCATCAACAAATAGCAATTTTAGTTGTTCGTGGTCATTGAATTTTTGACCCTGATCCTTTGCTTTGTTTGAACTTCATTTTGAGGTGAGTCCAAGAATTAACTGTCTCATGTCCAGTAAGTGTGACAGTTGTCGGAGTGTTAAAAGCCCTGATATTAAGGTTGTGATTATGAAAGAAACAGAAATAGATATAATTTTTAAAATGTAAGTGTGACAGGAAATGATGCACGTTGTAGGTGCCCATGGGATGAATTCTTCAACTGTGAGGGTGATTCAGATGGGCAAAGACTGATTCAAGCAACATGGAAAAATTGCCATGTCCTTCAAAAAGAGACAAGGGCAAATGACAAAGTAACCCTAAAAATCTGTGTGTGGCTAGATTGTAGAAAATGAAAACTGGAAGCTAGGGTTAATCCTGAGGCAGGGTTTAAAAAACAATTGAATCTGAGTGGGCGTGGAGGGGCTGCCTACTTCACCATAGCTGACTGGTCCTGAAGGCATTTGAGGCTGCTGCCACAGTGCCTTCTGACCCTAAGCCAAATGTTAGGGGCTCTGAGACTGAAAACTTAAAAGTGAGCACAGGAAAGAACTGCTGATGGAAAGTTGGTTTCTGTACAAAAGAGGCTTATTAGGTTAAAACCTCATTCTGTTCTGTACCATCTTAAACTAATGGAAGTTAAATAGCATACCCATCAACGGTGCCAAGTAGTTCCCTTCAAATCTGCCTCAACAGATTTTCAGTATAAATGAAACTGGTCAATTTTGGAAAAGAAAAAAAAAGACAACAGATTATATATCACTAAGGAGGAGAAGGGTATGACTGGTTTTAGCACTTCAAGGGACTGATTTGTGCTCTTTGAGGAAATGCATCTGGCAACTGAAAATTTAACCCCTCTTAGTTTGAAGTTACAAATCCATAGATTTAGTTAGAACAACATTTCAGAATCTAACCTGTCCTGAACAGAGAAGCTTCTGTGTGATCTAAACAGTCTTATTTAGGTAATATCCTTTGGAATTATTTCTATACAATTGGAAATGAGATAGGAAATGTAGTTTTTGAAATAACTTGAAATACCACAGAGTTCAAACTTTCTTGCTTGGCCATAGGATGTGAAAAGAAAAACCATCATGCTAGAATTAATTTCTATGGCCCTTTGCCACCAAATTATGATTAAAATACAACATATTTTGTACCATTTAATTTTACTCTTTCTGTTTGTTAAAATTGATTTGTTTAGGTTATGAAATAAATGAGACAGCTTTTTTTCTTTTAAAGGTCCTAGAATTTCCTCAACAAGTCTCCTATGTGTCAAGTGTATTACCAATTAACATCTTTTTTTGTTGTTGTTTTAAATGATTCATAGTTTTTCCAGAAGTAGAGTAGGATATTGAAGCATATGAAGTACACTCAGTAAGTAATTCAACATGATGGGGAAAGGCAAATGGGTCATGTAAAACACCTCAATTTCCTTTTTCCTTTTTAGGAAATATAACTCTAAACATTTTAGAAAATAGATAATTTTATAATGCAGACATAAAATCAGGTCAAGTAAACAAGTTAAAGGGTAATGCTATACTTTACATGTTATAATAAAAATTCAACAATTACTAACCTGAAAGTTAAAAGTCACAATTATTTTAAGATAACCATTGGAATTATTAAAAACCAAATTCTTCCAAAAAGGATATGATATAACTTGCAGAAGTAATATAATAGTTCAATATAAACATACATGTTGAAATTCCCTGAGTCGTAACTTTTCTCGCTAGTGCAGGTGTTTTTGAATCTGTTAAATTCCCCCTTCCCACATCATTTCTTTTCTGAGAATTGCCAGGGTGGCTCACTTTTCCTCAGAAACTAAGTTAGTCAGCCAGCCCAGGAATGGCATCGGCCATTTCTTCTTTTTTTCGTTTGGCGCTCTCTTCTATGCCTGCCGCTCAGGTGTCTGCTGTTGATTAAGCTGCCAGAATGAGCCCTCAGAGGAACCACCTCCCCTGGGAGTCACTGTCTCCCACAGGCTGTGGTTGCATCTGCTAGGCAACACTGCTCCTTCTGCTCAGTGCTGTGGTGCCCCATCGGTGTGACACAGTTGTGTTCCTGCAGCCCTACACTTAGTTCCATGCAGAAATGAGAAGCATGCTTCATGTTGGTACCAATGTCATCACAGTTTGCTTCCAACATCATACAGACTTTTAACAGAAACTGCACTGGCAGCTCTGTGCCCAGATGGCTCCTCATGCCCATCCACCTCCAATAGATCTCTGACACAAGTTCCCTGGAATCGGAGTCTTCAGGCGGTTTCTCCTGGTCTCTTCCCTATAGCTTGTCACTTCCAATATTCTTTCTTTTGATTGAGAGGTTTGATACAGGATGAAGAGCAGACAATTCAAGGTTTATTTTTTCTTTTAGGACCAAAGGCACAAAGAAAGGAATGTCCATCTTTTGAGTCCTTGGTTTGCAAAATGTGATTGATTTTTAAATCATATTCCCTTACTTGTGAGCAAGAGTCTGAAAATTCACGAGGAGAAATATTACTTCACATTCATTAACTATTAAATACAATATAACCAAATTATTATTAATTTCATATCAACAAAGTTTAGATTAGTGAGATTTCCCTTATTTTTATTCATTTGGGAAATTGGGCCATTAATACCTGCCTCAAATTTTTGTCTTGAAGATTCAATTCGCCTATGTTAAAGTCCCTTACAGTTAGAGAGTCCAGTTCCCCTTAAGAAATCTTTGAGGTAACTTGGAGATGCACAGGTGGTCAGAGGCTGTGCAGGAAAGTAGATGTGAGCCCAGTCTCTGGAGCAGATACGTGTGCTTGAATCTGTGTGTCCTTGAACAACGGAACCACTTTGCTTCAGTTTTCAAAATGTAAATGGGAACAGGTATAATAGTAACTACCTCACAGGTTCTTGTGAGGACTATATGAGTTTAAAACTTGTAAAGAGTTTAAAACAGTACCTGGCTTACAGCAATCCCGCAGTAAGTGTTAGCTACTATTGCCAGTATAGACCAGTCTGTTTATTTTATTTTACAGAGGGAATTTCCCAGCACTCTGGGAAATATTGAAATGATTTAGATCAGTGGTTTTCAAATTCGATCCTGCATCAGAATCATCTGGAAGGCTTGTTACAACTTCACTCTCAGAGTTTCTGATTCAGTAGGTCTGGGGTGGGATTGAGGGGCATTGTGAGAATTTGCATTTCTAACAAGTTCCTGGCCAATGCTGATATTATTGGTCAGGGTCACACTTGTAAGCTTCCCAGCCAGCAGCTGTGAACACACAAGAGCAGAGGAAGGCAAGGTTGTCAGTGGGTCTTAGTCCAATCTTTCTCAGAAAAAAAATGCTCTTAGAATTGAAGAAATAATAAGGAAAAACTATTGGGACAAATTTAATCCTTTAGATTTGATTTCATTTACAAAACCTCTTCTTGAATCCCTTTTATTTTCTTTCCTCTCTTTAATTTGATTACCATTCATTTGTACCTTGGAGAAGGGCATGACTTTTTTTAGTGAATTTTCTTTAGTTCGGAGCAGGCACAGCTCTCTAAAAGCTACAAGGTTGCATTGACCCTGGAGTTCCTTATTTGATACCATTTAAAGTCACAGAAGTAATGAGATAAGGAAAGTTTGTACAACTCTGGAACAATTTCTTAGGACTGAAGCATGAAACAGAAATATCATCATGTCTTTTCCTATCAATATTAATGCTGCAACGTTGAAAAGAATAAAGGCTTGTTGGGATTTCTAAATTGAATAAATATGGGAGGCAGAGAGGACATATGTTTATGCCACTCCACGTGTCATTTATACAAATGATCTTGTACACATGAGAAATGCTTGGAGATCAACAGATAGCATATTTACATGGGTATGTTTCCAAAGCCTACTGGCAATATATTTGATAAATATCTTTTAATATTAAGGAGCTTCAGATATCTGCTCTGGGTGGGACAAGGCCCCTCTGCTCATTTTTTCTTCTTGCTTTTAATATCACATCCTTCTAACGTAACAGAAACAGAAACATTAATACACCGAGGAAAATAACAACCCATGACTTGGACCTATTTATTGAATTTGATGACACTAATGCAACAAAAATATAACTTGAACAAGTGTTAGTGAAATAGTAGCATTTTTTGCATTAATGATATACCATAGAACAAACATTCTTATCTATCTATCTATCTTTCTATCTGTAACTTATGCCAAAATTTATGTCTTATTGCAACTCTCCATTTGTGTGACGGTGATGGTAGTAAGGTGCTGTGGTAGGAATATTCCCCCCATGCATTAGAAACTAATGCACTATGTTTATACTTTTCAGAGCAGTAGTAAAAATAGTATTTCTTTGTTTTTTGTTAGGGATTTTCTTTTCAGTATAATTAGACACTTTAGAACCTGGTAAGACACAAGTTTTTCAATGATGTTGAGATGACATTTGTGTTGTTGGCATTATCAAACAATGCAGAGGCCACCAAACGCTGTCCCTTGGTACCTTATTAACACTCCTGGAAATGACTTTGAAAACACAAAGGTTCTGAGTAAGTAAATGTGAAATGGCAGTATAAAGTTGGCATGGAAGTTTGATAATTAAAATTTTGATGGCTTTGTTGATGTTTCTGCAGGGTGTCTCGAGATTTCTTACTAGGTTTGCTGTTGTATCCAAACTATGTCCTGAGATTTCATGGTGATATTTCTTTGGTTGCATAGATGGCAAGTTGGGATAACCCTCTCAGTCCTTGTTGTGTTAGAGCAATAGGCAATCAAGATCCAAGTTCTTTTTTCAGATCTGTCACTTTATCACTTATGAACTGTGCTCAGTTAGTAACAGAGACCTAACTTTGGCGGCTTGAAAGGCTTTTTGTTTTTTAAAGTACCAATAAGTCTGAAGTAGGCAGTTGCTGGTGTTGGATTAGTGGCTCAAGAATTCCTGGCCCAAATCTCTGCAATTCTTTTGGTCTTTCTATATAGTCCCAAAATGGCTGCTGTAGCTTCAGCATCACATCTGCTTTCCAGTTAACAGGAAGCAAGAAGGGAAGAAGGGTAAAAGAGATTTCTTAGAAGCTCCACTAAAAGCTTTTGCTTTTATTTCACAGGCCATCCCTATCTTCAGAGGAGATTGGGAAATGGAATTTTTCAGCTGGACATGTAACCCAGGGTTTTGCTACTAAGGAAAAAGTTGGCAGGCACTCTGTGTCACATTGACTGACTCCCAAAGTGGTCTCCAAGTCCTTAGCAGAGCATGCGAAATTCTCTATATTCTGCCCCAATCTCTTCCCAGCATACTTCACCTCACCCCCATCACTTCAGGTTTCTCTGCCTTTGTTCACATTACCCACTGTTTTAGTTTGCCTGCTACAGAAGCAGACCCTAAGACAAGGTTTTGCGTGCAAGTGATTTATTTGGGAGGCACAGTAGGGGAGTAGGGAAGTGAAACAGAAGGTTGGGGCTGGCCTGGTGGTGTAGCAGTTAAGTTCGTGTACTCACTTCAGCGGCCCGGGGTTCACCGGTTCGGATCCTGGCATGGACCTACGCACTGCTCATCAAGCCATGCTGAGGCGGCGTCCCACATAGAGCAACTAGAAGGATGCAGAGCTATGACATACAACTATCTACTGGGGCTTTGGAGAGAAAAATGCCACCCCTCCCCCAAAAAAAGACGTTTAAAGAAACAGAAAGGGAGGCAGCTAATAAAGCTTATGTTGTCAAGTCGGCCACCACTATGGGCTATCGGAGCCTGACTGCACAGGAACACATCCTGGAGCTGTCAAAGGTAAAGGAGCTGACGCATGTGTATACTAACTCTTGTCAGTCTTTAGTTGAGGGCTGTTCCCTGGCTGTGTTAATCCCTTAGCTCTTCGGATCTGCCATGCCCAGGCAGAACAGCTTTCCTGGACTTCTGAGAAAGCCCTCAAGCTAAAAGACTCAGATTTTGGCAGTGGGAAGCCATCCAGAGGTAGGGCCCAAGAAGTGTGGGTGGACCCCTACAGCATCTGCTCCACTCACTCTACTCGTCAATGTTCTTTCCTTATTTCTGTTGGTCTGAGGAACATTCACTGATTTCCTTAACTCTATGAGGAGTTACTTCTTTGATGTGTTAGTTTTCTACCAGTGCGTGACAAATTACCATGAATTTAGTGATTTAAAACTGCACTCATTTATTGGCTTACAGTTCTGTAGTTTTGTAGAAGCTTGGGTGGGCTCAGCTGGGTTCTCAGAGCACCACAAGGATGAAATCAAAGTGTCCAGGCTGTTCTTAGTTGGAGGCTCTTGCAAAGAATCTGTACCAGGCTCATTCAGATTGTTGGCAGAATTCAGTTCCTTGTGGCTGTAGGACTGAAGTCCTCATTTTCTTGCTGGCTCTCAGCTGGGGGCTGCCCTCAGCTTGTAGAGGCTGCCCACCTTCCTTTTCACGTAGTGCCCCCCATTTTTAAGCCAGCAATTACACGTTGCATCCCTCTCATGCTTAGAATTTCTCTGACTTCCTCTTCTGCCACCAGCCAGAGAAAGCTCTCTGCTTTTAAGGACTCATATGATTCAATCTGGCCCATCTGAATAATTTTGCTATCTCAGAATCAACTGTGTCGTATAACATAACCTAACTGTGGGAGAAATATCATTAATTTATAGGTTCTAGGGATTAGGACACAGGATTTTGGGCAGGGGTCATTTTCAGAATTCCACCTACCACAGTGATAAAAGCTCTTTCCTATAAATCCTCCTTTCTCACTTTCCCCTGCTTCATTTGCTGCCACATCCCAAGTTCCCAATTTACTCCGTCTTTTATCAGAGCATATAGAACTAATCATTGCACTAATTGTTATTCTGGAAGCAAGCTTTGGAATCATGCATTGAACATTTGAATATGATCTTGCACTGTAAGACTTAAAGCTAATTGCTAACCTCTCCAAATTTTAATTTTTCTTAACTATACATTTCCCTTGTTGAGTTGTTGAGAAATTTAAAGGAGATATTGTATGTAACTACCTAGTACAGCATTTGACACATCATATAGAGGCCCTCCCTAAATGGAAGATTTTCTTTTTCTGTGTTTCTCTATTTGCTCTTTCTTCAGCATAAGCCTGTAGACAGTGTGGAATATTTTTTATGCATATTTGTATTTCTAGAGCTTTAGAAAATCCCTGTGTTCCTTCGTGGATTTCAATATTTGTTGAATGAATGAATACATTATCTTCTGTGTATTTCCTAAATATTTGATTTACTTTTAGAGTTGGTTGTTAAGAACATATAGGGCAATTGGTATGAATGCACTTTGCTAAATATAAAACAATACACCGACGGCATGGGGTGGGGTTGATGTACCCAATTATTGATAAAGGCAGAGGAACGAGAAGGATGAGAAGGCAACTTTAGTTTGTTAATGATTCTTATGCAGCCATTACTTTTAGTTATTTTTCTAGTTGTGCAGAGTTGGGTGTAAGCCACCAACTTGCTATAACTGAATTTGCCAATATGGATACATTTTTTTGCAGGCTGGGATTATGAAGATCAAACCACATGATACATAAATTCATGTATTTTCAATTGATCAAAAACTCTTGAGAGTATAAAATGCAACAGAAGACATAATGAAGAGGATGGAGCTTATACAAGTGAAGGAATAAAGGTGTTATTTTTTCATAAGGATTGAAGGATTAAATGAAAACAGGAGCATAATTTAATGTTAGGTGATACAAAAGATCGTATATGGGAATTTGACCTCGAGTAATTTATTGGCAGATTGTAGAGCTTTTGTCTGAAAGGGGTTTAAACAAAGATGCTAATATTGGTGGAAGTGGTTACTACACAAATTAGTATCCATAGCCTAACTGGTTCAATGGTTTTGACTATATGGTCAGATTAATTTTATCAAACAGTCTGTCAGTTAGATTCATTTTAATGAATTACTCCCACCATTAAAATAATTCTCTATTAATTGGTTTTATTATCAATAATAGGATGTTATTAAATCAACTGTTCAATTAAGACTAAATGATGGAAACAATTTTGTGTGCTAATTCAGCCCAGGACTTTATTATTCAAAAACATTGTCATTAGATAATTCCCTTTCCAAATATTTTTCCAGTTTGCAGTGGCCAAGCTTCACAGTCCATCTGGGAAATTCAGAAGCACTTTCTGCTTTTCCTGGGCAGCAGCACAGACACATAATCACCAAGATGCTTCAGTGATTTGTGAGATTATTCTAAAAAGAAATTCTGAAAGGTGGTGTGATGGGCTTGTCAGATTTTACTGCCACGCTGAGTTTATTTCTCTCGTGAGGGGTTTAGATAGTCACATTGTAGGCTATTGGAAGGACATGCAGTAGATTCTGTTCTGCAAAGCATGTCATTTTGAGCACAATAATCATGAAAGACGATTTTGGAATGAAAAGCACTCAGCTATTCAAGGATACCATTTTTTACTTTTTTAAGTTAAGTATTTTTTGAAACCCACAGGATGAATATCAATTTTTCTAGAGGGAAGCTTGTGGAGAGCAAATGTGGTTAGTTCCCTTACATTTATAGAATAAGAAAAGAGCTTTTAAAAAAGTGACAGATAAGACCTTTCATGAAGACAATTTTTCTATTTTCGTTCCACTGAAATTTTAGTTTTCCAGCTCTAATGGGGATTTCCAGCCATTTGGAGTTAATGTCTTCAATCCTTGTATGATGCGTCCCCATTCGCTAATAAGAGATGTGGAAGTAACTCACCCCAACACACTGAAGAGAACTATTTTTTCTTCATTGTATTCTGTGTTCGGTAGTTGAATCAGAATCTTTTTTGAAAGCAAAGTGTTATCAAAAGTGTATGCCCAGTTTATTCTCGGCTGAAATGTTATAGAAAGGAAGAGAATGTGGACTAGTAAATTATGACCCACTAATTCGTATTCTCTTTTCTTTCTAAAATGCCCCAGGTGGGTGAGACCAGCTGATTGTAATTCTCCAGTCATCGGACACCATTATCATCAATCCATGTGAACTTTGTCTTCAGTTTTACTGTTTTTTTGAAATGATTAATGTTATCCTCAGCCTATCTTCAGACACATTCATTCTTGCCCACAAATCTCCAGCATATTCTGTTTGGATGTTTGTGCATGCTTTTGAATATTTAGTGTTGTTTTTTGTGTGCGTGTTTTAATATGCACAATTATATGTTATCTACAATTATATTGCTATATAAGTTTCATTATGTTTACTCAACATTAATATGAAGCTCCATCCATGTTGCTATCTATCACTTCTGACTACTGCATCTTTTTCCGTTGTGCACATGTACCACATTTTACTTTTTTATTCCAAATTAACGGGCTTTCTTTCAACTCTTTCCTACTGCAAATAATGCTGCATTAAATGTTCTCATACATGAACCTGTATGCTTATTCCCCAGAAAACCAAAATATAAACTCTCTCCATTCCTACTTAATATGAAGTTCAGATTGCCGCCCCCCCCCATTTTTTCATTTTAATTTTGCTTGGAGTAAATTTATTTTTCCAATTATTGATTTGTTTGACTGTCTATTTTAGTACATTGGAATTTTAGTTTGCAGTCTCAGCTTGAGTTTTATTTTTTTTCTCTCTCTCTGCACTCACACTTTCCTACTTAGCAATTTTTCGGACGCCTCCAGGTCTTGTACTGAGCTTTCTCTCTCACTCTGGTAATCAGTATCACTGAGCCGTGGACATAGGACTAAGGTCCTGGTTGGGAAGCTGATTTCACGTCTTTCTGTCTCTTGAGTGTGCAGACATCCTCCAGCAGCTGCCTCAGATTGTATTATTTCCACTTCCTTTCGGAGGGAGGGCAGTCCGACTCCAGCCCCGGCTTCAAGTGGTCAGCCTGGTTTAGAGTCTTCTCTCGTCTTGGGTACTTTGGCTCCCCATTATTAATCGTACCAGTCCTTACTGGCTGCGTATCATCCTTGTTACACAGCATCTCTATCCAAGTACATGGTTATGAATTTTTAAACCTTTTCTTTTATCTAACTTATTTTAACTTGAGTACTTGACATGTCATTAAAAATATACATGTACTGCTAGTCCTTGAAGCACTGGTTCTTCCTTCAAGTTTGTTTTCACAAGTTGAAGTTTTCCCTTTTAGGTACTCTTGGTTCAAATGGCGTGGAGCTCAGAACTGGATGGAAAGGTCCTGAAAATATGTGTGTTTAATTCATATGCCATGCAACTGCAAAAACACGATCTTTGTTCTTTGCACAAATCTTCAGAGAATAATAGGCTATCTTTCAGGCACTCTGACATAAGATCTGTTCACTGTTTTAGCCTGGCAAGATGTAGCCTGGAGTTCTAATTAAACAACTTTTTGAATTCAAGAAATAGAAATGTACATGTGTCCCTTAAGTTTTAAATCAGGTAGTCAAATATACTCCTCTTAGTAATGTTATTCACCACGATATTTTGGATATGACTACTGACGGTATTCATCCTGTACTTCCCTGATCAGCAAACCCTCACAGGAGCTCCCTCTCTGATCCTTCAGTAAGTGAGCAGGCTCCTCCTCTAGTGGAGAGAAGCCAGCACACTGGAGGCTGTTTTCACATCTTTCCAGGGAGAGCTTCCTTTAGTTGATTACAAATATCTACCTTTTTTCTTCTCTTTCTCCCAGGATTGAAATTATCTTTATCTCAATCTTTGGAAGCATTTTTGAAGGGAGGGGAGGGAACCTCCAACAATGAGATTTGAAAATAATCCTTTAGATCTAGACATCTTTGACTGCTTTTAGAAAATATAAAAGTTCAGGGTTAGTCTTCATTCCAGCATACTTTAGTGTGTTTTGTTAAAAGCCTCATGATGACAACTCTTAATTTTAAGTGTATAATTTGATGAGTTTTGACAAATGTTTAGAATCATGTAACCACTGCCACAATCATTATATAGAGTATTTCTTTTGCCCTTTTGTAGTCAATACCGTACTCCGACCCTTTGGTCTCTGGCAACCACTGATCTGCTTTCTGTCACTACAGTTTTGCCTTTTCTAGAATTTCATATAAATAGAATTGTAAAATAATAGTCTTTCACTCTGAATTGTCCCATTTATCATTATGTAACATCCTTCTTTACCCACGGACATATTCCTTTTCTGACATCTACTTTATCCAATATTAATATAGCCACTCCATTTTTCCTTATATTGGCTGGAGCAGGGTGTCTTTTTCCACCTTTCTAATTTGGACCTGTCTTTATATCTGAAATGCATTTCTTGTAGATGCCTTGTTCTTGGATCTTGCTTTTTTTATCCAATCGTACAATCTCTGCCATTGAAGAGTTTTGTATCTTTGCTATCCAACATGGTATTTACTACGTGACTAATTAGGCATTTGGAATGTGGCTAGTCCAAATTGAGATGTGGTTTAAATGTGAAATATACACTTGCTTCTTTTCACTTTTCTGAATGTGGCTACTAGAAAATGCAAAATCACAGCTGTGGCTCATAATTATTTTTTTTGTGAGGAAGACCAGCCCTGAGCTAACATCTGTTGCCAATCCTCCTCTTTTTGCTGAGGAAGACTGGCCCTGGGCTAACATCCGTGCCCATCTTCCTCTACTTTATATGGGACCCTGCCACAGCATGGCTGACAAGCAGTGGGTCTGCAGGTGCCCGGGATCTGAACTGGTGAACCCCGGTCTGCTAAGCACGAACTAAACCGCTGTGCCACCAGGCTGGCCCCTGTGGCTCATATTTTATTTCTACTTGACAGCTCTGGCTTAGACCATTTACATTTAATGTGATTATTGGTTTGAGTGGGTTTACACTGTCATCTTGCTATTTGTTTTCTACTTGTCCCACTGTTCTTTGTTCCTTTTTTCTCTTTTACTGCCTTCTTTTAGGTTAATTGAGTATTATTTTAGAATGCAGTTTTATTGGCTTATTAGCTTTCTCGCTTGCTTTTTCTGATGGTTGCTCTGGGGTTACAACATATATCTTTAACTTGTTAGAGTTTATAATCAATAATATTATACTAATTCACATGTATTATAGAAACCTCAAACTGTATACTTTCATTTCCCCCCTCCTATGTTTTGTGCTATTGTTGTCATACATTTCACTTCTATATTCAAAATGTCATTATCATTTGTCTTTAAACAGTCAATCATCTTTTAAAGAAATTTTTAAAATGAGGAAAGAATTTATATTTATCCATATATTTACCATTTATGGTATCTTTCATTCCTTTGTATAAATGCAGATTTCTATCTTGTCTCATTTTTCTTCTGCCTGAAGAATTTTATTTAACATTTCTTATACTGTAGCCCTGCTGGAAATTAATATCCCAGCTTTTGTTTCTTGATAAAATCTCTATTTTTGCCTTAATCAATGAAAGATATTGTTGCTGGGCACAGAGTTCTAGGTTTACGGTTTTTTTCTTCTGTACGTTAAAGTTGTCTCTCCATTATCTTCTATCTTCCGTATTTGCTGATGAAAAGTCTGCTGTTATTATGATATTTGCTCCTCAGTGTGTAATGTGTCTTTTTTACTCTGGCTGCTCTTAAGATTTTCTGTTTATTAATATGATTATGATGCACCTTCATGTAGTTTGCTTAATGTTTCTTGTGCTCAAAATTCATTGAGATTCTTGGATCTGTGAGTTTATAGTTTTTATCAAATTTGGAAAAAAATTTGGCCATTATTGTTCAAATAATTTTTTACTACAATTGCATGTGTTAGGTTGCTTGATATTGTTGCCTAGTTCACTATACTCTGTTTATTTTTTGTCTTTTTTCTTCCTTTCTGTTTTATTTTAGACGGTTTCTTTTTTCCCCAGTCCATTTAAAAAAATAATTCATCTCATTGCTTTCTGGAAAGAAGATTCATACATAGGTGGATGAATTATCAACCAGCTAATCTAAGTCATTGTTGGGAAATAGCTGTTTGCTGAAAACTGGGCATATTAAGACCAGGAAATCTTTAACATCGGTATTTCATTTTCACCCTGCTACACTTCACTACATATGTGTTAGAGCCTTATCCAGAGTGTACTCCTCAGTAATAACCTGGGCATTTATGCTGTGATTGCTGTGAGTACTCTAATTTGGGACACCCTTTTAATTAGAGAAAGGAAGAAGTAGTGAGCTGAGACTATGGAAAATACCTTGTAGGGCCTTAAGGTAAATTTCCTGGTTTGCTTTGGAGAGAAGTTGGAACCTTGCCATGTGCCTGTTGGAGGTAAATTATAATATAAGAAATATTTTCAACTGACCTTAAAGGAAGAGACCAACTTTGCTTTGGTCTCAAGACGTTGGTCCTTCATTCCTTCTAGACTTTAATGCTGTGGCCACTTGATAAGGAATCTAAGCATCCACATCAACTCTAGAGTCAATGTCCTGGTGTTTCATATCATTAGTTCTTCATATGTGAAACTTTAAGATAATAAAATACATTATGTCTTCTAAGTGATGAAAAAGACAGAAACCGAGACAAACAAGCAAGGAAACCCCTTCTGTGGGGCAAATTCAGAGGTTTGATAAGTGATATGATTTCATGTAATCTACTTTGGAGTAAAGGGAGGTTATTGTAATATCACACACTTAAGGGGATAAAAGGAAGACCACAGTTTTTGTAAATGTGAAAAATGAGCTAATAAAGTATTTTGAACACAATGTAAGAAGTGCACAATATAAATTTAGATTATTATACAAATATAAATTCAAAAATTTTCTCCTTAAGTCTCTATTTGTTTACTCACAATGGACCTATGATCTCATTTACACACCAAATAATCTGGTTCTCAAATTTCAGCATTGAGAGAGTAACATCTCATTAACAACTGGGGTCTGTTTCCATTGGTTGATTTTTCTCATAGTTGTGAGTCATATTTTTCTGATACTTTACCTGCCTGGTAATTTTAGATTGGATGCTGGACATTGTGAATTTTACATTGTTAGTTGGTGGATTTTGTTGTGTTTCTCTAAATATTGTTGGACTTTTTTCTGGGACACAGTTGAATCACTTAAAATTAGTTTCATCCTTCCAAACCTTCTTTTTAAGCTTTGTTAGGCTGAGATGTTACTCAAGGGCTAATTTTGGCCCCACTGCTAAAATATCATTTTTTTGGAGAATTCTACCCTTGGGTATTAGAAAGTTTCCACTCTGGCTGGTAGAAACACAAGCTATCCCTAGTCTTGTGTGATCTTTGGAGATTTTCTTTGCCTAATTCTTCCAGGGAGTGTTTTTTCAAGGCCTTTGTTAATCTGTTCTTACATATGAGAAAATCTGTACTTAGCCGAAGACTTCAGAGAACATTTTGCAGACCTCTGCAGATATCTGTCTATGAAGTTTCTTCCTTTCTTATGTTTTGTTCCACAAATTCTGGGCATCTTGGCCTCCTTGATATTATATTTCTCTCTCATCAACTCAGGGAGTTTGCTGGATTCTGTTTGGATTTCCCTTCTCTGTTCTGTAGGCTGGATATTCTCTCTAGGTAGTGTACTACAGTATTTGTAATACTTATCTCATTTGTTTCCCTTATATTAAGGACCATTGTCCTTTACTGCCTGTTTCCCAATGTCTGAAAACTGTGGATTCCTATTTTATTTGGTTTTCTAGTTAAGGCATCATTTTAAGAATCAATCTAGTTCCTATTACTCCATCATAGAAAGAAGTGAAAGTTGGTGATTAAAATTACCCTGGGGTTAAAACTGGACCCTTGCAACAGTTTGAGGAAATTGGATTGGTTATCCTTTTTTGTGTGTGTGAGGAAGATTGGCCCTGACCTAATATCTGTTGTCAATCTTCCTCTTTTTGCTTGAGGAAAATTGTCCCTGAGCTAACATTTGTGCCAATCTTCCTCTATTTTCTTGTGCGTGTATCAAACCATGGCTTGATAAGTGGTGTGTAGGTCTGCACCAGGGATCCAAACCTGCGAACCCTGGGCCGCTGAAGAGGAGCGCGCGAACTTAACCATTATGCCACTGGGCTGGCCCCGTTGGTCATCCTTTTGATGGTTGCTTCTGATGGGTGCCCAGGCCCCCCAAAATGTGGCCATTCAGAATTTTTATTGAAAAATATAAAATCTGAGGGAAACAAATTAGAAAATTAAATTATATTTTAAAGTTTGCAAGTAGCATTTCAAGCTAATATTTCCAAGCTCCAAGAAAATAAGACACTTGGAAATGCAGCATAGGACATAAATTCAACTTGCTAAAAGATTGGAAAGATTTAAAGAATTTTGTAGCTCATTCAGCACAATCTTTCAATGACATATACTTACGGAGAAGAATTACAAAAACATAGGAGGCAAAAATGAAGTCCACACGATGTTAGGTGTTTATCTTAAAGACTTTAATCTGCATTTTATTATACAGTGATACATTTTTTTTTATTCAAGAATGTCAGCATCCCCATTATCTCTTGGTCAAATTGAAAAGCAGTAAAATTAAAATAGTGTATGACAGAGTGTTAAACCTACTTTCATTCCTTAATTATAGAGTATCATGGCAAAAATTTTGTAACTTTATTTTTCTAGTGAACTCCATTTCTCTAACTATTCTATTTCCAAGAAAGATTTCTTAGAAACTACCATAATTAGAGAAATCATAAATTGAAATGCAGTTTAATTCAATTTTGATGTGCTTGCTATGTTTATAGTACTGTATATTATTAAGACTGTAAAAGAAGTAGAACCCACAGTTTCCGCCTTCCAGATGTTTGTGCTCTATTTGGAGAAACAAGATTTACCTACATGAAACAGCTTAAAGACAAGCCTTAGTGCACATGATGTAGCCCCCAAAACAATAAAAATGATAATAAAATGTAGTATGTGAGAGTAGGATTAATCAGGAAAGTGTTTACACAAAAAAGTGAGGTGTGCGCTGACTCTTAAAAGAAAGTGTTATCATGGGTAATAATAAGTAAAGGCCCATGTGATGGAAAAGCTGTGTAGAGAATAATTACAGGAGAGGTGTATGAGTGTCGGTGAAAGGGAGGGTACACTTTAGTGCTTGGCAATGTTTTAGATATTTGATCTGGAAAACACTAGGAGCTACAGGAGTTTCTTAAGGAAGCTGGGATGAATGTGTTGTTACAGGAAGATTATTCTTGAAAGGATATAAAAGATTTCTACCTCTAACCCAGATTTCGGGTCTGATTTCCAGACCTACAAATCCAAGATAGTTCGAAATCATGATCTGCTTCCCCCAAACACAGTCTTCTTTCAGGATTTCCTTCACAGTGAGTAGAAACCTTTTTCATTTCATATCCCAGACCTAGTAATCATTCTTGAGAGCTCGTCTCCCTATCCTTTACTTGCCATATTGAACACATCCATAAAGTCATAATACCTTCACTGCCAGAAAAAGCTCTTGAATCCTCCATTTATCTCCTTAAACACTGCTAACAATGTTATCACCATAGCCATCATTTCTTACCTGGTTTTCTTAACTGGCCTCCTTGCAGTCTCTCTGATCTCCCTCCAGTTGTTATTTCACACCTTTATTTAGAGTAATCTCTTTGTGCTGCAAAACTGATCATTTCATCCCCTGCTTAAACTCCTTTAATGATTCCTCATTGCCTTTAGGACAAAGACTCCATTCTTAACCTGGCTTATGAGGTCCTTCAGAGGCTGATTTCTATACACCTCTCCCACCTCAACTTGCATCTCTACACTGAAACCACACAGATCTTCCTGTTCCCCAGTTGTACCAGGGTTCCTCCTGTCACGAGGCCTTTTTATGTGCAATTTTCTGTACCCTGAATATTCTTTATACCACCGTGGTGGATTAAAGATGTGTGCAAATTCTTTGATGCTCCTCCCATTGAGAAATGGGGTCCATTTCCTTCCACTGAAGCTGGGCTGAACTCCAACTACTTGGATCAAGAAAATACAGTGGAAGTGACATTTTACCAGTTCTGAGACTAACATTTAATAGGACTGGTAACTTCTACCTTAGTCCCTTGGAGCCTTGAGCTGCCACTTTAGAAGTCTGGCCATCTGTCTAGAGAGAGAAGGTGGAAGGGAAGAGGGATAAGGGGAAGATGGAGAAGGGGCCCAGGTAAGCCCAGTTTTCTAGTCGTCCCTGCCCAGAAGCCAGCCATATGAATGAAGTGATCGTGACCCTCCAGATTGCCCAGCTGCTGGCTGAATATCATGGAATAACACTACTTGATGCCACATGGAGCAGGAAATTGTTCAGTTAAAATCCTGACCCATGAAATTATAAGACATAATGATAAAATGTTACTTTAATCAACTAAGCTCTTTTTTCATTGGCAGATAACTGAAATAGCCACCTTTCCCTGACAACTTTGATAACCCATGTCCATATTATTTTTCCTAATCTCAGCTCAAACATCTAATCCTCGGGGAAACCAATTCCCCCTATTGTATGCTCTCATGAAAGCATACTCCTCTCCTTTGTAGTACTTGCTACCGTTGTAATTTTATATTAGTTTGGTGATAATTTGATTAATGCATGTCTCTATGATGAGGGCAGGAATTGTGTCTTTTTGTTGTTTACCGTTGTACCCCGGTATCTAACTCTGTGCCTAGCACAGATTTGTTCAGTAACGTTGTTGAATGAATGAATGAATCAATCAAAGATTGATAGGAGTGGCAAGGAGCAGTTCAAAGCAAGTACATTCACAGCATTTTGTTATAAGACAGGACGTACATGGTGGCTACGGTTTCCACTTTCCTTTAAGGGGATGGATACTGACAATCAACTCACACCTAAATATTTTATGGAACCAAGTGAAACAAACATCTCTCCATCAAATGCAGTCTTTAGTCTTAAACATGTTTTGGAGCTATGCACAGAAACATGTATTCTCTTAAAATTATTTGTCAGGTTTATACCTGAACTGCTTGTTGGGCAATTTAGTCACAAGTCACTAGTTGGTTTGTTCTATTTCCTAAAAATATGAGTCAAATTGGTTGTCTGGTTGAGTAAAATAAGAAATATGTAAAATAGCATATATCTTTATCACATTTGTATTTTATATTAGAAAAAATGCATTCTGGATCATGAAGGAAAGTGGCAACTTTTATATGAAATTTGGCACCTGAAATACTTCCTTTCCTGGAAATCTTGAAATTTATGAGGAAATCAAAGTCATATAAGTGAATTTTCTGGCAGTTCATATAATATTTTTGGATGGAATGACTCCAAAGGACTATATCTGGCACATTTTCAGTTTCCTTCAATCACGAAACAACCGAATCCATTAATGAGTATTTTTAAAGGTACCTATCCTATGTTCTAGAACACGTTAGGCACAGTATGACAATCCCTTCCTGTCCCAGGTTGCTCAGCTATAAGTGCAGAAGGCCTTTCCCTGTAGGCTCTGTGCCAGTCCTCACCCCTCACACCAGATACACGAGGCCAGAGACCCTGTCTATTTATTCAGCAATTTGACCCCAACTACTAGACACAATGTCAGGCTCATTAATAATGATTAAAACTTTGCTTCCTTCCTTCACATTATTTCCAACAGGAAAAGCAAAGCCAGTTAAGTTGTCTGCACAGACAGTTGTCGTGATGAAAGCCATGCTTTTCTTGGAAGAGAAGGCGGGAAGATTGTCAAAGTTCTGAGAAGTCATCTCAGAGCCGTTTGAGGTGCTGGTCTACTAACCACGTCAACAAGAGGAAAGCTGAGAAATTTAGCCTTTCTAGGTGTTGATTTGTGATCTGCACACTTTCAGATAATTTCTTTTTAATTCTGTCAAGATAAATAAGAAAATATTACATGCTAAAACTCTGTTTCCTTTTAAAAAAAGTGCTATATATGCGTGCTTGATGTAGTATGAACATGTGTTCGTTCTCTTGCTAAGAACTAGTGTTAATTAGTGTTACCCTTACGTCTTGTTTATGAATATAATCAGTTTTTTGGCCTCTCTTTGCCATAAATCACCTCCCAGAAAACAAATAAAAGAGACTACAGAGAGCTTCACTATGACCTTAGAAATAGACACAAATTTCTATTTTGATATATTTCAAGGCAATATTGAACAGACCACTTTCTAGCAGTGGTTCGTATTCATGGAAAAATTGCTGTTCAGTTTTGTTTTATCATTCATTTACAAACTTGTGAAATGACTTGATTTTACCAGAATTCTATATACTGTTCATAACAGAGAGCTCCCAACACGAAAATTCAGTATGCCCAGGTGCCTCAGGTTGGACCTTCATGCAGTAGCAGAGCCATTCTGGAAACTATTACAACCTTATGCTGAATCTTATGCTCTGATATACGGGCTCTCTACTGAGCTATAAGCCTAGGCAACCAAAAACCATGTCATCTACAAACAATGAATGAATGTGAGGTTAATATTTTTTTGATGAGAACTATAATTTATTCAGAATTTTGTGGCATTTACTCAGCTTGTTATATGAAAATAACAATTTTTACAGCAAGGGTTCTCAAATTCTGATTCCCAACTAGCAACATCGGCATCACCTGGGAACATGCCAGAAATTCAAATTCTTAAGCCTTATCCCAGAACTACGGAGTAGGAAACTCAGCTGGGCCCCGCAATCTGTATTTTAATAAGCCCTCTTGTGTGATTCTGATGCCTGTTTAAGTTTGAGAACCACTGGCCAATAGAATTTGGTGGCACAGTAAATTTAACAACAAAAAAAAATTTAGAAAGATCAACCCTATAAAAGAACTATCTAGATTAATATGTCTGAACTTTTTATTTGTAGATATTTTGTTGGCACTGTTTTTAGAGTAAAACTCACCTTAATATGCATGTCCTTAAAATGTTGTCCTAGTAGTTCATCAATTCATTGTGTTAAAATAATACATTAAAGTATTAAAATACTAAATACGTAAATTCTAAAATACATAAAGTACATGAATACTATATTTGTATTAAAAATAGATGGAAAATAATGTCTCTTTCACAAAAGCCAAGTGATAAAGACAGCCCATTCTATAATTAAATTTGTCCTTTATCAGCCTGTTACTTATTATTTTTTTTGTGAGGAAGACCAGCCCTCAGCTAACATCCATTGCCAATCCTCCTCTTTTTTGCTGAGGAAGACTGGCCCTGGGCTAACATCCATGCCCATCTTCCTCTACTTTGTATGGGACGCCACCACAGCATGGCTGACAAGCAGTGTGTTGGTGGGCGCCCGGGATCCGAACCGGAGGCTGCCAAAGTGCGAACTGAACCGCTGCTCCACCTGGCTGGCCCCATGCCTGTTATTTAAATGGAATAAAACTCCGTGCTTCAAATTCCCAGTTGTTGCACTTAGGACCGAATAGACTCGGTGAATTTCCACATGTGCAGCTGGACAATCTGTTAGTCTGTCTTCTTCCCCATTCGTTAGAGCTTTTTATTGCCCTAATGTCTCTAGCATCTGACTTCTAGCGCTCCACCTGGGTTGGCTTTCCATTAAAGTATCCAGTCACCCAAAGTGACATCCTTTCTTCCTCAATAATATCTCACTATGGCAAATTTCTGTTAGCTAAAGGAAAAATGCCGGGACCAAATTAATTCCTGCTAATTGCCCATTGGAAGTAGATGCTTATTAGTAGACACCGTTTTCAACTGAAAGCAATAGAGACATTATGCAAAAGCAGAGGAGAGATTTTTGAGCACTACGGGGCAGATATTTTGAGTCATACAGAACTTTTCTGACTTTCTTTAAATCATACTGCATAGGTGACCAGTGATTTCTTGTCCTTTCTTGCCATCATATGCTGGTTTTGTTCTGGGCTGAGTGTTGGAGAGCAAGCCATGGTCTCTTTCTCTGAGGACTTTCTTGGACATGTGTCTAGAGCTCATTTTCATGAAGAATCACACCAATTCTTTGGACAATGTAGCCAATTAAACCACTCATATAACTTCAGAAAAAATTGTGGTGAAAAATACATAACATAAAATTTATCATCTTAACCGTTTTTAAGTAGGGAGTTAAGTAAAGTATATGCATATTGTTGTGAGACAGATCTCCAGAACTTTTTCATCTTGCAAATCCAAAACTCTATACCCATTAAACAATTCCCCTTATATCCCTTCCTCAGCCCCTGTTTACCACCATTCTACTTTCTGTTTTTATTTGCCTACTTTATATACTTCATGTAAGTAGCATCACATAATGTTGTCTTTTTGTGACTGGCTTATTTCACTTAGCATAATGTCATCAAAGTTCATTCCTGTTGTAGCACGTGACAGGATTTCCTTCCTTTTTAAGTCTGACTAATATTCCATTGTATGTATGCATTTTGTTTATTCATCTGTTGATGGATATTTGAGTTGCTTCCACCTCTTAGCTATTGTGAACAGTACTGCTATGGACATGATGTGCAAATACCTCTTCAAGATGCTGCAATTCTTTTGGGTATGTACCCAGAAGTGGGATTGCTGGATTATATGGTAATTCTATTTTTAATTTTTGAGGAAACGAATACTGTTTTCCATATCCATTGCATCATTTTACAATCCAAACCACAGTGCACAAGGGTTCTGAATTTTCTATCTTCTCACCAACACTTTTTCTTTTCTTTTTTTTGATAGTAGCAATCCTAATGGATGTGGGTTGATATCTCGTTGTGGTTTTGATTTGCATTTCTCTTACACAGTGATGTTGAATACCTTTTCATATGCTTGTTGCTTATTTGTATATCATCTTTGGAGAAATGTCTATTGAAGGCCTTTGCCCATTTTTAAATCAAGTTATTATATTTTTTTGTTATTGATTTATAGAATTTATTTATATATTCTGGATATTAACTTCTTACCAAATATATGATCTGCAGGTATTTTCTCCCAATCCGTAGGTTGCCTTTTCACTCTGTTGATTGTTTCCTTCAATGTACAAAAGTCTTGAAGTTTGATGTAGTCCCATTTGTCTATTTTAGCTTTTGTTGCCTGTGCTTTTGGTGTCATATCCAAGAAATCATTGCCAAGTCCGATGTCATGAAGCTTTTCTCTTGTTTTTGTACTAACTGATCATGTAGTTTTAACTTAAGGAGCTAAATTGTCACTCTCAGTAACTTTTTTTGGCAGGAGATGTAATTTTAACTATAAATTGTGACACTATGGATGAAATAAAAGAAACATTTATTTGAGACAGTAGTCTGAAGAAAGACACGGTGCTAAAATTTGTCCATTGTTGAGAAACGTTATAACATGAATGAACTATTTCAGGTTCTTCTTTATAATAAAGGCGTAGTTTCTTTTTTAAACTTACCATTTGTTGCAAGTAGCTTTTAAAATTAGGAATAGACTTTGAGATATTGTGTGTTTCAAGCAAGGAAGAAAGACTTCATTTTTCATTAAAATATAAGACATTTCCTATTTATAAAATGCCTGGCTTTGAGACTTTTTCTGTTTCCTTCTGGCCAAGTTATCATTGCTACAATGTCATATTTGGAATATGGTGCAGTTGAAAAGATGCAATCCGTGATCTCAGAACTAGAGATTTCCTGGGGAAAGGATTGGCTATTTGGCAATGAGAGATGACATTTCAAAGTTTAACATTTGTCTAGAATTCCACCGATTGAAGAGCTTCAAATTGAACAAGTGTGGCTTTATTGTCAGTCCCTCTCCAAGCAAAATGGAGGTTCTAAGGTCTGAAGAATTGGCTGCTGACAAGCTCTTTTCAGAATAAAATGAAATATAAGCAATTTAATTCTGAAGATAAGATGGGATGAGACTAAAGTGATTTTCTAAAATGGACTCTCTTGAATTTTGTGAAATATGCCTAAAATAAATGGCTAAGCATACCCCCCCAAAACACAGAAATGGTTACTTTTTGTTCTAAAATGCCCTCTCTTCATAAAATAACCAATGTTGCAAAATGAAATCTTCTATTAGAAGAATGATTTCAACCTTGTTGGCAACGAACAATAGGCAGCCTGAACAACATTCAGTAATATTTTAATAACACAAAGGTAAATAACTCCCAGTGAATTTTAATGTCTGTTTAAGCCTCTGCTCTCCTTTCGCTAGGGAGGAAGGAAGTGGAGATTTTTCAGAATTCACTGGTGGCAGGAGAAGGGCTGAGTAGCTCTTGCTCACACAGTTCATGTGAGAGAAGAGCCAAGTAAGGGGCTGATGAGAACAAAGGAGATGATGAAAGTTACCTGTGATTTTCCAACCAGCATGATAACGTGATTACAGTGATTCAACAATAATTTGAATGGCTACTATGTACCAGGTACTATTCTAGATGCTGGAGATTCATCAGTGAAAAAAACAAACCAAAAAGTGCCTGTTGTCATTGAATGGAGAGAGAAGGGGTGAGGAAGGGGGAGAAGATTCAATCAACCAGTTGAGATAAGCACTATGATTAAAAAAAAGCAGTGAAAGGGGGCTTGTTATCTTAGGTACGGTGGTCCCAGAAGGCCTCCCTAAAGAAGGGGCCTTTGAACAGAGACCTGACTTTTAAGTGAGGCACCAAGCCCTGTAATAGCAAAGGGAACAGCCAATGCAAAGGCCCTGAGGCAAGAGTGTACTTTGAGGAACAGCAAGGAGATCAGTGTGACTGGAGCAGAGGGAGCCAGGGAGAGAGCAGGAGGATTGAGGGAATAGAGAATAGATTGTACAGGAATAAGAGTGGATGTTTCTCAAGGTTCATTTTTGCTTCTATATGGGTAAATAAAAACATTAAAAAATTTTTAATATTATTATACAGTAGTATATTAAAATTTGGGAAGAGGTATAGAATTCTATGAATTTTAACATGTTAGTTGATTCACGTGGCCACCATCACAATCAGGACAGACAATCGGGATAAACCCCCTCCTGCTATCCCTTATAGTCACCTCTTCCTCCCGCCTCTAACCCCTGCAACCAACCAACAGTTGGATCTGCTCTCCATCAGGATAGTTTTTCTTTCCAACAATGTCATATAAGTGAAATTATGCAGGACGTAACGTTTTGAAGCTGGCTTCTTTCTTTGAGATCCATCCAGGTTATTGCATGCATCAATAGCTCTTTCCTTTTTCTTTGCTGACTAGTATTCCATTGAGTGGATATACCGTAGTTTGTTTATCCATTCACTGGTTGAAAGGCTTTGGGGTCATTTCCAATTTTTTGATGATTATAAAAAGGCTGCTATAAGCATTCATGTACAGGTTTTTATATAAACATAAGTTTTCATTTTTCCAGGGCAAATACCCAGGGGTGGAGTTGCTGTATCATATGGTGTGTATATGTTCAACTTTTTAGAAACTGCCAAAATGTCTTCCAGAATGTCTATACAATTGTGCATCTGCACTAGTAATGAATGAGAGTTCTAGATGCGCCATATCTTTGTAAGCACCTGGTGTTGTCAGTATTTTTAACTTTAGCCATTCTAACGAATATATTGTGGTATATTATCATACTTTTAATTTGCATTGCCCTAATGGCTTATAATGTTGAACAACTTTTCATGTGCTTGTTTGACATCTGTATATCCTCTTTGATGAATTGTCTTTTGAACACTTATTGTCTTTAATCCATTTATTAATAGGATTGTTTTCTTCTGAGTTTTAAGGATTCTTTGTTTATTCTGGATATGAGTCCTATGTTGGATATGTGATTTGTAAATATTTTCTTCTGGTCTTTAACTGTAGTATTTGCAGAGCAAAAGTTTTTAATTTTGATGAATTTGATAATTCTTTTCTTTTATACATTTATGCTTTTAAAATCATGTCCAAGAACTCTGCCTAATTGCTAGGTCACTACTGGTTTCTCCTAAAAGTTTTATAATTTTATGTTTTACATTTATATTTAGATCTGTAATCCTTTTTTGTTGTATTTTTTTACATATTTAAAAAAATTCTTTTTATAAAAACAGCTTTACTGAGTTGTAATTGATATAGAAAAAGCTGAGCATAGGGCTGGCCTGGTGGCATAGTGGTTAAGTTCACACGCTCTGCTTTGGTGGCCCAGGTTCATGGGTTCGGATCCCGGGTGTGGACCTATGCACTGCTCAGTAGGCCATGCTGTGGAGGCATCCCACATAGAAAATAGAGGAAGACTGGCACAGATGTTAGCTCAGGGACAATCTTCCTCAAGCAAAAAAGAAAGATTATCAACAAGTGTTAGCTTAGGGCCCATCTTCCTTACCAAAAAAAGAAAAAAAAAAAGCTGGGCATATTTAATGTATACAATTTGATGAGTTTGAGGATATGTATACATTTGTGAAACCCAGTCAAGGTAGTTTATCACCTCCAAAATCTTCCTTCTGCCCCCTACCTTGTTTTTGTGGTAAGAACACTTCACGTGAGATTTACCCTCTTGAAAAATTTTTAAGTGTACAATACTGAATTGAGTATAGGCACTACATTGTACAGCAGATCTCTTGAACTTATTCATCTTTCATGACTGAAACTTCATACCCGTTGAGCAACAACTCCCCATTTCCCCGTCCCTCCAGCCCCTGGCAATCACCATTCTCTGTTTCTATCAGTTTGACTATTTTAGATATCTCATATAAGAGGAATCATGTGGTATCTGTCCTTTTGTGACTAGCTTATTTCACTTAGCATAATGTCCTCCAGGTTCATCAACTCTGTCACATATGGTAGGATTTCCTTCTTTTTTAAAGGCTGAATAATATTCCATTTTATGTATATACCACATTTTCTTTATCCATTCATACTTCGATGGACATTTAGGTTGTTTCCATACCTTGGCTGTTGTGAATAATGTTGCAATGAACATGGGAGTGCAGATATCTCTTCAAGATCTTGATTTCAGTTTTGAGAAACATTGATGAAAGAAATTAAAGAGGAGACAAATAAATGGAAATACATCTCATGTTCATGGATTGGGAGATTTAATATTGTTAAAATGCCCATACTACCCAAAGTGGTGTACAGATTCAATGCTATCTCCATCAAAATTCTGATGGCATTTTTTACAGAAGTAGAAAAACAATCCTAAAATTCATATAGAACCACAAAAGACTCCAAATAGCCAAAGCTATCTTGAGAAAGAAGAATAAAGCTAGAGGCGTCATAATTCCTGATTTCAAAATATGTTACAAAGCTATAGTCATTGGTACACTGTTACTGGCATAAAGACAGACATATAGACTGATGAAACAGAATAGAGAGCTCAGAAATAAACCTATGCATATACAGTAAACTGATCTTTGACCAGAGTACCAAGAATATACAATGGGGAAAGGATAGTCTCTTCAACAAATGGTGTTGGGAAAACTGGATATCCATATGCAAAGGAATGAAATTGGACCCTTATTTTACACCAACCACAAATGCTCCCTAGGGGTTTGTCATTTGTAGCCTAGGTTGCAAAGCACCAACACAGTCAACCTCTTTATTTACTAAAAGCACCTACTAAAGGAAGTTGGCATGTTGCCAATAGGTGATGGGGTCTTACTGAAAATGTATCACTACCCTAGGGAGTTGCCACAGTGGAGATCTTCCCTCAAGTATCTGGAACAGATCTTATAATGTCTTTTTTGACATTTATATCAAAGAGCATGAGGCAAGGGTAGAAAGACATTTTCCAGGGACTGCGTCCCACAGAGAATGAGGTGCTGATGCCATGATTTCCTCAGCCCAATGGAGAAAGAGGGGCTTAATACTTCAGATTGTGCCAGATAGCTGTCAGGGCAGTGCAAAGATGTGGAAGAACCAGTCCTGTTAGCACACACCTGCTTCCCACTCCTCCTACTCCATGTCTAAGTGAGAAGAGACTGGGAAGGATTTGGGGACAGGACTGTTGGTGCGAGCCTAGTAGGGAGTGATGAGGTGTTGAGGCTCTTCCCTCCTCCCTATTTCCCCATGGGGAGGATACTTGTGGAGGAAGAGCAGCCCCAGGAGAACTCTTCATAAAGGTTTGGAATGTCATGGGAGGGCAGCTTGGCACCTCATGTTCCTGTTGAATATCCTCTTAGGCAGGGAATTAGCTCTTCTGCTCTCTGTGCCTATTATCAGAGGGGCTGAGGACTGGAGAGAGATAGCATGGCTGAGAGAGAGGGCAACAACGGAGAGGCCTGAAGTCCTACTGATGGTGTAGCAATGATATGGAGTTGCCAAAGTCAAGTGGAAGCCAGAGAAGAAAGCAGGACTTGAAACATCCTTCCTCTCTTTTCCCAGCTTGGGTGGGCATCAGGTAGGACATAAGCAGAAAAAGGAGCGGGGTGTGTCACCAGGCCAGGAAGAGGTTAAGCTGGAGCCAGAATTCCCATCTAAGGGAATTATGTGCTGGAGAGGCCCCAGAGAGCTTTGCTGGTGTCCTCACACACGTGCTCTATAAGAGGGCCAGCTTCCATTGTCCCAAGGTCATTGTGACAAGTCAGTCTCAGCTACAGAAGCAATGCCAACAAAGGAAGACGGCAGCAATGACCAGTAAGAATCATGTGTTCTTCCTCTCTTATTTTCTCACCTCACCAGTTCTCAACACCAAAGTAAAAGACTTTGAAAAGGAGTGGAGGGGGAGTGGTCCTGGAGGCATAACATAATTCCCTCTGCTCCAAGGTAAGGGAGGGGCAGGAGGGGTCAGATAGCAAATCCTGTCCTCGTTGCTTGAGATTCTCCAGATAAAGCGAGGAACTGTCCTGGTTTGCCCAGGACTGAGGGGTTTCCCAGGATGAGAGGATTCAGTGCTAAAAGTAGGCAGTTTAGGCAAAGTGGCATGGTTGGTCATCTTACCCCCAGGCCTCAAGCATGGCTTGTAACAGGGTGGAGTAAGTTGTGAATGAGATTTGAGTTGGAGTTTAAAAATAGACAACTTTTAAAATTGTGATATACTTTAAAAAGTGCGTAAACCATAATACACAATTTAAAAAATAATAAAATAAGCATCCATGTACCCAGGACCCAATTTAAGAAGTAGAGTATTATATGTATCTTAGAAGCCCCTGTATGTCCCTCACTGTTGCATTCTTTTCCTCTCCACACCAGATGTTAAGACTATCCTGATTTTTAATCAGTCCTTGATTTTACTTATGGTCCAGCTACCTATGTATATAGTCTTAAAATGTTTAGATTTGCCTGTTTTGAACTTCATATAATTGAATCATACCATATGTATTCATCTATGACTTGTCTCTTTGATTCAAATTGTGTTTTTGAGATTTCTCTAGGTTTATGGTTTGTTCATTTTCAATGTATCAAATTCCACTATATGAATATTTATTATTTTTCTGATGGATGTTTAGTCATTTCCAGTTTTTGCTTTTACAAAGAGTACTGCTATGTACATTCTTATACATACATGTTTTCTGGCGCACATGTACTTTATCATATATATTTAGAATTGGAATTGCTGCATCATAGGGTATACACGTATTAGACTTTACTAGATCATCCTAAAGCCTTCTCCGATATGGTTGACTAATTTGCATTTCCACCCACAGTGTGTGACAGTTCCCATTGCATTACATTCTTACCAACATTTGGTATTTCTGGCTTTTTAGTCTGGTGTGAAATAGCATCTCATTATAAATTTAATTTGCATTTCCCAAATTAATAGAGTTTGATAATTTTAAAATGTTTCATATTATAATTTATTTTCCACTTTCTGAAATACTTATTTGTAGACTTTGCTATTATTATATTAGGTCTTTATCATTCTCCTTTTGACTTCTGGGAGTTTTTAATATATTTATATAGTTCTAATCCTATGTTGGTTATATGAGTTGCAAAGATCTATGGTGTGGCTTGTGTTTTCACTCTTTTTATTGGTATCTTTCAACGATGGAAATTTTGTAAGTCTTGTTAGAAAAAACACTTCCATACTCCAAAGTCATAAAGATATTTTCTATCTTAGAAAATTTTTAAACATTTTGCATTTTACATTGAATAATCTTTTTTGTGTGTGAGGAAGATTAGCCCTAAGCTAATGTCTGTTGCCAATCCTCCTCTTTTTGATGAGGAAGATTAGCCTTGGGCTAATATCCATGCCCATCTTCCTCTACTTTATATGGGACGCTGCCACGGCATGGCTGGACAAGCGGTGCATCAGCCCCCGCCCAGGATCTGAACCTGCAAACCCCAGGCTGCCGAAGCGGAGCGTGTGAACTTAACCGCTATGCCACTGGCCGGCCCCTCATTGAATTATCTTTTAATTCACCTGGAGATGATTTATTTTGTGTGTGTGTGGTGTGAAGTAGAGGTATGATTTAATTTTTCTAGATATATAATTAATATATATTAATATTTTCTATATATAACATATAATACACATTAATATATACTATTAATATATAATATAATTAATATAAGTGTCACAACATCATAAAAGAGCCCACTGTTTCCACATCTCTGCTCTGTTGTAAAATGAGCTCAGGAGTAGTTACTTTCCTGTTAATTAAGGGTATTTCAAGATTGAAGTTTTTAAACTTTATTGAGGAATAATTGACAAATATAATTGTATATATTTAAAGTGTACAACATGATGACTTGATACACATGTACACTGCGGAATGATTACCAAGATCCAGGAAATTAACACATTCATCACCTCATATGGGTAACTCTTTTTTGGGGAGGGATGAGAATGCTTGAGATCTACTCTCAGCAGCTTTCAGGAATACAGTACCATATTATTAACTATAGTAACGAGGCTGTACACTAGATCCTCAGTACTTATGCTTTTGAGATTGAATTTTAAGTTTTTAAAAGTATTTCTAGAACTCCAAGGTAAAGCCACCCAAGTATAGTAATTTCTTGGTGGTATGATGGATACTTTTAAAGTACTGATTTACTTTCCTAATGGTTATAAAACTATTCCATTATAAATGGAATTATACAATATGTAGTCTTTTGTATCTGTATTCTTTCACCTAGTATAACTATTTTGAGATATATATAAGTTATAGCATGTATCAGTAATTTGCTTCTTTTTATTACTAATAGCAATTACTATTTCATTGCTTGTATATAAAATATTTTGTTTATTCATTCTCCATCAAATAGACATTTGGATTGTTTCTAGTTTTTGGCTATTATAAATAATGCTGTTACAAACATTTGCATACTTGTCTTTGAGAGGACATATTTTCATTTCTCTGGAGTCACCCATGAGTGGAATTGCTGGTCTGGGTGTAAGTGTGTTCAACTTTTTAAGAAACTATTCAACTCTTTTCCAAAGTAGTCACACCATTTCCCATTCCCTATTCCTATCAACAATGTATGAGGGTTCCAGGTTCTCCATGTACTCACCAGCCCTTGGTATTGTCAGTCTTTTGGATTATAGCCATTCTGTGGATGTGTATAATATCTTACTGTGGTTTTAAGTTGCATTTCCCTAATGACTAATGATGTCAAGCATCTTTTCTTGTGCTTATTAGCCATTTGCATATCTTATTTGATAATATTTCTATTAAAATATTTGCCTATTTATTGAGTTATTCTCTTATTATTGAGTTTTAAAGTGTTCTTTTCATGTTCTAGGTACAAGTCCTTTATCAGATATAAGATTTAACAAATATTTTCTCCCAGTCTGTGGCTTGACTTCATTTTCTTAATGGTATATATATATTTTTAATATGACTCACAGGCCATAGGTCCCCTACCCCTGTTTTTTTGTTTTTTTTGCTGGGAAAGTTTCACCCTGAGCTAACGTCTGTTGCCAATCTTCCTCTTTTTTTTTCCTCCCCAAAGCCCCAGTACATAGTTGTGTATTCTAGTTGTAGGTCCTTCTAGTTCTTCTATGTGAGCAGCCACCACAGCATGGCTACTGACAGATGAGTGGTGTGGTTCCACGTCTGGGAACTGAACCTGGACCACCGAAGTGGAGCCCGCTGAACTTTAACCACTAGACGATCAGGGCTGGCTCATTAATGTTATATTTTGAAGAGCCAGAATTTTACTTAGCAAGCTACTTAATAAGTTTGTGTGTGTTAAACCAAACAATAAAAGTGTTATACATATTGTTTATATAAAGTTATGTTTCTTAAAGAAATTAAGAGAAGAAAAGACGAAAATATATTTACACTGTATTCTATTTAACTAAACACCATTTTCAGTATTCTTCATTTTGTTCTGTATGTTCAAGTTATTGCCATTTCTTTCAGCCCGAAGGACTTCCTGGATTCGCAGGTCAACTAGCCTCACATTCTTTCTGTTTTCAATCTGTGAATATATTGATTTTGCCTTTATTTTTGAAAAGATAGTTTTCCTGAATATAGAATTATTGATTGACAGTTTTTTTTCTTTCAGCACTTTGAATATTTCTTCTACCACCATCTGGTCTCCATTGTTTACAAAGTGAAGTCAGCCGCTAACCACATGGTGGTTTCCCTGTGTGTGATGAGTCATGTTTATCTTGCTGCTTTTAAGATTTTTCTCTTTCTTTGAATTTCCGTAGTTTAATATGTTTTATGTAGGTATGGATCTCTTTATATTTATTCTTCTTCTTGAAATTCATTGAACTTTAAGGATCTGTGGAAAACTGTTTTTCAACAAATTAGTGTTTTCAGCAAGTATTTTGGCCATTATTTTTTCAAAATATTTTGGTTCCTTTCTCTATCTTTCTGGGATTTCCATTACATGTATGTTGGTATGATTGATGTTATCCTATAAGTCTTTATTCATTCTTTTCAATCTTACTTTCTCTTTGTTTCTCAGATTAAATTATTTCCATTGATCTAGCATCAAGTTCCCTGATTCTTTTGCCATCTGAAATCTGCTGTTGTGTTCATCTAGTAAAATTGTCATTTCAATTATTGTACTTTTCACCTGTACATTCCATTTGACTCATTTTAAGTTTTTATTTCTCTATTGAAATTCCTTATTTGTTGAGTCATTGTCATAGTATTTTTACTTAAATTTTTGCATATAGTATTCTTTAATTCTTTGAGTGTATTTGTAGTTACCACTTTGAAAATTTTGTCTGCTAAATCCAGCATCAGTGTTGGTTTTTGCAGACAGCTTTTTTTTCTTTGTATGAGGTCACAGTGTCCTGTTTCTTTGTATGCTTCATATGTTTTTTTGTTGTTATTAAAAACTGGACGTTGTAGCAACTCTGAATTTTAATTTTTTTCTTTGGTGATTTTGTTATTGTTGTTAGTAACTTGTTTGGACTTAAATTGTGTAAATCAGTTTCCCCTGTGCTGTGTGGCTGCTGAAGTTTCTGCTTAGTTTGTGTCATTTTTTTTTTTGCAGTGTTAAGTTTGTTGTTTTACGTTGATTTTTTAAAATAACAGCTTAATTGAGATGTTATTTATGTACCATACTAGTCACCTATTTAAAGTGTACAAGTAAATAATTTTTAGTCTATTCACAGAGTCGTGCAGCTACCACCAGTCAATTTTACAACATTATCATCACCTCCAAAAGAAACCCTCTATATATTATCAGTCACTCCCTGTTTTCCCCCAACCTTCCCTGTCCCCTAGCCCTAGGCAACCACTAATCTGCTTTCTGTCTCTGTAGATTTGCCTATTCTGGAAAGTTCCTACAATGGAATTACATAACATATGATCTTTTGTGACTGCCTTCTCTCACTTAGGATAACGTTTTCAAGATTCATCCATATTATAGCATGTATTGGTAACTAATCGCTTTTTATTGCCAAATAATATTCCATTGTATAGATGTACCACACTTTATTTAGGTTGTTTCCACTTTTGGGCTATTATGAATAATGCTGCTATGAACATTTGTGTCCAAGTTTTTGCGTGTACTTGTGTTTTCATTTCTCTTAAGAGGAGAATTTCTGGGTTATATGATAACTCCATGTTTAACTTTTTGAGAAATTGCCAGACTGTTTTTCAAAGCAGATACACCACTTTACAGTTCTACCAGCAGTGTATGAAGATTCCAAGTTCTCCACATTCTCACCAACGCATGTTATTATCTGTCTTTGTTATTATCATCATCCTAGTGGGTAGTTGGTGTTATTCTTATTTTTATGGCCTGACTTCCTAGAGATCACCCCTGTGTTTACATAGCTTAATAATAAAGTCAATGATTTGGGCCGAGATTCTACTCAAACACCTCAAATCTGTAAGTCTCCCCCGGCCTTCCCGGCTGATGGATCTGGTTGGGTATTGGTTTGGGAGTTCATTTCAAGTTCAGACATTTGTCAAGTCTGCTTTGGCTTTTATTTTAAGTTTGGCTCTTTTGGAGTTCTCCTGCAGTTGCATATATTTTCACAGTGATCCAGGAATGTGTGGAGAGGACATCTAGCCCTCCTATAGCTATCTCATTTCCAGGATCTCCCCATTAAACTTCTGGTGGTCCATCATTCACCCTAACCAAAACCACTGACTAGGGCTACAGATCTGTGGATTTTCTGTTCATTTGCTACCAAGTCTGATATTCTTACTGTCAATATGTCTAGCAGGACTTTTCATCATCCACCCCAAATCAAGTCCTTTCTCTCTGGCAGCAAACTGGCTGGTTTTCATGCCCAGCCCCACCCTGGTAAAACTTTCATTTTCACGTGGTGAGCTGGGTGGGGTGGGAGGAGCAGTCCCAGCCATGGAGGCCTCAGAGGCACTGTTCTTACCCACATTTCTAGCAGTTTTTCATGAATAAACATTTCTTCATTTGTTGTTTGCTTTTAGTCAATTTCCAGAGTCCCGTTGTGGCTGATTTAGACAATTTTGCGGTTTTATACTTCTTTCTTTGGGGCTAGAATTAACCAAACTCTTCATACCCTTGTAGCTGGAAGTCCTGCCTCCCTAACTTTTAAAGGTTTATGGTACTACTCCTTTCCACCTTATTAGGTGGGATACTTTTCTTCTTAATTATGAGATTTTATTTTTTCTAATGTAAGCACTGAAGGGTATGCGTTTCCTTTGTGTGTTGTATCCCTCATGCTTTGATACATGGCATTTATATTATCATTCAGTATAAACGTATTCTAATATCCATTACGATTTTTTCTCATTGCTTAGAAAGCGTTCCTATGTTTTCTTTCTAAGTTATCTTCTTGTTATTGATTTCTAATTTAATTCCGCTGTGGTGAAGTACATGGTCAAATTTTGAAATGTTCCACTTTAAAAGTAAAGTGTCCTGTATAATATTATCCTCCAAGTGTCATGTATGACATTCCTTATATGTTCATCACCATCAGACTTGTCAATTGTGCTGTTTAAATTAACTATATCCTTGCTGATTATATTTTGCTTGTTTGATGGAAAAGAGAGGAGTGGGTAAAAATCCCCCACTGTGATTTCTCCTAATATTTCTACTGTTCTATTTTTTATAGCTACTGTAAGACTATGCCATTAGGTATGCATGGGTAAACTGAATATTTTATTGTTATGTAGCAACCATCTTTAATTCTGGTTTTGTATTTTGTCTTAAAGCCTATTTTATGTGCTATTAGTATAGCTACGTAATTTTGGGAGTTAATATTTGCCTGGTATATTATTATGAGTTTTCTATTTGTCTGATTTTTATGTTTTTTCTTCTTTCCCCCTACATTCTTTTGGATTTTTTTTCTCATTCTGTGTATTTGCTCTTTACTGTTTTGAATTTATGTATTCTGTGTTTATTATTTTAGTAGTTATCCTAGCTATTTTAAGTACATACGTAGCACACTTAACTTAGTCTAAAAGTGATTAACATTGTTACTATCCTTCCAAATAATCCTAGGGCTTTTGCTCATTCTAATGCTCCTAATTTACCTGCTATTACATCCACCCATAACAATATACATCCCTGGAATCCAGTAAATAAGGATTTAAATTCTGTGTTCTGTTTTATTCTGAAGAATTTTAAAGAGTATGTTGGATTTGTAGTGTTCTCACTTCTTTTCAATTGTTTCAACAATTGGAATAGGAATAATGAGCTTTAACAGGGAACGAGGAGAAACCCAATCTGATCTCCCTATTGGTAACACTCAGTACGAGGGAAAACAGGATCACTCTGTTTAATTCTGACGTGTTTATTAACTTGCCTTTCCCATTTGGTTCCTCTCATTTCCCCCATCTGTCTCTCTTTACTCTTTCCTATGGGAACTCTCTTTATTCTTTTGATGTTTTTATGATACAGCTTTATATAAGAGGTTCTCAAGTGGTGTTTTATGAAATACATTACCTTTCTTAGGAGCCAAAACTTGTTTCAAAGTACTTGTTTCAAAGTACAGCACAGATACTGCTTCTATTATAATGGTAATAATGGTACCAAAATACTTTCAATTTTTGTTTTACTTTTCCTCTGAAGTGTTCCACATGCTAATTGTTTCAGGTTAGTTGAATTATCTAGATCTTCTTAACAGAATCACACATAAATGAGATGTTGAAATGCACATTTAAAGTAAACAAAGACTTGATTTCCAACTTATTGGCCCCCACCCCAGCCTTTACTCTTGATTACAGTTCTCATCTACATCTGAACATGTGCCGCCTTTCTAGCTCATGGGCCCTCCCAGCTCATGAATTCTTCTTCTAAATCTTTCCATAAAAATCACCATTTGAGGCATAGATGCTAAATATCAAGGACCTTCACTCACTCCAGCTGCCACCAAAAAGCATTTGTCCAGCGGCCACCAAAAATGATTCCAAATGCCAGTCAAGGCATGCAAGAGCAAAGTATATGGCATTTTTCTGGGACTTATAATGATAAGTTAAAGCATCTTATTGATATCAAGGATGAAAGGTGAGATAGAGTTTTACATGCAAATGAGAAAGGTACTTAGAAAAACAAGCTGTGCTTCTGAGCCAGCTTTTGAAATTAATACACAAAATAAAGTGGAGGCAAAAAAGTCTTTGGAAAATTACTTTAGAATTTGTGAATTTCACCAAAACATAAAGAGGTAAACACTGTGCACATTCTGTTATTAAGTCAAACCTCAAGGGGTCATAGTTTGAGCTGGTTTGGAACGTATGATCTGAAGCTGGAAGTGATCTGACCACCATCACCTGCTCTTCCTCTTATCTTCCTCCCTCCTACTTACACTCTTTTAAACTCCCTTCACCAAAAGAACGGTTTGTGTTGATTGACTCTGGTTACTAAAAAAAGGAGTGTGACATGTCTTGTGCATTCAAGACTGGATCCACGTCTTTGTGGCCAAGGGTGTTGCTAGAAAGCTATATGTGTTTCTAGAAGCCCTTGGCATCATCAGCAATTAATAGTAGTAATAATAGCAAACAGGATACAGTGCTCACTCTGTGTGAGGCACAGAATTTTACCTATGTTAACTTAGTTATACTTAGCACAACTCTGTCTTACTGATGAGGAAACTGAGTTAAGAGAAGTTATGTCGCCAGTAGTTGTTGAGTGGCAGATCCAGAATTTGAACCAGATGATCCGGCTCTCAGAGTTCAGGCTTTCACCCTCCATTTTACACTGTCTAAGGATTTTTTTTTGTTAGTTTTTTTATGGAAGGTACCATAGTCTATCCTTCATGGAGAATCTGGTGGTCAAAAGGTCCACCATGCCATATTAGGCTCTCCTTGCTCTATCCTACACTGGTAGGTGTCCCCCCAGCCCATACCCATCTTCTCAGTCTCTGGATTCTAGAAGTACTTTCTGCCTTCCATAAATGTTGGGGGAATAGAATCTATTTGAATAATTTGTATTTTTGTTTAACTGTATTATGGACCTGTTTTCCCTTCCTACATATAGCATTTGGAGGCTAGAGATTGTGTCTTACATTTTTATATTATCACCAATCTCTAGCACAGTCCTATTGCCTAGGAACTGTCTATGTGGTATAATACTAGATAAATGAGAATAGCAATTGAAGAACAGGATGGAAATATTGTTTGAATATCTGGGAGAGAAGAGTTCAGCCTAAAAAAAGGTGTAGAGGTATAAAAAGCAAAAAAAAAAAAAAAAAAAAAAAAAGCAAAGAAAGAAACTACCAACTTCCAAGTGGAAGCATTCCAGACCAGGAGAATGGTAGGATGAGTTAACTTGACAGAATTCTAATTGAGGGAGAGACAAAACTGGACTTGGATTTTCCTCTGTGACTGTATTTCCTCTTGTGTATATGTTGTACCCACATATCTACTCATTTCCATAATAAGGTCATTTTTTCTGTACTCAGGAAGACCAGCCTGACAGTATATTGCTGTCATTAAGAGTCGCTATGAAGGTGAATAGAAGGATCTATAAGGGGTTGGCTACATTCTAGCGTCAAAGTCACAGGGAGAATCCAAAGCTCTTGGAAACAGCAGCCAAATTAGGCAATTTGCTGAGCTATTCCATCAATCCCTTTATTCCAAGAAAATCCCTCCACACAACTGGAAGTTATCTGGCAGGGTGGGTATCTTGGCAACATGAGAGACAGCAGAACTGATTACTACCTTATATTGACATTTTTATCATTGTATCAGATTAGATAAAGAGGAAGCTTGTTTTAATAAGAAAGATGAAAAACTGGAAAACGTCTAAAAGGTCCAAGCCGGGCTTGGAGGAAGGATGAAAACATTTGGTCAAAATAAAATTATGAGATTTTTGCAAAGACTATGTAAGATTTTAATTTGATGCACATTTTTGTGCCATTAATTTTAATAGTAAACTTTAAATCCAATTGAAAGAAACATCTTTTTCTGTTTTAATCTAGTATTATTCTGTAAGTCACATTTATAGGCAGTATTAAAGAGTTTACTTTTTCTCTAATAATGCTGTGTGTTTATCTCTTTCCAGACTTCCCATTCAATTTTACCATATTACTCTCTCTAAGCTATTTCTGAAGTAAGGAACTTTAAGCAAGGCTCCCTCCCACCCCAATCTTCTGGAACACTGTTGTTCCAAAATAACCACAATGAATTCACTAATTTTCTTCATAGTCTAATTAGCAACTGTTATCAGATTACTGAGATAACCTGGAAGCGTTCATAGAATAGTTTTAAAAAATATGAACTTTCAGCAAAGTAAAATTTTACTTTGAATTATTTTGACTCACATATCATGTAAAGGTTCTAACTGCAACTCCTACATAGTCGCTTATAATTGCTCCAAAATCTAACTGCACGTTGTTCTTCTTTATTAAACATTTCATGAAAATGTTTCTTTGAGGCCAGTTCGCTGCAGCCCTGACTGACCAGTGAACAGGTGTGTCTCGCCTGTTTGGCGGGTCTATATCGACTTGCACGGGGATGCCTGAGGCTGTCATGGACCCAGGACATAGGCTTTGAGGTCATTCACATAATTCCCCTTCCTCTGCTTCCATGCACACTGCACAATTTTCTGAATATGTTTTGGCTTCCTAAACAGATTTTCAAAGAGAATGCATGCATTTATGGGTGACCCTGGGTATTATGGTCCACTTTTTCTCATTGGCCTTTTTGTGGATGCAGCAGTCTTTTGAGAGTTTGGTTAACCTGAAAGAATAGTGTTAGTCCCCTAGAGAAGGATGAACTCTGCGTACACTGACAAAATGATGACTTTAGACTTTAGAAGCTGGACTGCACTAAGGAAATGTTGCTCTGGTGAGGTCTCCATAAAGGACCAGCTCATTGCACCAAGTGGCATCTTCCTCTCAAGCTCTGTAAATGCTACATGACTAGGGTCTGCTGGCCATGTGACAATGAAGGACTGGCTTCCTCTGCACAACTGGGGAGTCGTCATTGACTCTCTCTTCCTAGCTAACGAGATTGTGGAGGGAGGAGAGTCTTGTTTGGCAGCTCCTTTCCTGGGAAATGCAAAGTAGGACTTAGCCTTGGTCCAGCTTCATGGAATAATTCCACCATCCTATACATGGCTTAACTTTTCCTTTTGCCTCTTTCTGATCTTATTTTCAGAGATGAGCCACACTGTTTACATTTTTAACCCTGCTAAATATTACCAAATACTACCTTAATATCACAAAAAGCAGATGTGAATTACCCCTAGTAATTTGTTACATACAGAATGACATGTATAAAGTTACTACACATCTCTCTCTAGGTATTCACCACGCCTAAATACAGATCCTTTCTTCATGAAGTCTCACAAATAAATTTCTTTCCTTCTATTTCTAACAATATTTGCATAGACCAGGTCCTCATTGGCTCGGGGACTATGGCAGCAGTCATCATATTATTTTTTAATGGCTTGGCTTGGGAACCAGGAGACACAGGCCATGAATAAATGTGAACGTGAAAAAGTAAGTCACCTACCTGAAACTCAGTTTTTAAATATAAAAGGATGAGGATAGACTAGAATATTTCCAGAAGCCCTTGCTGCACCAAAAGGGAATTGCTTTGTCAATCCTCTAGCCGCGCCCCCCACCCCCAAAGTCTCTAACGCCTTTTCACTCTTTACTTTAGGATCTTAGGCCTTTATATTCTGTACCAACCTAATTTAAAATACGTTTCTGCTATTTGATCTCATTTTACTTATGGTTCTACATACATGGTTACATTGATGACTTTTCCGTCTTTGCTCCTGCTGCTCTTCCCACCTCTTGCCCCCTCTGCTTAATTGAGTCTTACTCTCCCTTCAACATCTGAATCAGGCTCTCTAGCCAGAACGCTGTCCCTGATCGTCTTCCAAGACCCCCAGTAATTTGCCTTCCTTGAGTTCCCATTTGGCCTGTATATGTGTTCCTGGAGAACCTTGTATTCTGCAAAGTCATGCACTAAAAATACCAGAACTCGTGGGGAAAATGGGTTTGAGGCAGATCACTCAAAACCTTGCGACTTTGTGACCACAGCACTAATGAAAACATGAATAATCCCCTTTAAGTCTTAGTATAGTTTCAAAAGACCTGTTAAATGCCTAAAAAATGAGAAATACTACTGCGAGTGTGGGACTTTACCTAAAAAAAAGATACTTTGATGATAGGAGGGTGGAGGAAGACATATAAGGCAAGATTGAGGCTGCTGAGTTCATGTATAAACCAGTATAACTTGCATGTTATCTGATATCATTCCTTCATTTTCCAATTCCATATGAGCTAATTGGCATTATGTAACAGACAGTGCACCAACACAAATTACTATCTTCTTTGGTTTTAGGTATTTTATATGTCACCAGCAGATATTTTAATAATAATGAAAAAGAGCTCAGGCATGTGAAGGACTTCACTGTGTGCTTAGCTTGCTAATTTGTTTTCTTTATAAGCCATCTCTGAAAACAATTACTTTCAGGTTGGAAATCTCTTTTACTCTCTTGTAAGTTCCTTGAAGAGGACCGTGACGGAGAACTGTTTGGATTCCTTGATGTACTGTGTTTTGACCTAGAGGGCTCAGTATGTTCTTGATTAATGACTGATTGCCCAAAACACATACACAAGTATAATTAGAAGTAAATATTTAAACCTTATTTCTTTAATGCAGTTGTCTTTAAACCATTATTCTGAATATTTCTCTTAACCAGTCATGGTGAAAATTGTGGAAGTAAATGAACAAGGTTTGCATTCAGCAGATTGTGGAAGGAAAAGCTATACAATTATCTATATATTATGTCTTGTTGAATTCATTATTGTTATGGTTAGAAATGAAATGCAGCTGCTGAGGAAACCACCCATGGAACACCAGCACCTCTCCTGCCATTGTGACCTGTAGGAAAAAAATTCTAAGCATTTCTACAATTCTACCCTAAGAAAATTAAAAGTGTTCCTCACAAAGGAATGGAGTGGCAGCTATTTAGAACAGAGCATCTCTGTTCCACACATGTGTGTGGGGTCAAGCACGCTGCCAGCACTTAACAGGCATATGGTGTTTGTGTGGGTGACTCTTCAATGAATGCGTGATGGTGCCATCATGTACTTCGCACGTGGGGTGAAATCCTCTGCTGAAAGATTCTGTGTGTTGCCAGTGAACATGCTGCTGGAACTGTATTACTCTGAAGATAATCAGAATAAGAAAATATGCTTCCCTTCTCCATTTCTAACAGAATGCTGACAAAGTGGTCCCTTAGGGTCTCTCACAAGCTGTGTGTAACTCAGCATCTTCTAAATCAAGAGAAAGGAGAAAACAGAAGAGATTCTTTCAGAATCGGGGGATGTTTCGGTGTTCCTCAGGAGCACTTTGGTGAAAGAGAATTTGATGTCAGGAGGGTGAAATTTTTAGCTTCTCCCCCAGGGAGGGGAGATTGCTGTGGGAAACAGATGAAGGTTACTGTGTGAGGCATAGGCTGCCAAGGAGCCACCTTTGATGAGCAGGGCTGCTAACAAAATGTGACACCTTCCTTTTAAAGCGGGTCTCGTGGACAAGGGGAGCAGCTGAAGAGAGGTATATTTCCAGGAACCCTTTGAGTTATGGAGCATGGAACCCCAGAGTTCCAAAGAGTTACTTGGTTTCACTGTGGTAGTTAGCTACCAGCAGCCGACATCTTTTCTCTGCTAGATGCGACTAAAAGTTTGACACTAATTACAATGAATGACAAATATACTGAAAATTGGAGATCCAGGCTGAGTGCTTGAGATCCTGGTAGTTAATGATATTAGCTGGTTCTCAGAAGAATGAATTTCAAACCGATTAATTCTCTGGTCATGTCTCCTCTTTTAAAAATATTAGGGAAATGATTCCTTTTATTAGGCTATTTTTCTCTTATGCATTATAAATTTTAGGAAGTATTATCTCTTTAGATTGAAATGGATATGACATGAGTCAGTGTAACTTCTGTTCCAAGTACTTGCTGCTCTTTGGTGGCAATATAGAAAAACAGTGACTCTCAATATTCACTGTGTATCAGAACCACTTGGGGAGATTTAAAAAATACAGATGTCCAGGCCTTATGCTCAAAGATTCTGAAATAATTGGACTGTAACAGGCCTGGGCAGCTGTATTTTGAAAAGCTCTTGAGGTTCTAGGTGCCACTAGGACTGAGGACAAATTGATTTAAATCACGCCCGTGAAGGTAATATGTTGAAAGGACAGTGTCTGCTATAAGTAGTTGTTCAGTTAATGGTAGTGATGGTGATGATGGTGGTGATGGTGGTGGAGGAGCAGGAGGAAGAGGAGGAGGAGGAGAAATAAGTACCATTCTGGCTGCCAATGTCTTGAGGTGCAACGCCCCTTTAGGCAAGAATGACACTACCACTGTTTTCTGTCAGCTTATTCTTCTTAAAAATTGACTCCCCTTGTTCATCTGGGTTATAAATATGTTCATCTATATTTCTTGGATTTGAAGTCCCTGTTCATTCTAAGATGCATCATCAAATTGATAGTAACTCTTTTTGAGGAAGCAGGGAATCTTGGGTGAAAGAAACACTCAATTAAGTTTGCACGTCACTACAAATCACAGTCTGATTTCAGAAATGTAACACGTGGGAAAAGAGTTTTGTAAAAATGGGGAAATAGCCTATGGCTTTCCCTTCACTTTCAAGTTTTAAGGATCATCCTCCTCTGAAATTAGCCTCATTAATGGTGGGAGTCTCCAGGACAGTATTTCTGTTTATAAGCAACATAAGGAAATCACCTTATTCAAGGAAAAAATAGATTTCCTCTCTCTTTGCATTTCAATAAAGGTGATCTCTAAGAAGTACCCTTTTCCAATTTCGAATACATTGTATTACTAATATTGCTGCTGCTCATCATCAAAATGTTTTTGTCGGTCACCTTCAATCACCCGTAATGGGGAAAGCTAGTACTTTTGTGAGCACAAGCTACTGAAGACACTTAATAAAACGAGCAGACTAAACGGTTGAATTAGTTAGAAGTGTTCTCCAAGTACAGCTAATCTACTGAAAAAAGAGGTTACATATTACCTACAGATTGAATTATATACTAGCTCACCAGATCAAAAAAGTTCATTTATCTGATATGAAAACATAAATTACATTCCAAATCTTGAAAGGTCTCATAATTCAGTGGTACTTTTTGCTATGAAATTATTCTCTCTCTGTCTCTCTCTTGTCCTGGAAATAATTGTGATATCAACAGGGTGTTAAATTATTCAGAAGTTAACATTGTCTCTGTGAAAGGTGTCATCTTATGAAATGAATTTTTATTAACTATTTGATCTTTTTCCTTCCCTGGAGTAATTCCCTTTTACCATAGTTCTTGTGTTTTAAGTATTATAATATTAAACAAATGACATCCACTGGACTTTCTCTTTCTGAGGTATACAGACAAAATAAGGCCATCTGTTTCTTCAGCAGTAGATAACTAGCTAACGGTATTATTCTATCTCTGATGGCACAGGAAGTCACAGAGATTCTTAATACTTTTCTATGGAAACACTAATTTTCTAGACATACTCTTGTGCATTTGCTATTAAACAATTTTACTTACTGAAAATATAAAATCAGAATGTCTAATAAACAAGGTCAGGGTATGTGCATGTTAAGTTTTTACTGTACTCCATCGCCCCCATGTTCTTATTCTTGGAAAGCATTGAAACATATGAGATTCGAATATTTGATGTAAGCTTTTCATTATGAGTACAACTGAGGAAAGCAAGGAGAGAAAGAAAGATTGTATCATCTGCAAATTTTCTGCAAGCTACCTAGTGTGAGAGGTAGCTCAATTGAGATATAATTGACACATAATTTTGTGTAAGTTTAAGATGTACAATGTGTTGATTTGATACATTTATATATTGCAAAATGACTACTACCATAGGTTTAGCTAACATCTCCATTACATCACATAATCACCATTTCTTCTATGTGGTGAGAATATTTAAGATCTTCTCTTAGCAACTTTTGAGAATATAATACACTGTTATTAACTATAATTGCCATGCTATACATTAGATCTCCACAACTTACTTGTCTTAAAACTGGAAGTTTGTATCCTTTGACCAACATCTCCCCATTTTCCCTACCCTCCCAGCCACTGGTATTCACTTTTCTACTCTCTATTTCTGTGTCAGCTTTTTTAGATTCTACAAGTAAGTCATATCATACAGTATTTGTCTTTCTCTGTCTGACTTATTTCACTTAGTATAATGCCCTCCAAGTCCATCTATGTTGTCTCAAATGGTGGGATTTCCTTCTTTCTCATGGCTGAATAATATTCCATTGTACATCCATTCATCCACTCATAGATACTTAGGTTGTTTCCATATCTTGACTATTGTGAATAATGCTGCAATGAACATGGGAGTGCAGATATCTCTTCAAGATCCTGTTTTCATTTCCTTTGAAGTGAAATCCCAGAAGTGGGATTGCTGGATCATATGGTAGTTCTACTTTTAATTTTTTGAGGAACCTCCATACTGTTTTCCATAGTGGCTGCACCAATTTAGATTCCCAAGAAGAATGTTCCTTTTCTCCACACCCTCACCAACACTTATTATCTTTTGTCTTTTTGATTATAGCCATTCTAATATGTGTGAGGTGATAACTCATTGTGGTTTTGATTTGCATTTCCCTGATGATTAGTGATATTGAGCACCTTTCCATGTACCTGTTGGCCATCTGTATGTCTTCTTTGGGAAAATGTCTATTGAGATCCTCTGCCCATTTTTTAATGGATTGGTTTTTTCTTTCATATTGAGTTGTCTGTGTTCTTTATACATGTTATATATTAACCTCTTATCAGTTATATGAATTGCAAATATTTTCTCTCATTCATTAGGTTGCATTTTCATTTTGTTGATGGTTTTCTTCACTGTGCAGAAGCTTTTTAGTTTGAAGTAGTCCCACTTGTTTATTTTTGCTTTTGTTGTCTTTGGTTTTGGTGTCAGATCCAAAAAATCATTGCCAAGACTGATGTCAAGGACCTTACCACCTATGTTTTCTTCTAGAAGTTTTATGGTTTCAGGTCTTACATTCAAGTTTTTAGTCCATTTTGAGTTGATTTTTGTTTATGGTGTAAGATAGTGGTTGAGTTTCATTCTTTTGCATGTGGCTGTCCAGTTCTCTCAACACCATTTATTGAAGAGACTATCCTTTCCCCATTGTATATTCTTGGCTCCTTTGTTGTAAATTAATTGACCATATTTGCATGGCTTTATTTCTGGGCTCTCTATTCTGTTCCATTGATCTATGTGTTTGTTTTTATGCCAATTCCATGCTGTTTTGATTACTATAGCTTTGTAAGAGAGTTTGAAATCAGGAAGTGTGATGCCTCCAGCACTGTTCTTCTTTCTCAAGATTGCTTTAGCTATTCTGGGTCTTTTCTGATTTCACTCAAATTTTAGGATTGTTTGTTCCATTTCTATGAAAAATGCCATTGGAATTTTGATAGGCTTTGCATTGAATCAGTAGATGACTTTGGGTAGTATGGACATTTTAACACTATTAATTCTTCCAATTCATGAGCATGGAAGATATTTTGGTTTAATTGTGTTTTCTTCAATTTTTTCATCAATGTCTTAAGTTTTCGGTGTACAGATATTTTACCCTCTTGACTAAGTTTATTTCTATATATTTTTATTCTTTTTGATGTAATTGTCAATGGGATTGTTTCCTTAATTTCTTTTCCTGATAGTTCATTATTAGTGTCTAGAAATGCAACTGATTTTTATATATCGATTTTTGTATCCTGCAAACTTTATTGAATTCATTTATTAGTTCTAAGAATTTTTTTGTGGATTCTTTAGAGTTTTCTCTATATAAAATCATGTTATGTGCAAACAGTGACAGTTTTACTACTTTCTTTCTGATTTGGATGCCTTTTATTTCTTCTTCTTGCCTAATTGCTCTGGCTAGGACTTCCAATACTATAAATAAAAGTGGTGAGAGTAGGCATCCTTTTCTTGTTCCTGATCTTAGAGGAAAATCCTTTAGCTTTTCATTGGTGAGTAGATGTTAGCTGTGTGTTTGTCATATACAGTCTTTATTATGTTAAGGGTTGACCTTGTTCTTTTTTCCTTTTTTTATCTTCCACTCTTTTTCTGCCTTCTGTGGTTTTAATTGATCTTTTTATGTGATTTAACTTTCTCTTCTTTCTTAGCATATCTTCTTCTTTTGGTGTTTGCTCTAGAGTTTGCAATGTACGTTTTACAACTAAACTAAGTCTACTTTCAAATAATACTGTACTGTTTCATGGACAGTGCTAGGACCTTTTCACAACAAAATAATCCTAATTACTCCCTCCCTTGTATCTTTACTGTCATTTATTTCCCTTATACGTAATTGAATACATTATTGCTATTATTATTTTGAACAAACTGTTTTCTGTTAGATCAATTAAGAATAAGAAAAATAAGTTTTTATTTTCACCTTCACTTATTCCTTCTCTAATGCTCTTCCTTTCTTTATGTGGATCCAAGTTTTTGACCTATGTTATATTACTTTTCTCCAAATAACTTCTTTTAACATATCTTGTAAGGCAGTTCCACTGGCAACAAATTTCCTCTATTTTTGTTTGTCTGGTAAAAATCTTTAATTCTTTTTTTTCTCCTATTTATCCTGTTGAAAAATATTTTGAAGGGTACATAAGTGTAGGTTGTGGGTTTTTCCTCTCAATACTTTAAATATTGCACTCTCCTCTCCTCTTGACGGCATGGTTTCTGAGGAGAAGTCGGATATAATTCTTATCTTTGCTCCTCTATAGGTAAGGTGTTCTTTTCCCTCTGGTTTCTTCTAAGAATTTTTCTTTGATTTTTTGCGGTTTGAATATGATATGCCTACATGTAATTTTTATTTGACATTTATCTTGCTTGGTGTTCTCTGAACTCCTTGATCTGTAGTTTGGTGTCTGACACTAACTTGGGAAAATTCTCGGTCATTATTGCTTGAAATATTTCTTCTCTTCCCTTCTCTCTTTCTTCTCCTTCTGGTATTCCCATTACATGTATGTTACCCTTATTGTAGTTGTCCCACAGTTTTTGAATATTCTCTTTTTCTTTATCCATATTTTTCCTTTTTGTTTTTCAGTTTTGGAAGTTTCTGTTGACATGTTCTCAATGTCAGAGATATTTTTCCTCAGCCATGTCATGTCTGCTAACATGCCCATCAAAAATATTATTCATTTCTGTTACAGTGTTTTTGATCTTTAGCATTTCTTTTAGATTCTTCCTTAGAATTTCCATCTCTCTGCCTACATTACCCATCTGTTCTTCCATGTTGTCTACTTCCATTAGAGCCCTTAGCATAGTTGTTTTGAATTCTGGATTTGATAATTCCAACATCCCTTCTATATCTGAGTCTAGTTCTGGTGCTTTCTCTGTCTTTTCAAACTTTGTTTTTTATCTTTTAGTTTGACTTGTAATTTTTTGTTGAAATCTGTTAGTGGTATGATGATAAGGTGTGGGGGAGGGGAAGCATTTTATAGTCCTATGATTAGATTTCAGTCTTTTAGTAAGCTTGTGCCCTGGACTGTGCACCTCACTAGTGCTTCTCGGGTTGCTGCCCTTCTCTCCCACCTCAGGTGGACAGGATGGCTAGAATAGGCTAGAGTTGGGTATTTCCCTTCTCCCAGGTCATTTAGGTTCTGATAAAACCCCAATAGTTTAGGGTCTGGCAAAATAGTTTCTCTTGAGAACAGATGTTGTTAAGAAGAACAGAATGCTCTGGTGTATTTCAAAATGATTACTTTTCCCCTTTCCTGGCTGGAAGCTCTGAGGACATATTTTCTCTGATTTTCACTATGAGAACCTGGCAGGGCTCCTGGAGGTAAAACCCACGAATGTGTGGGGTCCTCCATATGACTGGGGCCCCTAGAGTTTTTTAACTCTCAGACTTTTCTACACTGAGCCTCCAGTAATTTTTCAGTTGCTGTTTAGGTTTTTCTACCCGTGTACTGGTTTCTGGTGAGTTGTGATTCTCTGTAGTCTCCTGTCTGTCTCTCCAATTTTTGGAGGAGCTGTTTGCCCTGTGACCTCCCTCCTATGACAGATCTAGGAAGAGTTGTTGACTTTTTCAGTTTGTTCAGCTTTTTACTTGTCAGAGCAGAATGACAACTTCCAAGCTCCTTATGTGCTGGACTGAAAACCAGAGGTCTTGTATTGTCCTTTTTATATTAGGTTTATTCCTAGGTATTTGATATTTTTTATTGCTATTGTAAATTGGGTCTTTTCTACTATTACATATTCTAACCAGTCTTGTTTTTTACATTAAAGCTATTGTTTTCTGTATATTATTTTTTTCCATTCATCTTACTAAATTCTCTTATTGTTTGTAACAGTTTTCCAGTAGAGTCTATTGGTTTTCTAGGTATACATTCATGCTAGTTTGCCACACTGTATAATCAGAATGTGAAGGGACTGATGGTCCCTGGGGTTGTGAAACATGGTGGCCCTGCTGATTCATGTCACCTGAAGGAGAGAGAATTTTACCTTCCCCTTTACAATTTTTACACCTCTCATTTCCTTGTCTTGCCTAATTGTATTGGCTAGTTCCTCCAGAACAATGTAAAAATAACTGTGGAATTATTTACTGTCTTTACCTTGTTTTTGACTTTAATGGGGCAAATGTCACTGTTGTTTCCTATTCAGCATGATGCTAGTATTATGTTAGAGATGTCTTGAGTTCTTTCTATTTGTTTAAAGTTTTCTTTTAAAATCAGATATAGGAGAGATTTTTCAGTGTAGGTGATATTTGAGGTCACGGATGTCATGGTGGTTGCAAAAAAGGCAATTGTGTATATAGAAAAAGGAAGGGACCATGGATTAAACCTAAGGAAACACCTATATTTAGAGGGTGGAAGGAAAAAGGAAATAGGGAAGTAGTCAGAGGAGAGTCCAGGTCAAGATAAAACTACCTGATAGTGTTTTGAAAACTTGTCAGCACTATTTATAGAAATGTAAGCTATTTATGCTTAAACAGAAGTCCTGGTGACTGGTAGAATAACAAAATCAGGAAATTGCTTCTTTGGTTTGGAATAATAATGTATATTGGTTTTGTGGAATTGCTGTAGAAGTTATAAATGATGTATGAAATCAAAAAGTATCTCTATGTGCTGCAACATTGCATTCAGAGGCAACTAGACAGATCTATTGAGCTCAAAGCCCAAGACGAAGTAAAATCAAGCCCTTCCCTCCACATTCTGAAACACTGAACTATTTCTTGTTTTCCCAAGTTTCACAAAATTGAATCTGTTACTCTGGAGAGACACCTCACATCAGCTCTATATTAACAACAAAAAAGTGATTCTCAGCTGTGCAGTTTCCTCAGAAATGTTTCTGCGAAATGAATATCTCAGTGATGTTCTTTGAAGAAACAGCCAGTAAGCTGAATTGGACAGTGTAGATGGAGGAGCCAGAATAATTGCATCACAAGTGAGATCTTGCATATATTGGATATACATAAGCACATTAAACAAAATATTGAGGAAAGAATCCAGAGAATAGCATAGTTTACTTTGAAAATGTTCCTTTTACTTGTTTTCCATTTTCCTTCTCTATCTATTTAACTATCTAGGGAGTTTGTAACAGAGATATTTTTTGACAGATAATGTAAATTGAGGGCATTACTGTTTGAATTCATTCTTTTAGCTAATTATGGAACTGCTGGTGGGCCCACTAGAAGTTGGTTTGCAAGAGTCTACTTTCACGAGGATTTTATTTTGGTAGAAGAAGAGAAGATAGAAGCAGAAAGGCACAGAGGCTGTCTGTGGAAGGCCATGGAAGACTATTGAAGTGATCTGTCCCTATCTATCAGCCCACACCCGAGGATTTCTACCTGAACTATAGGAACAAAAGGGCTGCCAGAATAAGCTCTTTTTATGAAACATTCTTTGAGATGCTGGGACATAGACATGGATTCGGTGCCCAGAAGATATTTTGGTAGAGTGCCTTAGCCTAGTTGCTAAAAGAGAACTCTGGAGATATTTCCTTGAGTTTAAACCCCAGCTCTGCAGATTTCTAGCTTTGTGACCTTAGAAAAATTCCTTCACTAAGCCTCAGTTTCCCATCTGTATCAGTTTTCTGTAGCTGCCATAGCAAATTACCACAAACTCAGTAAACAACAGAAATTTATTGTCTCACAGTTCTGGAGGCCAGAATTCTGAAATCAAGGTGTCAATAGGGCCATCCTCCCTAGGAGGCTTTAGGGGAGAATTTGTTCCTTGCCTCTTTTAGCTTCTGGTGTTTGCTGGCATTTTCCAGAGTTCCTTGGCTTGTGGCTGTACCATTCCAAGCTCTGCCTCTGTCTTCACATCCCTTTCTCTCTTTCTCTGTGGTGTGTGAGATCTCCCTCTGCCCCTCTCTTATGAGACACTTATGATTGGATTTAGGACCCACCTAGACAATCTGGGATAATCTCCCCATATCAAGATCCTTGACTTAATCACATCTACAAAGACTCTTTTCCTTTATAAGGTAACATTTGCAGGTTCCAGGGATTAGGACCTGAAATTTTGGGGGGGCCATTATTCAGCCTACTGCAACATCCTACAAAGGGGTGATAATAAAAATGCCTACCTCCTACTCTTGTGATGATAAAGGAGAAAACACAGATAAAATATTTAGCATAGTTCCTGGCATACTATAAACATCAATAAGTATTAATTATTCTTCTCACTGAACTATAAACTCTTTGTAAGCAGTTACCATGTCCATCATTGCCCACCATCGTAGCCCTAGTGACCAGCATGGTGCTATCAACAATAAATATTTGTTGAAAGAAGTATAGTTAAAAGGAATATATTCCCTCAAATTTATTTGCTCAAAATGTGTCTTGAGTTCACTGAGGAATCTGGAGGGTACACTTTGTGGAGTTGTGTTTGCAGCCTTGGGGCCATTGGGCTAGTGCTTTTGGCAGGAATATGAATGCTGTCAAGTGGGTACCACACTGCTGGGAGTGGCAGGGAGGCTATCTCCAAGTGGCCCAGGGAAGGCTTTTGGCCTGGAGCAGATCAAGGCAGATAGAACTGATTGTGAGCTCATATGAGACACCATAGGGGATTCCAAAAATACCTAAGTGAGTAAAATTTTGCTAGGATCTGGGAGTCATGTGTTAATAGAAAGGAGCAAGATCTTGATTTAGGATTAATCAATAAAATAAGCATATTGAGGGTTTGTTAGAGTCATACCTTGCTCATAGAGTCATACCTTGGCTCATAACTTGCTTCCTAGTTCTAGTTGTTTCTTTTTCATTTACCTTTTTATTCCTCATAGTTCTTCCTTCTGACTGCAGTAATTTCTTTTGCTTTAGTTCTCTTTTAGTGGTCTATATCTTCTTGCATAGTTTTTAAACTAGGGCAAAAATCCTCAGTCAACGGTCACACTAAGCATTTGGATTGATTAATCTGCTATTTAAATACAGTTGAAAATTGATATCCCACTTTTAACTGTACCTATAAAAATGAAATGTGGATTTAGAAGTCTTTAGTGGCAACAGCATAAGGGTGGCCATATAATTTATTGTCCAAAGCAAGACCCTTCCAAGAGTGAAAGGGAACACTATTAATAATTACCCCAGGATAATCTCAGACAAAACAGGATGAATGGTCACCCTCGGTAAGGGTCCTGAATTGTTACTTGGCCATGACTGGGGTGACTAGAGTCTAGAATCAGACCTACCCACTAATTCAGGGTTAGCCCCTAAAAAATTGCTTAATCCCTCTTGCTTCAAGCCAGGGTTGGTCCTGGGAACCAGGTGCTGGGCTGGGCTGGTAGGTAAGGATTGGAAAGATTTTCATGTCAGGCATGTGGAAGCTGCAGACAAGTCTGAACATTTACTGTGATTCTGATTTTCTCTCCTTCATAACTAGGATGTCCCTGTGTGCTTTCTCAGTGCTAATCTTTTTTTTTCTTTTTTTGTGAGGAAGACCAGCCCTGAGCTGACATTTGTTGCTAGTCCTCCCCTTTTTGCTGAGGAAGACTGGCCCTGAGCTAACATCTGTGCCCATCTTCCTCTACTTTACATGGGATGCCTCCACGGCATGGCTGACAAGCGGTGCGACGGTGGGGCCCCGGGATGGGAACCTGTGAATCCCGGGCTGCCAAGCGCGAACTAAACCGCTGCGCCACCCGGCCAGCCCCTCAGGGCTAATTTTGTTTGTAGGTGCTGCTGTGTCTGTGTTTGGATGATCCTTCTCCACACTTTTCTCTTTCTCGGCTGGCGTCTCTCTGTTCTTCCTCTATAGGCTTCCACTTGTCCCTGTTGCTCTATTTACACCTTCCTTCCCTCCTAGTCCATTTCTTCACCTCCCTCCCTCTCTCTCCTTGCTCTGTTTCCCTTACCTAGAAACAATACAAAGTAGAGCTTTATTTTTTTTATTTTTTGGTGAGGAAGACCAGCCCTGAGCTAACATCTGTTGCTAATCCTCCTCTTTTTGCTGAGGAAGACTGGCCCTGGGCTAACATCCGTGCCCATCTTCCTCTACTTTATATGGGACGCCGCCACGGCATGGCTGACAGGCAGTGCGTCCGCGGGCGCCCGGGATCCGAACCCGCGAACCCCGGGCTGCCAAGTGCGGACGAAACCGCTGCGCCACCGAGCCGGCCCCCTAGAGCTTTATTTTTTATTTGTTATATTTATTCGATACCATTTTATGTTTCTTAATTTAAAAAAGTCAATAAGCTGAATATTTCTTTCACTCTGTTTAACAAAGAGAACAACAACAGAAAGCTAAATTGAGTTGCTGTTAACTTATGTGGCCTTCATTTGATTTTGTTCCTGCTCCTCTAGATTTCTAGTTCTTTACTAGAGGGAAAAAAGTTTTTTCTTGATTTAAGTGTTTTAATTCTACATAGAACTTCGTGTGCTTTACAGTTATTGTCACTTTTAGCCAATTACCATCTGTGTAAAGTGAAGAAGGGCAAATATTAACATTTTCATTATGCTGACAAAAGAATTGGAGAACAGAGAAGATAAGCAAAGTGTTCCAGATCAAACAGGGGCGGTAAAATTAACATTGGATTTCGGTGCTCTGAAATTATTCTAGTGGTTTTTTTAAAATGTTAAAAAAATACCAAAGTACAGAGATTAACATAACAAATATTCATGAAATTATTACCCAGTATCTTTTCATCCTAATATTTTGCAAGTTTGGGTTACATTTTTCTTTTTGTTTGAAAGAATAAATATTTCAGATGTAGTTGAAGTTCCCCTTATTCTCCTTCGTATTCTTGTTCTCCTTCCCTCCCCAGAGGTAACCATTTCTGAATTGAGTTTTAATCATCCCCATATATTCTTTTATACTTCTGATTCATATGTATTAGCTCTTACACAGTACATAGTGCTATTCTGGAATTGAAAATCCTTATATAAATTGAACAGTAAGTATCACTTTGCAACTTCCTTTTAATCACCCTGATCATATTTTTGATATTTATCTATGTTGGTATGTGTACTTCAAGGTCATTTATTATAACTGCACTATAAACTTTCATATATTGTATGAATATACCATGATTTATAAATTCATTTCAGCCCAGAAGCCTTTCCACTACATTTCACAGCACAATATTTGCATGATTTCATTACAAATTGTAAGGGGAAGCATATTCTATCCATATTATTAGCACTAGTATAAAACATTTTCTTTTAAATTTCTTGTAACAAATGACTTACCTATAGTATTTCCATCAGTATTCAATCATATCTGAGTTTCTGCTTCATTTTAGCAACGAGGACTATTTCATTAAGTGTATCTACACCTGGTATGGTTTTTAGGAAGTAAAACTAAAGATATAGACTAGAGTTTCTTTTATTGTGACATAACTAGGTCACATGGTGAGGAGAATGAATTTGACAAAGGTGTCTATTCTAGAGCATTTTAGTGAAAAATAATGAAATATTTAGGATTCTGGAATATTTACTTTTGTTTTCTTTATTACCCCAAGTAGAAATAATATTGTACCTGCCCATAACAGAAAATGAGGGAAAGTATAGAGAACAGTTAAATAAATTAGGCTACATTCATTCATAAGATGGAATATAATGCAGGCAATAAACTGATACTTAAAAGATGTTTTAATTAACACTAGGAACTAATGCTAAGAGTAGAAATTCATAAATAAAAATTAGATACAATACTTTTTTAAAAATAAATATAAAAAAGCCAAGAAGGAAAGCACTAAGTTATTGGTTTCTACTTTCCTATATTTTCCAAATGTTCTCAATCCTGGCTGTGCATCAAAATTATTTATAAGAGAAAGAATATGGTCACGGCTCACCCCACATTCATTAAATCATAATCCATAGGAGTAGGGCCTGGGCATCTATATTTTTGAGGAGATGCACAGATAATTCTGATGCTCAGAATTGAGAACTAGTTGGTTAAAATATACATTCACAATAACAATAAAAATATGAAATAAGATTAAATTAAATAAGAAATGGGCAGGAACCTGGAGGGGGAGGGGGAATAAAAGGTATACCATATTCATGGATGGGAAAAGTCAGTCAAGGAAAGATGCTCATCCTTCCCAAATTAATTTAAATATTGAATTCAATAAAATGCAAGCTGGATTTTTTGGGACTTGGCAGAATTATTCTGTAGCTTATATGGAAGAATAATTAAGTCAGGCAGACTAGCAAAGAGATAGTGACAAAACTACTGCAATTTTATGTAATTTCATAAATTTCAACATTTTATGGTGATCAAGCAGAAATAATCTATTTTTAAATGACTAGGCTCATCATATTGGAAGGCAAGAGATGACCAACTGGAAAATATCTTTTGGAAGTTAAAAATACTGAAATAAATTAGAAACAAACAAAATTGCATTAATCAGTGCATTCAGAATCAAATAACTGAAATCTACATCAAGAGCTCCTGTGTTTAACACCACTTTTATCAAACTCCCATGGAAATGATCAAAGATAAAAATCTGTGTGGATACTTTTTCTCATACCGTAAATTTGAAGAACATTGCCAAAAAGGATTAATTAGGAGATACTTGTCTTACCAGATATTAATATATTATAAAGCAATACCTCTAAAGAATGTACTAGAGCTTGACTAGAAAAACAGATCAAAGATTCAAATAGAAAGTCATGAGGCAGTTCTAAGTATATAAATGCCTATCTTATAATTTAAAATCAGTGGGCAAAGGATGAAATATTGAATACCTGTGTTGGGGAATGTAGCTAAAAATTAGTAAAAAGAGAAAAGAAACCATGATATAGGACCAAATACATTCTAGGTGTATCAAAGCTGAGAAAATCCAGGAAAAGGAGGTTTGATGCCCTTATGAAATTTAATTGGGCCCTCAACACAGCCTGGTGATTTTACTACATTTATGTAACCAACTTGCTTTCCCCTCTGTAGTGACTCAAACCTTCCTTAATCCTATCAAAATCTCCAAATGCCTCTTGCCATTACTCAAAGGATGAACTGACTCTCATAGAGGAATGAGAAGCCACCAGTTGGATGCTATTTAAACTTTGAAGTAACAAAAACAAAAATAACCCAAAGAAATAAAACAGAAAACACAGTAAACAAAACACCAGTTTACCTGTCTATAGTACTACGTAGTTTTTCTCTTTTCTCTTGTTTCAGTGAAGGTGGTGTCTCTCTTACCACGGGCCACATTTTTCATCTGTCCTTTGGATGTCATCACTTCCTATGGCAGGAAGTATTTAACGGTGTTCATCACTCCTCTCTCAACTATACCTTCAATATCTTTTTTCTATTAAATTTTTCCCATCAGCATAACATGCTTTAGTCACTTCCTTCCAAAGCAAGTATTTATAAACATTTCTAGCTTCTCTCCTCCCATTCACAACATTCTGGGAAGGTATGTTCTCAATGTTCTCATCTCTCATTCACTCCTTTGCCCACTGTAATCTCCCCAACCCCCACGTCTCCATGAAACTGCTCTCAGTAAAGACAACTTCTATTTTGCTAAATCTAGTGAACACTTTCCCCCTACAAATGATCTTTTTACTTGTTCTCTCAGCACCTTTTGTTGTAGATTTATTTTTAAGTTTAAAAATGTAACGTACATGGAATACGGAGCACAGATTTTTAAGTTTGCTGCTCGAAGACGTTTTATAAAGTGAATGTGCCAGTGTGACCACCATTCAGAAAAATATAGAGAATATTAGCTGTTGTTTGGAGGCCTCTCACTTGTCCACTATCAGTCACTCCTATTGACTAGAGGCAACCACAATGCTGACTTTCCTTGCCTGTTTAAAAAATAAAATCTTAATAGAATTTTAACACTCCTCACAGTCTAGGATTTCACTCAATGTGTCTAGGAGAGCCATTTGTATTGTTACATGTAGCAGCAGTTTTTTTTTTTTTTTCATTTTCATTGTTGAATAGTATTAAATTGTCTGAAAATCACAAAATCTATTTATCTGTTGTTGACAGATATGTAGGTTGTTTCCAGTTTTTGACTAATACAAATATAGCTGCTAAAACGGGACTGGAACATTTGGATAGCCAAAAATTAAACCTTGTCCCCTAACTCATGCCATACTCAGAATCAATGCCAGATGGATCTTGAAAGGTAAAACAATAAAGCTTTGAGAAACACGGGGAAATATCTTCATGACTTGGAGTAGGCAAAGATTTCTTAAGCAGGATATAAAGTGCACTAATCACAAAATAAAAATTATTCATTATGTAGATTTCATTAAAATTAAATATTTTTATAATTAAAAGACACCATTAAGATAATGAAAGGGAAACTACAGAATAGGAATAGATATTTTCAGTAATATATCTGAAAAAGGACTCATATCCAAAATCTATAAACAATTCCTGCAGATCTATAAGATAGACAACCCTATGTTTTAAAAATGGGCAAAAAGATTTGAGCACTACTTAAGAGGACTTCCAAATAGCCTAGAATCACATGAAAATGTGACTACATTGCTAGTCATCAGGGAAATGCCAATTAAAATCACAATGAGATACCTATACCCACTAGGATGTTTTTTTCCTTACTGGAAAAAAAAAGGAGAAAACCAACTGATGATATAAAGTTTCACATTGGGTGTAAATTAGTGCAACTATTTTGGAGATATTCTAGCAACATCTACTAAATCTAAATCTATATATATGTATATGTGATATATATATATATATATATATATATATATATATATATATATACACACACACACATTCATTTCTTCATGTTCTACCCTCTCTAGAAAGGAAGAACAACTGATCTTATTTTGGGAGTTAACCACCCTTCTGGCTTCAAGCCCCTTTTTAAGTTCTGTTTCTGCCTTCTCCTCTCTGATGAATAATCTCGATTTCCTTTCTTAGAAATTTTGTTTTCCACTCCTTCCATTATCTTTGTGACTCTCTCTTGAACCCTTTTAAAGTTCTCCATGTCTTGTTTTGATGGTAAAGCTGAGAAAATATCTTCAAGAATCTGAAGGTGAAGTTATTACTTGCAAAAGACAAGGAAATAGATTCTTTCTTAGAGACTCTAGAAGGACCGCAGCCCTGCCAACACCTTGATTTTAACCCTGTGTGACCCATTCTAGACTTCGACCTCCAGAACTGTAAGATAGTATTTTGTGTTAAGTTTGTGGTACTTTGTTATAGCGGCAGTGGGAAATTAATACAGTGGTCACAATGGACTAAGGGTCAGACTCTTCCCGCATTTATTGGGACCCCAGAGGTTCTTTTAAGTTTGTGTTTGCCTTAGGGAAAGAGACCCCCCCCCCCAAACAACAACAACAACTAAGATCAAAGATCTAATGACTGGCGCTTAGAGTCAGGTATAATTTTATTAAAGAAAAATCCAGTGATGTTTTGTGCAATAGTATTGTGACTCATGTGTACATCTCAGTGTGCTTGATTACTTTGATTCATTGTGACTCAAATCAAGTATCATATGAAGGTCCCAAAGGTTGAATCCTTAAAATTTGTCCGTATGACAGGTTTAAACCCAAATGTATTTGGTAGAAACATTTGACTAACTATATTGTTCAAGGTCTATAACAAGCATAGCTGTAAACTTAGGGGCAGAAAGTTTTCTTGATCTGCTGCACAATTGCTACAAGGTATTTGAGACAGGAAGCAGGAAGGGCAATTTAAAGCACCTGTTTGAATTTCTGGGAAAGGGAGGGGAAGCCTTTTCAAAGGCACTTCTGGAAGCCAGTGAGAAAATGCATGGTTTTCACAACAGCAGGGCAAAAATAGTGCTTCCTCCTATGAAGGAGAGAGAATGATTATTTTCCTCTTCCAGGGGTGAGCAGCCGTGGCATTGTGCAGACTGGGAAGGTGTAGAGGCAGGACGAGGCAGAGAACAAAGACACGGGGCACCCGGGAGGAGCGTGGCAGCAGCACATGTTTTGCAGTCTGTCGAGAGCCCTTCGAACTGGGGAACTTCAGTTCAGAGGAAGCCGAGGCCATGAAACAAGCGTGCAGCAAAGTACATGCCGTGTCTGGAGGAAATAGCCCAGAGAGAAAGTTTTGGAAGACAGTGAGTGAGGAAAAATTAAGATCGTGCATAGGAAGAAAAGAAATGACGGTAGGACTTGGACATAGTGTATGTCCCTGACGATACACATAGTGACTAAGTGGAAAACCAGATCCAGAGGCACAAATCCTAAGAATTGTAATTCAGCAAGAAGATTTTGTTGAGCTTTGCAGTTATGGATTGCTGCTTTTTCCCTTTTTCAAATCTTCTGAAAGTGATCATATAATTTTTAAAATTAAAAAGTTTATTGGGAAAACTATCTTTCAGAAGAACCCCCCCCCCCATTCTTCTATTCCTCTGCCTCCCCCTTTCCTCCATCAATGATGTCTTTACAGTCAATTATCAATCTCCTTTGCTGAATCTCCTTTTCCTTATTGTCATATGGAAACTTTTCTAGAGAGAGACTCTTCAGCAGATTCAGATTGCACAGCACGAGACGCACAGAATCCTCTCTGTAGACATTATCAGATGCTTAGTGGAATGTTTTGCCAAATCTGCCTGGGCATTTGCAAATATCTTCCCACTCTCAAATGTCTGGCAGAATGATGGGATGGAGGAAAGCGATGCAGAAGCTGAACAGCAATAAATACAAATCTCTGTGGGTTGTTGTTACTTCCCAGGGTGCAGAGCAAGTGCAGTTGGGAAGTTTTAATTCATTTTAAAAACTGGAGTCTTTCCCAAATGGATGATATGGGGTTCACAGCTGATCATTGGTGGTGGCGGTGGTGGGGGGTACAGCAGGTAAGGTAAATCCAGAGATTACGAACAGCGGGAGATCCTGCTGCCTTTATGTCCCTTCCCTTCCTGAGCCCGTAGCCACCTGCTCATTCCCGGTAACTTCGGGGGTGGAGAGAACCCACTGCCATAAAGGAATTCAGATAGATGCTCTTGGGCTTCTGGTTTCCAGGATCCTAGACCTACCAAGTGAGTAAATGAGTAAGACTCGACTTGACAATGTCTTTACATCCATGACCTTATCTTTTATTTGGATTCAATGTCCAAATAAAGTGTCACTTACGATTTTGTCTTTATGGGTGTGGTTTAATGGTTGACCTGAGATATCTCTTGCTTTCAGGAGCTATTGTGCTATGTCCTGCTATAACAGAACATTTGGCATCCTGTCCAACTGTGATGAGTATGCTAGGGGAGAATAAGGTTCTTTTTCCCCTTCAGCCTATTTGACCCTTCACATCCTTACCCATGATGGGGAGGGGGATCCTTCAGCTTAATGACACATCAAAGTTGTCCTAGCCAAGGCAATCTGTAATAAGCAAGAGAGTGGTTTGCATTTTCTGTGAATATCACTTTGAAAAATCCAAGGGTAGAGCCAGGAATAGAACCGGGACCGATGATCTTCTCAACCTTATTACAGAGGCAGTGTCAGGACGAAGTGCCTGGGAATAACCACTTGATGAGAGGGATTTCAGGTTGGCTTGGTGTTGATTTCATATGAACTGAGAGGCAACTTGATGGGAAAAGTAGAGTCATGTTTTTAATCTTTACCTTATTACTTGCATCACGTGTCTGCTCATCTGCCAGCAAGACTCTGACCTTTTTGGTCTGGGGCTGAACTTGGACCCCCTTCTGGGTGTTTGGTGCTCTGGGTAAATGCTGCAACACTGAGACAGGGCAGGGTCCCGCACATGGACCCAGATGACAGAGTTATAGGACGTGTTGGAAGATATTTCCTGCTGTTCTGCTGAAGGGCCCACGGAAGGAGCTTACAAGTCCCTGCCCAGTTTTATCATCTTTCCTAGGACAGCCCTCTAAGTAGTCCTAGGGAACTTGGCTGAGAAAGTTTTGGAAACAAAATATACAAGAATGATAGTGGCAATTTGCTAAATTCCTGAGATGTCAAGGAGAAACTTAACACTAATTTTTCTTTTTCTTGTTCCTGCCGTTGTCTGAGAGTGTGAGCCTTCAACTTTGATTAAAATGTGCCCTCTTCCAACTGCCAGTTTATTTGTGCTTTAGTCAAGACAGACGAATCCCTTGGAAGATACGATCAGGCTGGTGCAGTAAGAATTATTATGAATTTGTGACAATTTCAAGACAGAGAGGTCTGAAGTTGCTGACATGTTGTTGCTCATAATTCAAGAGGATTGGTGGAAGTCTTGAAAAACGAACATATTTTTCTTAACCTTACTACTTGCGTCAGTCAGCACTAATAAACCCTCTTTATTTTTGTTTTTAAGATGAGACATTCATCTCCACATTTATATGCAAAATATTTTTTCAGGACTCCTGCTACAATTTTTACTAGTCACTCATGCGATAAGATATTTGTGAGGGCGTTTTTTATTCACAAACTAACCAGTTTCAGTTTGCCTAGGACTGCAAAGCCTACATTGGAAGAGCAAAGGGCTGTGAAAGAAATGACCAGACTCCTTGCCCTTCGTCTCCTCCTTACGGATCCCACCTCAAGCTGCTCACAATGACCTGTGCATTTTGCTATTTCAATTTTCCACATTTGTAAATAGGGCAAGTAACACCTGCCCTGCACAGCTCTTGGGCTGGTTACTGACAGAGTCAGATAAAAAAGAAGGTTTGTTGAAAGCTAGGCATCTAGTAATTATTTTTTGTAGATAAGGCAGCAAAATCAACCCAATGGATTCCCAATGTCCATTAAGTCAATCCTTGAAAGAACAGAGACTGGAGTTCTAGAATTTCCCTGTTAAAAGAGGCAGTGTTCAAAATCACTGTTGCACACTTCTCAGTGGAGTAGTTAGGGACCAATCCAAAGTTCTTGCAGAACTACAGTTAATAAGAGCTGACGTTAATTTTCAATTATATGATGGACTAGTTATCTAGAGAATATGTCCTGTCAAAGAATACAAAAAATGTTTGTTAAAAGGTGTTTAAAAATGGCTAAGCTGGCAGTAAAGTAAGGGACATTACAGTAGGCTAGAAACAATGAGAAAGCATGACTCTACACAGGTAAATGAACATTGGAGCTGGCCTTTGCCTGAGGGCATTTGTCATGGTGGTTCACACTTTAATGGGTCACACTTATGCACGGATGGGTAAAGGCTGGGTCTGAGGAGGGCAGAGGTCAGATGAGAGACCCTTGAATAAAGCTGATCCTCCCCTAAGTGTACTAGAAGCCCACCCACAGAGGCAGATGGTAGAGATACTCTCTGTTTTTGCCTTAGCTCTAGGCAGAGTGGGGAAAACACATCTCTCTAGAAAATTCCTAATTTCAATCCACAGTCACATAAATTTGTGGATGGAAATCACACTCCCTGTGGGACTTGTGGAAAATTTAGTCTAAAGTGCTGTGCTGGATTAGTTGTGCCTCCAGCTACCTGGCAGAAGGAAACAAGTCTTCTCTGGAGGAAAACATTTTAAACCAAGACTTCAAAGAACTTCTGCAGATAAATTTCTGAAAAACGTGAGTGCACAGTTAAAAAAACCCCACAAAACAGATGAAAAATAAGCCACCATAAACAAGAGCCAGATGAAACAACAAATAACAGAATCAAACCTTCAAGAAGGGAGATTTTGGAATATTCAGATACCAAATATAAAATGATCGTGTTATAATATGGTCTAAGGAAATAAGAGAAGACATTGAAAGTATGACAAAGGAACACATGTCCATTAAAAAATAATCAGGGATATTTGAAAACAAACCAAACGAGAGCTTTTAGAAATAAAAAAATATAATAACTCAAGTTAGAAACACTATACAAGTTAAACAGCAGATTAGACAAAACTGAAGAAAAGTAAACCAGTTAGTCAAGTGGAGGGCATCTCTGGAGAAATTGCTCAGGATGCAGCACAGAGAACAAAGCTATGGAGATATTGCAGGGAAATTTAATGCACATTGGAATCACAGTAATGTTTGATTTGTTGGGTTAAGAATAAAGATAGAACTAAGTCACTGGACAACCATTTATAAATCAGGAAGGGGGATGATGGGAGTAAAAACATTCTAAGATCCTTGTGTTTTTTGTGAAGATTATAAAGATACTGGTTTTCTTTAGACTTTAGTAAATTAAATAATCTTATTAAAATTTCTAAGATAATCACCAAGGATTGGAAGTAGAGTTTGTATCTTCCAACCTGGGACTGGAAAAATAGAATAAAGGGGAAAAAAATAAAATAAACCTCAATCAGTCCTAAAGAAGGCAAGGTAGAAGGAGGAGAAAAAACAAGAATATAGAAAAAGTTTTGTGCAAAGAGGAAGCACAAAATAAGGTAGTAGAAAGTAATCCAGTTATATTAGTAATCACTTAAATGTAAATGTGGTAAATTCCCAAGTTAAAATACAAATATTTTCAGATGGGATTTAAAAAAAATAATCCCACAATTTGCTGTTTACAAGAGACAGAGTGTCTGGTGATATTTATAAGGACCCAGAAAGAGCAAAAGTAAAGGAATGGAAAAAGATATACCAGAAAATATAAAGCAAAAAGGAAAGTTGGTGTAGCTGTATTAACCAGAAAAAATGAGCTTCAATGTAGAAAACATTACTAGAAATAAAGAAGTTTACTACATATTGATAAAAGTTTCAATTTTTCAGGAAGATATTGATAATACTTTCTTCTAAAGTAATTTAGAAATAACATAGGTTCAAAATATATAAATCAAACTAAATATAAAAATCAAACTAAAATGTGAGCAGAAATTGACAAACCGACTATCATAGTGGGAGAATTTAATTTACCTCTCTCAGTAACTGATAAATAAAGCAGACAAAAATCAACAAGGATACAGTAAATTTGAAAAACTTTGAAAATTTTGAAAAATATAATCAACCATCTTGATCCAATGGTAATCTTTTTTTAAATAGACTTTGGTATTTAGAGCAGTTTTAGATTCACAACAAAATTGAATGGAAAGTACAGAGATATTGCATATACCCCACACAAGCACAGCTTCCACCATTATCAATATCCCCCTCTAGAGTGGTACAGCTGTTACAATTGATGAACCTACATTGACACCTCATAATTACCTAGAGTCTACAGTTTACATTAGAGTTCATTCTTGGTGTTGTATATTCTGTGGGTTTGGACAGCTATATAATGACACGTTATCTTTTGAACACTGCTCCCAATAATTGGAGAAAAAAAACATATATTTATAAATGTCAAAAAATATGTATTTTTCCTAGCTCATGAAATATTTACAAAAAATAAACATGTTCTAAGCCATAAAGCATATTTCAACAAATTTTAAAGACAGTTTCTTGTAGGCCACATTCTCTGACATCATCTTAGAAGAACTTAGAAGAGAAACTCATGTAATGATGCTACAAAGGAGTCAAGCTTTTTGTATAGTTATCCCCATTTCTTAATACCTGGTTCGATTAAGCAGAGAAGGCATAGTCTGATTTCTCTTTGAAGACAGTGTGAAATATTAGATCAAAGGGAAAAACTTATTTGTGGGAAGGTGAGGGACAAAACAGTGCTAGAATCCTCCCTGTGATCCGGCATGTTATCAATTTCTGGAATTTCTGGTGTTACAGAGGTATTTCGAAATTTCTCAGCCTTGTTGCTGCACAAAACCGAACATGCTAATGTTTTCAGGTTGTTCTTAAATTTTGCTGCTGTTGTTTACATACTTTTTGATGTCCTCTATTGCAAGGAACTAAAAGGGGCAAAGGCACTCAGATAAGAAAAACAATATCTGAACCCTCCCCCCGAAACATAGCCAAAAAGAATGGTTTTTGAATATCTCTTATAACACATCAATTATTATTTCAATCACTTTTGAAGGCTAATCTACCTTTCTTATTTTAGCCTTTCCCCATGCTGGCTTGAAAAGAATCACATTGTTTAAATAGATTTTAGTGCAATCCTTCAAATGAGGGGTTGTTCAAGTTTTTTTTTTTTTTTTTTAAATTAACGTTCTACAAATAACATTTTGCCTTTGTATTGCTCTGCTGATTGATGCAAAGTCTTTCTAATCTCAAAGCCTTTGGAATTGCATTTGCTTTAAACATTATACATTATGAATTCAATAGAAATACTTATTAAATTTTTATGTTATATAGGGATTTCTAATTGTTGAAAAAATATTTCAGAAACCTTAAATAGAGATGCTAAAGCCAAAATTAGATTATCTTTTTTTTTTTTTTGGTGAGGAAGACCAGCCCTGAGCTAACATCTATTGCCAATCCTCCCCTTTTTGCTGAGGAAGACTGGCCCTGGGCTAACATCCGTGCCCATCTTCCTCCACTTTATATGGGACGCCGCCACAGCATGACTGACAGGCAGTGCGTCGGCAGGCGCCCGGGATCCGAACCCGTGAACCCCGGGCTGCCAAGCGCGGACTAAACCGCTGCGCCACCGGGCGGCCCCTAGATTGTCTTTAAATTAATTAAGCTTCAGTTCTTCAGCTTCAAATAAAAACTGTGTTGCTTTTTTTTGGGCACAAACTGTCCCATTAATATAGCATAGTTTTAAAATTTTTCATTCTAAAAATTGGAAACATTAATGAATTATTATTACAGCAGAAATCAGGTAGCAACAAGTAATAAACTGACCTCATTAGAATCATAGATCTAAAGTAACTCGAAAAGAGCCATAAATAGAGAATGAGAGAAAATATTTCAAATATAGATTCAGAAAAATATTAAATAAAGTTTAATTAAATTCTCTATAGTTCTGCATCTGGCATTATTCTAGCTTCTGTGAGGCTTATTAAGAAAGTAAGATATGGTCCTTATGTTATATAAGAAATAACCAAGTGTTAAATTGGGGTTCATGAGAATGGCAAGATTCGGGGTAAGAGAGTTTGACGTGGGTTGGAGGAGTTAGTAAGTTACATAGAGTAAGTGGGGGCCCTTGAAGGACAATGAGGCACATGTGAAAAAAGAGGCCAAGGGAAGAAGAATGAGTTGAGGGGAACAGAATGAGTATGTGGTCCCTACGGGACAGTCATTCTCTTCAAATCCACTCATTCTCAGAGAGCATCTGATAAAATCATCTTTAACAGGTAAGTTACTTCCAAATATATTTGAAATTATATGCAACGTCTATTAATTTGATATGAGAGGTGAGCCATCCTAGTTGCAAATGTATCTCAAGAATTTTTCCGTTGGTCAGTCCTTTTTTCATTTTTAAGGTGGGACACCCTGCTGGAAGATTTCTCATTACTCCGGTCGTGCTTGGAAAGTCATTGCTTTTATTAAAGATTCCTTGATAGACAAATAAAATGGTGGCGGCTGCTGGATTTTTCTCCCAATGTGTCTTAGGAGATGCAGTAACTGTAGGGCAATTTAAAGTCAAAAGAAAAGCTCTATGTATGAAATGTCACCCTATTGATCAGCAAGCACTGTTCTTCCTCTTGAGGGTCTAATTTTTTTCTGAGCAAGAGCTGATTCATCCCTAGGAGACAGGATTCTATCTGAGACCTACACAACAAAAATCTTTTTGTTTTTCTTTGTTTCTCTAAAGAATTTGTAAAGATAAGCTATGTGCTTCTACATTGTGCTGACTTCAGGGGCATAGGGCTTCTTAATTCAACTCCCTACCTGGAGGGCCCTCTCGCCCCTGTGAGTTCTAACCGTCTCTGGGGCAATTACTGAGAATTTATCAGTAGCCTAGAATTTGATCAATTTTTGTAAATATTCTTTGAATATTCAAAAGTAGTGTATATGCTCTGCAGATACAAAGTTTGGTATATAACACTTATTAATTCTACTATTATATTAATTTGTCAGGAACTGAGAGAGGTATATAACATCTTTTACTGTAATTGTGGCCATATGAATTTACAATTTATCATTGTTTTCTCTTAATTTGATTTTATGTACATATATCTATCTTATTTTATTCAGCCTTCTGATTTTTTAAAATGTTTTCTTGTTTCCCTTTTATTTCCCTATTGTTTAGGTTTTCTTTGCAATTTTCACTTGACATTTCTATTCTAGTGGTTATTTGAACTCATATTCCTCTTTCTATATTAAAAATTTCGCATTTTATAACAGCTTGAGTGCTTACTATGCTCCAGTTAGCAAGCTGAGGGCTTTACATATGTTATTTAATGTTTGCAGCAGCCCTGTAGATATTAATATCCCCATTTATTGATGAGAAAATAGGCCCTATGAAGTTAAGTCACTTGCTTTAGAGCTCGAAGCTAGTAATCGGCAGAGTCAGATTTTGAACCCAGGCCTCTGTGGCTCCTTTTATCCACTTAGCTCCTTCATCTTCCTCATTTAAAATATTTTTCTCTCTTTCCTCCCATCACAACTTGTTTCAGCTAACATGAGCTATTGGATCTAAACCTTTATTATTAGTTTCTTTTTTAGGTACGAATTTTTCTTTTAAGGGTTATTTATATTTGTATTAAATTTCACCATAATGTTGGTACAACTACTTAGAACCTGACTTTTTACTGATTATGCTGCTTTTTCTTTGTAATTAATCTAGTTTGGCTGTCCTTGAGAGACACTTTTCGATCTTCTTAGAATTAAAACTTTGTTCAGGATCTGTACAGTAGTGGCTCTTTAATTTTTTTTATTATTAAATTTATAATGGTGCTAAATGGACCCTTTTTATTTGAAAACTCATGTCTCCCTTTCTTTCTTTTTGCAAATCAGTGATATTTTCTTCCATTATTGCTTCTCCTCCAGCCCTTCTCTCCTCTTATAGTACTAGACATACTAGGTATTCTGGATACCTCCCATGTTGCCAGTGTTTTGTTCAGTGTAATTTATCTTTCTTTGTGATTTTCCACTGAATTCTGGGAGAATTTGTCTCCTAGTTCATTTGCTTGTTTTGGGTGTTATCTAATTAATTTCACTCTTCCTCCTCTAGTAAAATTCATCTCTCTTGATTTTGATCTGACAGCAATCTTTCCTAACTTATGTCATTCCTTTTTCATCCATGCAAATACAATTGAGAACATGAATAAATTTACCTTTTGCAAACTCTGTAGTACTTGTCACAGTACATTGCAGTTATTTGTTATGATTCCCCAAATTGTTCACTTTCTTTTAAACTACCAAAATGTTTCTATTGTCTAGTAATTTTCGTCATTTGTCATTCTCACATGTCGATGTCTTTTATATCCAGTATTTGAAGTTGAGCTGTTTTCTGTCAGAAACTGGTCTTTTAGCTTCTTTAGTTCCAGATAAAGAGGATGGTGGAGGTTTGTACTCTGATGTTTTGATTTTGTTCATTTTGGAGAGGGGCACAGGAGCATGTCTGTGTCTAGAAACTTCATTATTGTAGCAAAGAATTCATCTGTTCAATAAATATTTATTGAGGGCCAGCTCTGTGTCTGGCAGTGCTGGGCGCTGGAGATATGATGATGAATATGATGGACCTGGTCCTTGTTCTTCTACAGTGTACAAACTCCTGGAGAAGTCATATATCAAATAATTACACAAAAATCTACTTAATTACCAGTAGTGGCTAGGGTTGTAAAAACTCACTGGGTTCCTGATGAAGTGGAGGGACTGACAGGAGGCTATTCAGAGTGTAATGAGCACAGAGAAGAGTCCAGGGAGGTAGGAGGGGCCAGATCATGCAGGGCCCAGCAGGCCACAGTAAGGACACTGAAAATAATCCAGAAGCAGTGGAAAGCCATTGATGAATATGAAGTGGGTGAATGGTGTATTTAAATTTGTGTTTTAAAGGCCCACTCTAGATTCCATTGTGGAGGACAGATTGTAGGGGCCAAGTGGATCGGGGGAGATCACTTTAGAACACTCTTGCAGCCATCCAGACAAGATGTGATTGTGGCTTGGACCAAGCTTGTTGTAATGGAGATGGAACTAAGTGAATGTATTTAAGAAATATTTAAGTGGGACAGTGTTATGAAGAGGAATGTATGACTGATTCATTGTAGGGTAAGAAGGATTTCATTTCCTTATTTGTCACAATAGCCTAGAGTAAGCTGGTGGCACCCTTCTCTGTCTGGCACTGCCTGCCTTAGGAGCGATGACTTCACTTAGCACATCGTCTACTCCAGGTGGGAATGACACTAAGAATGGGTTCGTCTCTTCATGCCACTCTTCACACTAGCATTCTACTTAATGAAGTTAATGGTAGATTCTAAATGTCCTTATTACCATCCCACTGCCAATTCCTGCTTCCAGGACACATGAGGTGATACGGGATTGAGGTGCTGATTCTAGAGCCAGACTGGATTTGATTTTTGGTTCTTCCACTTACTGTCAGAGTGGTTTGGAGCAAATTGTCAATATTTTTGCCTCCGTTTTCAACCCAGAAAAATGGGGATAATTCTAGTATCCACTTTGTTGGGGTGTTGTAAGGTTTCAGTTACTATTTTGAAAGCCCTTGGAACAGTGCCCGGCACATTGTAAGTGCTCTAATGTTCGTTACAACCATTATTACTCTGGTTTTGTGGTGGCTGCTGGGGATCTTTTCCACTCATTTTCCTGGCAATCACTTCCATCCTTGCAGGGAATCTTGTCTCCAGTGTAGTTCCACATATGCCATAGATTGCATAATTATAAAAATTTTTTCTGGCTTATGAGTAGTACGCAATGCTTTTCCTGTATTAAAAAAATTCTTTGTTCACCTAATCGGGAAACTAGGCTCTGACCACTACCTTAAAAAGAAATTCTCCAATAACTCTTAATGGTTACCAGGTCATGGCTTTCTGGCATATTCATTTATTAGAGGGTAGAGAGCTGATGTAGTGTATTTAAGAAGCTGGCCTGTGGACGTCAGTAGGAGGCAGATATGTGACATGATGAACAGTTATAAAAGGAAAATGTGTCAGTCAGGAGTCAACCAGAGAAACAGATCCAGCAGGGGATATATGTTAGGAGATTTATTGCATGACATTGGTTTAGGAGATTGTGAAGGCTGGCCAAAAAAGTCTGAAATCCACAGGGCAAGCCGTCAGGAAGGGCAGGCTGGAAGTCGCAGGCCCAAGCTGAAGCTGCAGGCCACAGGCAGTGTGTCTTCTTCAGGGAAGCATCCGTCCCAGCCTCCAGGTCTATCAGCTGGCTGAGTTGGGACCACCCTGATCATTTAAAAATAATCTCCACCGCTGAACATCAACTGATTATAGACTTGAATCACAGCTACAAAGTATCTTCAGCACCACCTAGATTAGTGTTTGACTAAATAACTGGGAACTATAACCTAGCCAAGCTGACACATAAAACTGACCATCACAAAAACCATCCTTAAAATCTCTTACAAAGTAGTTTGTTTGTTTGGGGGGGAGGGTATATGGTCTAGAAATACAATCTTTGAGAAATCAATTTCAGGTGGCTGAAAAACTTTTTTCTAATACTTGAACTCTACTATTTGAATTTTAAAAATAACTGAATTTTGCTATTTCAGATGTATTTTTGCTTTATTAATTTACTATCTTTCTTCCTCCACTGTTCCCTTCCCCAACACAATTTACTGCATTCTGAATCAGGTGACAGGGGCATCTATTAATTTTTGGTTGTGCAAGCTTCTATACAGCTTTGCTTTCCCACTCGTCTAAAAAAAATTATAATCCCATCCACCTCCATTCTTTTGTTAACTCTTCTCTTCTTAAAGATAGGAGCAGCTACATTGTCTTCTCTGGTTTTGCAATTTTAGATCCCGGAATGGGCTTCTATATAGTGCAGCCAACCTCGTCCATTGCTGCCTTATGCAGAGGACTGCTCAGGATTTACTGTCCTTCAGGTGTCTCTGACCAGCAGCAGAGCCACTCAAGTACGCAATCCTTTTACACTGTGTGGGTGGACTTTGTTGACCCTGCAAAGCGGGGCACGTTCTGAGCTGAGACTATCCCATCAATGTTGCTTTAGTTGTCTGATTTTAATTTAGAATGTTCACTTTTAGTTAGCTTGGTTTTTAGTAAATTGAAAGCAGCTGGGGGTGAAACCAAACAACAGAAAGAATCCAGAGGAGTCAGCAAGTTACTGATGCCAGTCAGAACAGCGTGCTGTGTGCAGAGGAGGAGTTCCAAGAATCAAGGAAAAAGAAGGCTAAAACAAGTATCAGGAAGTCAGGTGAAGGACAATGGTATAAGAGAAAGAGAAATCTTGGGGAGATGGCAAAAGCCATAAAAGCTAAGCAAGTGGGGAGAAAACTGTAAAGCAAATGATGCTATGTCTGGAAAAATATAGCAAAAAGACTTTGAGAAAGGACACTTTATTTTCTTCACTGCAATATACTCAGTTCATTAGCATTACATTTGGTCAAAAGCTCCTAAGAATTATTTCTTCAGGATTAGTTTTTCTTTTTTTTTTTTCATTTGCCGTTAATCTATTCCACCCCCATTTACTCAAATTAGTATTTTTCCATTGGTTTATTTTATTTTTTAGATATAGTTTAGACCAGTGGTTCTCAAAGTGTGGTCCCTGGACCAGCTGTATCAGCATCACCTGGGAACTTGTAGAAATGCACATTCTCAGGCTGAGTCCCAGACCTATCGGATTAGGGACTCTGGGAGAGGGGCCCAGCAATCTGTTTTATCAAGCCCTCCAGAAAATTCTGATGCAAGTACAAGTTTAAGAACTTCTGGTTAAAATATAAAAACTGTCTTTAAGAATGTCAACTGTCAGTATTCCATACCAAATTTTACATTTCTTGAATTTCTATTAGAGGATGCCAAGCCTCCTGCCTAGTCTGTTACTTCTTGTAGGTCTGTTTCTTTCACGGTGTCATCTAGACTCACCTCTATGCACGAATCTCTTTCTCAGTCCTGAAGGGGTGAACAGGATTTTTATCCTTGTCTGCTGAGTGGAAGTACAAAGAGTTTTCTTAGCATTTCTGGTCCTTCAGACCAGAAGGTGCTGTCCTCAAAATAAATTCAATTTCTCTACTGCTCTGAAGCACACATAAAATTTTCATTCTTAGGGATTTGATATATTACAAATGCCCCTTGGGTTCATTTCAATTGAATTTATAATCAGGTTTCCTAATACTCTCATGCTGGGAAGTGACTCTCTCAATCTTTTGAAGTGACTCACAACAAAGTTTCCTTGAAGGGATCCTCTTAGAGAAGCCACGGATATTTAATCGTTCTTGTCCTGTTGGTTCTCATGAAACATTGAAATAGACTAACCATGGGTACCTACTTCCTTTCAATATCCCCTTCCTTTCCTCCACATTACTGCATTATTTTAGCCCAATCTTGTCTTTTTTCTTTTTTTCTTCCATTATCCCGTCTGTAACAGATGTCAGATACGCTCTTTGTATATCTTACAGATTTCTTTCTACATCCAGGAATGAGAAGAGGATGGGGTAAATGCAGTAGGAGGATAGGTTTGTTAGTGGAAAGCTAGGGATTTCTGATGGCTTTAATTTTCCCTGTGGAGTAGGAGGTGAGGTCATCTGTTGAGATTAGGGGGGAAGTGAGTGAATGAGAGACACGGGGGTCTTCTTAATCCAGGATTCTGTATCTTTCACTGTCTTTGAGTTCCTGTACAACTCTGTAAAGTTGTAGAAGACTGATGGTAATGCAAATTATTTTTGTCCTTAGAGAGGCAAACAAATTTTGTCCATTGGAGATGTAATTGATGCTTATTATGTGAATATTAATTTGTTTTACATCTATTAGCAAATTCATTTAAGCATTCTTGATTGCCTATGTATGTGATGTTTTTCAGATTTTCCTTTCAACTGGTTTTGTATATCTTACTGGATTCCTCATGAATTAATGAGTTAAATAAAATCTTTGACACATGTTCATTTTATGTTTGCATGGGAGTCATGAATATATATATATAAGATATATATATATGTATACATATCTTATAACAGTTAAAGCTTCTCTTTCTTAATTCCACTGGTTAGGCTGGCATTGTCTACCAACAGATATATTCATTCACTCATTCACTTGCTCATTCAACAAATATTTACGGAATCCTTATCATGTGCTAGGTCCTGAGTTTGGTTTAACGTCTCTACGGACAGCTCATGCCCTGACCTCTTAATCCCATTCACTGTGCTGACATCTTCTTAGCATCCATCACTTGCTAGTGCGACTTATTTGGTACATTTCACTATGGGGAATGTGATGACAAGGTGTGGTTTTTCTTAATTTTTTAGAAAGAAAAACTTTTTTGAGAAGTACATCTGGGACCAGAACCCAGGCCTCCTCACTCATGGCTTAGTGCCCTCTTCATGCCTCCTTATAGTTCCCATCCTGGGGTGAGCACTGACAAATGTTTATCAATTTAATTTGTCTTCTAGAAAGACAATGGAGCTCTACTGATCAGGGGAAGTTTATATGAATAAAACAAGTAAAAGAGCTCTTAAGTTTTCCAAGAACACAGCAGAAGTGCAGTGAAGTGAGAACAGCTGAGCAGAGGGGTTTTTGTATACTTTCTAAACATTTGCCGTCTGCCGTTTTCCTCGGAGACCTATTTGCTTCTCTTTGCAGTCTGGCTCAATTCATTTATATTCATTTGAATGTTTATTTCTCTTTTTCCTTGTTCATTTTCTCTGTAGCCTTCAGTCATTCCTGACAAGGTGAGTTTAGCCTCATTTTCTGTTGGTTTTTATTTCATTTTCTTCCAAAAAATAAGAAATTCTACTTTAACTGGAAAAAAAAGTATAGTACTTCACAAAACTTTCAGTCTTGCAGATTGGAGAAAAGATTTGTAGTTGCTATATTAGGAAAGATGGAAAGACTCTTGAACATAGAATAAAGACAGATCATTTATATTAAGAGAAAGAAAAAAAAAGAAAGATGCTCCAGTTAGAACTGCTGTCACCAAAAGCATATCTGAATATATCTTCAGTTAAAGTACTGCACAAATTTTAAATTAGATGTCCCATGCCAACTTGTAGTAATAACATTTATCTGATTTGCTCAAGGAAAACAAAAAAGAAATCCTCCTGGGTGTTTTTGATGAAAGCGTTGAAAATAAATTACACTTAAGAACTGTGTTCTCTTAAAAATGGAGAAACAAACTCTTAAAAACACTCACAACATGCTTTGACTATTTCACCCAAGTTCAAATTGTTTTTTTTTTAAAAATTTAGTTACATAGAAATGAATTTAAGAACTGAGTTTAATCGGGAATTTAAAGAATTATGTGGTCAGATCTGTTATAATTTTCCTTTGGTGACAATTTCAGATATATTTAAAGACAGACCCAAATTTAAACTCAAGATAAAGAAGAATTTATTTAATAAGAAGACTATCTAGTTTAGTGATTTCGTGGAACACATGTTTTGGGGCAAAATATATCTTATATTGTAAGAAGTCAGAGGACATTATTTAGGGAGAATAAGTTTAAAAAGAAAAGGCAGCAGCCATTATCAGGCTTATCCAAGGCGCCAGGGACTGATTTTTCAACATGTGCTCCAAGGAGATAGATGGGGCATTAGGTACGGCACTGATAAGGCTTTACCAGGAGAAGCCAATTAATCACATCTCCTTTGTAGTTCTCCTCTTCCTGAAAGTGTTCACCTCGTTCCCTGTGCTCTCTCAGCAATCTCTGATGGTCAGGCATATGCCCGGAGAAAGCCTCACAGCCATGGATCCTGAGTCAGATAGATTAACTTTGCCTACTTTGAAATGAATACAGCAATTCCTTCAATAGAACTAGTTTCCGAGGAGTCCAACCCAGCTGGTCTGCACAATCCCTGTTGTCATTGAGTTAGCCATTTCCCTTTTCCACTCACTGGTTCAACTGGAAAGTGAAAAAAATTATTTACTCATATATGCTCTTCCATTGGTGATACACTTTCAATATATGTAAGGACTGATTTAAATAGAAAAAGAGTGGTGGGAATATGGGGAATAAGATATGAGCAACATTGAGAAGGAAGAGGGATGTGAACTGCTGATTGACCTAATGTAGGCATCTACCTAAGATGATTTCACATTTTGAAATCTTGGAGACGTTTTATGATAGAGTACGTGGTTGCCAGTTTCAAATAATTTTAAAAAATCAAAAGGAACTACAGCTTAGAAAGGATCACTAAATTTGTTCCTTTAGAGGTTGAAGGGGAGGAAGAGCATTCTCTACCCACTCTGGGTCCTTTCTGGCTGGGCTACAAATTAAATTAACATGAGGCTGAATAGCAGGAGAAAATCAAACAAAGCTTTATAATATGTATACGTGGGAGAGACTCGGGAAACTGAGTTTCTCTTGGCAAAATGGCGGAGGTTCTCCTCTTCAATAGACAAAGGAGGCTATTGGGGGTTGGGGGTGTCAGCCATGAGGGATTACAAGAAAAGCACAGTAAACAAGACTATGTAGATTTAAGTCTTCTCACCTTCTGCACTGATAAGCATTTTTAGAGATAAACTCATCCCCCTTCTTCTTGGTGCAGAGAAGGAGATACCTTTACAAATGGACATCTCCCTTACAAAGGTAGATGTCTGGTAAACAGAGCTTTGATAAGAATGGGCCCAGCAAAGACCCTCCCAGTCTATGGATACCCAGAGTTACCCACTGGACGGCCAGTCCCAGGGACAGGCCTTCCATCCCAAATGCCTTCAGACAGTGGGGGCAGGGAAGGTCAAAGCCTCCTGCAGTCAAGGTAAAGAGACACATCTTGAGGTGGCCAATTCCAATTCCCCAGAAGGTCATTGGTGATGTTTGAGATGACCACTTCAGTAGAGTTTTGGAACAATTATTCTACTTCCAGGAGTTATAGATGGGTGGACTCTGAGGAGGTAGAATAAGAGATTATAAATTACACCTTACAAAAGTTTGGTAAAAGAATGAGGAAAACAGCACTGTGGCCAGAAGAGGCCGATGAAGTGATCTTAGTCAGTTTGGGCTGCTGTAACAAAATACCATAGACTGGGTGGCTTGTAAACAACAGAAATTTATTTCTTACAGTTCTGGAGGATGGGAAGTCCAAGATCAAGGCGCTGGCACATTCCGTGTCTCGTGAGGGCCCTCCTTGTTCATACACAGCTGTCTTTTCCTGTGTCCTCACATGGAGTCTCTTTTATAAGGAAACTTATCCTATTCATGAAGGATGTGCTCTCACAACCTAATCGTCTCCCAAAGGCCCCATCCTCCTAATACCATCGCCTTGGGGATTAGGTTTCAACATATCAATTTTGGGGGGACACAAACATTCAGGCTACAGCAGGAGTTAAGTAAAGTTTTGTCTTGATAAAAGTGGGGAGAAATTGATAAAAGGTGTGGGAGGGAGGGAATATTGGGGAAGCAGCGAGCATGGAAGAAGAGAGAAGATAAAGGTAACCTTGAAGATAAGGAGGGACATCGTGTCCTCCGCAGTAGGAGGGAAGAAGGATTAAATGGGCCTGGTATTGTGCTAAGGGCTTCACGTGTATTTTTTCACTTAATCCTCCTAACACCTATAAAACACTCAGATCATTGTTGCTGTTTTGTAGTCAAGGAAACTGAGGCTTAGGGAGTATAAATCACACACTGATAAATTCAGAGCCACAGTTTAAACCCAAGTTTCTTTGATTCCAGAGTATGTGCTTATTGCCACAGCACTTGCATAAAATCGCCAATATTTAACCATTTTTGACCTATAAAAATGGCAATTTCATATAATCCAACCTAGTAGAATTAGTTGAGGTCTGTAAGAAATAAACTGGGAAAAGTTTTGCTTGATGACCTTTGTATTGATCAGAAGTCATATTGGCAAACAACAGAATCTACTCTGGCTACTTTATAAGAAGAAATAATGTGATTAATGATATTATTTGGCTTATAGGATTTCTAGGAGGGACATAGAGTAAAGCTGTGAAGCGACACAGCCAGGAACAAGGCTCTACCACACTCTGGGGGCTGTTCTGGGATCTCAAACTCAAGATGACAGAAACCAAACTAATCGTTTCTCACCCCAGAGGTGCCCCTTTCTGATTTTTGTTAATGGTGTCAGTGTTTTCACCATTATCATAGTTTTACTGTCATCAAGTCTTGGAGCCATCATTTCATCATATTACAGTTGATCCATTGAGATTCAGGTTGGTTAATTCATTTCACCTCCTTATCTCCCTTGTCACCAAACCCTATTAGTCTAGTATACTTGCCATTTATTTTCTCATAGTTCTACCTGGCCTGTCTTTTCTCCCTAATCCTTCCTGATTATCACTTGCCTGTTTTTCTAGTTTTTTTTTCAGACACCAGTTTTTCCAGGAAGCCTTTCATAATCTCCACAGACAGAATCATCTGTGACCTCTCATAACACTGTTCTTCATCTAGGTATAGATCTCTTGTGTTCTTACATTAAAGTGTTGGTCTGAACACTTTCCCTCTCCTACTTTTCTCCCACAGGGCAAGGCCAGGCTCCTCCCATTCTTTGTGTTTCCTGTGACATCCAGAACCATCACTTACAGCAGGTGTTCAGTACCTGTTTGTTGAAAGTTCAGCAAACTTTTTAGCTCCAAGGACCAACAAAGTGGTTAGTAACAGTGACTGGCTTAATACTTAATCAAAGGGAAAAAAAAGGATAACACGAAAATCAGAAAATGGTGGGTTTAAGAGTTTTAGGAATAGTCAATGGGAGGGAAATGGAGAGAGAGGAAAAAAATAGAAAGACATTTAAAAGATTTAACAAACTTCTATTACGGCCTACAATGTGCCAGGCAGTATTCCAGGCACTGGGGATAGAACATTGGACAGTTAGACAAGGTCTCTGCTCTCATGGAACCTATATTCTAGTGGAGAGAGGGGAGAGAGACAATAAGCAGATACATATATACAATGGCTGGTTGTGGTAAGTGCTGTAAGAAAAGTAAATCAGTGTAAGAGCCTAGTGAATTGTGGGGGTGGGAGGTGCAGCAATGGATGGTCAGTGAGGATATCATTTGAACAGAGGTCTGAATGAAGTAAGGAATTTCTTGGCAAAGAACATTCTACTAGAGGATGTGTAAGTGCTGAAGCTTGTGCTGGAGCATTTGACACATGCCTGGCACATTGGAGGAACAGCAAGTAGACCAGTGTGGCTGGAGCAGCATGAGTGGCAAAGAGAACTGTAGGAGACAGGGTCAAAGAGACAGTTGTATTGTGAATTAAGAGAATGATAAACAACTGCCTTACACTATTGGACCTGCCACTGCTACGCTATTCCTGTGCAAACAGAGCTTTTTGAGATTTACGGGATTTGGTGATTGGGGGTAACACCTATTCACCTTCATACCAGGTTTCCATAAAGTGGAGGGTTCCTCAGTTCTACTTCCCAGGAGTTAGCAGTATTGAAGTGATACTTGAGCAGGATGGGTGACTGTGCCAGCTCCTGGGTACCTCCTGGGTAGGTAAGATAGGTCAGGCTTCCAGTTAAGGAGAAAGGCTGAGGAATTGGCCTCAGCTCGGATTTGGCCTCAGTTCCTCACAGTATTCTCCAAACCATCTTTACAGAGCTCTGTACTCTCTATGATAAAACTACTTTATCTGCCTCGGTCAATTCTTTGGGTACCTAGGATTTCCAGAGGAACTAGGAAGTGGTTCCTAGGAACTTGGAAGCTCACCAGCTTCCCTGCAAAGGCACTGCCCCAGCAGTCAGGTTTTTTTTTGTCAGCCTTCCTTTCTCAAATCTCTCATCTCTAATTGCAAGGTTTCTCAGCTTTGGCATTATTGACATTTTGGGCTGGGTAATTTTTTTTGTTGGGGGTTGCTCTGTGCACTGGTGGATGTTTCGCAGTATCCCTGGTCTCTACTCACTATATGCCTGTAGCAACCCCAGCCCCCAGACATTGTCAAAGTCCCAGACATTTGCCAAAATTCCCCCAGGGATCAAGATTGCCCACAGTAAAGAACCACTGTCTTAATGAATACAGGGATCTTGGGGAATGGAAGATTCCAAAAAGAGAACAATGAATACGTGCTTTGTAGTTACACAAACAATTACTATCTTTCTTGTGATATCAGAAATATTCTGTAGCATACTATTAGTTTCCTACTGAAACTATAGACAGGCTCTTCATTTTATATTTTTAAAGTTTTTTATTTGGTTGTTTTCAAACTCATGGCTCAGAATAATCAACATATTTGAAAATCATTTTTTTCCCCAAGTAAGAATAACAAGTCAAAAAAATAACAAGGCTTTGCTTTTTTTCTCCTTCTGAGCAGGCAGTTTTTCTCTAGTCAACATGGTAAATGGCTTATGCACTAAGATGAATTCAACTGTAGGGTGTTGATTAACCCAGGTCAAGCAGCTGTCTTTGGCATATATTCATCCTCCCTCTGTAGGCATTTCAAAGTATAGAAAACCTTCTTTTTCTATATAGCTTCAATGACACATTCAGGATTACCCCATGGATGGCCTCCTGCAGGCTTTCCCAAGGTGGAAAGGACAAAATTGTTTTGGGAAGTGATCCTTGACTTTTCAAGGATGCGGTATTTGTCTTCTCTTCACTCTCTTAGGGAGGGGTAAAGGCGTAGTGGCCCAGGGACTCTGTCACAGCCCTGACTAATTGGACACGTGGAATAGGGCATTCAGGGTCGAGTTGTCTTTATAATTATCTGGTCTGATGACTGTGCCCAAATCATTTCCCATAAACCTCATTTTTATGCCATCCCCAACTCATATTATCAACTTGTATTTGATATTATATCTAACAAATTTCTGAAATGCCAAAATAATAATGAACAACCCCAAATAGAAAACTGAGGCTACGCTGTATATTTTTCTTCATTACTAGGTTCTTTTTTTCTTTATTTTGCCTGTTGAGATTCACGTAAGTTAGCTCAGCAGACAGTGTTTCAGTCACAAACTGGCACTATTGTCATCATTTACCCCTCTCCTCAGTTTTGGAAACCTGAGTCCTGTGAAGCCATTGGTGAGTTTAGAAGGCATCACTGTGGTGAGAAAGGACTTGGGAATCATTGTAAAATGTTCTCTGAGGGTACTCCTTCAATATACTGCTGAAGCCAAAAGGTCAAACAAAATATTGGGCATCTTCAAGGGAGTTATGGAAAACAAAATACGTTATCTTTCTTTCTTCTACAAATTATGATACATCTGTTATTGGAAATATGGTAGACACTTTTTGTCAGTTAACAACAGAAAATGTATTAGAGTTAGAGAAAACCAGAAAAAAAAAAACAACAACTAAAGAGTGTGTGTGTGTATGTGTGCATGCATGTGTGTGTGTGTGCCCGCAAGTATATGAATGGTAGGCATGGGGAGGAAGAGGTTGAGGAACTGGGGTGACAGTAGGGCTCTGATGTGAAAATGTACTATAAATATTAGACCTACATTTGGAAACCCAAAGACTAGGCAGGAACCTGATTAATATCAGTAAAGTCACAAATAATCTAGATAAGAGAATGTTCAAAAAATCGTCAAGAACTAAGGTGAGAGAAGCTCCTTTAGAAACTTGAGAGGGACAATTAATATAAATACAGAGAAGCACTAATTGATTAGTTGAGGATGACCTGTTGAGACATGTCAAGAAGTGTTGTCAGTAGGGAATGAAAACACACTTAAAAAGGATTGAGGCATATTTATTTAGGATTGACAGAGTTATGAATGACTCCCATGAAAAATAGGACTAGACCTAATCTTCCTTTCTGTAACTTTAATTGGAAACACAACACAAACTGAATGGTCAAATAGGGATCTGAATAAGGAGATTCTTATTTCCATGTCCCAATGTTGGTAATTAAGATGAAACTATTTGTCATAATTTTCAACCACTAGCTTCTATGCTTTTTATATCCTTCATGTGAATCACCACTGAAGAGAAAAATCTAGAAAAGTTGTCTTACAAAACACAGTGCCCTTGATCTCTAAATAATTGAATGGTCAGCTGATTTCTGGTTGGGTTGAGAGACACCTGGAGGCCAGATTGAATCCCTAGCTCCATTGCTGACATCTATAAATTATAACAACAGTGGTAATATTTATATAGCAGTTACTGGGCCAGATACCCTAATTTAGTCCTCACAACAACCCTACTGGCAGTTTCTCCTCTTAATCTCATTTTACAAATGGAGACTCTTAGGTACAGAGAGGGTAACTTGCCCAAGATCATACAGTTAGTGAGTCAAAGAGCTGGAATTTGAATCCAAAGACCGTGATTCCCTACTCTACCATCTTAACTGCATGTATACTGTCTACTTCTTGTCAGAGGAATTGCAGTGATTCTCGTGAAGCAGCAATTTAACCAGGAGGCAATGTGAAACTGTCCAGGGATGATCATGAGTGAAGGAGGAAACAACCCAACAACAGTTAGATTAACTGTAATGGGGATCAGCACAAGTATCATTTAAGGCTCCACATATTTAAATGTGATATAGTCACAAATGTGGAGGTGGTAGCTGCTCTAAACCAAGTATTAGTATATGGTATTAGCTGGAAAACTTCATGGGATTTTTACTTTTTCCCCCTGGTACTCTTTTGAGAAGTTAGGTTTATAAAACCTTTTGAACTCTTACCCTAAAAGTACAAATACTCTGACAAATAACATTTCCTTTTAAAGTGACACTTTAAGAGGAGTTTAAAGTGAATGTTTGAGCTGAAATGTGTCTTAAAAATATGACAGACCAGAGGCAGAAATGCTACTAGGTCAAAACAAGGCTATGGGAATGCTTTAGAGAAAGTAGCAGACACTGAATTATTTAGAGATGAGGGTTACTGTGTTTGCAAGAGGACTTTTATAGATTTCCCATACTCTTTCTTCCCCAGGTGATTTGAAAGAAAGCTGTGAAATATAGCTGATAGCTGAAAATAATGATAAAGAATTGAGCCCTAATGATCAAAACACCCCTTAGCAGCTTAGAGTGGCCATGTTCCTCTTCAAAGTATCTATATAGCTGGATAAAAATGTGATGTGTTGGTTGAGCCCAATTATTTTTAAGCTCTTTCAAAAACCCTTGGCATCGTTTCTTCAAAGAAACTTTCTGGAGAAACCTGACACGTAAAACACACAAAAGCTAGCTACTCAAGCTGATGGGGTAGGAGTAGGAAGTCTGATTGGGTTGCACAGAGTCCCTTCCTTTTGGAGGCGTCCTATCCCTTCTGAAGGCAACCTAGACTTTTCATGTGGAACTGGAAGCACATTTAATAAAATTATCATTTAGCCTGTTGTTGAAAATTTTGGCTAAATTGTTGAAATAAGGCATAAAAGACATTACATATGCTCAGCCTCCCAATTTGAAAAATACACATTTTTAGGTTTTGTCAAGCCAATACCTTTTGAATACTGCTTTTATTTGAAATAGGCTAAATTTATGTTCTCTAAAATGTATTTTGAAAAATCAAATTGATTTTTCTTGATTCAGTTCTGTTTAGTAGTTAATATCTTTCTGTTGTATTTCTTTATGGCACCAGCAGTTATAGAATTTATAAAGTTATCAAGATGGCAAGGAGCACATATGCTACAGTTTTTTGAAACTGAGCTTGAACTTGAATCTACCCAATATTTTTTTTTCCTCTTGAAGAGATTGAACATATTGTGTTATTTCCAGTAAAACCTAGCATTATTAGAGAGAATGCTGGTCTTCAGAACCAAATAGATCAAATGATCTATTGCCTTTATTCTTTTTTCTAGCATTTTTCTCTTCAAGTGCTTTCTCATCTACTGGTCTCTAGGGAAAGCTCTGGTTTCCCTTCCACTCTACTCTTTCAAGTTCTGAAGAGAAGGGAATCTGATCGGGGTGATTCAATCATTTAACAAATGTTTACAGAGCCTGCTTCTTCTAGGCACTAAGGCACTGCTCTGATACTATAATGGTAAACAAACCAGCAGAGGCTTGGCGTTCCTGCCCTCATGGAGCTTAGACTTTAGAGGGGGAGACAGATATATTTACATCATCACATGACATCAAATTATAAACGGTGACAAACGTTATGAAGGAAAGTATAGGAGAGAATAAAATCGTGTACCAGAGAGACCTAATTTGGTCTCCAGGAAAGCAAAAACCTCTCTGGAACTGATGTTGGAACAGAGCTCCTCACACTTAATCTAAAATTAGAGTGTGAAGATCTCAGAGAATTGAGAGTAAAATTGAGAAATTTATCACATAGAATGGATCCTCAAGGAAAGAGGAGGTCTTTAGGAAAGACCTGGAGTTTGAAAGTCCCCCCTTGGTACATTTCTGGTCTATGTAAGAAGTAGCAGAAGTTACTTTGTGAGAGAATGAGGAGTCTGAATGGATTGTGGATTTTTTTCTTCCAGGATATGGGAACCATAATGTCACAATAAACTTGTTGATAGGAAATTCCTCCCAACTCAATTTAAAGTTGGCATATGCTGGATTCCAGGCTGCACACCGATGAAGCTGAAACTGTAGCACATTTTCTTTTTTCTATTCCTTTTGTTCTAACACCTTCTCATAGATAACACTACATCCACTTGGAATGGCCTATGGCTCTAACTCACGTGGAACTAGGTTGTAATATATACTTTTGTTTGAGAGACGATTTTGCATATGTTAATAGATTCTCAAACTGTAAACCCATTATTCCTCTGCATATGGGCTAATTCTAGGGATTTGCTTGGGTTTGTTAAATTTTGCAAGAGTGGAGCTGATGCTGTAATAAACTTATGTTTTCTGTCGATTCTCTTCAACTTGAAAAAGTGGGTCATGGAAGATTTGGGTTTAGGAAAATCACAACTCTGGGGCAGCTGAAGAAACCTATCATTTCTGGCAGAAGATGTGTTTATCTTTATCTACTGAAGGGAGAATTCAGATTCTAGCTAGGTACCAAGGTTAAATGCTTCTGGATGGAACTGAGCAGAATACAAAATAAGAAGTACAAAGAACTGAGGGAAGAGATATGCTTTTATATGTATTTTAGGATTTTCATTTTCCGTGGGTCAATAGAAGGGGAATTTACTTTAGAAAAAAATTAAATGGATAATGTGAAGCGTTTTTTATTATTAAAATTTCAGGTATTTGGGCAAGTGTTATGAGATTTGGGCATTTGTATGCGTGAAGTTGTATTTTCTGAGTTATCTTTATACTTGGTTCATATCTTTTAATCCTTTCAGGTATGCTTGGGAAATAGGATGAAGTCATGTCTCAGACTGTGTAGTATGGCCTTGGGTTAAATATAATTAATGTTCAGTCCTTACTTGTCGTATAGGCTTCTAACACAATACAAAAGCATGTTTTTAAACCAAGAGGGGTTCTACCTAACTGATTGATTCCAGCAGATACATGGAATCAGTATCAAGATTTAGAAAATCAGGCATAACTTTTTTTGGTTGACCACCACTGGGGATTATAGGGAAAAGAAACAAAGTATGATATATTACTAGGCTTAAGGCCTCCTTTCACACCTTTTCCAAGGAAGGTCAAAATTTCAGGCAAGGATATTTATTGAGCCAAAGTGCCTAGCATGTCATAGTACATATCTGACATCTTTGTCTGTCCAGCATCCATTTCCTCTTGTTTTTGCAGCAAGATCTGCTTTCCCATAGGAGATTAATGTTCCTCCATTCTGTATGGTCTGCAAAAGACCATCACTCAAAATGCACCAGCCCTCTGTCCAATGGTGGGCAGTGACTCCTCAAGCAAGACCAGTGGAATCCCTCCTGGGAATTTGGATTTAGGCCAATGCTCCTTTTCCTGCATCACTAAGACACACGTGATTTCAGTTGACTGTGGACCCTCCTATTAGGAAATATTATTAAATAGGTTAAAAAATGGTCCAGAAAAGAGTGATTCCAGGATAGATAATTGTTGGAGTTGAGTCATTTTTAATACCAAAGACCTAAAGAGACCCTCTCTGAGATGCTGCTCCCCAGATCCTCAGAGCTGTCTTAATTCTTGTCCTTCCTAAGGATTCTGTGAAGTACTTCATTTCCCTCCTGTTGTGGTTAAGTTAGTCAGAGTGTGTTCTGGCGCTTGTGATGAGAGCCACAACTGATTGGTATGCTCTTGTTGTATCCTCTTGGATCGACTTTCTTTGGATGGACCTCATTGGTTTGCTCTTCTTATGACTCTGGAGTGGCACACTCTCCTTGGTTAGGTCTACGGAAAGGGGCAGAAGAGGCTGCTGGACTTGATTTTAGTGTAGGCTTTGGGCCAGAGGCACCAAAGGAGTTTCTTGGCTTCCACATTATCCAGTCCTGTTCATCAGGGCTAGAGTTCTTTAGTGGGAATTGAGGTAAATCCATATAGCAACAAAAAATGAGCTTTTGCTTCCCCTATCCTCTGTGCATGTATTCTTGCTCATGAACCCGTAGTGGTGCCAGGCGGCTGGTTGAGGTGGAAAAATTCTAAGCAAATGTCAATAGAGATGTAGCTCAACAAACTCGTCGTCTTGAGTGGTTTCACAAAACGTGGTGAAATCAGGAGGGCACATGTCATTTTCACTTTACAGACACATAAACTGCAGCTCAGAGTCTGCATGGTGTGACGGTGTCAGGACAGAACTCAGTCCACTGAGCCCAGCGCTCTGTCTCCTGCATTATGGAGGCCACATCATATATATCAACTGACTGTGGACAGAGGATCTGTTTTAGAGATTTTAAAATTAGACTGGCTGTTGGGAAGGGTTTGCTTGTTAAGTATCCTTAGTTCTTGCCCTCACACACTGTAAATAATCCACTTATATTGCTCTAAGTACTTCCTTGCAGATGTTAGGTTGAGCCATATAAAATTGCTGTTTTTTAGGTGGAAAGCTGTCGAGTATTGGCTAGTTCATGTGATTCAAGCTACACCATTGAGAGCTCGATCTCATCTCTTACTACTCTCCTCTCACTCAGCCACATGGCCTCCTTGCTGTCCTCAGACAGGAAAGTTCTTTCCTCAGGGCCTTTGAACTTTCTGTTTTCTCTGTCTTCATTGCTTTTCCTTCGGATATCAGCTCCCATCCTCACTTTCTTCAGAAATTTTATGCAAATATTACCTTCTCAAAGAGGCCTTCCCTCACTATCCAGTCTAAAATCTCAATCTCCTGTCTTGACTACACACGTATTTTCTGCCCCCTCCTCTGCTTTATTTTTTTCCCTTTAGAATCATCACTATTTTACATACAATATATGTTGTTATTTATTTTTGTTTTTGGTTTATCTCCACAAGTGTAATGTAAGCTTAAGTGGGTAGGGATTTTAGTTTGTTCTCTTCACTGCTGTATCTCCAGCATCTAACATAGTGCCTGATACATAGTAGACGCTCAACAATGTATGTTGAATAAGTGAATGTGGACGGCCTGTAGTAGCCATAAATCCATGGGCCTAGATCCTTGAAAACACCACACTGGTAATTTTCACACTGTTTTGTGACACGTAAGGATTGTGATAGCTATGGCACAGAGAGCGAGAGGGAGGCCAAGGAGACAGGACTGTTGCCCATCCCTTTTCTATTCAAACAGGACAGCTCAGCTTTTGTCTCTCATACGTTGGGTTTCAGGTAAGATTTCATTAGGAAAGGGTGTATTCAAATAATAACAGTTTGAGAGCCACTGATTTGGGATAACAGAAAAAACATGTTTACAAGTGAACATGTAGTTTTGAGCCTAAAATTTTGTGATTATCAGTGTTTCTTCACCACCCCCACAAGGAGAGTGTAAAGGGTGGTTGTGGAGAGTCAGCCACAAAGGCCCCAAATTCAATGAGCTTCGTATTTGAGAGATTTTAGAAATTGTTCTTGAAGTGTAAAAGTTATTGTATTTTAATGAATTGTTCAAAACTCCCTCTCCATCATCCATGGGTATATTGCTCTATATTAGCTCTCCATGTGATGGAAAATTCTTAGTGGGGAAAGGGGACAACAGTGTTATTGATGTATTTATTTTTTGCTTGGTACTTGACCTAAGTGCTATATTGGCCAGAAGCAAAGGTAAATAGACATGAAGAATAACAGGTCTCAGTCCACATTCTTCAAAATTTGAGTGTTTTCAACAGATTTTTAAACACATGATGACATGAAAATTAAGGCCATGATGTAAAGATATTAGAAGAATCCACGTGAAAGCAAGATGGTGCACCATGTAGAGAAAGTAATCAAAAGATGTGTCTGTCTCTATTTGTTCTCCCAGTAACCTGGCGCAGAACCTGGCCACATGCTGCCTCAGAGTCATTTAACAAGCTGATTTCACATCTGAGGACATACCAGCCAGAGATGCACAGGGTCGCACAGCTAAATACCTGGCAGGGTTAGGATTAGGACACAGACCACTGAGTGCTGCCTTAGTCACCTGTTTTTCCATGGTACACTACTTCCCTCTTAAAAATCCTTCCAAGTGGACAGAAATGCACCTTATATGTTAGTACAGAACTTGGCTTTATTGAAAATGTAAACATATAAAGTAAACAGTGCAAACTTTAACTGACCTATCTAGATTTACGAACTGAAAAGGAACATGCTAACCACGATAAGCATTAGTTGAATAATTAGCAATTGTTAGAGTAGAAAAGACACTTTTTTCATACAGCTGTAAACATGTAAGACGCCAGGGGAAAATAGATGGGGACAGGTAAAAGAAAAGGAGTCTACATGATAGTTACAGGAGAGTGAATAAATTCTGGTGAGTGACGATGAGAACATCTGGGTGGGTAAGATAGAGGAGAGCGAAACGGTCCAGTGATCACAGAAAATGTAAAATGCAGCTGTTGCGGTGAACTGAGTGCCCTGGTTTATTTTTTTCTTGTCCTTATAGTGTTTCTGTTAAACAAACGTAGTTGCTCTTAACCTGGTTTAGTCCAGGGGTCTTTTGAAAATCTGGTTAAAATTGTAGACTTTCTCCCTGGAAAAATGCCCACAAGCATAACGTTCTCAAAGGCCACTAAGTGGTGTCCAAAAATGTCACTTTCCTTGTTTACCTATAACTGCATTTAATCTCTATCTGAAGCCTGCATTCTGCCTGATAGCAGAACCTAATCCAGCTGCTGGCAATAAGCCATCCCTTTGGTGACTTGTCCATGATTTGGGGGTTAAAAATGACAACAATAGCAAAATCACGATATTTCCTGTCCTTGTCCTTCTTCTAGGGGTTAATTCTAAACTCCGGGGCTCTGCTTCTTCTCGTATCCCTGAGACAGACGCTGGCGTGTTGGCGTCTGGTCGTTGGCTCCATCGCCACTTGCTTTCCTTGCCGAGCAGTCATGTCCCCATTGTGCTCCAGTTGCACAGTCCCCTCTGATTGTCACTGCTGTGTCCTTTTGTCCTGACTACCAGATTCCCTCTCTCTCTGGGCCTGGGGAGGTGTGGCTGCTTTCTTGCTTCTCTGTAACTGAGGAGCCTGGCGCTTGTCCAGGCTCTCTGTGCCCCTGATGCTTCATGAACCCCTCAACCCCCTTCACCCCTACTCCTCACACAAACACGGAGTTTGCAGCTCTCCTCCTTTGCTAGTTAATCCTTAAACACTTTAACTCAAAAAAGCAGTTTCTCTTCCAGTTCCTGGGGCTTGGGCAGGTGCAGGACTTCTGACATCTATGCCAGACTTTCTTCTTGCAATTCTATTTTTCCTTGACAACTTGGAGGCTCTGGATGGAACAGGAGAAATAACCTAGTCAAAAAGTACTCTCTTTCTGGGGATATAAGAATATGTATATGTATGTCCTTATTTCTAAAAACAAAATCCAAAGGATAAATGAAAAAGTAATGAGAATGATTTACAATAGAGGATGGGTGGGAATGGAGTAGAAGGGATGCACAAGTAAATAAGACTTCTGAGTGTACATTTTAAGTAGTTTGGACTTTTAAACCATATTAACAATGTACATATTCATAAAAACAAAATTAAATGAAAAAGCATAAAAAAAGTCAAACCTTAGGGGCCGTTCCAGTGACATCGTGGTTAAATTCACGTGCTCCACTTCAGCAGTCCAGGGTTCGCAGGTGCGGATCCCAGGCGCGGACCTAGGCACTGCTCATCAAGCCATGTTGTGGCGGAATTTCATATACAAAATAGAGGAAGATGGGCACAGATGTTAGCTCAGGGCCAATCTTCCTCACCAAAAAAAAAAAAGTCAAACTCTAAAATTGTTTACTAACAAAAACAAATAATCCTAACTATATCGAACTGATAACATGACTATAGAGAAGATATTCACTTAGAGTTTATTTGAACACATATTTGTTTACTAGGATATAATCTAAGACAACAAAAGAACTGCAAGGAAATCTTAAACCCTATTTAGTAGTTTTCTCTTGAGGGTGGTATTGTTGTAATTCTCAAACTATTTTGTGTGTATTTTAGGATAGAATAGATGAATTGATGTATTAATATTGGTGGTAACCGGATTTTCACTAGGAGAAGGGAGTTACCCATATAGAATGGAGGGACAGTCAGGGAGAATCTGTGGTTTAAATTTAGATTGGAATTATTAAAATAAATTCACAATTTTCAAATATCTGTGTATAGATATTAGTATGTATATTTGTATTACATTATATACATGAGAGAACTAACGTATATGTATATATACATACACACACACAAACACACAGATAACTTGCTGTATACATTCATTCTCCCCTGGGAAAACCTAAAAGCAATGACATTACAGTGGCAGTGAGCACTCCTAGCACTCAGATCTTGGTTGTAAATACTATAATCCACTAAAAGAAACCAGAATTTCTTCAAGAAACAGCTAAAGTGGGGAAAGTACAAAGTGAGCCTGGAACTTCTTGTGCCAGGAAACAGTGAAGTATTCAAAGACCAGCTGGGTCTTCTCAAGAACACGACATAAATAGTAGCGGTAATACATTTTAAAAAGTCCATGAGTCCACAGTAATATCCAGAAAGGGAGAGTGAGAAAGAGAGAGAAGATTTTCTTCCACTTTAAATGGAAGAATGCCAACTAATAAATGCAGAATGAATGATTGAACAATCCCCACTTTGTAATCTCTAACAGGATAAAATTTATTCCGGCAGGCATCCTTAATAGACGCCGTGATGCTGTGGTAGCAGAATAATGGCCCCCAAAGATGTTCTTGCCCTAATCCCAGGAATGTGTTACTTTACGTGACAAAAGGAATTTCACAGCTGGGAGTAAGGTTAAGGACCTTAAGATGGAGAGGTTATCCTGGACTATTTGGGTGACCCAACGTAATCAGCAGGGTCCTTATAAGTGGAGGAGGGAGGCAGAAGAGAGAGAACCAGTGAGATGGCAGTGTGAGGACTCAGCCCCGTGTTAGCAGCTTTGCAGATGGAAGAAGTGGGCCGTGAGCCAAGGGAAGAAGGCAGAGAGACGCTTGGAAGGCGTGAGGCAGGATGTTAACAGTTGGTGGCTCTTGGTGAGAGATATGAAAGTGTCCACTGTTATTTTCTTTCATCTTCTCTATAGGGTTTGAAAATTTTCAAGATAAAAAATAGGTTAATTAAAAAGAAAAAAGAAAGCCTACACCCTGAGTTAATCTGGACTTAGATGATTATTGTCATTTTGCACATAGGAAAGGTTTATTCCATGAACATAGACACAAGCACCAGTGAGCAGAAGGGATGGAGTGGAACTGGATACTCCAGCTACATATCTGTTGCACATTTCATTAAATCAGTATTTAACCACCAATGGGCCCTGGTGACCTCAGGATCAATTGCAGGAAGTCTGGCCTGCAAATGTCCTTGAGCACCCAGCTTTGTCTGGAGATCGAACGATGCCTTGCAAATATTCTACTACTTTGCAATGTCAAGTCTGCTGTTTTTATTTTAATTGTTTTAATTTAAATACTTATTTAAATATTAACCTCCTATTAAATATCTACATTGAAGATGTTTAAAAACTGAAAAGTCAGGAATTAGGAATCTTCTTTTTTCCTGGTGATTTCTATGGCACCACTGCTCATTCTCACCCATCAACATAGGACAACATTGATCTCAAGTCTTGCCTTGCTAGAAGAATTTCTTAGAGGGTGGAGGATTTGATCTGTGTTGTTCATTGCTGTATTTCTGAAGCCTAGAACAGTGCCCTGTATTTAGGCTGTGTCCAATAAATACTGGTTGAACAAATGAATGGAGCAGAGTTACAAGGAGGGAACCACATTAGTTAAATTGTCATATATTATCCATCCAGGCACATAAAATTTTGTCTACATTTTAGAGCCTTTATATAGCTGCCTGAAGTCATCCTTAGGCTCTAAATTAAAAACCCCTCTCTACAGTTCTTCCTTCCCTCTCAGTGATTTTTCTATTGATCTTTTAGTCTTTATTTCTCTATTACCCAATTGTCACTTCTAAATAGGACCCACCAGCATAGCTGAGTGCCTTTCTATGTGTGTATTTTATTTCTTGGAACACATTTTAAACTCCTTAAGGACAGAAACTACTTCATACATTTTCTGCTACTCTTTTCAAACCCAGAACCTGATACAGTGATCTTTTTCATGGGCATTTGTTATTTTTGGCTCTCGTAGCTTCTATTCATTCCTCTTCTCTTGATAATAACATTTTACTTTCTTCCTGGGAAATTATCTCACTTCCATTTTGTGAAGAACTGTGGGTAAAAGAAATAAAGTTGCCCTGATCTCTCCTAGCCAAGTGGGGGAGAAGGGGTCTGCGAAAGGAAGAGGTTAACAGCTAGACTGTAATTTTCCTTGGCATCATAATTAATTGAGGAAGGATAGACCATTATCAAACTTCTTACCATATCAGCTGAAGGAATTTATTCATTGCAAGTAAATGAGGGTCTTTCTGGGGTTGCTATGAATGGACTAGTTTCCACTAATATTCTTGCACACTGTACTTGGTTGTCAGAGTAATTTATTATATAACCTGTAATTTTTAAATTTGCAGCTGCACAAAAGAAAGGAAGCCAGGCAGCCTCTCCATCAGTCCCCCAGTGACAGATAACCAGCAAGATATTTAAGCTGAGCGACCCTAGACCCTGAAGTTTTCTTGTGCTTATGTGATCCACACTCGTATCAGTGCTCGTCCCTCATGACTAAAGTGCATCCCATGTAGCAGTTGGGACATTGGAAGATATGTCTGGGGTGCCCAAGGCCTCCATGACATTGTTTTAGTATGCTGTATCCTTCCTTAAAGCTAAGGAAACTTAGTGCTGGTAAGCCTAGTGCATCCTATTCATTTGATTGACAATCTTGCAGCATGTGACCGAGACTCAGCTGATGATACTTTCTCCTGGGAATTTGAATCTTATGTTGGTGGTACATGTTCTAAATGGATTTTTTTTTTTTAATTTCACTGGCAGCACATCACTCTGACAAAACTATAGAATAGTTCTTGTTCCCTGGACTTCAGAGCTACTTGTGTTTCTGTCTATTTCCAAGCTTTCCCACCGATTCTGTTAGCATGTTATCTTTCTAATGAATTCCTGTTTACTTAAGTTAACCAGAGATGGTTCTATTGGTTGCAACCAAAAAATTCCAATTGACGGGGCAACGTCAGCATCATGGCAGAGTGAGATTCCCTCTTTGAATCTCTGCCCCCTACGACACAATGAAAACATCATTAGCATTCCAACAGAGCTCAATCAAACACTACAAAGGACTTCTAAGAAACCCCTGCTGCCATACATTGGACGGTGGAGGCGCAGGAAGCCCAAAAGGACTCTAGGAGAGGTAAGAAGTTGTACTCCCCCTCCCCAATCCATAAGCAAAGACAGTGCGGCTCACAGACAGAGGGGGGAGGGGCGGCCCACAGCGGGGAAAACTATCGCCATCCAGGTGCTCTCACAGACTGTCGAGAGATCCCCACTGGGAAGCGATGACAGACTGTTTAGGGGGTGTAGCAAACACCCTAAGAGAGCCAGAAAGGAAACCCCCAGGTCGAGCAGGAGAAAGAGAGGACCCCTCCCCCCACACACCCTGCGTTTCAGCATAATCCATCTGGGGGCTGCAGCAGGCTCAGAGCATACCGCTCGCGATCTCCATCCAGTGGCAGCAGGGGGAATCTGCAGGACCAACTTTATCATGAGGGGAAAAAATAAGGCCGTCCCCATCGGATCCTTGCGACAATCTGTTATGGCTACAGACCAAAAGGAAAATGACAAACACCCAGAAACCAACCCTGAAGGCACAGAATTTGATAACCTGAATGACAGAGAATTCAAAATAGCTATCATAAACAAACTCAATGAAATACAAGAGAACACACAGAAACAAATCAACGAATTCAGGGATTTTGTCACAAAAGAGATTGAAACCATAAAGAAAAACCAATCAGAATTATTGGAGATGAAAAACAAAATGAATGAGATAGTGGAAAAAATGGAGTCTTTAAAGAGCAGAACTGACAATATGGAGGAACGAATTAGCATTATTGAGGAGAGCCACGCAGAAACGCTCCAGATAGAGGAGGAGAGAGAGCTAAGGCTAAAAAGAAATGAAGAAATTCTTCAAGAAATATCAGACTCAATGAGGAAAAGCAACATAAGGATAATAGGTATTCCAGAAGGAGAAGAAAGAGAAAAAGGAGCAGAGAGTTTGTTCAAAGAAATAATAGCTGAGAACTTCTCCAACCTAGGGAACGAGAGGGAAGGAACAGTGAATGAAATCAATAGATCACCTAAATATATAAACAGGAATAAAAAATCATCTCACCACATAGTAGCAAACTTGAAAAATATCCATGACAAGGAAATAATATTAAGGGCAGCTAAACAAAAAAACAAAATAACATACAAAGGAAACCCCATCAGGCTCTCAGCTGATTTCTCAACAGAAACTCTACAGGCTAGGAGAGACTGGAATGATATATTCAAAATCATGAAAGACAAAAACCTTCAGCCAAGAATACTTTATCCAGCAAAAATATCCTTCAAATACGATGGAGAAATAATAACTCTCCCTGATAAACAAAAGCTAAGAGAGTTCATCACCACAAGACCCCCCACTACAAGAAATGCTCAAGAAGGCCCTTAGGCCTGAAAAAAAAAAAAAACAAATGAGAAAGGGGATACAAAGATTTCAGCAAGGAGAAAAGCAAGGAGACTAAACCAGAACAAACTACAGTTGGATAACATCAAAAATTAATTCAAGCTCATCACTGGAAACACACATTCATGACACAATCTGGAATAAAGAGATAACAAATAAGGAGGGGAAGAGGTAAGGGATTGAATTGATCCAGCCTCAGGAAAAAGGAGGCATCTGAAAATGTACTTTCTTATCCAGGAGATCGCTTATATAAATCTCACGGTAACCACTAAACAAATAACCACACATGACAAATAAAGAGAAAACCAAGAGAATGAGCATGCAGAAATACCAAATTGAATTTGCAGTCCGAAACACAAGGGACAAGAAACGAAGGAAATGCAAAAGAACCAGAAAATGAACAATAAAATAGCAACATTAAACCCTCATGTATCAATAATCACTCTAAATGTAAATGGATTGAATTCTCCAATCAAAAGACACAGAGTGGTGGGATGGATTAAAAACCAAGATCCAACAATCTGCTGCCTCCAGGAAACACATCTCAGCTCTAAAGACAAACACAGATTCAAAATAAAAGGATGGAAAACAATACTCCAAGCTAATGGCAAACAAAAGAAAGCAGGAGTAGCCATACTTATATCAGACAAAGTAGACTTCAAGATAAAAAAGGTAATGAGAGACAAAGAAGGGCAATATATAATGAGAAAAGGGACACTTCACCAAGAAGACATAACACTTATAAATATCTATGCACCCAACACAGGAGCACCAAAGTACATAAAACAACTGCTAAAAAACCTTAAAGGAGATATTAACAATAACACAATAATAGTAGGGGATCTTAACACCCACCTTACATCAATGGATAGATCATCCAGACAAAAAGTCAATAAGGAAATAATGGACTTAAACGAAAAACTAGACGCAATGGACTTAATAGATATATGCAGAGCACTCCACCCAAAAAAAGCAGAGTACACATTCTTCTCAAGTGCACATGGAACATTCTCAAGGATAGACCATATATTAGGAAACAAGGCAAGCCTCTATAAATTTAAGAAGATTGAAATCATTACAAGCATCTTTTCTGATCATAATGCTGTGAAACTAGAAATCAACTGCAAGGAAAAAACTAGGAAAGGGACAAAGATATGGAGACTAAACAACATGCTACTGAACAACCAATGGGTCATTGATGAAATTAAAGGAGAAATCAAAAGCTATCTGGAGACAAGTGAAAAGGAAAATACACCATACCAACTCATATGGGATGCAGCAAAAGTGGTCCTGAGAGGGAAATTCATAGCAATACAAGCTCACCTTAACAAACAAGAAAAATCCCAAATAAATAACCTTAAATTGCACCTAACAGAATTAGAAAAAGAAGAACAAAGTCCCGAATCAGCAGAAGGAGGGAAATAATAAAAATCAGAGCAGAAATAAATGAAATTGAAACCAAAAAAACAGTAGAAAGGATCAATAAAACAAAGAGCTGGTTCTTTGAGAAGATAAATAAAATTGACAAACCCTTAGCCAGACTCACTAAGAAAAAAAGGGAGAAGACTCAAATAAATAAAATTAGAAACGAAGGAGGAGAAATTACAACAGACACCACAGAAATACAAGGGATTATTAGGGAATACTATGAAAAACCTTACGCCAACAAATTGGACAACCTAAAGGAAATGGACAAATTCTTGGAAGCGTACAACCTCCCAAAACTGAATCAAGAAGAAATAGAGAATCTGAACAGACCAATCACAAGTAAAGAGATTGAAGCAGTAATCAAAAACCTCCCAAAAAATAAAAGCCCAGGACCAGATGGCTTCCCTGGAGAATTTTATCAAACGTTCAAAGAAGATTTAGCACCTATCCTTCTCAAACTATTCCAAAAAATAGAGGAAGATGGAATACTTCCCAACACATTCTATGAGGCCGACATCATCCTGATGCCAAAGCCAGACAAGGACAATACAACGAAGGAAAACTAAGGCCAATATCACTGATGAACATAGACACAAAAATCATCAACAAAATATTGGCAAACCGAATACAGCAATACATCAAAAAGATCATACACCACGATCAAGTGGGATTTATACCAGGGACACAGGGATGGTTCAACATCCGCAAATCAATCAACCTGATACACCACATTAACAAAATGAAGAATAAAAACCACATGATCATCTCAATCGATGCAGAGAAGGCATTCGACAAGATCCAGCATCCATTTATGATAAAAACTCTCAACAAAATGGGTATAGAAGGAAAGTACCTCAACATAATAAGGGCCATATATGACAAACCTACAGCAAACATCCTACTCAACGGGGAAAAACTGAAAGCCATTCCTTTGAGGACAGGAACAAGACAAGGGTGCCCACTCTCACCGCTCTTATTCAACATAGTACTGGAAGTTCTGGCCAGAGCAATTAGGCAAGAAAAAGGAATAAAAGGACTCCAAATAGGCAATGAAGAAGTGAAACTCTCACTATTTGCAGACGACATGATCCTATACATAGAAAACCCCAAAAATTCCATCGGAAAGCTACTAGAAACAATCAACAACTACAGTAAAGTGGCAGGGTATAAAATCAACTTACAAAAATCAATTGCATTTCTATACACTAACGATGAAAAAACAGAAAGAGAACTCAAAAAGACAATCCCATTTACAATTGCAACAAAGAGAATAAAATATCTGGGAATAAATTTAACCAAGGAGGTAAAAGACGTATACAATGAAAACTATAAGACACTATTGAAAGAAATCGAGGAGGACATAAAGAAATGGAAAAATATTCCATGCACATGGATTGGAAGAATAAATATAGTTAAAATGTCCATTCTACCTAAAGCAATCTACAGATTCAATGCAATCCCAATCAGAATCCCAATGTCATTCTTCACTGTAATAGAACAAAAACTACTGAAATTTGTATGGGGCAACAAAAGAGCCCGAATAGCTAAAGCAATTCTGAAAAAAAAAGAACAAAGCTGGAGGCATCACAATCCCTGATTTCAAAATATACTATAAAGCTATAGTAATCAAAACAGCACGGTACTGCTACAAGAATAGACACACAGATCAATGGAACAGAATTGAAAGCCCAGAAATAAAACCACACACCTATGGACAGCTAATCTTAGACATAGGGGCAAAGAACATACAATGGAGAGAGGGAAGTCTCTTCAATACATGGTGCTGGGAAAATTGGACAGCAACATGCAAAAGAATGAAAGTAGACCATCTCCTATCGCCGTATACGAAAATCAATTCAAAATGGATCAAGGACCTGAAAGTGAGACCTGAAACTATAAAACTCCTGGAAGAAAATATAGGCAGTACACTAGTTGAGATTGGACATAAAGGGATCCTTTCAGATTCCATGTCTACTCGGTCAAGGGAAACAAAAGAAAAAATAAACAAGTGGGACCTCATCAGACTAAAGAGCTTCTACAAGGCAAATGAAACCAGGATCAAAATGAATAAACAACCCACCAGCTGGGAGAAAATATTTGCAAATCGTTTGTCCGACAAGGGATTAATCTCAGTAATATGTAATGATCTCATACAACTGAGCAACAAAAAATCAAACAACCCGATCAAAAAATGGGCAGAGCATATGAACAGACATTTTTCCAAGGAAGAGATACAGATGGCCAATAGACACATGAAAAGATGTTCAACATCACTAATCATCAGGGAAATGCAAATCAAAACTACACTAAGATATCACCTTACACCGGTTAGAATGGCTATAATCACAAAGAGAAATGACAACAAATGCTGGAGAGGTTGTGGAGAAACAGGGACCCTCATTCACTGCTGGTGGGAATGCAAACTGGTGCAGCCTCTGTGGAAAACAGTATGGAGAGTCCTCAAAAAATTAAAAATAGAAATACCGTATGATCTAGCAATCCCACTCTTGGGCATCTACCCAATGGACATGAAATCAACCATCACAAGAGGCGTATGAACCCCTATGTTCATTGCAGCATTATTCACTATAGCCAAGAAGTGGAATCAACCCAAGTGTCCCTCGACTGATGATTGGTTAAAGAAGATGTGGTATATACATACAATGGAATACTACTCAGCCATAAGAAAAGACGCAATTGTCCCATTTGCAACAACATGGGTGGACCTAGAGGGTATTATGTTAAGTGAAATAAGCCAGAGAGAGAAGGACAGACACTGCATGAACTCACTCATATATGGAATATAAGTGAACACACAGACAGAGAGAACTGATTGGTGGTTACCAAGGGGAAGGGGGGTGGGGGGTGGGCACAAGGGGTGAAGGGTTACATCCACAAGATGACGGACAAACAAAAATGTACAACTAAAACCCCACAGTGTTATAAACTATTAAGTCATCAATAAAAAAAATGGTAAAAAAAAAACTCCAATTGATAGATATAGCTATGAATAAGGTAAATTCTCAATACATTCTAATTATATAGTTAGTGTCTCATCTACTGCTATGTAATAAACCACCTCTAAATGTAGTGGCTTGAAACAACCATTTTTTTAGCTCATAGTTATGCAAGTCTGCATGCTAGACTAGGTTCAGCTGGATGGTTTTCTTGGTCTCAGCTGGATTTTCTTATGTATTTGTGGTGAGATGCAGGTCAGCTGGGCAGCTTTGCATCTGAGAGTAGGCTGGCCACCTGGGAAGTTGCCCTGGACTTGTTCAAACGGTGGCAGTGGGGTATCAAGAGAAAGAGGGAAGTGTTACAGGCTGAATTATGTTCCCCTCAAACTCATACGTTGAAGCCCTAACCCCCAGTACCTTAGATTGTGACTGTGTTTGGAGATAGGGCCTTTAATGAAGTGATTAAGTTAAAATGAGGCCATTAGGGTGGACTATAATCCAATCTGACTGAAGTCCTTACAAGAAGAGGAAATTTGGACACACAAAGAGACACCAGGGATGCACAGTCATAGAGGAAAGACCATATAAGGACACAGAAAGATGGTGGCCATCTGCAAGCCAAGGAGAGAGGTCTCAGAAGAAATCAACCCTGCCAACACCTTAAACCTGGAATTCTAGCCTTCAGAACTGTGAGATAGTAAATTTCTGTTGTTTAAGCCACCCAGTCCATGGTATTTTGTTATGGCAGCCCTAGAAAATGAATACAGGAAGCACACAAGTTCTTTTGTGGCTTGGGCTCAGAATTGGCACATCACTTCAACTGTATTATACTGATTAAACTAAGTCACAAGTCCAGCCCAGCTGGGAGCTCACATTACAAATGGGTATGGATACAGGGAGGGGAATAATTGTGGCCATCTTTGCAAACAATCTGTCACAGTAATTTGAATGGTAAGGAAGCATATGGAACAGAAATAGATAGTAGATTAATGCAGAAAATGTTGTTGGGTACTTTAATCTGCAATTGAAATGTTGTATCAAAAGCATATTTCTATTTGGTTGGAGTCGAATAGGCCAACTCAATGGCCTGCATGCATGGCCTGCTCAATGAAAATATGCCCACCTGCTCCAAGGAGGCCCTACTCTTTTGTAGTATAAACCATAGTATAAACCACAATGGCTTGACAAATGACCAGAATGCGAGAGGAATATTTTTTTTTCCCCTTACAGATCAAGTTATATCATTAGATTTTAAGAAATTTGTGTTATTATGTATTATTAATTTTTTAGAGGAATAGTTGCCAAAGTCTTGTCACTGACAGACTAGAGTAGTAGAAGAGGTCAGAGAAGGTCCTTAAAAAGAAAATATTCCCCAAGCCTTTAAGGTAGAGTCTATATCTCATTCCCCTTTGTATCTCAGTTATCATGACAGGCTTTACAGAGAAGATGCTCAAATATTGAAAAATTAATACTGGCTTCTGTAGTGGAGACTGCCATCATCAATCACATCCTGCCTCATGTCACTGGAAGACTTATTATTTTCTTACTTTGGATTATAGAATTAGGCCACAATCAGGGCTAGAAAAATTTATGTGGCAGCCTGCGGAATTTAAAAAAAAAATTGCACTGCTTCAATTAGTATTCTTTAAATATGTGTTCAATATTTATTTACAGGGAGAAACTGATTTATTACCAATAAAAATTTTTCTTTCTTTCTTTCCTTTTTCCCTCCTTCCTTCCTTCCATCTTCTTTTTCTATTTTACTTTCTCCCAAACAAAAACTCACTGCAATAAGAACATTAGGGAACAATAAAGGATTGCCTGGGGTGACCTGGGGGTGACAAGGTGGGTATTTGCATGGCACAGTGCCGGCTGTTGCACTGATCACACACCAAGCTCACTGAGCCTGGTCTTCCAAATCTCTCTTCTCATACTCACAGCTGCCAAATTTCTTTCCTCTCTCTTTTCCCAGGCACGGTCTGCCTTCTTGCCCCTGCCTCACATTTTCTAGATCTGTTCCTGAGATTCTTGATCCCTTTTTACCTTTTGTAGGTGGAGAAATTTAGTTATGTAACAGTTTTAAATTCAAACTTAGATACTCCCACTTACTAGTTAAAACTGCCCACAGTAACATCAAAGGCCATCATAAGAAAGACAAAAGTTTTACTTCTGTTTAACAAATAGAAGTTCCTCCAGATATCAAAATTTGCTTTCCTTAGAAGGCAATGGAAAATGAAACCCAACAAATTTACTCTGAGCAAATTACCATAGCAAAAGACAAAATAAGCAGTTTCTTACATGGCCTGCACAGGAGTGGGGTCCATTTACATTTTTCCATTGTGTAAAGAGTTATTTTGGTATGTAAACTTGAGTTAAAATGATTCCCATGATATTTTAGCAACCCTTATAGAGTTGTGTCCTGCAGGTTCTCCACTTGTCCAACCTTTAACACGACCTTGGTTATTGTGATAATGGAGTTAACTGTATCTGGAGAGAGATCATTGACAGCAGTAATTGGGATATGAAAGCTTTAATCTACATCTGCCCCCATCTGAACAGTCAGTCAATCACATTGGTTAGCCTGTTATTCTGGTGCCAGAGAGTTGTGGCCTGCAAATATCACCAGCTTGGTACTAAAATGGTCACCAGCTGCTACAGAAATAATGTTTGGGGATGTAATATTACCTTGAAGTAATTTTGTTTTCCTTACAATTGGAGAAATTAAAAAGGACATCAATACAACTCTCCATTTTTCAAATAGCTCACAAAAAGGCATCTTTTGTGAAACTCAAGAGCTGGACTGCTCTTTACCTTGTATCCCATACACAAAAAGCATCAGGGCGGCCATCTTGGAGATGGAAAGAAACCACTTATACAAATACATGCGTGTGGACATACACACGCATGCATGAATGGGTAGCACAGGATGCTGACAAGAGGGGTGATTTGAAGGGTGTATTCTAAAACTGGCACTGTATGAAGTATTAATCTGTTGTTGCTTATCTCACTCTAAGAGTTGGAACTTTAATTACTTCATGGTTTTCAGGGAGGACTCTGAAAATTCAAAAGATCAATTGCCTTTTAGATACCTCATCAGATTCTGTTGGCGTCAACTGATCTTATGCCAATCGCTGCTGTGGGACCAGTTCTCTGTGGGATCTTACTCGCTTCACACAGATGCCACCTGACAGCACTTCACCTCAGGCCTTGCCATCTGCCACTGCTTCCTGTCACAGGGCTTCTATACTAACTACAGTGGTGGTGTGACATTTAGGGGGCAGGACCCTGTGGGAACAGCCTCTGGGTTCACATGCACAACTCAGAAGTGCAGGAAGTTCAAGTCTTACAGGGTGAATCTTTGGCAAATAGGAAACCAGATGGTGAATGAATGCTTCCTTCTTTATCACCTCAGATGGTGCTGAAATGCATTTCATATCACCCATCAGAAGGTTCTGTAGAATGGAGCAACCAGTCACTCCCGCAGTAGCCGTCTCCATCATGCATCTTTCTGTTGGTTCTCCTAGCTTTTCCATTTCATCTAACTGTCCCTAACTCCTGCTCCCTGGATCACATTCCCTGAAAAGAACTTAGTCTTTGTTTCCCACTTGATTTTATAGGGAAACTAAGCTAAGATACTCATCAAAAAAAGAGGATAAGATGAGGGAAAATAAGAATACTGTAGACTCAAACTTTGCTGCTTGAAAGGGTGTTACGTACATGGGGTGAAGATCTATTTCTCTTTCTACTCAATGGTCTTTGAAATAATCAGAAAAGACTTGGTATTTTCCATTTTTTCCCAAAAGACTGAAAAAATTCATAATTACTTTGGAAAATAAGAAAATGTGAAGAATTCCTAGAAGATAGAAAACAGTTGAGATTATATTACAAGAGACTCAGGAGCAGAGAAAACCTGTCTCAAGATATATTTCAAACCTACTATATCTTTCCATCTCCACTGTCACCTGCCTAGACCAGAGCACCTTCCTCTCTCACTGGAGTTCCACCTGGTCTCTCTGCTTCGCTCTTGTGCTCCTACAATTCCTTCTCCATGCTTTTCCCACCTTAGGCCTTTTGCAAATACTGTTCCCCCTGCCTGATGTTCCTTACCTGCTTCTTCCTGTGGCTGTCTCCTTTCCATTCTGCAGATCTCACTTTCAACACTGCCTTCTTAGGTCAAAGGGTCTTCTGACCTCCTGATCTAAAGTCACCCTCTTCTTCTGCTCATGTCCCATCACTCTCCATTCCATTTCTCTGTTACATCCTTCATGGCACTTGTCAAATCTGTTACAATTTTGTTTTTTGTTTACTTCCATGTTAGTGGCTGTTCCTCCCATTAGAATATCAGTGCCACAAATCCAGGGACCTGGTCTGCTGTCTTTACTGCTCTCTCTCAGGCTTCTAGAGCAGTTAGTGACACACAGTGTAGAAAGAATGACACTTTTCTTGGGCTCTTCATTCAGTCTATAAGCACTGTGCCACCTGCAGAGCTAGATATTGGGAATCAAGAGCAATGAGACAGAACCCTGCCTTCAAGGAGCTCCGAGTGGAGAAGAGCATGTGCTTCCTACTTTCTGATTCATAGTTTGATCACTTGTGCTACGTATTTATTTTTGCCACTAGACTTGAGCACTCTGAAAGTAGAATCTCATCATCTTTGTATCTCTATAGAGACTAGCATATACTATGAAAATAAAATGATATTTTTGAAAGCATTTAAAAAGTTTTAAGGGAGGTTTATAATGTGATAAATATAATTGTCCAGAAAACTACAATCTATGCTCATTAACTATTTGCTGTTAATGACTGAATGGAGAGGGAGGGCGTCTACATAAAAGGGTGACAGGAAGATAGTGGTGTTGGTGAAAGGGTAGAGTCAGAGTGGGTGATAGGCAAAGTGAGTGAATGGAAAATTGGATTTGAAAGTCAAATCCCATATTGCTGTAAGGACACTCTTCTACTGCTCATTTTCTTTCCTGGAACTTGAGAATAATTTAGTAATAATCATTTCTTTAGATGTCTATAGGAAGCTAAAAAATGTGTTTGATGCAATTTCAACATCATAAGAACAAAAAGTTCACAAACCATACCATGTTTGTCTACTTGAAAATTTACCTCATTATTTTCCAGCTTCAGCATGAGAAGGTCGCAAAATTAATTAAAAACATACATTCAACAGCAATCATTTAACTGTGATCTTTTGGGAGAAGGCATCATGTACTCATTTCACTGATGTGAGCTGAGAAGCCTGAAAACATGATGCACCTGTAATTTTATTAATTTTTAATGAAGACCAATATAAATAATGCATTTCCTATTGTGTTTACTAAGCCAGTGGGGCTCAGAATAGCCTGAGATAATATCACTGCCTAAGACAAAGAAAACTCCAGCTGCTCATAGTTTGCTAAAAAGGGATCTGGCTACGATAACTGGATTTGCAAAAATGCTGTGTCTGATCTAATGCTTAATAAATACAATTTGACGATGATGAAGTGAGCTATGGAGAGGAAAGTCCCTGTAAGGCGAGACCTGGTGCCTTTTCAGATTTGGCACAACTCCAGACATCATGGAGCCTCTGATGTGTACTTTAGAAAGGAAATTTATGTGTGTGTGGTCCTATGTGAATGCTCACCAAAGGGGGACTTCAGCAGAGGAGAATTTTAATAATCAAGTGGGTAGGATGACCCATTCTCTGGATACTAGTCAGCCTCTTTTCCCAGCCACCTCTGTCATTGCCCAATGGGCTCAGGAACAAAGTGGCCATGGTGGCAGGGATGGAGGTTATGCATGGGCTCAGCAAGATGGACTTGAATTCACCAATGCCAACTTGGCTATGATCACCACTGAGTGCCCAGTCTGTCGGCAGCAGAGACCAACGCTAAGCCCCCAATATGGCTGGAATGGTTAGTCAGCTACCTGGTTGCAGGTTGGTTACATTGGGCTACTTTCATCAGGAAGAGGCAGTGCTTTGTTCTTACTGGAATAGATACTTACTCTGCATACAGATTTGCATACAGCATTGCTTCTGATCAAGGAATTCATCTCAAAGCCAAAAAGTGCAGCAATGGGGCCACACTCATGGAATTCACTGGACTTACCATGTTCCCCCCCACCGTAAAGCACCTGTCTTAATAGAGTGGTAGAATGGCCTTTTGAAGACTCAGTTATAGAGCCAGCTATGTGGCAGTACCTTGTAGGGCTGGGGCAAGGTTCTCCAGAAGGCCATATGTGTTCTGAATCAGCATGCAATATATGGTGCTGTTTTTTCCATAGCAGGATTCATGGGTCAAAGAATCAAGGAGTGGAAACGGGAGTGGCACCACTCACTATTACCTCTAGTAACCCACTAGCAAAGTTTTTGCTTCCTGTTCCTGTGACTTTATGCTTTGCTGGCCTAGAGATTTTAGTTCCAGAGGGAGGAATGCTTCCACAGGAGACACAACAATGATTCCACAACAATGGAAGTTAAGACCTGGCCGCTTTAGACTCCTCATGCCTCTGACTCAACAGGCAAAGAAGGGACTTACAGTTCTGGCTAGGGTAATTGATCCTGTTTATCATGGGGAAATTAGACTGCTACTCCACAGTGGAGGAAAGGAAGAATATGTGTGGAATACAGGAGATCCCTTAGGTTGTCTCTTAGTATTATCATGCCCTATGATTAAAGTCAATGGAAAACCACAACAACCCAATCTGGACAGGACAACTAATGGCCCAGACCCTTCCAGAATGCAGGTTTGGGTCACCCCACCAGGTAAAGAACCATAACCAGCTGTGGTGCTTGCTGAAGGCAAAGGGAGTGCAGAATGGGTAGTATAAGAAGGTAGCTATAAACATCAGCTACAACCATATGACCAATTATAGACATGAGGACTGTAATTGTCATGAGTATTTCCTTCTTATTTTCTGAATACGTTTGTGTTTATATGCATATATCAATTAAATATCTTTATTTTCTTTCCTTTCTTATTCTATTATCATTTAAGGTAAAATGTACTGACTTGACATCAGTATTTAAGTATTGTTGACTTTACATCATTATATTTAAGTTACAGGATGCCAGAAGAGTAAACATCACTCACGGACTTTAACTCATCTTCTGGGGAAGGTATTAGTGCATTTTTGGATATACAAGGGATAGTTGTATCATGTTAGGCTGAATTATCACCTTGTTATTGTCTTTATCTGGAGATTAAATATGGTTTAAGGAGATGCGTATGGGTGCCAAGTTGACAAGGGGTGGACTTGTGATGGTTAATTTTATGTGTCTACTTGACTAGGCTAAGGGATGCCCAGATAGCTGGTAGAACATTATTTCTGGTTGTGCCTGTGAGGGTGTCTCCAGAAGAGATTATCATTTGGATCAGTAGACTGAGTAAAGAAGATTGCCCTCCCCAGTGAGGGTGGATATCATCCAATCTGTTAAGAGCCTGGATAGAACAAAAAGGCAGAGGAAGTGTAGATTCAGTCTCTCTGCTAGGGCTGAGACATCCATCTTCTGCCCTCAGACATTGGCACTCCTGGTTCTTGGGCTTTTGGACTGAGACCAGGATTTACACTATCAGCCCCCTGCTTCTCAGGCCTTCAGACTTAGGCTGAATTATACCACAGGCTTTCCTGGGTCTCCAGCTTAAAGAGAGCAGATCATGGGACTTCTCAGCCTCCAAAAGTCAATTCCTATAATAAATCTCCTCTTATATATATCTATATATAGCCTATTGGTTCTGTTTCTCTGGAGAACTATGACTAATACAGTATATGTGTGTGTGTGTATGTTTGTGTATGGAGCTAGCATTTGATATAGGAAAAAATCCACTGAGGAGCATAGAAACAAAATGTAAATAAAGAATAAAAAGTAATTCTAGAGGATAAAAATGTCTTTTCCAGGCCAGAATTCATATTTGGAAAAGTAATAAAAGATCATTTTAATCAAAAGAACCTGAATATAATCTAAAAACTGAAAATAAAGGGAAAAAGTCCATTTTCTATTCATTGTTTTATACTCTTTCTAGGTCATTTCATTCACTTCCAGACCTTCAGCCCATTTGCCAGTGTATACACACAGACTAGAAGAGGAATTTTAGCAAAAGTTGACCAGATAACATTTTATCAACGACCCTCCCCTGAGCTCCACACATCCAGCTGCCTCTAGACATCTCATGTGGATGCTCTAGCTCCTCAAACTTAGCATGTCCCAACTCAGAGCCATCACTTTTCCTCACAAACCTATTTCTCATTGCCATCGCCATCCAGCCAATCTCCAAAAATAACCCCCAGAATCACTCTCTTTTCCTCCCTTTCCTTTGCTCCTTATATTTTGTTGTTCACTGAATCCTGTTGCTTCTACCTCAGAATGTCTTTTGAATGCAAGCCTCTCTTCTCTCTACCTCCATTCTCTCCATCTTAGTTCAGACTCTCATCAACAGTCTTACTGGTCTGCACTTCTCCAGTCCTTCTGAATTTCTCTCCATCTTCCATTACTGCTGCCAGAGAAGTCCCCTACTCTGCAGGCCACAGGTGATCCTCAAACTCCTCATCAGGCCATACAAGGTCCCTCACAGCCAAGTTCAACCACACCTTTCCTGCAGCAACTGCCCACTCTTCCTAAAGTCCAGCTCCTCAAAACTCAACCATTCGCCTATATGTCGGGCTCCTCTACACTTTCACTCTTTTGTACGTGCAGCTGCCTCTGCTTTGAATTCCTCTATTCCTCCTTCCTCCATCCTCCTTGAAGCTGCCTCTGAATGAGTGATAATCTTGGATATTGGTAAGAGTATGGACTATGGAGACAGACAGTCTGGGTTGGAATCCTGCATCAATTTGCAATGTGATCTCACGCAAGTCACTTAACTTCTCTTGTCTTGGTTTCCATGTCTATAAAGTGGGAAGATGAATAATGATTGTTATGAGAGTTAAATGATAAAATATATGTAAAAGTCCTTATCATGCTCTCCAGGGCCGTTCACATGCAGACCTCCACATCCCTCCTTAGCACACAGTAAATATGTGATAAATGTTAGCCACTATGACCAAAATTTCTTAAGGCAGAGTTAGTTCCTCCCACCCCTGGGATCTCTAAAGATGGGGGCTCTGGTATCTGGAAAATTTGCTCATTTAGAAGGGTGAATGATGTCCTGCATTCCTAGGAATCTACTATGGAAGTCTTCACAGTCAAGACAAGGAAAATCATTTGTTTTTTTCCTCAGTGTCCTAAGCACTGGGGCTACGAAGTGACTGGTTTGTTGAATAAGCCTGCTGTAACTAAAATGCACAATTATATTTTTGTTCCCTCTGCTCTTTAACCTTTCTCAGCCCCTAGATAAGAGCCCATCAAGTCCTATGGATGTTATGTTCACTCTTGAGTAATAGACATCCTCTCACTCACCTAAGTCACAAACTCAGTCTTGATTCAGTACATTTTCCAATCTAACACATGAATAAAGCTCTAAACTTGATTTAATGTTATATCTTTTCCTTGTTCCAGCTCTGCCTGCCTCAGCTGGAAGCCTACAGTGGGAAAATGAGTGTGGTGCTAGATAATGATGAACAAAACACAGCCCTACTTCTCAAGGAGCTCACTGTCCTTTGGGGAGATAGACCAATGGTAGATTGGATTACAGTGTGATATATGCTGTAGTAGAGGTATGCTTAGGGGCATAGCAAAGCAGAGGAAGGGCGCTGAAATCAAGCTGTGAAAGGAGGAAGGCTTTCTGAAAAAGATAAAACATGACCAAAGCTACATCTCGAAGGACTGGCAGGACAATCCCCAGTGGAGGAAGTAGCGTGTGCAAGGCAGGGAAAGGATCTTGAATGCAAGTAACACTTGTTAAAGGGATTGGCTTTGCCATAAATCCCACGGGAGTCACTTTTGCTAATTGTGCTAGTAAAATGTGTATGACCACATAATGTAGGAGCGGAGTATGGTTTGGATATGGATTAGATTATGGGATTAGATTACATATGGAAAAGATTATGGGTTGATATTTTGGGTTCTACCATTTACTATCTGCATGATCTGGGGCAAGTTGCTGAACCTCTGTGAGCCCTAGTTTCTTCATCTAAAATGGGGAGATTATTACCCACCTCTAAGGGTATAAATTTAAATGAGAAAATACATATGTAAAATCCTCTGTACTAAGCCTTGCAGTTAGTTTGGGCAATAATTGTTAGTTCATTTACTGAAACTCTCTGCCACTCCCCGCTTTTACTATATATTGAGGCCAGGTTGGAGGAGCAAAGCTCTAAGGCAGAATCAGGAGCGGCGTTTTTAGGTATGAGACAGCGTGGGCCTGAGTTAGCATGTTGGGGGTAGGAATGGGAGAAAAACCACGTATGGGGGAAACCATGTCCTACAAGAAACAGACTGGCTGTGTCTGTGGTCACTGTTAATCTTCAGTTCCATCTTTATGTGCCCACACACCGACTGTGTTTGTTTGGGCTGGCTTCAGGGTCCATCATCATTTTTATGGTATTTTGGATGTAGCTTTGTACAGTTTGAGATCTTCAAACAGAAATTATTTCTATCCAAAAAAAAAAAAAAAAAGATTTCTACATGAAAGTGAGCTGCCACCTGGGAGATTATAGCCTGGAGGCATCATTACTTTATTAGTTCAGCCAGTAATTACTGGAGCAAGATTACCTCAGATGAATAGCTGGTATATGATTCTTAATTACTTTTGATTTCTAACACGGATTATTTTGGTTTAACTAAAATAGATGTTCATTTATTTGAAGTACTGCCTAGAAAGATGGGGGCTGTGAATTCAATCCAAATACAGGAGAATCATCAGAAGAAATGGCACCAGAGGAAAAGAAAACCTGGCTTGGTTTCTGGCCCTGTCACTGACTAGTTGGGTAATTAGGAAGGAACTTTGCCTGTCTAATAGATAAATATGGTAAAATGAATGTGGGACTTGGTATGGTGAAGTAGTTGCTAGTGTATTTCCTTTTCCTCCTTTCTTATCCCTTTGTCTACTCCATTGCCTTTCACCCAGTCAGACCACTCAGCCTCAACTGTTCCAGAGGTTCGTGTGGATATGAGGACTTTATAAGCATGAGTGCAATGCCAACATGAGTATGTGGATATGAGTGTTTATATTAACGGTTCTTTCTTCTTGTGACCTGTTGTTAATGCAAAACTAGAATTTCTATTAGTGACTTTGATCTAGAAATGATTATTATTCTTAGTGAAAAGTCTCACATAAATTATATCATTTTAAAAATCGTGAATATGTACCGGTATTGTTCGTCTTTACTAATGACTTTGCCAATGTTTTTGATGACAGAGTAGCCTGAAGCAGGACAATGTTTCAGGATAATTATTTGGTGCTACCTGTTGCTGAGTTTGTTAGCAAATAATACCATTCTTGGGACCTGTAGAGAGTCAGAAACTACGTGAATTGAATGTGACAATAAGGAAATGTTTGTTTCCTGGTTGATTGCTTTAGTGGTGATTTGATTTCTTCATACCAAAGTAAGTGAAAATGTAGTAATCTATATGGAAATTTAATATCCTGTCTATGCAATAAGAAATTGGAGTGGGAAACTGAAGTATTTCACAAAACATCCTTTATTAATATCCTACCAAAAATGATTTTACTGAATCTCTAGAAAAATGGTCGTGTTGTAATATTTAGCATATAAAGAGCTGTCCCACCCCAAATCTGTGCTTTCGACATATATTTTCAGGGAAGAAGGGGGAAGCTTTTTAGCTAACAGTAGTGACTGAGAAATTTGTGGCATTTTAAACAATCTTGAATGGCCCACTCATTAATAAATCCTCTTTGTTTACTTACACCAAATACCACAGGAGTTTGGGACACGACACTGGGTTAATTATGGGTGCCGACTTTCCAAAATAACATTGAGTTGAAGACAGGTTGACATTTTCAGTAATGTCATGGGTCATAAAGTTAAGCTAATTTGGGCTTATGTAAATATGGAAAGCAGCTTTATGTTTTATCCAGTAGAAGGAAAGAATAATCCCTAGAGTCAAATTGCAACATCACCTTGGAGGGGACCTAAAGACCATCTGGTTTAAGCTGCAGCTCGTCTGGTTGGGTTGGTTGTATCTAGAACTCCACAGAGTGCTTGGCCTGGAGAATCTGCACTAGTAACAGAACTGAAGGACCAACTGAGGCATTTTGAACCAACCATTCCCAAAGTGCCAGGTGAATCTGCTTAGTGGCCAACTCCCTATCTTCAGGGTGCACATGTGTATACTCACCTTTGTGCATGAGCCTGAGTGAACACACACACACACACACACACACACACACACACACTCACACACAGAGTGGCATGCAAAGAAAAGGCTTGAGAAGAATAATAAGAAAGCCTGTGTTTTTGTCCCTCTTCTGGTATTTAATGGCCGTGCGCTGTAGGGCAAATCAGCTCAAGTACTGGCTAACTGCCTTTTGCCCTCGGGATGACCTCTCCACCCTTCTCTAACCTGCTGTCTGTCCCAGGTGGCTGACCTTTATGGACACATTGGAGGCTTCCTAGCTTTCTGGTTTCCTATTGGGTTTGGTAAACCCTGAGCCCCAGCAGGAGCCTGGAGGGAGGGTTATGGTGAGCTGGGATCTCTTTTTGTGAGGTTACCTTGGACTGACTTTGTCCCTCAACCTAAGGTCATAACTACCCTCAAGTAGACATCCCTGTGTGACTCCCCCTGCTGTCTCCCTGGCCCCTGACCCCCATAGTCCCTCCCTATCTTACAAGTTGAGGATTTTCCCTTGATAAATAGTCTCTCGATTAAACTCTTTTTGAATTATCTTAATTTGGCTGTAGCAAATTAAGCCTGTTTTCAGCTGGCACCCTGACTGATGTATTTAATGGCCTATCATTGAGAAGATCTCTTAGGTTACGTCTCTGTTCATCAGAGGAGGGGCCGTGGTGGGCTGTTGATGACTGCTGTGAGCGCAGCTACAGGGAGGGGAGTGTAGATATCCAGAGTTAGGCATTCCGCAGGTCTCCTCCAGCTCTTCACATTCTGTGACTCTGTGTGTAAGAAACTGAAGGAAGCCTGTTACATTTTAGACTTTTATATTACCATGAGGAATCTGGACTGGGATGATCAGACAGATGTCGTTCTGAGAAAGGCACAAGCGAGGTGTGTTTATGAAAACCAGCGGTGATTCCAGACACAAAGACTCATCTTCTAACTAGCACCTTTCAAATGTTCATTATTTTCAGTGTTGGATTATTTTTCACCAAGTATTACTTTTAGGTGAAGTGTATTTTTAATTCTAGATCAATGCTTTCTTATATGTAGCAATATACAGAGTGTCAGAAGTGTATAATAGTCAGGCAGCCCTCATTTGGCAATATGGCAAAAATATTTACTACCAATTAGTAGTATTGAAAACCATTCCCAGGGCTCTGAGTCTATTCTCTGGATTGCAGTTCCTTTTACTCTCCCATCTAACTCTCAAGTTAAAACAAAAGCCACTTATACTCATGAACTTTGCTTAATAGTCATACCTTTGAGCTTTCTTATAACGTTTTCTACAGTGTATCTGTTGTCAAAAAAGCCAAACGTTCCTATTTCAGCACTCACTGCTGTGAGACTTGTGGGATGATTTGGGGTCATCTTTCTCTTGATCAGGTTTTGCCCAGTTTCTTTTTCGAAAAGGATCCATGACAAGAACTGCTTATGATCCATAGTGGGAGCAACGACCTTAAAGATGTTTTTGTGTTGGAGAAACTTACTTGAGCATTCCTGTCAAGCTGCCTGCCTGACTGGGATCTGCTCATTTGAATAGTCAGTGGTTGACAGAATTTGACAGCTGCTGCAGCTGTCTTTTTTTTTTTTTTTTAAGATATTCCTTTAAGGGCCTTATATCATGGTTCTTCTCTCAAAACAATGATCCAGAGCACCTGTCACTTTAATCCATAAGAAAAAGTAAACCTACCAGTTACTGGGAAGGGATGTATTATTTGGCTATAGGATAATAACAGTAAAGATAGATCTTTTTGTCTTTGTTTTCCAAATTTCTTTCACACATGGTTGGTTGTTATCCCTGGGCCAGTGTAATGGGGTTCATCAGGAAAGTGCTTTATTCCTGGTTAGAGAAATCTGAGGCAGAGAATTGTTAATATTAGGGCAGCACTAGAACCTTGGATTATTCCTTCCTAATAGGCTTTAATTGTCACTTTAATGAAATACTCAGATTTAACCTCAAATATGCCAAATAATTTAACTGTAGGAGAGCATTCCCTATTCATATCTAGGCTTCTTAAAAAGGGCTAGTAATTGAAGATAATTCTCTCCACTTTCAAGTGGCCCATTCTTTCTAATGCTATTTCTTTCCATCTATATGTTCAGTTTTAAGTAGTGGTGCGATCTGGTGCTTTGAGACAAGCCCTAGACCATTAAACATGCTTGGGATTTTGCATCACTTCCTAATCCCCTCCCAGCCCCTTTCTGCCTATTTCTTTACCCTGCAGCAAAGTGTGAGTATCTGGATTTTTCTCCATGTGAGCCTTGTATTTGGATTTCAGAGCATATGGGACAGAGCACCACAGTAAAAGGAAAACAGAGGTTTATACAGACGACTTTGGCAATTCCAAGCCTCTTTCTTTCAATGAACAAAACTTCCTTTGGTATATTGTGTCAAAGCATTTACTTTGCACTACATTCAATATCCCTCACAGGAAATGTATATGATTGAGAAGATCTCATCTGGAAAATCTAGAGTAATTATACTTATTAGCAATAAAAAGGGGCTGGACTTGCTGATCCCAGAGGTCCTTTTAGTTTTAACAGTCCGGACATTCAAATATTAACAAAAGCAGAATTTGATCTCCAAATGATTGTGCTATGTTGGCATTGTGCAGATAGCAAAGAAGCATGAGGAGGGGACAGTTTCGATGTATATGTGATCTAAGAAATGAGGGTCGAGAGAGAGAAATCTCAGGATGAAGGTCACAGTGGTGAAAAATATTATAGAAGCAAGTTTAGAGAAATCACAGATAGTCAGTGATAAAATTGAAGTCTGGGTGATTGTGGAGATAATTACATGGACCTGCAGTAGAGGAATGGGAAACCAAGATGTGAGCATGGTGTTGGGTTCTGGAACCCAAACGTGTAGATTCAAATCCCAGCTCTACCCTCTACTAGCTGTGTGCCTCTGTACTAAGGAGCACCCTTTGGAGCAGGGTCCCAACCTCATTTGGACATTAGGACACTAGATTCATCTAGGGAGTTTTGAAAAACTACCGGTGGCCAGGCCCACTTCTGGAACAATTCGATCGGAATCAGGGGCTGGCAGGGACAGGCTTGAGAGCCTGGTTTGAAAGCCACAGTTTAACAGTGATGATTCTCACATTTTTGTGTGTCAAAACCAACTGGAGGGTTTGTTAAAACAGATTGCTGGGCACTACCCTCACTGAAAGTAAACGTTAGGTCCCAATTGTTCGTCTACAGATCAAAGGATTCAAATCTACGATTATCCTAAAAATACCTGATACTTAGTTTTATTAAATATGAACAATGACACAAGAGGAACATGAAAGAATGAAGCAGAATGACACTGTGTAAGATGGAAGTCAAGTTGAACTCTAGCACGTACCTGGAATTGGACATACTTCAATTTTAGGGATTCTGTGTGAAAGTCCCACAGATTTTCTTTCTCCTCTTGAGTGAATTTGTAGGTTGATTTCTCCTGACACCCAGGTCACCTTTTTAATGTTGACTGCAGTTGGTTTTCTGAGGCGAAAATGAATTTTATTAAATATCCTAAGACAATTCTCCAATACTCGAAAGAAAAATATGACTACTATCAGGTGATGAAAGTTACCATGAAAAAAGACCAGTATCGATATGGAAAATCTAGTCCTAATGCGTACAGGGTACAGTCTGAGCAACGTTGTAAAAAATAGAATTCTTGCTTGCTCTTATTGATGTCTTTTCAGAGGAGTTGGAAAGCTTATTTTTTTTGGTTTTCTCATTTAATGAAGTGGAGTGTTCTCTGCTTACTACACAAATGTGGTCCATGAACCTGGGAATGTGTTAGAAATGCGGGATCTCAGGTTCCTCCCCTGACCTATAAAATCAGAATTTACACTTTAACAAATTTCCTCAGTGAGTTATAGCCTCATTAAAGTTTCAGAAGCTGTTCTACAACATTCCAATATTGTAATTCAGGGGTGTGGGGAAGCAGATCACGGTCTAACAGCATGAAGATAACTTCTCTCAGATACTGCTCCAGGTAAGATATGTGTTGGGTGCAGACAAGTCTGCAGAGAAGAAAGTACTAAAGAAGAGAAAACATAGGTGGTTGTCTTCCATCCTCCCTGGTCACAGAGTGTGAAAATTTAGGCCTCTACTGGGTGAGAAAAGATTCAAAGAATGGGGAGACACTTTCATGGCACTGGCTGAGGCCACGGGTATCTTGGTCCTAGTTACCTTATCTTTCAAAAGGGGAACCAAGTCCCGATAGAGAAATAGGGGAGTGAAAAGAAATAATAAAAGCAATCCCATTGTAACTCGTTTGTTGGAAGTTTATCCTAGTGTGATGCAAACATGCAAGTGTCTTATTTCTTTTCAACCAGTGCCTTTCACCTCATTCTGCTGAACCTGATTTTCCTAGACCTAAATAAAATCTTGGTCAGAGCTCAGGGCTTTCAAATAACTTCCAGTTATTAAGCCTGGCTCAGTCCAATATAAAACTCCAATCACACCTACCCACTCCTCCTAGCTCAGGGTTTATCAATGGCCTGAGGGGCATGCAGTGGGGGAGGGGGAACTTGCTATTAAATTCCACTGACCTCTTCTCTTCCTCCTCTGATGTGTTGGGCTAGGGAGGTGGCCCTGTGTGTGGCACTCCCACTTCATATTCTCATGGAAGGTCTGTCTCTTGCTCAAATTCTTCCTTGGCCTACAGCTTCCTTCACCCTCAGTATGTAACATGGCCACAAGCTCCTGCTGCTTCCTGAAGCAACAGAGGGCCCTCTTAATTAGGGTATGAGCTCATAGCTCAAGCCCTGATACCTTCTACAGTGTTCTCTCAACCTATATGAAACTCACACATCACACATCACCCACACACTCAAACATCACAAGACACCACATGGCTTCCCTCACTTCTGCCATCTGTTCAATTCTCTGGTCTATTCAGACAGGCTCTGGGGGCAGATTAGCAAGTAACACTGGGCAATGAGATGTCAGTCTCTCTTTCTTGTAGACACCTCCAATTCCTGCAAGTGGTCCTTTTGGAGGATCACTCACTGGAATTTAGTGGGTGAGCACTCACCTTCCTTCCTCCTTCTATGAGGAAAAGCTTCAGTACCCCTGACTAGACCTAAGAATCAATCACGCATGATTCTGCAGATCCTTATCCTTCTCTTCCCTTTCTCCCTCTCCAGTCTTCTGTTTATGTCTATGGGAGAGTGTCTTGAGAGATGTTTTGGGGCAACAGAGAGAATATATTCACCTCTCACAAAATCTTGGAGGGGCTGTCTGGTTCCTCAATGCCTGCACCTTTATTTAGGAAGAGGGATATTGGACAGTCCTGTGCTCTCAGTTTAGAGGCCTAGTTGCCAATTCCAGAACAATAGGAGGAGAGGTTCTATTCAACACTCCATTACATTAGAATGTAGATATTGATCACTTCCTTTATGACAGTTGTATCAAGCCTTTTGCATATTTTATTTCATTTAGTCCATATGGCAAACAATATGATAGGTTCTATTATTATTCCCACTTAAATAATTAAACACCATAGTGGACTTTGCCATACCTAGTTGCACAAAACATTTTTAAAAGCTTCTCCATTTTGTAATAGTTCCCTGCAGTTTAAGTCTTACCACCCCAATGAGAAAACCAACAAATGAAAACTTTGTTTCTGGAGGAGAAAAAGTGGTTTAGATTCTACCCATCAGATGCACCTGTGAGAGACTTTATTCAGAATTGAGTCATGTGGAGGAAAGAGGCATGGTGCTAAGTTTCCATTTTGCAGCAGGTATTGAGGTGGAGAGAGTGTCTTAATCCGTTCTGGCTGCTATAACAAAATACCACACCCTGGGTAGGTTGTAGACACAGAAATTTATTTCTCACAGTTCTGGAGGCTGGGAGTCTGAGATCAGGGTGCCAGCATGGTTGGATGAGGGCCCTCTTCCAGTTTCCAGATTTCTCATTGTATCTTCACATGGATACATGTGAAGGGCAAGGGATATCTCTGGAACCTCTTTTGTAAGGGCACTAATCCCATTCACGAGGGTCTCACTCTCATGACCTAAGCTCCCCCTAAAGGCCCCACCTCCTAACACCATAGCGTTAGGGGTTAGGCTTTCAACATATGAATTTTGGGGGCACAAACATTCAGACCATTGCACCGAGAAAGGCTCTATTACTGGCAGTGGTGACAGCAGTGTCCTGACTTGGCTGCTCTCTGATGATGGCAGAAACAGCAATTTCCTCAGCAGGTCAGTTCTGAGACGTGGCTCTGGAGTCCTCAGAACCTCAGCCTGGAGTCTGCCTCTTCAGCCCTTACAAAGATTCTGTGGGCTTTCTCTGTCTTTTAATAAGTAACTTTCTGCTTAAACCAGCTGCACACAGTTTGTTGGCTGTAACAAACCACCCTGGCTAGGGCAGCAACAGAACCAATATTACTTCTGTTCTTCATATTTGAAGGAATATTTGAAGAGGGAAAAACTACAGACATGACATGCTTTGTAAAGATAATTCTTAGAAAAATCCAAAAGTCAGGAATATCAATGGTTACAATATTTCTCTGTGCCCCATCAATACAGCTTCACCCTAACAATGTTTTATGGAAACTAAAATGCTTATAAGGAGCATATTTTAGAAAAAATGAAGACTTGCTAAGCTTCAAAATGTCATATTTAAGACTTTGCTTTTACACTGATTTGCTGCATGTGATTTATCAAATTTGTTTCACTGAAGCATGGGATCATGGGATGAAAAATCAGAAGACCCGTTTGAGTCCGGGTACTACCATGTATTAGCTCTGTGGTCTTAGGCAAGTTTATTAACTGCATTGAGACTCAGTTTCCTCATTATAAAATTGAAAAATCACAACTGTAATATTTTCCAGCCATACAAGGTTGCTGGGAAGATCAAATAAGAATGTTTTGTGGACAATGAAGGGCTAACATAAATAAGCTAATTATTATTATAGCTATGATGTTTTAAATAATCTCTGTGAGTAGAAAATGGTGGAAAATAAATGACCCTGAAAACCCAGACTATTAAGAGAAAAAAGGAAAGACATTTTTAGAAGGTGTGAAGAACAAATATATTTCTTTGCATACAAATGTCTCTTTTCTGAAATTATGTAAGGTCTCTGATCTTTCTTTCCTTATTCGGCACAGGTAAGAAAGTTGTAATGTAGCAGTTCAGAATCCCAGAAGAGTCAAATACATTTCACCTATAGTTTTGGAAAGAATGGCCAATTTTCTGCATGTTTTATTATCCATGAAAACTTCTTATTCCCCAAATATTATTTGTTCAATCAAATCAGTAGAAGTTGCCCAGAGGTCTCCAGGTCTCTGATGCTGGATAGTTGGTAAGTAAAGTTTAACTTTTAAGATGGAATGCAGAGACCCTGGCACTTTTGGTGTCTACTGAAGAAGGCCAAGGTCATCTCCATGGGGAACTGCCCTTCCCCTGCCCTCCCCCTTTCTCAGAGGGTAGAGAGGTCTAATGGGTAAAAGAGCCAGAGATTCCTCTTGGGTGTACTGCATTCTACCCTTCCAGTCTGTGCTTCAGGATTACTCCATTTTCTTGAGTGCAGAAATCAAAAGGAGCACATTTTCAGTAATTTGCAAGGGTGGATATGATCATAGGTCAATCTTGCTATCATAATTTTTAGTGTCCTACCTTCATTTTTACAGTCATTATGTGCATAGGATAAGCTAGCTGATGACAATTGTGATCACTGGAACCTAAGAGACCCCTCCCCATGAGAAAAGCATTTGTAATGGGAGATGCGCTGCTCTTGCCGTGAAGCTGCTCTCTGAAGCTGCTCTGGCGGAGAGGGTCGCATATCAGGAGCTCAGATGGAGAGATAACAGAAGCCAGCGGGCAGTCTCCTGTGATACCCTGAATCTTCAGTATAATCACTCATTTCACGTTATACTGACTGTGACTGGATTCCCTGAGAGTACTGGAGAAATGGCTGGAAACTCTCTGCAGCTGATAGGATGCCTAATCAAGATGACCCGCAGGGATGTTGGAGTAGAGTCAGAGGGAGCTTTGAGGAAGAAGTCTGGATATTTGTAGAAGGCTTCTAACTTGGAAATGGGTTGCAGACAAAGTTCATTAAGAATTTTCGGGGCAAAGGAGTTTGGTAAAAATGTGAGTTCTATTTATAAGAAACCCTTATTGTAAGCAGCACTTGAATTGTGCTTTACGGCATGCATAGAACTCTTATGTACGTCCGATCTTATTTCACCCTCCCAAACAATCTGTGAAGAAATTATTACCATTCCCATATTTCCTACAAGTAGACTAAGGCTAAACTTTCCTGTTTAATTTGCTTGAGCTCACACAGAGAGTGAGTGGCAGAGAAGATGGTGTGACCTCGGCTAGAGCCCTTTCCTTAGTACTTCAGCTGTCCTGGTGATTATGTTGGGGATGATGGTGAGGACTTTACTTTTCATTTTAATTATTACTATTTTTTGCATTATAAGGATTCTCACTTCAGGTTAATCTTCTGATGTCAGTTTTGACTTCAGCATTATAGTTCCAAGGTGAAAAGCTTAGATTTTTTATTCTTTTCAAGTGGTCTTGACTGAAAAATGCTTATTTGATGTTATCTGTTATTTGTCAAATTATTTAAGTCAACACATGGAAACAACTCTAAGTTTAAAATGACTCTGGTAATCCCTTTCTTGTTTCTCTCTCAAGAATGATTTCCTCTTTCACAGTTGGTTGGTCTGTTTATTACTGTAAAAGTCAAACACTTCATGGAAAGCTAGTTATTTAAAAAATTATTGATTCTTTACTGTAATGGAAAAATGCTATTTTCAGAAGTACTATTTAATTCAGTCTCAGATTACTAGAGCCCCAAAGAGCCAATTCAGTAATAGACATAGTTACTATTGTCAATTGGGTGATGCTCTAAAGGAAAATAAAATTTTGGTAAATAATAAGAAAGATTAAATAATTATAGAAAGAGAAAAATGAGATTTTGTTCCCTAAAGACAATGATAATAACTGAGGAAGAATCCTAGTTGGCTGCCTTAGGAGGAAATTCACCTTCTTGTCATGATGGAATGTCAGGAAAGGACATCTGTTTCTGAACACATAAATCATGAAAGAGCAGCTCCCCTGGGGAGGGTAAAATTTTAAGCCTTAGCAGGATTTAAGTCATGTGCATAAACTCAACAGTTATATTCATAAGAAAAGGTTTTAACAGGGTTAGAATTAAGGGGAGAGAGCAGGACACAGGACTCTGGACACTTAAAGAGGCAGAGTAATAGCATTCCTATTGTGGGGAGGGGCCTCATTCCTGATCTTTCTGAAGGCAGTCCAACAATACTCCTGCTCGATTTCTTATCTAACAAAGATAGGCTTAATATCCTGCAAATAAATTACAAGATAAAAGTATATAACCGTTTGTAGTACTTGGGTTCCTGATACAGCTGGTGTGGTCAGACTTGTTGTTTGGCTTAGTTGATTAAGAGCACTGGGCTAATGAGGCCACTAAAAATTATTTGTTCATGTTGAGCTTTGTCTCTTGGAAGAATAGTGCCTGCCTATGCAAAATCGTGCAGTAGACAGAGTTAATGTTGGGTTTTTCTTGCTCCCACCTGCCTCCTCCGTCCCTGTGCCCAGGCCTTTCCCATGCTTCCCATTTCCCAAGTGCTCACTCACATCTTCTGGCTCCCCAAGACTTCACCTAGTTCCCCTGCCCCAGCCCTTTCCTTTCTGCCTGACTCCCATTCAGACCTACAAGTTCTGGGTCTCATGATCCCAGGACGCTGTTTTCTGTGGGTGAGAGTTTATCAGACAACCCGTGCTTCTTCCAACTGTGCTGCTAGTGATCTTCCAGGTTTCAGGACATACAACATGGAAGAATACAGGAGTTCCTTGGCAAAATAAGTTTGAAAAATTCACATACTATACCACCCTCTTGAAGATTCACAATGCTTATTAGCATATTAAAGGCTTGGTGAAGTCTTTCAGAAATAAATTTTTGTGATGAATTCAGTATGGGAAACACTATGATAACAGAATGCAAACTAAAGTGTCAATTTTTCTCCTCAGATATTATATTTATTCTAACATGAGTCTACAGAAAAAAAACCCTTGACCTTGAGGAATGACCCCAATTATTAGAATTCCAGGTGTGACAATGGGTATTGATGGGTGATATTTGGCGCAAAGATTCTGGTGATGCAATTCGAATTATTTTTGATTACTTTGTGCCCTGCTAAACTAAGCCATACTCTTGAGATAATCTGAATATTTCTGCTCTTGTTGGAAAAAACTGAGGTAAAATTTGGGTAGGCTTAGGGCTCTTCTTTTAGCAATTTCTATGTTCATTTGCGTCCAGGTATTCTTTTGAGAAGTGAAATGTACTTCTTCCCCATCAGTGCACTAACATCAGGCCACTCAACATTTAAAAAAATGAGTGAGATTGATTCTTTTTTTATTACAGTCACCTCAGGTCAGGAGCATTGCTCGCTGATAATGTGATCAGATGACTAAATTCCGACCCCTTCCATTAGTCCGCTGCTAATGAAAACGTTTCTGCTTACCTGGTAACTGGGGTATTTTGGAAATGATATCTTAAAGTGCTTATATTAAGAAGATGCCTTCTGGAAAGCCTCAAAATGAGGTCAGAGACCTGAAAGAAATGTATATTGCCTTAGGATTGAGGCTGTCAAATGGAATCTGGAGAAAAAGCCTGTCAGTTTAGTTTCCTCCCTCCCTTCGTTCCTTCTGTGTGACCAAAGCCCCGGATTTCTCTCTCTCTCTCTCCCTTTCTCTCTCATACTCTCTATCTGGATGCTAGCTCTTTTTTTCCCCATAATATAGACATTTATTAGTTCTCTGGTCTAATTACATTTTAAATCAAACCTCCCTTTCATCTTTGATTATGGCAGTTAAGTTGTTAACTTTGATGGAGAATCTCCCATTTCCACCAGTTCAATCTATCAAATAGTTGAAATGAGTATGATTGGAAGCCTTTTTCTGTTTATACCTTCCCCTTCTCTTCCTTTTTGTTATGTGTGGGCAGAGATGAGAATATTTTTACTAAACCATTCTATAAATCCAGCATAGTGAGGTCTGACATACAGAATTTGGGGAGTTCCACGGAAATCATTTAGACAGTTTTATCAAGCATACATATTCAATCAGGCACTGCAAGATTCTACTGCTGGCCATGGTAAATGCTAGAGCAGAAAGCTGTTTTTGAAATCTCAAGCTCCTTAAGCATGCCAAGTATTTGTACCTTTTTAAAATTCCTTACTAATGAAGATTTACTGTTGATGATTTATCTTAACTTTATAGTTTTTATAATTATTTCTATGATTTATATCCCTCTCAGAATCAAAGTAGTGACTGTTTCTTCTCAGAATATAAGTGTCATGCTCAGCATAGTCTAGACTTTCTAAATGTTAAATCATTATTATAGTGTGTCCTTTAGTCAAATTATTTTAATTAAGAAACTAAGTCTCATTTCTGAACAATAGGCAGTTCTAATTCCTATCATCTCCCTCAGAAGGTGGAATTCTTGGTCTACCTAGAGCAACTTTCATTCTAATTCTTAGCGTAATTTCATAATTTCATTGGTGTTGTCTCATGCTGTTTCTCCCAACCACTGGCTGGTCTTGACCAACGATGGTGTCAGCAAAGGGCTGGGAAGAGAAACAGCAAAGAGAGTCAGCCAAATGCTACAATCCAAGGAAATCTACAAAATCTTCAGGAATATATGCTGTATCATCTCCCAGGCCTGGGAATTCTCCCCATGTAGCGATGGTCACTAGTAAGATAAATTGAAGCTTTATGAATATGCTTGTTTATTTCTATTGACTATGATTATGTCCTGGGGAAAGTCAATAGATCTGCACTACCCCAAGCAGTTCATGACCTCCCAGGCCTAGTAAAGTCACCTTTATTAGTAACTCAGGACCACCCTGGGGTTCCATCCTTTGTGGGCAAACTTGTCTCAAATTTCTTTCCTTCTATGACTTCCCTCAAGGCAGACCTGGGCAGTGTGTTGTCCTGCCCCTATTTGCTGATTAGTTCTTTTTCTAATTATAATATGAATATCATTAGGTGAGTGGCCCCAAACTGGGGCAACTGAGAGCACTGTTTGTGGACGATAACCTCAGTAGGATCTTCTACTTGATTTAGATGAACTCCAAATCTGTTTATCCCACTCTAGTGGGTAAAACAATGTAAACTGTCTTCTATCTCCTCCTCTTTTTCCTGCCTGTGCTTCCCAAAGTGCCCAGCGAATTAATCATCTTAACACATTCTGTTTTTACTAATAAAGCCTAATACTTTTCTTTTCACCAACAGGATGGACTTTTCTTCTGATAAGTACCACTCAATAGATATTACTGAAGAACAGTAATTATCAAATGAAACACTTTTCAAGTTTTGATCCAAAGATCTTAGTATTATGAGATGTGAATAGATATTCCACTAAGAGTTTTATGAGATTAAACAGGTATGAGAAATAATATGTATCATATCCCTCTCTTGGAGATTCATGACATAATTTATTATGTTAAAGACTCTAGGAAGTCTTACAATGTAGAAACCTGTTTAATTTAGTTCTATCTTGCATTTATAAAACCTATTTGAGCACGTATCTATTTCTTCACTCTACCCCCTATTAACACCACATGCAGCAGCATTGCATGAAACAAATATAGGGGAATTATTATTCTATCTATTATCAGAGGTAGTTTTGGAGCAGGCAGAATAGCTCTGCCACCTACTAGCTGTGTTATTTGAGTTGCTTAACATCTCTATGCCTCAGTTTTCTCTTGTGTAAAATGGGACCATATTACTGACTTCATAGGGTTGACATAAAGATTGTATTAATTAGGGTTCTCCAGAGAAACAGAACCAACAGGATATGTGTGTGTGTGTGTACCTGTGTGTGTGTGTGTATCTAGAGAGAGAGAGAGATTTGTTATAAAGAATTGGCTCTTGCAGTTATAGAGGCTGAGAAGTCTGTAGTCTTCTGAGTAATCTACAGTCAGCGAAAGGAGACCCAGGAGAATTGATATATAGTTCCAGTCCAAAGATTGGCAGGCTTAAGACCCAAGAAGAACTGATGCTTCAGTTTGGGTCCCAAGGCTGGAAAAGACTGGTGTCTCTGCTCAAAGCATTCAGGCAGGAACAGTTCTCTCTTAACCTTTTTTATTCTATGTTTTTTTTAGGTCTTCAATTGACCAGACGAGGCCCACTCACATGGGGGAGGGCAATCTGCTTTACTCAGTCTACCAACTCAAAAGTTAATCTCATGCAGAAACACCCTCATAGATACACCCAGAATTACATTTGGCTAAATGTCTGGATACCCCATGGCCCAGTTAACTTGATACATAAAAGGAATCATCACAAGGACCTAATGAGAAAATGTGGGTAAATGCTTTGTACAATGCCTGAAGCAGAGTCAACAATAGGGGATGTTGGATAACATAATCGTGATCATCACCACCATCATCACTGTCGCTGTTATCTTAAAGACTATTGAGTTCCTGTTCTCAGAATCTTTTCCCCTTCAAAGAAAAATCCTTGACTAATGAGAGAAAAAAGCTAGCAGACAAATACTCTCCTCTTTTGTCCCTTGACTGGAAAGTTCTGAAGCTCATTTTACATAGCTCTTCAGAGGGTCTCCAGTGAGATAGAGTCTCCATTGCCCATAGCAGTGATTAGCTTGAAAAGTCATCTTTGCATTGACTTTCCCTCATTTCCAACTCCCAGGCCCAGCTCCCATGCCTTGGGATCATTTCCTAAAATAAACTCTCTGCTTGCAAGCTCTAGTCTCAGGCTCTGCTTCCTTTTGGAACCCCAGCTAAGACAAACAGCAAAATGTGAGAAGAATTCATAAACAATTTTGCCTAGTTACAGTCACTGCAATGAGGATGCAGAAAATTTTATAGTACAACATGCTAAATGACTTCAGAGGACAAGAAAGTCATTTTTCAAGTAGCACTCAGCCTAAAAGTTATGCTTTTCTAACAAAAGTCATTGTAGTCTATAAACGTCCTCCAAGAGCAGAGGAGAAAAATTTTGTGGACATGAAACCCAGGCTATTCACAGGCAGTTACAGCAGACCTATTTGTAAAAATAAGGAATCGTTGCACTTACAGATTTTCTATGCAACTGTGGTTTCTCAAATTGATAAAAGCTCTGTCTTTGAAGTCTGATTTTTGAATAATCGTGGACAGAGGCTGAACATTTTTACAGCACATGTATTAGTCCTGATCTAAGGCAGAAAAGGGTCTGGCACAGACTGATGTGGATTTGTATGAGATGGCATCTGAATACAGAAGATGATCAGTGGATTGCACACAACTTGACTGACAACAGAAATGGAGAACTCAGAAACTTTTTAAAAGCCACTAAAGATGTGAGCTTTTACCAATGCTTTTGTAAGGGGATATTGGCAACAGGGGACATCAGACTCACCAGCTGCAGAATATTTTTTGCTATGTGAATATTTAAGTTTAAATTTAATTATTTAATAAAACATGCATAATTCATCCTAATATATTGCTTTATTCCTTCTCAATTGCTTTATTTTTTTTTTTAAAGATTCAAGTTAAAAGAAGCCTTCCAGATTTCATTAAGGTTAAATACCTGAACTGATGAGTCTTAAGTGACAATGGAGATCATGAAACTCATGCCCAGGGAAGGTAAGTGGCCCATTTCTGTGTAATGCCTGACCGCAGCTTATTCCTGCCAGGGTATGTCACACAGTACATGACAGTGAGGGAGAAAAGAACAGTGCACAGAACTATATTCTATTCCAGTTTTTGTGCTGTTCTGGAGGATAAGTAAATGTAGTACAATTTTTTCCTTAGGAGGCAGGTGGTCTGTTGCATGGTTGAAAAGTAGCTGATCTGAGAGAGTTGGGTTGAGAGCAACGGAACGAAAATAGAGTTCATTTGTTAAATGACTGGAAGCTGTAATTTTTCTCTTCAGATTCAGGTTTCTGAAACTGATTACTGGTATCTGAGAGGACATAAAAGAATAAGGGAAAACAGTGAGGGGATGAAGAATGGGAAAAGGGATTTTAAAGAAAAAGCGAAATTGAAGAAAAATTGAAATTCATTTAATGATGATAATAATGCCATTTTCTCTTTTTTTCTAACCTTCTGCTGTCTCCCTCTCCTCTTTGACTGCATAGTCTCATTCTTCATTGCTCAATACCTTCTTTCTCATCTCTTTAACACTAGGACTGAATTAGGTTGTCCTGAATTACGGGAGAAAACACTCGGCCACTCTCTGCCACAGTGTTGTGTACAAATGTGTCTTCTAAACAGAATGGGATTTTCCATATGATTTTAAAACAATTTCTTTTCTTTCAAAATCCTTTGTGATTGATTCTTTGATTGCAGGAATAATAAACGCCAATATAGAAAATATAGATGAGAAAAGATTATCTGTGATAATGATAACCTCTTTCAAAATTTTATTATTTATCCCTCCAGGCTGGAGGGTGGTGTTTGGGGTGGTGGTGCGAAGGCTGGTTCACGGACTGTCTCCAAATGATTTGGAGTAATTTTTAAAAATGCAACTTCCTAGGTCCTCCCTAAACTCCACTGAATCAGAATTCCTGGAGCGTGGCTCTTGGGGGTATGCGTTTTTAATAAGTGAAGCAGGAATGATGTACATCTAAGTTTGAGAATCACTGCTTCGGGCTGGTTTTGGTGGGGGAAGGGCTCAACAAATCAATTTGAAAAGAGAACTAGTGTTGGCCTCTCTGTCCTGAATATTTATTCTGGCCAGTTCTTCCTTGCAGTGCTTGAGGGGAGCAAAGTACCAGAGACCACAAGAATATCAGGTACATTGTTATGACTTTTCCTTTTAGGACATTCTTTAAGCTAAATCCATGCCTGACCTGAGGGAGAACTTCCACATGCTGAGTGCTCCTACAGTCTGTGGGGAAAACATTTCAGTGCGCCCTCCTCAGGTCTGAAATGACTTCCTCCAAGCACAGATAGCTCACCAGGGCCAGGGCCATGGTCAGAACCCAGGTCTCAGGGTGCCTGTCCCTAGGCTCTCCCCACTCCTCTGGGTTAAATGTTATGCTTTTCCTGTTTATGAGGTTTTTTACTGATCAGAGAAGTGATCCACTGATGCTAAATTTCCGGGGGAAGAAAAAGTAGAGTATTGTAGAGTACCTCGTCAAAGGACAGAGTTAAGTTCTTGCACTTCTTTACTCAGAAAACATTTCTGCCCTTTTACTTTCAGCTTTTTGGGGCAAAGGAACTGTCTTTTGGTCATGCCCATAACACGCATTTTATAGGGATAGTTTCAAAAGCATTGTATTTTTCAAATATATTTGCACATGATTTATTTTGCCAGGGTATCCTGATCTGGGGACAGGTAAAGCAGCTTTTGTTGTAAATGTTCTTGTTATAGTAGTCATACTTCAAATACGGCACACTTCCCATTCCTTTCAATAAGTGTGTGGACTGAGAAAACATCTTCTCTAAAATAAGTGTTTTTAGAGTGAGTGCTCTATAATAAATGTACCCTCACTCCCATCATATAATAGCCTCTTTGTCCTTGGTACTTAATCTGTTTGTTTTGCACAAATATTGTATAAATGTATGTCTCAACCATTGGAATTTATCCCCAAGACTGCTGTTGACAGTTATTTACCTACGGTTGGCAAATCTGAAAACAAAACAAAACAAAAACAAGGACATGAGAACTTAGAATCTCCTGCCTAAGAATTACCATTTTATAAAAGTTTGGTTTTATACAAGAGATAAACTCCTGAGTAGTCTAAAATGTTTATTTCTTCCTTATTTCAAGTAAAACATCTGGATAGAGAGAATTTAGGATTATAAGCAAAGTCTGGTTAGCTAACCTGCAAGCACATGGGTGGAATTCCTGAGTATGAGAGGTTCCCTTCTATAGGCAACGTGCAGCAGGAATATTTTAGATTGCATGTGATAAGTAATCGTATTTTTCCTTCTTTATTTAATAAATGAGGAATAATTCTGAAGCATATAAACTTGCATAATATTTTTCACAAGTTTAACAAATAATGAGCAATTGAAAGAATCGTGCTTTGTGGACAGTCCATGAGGAAAGACCTGTGGCCCAGGTATCATATCCAGGGCCCAGACCTCACCTTAATGGGGGCTTCTCTTTCTTTTGGGATTTTGCAGCTGTTTGTGAACTGGATTTTGTGCTTGTCCCCATGGATTTCTCTCTTGTTATGTTGCCTTTTAAATAATGAAGAAATAAAATTAAAAGACGCAAGCACATGGAAACCAGGCTCAGTTGCCCAAGGTTATTCAGAAGCAGTAAAAAAGAACAGTTTTAGAAGGCTGGGAAATTTCTTTTTGCCCTGAAGAAGAATAATATTAAAAATTTCTGTATTGTATTAAGCAGCTATTACCACAATAATACAGTGCAATTATCAACCATAAAAATATCTCTGGCATACAATAATAAACTTTTATTTCTCCCTTATGCATCTGCAGGTTGGCTGGGGCTCAGAGGATCTAGGCTAGACATACCCGAGCTTCACTTGTTGCTCATTCTTCTGGAACCAATGGACTATTCAAGGCATGTTCTTTCCTTGGCAATAGCAGAGGCACAAGGCGACGAGCCCCAACTGAGCATATTCCAAGGCTTTGCTTGTGACACGTCCACTAAAAGTCTCATTGGCCAAAGAAAGTCACATGACTAAGCCCACCATCAATAGGGGTGGGGATGTAATCCTTCCATAGCAGTGGTGTCTGTGTGTGTGTCTATTTAATGAACAATAATATGATCTTCTACACATCTATTCTGAAAACTTATCCAAACCTCTTCTAATTTTAGCATAGTTGCGCTCTGTGGAACTATTGAAGGGAACAGTCTTTCTCTAGGTGGAACTGAAAATTGCAAACTTCCTTCAGTTCTTTGGGGCCATCAGCTACCATAGATGTTTAGGAGTTCTGAAATGCAATGAGTAAGCTTTTAATGTGGCAATAGTCACAAGGGTAATAGTTATGCAGAATACAGCCCTTGGGATTCATCCCCATGAAAGAATACTACAAAAGATTTCATAAGTCTAGGCTACTAGGCAGAATTTACAGAGATGGTAGATAATGGCTAAGCCTTTGACTTAGTTCTCAAATCTCCCCCAGGGAATGCAATGCATGCACATGAATTCAGAAGCTACTGGAGAAATCAACATGCAACTGAAATATCCTTATTCTATATAGAACTGTGGGAGGGATTATTATCAAATGTGGGTTGGGTTTTAGCGGAAAGTGCACTGAAATTACTTGATGTGGGCTCAAATCCTGGTCTTGCCACTGGCTAGCAAGTTGCCTCATTTTCTGAGGTTCAGTTTCCCAATCTGTAAAATATAACCCTTAATGCCTATCTAATAGAATGTGATAAAAATACAGTGAGATGATGGATGTGATTGTGGAGACTGACCCTCATTGTGATTTCTAGCATGAGCTCTGGACTCTGTCTGCTTGGGCTGAATCCTTTCTTTGTCATCTACTAAATGGCTGACCTTACAGTTGTCTCTCTAAATTAGGTTCCTGGGGCTGCCATAACAAATTATCATAAACTGGATGGCTTAAAGCAACAGAAAATTATTCTCTTGTTGTTCTGGAGGCCAGAAGTCTGAAATTAAGGTGTCAGTAGGGTTGGTTCCTCCTGGGGGCTCCGAGGCAGAATGTGTTCATGCCTCTCTTCTAGCTTCTGGTAGTCAGCAATCCTGGGCTTCCTTGCTTGTGGCAGCATAACTCTAGTCTCTACCTCCATCTTCACTTGTTGTTCTTCCCTATGTCTCTTCTCTGTGTGTGTGTGTCTGTCTCTGTGTGTCATCTCCTCTTCTTGGCAGGACACCGGTCATATTGAATTTAAGGACCATTCTAATCCAATATGATCTTTTCTTAATTAATTACATCTGCAAAGAGCCTATTTCTAAATAAGGTCACATCCACAGGTACTGGGGGTTAGAGCTTCAAATCTTTTGGAGGTACACAGTTCAATCCACAACAGTCTACCCTCCTTTTCACCCAACAGTTGAACACAATTCAGCCAAGTTTTCTGCCACTTTATAACAAGGATTACCTTTCCTCTAGTGTCCAATACCATATTCTTCATTTCCTTCTAAGATCTCACCAGAAGCACCTTTATCATCCATATTTCTGTGAGTCTCCAAAGTCAATGTTCTTATCTGTAGAACGAGGATAATATCCACATTTTGGTATTGTTGTGAGAGTTAAATGCAACAATCCATAAAGAATGCTTAGCCCAGGAAATGGCACTTTGCAAATGCTAAATGAGAGTTGGCTTTTATTTATTAGGTTGAACCATATAAAGTTGATGTTTTGTAGGTTGCAAATGGTTGAATATCAGCAAATCCTTGTGGTATAAATTTGAACTATATGGAATTACCATTTTTGTAGGCCAAATAGTCCAATTTCGATAATTACTTATGGTTTAATCTAATACCCTACAATAAATAAAATGTTGATGTACCAAGATAAAGTATCCTTATTAAACCATAGTGTTTTCTTCTTGAAAAGCATCCCCAGGAAAACGATTTTCAAGCTAAAAGTAGTTATTAGTTTTGTTAATTGTTATATTAACTGTTATAATTGGATTGTTAGATCAGTTAGTTATATTAATGCTTTGTTACACTATTTTTAAAAGCAGGTGAAATTCAACTTTTTGTTTATTGGTAGTCAAATATTTAGAAAAGAAACATGAAACATACATTCAGTCTATTATTTAACGATTAGTAGTATCTGTCACTGAATCAAAGGCTTCTTAAATTAAACATATATTTAAATTAGGATGAGTGCTGCCATCACCTCTACCCAGTTGAGGATATAGTAGTTTCACACTCTGGTCTTCATCATTTTTTTAAAATTTGAATTCAGATAGTGAAAAACAGGTAACCAAAACAATTTGCACAATACACTTCCAGTGGTCAACCAGATTATTATTTTATAGAGGGTCTCGCCAGGAGAGAGGAGAACTGCCATTAGTGTAAAAATCCAATAATACTGGAATTTTCTGTGGAGATAGTGGGACAAATGGAACAGTTAGTTGAAGGATAACTCTTAAAAATTTAAGTGTTTTCTTCAGTGTCCCTTGGGCAGCAGTGCAGGCAGAAAATCAGAAATTGAAGTGAGAGATTATAAAAAAGTGGGAAAAGAAGCATACTAGAATATGTGTATACATAAATAGGTTTGCCATTCAGAAGGGTGGGTAAGTAATGCCCAAGAATCTTAAGAGATTACTGGTTTAATATAAAAAATTTGTAAAGCATAAGGCAGGATGGGTGAAAGGAATGGAAGACATCTGGGGCCCTATGAAGAGGACTAGGAAGAAGCAAGAAAACATTCATTCTTTCAACAAAATTTCTCTAACATCTTTGATGTGCTTGTTGACTAGTACAGCTTCTGCATACAGCAGGTTCTCCAAAAAAATGTTTGTTAAATGAATGTGAATAATGAAATAGGATAATGTGAATCTGACTCAGGACAAATTTCCCAGTTAGGGATTTTGAATAATGAAAATTTGTAATCCTAGTTTCAAAACAGGTAGCCAGATCTAGAGGTAGGATTGTATAGTAGAAAAGAACTGTATTAGGGCTCAGACAGATTTGCATTCAAATCCTGGATCCCTTTCTTAAAGTATAGGTGACCTAGTATAATCACTGGTTCCACTACTGATAGCATCCCCAGTGAAATGGGTGGGTCACATCTTTCAGTAACTTTTTTTTTTTTTTTATAATGCAAGACAAGAACGCATACCTCTTTTAATTAATTAATTTTTTTGTGTGAGGAAGATTAGCCCTGAGCTAACATCTGTTGCCAATCTTCTTCCTTTTGCTGAGGAAAATCGGCCCTGGGCTAACATCCACGCCCATCTTCCTCTATTTTGTGTGGGATGACTGCCACAGCATGGCTTGATAGGCACTGCGCAGGTCCGCGCCAGGATCCAAACCCGCGAACCCCAGGCCGCCGAAGCAGAGGGCGTGAACCTAACCACTACACGACCAGGCCGGCCTCTTTACCTCTTTTAAAGTTATTTTCTTATACTTCTCACAGTGTTTCTCTTTTTATTAGTTGCCATTTCTCTCAAATTCACTCTTCTTATGATCACTTTCACTGGATCACCAATGACAATGACAATGACGATGGGGATATATGTGTTATATCTGCCCATGGTGTTTTTCCATGTTAAAAAAAAAAAGCTTTTAATGGTTTGACTGTACCCAGCTCATCAGGTTATCAGGTCTAGATCTTGGCTCTGCCTTGGAAATGTATCTGCCAAATATTCTAACATGGTCTTTGAAGTGATTAAGAGGAATTAAATAGCTAACATCCCTATCAAACTGAACTTTAAAACACTTTCTAATAATAATGCCGATTTACTGATCGACTTAATGAACGTCAATCAAAAGAGGCAGTGACTAGCCAGCAAGCCTAGAAAAATATCAGTTGTATTAACTGGGAATATTTGTATATAAAATTTTGACATTAGTCAGTAGGAACATGTCACAGTAACTTCTCTGGAGGCTTCAATCACATTCAAAGATTTCTTTCTGCTGGTGACATAGCCTGCCCCTGAAGAGAACATCCCAGGCAGCTGAGCTTATGCTTCTATGAAAGAGCTTCTCATTTAGCACTGAGGTGGAATTTTGTCTGCATGATTCATATAATTTCTGCTCCATGTTTCTTTAGGAGAGGGAACTTAGTAACTGATAAGCATGCAAGCTAAGGAGCATCCAGTAGGATAATCAATTATCAACTCACCCAGAAAGTTCTATGGTCAAAGGGCCACTTATAGGGGCCAACTGTAGGGAAAATGGTAAAGTTGTAACTACTGCAAACTTAGCTGTAATTGGGAATCCTTTTCCTATCTAAAAACTGTAAAGTTTTCATGAGTCAGTGGGGAGGTTTAGTGCCTGCTCTTGAAGTCCACCTGTGATTTGTTCTTTTTGTGGGTATATCCTTATTCTAAACCTTTGTCCTTTGTCTGCAAATCCCCTCCCCCAAATGCCAATTCAAATTACCTTCTAGGACTTAGTCCCCCAAGGCTTGATCTTTATTTTCTGTAATCATAGTTAGTTATTGTCTAATTTGTGTTAGTCTCAAGCATGAGGCATGTTGGGATTCCTTTAGCAACCTAGGGTGGCAGCACATGTGGGGGTCAGGGTGGATTTGGGGAAAAGTGATTGGCCTGATGTCCTATGGACACCTACAAGGTTCATGGACGGGCTGTGTACAAAGGTGGGGATTGAACACAGATGTGATTGTCAGTCATCTCCTGGATAAAATAATAATTTTTTTCCTCAAAAGAAAACTCATGGGTTACCAATTATTTAGTTTAGTTTGTCTATTGGGTAGACAAATCAGTATAACCGACTTGTATTAAGGTGGAGGATTTATAGCCATAGTGTGCAGATTAAGTTCACAAAGATAAAGCCACAGAGGCTCACCAAACCTTCCTATTTGTAGCCAAGATAAAGAATTAAAGAGTGGTTTTGTAATATTGCCTTTGAAGTATTTATGGTGTGTGGGAAGACATACAAAGCACTAGACACACATATTGATTATAGTGACATGTTACTATAATAGACTATACTAGAAACACTGTGTTTAGTGGAAACGATTGGTGTGTTTAGCTTTTAATTATAGAATTGATAGGGAGAAATTCAAAATTCTATTAATATTTCCGGGTTACTTTATATGACTTCTCAAATAAAATATTTATCTATTGATATGAAGGTGATATACATGTGTTTGAATCCTCATTTATTTATGCACTATGATCTACTTGTCCTTTAATAGTTCTTAAGAACAGGGCTTATTTCATTTTTTTTAAAAAATATTTTTAAATGCCTTGTGCATCTATAAGACTATGATTACAGCAAAACCGCACGTACTCATCTATATGTAATTTTACAAGAAGATGAATGCAGAAGGGATTCTAATGAGAACCATATTTATAGAGTAAGTAGATAATGCAGGTCTGCTTTCTTGGTGAAGCAATGTGAGGGACAACTCAGGACAAACGGTCTTGTAAAGACAAAAATGTTTTGCTGGAAGACACTATGATCTCATTATTTGGGGGAGGAGGGGTCGTTTAAAGATATGTGAGCACCTTTAAATCCCCCTCACCCTAAGCCAGTGTAGGGCTATTTGGCACAGGTAGCAATGTGAGCCATACCCGAGGTAGAACTGGAAGAGTTGATTTTCCCTCTCTTTTCCAAATTGTTCCCAGAAGAGCTCACTGCTCACAGTCTAGAGACCCAATGGAGCCGCGGGTTTGAATTTCAAGAAGTGACTGGGGATCACAGAATTAATTTTCTTTGTTCAGTCCTAAAATATGACGCGAACATTGTATCTGCTCTGAAGATGGAACACTGATAGTTGAACTGATAACGGAACACTGACAGTTCTCTTGTGTTTGTGGTTTTGTTTATTATGTTTTCTTCCCAAAGAAATCCTAGGGAGCATCTTCTTGCATATACATTTATAAATTTATCTTCTATATCATGAGGCCAGGGAAATCCAATTAATAAATTGAGTTTGGACAGGTTGCAGGAACAGATGGATGGTGGCTACCAAAAGCCTTCCATGGGCTGCTAATATGCAAATAGGCCAATAATTATTCCTGCTCTTGTTTTTTGAGAATACATATTGGCTTCCTAAGCTCTATATAATTCAAATGAGGAGTAGTTTGAGTATTAGTGTTCAAATGTGTGTTTTAGAGTTAAGTAACAGATAACTTTCTTAGGTTTCATGGCATATATAAAACCTGTTGATTTGTGAATCTGAGGTCTTCAATAATTTTCTAAGCAGTGGTGACTTAGCTGACTTTAATTCTACTTGTTATTGCACTGCATCGTAAGCTAGAATGTAGTTGGCTGATATTGATTTCATGCTTCTGATTGGAAATTGCATTGTAGAAGTGAGCTCGTCACAACAGGTAAGTAAATTTGACCAACATGTTAAGTTGGAACCCCCAACGTGCCTAAAGCCTGTGAGCGTGTTCTCTGGGGGGCATAGGCATCTGTGACAGTTAAAAATGAGTTCCTTGTTCCCTGGTGCCTTAGCATCTAATTTTCACTATCCCTGAAAAGAAAGTCCAGAAAGCTGTGTAGTGCTGCCCTGCAAATCAGCAGGGACCGGTCTATCTGGGCTTGGAATGCAATGAGTCCACTGACAACATTTTCGTAAAAATTTGGGACAGATGTTTTCTACAGGATCCTAATTACATAGACTGCTGATATGAAATTGCTATACAACAATATATGTGGGAAAATCTGATTAATAATTTAGAGGTAGCAATTTTCTTGGAAGTTTGAAAGATGACATTTCATTTTTTAAACCTATCTGCAACAGTCCTGCTCTCTTTCTCTTTCTGCTTTTTTCAGTCTTTGTGTTTTTTGTCTCTTCTTTCAACGCTTGATTTTGTCCTTTGTTCTTTCCTTCCAGAGTAAGGAGATGGTGGAAAAGAGATATATTTCAATAAAAGAGAGGGTCATAATAAGAGACTATACTAAGTATTTTGATTTATTTTGTGTTTGGATTACATTGCATATTTTCACATATTTATTTCGAAAAGTTGGCAAGCTGAATTTTTAAATTATTTTTCTCAATTTTTTCCCCCACCAAAAATCAGTAACTTAGAATAAATGTTAAAAATTGTTTGTTTCTGGATTGAGCTAACTTTTACACATTAATGATCTCTGCATTTTAATTGTGAAGGTTTTTTTTTTTTTTTTTTTTTTGTCCTAAAGTAAGGAGGAAGAAGTTGGCTCATCAAATAGCTTACAGGCTAATCAGAGAACTGGATACAGGGTATGAAGCCAAAATGAGGTGTGAGTAGGAGAACCTGGAAAGAAAAGATTTAGGTTCAGTGACTGGTAAAATAGGAGGTGGCCTAGAGGAGCTCAAGGTCATGTGCCAACATCTCTTCCCATATTTGGGAGAGTTGGATTCATTTATAGGTTCCAGAACAGGCTAGAAACTATGGTTTTAATATCTCTTTTGCTCACAAAACTCGGTCATTAAATGAAATCTTGAACAGATTCTAATATGTTGAATAGATGAAAGTGGTCATCGTGCGGCAGAGCCCCACTTTCTCGGCCTCATGTGAAGATGGTCTCTGTCTGCGGAGCACAGCTTGAAAATCACTGTGTTGGCCACACATTCTAATTTTGTTTCAGAAAGCAAAGTCAATATGAGTAATTTTGGTTGTCACCCATTGGTAAGTTCTTTACCCAAGTGAGATTAATCACTGGGGGGACGTCTTGGTGGACACTCCAGGGCATCCTCGGGCAGTGCAAGATCATGCCTGAGTCAAGGTGCAGTGTGTGTTCCTGGATGGTTCATCAGGGCTGACAGAAGAGGACCTCAGGGAAAGAGAAATGTGGTCATGTCTAAACCACATAGCCTTCCTTCCTGAAAGCAATAGTTAAGGTCTACAGTGTTTTCTGAGGCAGAGCTCACTAGCTATGCCCACTGCCTGAAATGTTCCTCCTCCAGTCCTTGGCACGGTTGCTTGTTGTCCTTCAAGTGTTAGATCACAGGTCACCCACTTAAAATGGCCTTTCCTGACTGCTCTACCTCCCTTAGGCCTTCTTCCAGTTGCATTATTAATCTCCATCGCAACACCTTGCTCATCTTTTTAGAGACTTTAAGGAGAGTTTTAGCTTGTTTAGTTTTAGTCTTCCTCACTAGAACGTAATTTCTGTGAGAGCAGGGACCATATTCTGTCTTATTCACTCTTGTAATTTCAGTACCGGGTGGGTTCAGTATCTGGTACATGGTAGACATTCAATAAATGCTTGTTGAGTAAATGAATGAGATATTTTACATGAGAGGTATGAAACATAATAGAGGCCCCTAGAGGACTCAGTGGGGACATTTATTTGGGCGATTTCCCAGAACAGTGAAGTATTAATTTTTTGGAGTGTTTTTATTAAATAGTGGAACTTTGTGCATCAGGGCACAAAGTTGGTGATAAATAAGTCAATGCGTGTAAAGCAGAGTGTATATATAGGTTTTTAATCAATCATCCATGGTAAAGGAGATATAAAGTATTAGGAAAAACAATAAATGGGATAATAAGTTCAGTGGGTCGAGATATAGTATGTGTATTTTCTCTCTTCCCTTTGTTATTATAACCAAGTCACATTAAAATTAATGACATATATATTCATCCCAGAGGTAGTGCTGTTTTGCACTGCTCACTTTCTGGCATGGTACTCAATAGTACTTGGGAGTAAACGTTCCCTTTCTGAATGAGGATACTTGCGTCCCTGGCAATCTCCTGTGGATCCCTGCAAGGCTAACGTGGGGCATCCTGATGAGAGGGACATAATGCCGTGCAGAGAGGATATAGAGCACCACGATAGTGACCCATCGGTAGAAGGATGTTGGAGCTAAGGCAAATGGTTTTTATAGGCACAGGACACTTAAAAAGAGAGTGGGGAGAGTTGACTCTTCTTGTTTATGCATATTTTGAAACAGTGGAGTTTATTCGTATTTCATTTCAAGCTCTGAAGTCTTAAGGGAACAAGACTTAATTACGACCAGGTGAGTTAGTTATGTTGGAAGGAGGATGGGAAGAAAAACTAATAGTTATGGAGTGCCTGCTAGGTTCTGTGCTAAGTACCTTTACACTCATTATCTTCTAGAAGTTCCAGATGGAGGCTCAAGTCTGTACAGCTGACATCTGGACAGCTGACTCCTGGCAGTGAGGTATAGATTGGGGGACAGTTTCATCTGTTGCCATCACACTCTAGTTATAAATGATGTCAATGTTTGACTTTTCCTACTAACCAAAAAACAAGAGTTGGAACTTTTGCTTAGCAAGATTTTGGTATGAACTCTAAATTGACATTTTAATTAGGGCCTTTTTCCCATTATTGTGAAGAGGGTTGGAGAAATGATGAGTCATGACAGAAAACCACATCTGCCCATTTCTACTTTTATCTTGCCTGAAAGGTGCAACAATTGTATATATTGCTACAATTTCATTTATTAGACAGCTATTGTTCAAGTAGGCACGGGTTTTTACTTTTGTAAATATGAGTGCTTTAAGGTGTTTACTCTATCTCTATTGTGTACTGAAAGCAATTGAAGTTAAATAGTGTGTATGTGTTTTAAATTATACCCATGTGAGCCATTAATGATTAAACAACACTTGAATGTGTGAGCTTCTGATTTACAATGACAGAATCCAGATGATAGAATTTAGAAAATGTAATCTGAAATGCAGGCTTATAAAAATCTGTCTCTAATAGCAAAATAAACAAGGATATTATAAATATAACATTACATCCGATTGAATGGCTATGGAATGTTGGCATTTGAGTTAGCTTATGTAATATGGAAGTACTCTATATTGGACTATCCCATGGATACAAGCTTTCTTCCTGCCCACACTGCCCACCTTCCTTTTCAAATATTCCTACAAGCCCCCAAATTTTTATATGGTCTATGTGAATATTTTAAAATAAATCAAATTTGCCTTTTTCATTTTTGAAAATCTGTGGCACCCATTAAGCCCTTGAGTCCCACCCTTGTTGTGTGGCTGGAGACACATTGAAGATTTCCAGGACCCAGGTGATGCCAGTCCTGCAGGCCCTGGTGTGGCTGGAAGCTTGATGTGCCCTGTCGTCACCTTGGTCAATTGGCCTAGTCCAGGCCAAATGAGTGCCTCTGATCCAGAAACCCGCTCCTATCTTTCATCAGTGCATCGTGCCACTGGAAGGAAAGGCATCCCTTTCAACATCCAACCTTCCTCTCCACACTCATTTCACCTAGGAAGATACTAAGGCACAGAGGTCTAAGAAGTACTGTCCCTAGAATCATTCCTTGAATCAAAATAGTACCCTGGTTTCCTTGCATTCCAGCCAGGGCGCATTCCATTCAGACAGCTCCCTGCCCTCATGCCTGGTGCTCTGCAGTACTCTCAGCCAACCACGTCTCCTTCTGCTGCTCCCTCAAGACACTCAGGCTCTTAGAATTCTCCTAAATTCCAGACTTTTGAGACCAGTATACTTCAAGAATATAGAAAAATGAACCAGGGCTGGTGTTTAAAGCCAGATATCTTTCTGCTCTGATGTAGAACACGGTTGGTCCTAAAACTGTCTTGGACTCTAATTTCCTGTTCACTGGGACCACTTTGCAGCCTTCCTTTCCCCTGACACCTAAAATTTCCTCAGAGTGGGAGGTGGGTTGGATGGATTCTTACATTCTAACGCAGCTTTGCTGAGAACTGTGTTGGAACTGTGAATCTGTGGTTCAGCAGAACAGGTTCTGATGAATTATCCATTAGGTTTAGCCTTGTGTATTGATTTTTAAAAGCGTATTCCACTTCTTACAGATCCTGAGAATGTGAACAACTGATTATATTCAGTGCTGCATAAACTTGCTTGTACATGTTTTTAAATGAACCATTATGACACAAATTACCTTGAAAATGTAATAGTACCAGGTCAGATGTCAGTATTCTTTTGGAGGCTGTCATCAATTATCTGTACAGATTATGGGCAGAGTAAAGGTCATTCCTTCTTACTAATTCTGCCAGATAAACTGTCAGGTGGGAGAGTTGCTTTAGAATGCAGTTTAGTTTAAGGAAAGGACATCCTCTTACAAACCCGTCTCTGAGGTGGGAGCTGTTTGCATTAACATATATATTTATTCATGAATTTTCCAAAGCACAGGGAGAATGATTGAAGTTTCCCTTCTCTTTAAGAATGCATCAATTTAGCTTTATTAGTTGTTATATGCTTCCCAGTTTTTAGTTGGAATGACTCAGAGGGCCTTGATTTCTTGCTCTCAAGAAATGGGCCCTTGGCTAATCTGCCAAAGGCAATTAGCCACCTTTGGGGTGTTTGAAGAAGTTGAGTGAAGATGAGGACATCAATTCTCACCAGGGCACTCCTGTTCAGATATCATCTCCACTCCCACTGATGGAATTTTATTTATAGCTTTTGTAAATTAAACTGTTGTGAAAGTTAATTTGGATGAAGAAGTCATTATCCGAGGGAGAAACATTGAGGGGGAAGATAACAACAGAAGCAAAGAGCTGGTTTAAGTTAGAGAGGGTGAGATTAGGATTGTAGGAGATGTTTGATGGTAGAGAATAAAGCTGAGACATTACCTTGGGGAATCTGAGAGTTGGACTTGAACAGGGAGTCCTCCCTGGTGGCCCTGAGAGAAGGGACCTAGTATTTAGGCACCTGTGTGCACCAGGTGCTGTTGTATCCATCATCTCCTTTGAACAGATGACGGCCTCACACCGCCAGCGAGTAGGATCACACAGAGGAGCACACTACCAAAGGCTTGGACAGAAAGTAGGTAGGGTTAAAGGAGCAAATTTTCCAGACAGCCTTGCATAGATTGGAAGCTTCAGACATAACTACAACATCAATGGCTTAATGACCACAGAGAAGACATCAGGCCCAGAAAAAGGTGACACTTAAAGTTGGAGACAAAAGCTGCAGAATAAAAGAAATACCTGAAATAGGATGGTTTTGATGGTTTGTCCTCCAAAGATGAGCAGTTACCAGACTGACTGAGATTTCTGTTAGCCTTCATGGTGACTTATGCTCCATGGTTCGAAAGTTCTTATTTAGGGACAGTGCTGTGTTGTGTGTATTTGTTCATGTAGGGATAACTGGGGGTAGAGGATAGGAAAAGTCAGTAAGGGTAGAATTTTCTAATTCTTCCTTCTTCCTTTATGAAGGTCTTTGAAAGCCAAGGAAGTGGGAGACGTGTGTGTTCAAAATGACCAAGGTGGCCCCAAGGCAGCTGGACCAATCTCAGTTCTTGCCTGGCCAGTGCTGGCTTCCATAAGCCGCAGGCATGGGGAAGAGTTTCCCCATGTGAGAGGTGTCTGGGAGCTTTCTGTGATCTTTTAAGACAAATGACAGGTATGTCTGTGTCTCTCGGGCTCTGTAGATATCCCTAGAAGAAAGATCAGTGACTTGAATTTCTCTGACATCTCATAGTTAAGTTCCTGAATTCCTTCTCACTTTTTAGAGACCCAGGACCAGAGGGCTGGAAGGTTTATCCCTATTCTACTGTGATACTGCAGGACTATATAAATGCTTGACCTAAACCTAAGATGCTGCAGGTTTATACTCATAAAGTGATTTGTTGAGCATGTCTCTGGTTTAGAAGATGCCTTACTCATTATGAAACTATTTCTTCATTGACTGATGAAACCCAAAGTCAGATGAAACATCACCATAGAGATGTGGTAGATCTATTTCATTATTAAAAAGATGGGAAAATTCTGGTTCCGAGTTCAGTTCCTGAGAAGAGCTGAAGGAATCTGCAGTTTGAGTTTAGTACTCGTTACACCGTCTGCCAGTGAGCCCAACTGGTTTCATGTTTCAGTGTTGGAAACAAAGGCAAAAATGTCAACTCTGGATTCTGAAGCACAAATTCCAAAAAAGCTCTACTGCTTCTTTTTTGTTCCCCTTGCAAATCAATAGGGCACCGCAGGAAAGACGGCCTGACTAGGAGGATTTCAAAATATGGCTGTTGTAGATCTTCCTTAGGTTCTCCAAACAAGTGGAGGAATCTCCAAACAAGTGCCCAGAGGAGGTAGTTCCCATTTCCCAGAAGTCTCGAGATCACTGGTGTGTGGGGAGCGGGGCTGGAGATTCTGAGAGGAAAGACTGTGAATGGGAAGGAAGTATTGCTGAGGGGCACGGGTATGGAAGAGACTGGAGGCAAGAAAAGCCGTTAGTGGCTCCTGAAGTAGTTCAGGAGAGAAGTGATGAGGGTCTCACCTGAGGAGGTGGAGTGGGGGTAAAAAAGAGACAAAACGTTTGAGAAATGTGTCAAAGGTGAACTGTCCAGTACAACTGTGCCTCTTAAATTTTAGAGTTTCAGTCTCCCTTTTTGGTGTTGCAATCTGCAAGTGTGGGAGTGAGAAAGCTCAGGATGGATGTCCAGGAGATGGACTCAACCTCCTCGTCACATAGCTTATAGTTTCCCTCCCTCCCACCACTACCACCGGCACAAAGCTTTTACAGCTCCAAATTTCTTACATTCAGCTCTCTCCTGTGTTCTCCTCAGTCTCCACATCCCCCAGGAAGTCCTGTGTCCCAGTTTGAACTAGCAACATTTATAAGTAATTGTGATTCAGTAGGCCATAGATTTATTAATTTTTTGTTTTGGTCTATTTTTGTTTTTAAATCAACTCTCCTCCCCCTAGGAGATACAGCAATGATAGAAAATAAATGAAACCTGTGCTTATTACAACTCACCCTACATAAATCATCTCGCCCTTGGTGAATGGGTAAATGGCTATTTGTGAGGCTGCGAATTGAATTGCTCGGGCACATTAAGGAACAGAAACCAATGAGTATGAAATGAGAGTACTCGAAAAAGGTCGTTTTAAGAAATTTCAGGTTTGTTTTTCCTCTTCTGCTCTAAAATATTTTGTGTACTTAGAACTTGCCCAGGAGTTAGGGGAACGGCTTCTACAGTACAAGGCTCAGTGTGAATGGGCTGGGCGTTGTAAGCAGGTGCATGGGACCCTAAGCGTCTTTCTCAGGATGAGAGATGTGATAATCATCACACAGGGCTGGGTTCCAGGGAAATTAGAAGCAGACCAAAGGTAATTCTGAGCAGAATCTTTTCCAACAGTGGTTCCAAACCTTGCTACTTGGCTAAATCCCCTGAGAATTTAACTGTAGACCCATGGGCCAAACCTGGAATTTAAATCAGAATTTTTAAGATTGGGCCCTGGAAATTTGCATTTTTATAAAAGCTCTTCAGGTGACTAGGGGACATGATCAGGTTCATAAACTTCACTTTTGGTAGTTGGGGCAAGAACATAAGAAGCAAGGTTGAGTTCTCCCACTAATTACAACCTTGGAGAAATCTCTCCAGGTTTCACATCTTATAAAATCTGAGCCCCCTAGATCCCTCCAGGCTCTAGAATGTTATGATTCAATAAATGAGAATTTTGAGCATAGTTTCAGCAGTTATGTTTCTATTTTTGTGCCTTTGGGTTTAGAAACTCATTTTTAGAACTTGCTGTTAACATAGGTGGAGTTTGTGGCTGATTATGGAGTCTCTTTGAAAGATTCCAGGGAGGACTTTCTTCCCCAGAACATCTTCCACACTAACCTGCTTTCAGTTTCAGAAATTTCTCCACTAGAAGAATGGGTTAAGGTGGGGTCTCTTTAGTAACACGTTTTAGTCCCCTTTAGTAAGGGTTATTAAACTGCATAAGCAAGTTAATAACAGTTTTGTGTCAAATATTTCAGCATTTCTTGGCCACTTTTTCTATTATGACAGCTGTGATTAATGATGTTCACAAGTGCTTCTCCCTCTCATTGAGATAGTCAGGGTTGTGTAGGATGCCCGGCTGTGAGTCCAGTCTTTTCCTTCCTACTGTGAAAGCATCTCAGAATGCAAATGTCACTCATATTATTCTTAGAATAACCTAGAATCTGCCCAAGTTTTATAAGAATAAAAGTATAACTAATTCTCCAAACTTGATATGAGTAAAAAAATTACTTGGGTCATACCTCTTCTGATTGTGACTGTTAGTTTGTTAGGGATGCCATAACAAGTACTGTAAACTGGGTGGGTTAAACAACAGACATTTATTGTCTCATTGTTCTCAAGGCTGGAATGTCTGAAATTAAGGTGTTTGCAGGGTTGGTTCCTTGTGAGGGAAGGATCTGTTCCAGGCCTCTCTCCTTGGCTTGGATGTGGCCATCTTCTTCCTGTTACTCTTCACATTCTCTTTTTCCTAGCTATGTCTGTCTGTGTCCAAATTTCCCCTTTTTAAAAGTACACCAATCATATTGCATTAGGACCCATCCTAATGACCTCATCCTAACTTGATCATCTGCAAAGATCTTATTTCCAAATAAGGTCACATTCATAGGTACTGAGGGTTAGAACGTTAACATCTTTTGAGAGAATACAATTAAACCCATAACAGCAACATTCCATTGTATTGTGGCAGTGATGGTGAAAAATCAATGAAATAATTTATGAGGTGGGTCGTGGTCCTTAGGAAATTAGTAAAAACATAGACGAATTTTTCTGGTGTGAAATGGAAGGATTAAAGATGGAGCAAAGGAACTACAAAGGGCATGACTGACCTTGAACTGCCAACAGAAACTAATTGGTGATGAATGATTGTGAGTAGTGTTGCCATACCTAGGAAGACCACTATGAAGTAGCTGCAAGGACACCAAATACGAATGTAACCTTCTTCATGGGATGTGGAAGACTGCTCCTGCAGACAAGTGTGGGCAGGGTTATTAAAGGTTTGAAGTCAGCAGCTAGTTTGCATCTATGCTCCTGAGCAGTTTGTAATAAATCGAAGAGAGTAGAATTAAATTTTTAATGACACATAACCATCCTACTGTTATAATAAAAGCATTAATCACATCGTTAGTACAACAAGTACTTTATTCTAAACCTGGTAGTTTTCTATTAGTAAATGTTAAGATTGTACAGTTGCACAGCATGTATATTGTACACTGATGTATTTTGAAACTAACATAGAAAATAGTCTGGGGGATGTGGGGTGTTTGGCAGTGTTTTGGAGATAAATAGTGGTGTGTCTGCTTGTACTGCTGTGAGGTAATTCTGCACATTTTTTCCCAACTCCATGATCATGTTGGTATCTTGAAATTGGTCAAGGTGGGAGAATTTACACTATGGCAATTGGCAAATGCTACAAATCAGGGCTTCAGTTTTTCTTTGAGAGTTGGTTGTTAAACATTCACGAGAATATCACTGGAAATAAGCTACAGTTTTAAGCAAATTAATATAGTTTTGTTTGGGGAGCACTTACAAGAAAAACTATCTGACCTGATGAACAAAGATAGCTGTTTCTTTACAATCATTTGTGAAGATAAGTTATAGAGCCAGCTTAGAAAACAGATGAAATGGATTTGAACTGCAGTTTAGTAACGGCTTCTAAAGCTGCTGAGCAAATTGCTAAGGTAATTTTGGTATGTGAAATATATTCATTAAGAAGAGCTAAAATTTGAACTCCCTGCTTCCCTGACAGCAAGATGATTAATAGGAGGGCTAGAAGGGATTGGCCTTTTCATGGAAAACCCTGGAAATCAGAGAGTTCCAAAGCTGTCATTAGTTGAGTTTTAAGGGTTTAAATGGAAGACAAACTAATGGCCAACTAAACATTTGTTAATTCAAGCTGTATATTCTATGAGTAGTTGTACAATATGTACTTAAGTGAAGAAAAATCAGCTTAGGAATTTAGAACCTAGAACTGCCTCACATGTGGTGCCTTCTTTAGGTTGATTGGCCATTTCCCACCTGAAATTACTAGAGAAGGACTAGACAGCATTAAAATGTCACCTTTCTCCATGAGCAGACTGAAGTGCTTCTCAAACTTTAATGTGTTTATAGATCACCTGGGGAACCTTGTTAAAATTTAGATTCTCATTCAGGGAGTCTGGGGTGGGGCCTCTGCTCCTGGTCACTGGAGCACACTACTGAGTAGTAAGGAACTAGAACTCCTTCAGAGGACGTGACCGTGGAGACACCCCTGGTCCTGAGCAGGTGTGATCCTCCCTCTCGCCCACCTTGACCTCCTCAGCAACAGCAGCACAGGATTTGAAAGTTTTCCTACTTCTGTTCTTCTACATTTCCTTTCAATTTAGATTATTTAGTGGTTGGAAGTAACAGTGTTCTCCCTTAGAAATTCCTCTGAGGTCACTGCTTCTTAACATTTAAAGCTCTTCTTTTTTGTTTTTTTTTTTTTCTCTCTTAGGCTTGAGATTTACTGGGATCTCTGTGATTCCAGGCAGCTTCCAGTAGAGGTCATTGCCTTGTCACAGAAATATTTTCTTCTTTCTTTTCCTAAGAGAGAGTTCAGTGACTGGGATGACTTTGCAGTCTGTGGGGGGAGTCAGGGAGTCAGCCCAAGGGACCAGTTATCCCCAAAGCCACTGGTTTGTACATAATAGCACCTCCATCCAAAAGTGGGAGCCTGTCTACCTCCTCTGGTCAGTTCCTCTGAGTGCCGAAGTTGGGCAGACTTTTCCAATGACATGGAATGAATAAAGAAGAGAAGATTGAAGCATGACCAAAGTGCTACAGAGTTTAAATGGAGTGCATTATGTTGCTGGGCTGCCATAATAAAGTCCTACAGACTTGGTGACTTAAACAACTGAAATTTATTTTCTCACAGTTCTAGAGGATGGAAATCTGAGATTAAGGCATTGGCAGAGTTGGTTCATTCTGAGGGAAGGATCTGTTCCAGGCCACTCTCTTTGGCTTATAGATGGCTGTCTTCTCATCATCTTCCCTTTGTATGCATCTGTGTCCAAATGTCCTCTTCTTATAAGGATGTGAGTCATATTGGATTACGGCCCACTCTAGTGAACTCATTTCAATTTAGTTACCTCTTTAAAGACCCTATCTCCAAATACGGTTACATCCTGAGTGTTAGAACTTCAACAAATGAGTTTTTCAGGGGACACGATTCAGCCCATAACATGCAGCAAATAAACTGTCCTAACAAAACAGGACTTTGATGAATATAGCTATGTTGATAGTTATAATTTATCTGGAAAATTCAAATTAAAACTTTATCTTTTCCCCTCCATGAACTGAATATGTCTGGAAAAATTGAATTGAAGTGAAAATCAGTTCCACTTGTCTTAAATAATTGTTCATTTTCTTGTAGGTGCTACATATCAAAGGCTGATCTAGGAGGAGATCATAGGGAAGGAACACTCTGAAGTAAGAGACAGGATGCAAAACTACCAGTTACATTATCCAGACTGGAGGCATTTTCCTTTAAATTACCTTGTGCCGCTATTTCTTTCTATCGTAGTTTGTTTGTTATTTCAGGTCTGTTGAGTTGTCTTCTTCTTGTTGAAGTCTTTCCAGATCACCTGAACTGAAAGTTAGTCTCTGTCCTCTGAATTCCTTAGTTCATTCCAAAAACATTCTCACTATATTTGTAACACTCTGGGAACACACACTTGAATATATCTGTCCTTTCTCCCCAGTAACTTATTACAATAGAGTACAAATGTTCGTAAGAAGTGTGTGGCTAAGTGCCATTACAGAACAGCTTGGGGAGTAACTTCTGGGGGAATTAGAGATTTTGATATGTCATTTATTTGGCATTTATTTTATGACTTAGCAACCCTCTCCTTCCCACCCATGAATTGTCATCTTTGTATTTCTCAGGAGGCAGTGCTCATTGTAGATGCTCAATGAATGCTTTTCAAAGAAGGAATAAAATCAGGAGTTATAGTTGTTTTACTCAGGAATAAATGTTAAGGTACTATTCTGTAACGTGGGGCTACTTGTATGATCTGCCTATTCTGGCACCAGCTATAGTCCAGCAGGGTCCACATGGGCTACATAACTATTAGTCCTGCTCCCAGGGGGGCTTCATGAGAACAACAAAACAACGTTGCAGATGACCGACGTAAACTATAGACTTAGAACTTGATCAAATTTAGTTATATTGTAGATGCAACAACTAAAATATTATAGACTGCGGTTTTGAGATTAGCATTTTACTTCCTTGTTTCTAAGAAAATAGTGAATTGTCTCCATCTTGATCTCTTTCAGAATTTTAGGTTTATTACATTAATTCTCTTTGCAAGTATTCTATCAAGTTCTATCCCATCCTTTTAATGTCAAGACGGTCACTTCCTCACAGTGGAGCCCTTCTTAATTAAAATGAAGATTCTAAATTTGCTTTGGGTCCATTTTAAGTGTGGAGACTTTATTAATTGCACCAGAAGAAGCCTTTGAAAAGTTAATTTTTTATTTATTTCCTTTTTCTTCTTTATCGTATATTCTTGTACTATTATTTTTCCTGTTGAGTATTCTGATGGCTGCATCTTTTTTTTTTTAATCCAGCTTGCTTTAGAGGATGAGGAGCCTGTGTATTTGATCCAAAATGAAATATAGCCCTCACAGCCAAGGATCATGAATACCATAACATCCTGTCTGGTTTCAACCACTAGGGGAAATTACTATTTAACCAAATATTGAAGTGGTTAAACAGCAGTTTGTAAGACCATTATTCTCTGCTGTTGGTGACCTGATTTTTAAGGGTAGTCATCACATCTTGGAGGGAGATGGATGAAAAGAGAAAGGGTTTGAGGGGATTTCTTCTGCAGTGCTCTGCTCCTCAACTTCGTAGGCTAGTTGACTTTTTTCTTCCCCTTATTAATCCACTCTCACTGAAGTGAATGGGTCTTTCGCTTTATTTTTTCCTGATTCCTTCTCATGTGAGTGCTCTTGGCTTTGAGGTAACATGAGGACTGAATGCTAGGTCTAAGAGTCCAGAATGTGAGCAGCCATGAAAGCCCATCACTAGACCATCAAACCCTGACACAGAAAGAGCGAAAACAGCAATCGCCAAATTATTCCAGGTATCCTTTTCTTGTGAGATATTTACCATCCTGTTTAATATTTAGCCAAACAGACTATTTCACATGCTCCTTAAATCTAAAGTAGATGTGAGTTAGGCGTAGAAACTTAGATGTGGTACTTTAGTCATCTAAACAAGGACATCATCCCAGTGAATTCTCTCTCTGCATGGTTAGTGATTGGGCTCATTATGTCCCAGCAGTAGGTTATTATTTTTTTTTCCACAGGTTAAAGGTTTGGATCAAAATGGGATCAAAATTCATGAGGCTTATTTGCCGGTTTATCACAGATTGTATCTTTCTCCTCAGGGAGAACACATTCTCTATTTCCTTTAATCTCTTTTATGGGGGATGACAGTATATATTAGCAGAGGGCAAGAATAAATCATTGGGTTTAAGTGTTAATGATCACCTAATAATAAGATGTGATAGGATTTTATTTGAATTGCAGAATTGGGCTGTTTATTAAGAGAGGCATGCTATCAAATTATAAGCCTCAGAGGACGTAGGGATAATTATAATCTTCTAGAAATGCAAAAAGTTAAACTCTTTTTGAAACTCTCTTTTGGTATTTTACTATAAATTATGGCCAAATAAGATTAACTCTGAAAATGTCCAATGTGTGAAAAAATAAATTTTAGTAGCATTTAAATGAGACCTCATCTTCTAACACTTTCTGGTAATTTTTAGAGGAATTCCCCATTTTTGATATCTTCATTATGTGTAAAAATATTAAAGCCTGATTGGTAACAGAAATTAATATGCTTTTAAAAATGTTTAATTCAGTGTTATAATTACTAGCCACAATTATATTACATTATCTAATAGATCATTATTATATATGTTATGAAATATATTTGTTAAAAGCTTTATATTCAGTCTGTGATGACTTGAAAGAAAGGGCAGTGTGACCAATAAGCTAAACACAGGAACTCAAAAGTGGAAATTCAGATTCCACCGGGACCCTTTAACTGACTACTTACAGAACTTCTTCTACAAAATTAAACAAATCACTTCTTTAATAATATAGTAGTCCTCCCTTGTCGGTGGTTTCACTTTCCATGGTTTCAGTTACCTGCAGTCAACCATGGTCTGAAAATATTAAATGGAAAATTCCGGAAATAATTTATAAGTTTTAAATTACATGCTGTTCTGAGTAGCAGTGATTAAACCTCATGCCATCCTGCTCTGTCCCTCCCTGGATGTGAATCATCTCTTTGTCCAGCGTGTCTGTGCTAAATATACTATCCAACCATTAGTCACTTAGTGGCCGTCTTGGTTATCAGGTCGTTTGTCAGGGTATCACAGTGCTGGTGTTCAAGTAACCTTTATTTTACTTAATAATGGCCCCAAAGTGCAAGAGTAGTGATGCTGGCAATTTGGATAAGCCAAAGAGAAGCTGTAAAGTGCTTCCTTTAAGTGAAAAGGTGGAAGAAGAAAAGAAAAGAAGGAAAGAAAAAAAATTGTATGATGGGATTGCTAAGATCTCTGGTAACATTTTTTTTGTATGAGGAAGACCAGCCCTGAGCTAACATCCGTCGCCAGTCCTCCTCTTTTTGCTGAGGAAGACTGGCCCTGGGCTAACATCCGTGCCCATCTTCCTCCACTTTATATGGGACGCCGCCACGGCATGGCTGACAGGCAGTGCGTAGCCGGGCGCCCGGGATCCGAACCTGGCAACCCCGGGTCGCCGGAAGTGGAGTGTGCGAACTTAACCACTTACGCCACCAGGCTGGCCCCACTGGTAACTTTTATTACAGTGTATTGTTATAATAGTTCTATTTTATTATTAGTCATTGTTGTTAACCTCTTACTGTGCCGCATTTATAAATTAAACTTTATCTTAGGTATGTGTGTATAGGAAAAACGTACATAGAGAGGTTTCAGTACTATCCGCGGTTTCAGGCATCCACTGGGGGTGCTGGAACGTACCCCTGCGGATAAGGGAGGACTACAGTATCAGCTAACTTGTTTGGATATCCTTTGAGCCCCAGTTGAGTGACCGTGATCTGGCTCACTGGTTTCTATCATCTCCAACCTTGCTCAGCCTCCCATTTTGAGTATTTTCAATTTTTCTTTCTTGGGTTCTTTGTCAGAGCATCTAATTTTAGCTCCCATCTAGTTTCTCGTCTTCCTTTCTCACAAAATTCTTGAAGAGTGTTCTATATTAATTAGCTTACTTTATTTGTAATTTTTCAACTTATTTCATCTTGGCATCAATTCCTACCATTTTGCCAAAAACATTCCTAAATGCTAGATCTGGCAGTAATTATTTTCCTGTCACTGTCTTTTTAAACAGGTGAATTTGATGCAATTAATCCCTTCCTCTTTCCTGAAGCTCTCTTGCCTTCTGCTCTATAATACCCTCATTATTAGGGATATGCTATTGGCTCTCTTTAGACTGTAGGTTAAATAACACTTCCTCTTCTTTAGATACAATTCTGGGACCACAGGAGATATTCTCACCCAATATTTGGTTACTCAATATTTAAATCTGGTAAATCTACAATCATTATGTTACTAGCCCAGTTCATGAACCTTCCCAAATCCTATGTCTTAAATTGTATAGGTACTTTGAGTGCTTATGTAAATCTAATTGGTATATGATCACTCAGCACTATTGAGAATTAAAAAGTGATATTTTTTGGTTCCCTCTCTTGGGTATAACATCATATTATTCAAATTAAAGACAGTCTGATACATGTGGTTTGGATGTTGGCCTTGAAGATAAAGTACTGTCTCAGACCTGTAGATCAGCTTGTTAGAACAAAATATCACCCCCAAATAGTGACAACATCTGCACCTGTGAAAATTGGGGGATTGGAACACTCCAGCACATTCTCCCTAAGGAATCTAGCCAAACCCTACATTGGTTCCTCAAGATGGTCAAAGGATATAAATTATATACTAATTGTTCCCTCTCTCGTATGAAAGTAGAATTGCTGTAATTATTAAACACTGATAAAGTGCAGTAATCATATTTCAGTGTACCAACAGGGGGATAATAAGCAGTGGCTCTTACCCCCAGAGCCTACCTTCAAATTTTTAAACCCTGGAAGGGCAGTGATGGGCTGCATAATGCTAACTTTGCTTCTCTCCTATCCCTACAAGGACCATTCAGAGTAGACTGCAACTAATGGTGCCCTAGGAATAGGAACTGGAGAGGTTAAGAAAGGTCCTATAACAGGGTATGCAAATAAGTACAATGATACAGTTTGGCATCAATTAACAGCTTGGAAGCCTAGGAAAAATTTAGAAAGATCTAGAGAAACAAATATTCATGGTAACCATGGCCTCAGTCTACATTTTGATGATTAATATGATGGGGTAAAGTAAAGATTGCCTCTGGAATGTCACCTGGGTTTCTTCTTAGTTAAAATCAAGGCATACAATTTGTCCATCCTAATGAGGCATAGTTTCCTTACTACATATTTATACCTAGGGATGAGCAGGAAGCTCCTTCATGACTAAAAAGTTATACCAGAATAAGTGTAGAAGTGGAAATCTTAATACCTGAATTATACTGATAAAGTTGGTCTACCTTTCCTGCCCACCAATGTGACTCTGTGTCTCCCTAGAGGTATAAACAACAGGACCGGGAAGCTCTTTAATTCTGTTATCTGCTCTACCTATGGTGATGGTCCAGGAGACATTCCAAGACACATTAAACTAATCAGGTTCACAGAAAGTTATTTTTTTCCTTAAATACATGAATAACATAGATGACTGAGAAGATAGACTCATTTTCAGGAGCCCAGATATATCAGTTACCCCATGTAGTGCAATAAAAGGAGTACCTCACATTCTAGCCTCCAGTAGTGAGATAAGACCAACTCCCCTTTATTGCAATATGCTGATCAACCAGCCCTATCCTCTTTTCCCCACTGCAAGTCCTGAAAAAGATTTAGAGGAGGGAGAGTAAAATTGATTTTGTGGTCTACAAGTAGGATTTATGTCCTTATCTCCTCGTGGGATTGGGGAATGAAGTACTTTCTCATCCCAGAAGCAGCAAGCAGGGCTCTCAAAAAGTCACATTAAAGAATGGGTGTGTCTGCAAGAAGGGGAGATGGACGTCCTTTCCCTTGGCCATTGCTTGCTGAGTTGCAGAACATATAGGCCCACTCTTATGGCATTGTCAGGGGGAAGTATGTTGAAAACACTCTTAGGAAAGCCTTTTGGGACCCTAAGAACATGTCACATTGTTAAAAAAGAAAAAGGAGGTTGCTTAATATGTGTTCCCTCAGGTTTGGATGTAGTTGTGAACTTAGAAACTAATGCTAGATTTCTGAAGATACAAGGCCTTTGGAGTAGCCTGGGCCAGAAGGGCTTGAAGGGACCATGGTAGGGAAGGCCTGAAAAGAGTAGGGGGAATGATCACCACATCTCTGTTCTCTGCTGCCTCGAGAGGGTATACGAGGGCATCGATGTTGCTGTGGCTCCGCATGAAAGAGATCAGTGGAAGATCCTCGGGACGATGCCCATCACATAGGAGGAAAAGCTCCTCTCTGCCCCTTTGCCCTTGCTGAGATGTGGATGGGGCTGAAAACCCATGAAGGTCTAGAATACCAAGAGAGGAGGAAGAGGAAGGAAATTTGGAGAGAGGAAGAATGGGTAATGTGTGAAAAGAGATCCTACCACAACCCTCTATAAACAAAGCACCTTCAGCCATAGGTAGGCCTGGTCAGCTCTGAGGAAGAAGAAAAGGCAAGCTTTGAAGCAAATTTAGGAACAAAGATTTAAACTAAGTGGTACCAAATTTTAGACTCTAACATACTGAAATAAGGCTTCATAATTAAAAGAGACAGAAAGGTTAAGGAATTTGCTCAAGGTGTCATTAAAGAACCTGCTATCTAGTGTGAAAAGAGGTTCATTGGAGCACAACTGGGAGTAATTATTGAAAAAATTAATGTTATTTATGCCCTAAAATACTGATACTCCTCAATAAACTGATTTCAAGCATCTTGACTCCCTTAAAACTCCATATACCACTTATTAGTAGAAAAAATTCAAGCTGCATAGCACACATTTTCCCTAAACAAATGAATGTTATTTGAATTTTAGGCGAGTTTTGCCTTAGATTTTAAGTAGTCTACAGACCTACAGCAATGTCAGTCCTAAGACATTTAAGAATGATGAACACGTGGAAATCCAGCTCCTGTAAATACCCGTCTGGTAGTGCCAGGGCCTTATCAGCCCTGGAGCAGTCCCAGACAGCTAATGCTTAAATGCCACATGGTAAAAGCTGGGAGCTTGAGAAAGTAGGGGACTTGAGCCTTTTTTAGAAGACTGAAATGTTTAGCCAAGGTTAGCTTCAGACACCTCTGTGGCCTACCTGCTCTGAAGGAGGTAAGGTAACACGGTGTCCCTGGGGACCAGGCAGAGGAACAACAGTCTAACTCAGAGATACCTGCCCTTTGCACTATCAAGCATCAGTCTCCATCTAGTCTAATTGTCCCGTGTATCCAGTTCTCTGCAGTGCTACTTACTGAACATCCTTTTACTTTTGGATGTTCTCTTAAGTTGATGTCCTGCTTATGTGGTTACTGATTTTGTTTGAGATTTTATGATAATCCTGGTCTTAATTGACAAAACCACTTTTCCTCAGGCACACGGAAAGGCCACCATTAACTTGCATCTGGAATGGCTGAGACTTTTGGTGGAAATCTGTTAGGAAATGTGGTTACTCTTTTTCTGACAAATAGAATTTTTTTTTACTAACCAAAGGGAAAAGTTACAATGGATTTATGCCTGTCTTGGCCGAGATCTCCCACAGCAATATGTTGTGTCTATAATGGGCCCACTCATAGAAAAATGAAAATCAAACTTATTATATTTATCGTTAGCACTCTACAAACGAGAGAGAATTGGAGGATTGCCTTCATAATTGTGAGAGAAGTCAGGGGTTTGGTTAATAGTAATGTACCAATATCATTTTCTTTGTTTTGAGAAATAGACCATGGTAATATAAGTTCTTAACAATGGGGGAAACTGAGTGATGGGGATATGGGACCTATCTGCACTATCTTTGCAACTTTTCTGTAAATCTAAAATTATTAAAGAATAAAAAGTTTATTTAAAAAATTGTAAGATAAAATAATTTTTAACTAATGTTCTAAATCTAGCCAAACTATCAAATAAGTACAAAGGCAAATATACATATATTCAGATATTAATTCATGTATTGAGCAAATATTCTTTGAGTACCTACTAAGTCCAGGTAATGTTCTAAATGGGGACACTGGTGGACAGGCAAAAATCCCTGGCCTCTTTGGAGATTAAGTTCTGGTTGGGGAACCAGAAAACAAAAATAAACAAGAAAAATATATAGCATGATAGAAGGTGATATGGAGAAGAACAAAGCAGGGTAGGAGGATTAGGAATATTGGGGGATTGCAGTTGTTATAAGAAAGGTCAAAGTAGGTTTCACTGAGTTAACATTTAATAAAGGACTGAAGGAGACCAGAGGGCGAACCCTGTAGATATTCAGGAAAAGAGAATCCCGGGCAAAAGGAACAGCAAATGCAAGTGTCCTGAGACAGAACTGCATCTGGAGTGCTCAAGAAGAGCAGGAGGCCAGTTTGGCTGGAGAAGAATGAGAACAGGAGAAATCCAGTATAAAAGATGAGGTCAGGAAGTTAATGGGGAAGGGGAATTCATTCAGAATCTTGTAGGTCTTTGTAAGGACTTGACTTGAACACTGCATGAGGTGTTCTTGATATAAAACCCAAAGCATGATTCATAGAAGGAAAAATTGATAAATTGACTTTACAAAAAATGAGAACTTCTGCTCTTTGAAAGATATGTTAAAAGAATGGCAAGATAAGTCACAGATAGAATATATTTGCAAATCACATATCTGATGGGGGATTTGTATTCAGAATATATAAAGAAATCTAAAATCTCACTAATAAGACAAACTATCCCCCCAAAATGGGCAAAGATTTGAACAGGTACTTTACCAAGGAAGATAAACAAATGACATAAAAGCCCATAAAAAGATACTCAATATGATTATTCATCAGGGGACTGCAATATAATACCATTCTCTGTGTATTAGATACCACTCCATACCTATTAGAATGTCTGAAACTAAAAAGACTGACCACACAAAGTGTGGATGAGGATGTGAAGGACTGGAACTCTCATATACCACTATGGGAATATAATGTGTGGCAATGACTTTGGAAAACAGTTTGGCGGTTATTTAAAAAGTTAAACATACACTACCTTATGATATAGTCTTTCCAGTCCTAGGTGTTTACCTGAGAGAAAAGAAAGCACGTGTCCATGCAAAGACTTGTACATGAATGTTCATAGCAATTTATTTGTAATGCCAAAAATGAAATATTTCAAATGCCCATGAATAGAGAAATGGATAAGCAACTTGTGTTTATCCATACGATAGAATATTAATCAGTAATAGAATGAATTATTGATATGTGCAAAAACATGGATGAATATTCAAATAATTATGCCAAATAAAAGAAGTACAAAAAAGAATACATACTGTATATTAAATGTTGAATAGTGTCCCTCCTCAAAGATATGTTTAAATTCTAACCTGTGAATGAGACCTGATTTGAAAGTAGGATCTTTGCAGATATAATTAGTTAAGATGATCCCCCTTGACATACATGGAAGAGCCAAAAAGGTTTTGAGAATGTCATGCCACCAAAAACATTGCCAGCTTGAACTGAAGGGGATAGAGGTGGGATAAAATGAAGGAAGGCTATCAGACTTCTGGGATTTTACAGGCAGAAAAATGGGACAAATAAGGCTACTTGGCTACAAACATGTGTTATCTTTCAAGAAAAGGGGAGAATGCCTCTGAGGATGGATCAAAGATTGGCTGGGCTGATGGCGCCTCCTTGGACCTAGAGGCCAGGACCTGTGGTGGGCATAGAGGATTGAACCTCAGGCCACAAGGGAGTATTCTCATGCCTTAAAACCTAATGGAATTTGCCTTGCCGGGTTTGAGATGTGCTTGTGAACTGTGACTCCTTTATTCCTTCCAATTCTTCCCTTGTGGGGAATCCCTTTTGGAATGTCTATCCTATACCTATCCCACCATTGTATTTTTTTTTTTTTTTTATGGGGAAGACCAGCCCTGAGCTAACATCCGTCACCAATCCTCCCCTTTTTGCTGAGGAAGACTGGCCCTGGGCTAACATCCGTGCCCGTCTTCCTCCACTTTATATGGGACGCCGCCACAGCGTGGCTGACAGGCAGTGCGTCGGCGGGCGCCCGGGATCCGAACCCGCGAACCCCGGGCTGCCAAGTGCGAACTAAACTGCTGCGCCACCGGGCGGCCCGTATTTTGGAAGCAAATAACTTGTTTTCTAGTTTCACAGGCCCGCAGATGGAGAATAATTTTACTTCAAGACGGGCCATCCCGAGTCTAACCATGCCTGATTTAGTTGATGAGATTCAGGACTTTTTGAGCTGATGATATTTAGATGAGATTTTGGACTTAGAGAGTTGATGCTGGAATGGGTTAAGACTTTTGAGGAGGTTGGAAAGGGATGAATGTATTTTGTACTTGGGAAGGACACAAATTTGGGGGGGACCAGAGGGTGGACTATTGTGGGTTGAATTGTGACCTCAAAAAGATATATTGAAGTGTTTACCCCTGGTACTTGTGAATGTGACTCTATTTGGAAATAGAGTCTTTGCTGGATTATCCAGTGACTGATTTCCTAATAAGGAGAGAGAAATTTGGGGATACACGGAGATACAGAGGAGGCACAGGGAGGAAGGCCACATGAAGGCAGAGGCCGATATTGGAGTAATGCTGCCACAAGCCAAGAAATGCCAAGAATTACCAGCAACCATCAGAAGCTAGAAGAAGTGAGGAGGGATTGTCTTTAGAGCCTTCAGGGGGAGCATGCCCTCGTCAACACTTTGATTTTAGACTTCTAGTCCTAGAACTGTTAGAGAATAAATTTCTGTTGTTTTAAGTCACTTAGCCCATGGTAGTTTGTTATGGCAGTCCTAGGAAACTAATGCAATGTAGGATTCCATTTATATAAAGTTCTAGAAAATACAAACTAATCTCTAGTGATAGAGATTAGATCAATGACTGGCTGGAAATATGGGGGAGGGAATGTTGGGGACAGGAGGGAAGAGGAAGGGTTTACAAAGGGATATGAGGAAACTTTGAGGGTGATGGATATGTTCATTATCTTGATTGTGGTGATGGTTTCATGGGTATATACATATGTGTGTATATATATACACACACACACACATATATATCAAAACTTAGCAAAGTGTACACTTTAAATATGTGAAGTTTATTGTATGTCAATTATACATCAATAAAGCTGTTAAAAAAGTCATTTCTTGAGAGTAGAATTGGGTTTGGAGTGGAATTAAGTGAGGGCTGCTGAAATGAGAACAACACAGAATCTGTTTTCCTTCCTTTGTCAATGTTGCAGTTTCTTTTTTTCTGGGAAAAAGAGAGAAAACATTGCACTTCATTAAATTCTTGGAAATTAGCTGTTAAGTGGATTTAAATGACTTAGAATTGATCTCCCTGTGGCACTTCTGCCGCTGTCCACTTATGGCAACTTTATCCTAACATTTTGCTTTTGTTGGGTTCTAGTCTTCCTTTACCAAGCTCAGTAATTGGAAGTCCATTGAGAATTGCATTTGTATTATTTGTCTCATTTTCTATGAGAAACATTTTCCAATGTGCTGTTATATTTAGTAGAATCTCTGTTCTAACCAGTGCCTCCTTAATGACAGATCTTTCACTCTGCTGAGGAGCAGATGAAGCTAACTAGCTTTTTGTTAAGACAAGGTAGGAGGAGGGAGTAAATATCTACTTTTTTCTCAACCCAGGTCTGATAGTGCTGGCTCACATACACATTAATGGACTTTGCAAAAGATTTTGTGATTTGATGATCTATGATTGGTGAAAAGGAGGTAAAAAAAAAATGTGGGGTCAGGGATTAAAGCATTGTAGTATTTCACATTGTTGAACAGTTTCTTCTTGAAACCTTCAGTGGCTTATGGAGGGCTTAATGTGATAAGTCTCCTCTAGTTCCCCTCTGATTCCTCTGGTTGATCATGTCTAGTTCCTTTTTGTGCTCCTCTTTCTCTGTCTCTTTTTCTTTTAAACATATCTGTACTTTCTCTTTGGATGACCTCATCTAAATCAGTGGCTTCAAGCTGTACACTAAACGTTACCACTTACAGCTCTGCTGAGCTTTGCACTTATACGTGCAGCTGCCTAAAGGGCATTTCTACTTGCATGTCCCACCTCCCTGTAGTGAGACTTATCCCATCGTCCAGTGTCCACTTGATACAGCTAAACCACTTAGCTGTTTCTGCTTCTCCCCCCTTCCTAGGCAATACTTTATAAGTCTTTTACTTTGTTTTACTTTAATTTCTCTGATATTGCTTCCTTCCTTTCCAAATCTACCAATTCCACTGTATTTCAATTCCACATCACAATCCAGTCACTAGATTGTAGCCTGCTACCTGTAATCTGATTTCCCTCTTGAATATTCCATAGAAATGTGTTTTCAAAATAGACAGAATCTGCTTGAGATCCTTTAATGTTCCCCATAATGTTTCTGATAAAGTTTAACCCATAAGTTAAAGCCCCTGACCACACATCTAGCCGTATTTCTATGTTTGCTATACATTTTTGAAAATACCATTTTATCAGGTTAAGATAGTTTTCTTCTTTTACTAGCTTGATAAGTATTTTTTGGCTTATCTGCTGAATTGTTTATCATAAAGGACTAATGAATTTTATTAAATTTTTTTTACTTCATTGTTGATGAGATTCTATTATTTTTCTCCTTTAGTACATTAATGTGATTAAGTAAATTAATTGGATTTTTAAAAAGTTAAACCAAATTTGCATCCCTGTGTAAAAGAAAACTTGCCTAGGATGTAGTATATTTTTTACATAACTCAGGATTTTGGCTTGTCTATATTTTGTTTATGATTTTGAATATGTGTTCATGAGTGACAGTAGTCTGTTATTTTCTTTTATTATATTGCACTTGTCTGGTTGTGGTATCTAGTTATACTAGCCTCATAAACAATTTCAGGAATTGGGCTCTTTTTCATAAAACACTTTGGAAAAGTTTTGTAGATTGGAATTATCTATTCTTTGAAAGTTTGGTGGAACTCAGCTATTAGACTGTCTGGGTCTGGAGTTTTCTTTGTGGAGACAAGTATTTAACTTGTATTCAAATTATGTAATGTTTATGGAACTAGAAGGGCTTTCTATTTCTTCTTGAGCCAGTTTTTAAAAGTTACATATATTTTTGGAATTTGACATCTCATCTATCTTTTCATGTCTACTGTCTATTATATTAACAGAATCCTCTTACATTAAAATTTGTGCTTTATCTATAATTAACCCTCTTTTTATTCCAAATGTTGTTAATTTGTGCCTTTTATTTTTCTATTGGTACCTCTCACCAGAGTTTTGTCTGCTTTATTAGTCTTTTTAGAGTGTGCATATCTATCTTTTTAAAACTTCTCTGTTGTATCATTGTTTTATATTCCATCAATATTAATTTTGTTCTTATCTTTATTGTTTGTTATCAGTGCCGACAAGTTGACTTCGATTCCTAATGACCCTGTGTACAGCAGAGTGGAACCATGCCTGGTCTTTTTGCACCATTGTCTCACCTTCCAGGTGCTATATCAGACAATGCCCTGCTGCTATTCATAGGGTTTTCATGGCCAGTTGTTTCAGAAGTGGGTGGCCAGGTCCTTCTTCGTAGTCTGTCTTAGTCTTGAAGCTCTGCTGAAACATGCCCTCCATGGGTGACCCTGCTGATATGTGAAATACTGGTGGCATAGCTTTCAGCAACAGGCAGCCACCACAGTATGACAACTGACAGATGGGTGATGTGGTTCCCTGACCGGGAAATGGACCTGGCCCTGGCAGTGAGAGAACTGAATCTTAACCACTGGACCACCAGCGATCTTCATTATATCCTTTCATATATTTTAAAGTTATTCTTGTTCTTTCCCTTATGTCTCAAGTTCAATGCTTAGCTTTGTGGGCTTAATCTGTTCATATTTACTTTTATAACTAACATACTTGGGTTTACTTTTGTATCCTGTTTCGTGATTTATACTTGCCTCACTTTGTCTTGGGTCCTGTTTTTCTCCTTTCTTGCTTTCTTTTGGATTGATTGTTTTTTTCCATTGTCTTTATTTTTCTTCTGCAAGTTTGTGGTTTATACATTATATTTCTATGCTTTAGTGGTTTACACAGAAACCATTATCTATCAACTTAAAAAGTTCAAAGTTATAAAATAATGTTAGGAATAAAACAGGGAACGTGACTCATAGATTCATATATAATGGGAAAAATGTAAACAACTTTGTGGCAATAAATTAATAACAGAATAAAATGGAAAATATTCTAGAAAAATATAATTTATAAAACCTGAGTTTAAAACAATCTGCATATATTTGTAACCATTACAAAACTGAACAGTAGTTAAAATTTACATATTAAAATATCAGCAGACAGGCAATTTTCTGAACGCTTCAACATCTCTGCCATACACATATTATTCTTGAGAATGGAATATAGAAAAAGTTTTCCAATATATTTCACTAAGTTAGTATAATCTTAATATAAAAAATTAGATAAGTACAGTTAGAGAAAGGAAAATTATAGAGGAATTTAAACTATTAATGTCGATGTAAATATCCTTAAAAAGTTAGTATACTCAAAGAAGCAATGTGTAAATAACTTAAAAGAATATGATCAAGTAGGATTTAACCCAGGAATATAAGAGAGATTAAAGAAAAAAACATACAAAAATAATAGATACAGAAAAAGTTTTACAAAATCAACAGGAATTCATGATGAAAAAATTCATGATGCATTAGGAATAAAAAATAATTTCTTCACCTGGTAAAATGCAGCACCAATAATCTACGGAATACATAGATAACGAAGGCAAATACCAACATTCGCTTTAAAATCAGGAACCAGAGAATTATCTGATATCACTCCTTCTATTTTATATTCTGCTAATGTTTTTAGCCACTTCACTTTTGTTTAGCTTTCTCCACTCATTTTTTGAGTGAAGTAGTCTGAATTTGTCCTCTGTTTCCTCAAGAAAGACTCCTGTGAATAATATTCCCTGTTCTCCTGAGAGTTCAAAACATTTTGCCTGAAGCCGTTACAAGCGGCTATAGATAGCTTGGATGGATATAAAAGTCTTGGTTTATGTTTTTCTCTTGTTTTCTTTTCTCAGTACCATCCAGGTGATGTTCTGTTGTCCTTTGGGGTGGCCTGCTGCAATGAAGATAGCTGATGCTACAGTGACCTTACTTTCTTTACAAATGACTTGATTTATTTTTCCTTTTTCTGGCCTGGATGCCTAAAGGATTTTCTCTTTATCTTTGAATTCCAATAACGTTTACCGTGTATTTCATGATTTTGACCATTTAGGGTCAATTTTTTTTCCTGTAAACTGAGTACCCTTTTGGTAGTCTTCCTTTATTCTTTTTTCTGTTTCAGAATCACTTTCTTGATTTATACTTTAAAACTTTTGTTCCGTTGTATTTTTTTCAAAGTTCCCAGCTATCTACATATTGGATCTCCTTTACTTATCATTTCTTTAGCTCTCTAGTTTTTAAAAATCTTTTTATTCTGTTTCTTTTTTCCTCACTCTTCTCATTTCTATCTTCTCTTGGTTACTGTGCTTTCGTCAGTGATTCCTTGTTAGTCTTCATTTCTGAAATGGTTTGGTATTTTCTATTTTAATCCTGAGTTCTGCCTATTCCCATTTCATACCATGTCATTGTCTGGCCATCATCACCTGTTGTCCAGCAGTATCTTTCCTTGAGTTCACGTATTTCTCCTTTATAGATGAGATTACTTCCATTTTTAACATTTGTGTTAACATGTTGGTTCACAAATATTTACTTTGAAATAAACCTTTTTATTTTAGAAGAGTTTTACATTTACAGAAAAATTGCAAAGATAATACAGAGTTATTGTTTACTCTGCACCCAATTTCCCCTGTTGTTAGCATCTTACATTATTATGGTATATATCTCACAACTAATGAACAAATATGGATGCATTATTGTTAAATAAACTTTATACTTTATTCAGAGTAATTAGTTTTTCTTAATAGCCTTTTTTCTATCGCAGAATCCCATCTAGATAGCATATTACATTTTGTCATCATATCTCTTTAGGCTCCTCTGGACTAACAGTTTCTCATTGTGATGGTTAGTTTTATGTGTCAGCTTAGTGAGCTACCCAGTTATTCAATTAAACGCCAATCTGGGTGTTGCTGTGAATGTATTTTGCAGATATGGTTAACATATACCATCAGTTGACTTTAAGTAAAGGAGATTATACTCGATAAATCTTGGTGGGCTTCATCCAATAAATTTAGAGACCTTAAGAACAAAACTGAGGTTTCTCTGAAGCAGAATAAATTCCACCTGTGGACTGTAGCTCCTGCTTGAGAATTTCCAGATTCTTGGCCTGCCCTCCAGATTTTGGTCTTGCCAGCCCCCATAATCACATAAATAAATTCCTTGAAACCTCTCTCTCATAGCTCAGGTAGTGCTAGCCAGTTTTCTCCACTATAAAGTTACTCCCTGCCTCCCTTCCATACTGCTCTTTGAAAGCAAGTCATTAAGTAGCCCATATTTAAGAGATAGGGAGTTATTCTTCACCTCTTTGAGTGGAGAATATCAGCTTAAATTATTTGGAATTCTTCTGCATTGGAGATTTGTCTCCTTTTCTCCATTTATTCATTTATTTAATCATTTATTTATATCAGTATGGACTTGTGTATATTTATATTTTACATTGGATTATAATCGAATAGTATGTATTTATTTTGTTGCTTAAATTGTTCCAGTTTGGCCATTGAGAACTCTTTCAGTTGCTTCCTCTGTGTCTCCTTAACTTACTCCTATCATTTTGTTTTTGAGCATTTCCTATTTTCTGACACTATAATATACTCCAGAGTCATCTTGTATGTTCTTTGCCCCAAGCCTAGCATAAGTCATTTCTCCCAGGAGCCTTGGTTTCTTTCATTGGCAAATGGTATTAAAAACCAAGATCAGGGCACTGAGTGTGCTTATTGCTGCTGGGGTATCTTTGCTTCTAGGTCTTCTCAGTGAACAGAGCTAGCAAATACATGTTTGCACACTAACCCATGTAGACACGTATATCTATAATTATTTCTTTCTCTATTCATAAGTATCTATATTAAGCTAAACATGAATTCATACTGATATCTCCAACTCTAACCCATTACCACATGGATTATTCTAGTCTCCTTCTTATTCGTAACCTCCAACTCCAAAAATCAGCAATGAGAAACCTGGCTCCTATCATCTACCATCCATCAACTCCAATATGCATGTAAAGCAGTATCAGAATTGTTAGCCCATATCCCCATGGGAAACAACTTTGTCAGCTAAAATATTGTGTTTATGTACAGTTCTTCCATCTTTAGCTTTATGGTTTTCAGTCATTTTCAAAGAAACTTAGGTCAAGACATTTTCCCCCACACCCTTTAGTGAAGTTGTTTCATACGTTTGTAATAGAGTTAGATTGTTTTGTCACATTCTGCATTCCATCCTGGGATCCCTGGACCTTCTAAGTTACTTTTTGAAAAATTTGCATACAGTATAGTTTACTCCTTGCCCTTTAAAGTTCTATGGGTTTTAACAAAGGCATAGTGTCATATATCTACAATTATAATATTGTACAGGATAGATTTACCATGCTAAAAAATCTCCTGTGCTTTACTCATGCTGCTCTCCTCTGCTCCTGAGCCCCTGGCGGGCACTAATCTTTTTACTAGTGCTACACTTTTGCCTTTTCCAGAATGTCATAGAATTAGAATCATGCAGTATGTAGCCTTTTCAGACTGGCTTCTTTCACTTAGCAAAGCACATTTAAGATTCACTCATGCTGTGCGTGGATTAATAGCCCATTAATTTTGATCTCTAAGTAGCATTCTATAGTATTAATGTCCCAGAATTTGTGTATACATTCACCTACTGAAGTACATCTAGATTGCCAACAGTTTTTGGCAATTATGAATAAAACTACTATAAACATTTCCATGATGGTTTTTGTGTAGAAATAAGTTTCCAAATCAATTGGATAAATACCTAAGACCATGATTGCTGGGTCATATTTAAGTCTATGATAAGTTTTATAAGAACCGCCAAACTGTTTTCTTGTGAGTTGCAAGTATTTTCTCCAGTCCAAGGCTTCTCTCTTAATTCTCTGAATAGAGTCTTTCATAGAGTAAAAGTTTTTAATTTTAATAAAACCTAACTGATTTGTTTTTTTTCTTTCATGGATCATGCTTTTGGTATGTTGTTTCTGAAAACTTATAACCAAACCCAAGGTCATTTGTATTTTCTCCTGTTTTCTTCTAGATGTTTTATAGTTTTGCGTTTTTTATTTAAGTCTATGACCCATTTTGAGTTAGTTTTTGTGTAAGGTGTGAGATCTGTGTTGAGGTTCTTTTTTTTTTGTATATGGATATCCAATTGGCACCACCATTTGCAGAAAAAAAATCCTTTCTCCATTAAATTGCCTTTGTATTTTTTTGTCAAAAATCAGCTAACTATATTAGTGTGGTCTGTTTCTGGGCTCTCTATTCTGTTTCATTGATACCATGCTGTCTTGATTAATGTAACTTTACGTTAAATCTTGAAATTGGGTAACGTGAGTCCTCCAACTTTGTTCTTCTTTTTTCAGAATTGTGTTGACTATTCTAGTACTTTTGCCTTTCTATATAGACTTTAGAATCCATTTGTTAATATCTACAAGAAGAGCTTGCTGGGATTTTGATTGTGATGACATTGGATCTATAGTTCAAATTGGCAAGAACTGATATTTTAACAATATAAAGTCTTCCAATCTATGAATATGGACTATTTATCTTTTCATTTATTTAGATCTTTGATTTCTTTCATTGCTGTTTTATAGTTTTTCCACATACAGATCCTGTACATATTTTGTTAGATTTGTATCAAAGAACTTCAGTTTTTAAAAAACAAAATTCTCTTAAAATTTTTATAACATTTAATAACAAGTCTTTAACCTCTTAACAGTTTTTATTTAGTTTTTGTTTTAAAGATTAAACTTATTTCAAAAGAAGTCGTGTAAACTAATCAGATGTAAACCTTTTATTATGAACCTCTCAAGTCTTTCTAATATCTATCTTCTTTTTTGGGATGACAGTAGTATTGCTACAATAGTATTAAGTTTTCTTATTCTTACTAAAATTAGCTGTTTTCAAGATTAGTGGTTATTAGAAAACCTTGATTTTTATAACTCTAAGATAGAAAGATGATAATTTTAAATTATTTTTAAATTTCATATCGACTATTTTATAGTATAAAACTATTTATTACCAAGTGTTCTATGTTAAAAGTTCTAAAAATAATCTTTAGTCCCTGAATGAACTTTGTACTCTAAGATTTTTTATTTTCATGATATTTATATGGTAAACATTAATTTTGATCACTAAGTTCCCCCTCATCACTGAGATATGTGCTTCCTTTATCCTTGGGCATCTTGGATTATTTGATTTTGAGGGGTCCCCTGAACTGGAACTTTCAGAGAAAAAGCCAGTGAAAGTGTGTAGGGGTTCCCCTATGATGGTGGGCCCCATTTCTCACTCTCAAACTTGTCCACACCCAGTCTCTAGCAATTTGTCATGATTACTTTTACTCTAATGTTCACACCAGCTTATGACATCCAGCTTATGACCAGCTTCTGCTCCAGGTAAATATATCTCAGGAGCTCTATTTCTCTGGATGCACCTGACTCCAGATTTCAGCCTGGTGACATACCCTGAAATCTCAGTTCTCTGATAGTTTCAATAAAAGTCCTTGACTTTCAATTTGTTCAGTTTTTTCTTGTTGTAGGGATGAAAGTAATGTGTTCCAGACTCTTTACATGTCAGACTTGAAACCAGAAGCTTGGTTTATACATTTTTTTCTGCTTTACAGCTGCATTTTCCTGGTGAATTTTCATCTATAAAATGGTTACGCTGCTCATTTCCTACTTTTTCTGATAATATCTTATTGAACCTATTTTTGTTGTTACTCCAAGGTGATTGAGTTGACTTTTCTGAGATTATTAGCAGGACGTTCCTGTGGGAGGTGGTGGAGGAACAGGCCTTTGTAGTTTTCCAAACCTCTCAGCTCAGAGGCTTTTATTGCTGTAGCTACAACCCGTTTCCACAGACGATGGTGCTTCTGTAGAGGGGCCTCCTGTGAATCTCACAGTATAACCTGGCTCAGGAGGATGTCTACTGCTGGAGAGGGACCTGTACCTGCCAGGGTGATGACTCACTTTTAGAGGAATATTTCCTGAGAGTCACCCAATGCCCTCCCCTGGGCACTTTCCCCCAAAGTTAGACTTCTGTTACATCTCAATCCTTCTCATATCAGTTTTGTCACTGAGGCCTTCTCTTTCAGAAAGTGAATATTTGCTGAATATTCTAGGCACCCCTCCGAAATCCTGTCCCTCCATGTTGCACCATTACAACCTCTTGTTGCCTGGCTTGGATTTGGTATCATTTACATGTACTTTAGAGAGTGTTGATTTTTCTGGGTCTGGTTTCTGCAAAAGTGAGGGAGAGATTATTTTATTTTATTTTGTGGTTTCCTGGAGCAGAAACAGGAAGATTCAAAATTAAGCTACTGGATATCCTATTTATGTTGTTTACTTAGACCCCCAGAGATCAGACATTATTTTTAATTTGATACAATTAGAATTTGTCTAAATTTACCCACATAGTTACCAATTTCTGTGCTTACTATTTTTCTTGCATCTTAGACCTTTCTTTCAGACTCATTTTACTTATTCCTGAAGTATTTTCTGTAGAATTTTCTTTGCTCAGTTTCTATTGAAAGCAGACTTTCAAAAACTATGAAAGATAACTTTCTTAATATGATAAATGATATCTACAAAAAAAACTATAATAAACATTATATCTAATGAGGAAATATTGAACACATTCTCCCTGACTTCAGGGACATAACAAGAAGGCCCACCTCCTTGTGTCTCCAGTTCTATTCAACATTGTTTGTGGAAGCCTTAGCCAGTGAAATAGGGCAAGAGAAATAAAAATAGATGAATAAAAGTTACGAGCATTGGAAAAAACAAAATAAAACTGTCATTATTCACAGATCATAGAAATGCTGTACATAGAAAATCCAAAAGAATCTATAAACAATTAAAAGTGGTAGGTAAATTTTGCAAGGCAATTGGATAAAGGTCAATATATAAAAATAAATTTTATTTCTATATGCTAAGTAACATCGAATGCTAGAAAATGAAATTTATAATACTATGAGGAAATTAAATATATAAGAATAATTCTAACAAAGGTTGTGCAAGGCCTTTATACTAAAAATTATAAAACATTGCCAAGAAAAATTAATAAGACCTACATAAATAGACAAATATTCCATGTTCATGGATTGGATTATTAAATATTGCTCACATTTTAATTTGACACAAATCAATTAATAGAGTCAATGTAATCACAACCTAATTTCCAGCCTCCATTTTGGTGGACATTGAGAAGCTGGTACTATCCTTTATATGAAAATGCAAATCATTCTAATAGCCAAGAACATCTTGAAGATGAGCTAAGTATGGGGACTTACATAGTGAGATGGCAAGACTTACAATAAAGCTGTAGTATTAGGTAGTGTGATATTGGTGCAAAGATAGACAAATACACCAATGGAAAAAATAGTCTAGAAGAAGCAGTCACACCTAAATGGTTTACTGATTTACAATGAAGGCATCACTGCAATTTAGTGGGGGATAAGATGGTTTTTTCAATAAATTGTACTGGATCAATTGATTATACATATAGAGAAAAATGAAGCTTGACTCTTACTTCATGCCACACACACAAATTTATTCAAAATGGCAGTGGATCAGAGATCTTATTGTGACTGATAAGAATATAAAGCATTTAGAATAAAATATAGAAGAAAATTTTATTTACCTTGGGATAGGCAACTATTTCTCAATAGGACACACACAAAAACACAAAAGAAAAGATTGATATATTTGACTATATTGAAATTAAGAACTTCGTACATCAAACAATACTATTAGAAGAGTGAAAAGGCAACCTACACAGTAGGAGAAGGTATTTTCAGTACCTGAATCCAACAAGGAATTCTTTTATATCCAGAATTTGTAAAGAACTTCTACAAGTCAATAAAAACAAAAGAGATAACCCCAATGGAACAAAAAAGGGTAGCAGGAGCTTCACAAAAGAGGATATCCAAATGCCAATAAACATACAAAAAGATCATCAACTTCATCAGTCAGGGAAATGAAAATCAAAACCGGAATGGGATATCACTGCACAATCAGATTTGCTTAAACAAAAAAGACAGAAAATACTAAGTATTGACTTGTCTATGAAGCAATAGGAATTCTCCTATACTGTTAGTGGGAGTAGAAATCAGTACAATCACTTTGTAAGACTGGCAGTGTTTATTAAAAATGAAATATGCATTCCTATGATCCTGCAATTATGCTTCTAGGTATATATCAAACAGAAATAAGTACAGATTTTCACTAAAAGACATGTACATGAATTTTCATAGCAGCACTTCTTGTAAAACCCCAAAAATGGGAACTACCCAAATGTCCTTCAACCATAGGATAGGTAAATAAATTGTTGCATGGAATGAATAAATTGTGGAATTCTATACAGCAATGAGATGGAACCATCTACAACAATGAAAGAAGCTAGATAGAAAAGATGTACTGTAGGATTCATTTATAAAGATCAAAAAACAGTCAAAGCTGTCTATGCTATTTTAAGTCAGTAGTAGTTATCCTGGGATGAAGTGGGTTGGGGCAGTGATAGGAAAGCAGCATAAGGGTGGCTTCTGGGATGTGTGTAGTATTCTGTTTCTTGTTCTGTGTGCTATTTACATGAGTTTGTTCAGTTTGTAAAAATTCATTGAGTTTATGCTTATGATTTGTATACTTTAGTATCTTTAACATTCTTCCATAAAAATTTCAAAAAAATCAAACCCTTTGTGGTAATCTACCCAATATCTATGTGATTTGCAGCAAAGGGCTTTTCAGTCTACCACTTCTGCTATTTTACCAAAAACTGTAGCTATCCTTTGGGCCCCTCTCCATGTTTGTTTATTCCAACTCTTTGGGACAAAGAACAAAATGAATTAGTAGATTCCAGACTTGGCTGTGTATCAGAAAAACCTTGAGGAGTTTTAATAAAATATAGGTTTACACTCCTGGGTAGAACTGGGGAAATCTATACTTTTAGATAACTTTTCCAGATAAACTTCATACACAGACAGGGTTGGGGACTTAAGGTTAAACTACTTCAAAGAGTCCTCAAGAGATTCATCAGGCATAATGTTAATTTATAATTACACATATGCAAGTCAATTCGACAAAATTCTGACCTTGTTTATTTCATGCCTTTTGTACTGATTGAAATCCACAAAATCCATACTAAACAGATAAAACTTGTTTTGATAGCATCATCCTAGTAATTCAGAGCCTACTTTCAGAAAAATTTTCAAATTATAATCAAATTAAATTGCATAATTTCTCCAAACAATGGTTCTTACATCTGTAATTGGAGGATAATATCTATCTTATATGGATTAAATGGAGAATATAGTAAAGCACTTAGCATGGTGGTATCTGGTACATAGTAAATTTGTGGAATGAATTTCAAGGATCTCTGTCAGAGTAAAAATGGCATTTCTCAGTCAATTCAGAGCTCTGTTTTTTTCAGAATAGTGCTGAAATTGGAATACCAAGATGATACAACTACCCACTGGCATCAGGCACATTTTTGTGTGTGTGTGTGAGGAAGATTAACCCTGAGCTATCATCTGTTGCCAATTCTCCTCTTTTTGCTGAGGAAGACTGGCCCTGGGCTAACATCCGTGCCCATCTTCCTCCACTTTATATGGGACCCCGCCACAGCATGGCTTGACAAGTGGTGCGTTGTCCGTGCCTGGGATCCAAACCCGCGAACCCTGGGCCGCCAGAGGCAGAGTGTGCGAACCCAACTGCTGGGCCACCAGGCCAGTCCCTCAGGCACATTTTTGAGCTATTTCAGCCATAGTAATGAATTTGCACTCGTCAGCCATGTTCTCTTCAAGTTCCTATTTTGCATTATTATCATTCTTTTGAAAAATGCCTGGCTAGTGGTAGGGAGAATCCAGTCTGTGATCATGAGCAAAGCCAGCCCCTTCAAGTGCAAAATTAAATCTCCTCTCCATTCTTTCTTAGCGTCATGATTTAACCAATGAGCCAATCAGCCACAGGGAATTTAACAACCACCATGTAATTGGTATGAAATGCTCCACTAATTGAGAAGACCAATTTGGTCACATCGCCTTAATTTTTTCAATTAACTACTTCAGTACCCAACTTTCTTATTTATCAGGAAACCTAGAATCTCCCTCTGGGGGTTTCCCTTCCCCTAAATTTGCTTAAGAACTTCAGAATCTCACACAGCCCCAAAGCAGTTTATATTTTTGTACCAACAAGAAAGAATCCTAGGGTCCTACCAGTCTACTGCCATGGCATCTATTGCTGTATGGTGGATATGACTTTTGAGTTGAGTCCCGTTGTCATGGAATTAGTATTGAATCACTGATGTCATGAGGCCTAGATGATCCACATTCCTGCAGAGGCTGCTGTGGTTCTTTGAGGGTGAATAATCCCCTGGTGATGGACTTGGCTAAGAGTGCCCGAAGGCTCCCCAAATTATCTGATTTTTAGTATCCACATATTTCAGCTCCCTCATAAGCTACTTCCATGGTTCCTGGTAGTCCCGGAAGTGCTGAGCCAGCATCAGTTATGTATTTCTGTTGCTTCACAGATCCAAAACCACTGTCTTTTTTTCCTACATAGGTATGAACTCTCTAAATCCAGAATGTCTGCTATTTTCTGTTTTTCCCAGAATGTGGTGCTACTCACTCAGCCTTCTAAAGAAGACTAACTTCCATGACTTTAGGAGTTCACCTCTATACTTCTTGTATTCTGCCTCTAATAGCCATAGCACCCAAGGAGGGGAATAGCTTGCTGCCTCACCATACTTTATATTCTAAGTCTTGCCTTCCATATGCCCATTTCCTGCTCCCAAAACTATCTCTTCTCAAAATGATAGACAGTGGAAATACTCTCTACTTTCCAGGTAAACCACCCTATCCACTCAGAGGATCATGTCTTTATTCCCTGCAAGATGCACAAAGAATACTATTCTCCATTATCAGTACACTTATATCTGGGATTTCTGGCTTAAATTATACTATCTATGGGAGAGCCTCAACTTTACAGTTAGGTTGAGCATTGCTTGGTTTAGACCAGTGGTTCTCAGAGAGTAGTCCTCAGACCAGTATCACTGGTGTTATCTTTGGTATTACATTGGTGTTAAATTTTAATTAAAAAAAATTTTTTTTCCAGTAACTTTATTGAGATCACAATGTTTATAACATTGTGTAATTTCGGGTGTGATACTGAAATTACTGTTTATCAATTTCTGAGTAGACTTAATCGTGGTCACCCCAAGTAGTCTAACTATTGTCTGTCACTATACACATGTGTCCCTTCACACTTTCACCCATTCCCTACCGCCCTTCCCCTCTGGTAACCACTAATCTGTTCTCCTTATCCATGTATTTGTTATCTTCTACATATAAGTGAAATCATGCAGTATTTGTCTTTCTCTGTCTGACTTATTTCACTTAACATCATACCCTCAAGGTCCATCCATGTTGTTGCAAATGGTACGATTTTGTCTTTTTTATGGCTGAGTAGTATTTCATTGTATATATATACCACATCTTCTTTATCCAGTCATCAGTTGATGGACACTTGGGTTGCTTCCATGTCTTGGCTATTGTGAATAATGCTGCAATGAACACAGGGGTGCATAAATCTCTTTGGATCACTGATTTCAAGTTCTTTGGATAAATGCCCAGTAGTGGGATAGCTGGATCATGTGGTATTTCTATTTTTAATTTTTTGAGAAATCTCTGTACTGTCTTCCACAGTGGCTGCACCAGTTTGCATTCTCACCAGCAGTGCATGAGTGTTCCCTTTTCTCCACATCCTCTCCAACATTTGTTGTTTTTTTGTCCTGGTAATTAAAGCCATTCTGACTGGTGTAAGGTGATATCTCATTGTAGTTTTGATTTTCATTTCCCTAATAATTAATGAGGTTGAACATCATTTCATGTGTCTGTTGGTCATCTGTATATCTTCTTTGGAAAAATGCCTGTTCATATCCTCTGTCCATATTTTGATTGGGTTGTTGCTTTTTTTGATGTTGAGCTGTATGAGTTCTTTGTATGATATTAACTTTTTAGAAATGTAAATTCTTGGACCTCATCTCTGATCATCTACTGAGTTAGAAACTTTGGAGGTGAATAGCAGCAATCTAGTTCTACCAGTCCTCTGGGAGATTGTGATTAAAGCTAGAGTTTGGGAACCACTGGTCTAGACAGAAACATACCTTATAATTGTTTTTGAAGTGGGAGGTGAAGAGCTAACTTCCATATTCTTGCTGATGTCTTCTGAGTGTTAGCAGTTCTTCAAACATAAACACACATACATGTCTCCTCTAGAATAAACAATTTATAGAAAACAGTGCAGTACAAACAGGCTTTTCTTGGAGCCTTTAAAAAATCTGTTCCTATTGGTGGTCCTGAGTTGGAGGCTTAGTGCCATATCTGGGATACATTGGGGGGCACTAAGGAAACCCACGGAACTCACTGCCATGTTGTTCCTTAGATTCCAAGGTCCCTAGGCAGTCTGCCTTCTTCTTTCCAACTTTTAGCATCTGTCTCTGTTTGTTGTATTAGGTCCATGGTGTTTTTGTTGTAAGAGGACAGAACTGGAGGAATGGAGCTACTATATCTTGGCAGGACTAGAAGTCCTGTGAAGCTTTTTGTAGCCAAGTCACCATGCACTTGTGGTAGTGCTTTTTGACTTTTCCAATCTTAGATATATTTTTGTTATTGAAAAATATGGGATTAGAAATGGATATTTTGATCCCTGTTGAGATCATTTGAATTCAGCTACAGTATAAAATATTATTGGGCAATAGGAATGATAATTTTTTTTAAAAACTTTACTACTTGTACCCCATGGTCTATTGTCAAAGAAAGAATGCATTGCACCTGAGGAAATGTATCATGAGAAGAGAACAAAGAGAGCCCCAGAAAGAAGCAGTGACAGTAGCAGCATTTTATTTCATCTGGGTGACAAAGTCACAGCAAGGCTACACATCTTATGTATGTACCTATCTCTCTAGCTTAGAAATAGGATTTTAAGATTTGGAAAATGTTGGGAAGTACATTCTGCAATGCAGTGTGCTTTTGTCACTTTCATCATTCTCAGGGATGAGAAAGAGCTTGGTGAGCACTTTTACACGCTGAGCACTTTTACATGCTCAGGTCTTGGTCTCCACTTCAGTTGCCTAGTTGGCACGAATTCAATCAGAAATAGATCTACCTGCAACAGATCAGTGCTAAAAAGGAACATGTGTCAGAACTCAGAGTGTTATAGTTACTTGATCAGTTATTTAGATTCATAGGAGAAACACTTTCATTAAATTTTTCCAGAAAATTATTTGATAATGTGAATGCATATTCATTTTTATAGGATTTGTGCACAAATCTTCTGCTCACATACTTAAACACTTTTCTTGTTTATTTCCTAAATATTCATTATCCTTACATTACTTATGATTTAAATTAACCAAGTTGGTTGTGGGTTTATATTGTGAATTCTGTTGTAAATAATATACTTAACATGAATCATTATTGCAACAACTTGTATAAACTCTGCACTTCCTAGTGGTTTACTGCCTTCTGGTTTCTTTGCATAATGTAATGCATGCTTTAAAAAACACATCTACTTATATAGATATCTATGACAAAATGTTTCTAAAATGCTATCTAGAATACTCTGAACTGTAGAAAAATTCATTTAATGAAGATTAATTGCTTTCTTTTTCTTTGATGTCAATATGCTATTCCAGATTTGTGAGCTACACAATTATAAACTTTGTTATTTTTAACTATAAAAAATTGCTAACTACCTGTGTATCATTCTCTAGAATCTATTTCTCTGCCTGGCACATTTTTAGGGCACAGTGAGATATCTAGAAAATTAAAATTTGTCATACGTATATTTATTTTTATTTAAACTTAAGGAAAATCCCATGTGCAAGTTTTTGTTTTTAAGGGGTGTTTTAAAACACAATTTTGTCTAATTTTAGGCTTCATGAATGTAATGTCTCAAAGTGAAAGAATAGTAGGTATAATTAACAGCCATTTGTTAAGTCTTGCTCAAACCTTTTTGGTATTATACTTGATGGTCTCCAGGACCGTTCAATGATCTGCTAGAGGGACTCACAGAACTTAGAAAAGCTGCTATACTCACGATCATGATTTATTACAGTGATGGGATACTGATTCAATTCAGCAACAGAAAGAGGTACACAGGGCCAAGTCCAGGAAACACCAGACACAAGCTTCTGTTTGTTCCCTCCCAGTGAAGTCACGTGGACAGCACTTGATTTTTCCAGCAATGATGAGTGATAACGTTCATGGAGCATTGCGAACCAGGGAAGCTCACCCAAGCATTGGCGTCCAGGGTTTTTATTGGCGATCAGTCACATAGGCAAGTTTGACTGCTTGCATGGCTGATCTTAGTATCCAGCCCCATTCAGAGGTAAACTGGTAGTGCATAGCTCAAGGCCCCCAACATAAGTCGTATCATTAGTATAGACTGCCTGGAATGCCCTATGGCTCCCAAGGGAACAAAGACACTCTTACCAGGCTGGATATTCCAAGGGCATAGAGGGTACCTTCCAGGATCTGGGCAAGGGACAAACCTTTCTTTGGAATGTTAAGGGTTTAGACAACCCAGACTTGCTGAGTTAATCCTTTGTTACACAGTTACACTTACAAACTGAAAAATAAGTACTTTAATGACTGTGTAACAAATCCTTTTGCAAGTCATGTGGTTTCCATTTTTTTCTTTTAAATAATTGTGAGCTGATAGATTATTAAAACTGTTTTGGAGGATAGAGCAGTATGTGATTTCCAGCATACAACTCTTCCTATTAACTTTAATTTTTGTGTACATAAAGTTTTTCAGTACTTATCTATAAATATGAAAAATCGGAATAGAACTGATCTTGAACCTGTTTCATCTAGCAATGGATGATACTCACCAGTGAATATATGAACTAATTTTTAAAGCCTCATTCATCTCATCAAAAATGAATCTCCAACACAATTTAATTTTATATGTATTAGTATTTGTAAATCTTTTTACTATAATTATGTGGCAGTAGTGTAATTACAATTATAATTTCAGTGTATTTTTAACCCTGAGAATTTTATGGTTACAGAAAATAACAAAATAAATTTCAATTACAAATAAGCATGATAGAATCATTAATAAAATATTTTCAGGTATAAATCTTTGCTGGTTAAATTTTTTTGTTGGAAATGGAAAGAAAATATGAATTCAAGGGGGAAAATGAACAATTAAAATCTCTGTTAGAAGAGTTTGTTCATATAATTTTTAAATGGATGATAATGGGTATTATGACACTATTTAGGTTATATTAGATACATTTAAAAGAGATATAAAACAATTTTATTTTAAAATATAAATAATTATAATATGCCATAAATGACTATTGGAAGGCAATTCTTCATAAATCTCACATTTCTACATGTCTAGGCAGTATTAGCCAAGTGCTCCAAACCTATCTTTTTAGGAATGTTTGTATAAGCAGATGACCTTGGAAAGATGGAGCCAGTGACTCTTTCTGGAGCAAGTTTATGTACACTCTTAGCATTAAAGATAGAGACACCTTCCTCCTTTCTCCAGAGAGATCTGCTTATATTCCAGGGTAATAAGGACAATGCTTCTCTCCAGAGGAGATCCTGGGTAGATTTTCTAATAGTGCTGATAGAAGATCAGTCTCCTAATTTCAGGGTTCCTTTCCTGTAATGCACCCCCACTACGTGTGCAGGTTCTTACCACATCACCATGTAGAAACTAGGGCTCAGGACCGATAGCAAGATGTTGCTATTGCTGAAACTAATAACTTTCTAAATCCATTTGGACTCCTTGTTTCCCTACTGACTGAATTTGTGAAAGTGTAGCAAGCCAACCTTGCGGCTGCCATCACAGTACTGCCTAGGTACTGCTTGACCACTTGACAATGACACTTTCCAAATATTTAATCATATGAAACAGTTTAAAAGTGAACTTAAAGATCAAAAACAAAGACTTTAAACATCTTTAGCTCCTATAATAGTGCTTAGCATACATTGGGCACTAAAATGTATTCACTAAAATAATGAAGAATAAATGATTGAATTAATGAATGTAGAATTTTCTAATCCATTACCCCCCAAACTGCTGTGGACTGGAAAACATGTTAAATATGTTGATTATGTCTAAGGGAGAGAAGAAATTTAAGAATTTAGTTCCATTCGCTTATGCATTCCTTTTAAAAATATTTATTAAATTCCTGCTCTATGCTAACCATTTACTAGGAACTGGAAAGCAAAGGTGAATAAGAAACACTCCTTCCCTTCAAGGAAGTCTAGTGGAAAAATGCACAAATATAATGCAATATCATATTAATTAAAATAAAAATATATGCAAACTAGCAGGTGACTACAAAGGTTAGTATGTCTCATTTTGCCTAGAGACTAGGACAGGCTTCCCAAAGGAGATGACGCTTTGAGCTGACTCTTGGTTAGAAGTGGGAGTTTGTCAGAATGTGTGTTCTGGCAAGAGGGAGCAAAAGGGTGAGACATTTCAGGATAGTAGAGATAGGGCAGAAGTTTGTATAATTTAATTTTAAATGAAGAACTAAATCATTTTCAGTATCTTAAAAATATAACACCAACAGAAATAACTAAAATATGATGGAAGATTGACTTAAAATCTGAAACTTTCAAAAATAATCATTGTCCTTGATTTTTTTCAAATCCATTTTTTGATAAACCATTGAAGAGGTCAACCTCCAAACTTTGGGCTTGTCCATTAATATTTCTCAAGCAGTGTGTTGATGTCATTCCAAATGTCACTCTTGCCTCTTGAGAAGCCCTGCAGAGGAACTCAGGCTCCATGGAAAGAGCTCAGAGTTAACAAGCAGCCAGCCAAGTGAAATACGTTCTAGGTCAAAGCTGGACACTTTGGTAGAGTCAAAATGGATGGGTAGCTGTAACTTAAAGATGATAATTCCTACAGTTCCACCTGGATCCTTATATTTGGCTCTTTGAGCTGTTATTGATCTAAAACATTGTGCTATGTCAGACTTTATAAACCAAAAGGAAATTCTCTGGGAATGGAAGACCCTCAAGACAGGTCTTCTTACCTTAGCCCTCCTGGTGGTGGTTGGATTTTGTTAGAATGCCATTTTTCATAACATTTTTAAGGGGTTGGTCATGTCACTTTATCTAGCATTTAATTGTGATTTTCTGCAAAGACTTTAAAGTTACTGATTTTTTTAAAATATGAGCTTGACACAATAGTTACGTTGCACTCTAGCATCCTGACCTTTTAAAAATATGTCATTTCATTATGTTCCAGATATGTAAGTGATGTACTCTTTTATAGCTTTTGCCCAGGAGGGGACTCATAATGAAGACAAGAGCCAGCTAGAGTTCACACTGTCTGAATCTCTGACTTTCTCTTTTCTAAGTAGACTGTATCTGTCAACAGAGGAGAGGCCTTCTAGTTCCTGGCAACTGATACAGTTATGCATGCTGTTGTACAGAGTAGGGGCAAAAATAAGCCACTTAGGGTACAGAAAAAGATAAATCAGATCTGGTTCAATTTTTGTCCCTTTCCTATGGCTGCCTGAAATGTCTCTTGACAGATGCACTTGGCTCTGATTTCCTCCATCTTTGATCCACCCAGGGCCTGTATTGTCTGCATAATATATTTTGGCACTTAATCATATACTATTCTGTAACATAAATGTTTATATGTATATTTTGTGTCTCTAATTAGATCATAAGCCTACAGTGAGAAAGAACTCTGCCTTCTACTTCTTGGTGTCCTCTTTGACTCTTAATATGATTTTCAGCATATAATAGATATTCTATAACTTTTTATTTGATTAGGCTTAGTTGAGTTGGCCTATCATCTATAAGAACATACAGGAGTAGAAGAACTGTGGAAGTATCACTAACTAGAGGATGCTGATAATTGGATATTCTAGTGAACCAACTGGATTCCCTGTCCAACCCTACCACTCCTTCCTCCCTCCTCTCAGAGTAGCTACACACTGTGCTTTGTTTCTTTACTTACCTTACTGTGTATCCCAGGGTATTCTAGGGTAGAAGGAAATGTCTTCTTTTCCTTCAGACAAGCTCAAAAGTGATGAAAAGTATATCATATAACAGTACTAGTTGTTCAGGTTATATGAGGCAGATGAAATGCATTTCAGAATGCTGTATGAGGAGGGCTCTATCAGTAAAACATCACTGGTAATAATAAAAATTATGGCCAAAGTGTCAAAAGTATAAAGTATATCTACAAGTCCTGGGACAGAAAGAAGAAGTGCTTAAATTGGAAATGGGAGTAAAGAGAATTGGTCTGTGGTTAGATAGGGAAAATGGGGAAGATATTGGGGAGGACGTCTGCAGGGAGCATTTAGACTTGACAACAGGAAAATCTAGGTTAAATCCAACATAGGTTCCTCCACTTGCAGAGATCAGCGGATGAGTATGTCAAGTAGCTAGAGCTGTTTTAGCTCTTTAAAAATATCCTCTATGGAAGCAAGCTCTGAGAATGCCGAATGCAAGAGGGCATGACTAAATTTAGACCCTCCACATGTTAGACAGTGTATTAGTTGGTTAGGCTAGCTGCTACAACAAATGGACTCCAATATGTATAGTGGCTTCAACCAAAGGAGGTTTATTTCTTGCTAAGAGTGCTGGGTGTTTGCCCAGCTTGGCATGGTGGCCTTCTTTTATGTAGCTATCTGGGCATCTGGTTGATGGAGTCTCTGTCATTTTTAATATGTAGCTTTGAAGGTCCCCACAGGAATGGGAGAGTCATCTCTATTTCAGCCAGCCATAAGGGGGAAAAGGCAGAGGGGAACATGTGTGGGATGTTTTTAGGGGCCAGGTCTTGAAGTGGCACATATTTCTATTGATATTTATTCTGATGTCTAGAACTCAGTAATATGGCCACACCTAATGGCTAGGAATTTAAGGAGCTAGAGAATTCATGGGAGGTGGTGGAGGAGGGATACCTGCTCAGGGGAAGAAAGGATGAGAACCCTGAAACTTCCCGCTTTCATTTTGCTTATTGTACTTGGAACACTATGTGTTGGTGTGTGTGTCATGATGTCATGTACAACTATACGTGGATGCATCTTATGAGCATCTCTGGGCCTGAACCACATGAACGATGCCAAAGTGCCTTTCTATGATTTATAAAGATTGTTGTTTATTTGACTTAAAGTCAATTTTCTTTAATATAAAGAAAACTTTGTCCCCAGAGTTTCATGGAAGATGGTGGCATCTTATTAGCACAGCACACTTGATCTTGATGCCTTTGATAATCCTTTTAATTTTTAAAATTAGAAAATGCTCATTGGAATTTATCCAAGGTGAGATTTTTGATATTTCAGTGAAGTTATACAGAACATGAATAATTTAGTGCTGAACTAATCAAATTTTGCATTACATAGTCTATAAAATATAAAAGGCTTCCAGTGCCTTTATGAAACTTTAATGGATTTGTACATTTTAATAATTTTTTACTTTGTTGTGTGCTAGCACAATTACCAAAAATTACTCCACCAGAACAGCTGAAGGCAGTAGCATTAATATAACCTGTTAATGAATTAGTTTTCAATGTTCTGAAGTATTCTTTCTTTGTTTAAATGTTTCCCTAACATTACAAGGGAATCACTAAAATGATTTTGACCTAGGTCAATTACAAATGATTGTGCAACTTCATTTGGCAACAATTTCATAAAATATCAAAAATTTGATAGGAACTGTGCTAACAATTGAGAAATAAAATTATATGCCAAATAGTAGGTGCTAAAAATATTTGTTGACAAATGAGAAGATACAAAGATTCTGTTACCTCTCTTTTGACCTAATTTATCATTTCTTACTTAAATAATTAATTACTTGTTCAAACACCTGAATATGAAGGGCTTTGTCCCTGATGAGTACAGGCACAATCGTCAAACTTGCAGAGTAGTAGACCCATTGTAGTCTGTGATTAAACTGGTTTAATTGCTAGTAGTCAATTCTGAACCAAGATACAGAATCTGAAAGCAGATATTTTATTTTGAATTATATTTTTTATGTATTAGTTTTTTCTTAATTAGATAATTTAAGCCTTGCCCTCATATGGTATACAGTATACAAGTTTATGCTACATCAGGCAGACTAAAGGAGATTGTAATAAAATGTGGGTGTCTGAACTGGAAAACTCTAAGACTTACATATCAGATCTCAGAAAAATGTAGAACAGAATTTTAAACTCAGTCCATTTTTCCTGTGATTATAGAGACCAGGTTTAAATCATTTACCATACTGTCAACTCTTGATTATTTCTTTTCACAGGTTATTTTAGATAACCTGAAGCCTTTGCTTGTACAAAATCACTTTATTGTGTTTTAGAGTGAAAATGTCCTTAAATCAATACAAAAAATAAATTAATTTAGCATTTACTTTGTACAAGCCAATTCAATTAAACAATTCAATTTGACTTGATTCAGTGAACATGTATTGATTACTGTCTGTGGAAAGGCACTAAACTGGTTTTGAAAATATTTATATTGAATTGAATTGAGATATGTCTATAACTTAGTGAGCTTTTGGCCCTGTAAGATATTATGATTGTGAAAACTCGTCAGTCTGATTGATATATATCATCTCCAGAGGGAAGCTCCTTGACTGGCATCTGAAAATGCTAGTCTTGATGCTTCTCATGGCATGAAAATGATGCATGTCAAAACATAGTGGCTATATGTTTCGTATTCTATTCATTCATGATTTAGAAACAAGGTCATATTCAGTTAGAGATGCACATTTTGTCAGACACACACAGCATGCATTCCTTTTAGTCCCTGTTTGGCATGTACCTAGAACTCCCCCTTCTGAACTGGCTTTGATAGTTGGGAAGTGAGGTTGCAATAACTGGGCTTCAGAAGAACCATGTACATAGAGAGGTGATCTTCCTAGGTCTGAGTGGGAAAAGAGTCAGGATGTCTGCAAACAACTGAAAGTGTGTTTTGGGAAGAATGACATTAAAGAGGAGTCTCTTGATGTATACCCTCCTCCCTTCCAACCCTCCAGCCTTTGCAGGACCATCTATCCCAGTGATCTTGGGCTTACCTTCTGCCCCTGAGAAGTCCCACACAGTCATACCCTCTCTAGCAAGGGCTTCAACACTTCAGAACTCACTCTTCCTATCAGGTATTTCAGAAAATGGCTATCTCTTCTCAGTCTAGCATGGTATACTAGAGGTCTGTTCCGCTTAATTTTAAAATGAATGAGAACATAATCTTACAGAGTATCATGGACTTTTTTCCCCACTAGACTGTGGTCTGGAATATCCACAAAATGTCTAGTGAAACTGAAGGGGAGGGAACCCTAGCAACTGATGGGCTTGAATCTATGGTCTCCATTTCTACTGCATGTGATGGACACACTGCCAAAGCCACAGCAACAAGTTTCCACTCTAGGTCCTAATGGGACTTGAGTCTGTCCTTAGAACTCCAGTTTGTAGGATTAGGACCCCAACTCCTTTGCCTCTCCCGTAAGCCTCTCCCTGAACTGGGCTTGATTCCTGGTCCCCACCTGACTTCAATACCTCTGTTATTGAGATGTCTGTCCCCATACAATGCCCAATATGTGATTCTATCAATTGCGTATTAACATCCAGCTCAGTCTGTTTTCTCGTACTATGTGGAACTTTATAATGTGTACTAGTGTCTTCTTTGCCCCAGGGATTTCAACCTTAGCCTCAATCTTACACGTGCCTCTGCTTTTCCCCATCTTCCTGACGGGATATCCCAGTATGTCACATGCCCACGGCTACTTCATCTATGATTGTTTTACAAGATATACTTTCCTTCAATTCACACCCCTACCCAGTTCTAGGAGGGTAGATGTAAGGCAATGGTCTTAGGATGAGGCAATTTGTTGATATGCTGAAGATGTAGGAGAACCAAAGATAAACCATCTATTCGCAAAGTCCTATTGGCTTTTTAAAATATAATTTTGGGATTTCAATTACATAGTTTTGACCATACAAGCAAATCTAAATCTGCTTCCTGAGAAGAGCTTTGTCTTACTCATTGATTTTGACTCATGTAGCTTGTTTTCTTGCAGGGATAGAATGACTTTCCTTTGGGCAAGAAGTCAAGTCAGATTCTTTACTTCTTTTTTCATTAATAGATTTTATTTTTTACAGCAATTTTAGATTTACAGAAAAATTGAGCGGAAGTACAGAGAAATTATCACATATCCCTTCCTCCCCAGTTTCTCCTATTATTAACATCTTGCATTAGTGTGGTACATTTGTTACAATTGATGAACTATTATTGATACCTTATTATTCACTGAACTCCATAGTTTACATTAGGGTTCCCTATTTGCATTGTACAGTTAAAAGGATTTTGACAAATGCATAATGTCATGTATGCAACATTACAGTATGCAGAATAGTTTCACAGCCCTAAAAATCTCCTGTGCTTCACCTGTTCATCCCTCCTGCCCTTTCCCCAAGCCCTTGTCCACCACTGATCTTTTTACTGACTCCATAGGTTTGCATTTTCCAGAATGTCATATAGTTGGAACCATATAGTATGTAGCCTTTACAGATTGTCATCTTTCCCTTAGCAATATGAACTTAAGTTTCTTCCTTAATGAATTTTTGTGGTTTGAGAGTTCATTTCTTTTTATAATATTCCATTGTATTAATGAAGACTTCCATTCCAAGTCTCTAGTTTATTTATCCATTTACCTACTAAAGGACATCTTGGTTGCTTCTAAGTTTTGGCCATTATAAATAAAGCTGCTATAAACATCTGTGTGTAGGTTTTGGGGTAGATATATGTTTTCAACTCATTTGAGTAAATACCAAGGAGTGTGATTGCTGTATCATATGGTAAAAGTATGTGTAGTTTTCTAAGAAACAGCCAAACTGTCTTCCAAAGTGGCTGTATTCTTCTTTTTACATTTACCATCAATAAATGAGAATTCCTGTTGCTCCACAACCTCACCAGCATTTGATGGTGTCAGTGTTTTAGATTCTAGCCACTCTAATAGTTGTGTAGTGGCATCTTATTATGGTTTTAACTTGCATTTCCCTAATGACTTATGATGTTGAACATCTTTTCATATGCTTATTTGCCATTGGTATATATTTTTTGGTGAGGTGTCTGTTCATATCTTTTGTCCATTTTTTCAAATTGGGTTGTTTGTTTTCTTACTGTTGAATTTTAAGAGTTCTTTTTATATTTTGGATACAAGTCCTTTACCAAACATCTGTTTTGCAAATATTTTCTGCCAGTTTGCTACTTGTCTTTTAATTCTTTTAACAGTGCCTTTCACAGAGTAGATTTTAATTTTAATAATGTCCAAAAATTAATTTTTCTTTCATGGATCATACTTTTGGTGTGTATCTGAAAATTCATTGCCACCCCAAGGTCACCTAGATTTTCTCCTATATTATCTTGTAGGAATTTTATAGTCTTGTGTTTTACATTTAGGTCCATGGTCCATGTTGAGGTACTATTTGTGAAGGGTGTAAGGTCTACGTCTAGATTCTTTTTGTTTTTTGGCATGTGGATGTCCTGTTGTTTCAGAACTACTTGTTGAAAATACTATTCTTTTTCTATTGAAATACCTTTGCTTATTTGTTGAAGATGGGTTGACTATGTAGTCCCGTTTGTTTATTTTGCTTTTGTTTGCCTTGCCTGAGAAGACTTATTCAAAAAGATACTACTAAGATCAATGTCAAAAAGCATACTAAGTTTTCTTCTAAGAGTTTTATGGTTTCAGGTCTTACATTCAAGTCTCTAGTCCATTTTGAGTTAATTTTTGTGTATGGTGTAAGAAAATGGTCTAGTTTCATTCTTTTGCATGTGGCTGTCCAGTTTTCTCAACACCATTTATTGAAGAGACTTTCCATTCCCTTTTGTATGCTCTTGGCTCCTTTGTCAAAAATTAGCTGTCCATAAAAGTGATGGTTTATTTCAAGGCTGTCAATTCTATTCCACTAATCTGTGTGTCTATTTTTCAGCAAATACCATGCTATATTGATTACTATAGCTTTATAGTATACTTTGAAATCAGGGAATTTGATACCTCCAGCTTTGTTCTTTTTTCTTAGGATTTTTTCTTAGCTTTGGCTACTGGGGGTCCTTTATTGTTCCATATAAATTTTATGATTCTTGGTTTATTTCCATGAAAAATGTCATTGGGATTTTGATAGAGATTGTGTTGACTCTATAGATTGCTTTAGGTAATTTGGACATTGTATTTATGTTAATTCTTCCAGTCTATGAGCACGGAACATCTCTCCATTTGTTTGTGTCTTTGATTTCTTTCAGTAATGTCTTATAGTGTTCAGCATACAGGTCTTTCACGTCCTTGGTTAAATTTATTCCTAGGTATTTTGTTATACTTAAAAAAATTTTATTGAGGTCATATTGGTTTATAACATTGTGTAAATTTCATATGTACATTATTATATTTCAGTTTCTGTATAGACTGCATCGTGTTTACCACCAATAGTCTAGTTTTTATCTGTCACCATACATATGTGCTCGTCTACCCCTTTTGCCCTTCCCACCCCCTTCTCCACTAATCTGTTCTCCATATCTGCGTGTCTATCTACCAGATACGAATGAAATCATACAGTGTTTGTCTTTTTGTGTCTGAAGTATTTTGTTTAGCATAGTAGCCTCAAGATCCATCCATGTTGTCACAAATGGCATGATTTGTCTTTTTTTCTGGCTGAGTAATATTTCATTGTATATATATTCCACATCTTCTTTATCCATTCATCTGTTGATGGGCATTTGGGTTGCTTCTGTGTCTTGGCTATTGTGAGTAATGCTATGATGAACGTAGGGATGCATAAATCTCTTTGAATTGTTGATTTCATGTTCTTTGAATAAATACCCAGTAGTGGGATAGCTGGATCATATGGTATTTCTTTTTTGTGTGTGTGAGGAAGACCACCCCTGAGCTAACATCCATTCCAATCATCCTCTTTTTTGCTTAGGAAGACTGGCCCTGGGCTACCATCCGTGCCCATCTTCCTCTACTTTATATGGGATGCCGCCACAGCATGGCTTAACAAGTGGCAGGTCTGTCTGTGCCTGGGATTCGAACCCCAGGCCACCAAAGCGGAGTGCACAAACTTAACTGCTACTCCCCTGGGCCAGCCTTGGATCATCTGGTATTTCTATTTTTAGTTTTTTGATGCATCCCTATACTGTTTTCCATAGTGGCTACACTGTTTGCATTCCCACTAGCATTGTATAAATACTCCCATTTCTCCACATCCTCTCCACCACTTGTTATTTCTTGTCTTGTTAATTATAGCCATTCTGATGAGTGTGAGATGATATCTCATTGTAGTTTTGATTTCCATTTCCCTAATAATTAGTGATGTTGAACATCTTTTCATATGTCCATTGGCCATCTGTATATCTTCTTTGGAAAAATGCATGTGCATATCTTCTGCCCATATTTTGATCAGGTTGTTCATTTTTTGTTGTTGTTGAGTTGTATGAGCTCTTTACATATTTTGAAGATTAACTCATTGTCAGATATATGAATTGCAAATATTTTTTCTCAGTTTTTGGGTTGTCTTTTCATTTTGTTCATGGTTTCCTTTGCTGTGCAGAAGCTTTTTATTCTGATGTAGTCTCATTTGTTTACTTTTGCTTTTGTTTCCCTTGTCTGAGTAGACATGGTATTTGAAAAGATACTGCTAAGACCAATGTCAAAGAGTGTACTGCCTATATTTTCTTCTGGGATTTTTATGGTTTCAGGTCTTACATTCAAGTCTTTAATCCACTTTGAGTTGATATTTTTGTATGGTGTAAGAAAATGGTCTGGTTTCATCCTTTTGCATGTGGCTGTCCAGTTTTTTCAACACCATTATTGAAGAGATTTTCCTTTCTCTGTTGTATATTCTTGGCTCCTTTGTCAAAGATTAGCTATCGATAGATGTGTGCTTTTATTTCTGGGCTCTCAATTCTCTTCCATTGATTTGTGTGTCTGTTTTTCTGCCAGTATCATGCTGTTTTGATTACTATAGCCTTGTAGTATATTTTGAATTCAGGGAGTGTGATACCTCAAACTTTCTTCTTTTTTTCTCAGGATTGCTTTGCTTATTCAGGGCCTTTTATTGTTGCATATAAATTTTAGAATTCTTTGTTCTATTTCCATGAAGAATGTGTTGGGATTCTGAGTGGGATTACATTTTTTTCTGTAGGTTGCTTTAGGTACCATGGACATTTTAACTATATTCTTCCAATTCCTGAGCATGGACTATCTTTCCAATTCTTTATGTCTTCTTTGATTCTTTTAATAATGTCTTATAGTTTTCAGTGTATAGGTCTTTCACCTCCTTAGTTAAATTTATTCCCAGATATTTTATTCTTTTTGTTGCAATTGTAAATGGGATTGTATTCTTGGCTTCTCTTTCTGCTAGTTCATTATAAGTGTATAGAAATGCAACTGATTTTTGTATGTTGATTTTGTACCCTGCAACTTTGCTGTATTTGTTGACTATTTCTAATAGCTTTTTAGTGGATTCTTTTGGACTTTCTATGCGTAGAATCATGTCATATGCAAATAGTGACACTTTTATTTCTTCCTTTCCAATTTGGATCTGTTTTATTTCTTTTTCTTGCCTAATTGCTCTGGCTAAAACTTCCAGTACTATGTTGAATAAGACTGGTGAGAGTGGGCACACTGTTCTCAGAGGAATAGCTTTCAGTTTTTCACCATTGACTATGATGTTGGCTGTGGGTTTGTCATATATGATTTATCATATACGTGGTTTGTCATAATGTTGAGGTACTTTCCTTCTATACCCATTTTATTGAGAGTTTTTAAAATCATAAAAGGTTGTTGGCTCTTATCAAATACTTTTATGCATCTACTGAGATGATCATGTGATTTTTCTTCATTTTGTTAATGTGGTGTATCACCTTGATTCATCTGTGGATGTTGAACCATCCCTGTGTCCCTGGAGTAAATCCCACTTGATGGTGGTATGTGATCCTTTTAATGTATTGTTGTACTTGATTTGCTAATATTTTGTTGAGGATTTTTGCTTCTATGTTCATCAGTGATATCGGCCTGTAATTTTCCTTTTTTGTGTTGTTCTTGTCTTTTATGTTGGCCTTGTAAAATGAATTAGGAAGCATCCTGTCCTCTTCAATTTTTTGTAATAATTTGAGAAGGATAGGAATTAAATCTTCTTTGAATGTTTATTAGAATTTACCAGAGAAGCCCTCTCGTCCTGAAGTTTTGTTTTTGGGGAGGTTTTAAATGACTGTTTCAATCTTTTTGCTTTTGATTGGTCTATTTGGATTCTCTACTTCTTCTTGATTCAGTTTGGGGGGGGGTGCATGATTCTAAGAACTTATCCATTTCTTCTAGGTTATCCAGTTTGTTGGTGTATAGCTGTTCATAGTATTCTCTTATGATCCTTTGTATTTCTGTGGGGTCTGTTGTAACTTCTCCTCTTTCATTTCTGATTTTATTTATTCAAGTCTTCTCTCTTTTTTTTTTCTTAGTGAGTCTGGCTAAGGACTTGTCAATTTTGTTTATCTCTTCAAAGAACCAGCTATAGTTTCATTGGCCCTTTCTATTGTTTTTTTAGTCTCCATTTCATTTATTTCTGCTCTGATTTTTTATTTCCTTCCTTCTGTTGACTTTGGGCTTTGTTCTTCTTTTTCTAGTTCTTTTAGGTATAGTGTCAGCTTGTTTATTTGAGATTTTTCTTGTTTCCTAAGGTAGGCCTGTCCACACTTTTGTGACTTTCCCAGATTTTTTTTTGTAGTTGATTTCTAGTTTGATAGCGCTGTGCCAGAAAAGATGCTTGATATGATTTCAATCTTCTTAAATTTATTGAGACTTGTTTTGATTCTTAACATATGGTCTACCCTTGAGAATCTTTCATGTGTACTGGAGAAGAAAGTATTTTCTGCTGCTTTTAGATGGAATTTTCTATATGTATCTATTAAGCCCACCTGGTCTAATGTTTCATTTAAGGCCAATGTTTCCTTGTTGACTTTCTGTCTGGATTATCTATCTATTGATGTAAGTGGAATATTAAAGTCCCCTACTATTATTGTGTTGCTGCCAATTTCTCCCTTTAAGTCTGTTAATAATTGCTTTATATATTTTGGTGCTCCTATGTTAGGTACATATTTTTAATAAATGTTGTGACTTCTTGATATATTGTCTCCTTTATCATTATATAATGTGCATCTTTGTTTCTTGTTATCTTTTTGGGCTTGAAGTCTATTTTATCTAAGTATGGCTACACCCACTTTCTTTTGCTTGCCATTTTCTTGGAGTATCATCTTCCATCCCTTCACTTTGGTTTATGCTAGTCTTTAGAGCTGAGATGTTTCTCTTGGAGGCAGCATACTGTTGGGTTTTGTTTTTTAATCCATCTAACCACTATGTGTCTTTTGATCCATGAATTCAATCCATTTACATTTATGGTGATTATTGATATATGTGGAGCTAGTACTGCCATTTTATCTTTTGTTTTCTGGTTGCTCTATCTTTCCATTGTTCCTTTTCATTTGTGTTTCTGTTTGCCATTTCATTTTTCTGGTTTTCTGTGATGTTTTTCTCAGTTTCCTCTTCTTTTGTGTTTCATGTCTCTGCTCTGAAATTTTGATTTGTAGTTACCTTGAGGTTTGTATGAAAGGTCACATAGATAAGATAGTCCATTTTCTGTTGATAGCATCTTATCTTCATTTGCCTATACAGGGTTCATCCTTTTCCTCTTCCCCTTCTATGTGTTTGCTGTCACAAATTATCCCTTTTTATGTTGTAAATTTGTTACTAAATTGAAGTGATTATAGTTATTTTTGATGTTTTATTTGCCTTTAACCTTTATGTTATAGTTAGATATTTACTAACCTATTCTGATATAGAGTTGCAATTTTCTGAATCTGTCTATTTATCACCTTGCTCAATGTTTTGTATATCTTTGCCTTTTCCTTTCAGGTAGGAGAGCTCCTTTCAACATTTCTTGTAAGTCAGGTCCAGTGATGATGAACTCTCTCATCTTTTGTTTGTCTGGAAAAGCCTTTATTTCTCCTTCATATCTGAAAGATAACATTTCTGGAAAGAATATTCTTAGCTGATAGTTTTTATTTTTCAATATTTTGAATATTTCATTCTACTATCTCCTGGCGTGTAGAGTTCCTGCTGAGAAATCTGCTGATAGCCTAATAGGAATTCCCTTGTTGATTATTGTTTTTTTTCCCCCTGGCTGCTTTTAATATTCTTTCTTTGTCCTGACAGTTTTATTATCTTGTGTCTTGGAGAAAGTCTTTTTGCATTGAGATAATTGGGTGTTCTAGCTTTGTGGATTTGTATATCCAATTCCTTCCCCAAGTTTGGGAAGTTCTTAGCTATTATTTCTTTAAATACCCTATCTGCTCTCTTATCTCTCTCTTCTCTTTCTGGGAGACCCATTATCCTTATGTTGCCCTTTATAAGGGCATCAGATAATTCTTACAGAATTTCTACATTAAAAAACATCTTAGTTCTCTCTCCCATTCTACCTGCATCATTTCTGGTTTTCTATCTTTGAGCTGGCTAATTCTCTCTTCCACATGGTCTGCTTTATTTCCAGTCTTCCTACTGCATTCTTCTTCTCATTTATTGAATTCTTCAGCTTCAGAATTTCTGTTTGGTTCTTTATTAAAGTTTTAATCTCTTTGGTAAAGTATCCCTTTTGTTCATTAGTTTTATCCCTGAGCTCATTGAGCTGCCTTTCTGAGTTTTCTTGTATCTTGTTGAGTTTCTTCATGACAACTATTTTGAATTCTTTATCAGTTAGATCACAGTCTTTCATGACATTCTGTTTGGTTTCTGGAGAACTGTTATTTTCTTTTTGTGATGCTGTGTTATGGTGGCTTTGTGGTGCTTGCTGAGTTATTCCTCTGCCAGCACATTTGTTGTAGCAAACACTTTTCTTATTTAGGTATAGCTTTGTTTGTTTTGATTCTAACTTTTCAACTGTTTGGAGATTAGAGGTCTTTCTTTTGTCTTTCAGTAAGTGATGCTATAGTACCATTTTTTTTCTTTTGCTGAGGAAGATTAGCCCTGATCTGACATCTGTGCCAGTCTTCCTCCATTTTATATGTGGCTTGCCACCACTGCATGGCTAACAAGTGGTGTAAGTCCACGCCTGAGATCTGGACCAGCTAACCAGGCTGCTGAAGCAGAGCATGCCAAACTTTAACCACTATGCCATGGGGCCAGCCCTGCTATGGTACCAGTTTTTCATTTCTCTTACCAAGCTCCCTCTGGTTATATTTGAGGATCAGCAGGTTCCACCCTCCAACACATCTATTAGGGGTGTCACTGGTACCCTGACCATTGCAGCTTGTGCCTTCCGGGGTCCCTGATGTCTTGCTGTTGCTGGTGTCACTGCAGTTACTGGCTTCAACTCTGGGGGTGCAGGGATAGCTGATGCCTCCACCACATCTGGGATTACTTGGTCAAAAACACCACTATTGTGGCAAGGTGAGGGGGTGGGTGGGGAGGGAGCTGGGTTTTGGGTGGGACTGCCTCCACTGTTGTTCATTTCCTTGTGGGCACAGGCACTGCTTTGATTCGGAGGCCAGAGTCATATGTGTGCCTCTGTTGCTGCTACCAGGCTCTGAGCCACGGCCAGTGGCCCAGAATTGCAATCCTCCTATGTTGCTGCTTTGCTCCCTATGGCTATAGTCATTGCTGTGACTGGGATGCCAGGGTTGCTCATGTGCTTCTGCTGCTGCCCACTGGGTTCTCTAGGGCTGGGGGTGGCTGGCTCAGCTGCCATGGCTGGGGGGGCAAGGAACCTGGGCACTGCCTCTGTTCTCCCATTTCACCCCCTCTATGTGCTCTGATCCACCCACCTTTGTATGTGTTCATGTGTGGATCTCTTTGGTGTCCTGGTGTTTTGGGCAATATAGCCTTTGTTGAGTTATGGATGTTTTACTCACTGTAGATTGAAGGGGAGAGGCAAAGGGATCCTCTCACACCACCATGATGCTGATGTCCTCGAATGACCTTGTCTTTAAGGAATATAAGATTTAGCTACTCTAAAGTGCCAACATGGCAACAAATACCATACGAGAAAAGAAGCCATCTAATTTTCAAGAAAAGAGAGGAAAAGTATTACAAAAGAAAGTCTCTCTGGCTTTCATAGAAATTTTCACCTTTTCCTGAAACCACTGGAATAGAAGTTGGGAGGCATCTGTTTTTGTCCTGCCTTCTCTGCTGATTTTCTCAGCAGAGAATATCCCCAACATTATTTACATCTGATATTAAGAAGTTTTCCTAGGATGAGGCCAAGAGGCTAATAACGCTGGACCTGCTTTGAAAACACTTGCTGTGAGCAGCTGGGAGGCCGCCACCAAGGATGAAGGAATTGACTCTATCATAATGTGTTTTAAACAATTCCAAATTTTTACTTTATTTTAGTATTTTTAAAAAATCCAAACAACTTATTAGGCTCCCTCATTCAAAACCAAGGCAAACCAGGTAATATGGTACTTTTATCCATCCAAGGCTGTCCTTTGGTGATTTATTTTCCTATTTAAATGACCACTGATGTATACTGTAACCTGTATTACATGGGAGCTACAAGTAGTGATATCTCTATTCCCACTCCATAGTTAAATTTACATTTATTGAGGATCTTCAATGAGCCACTTGCTTCATATTATCACATCAGCAGCAGCAGCATAACAACAGATTATTTAGCAAAACTATGTATCAGACCCAAGACTAAAGACTAATTAATTTTATCTTATCCAACTCTTACACAAACTATGGCAGGAAATATTATCCTCCCTTGAGAGATGAGAAGACTGAAGCAGAAGGCGTCTCAATAATTTGCACTAGGTCACACAGATATCAAGTGGCAAGAGTTCTATCCTCATGACACTATACTTTACAAATAAGGACACTGAGGCCCAGAAAGACCAGAACCAAGAGTAACCCAGTAAGTGACAAGTTTGGAATCGGATCTCAAAGAACATGTTATTTTCATTGTTTCATATATCTCTCATCCTATGTTTTATTTCTCTACTCTCACTGGAGTGTAGGAAGAGGAAATAAAATTTAGGAATTAAAGGGTTTATAACTGTTATGGAAGGTTCCCATTTTATAAATAGGCACAATTGTATGTCTGAGTCCACAGTTTTAGAAGGAACACCACAGATATGAACTGTTGGCTTGGCAGTGGTCTCAAGGATATGTTACCTGTTACTTCAGTGTTGCCAATTAATCACTGGCATATGAATGAACCCAATGTTACTTTTATGTTGCACAGAGGCAGCTAACAGTAGCTTGCTTCAGGAATCATTGTTATTGACAAAGGGAGAAATTGTGACATGGGTTTCACTGGAAAGTGCTGTAAGGGCTCTTTTTGACTAATTCCCAAGCTCACATTTGTGCTGAGTCCTGATGGCTTTGGAAAGGAATTCAAAAAGAAAGTGCAGATAATAGGAATGCTGCTTCACTTTCATTGCCTTCAGCTGGAAACAGGTTAGTGCCCAACTATAACAAGGCTGTGCCTGTACTGGCTGTGTAAAGTACAATTATATTCTACAGTGTGGCCTTGCAGGTTTTCATTCTCCTCCCTCAATAACTTTCATATCAAAGCTGCTTTGTTTTCAAGTTAACATAATGACACTCCAACCTAATATTTTGCCAAGCTCTCATTGATCCTTAGTGTGGAATAAATGTGAACACTGCCTCATTAATCCTCTCCACAGTCCTGGGAGAGAAGTGGCAAGCAATATCCCATCCATTTTGCAGTGGAGGAAAGAAAGGCAAAGTAAATTGCTCACTTTGCATCTGTGCCCAGCCTTCTGGACATTTCCATCTGGATATCCTGCTGGCTTGTCAAACTCAACTTGCCCCAAGTTGAACTCATTCTCTTCCCTTTTCCAAAATACATACCTCTTTCTGGGCATAGTGTCTTGGTTAATGGCACTACTATCTACAGAATTCCCCTTGTACAAGCCTCTGAGTCATCTGATTTCTCTCACTTTCCATATTCAATCAGTTATGAAGTTTGTTTCCATTTCCTCTGAAATAGCTCTCAAATTCATTCTTTCTCTTCAAACAACCCTGCCCCAATCTCTTGTTCCATTCAGCATCTCATCATCCCTCATCCAGATTAGTGCCAAAAAAAATCCTTACTCATATACACAATTTAGGTTTTTTTTTTTTTTTTTTTTGTGGGGAAGACCAGCCCTGAGCTAACATCTGTTGCCAATCCTCCCCTTTTTGCTGAGGAAGACTGGCCCTGGGCTAACATCCGTGCCCATCTTCCTCCACTTTATATGGGACGCCGCCACAGCGTGGCTGACATGCAGTGCGTCGGCGGGCGCCCGGGATCCGAACTCGCGAACCCTGGGCTGCCAAGCGCGGACTAAACCGCTGCACCACCGGGCGGCCCCCCACAATTTAGGTTTTTTAATTTGTCCTTTATACTGTCTCCAAAAAATTAACCTTCATAAAACCAAGGTGTTAGTATTTTCTCTCCTGTTCAAAAATCTTTGATGGCCCTATATGGCCAACAAACACCGTCCTGACTCTTCATATTATTGAGATCTTTTATAATTGGGAAAACTTCACTATGAGAACTTGTCTCCCACTTTTTGTTACCATATACCCCACACTCAAGACACAAGGGCCACCTCAGTATTCCTCAAGTGCTTTTCTCCATCTCCTAACTTCAGTCCATAATGAGCTTGCCTTTATCTCAGCTGATTTGTTAGGAAAACTTCTAGTCATTACTTCAAGCCCAGTTCTTATGTTACATCTTATTTATTATCTTTTTGGACTCAGTCACCTGCCTATTCTCTTAATCAATCTCTCCCTCTAACAATTTGTTTCCATTTATCACATCTTGTTTTGTAGTTAATTATCAGTATTTCTCAAAATAGCCTATAAGTTCCTTGAGGACAAAGTCCATATTTTATTCATCTCTGAATTATTCATACTTAGTATGGTGCTGGGTACTTACTTGGTGCTAAAATTTTATAACAATTTATATAAAATAAATAATGTTTTTAGAACAAATTTTATCATATTTAATGCTCACAATAATCCTGTAATGTAGGTATTATTACTGATCCCTAACTAACAGGTGCACAAACTGAGGCCTATAGAAGTAAGAAGACTTCCATGGCCTCTCTAGCATGAGAGTCAAGACTTAAACCCAGGACCCCTGTCTGTAAACCCCGATTTTAGTTCATTGTACTAGACTGCACATAAGCAGAGGTATAGTTGGAAATTTGGCCTGATACAATGCCCAATTTTGATAAAACAGGCATTTCTGGTTACCACAACATCCTCGTTGTACATATTGAGGGATTATCAATGTCCAAAGGAATGCCATCATTCCTAGTGTTTTCTGTACCTAAGAGTAAGAATACAAACATCTCAGAGGCAAGGATTCTGTCATGTTCACTGATGGAGCAACCATGGCACCCACATGGATGTGAATATAAATGATGTTTAAAAGTTATTGATTGTGTAATGGAATCTAGTCAAAGGAATTTTGCTATCCTTGGTCATTTTCTCTTCCCATCCCCAACCCTCACAATATGTTGACAAGTGTTTATGGAAAAAAATTGCACATGGTGTGATTTGTTCCTAGATTTAGTCTATTCTGTTACTGGAGGAGAGGCGTGGAAAAGCTTTCATTCTCCCAGATTTTCTCCCCCATTGGCTGAAAATCCTCCTATTAAAGTCACTAATGGCAGACATCTTTTCCTAGAGGTTCTGGAGCAGATCTCTTTGCATTGTCTACATTTACTTTTCAGTATAAGTATCACTTGTCTCATCTACAGCTAGTCTAGGCTCTTATCTTTAATTGTTTTCTCTGGGTTGGCCTGGATAATAGGGAACAGATTATTTGCAGCCTTGTTGTTTTCCAAACACTTTGCCTTCTTAGTCTAGATAGTTAAAAGGACAGAGGACAGGTTGGCAAGTTAGAACTCTAATTTGGTAGAGATGCTCAAAGACCAGTCAAGCAAATGGGTCCCATTAGAGCTTACCTTTCCTTTCTGATAATTCCTGACATACCTCCAACATCCAGTACAGTCTGCTACATTGTCCAGTCTTCTCCATTCCTCACTCAATCTTTATGCTCTGTGTTGTCCACTTCCCATTCTGACAAAACTTTATTTCTTATTAATTTAAGAACATCCAGCTTTGATCCCATATGCATGAAGCCTTTAATGATTTTAACCTCTGATTTCTTATTGCAACCTGTAGTGACAATGATTGATGTTTACTTGAGCACCAAGCACTTTAAGTACTTCAATAAATGTGGTAGATCAATTGCAAATGCAGTCTTGATTCTTCAATCCTCTCCCCACCCTCCAGGTATCCACATCTATTTATCCACTGAGAGGTGACATTTATTTCTCCACCCCTTGAATCTAGGCTGGTCTTGAGTTTTGCTTTGAACTGCAGAATGTGATGGAGTTGACAGTGTGCCAGTTGTGAGTGAAGGCCTCAAGGGGGCATGCACCTTCACTCTCTTTCTTGGAACACCACCACCGCCATGTGAACAAGCCTGGACTACCTGCTGGAAGATGAGATCCATGTGGAGGAGAGGCCAGTTGTCCTTGCTAAGACTATCCTAGGCCAGTCTATACTAGCTGACCCCCAATCATGCAGGAGGGCTGCCTATTCAATCCACAGCTGGTTGCTGATGCAAGCGTGATCCCAGCTGACACTAACAGAAATACCCAGATGTCCCATAGACTCAAACAATAATACATGCTTATTGTTTTAAGCTGTTGGATTTGGGACATTTTGTTTCACAGCAATAGCTAACCCACATAATGCATTACCTCATTTAAGCTTCTTTATACAATGATGTAAATATTATTAATAGCCCTACTTGATGGCTGAGGAAATTTAGGGTTAGCAAGCTTAACTTACTTATTCAAGTTCTCACAAGTTCTTAGGGGAAATAATTTAGCTCACTCCCCTTGATTTCTACCTGAAGAGATAGAGACCCAGAGTTTCCTGATTTGTTCAAAGTCAAACCATAGTCTGAGGGTTTTTTTTTTTTTTATTGCTCCTTAATACCCCACAATTAATTTATCTTTCTTGGTCAAGAGCATTCATTTTTCTACTGGATGATTGCAAGCTTCTTGTGGTTTAATTGTTTCTCTATGTCCCCCTTGGTACCCAGCACAGTGCCGAGTACTTTGAGGGTTTAGCACATATTTATTAATTGACTGATTGTTTGCTTGCTTGAATCTGTTCAGTTCTGAAGTCACCATCACCTGGGCAGCAGGTAAGGTGGCTGTGACCAGCAACACTGTGATTGGAGAAGGCTGCCAGCCAGACCTTAGTGCCAGTCTGAAGACTATCTGCTGATGCTTATACCCAGATGGAGATTCTCATCCTCTGGAATTACTGTATTTTTCTCGTAGGGGGCACACTATCTATTCTTCACTGAATTATCAGGGCTGTATTTTGTCAATGTGCCTGATGAAGGAAAAACTCCCCACATTTGAGAGAAACTCGTCCTTCTATGAGAAAAGATCTAAAGTTTTCATTTTCATACAATCCTTGCGAAGATTGTCCTTTAAGCACTGGAACAAATTTAAACCAAAAATGATTTAGGTGACTGCAAGTAGGGTCAAATTCAACCTGGATGCTTAAAATTTGGCCATTTCTGTCTGCACTTTCTCTAAGCCAGGGGATTCAGCCGTGTCATAGAATCAGTTAAACTGATGGTATGAAAGGTGGATACACTCTGGGGGAAAAAAGCCTTAAATATGCATTTCTTGCCCTTATCCTTTGCAGAAGAACATAGCAAGCAAAATCAGTGATTTTCTTTCTATCGTGCAGAGCAACTTCCATGAAATCTCATAGAACACACTCCAAGGCATTCCATAGTGCAACTAAAGATTTTTGATATGCTTAGGAAAAAACTCCTGCTTTCTTCACACTTGTTTTTTCCCCTTGATCTGCTCCTATATAATATACATGGCTTAATGACTAATTTTCTAGAGCCTGGATCCTAGTCATATGATAAGATGACAGCAGAGTCTGGTTTAATTTTAGGCCAATGAAATGTAAAATATAAAATGTAAAAATATTATTTTCTTTTCTAATTTGTACTTCAGAAAATTTTAGGAGCTTAAAATTGCCTCCCTAATCTGAAAATGTGATCATCCTTTTAAAAATCAGGTTGTATTTCTGTCATTTAAGTGTCAAACTTTCAAGTTTTAAATTGTTAATTTTAAATTTTAGAGTAGCTTAGAAGAAAGTACTAGATTAAACAGTAAAATAGAATGGGTGATCTAATTCCTCCTATCATCATTCTCTATAGACTGCATTTTCTTAAAAGCGTTGTGTTTCCTTTACTAAAATGGGCTAACTTTTTCTCTGCATTTCATTGCTCTCTTGCCAACTGGGATCAGCCCAAGACTGTGATGAGGGATCACATACTGGCTGACATCAAGAAGTGAAACTGAATCCTGTTAAAATTCTCCCTCTCATTAAAGAACAGAATGATTCAAATGTGGTTCTACCATCACTGTTTTGGGTAAATAAATATAAAAGTGACATTCTAATAAGTCAGGGACATACTTAACATTCTAGAGTCACACCAAGTTTTGCAAGATATTGCTTGGTTAAAACAGTGTGTGTGTGTGTGTCTGCGTATGGGTGTGTGATGCTGAAATGCCAACAGGCTAAGGGCAGAGAAAGGTTTTTCTCCCTGAACGCTTTTTTCAAAATTTTTGTTCAGTGTTTCCTAGGTGATTTTAAGCGGACAGAAGCCCTGGTGTTAGCACTTCACTACAATCCTTCTCTTATATACGGATTCCTAGAACTCTGTTTCACCTTTGGCTTCTCAAGTGTTGCGAAAAGGAATGTTTTTCTGAGAGATTACACTCAGAAAAAAAATGATGACAAAAATGTTAGCTATAAACAGCCATAATGAAAAACAATAGAATTAGTCAAACCACATATCAATTGAAATTTTATAAAAAGTCCCTGGCTGTAAAATGTATAACTTTATAATCTTGTGATGAGGAAATCAGATCATCAGTATTCTATTTACTGGTGAAATCTATTCATTGACCACTGAAAAGCCTGTGGCATCCACCTAACATGGCCATTGGCAAGCCTCAAGTGCTAAACGGCTGTTGGCCAGAGTTGTCAATTCCTCACTTTATGAGTCTTTTCACAGGGCAGCTCACAACATGGCAGCTTGCTTTCCCCAGCATAAGGGAGGGAGAGAGAGAGAGAGAGAGAGAAAAGGTGCACAACATGCTAGCTAGTCTCTTTATAACCTAATCTCAGAAGGGATATCTCATTATCTTTGCTGTATTCTACTCATTAGAGGTGAGTCACTAGGTCCAGTCAACACTCAACAGGAACAAATTGTACAAAAGGGCCATCTTAGAGGCTGCCTACCACAAACTTCATATGCTTCATATGCTTCATAAAATTGGAATTTAGCAGTTATTGGACATTTTGTCTAAGGCTTGTCTTTTACACACCTGTTATAATAAGATATTGACATTTTAGTATTCTTCATTTATATGGTACTTATATTCTGCCTTTTGTTTATTTATTTTAAGGTATCTTCTTAGGTATTTAAGTTTTCATTCATCAAGATAGGAAAGGTAATGAAAATTTATCATTACACAGACATTATGCTCACGTTGTTTTAAAAACTGAGTTGTTTACAACTTTTAATAACTAACTTTTTTATGCAGACCCTAAAAAGATGGAAATCAATCTATTTAATTTTATAAGGCAAACATAATGTCACTACCAAGTCTTAATAAAGATAGTAATGAAATAAAACTATAAACTAATTTCACATACACATACAGAGAAAATTCCTGAATAGTAAATCAAATCCAATACAAAGAGGCTCAGCAACTTGATAAGAAAAAAAGGACGAATAGAAATGAAAAATGGACAAAAAGCCCTTCATAGGGGAGAAAACTTCCAAATAGTCAAAGAAACATTGAAAAGATGATCAAACTTATTAGTAATTAGCAAATCAAAATTAAGACAAATTAAATATAAAGGGTTTTTTTTTTTGACTCAAAAGAATTGCAAAAAATGAAAAGCTGTGTTATAACTTCCAGAACTGGTGATTGTGTAGGGAAATTGTGCCAATCATTCATTGCTGGTAGGAGCATGAATTCCTTTGTAGAGTGGTTTAGGATGATCTATAACACTGTAGATGTTTTTTTAAAATATATCTACACAATATCTATTTATCTATCTGTCTACCTATCTACCTATCATCTACCCATCCATCCATCCATCATCTAGCTTTCCATACTATAGGAAAATAGTTCATAAATACTAGAGAATACTAGGCAGCTATTAAAAACAATGAGTTAGGGGGCTGGCTGGGTGGCTTAGTGGTTAAGTTCCTGCACTCCACTTTGGGGGCCCAGGGTTTGAGGGTTTGGATTCCAGGTGTGGACCTACACAGCACTCATTAAGCCATGCTGTGGTGGTGTCCAGCATACAAAATAGAGGAGGATTGGCATGGATGTTGGCTTAGGGACAATCTTCCTCAAGCAAAAAGAGGAAGATTGGCAACGGATTTTAGCTCAGGGCCAATCTTCCTCACCAAAAACAAAAACAATAACAAAACAAAACAATGAGTTAGACACAGAAAGAAGAATGGTGGTCACCACAGGTGGGTGTGTGTAGAGTTTCAGTCACTCAGATTGGGAGGATTCTGGGGATCTGTCAAACAACAATATACATATGGTTGAAAATATGGTACTGTACACTTGGAAATTGTTGGGAGGGTGAATTTTATGTTATGTGTTTTTCTGCCACAATAAAAACAATTGGGAGAAACAAACAAACAAAAGAACAAAAAAACCAATGAATTAAATATGTATATATTGACCTTGAGTGATAATCATGATACAACGTGAAGCGAGAGCTCTAGGAAGGAGGAGATCGTGTCTGTCTTGTACACAGCTATATCCTCATAGTCTGGAATGTATAACATCTTAATTAATAATAGCTGAATGAATTTATTGAATGAATAACAAAAAAATCTATATATGGGTATCCACATTTTAATGAGCATTGAGAAAGATGGGAAGGATATATGTGTGTGCGTTTTGTATACACACACACGTATCATCATGTTAACAATGATTAAGTAGAGGGTGGTATTGAAGGCGTTGAAGTATAGAAAAGATTATTTTTTCTTTATATATATTCACTAGTTCCTACAAGAGCATTTTAGTTTTATATTTAAAACTATAATAGAGAAATAATTTTAAAAGAAAAAATGTTTACAAATAAATTTTAATGACACGAAAAAAATGCTTAGATTACAAAATTCTTGGTAGAATGATTCCAACTATGTAAGACAAAATATGATTGATTAAAAGAAATGTAACTAAAATATTAGCAGTGGTTATTAAGAGGGAGCTTATGGATTTATTTATTTTACTTCATGATACTTTCTATATCTTTAAATTTTTCTGCCTATCTTATTTTTTAATGAAATGTTACAGGCACAATTTCACTTCCTTTTTTCCCAGAGAAAATCACTATTGCTAAGTGGGAGAGTATTCTTCTCACTTACATTTATATATTTTCATGATGTACGTCTAAGCATCTAGTAATTTTGCATGTTTCCAAGTTAATGTTATATGCGTCCTTTTGCAACTTTCTTTTATAATCATAAAATAATGTATTATTTAAGCTCTTTTCAATTGTACTACAACTTTTTGTATCCTGATAATAGACTTAGAAATGCAATGCTTTATTGATAATAATTGCTATCATTTATTTAGGGTTTACTAAGGTATCTAGCACTGTGCTAAATGCTATTTAATCCTCGACGGAATCTAATGCAAACAAGAAAATAATCTGATCAGAAATTTTCCTGATGTTAAGTTTTGAAGAAGAGTTGAGATCCAGTAAGAATTTTGGACTCAGTATCCAAGAATACTCATCGAAGGAAAAGGTTAAAAAAAAATAGAAGTTTAGTCCCCTGTTGAAACACCTAATTCTCCGTTTTGCCCTGAGGAGATGAACCAGGCAGTAGCAAGACACTAGACTCCTCAATCAGAGTGCCTTGCCTCTTAATTTTCTTTTTTAAATTTAAATTCCCTCTTTTTTGCCTATGTAATTTACTATATTATTTCACACACGCTTATGTTGTCCTCTAGTTATTATATACACAAGTAAATTTTTTCCCCAACAAACTCTAAGCAGTTCATTAGAAATAAAGCAAGTTAGCAGTAAATACTCATTAACTGATTTGAATTGAAATGGATTTGAATTGTATATCTCTTCTGGGGAAGAGCAGTCCTGTGACTTGAGAACCCTATAAGTCCAAGTAGGATGCTCCTTCTCCCTGTGGGCAATGAAAGAATGAGATCATAGATTTTCAGTTGCCCAAGTGTTAGTTAACACAACCACTCTGAGCATGTGGGATAAGGCTTAGTTATAAACTCTGCGTAAGTGGGTTTACAAGATGAAATGTGCAATCACACAGGGATTAAATGAACTTCTTTTATTGTTTATTTGTTTGGTATTATGAGCACACTCATGATATTGTCTAGCTTCTGCCTACATACCTCTAATAAAAGGAAACTCATTATGCTCTGACAGCCTGTTTCATTTTTGGACAGCTCATTTTGTTGTAGGATAAAAGGATCATTGGGCCTATTTCTAAGGGCTGTAAGAACAAGATGACTTTTGTGGGTGTTTGGAGACTGGAGTGTAGATGAGGGATTAATAATCAAGTTCTAGGAACAGGAATGCAGACGTAAATTGTGTTACGCATGAAGGTATATAAAGTTGACTCTGGGGGCCGCCCGGTGGCATAGCGGTTTCGTCCGCGCTTGGCAGCCCGGGGTTCGCTGGTTTGGATCCCAGGCGCCCGCCGACGCACTGCTTGTCAGCCATGCTGTGGCGGCATCCCATATAAAGTGGAGGAGGATGGGCACGATGTTAGCCCAGGGCCAGTCTTCCTCAGCAAAAAGAGGAGGATTAGCAACAGATGTTAGCTCAGGGCTGGTCTTCCTCACAAAAAAATAAATAAATAAAGTTGACTCTGATACTATGTGGGTATCACCATGGGCCCAGGAAGCCAAAAGTAATCTTCCATTCAGACCCCATTGCATAATAACATACAGTGTTTTGGATTCTATTGTTTGTCAAATTATGCTGAAAAAGGACAGCTATGGGGATAATTAAAGGTGAGGACAAACACACTTTCAAAGAAATATGTAAGAAACTAGAGTTATTTAGTCTTAGACAAGGGGAGATGGAAGGAAAGTAACGATGGTGTTAGTTATAGGTTCACGATTCCCTGACCACATGCTTCCCAAAAACCACTGAAAAACAAGTATTTCATAACTCATTTTTGTAGCAAAAACTGGACCTGAACTGAGGTGACACTATTTATAGTCTTTATTCCACTTAGTGTGAATATTCATGTTTTGCTGCAGAAATACCTGTTTGATCATGGAATACAGCTCCAGACCTTGTTGGAGGCATTGGGTAATATAGAATATATGCACCATATTACCTCTATAAAGTTGGAAAGAGTGTGAATTTTGAAACACATCAGTTTTCAAGGCTTGTAGATCATTTCCATATTTAGCTTTTGTGGGGACAGTCCTCTTCCTATTGTGCCTTCTTAGTTCATAAATTTAAGATACATTGATATTGCAAAATGATGATTCTTATAACTAAATACCAGTCAGATAATCCTCTGAACCAGGAAAGGATCCTACTTCTGCAATTAATTAGGAACTAGGTACATGGGGGTGATAGGAAATAGGAGCTCAGCAGGATATTTCAAGAGCAGTACTAGTTCTTAACCAGAGTTAGGTTATGGACCTCTTGGAAAATCTGATGAAAGCAATCTATTGGCCCTCTCCTAAAAAAAAGTACAAATGAATACAAGATTATGCATATATTTTCATGGTGCTCAAAGATCCCTTAAGCTTATATGGCTAGAAATTTTTGCTCTAGAATGTGTTTGAGTGGATATGGATGCAATCAAGCAAATAGGTTCCTGTAGCTAAGATACAGGTAAACACTTTAGAAATTTTGAATTTTGGGGAAATGGGGTATAAATATCCTCCTCTTCCCCACCATAGATTAGAACTAAATGAGAAATAAGATGCGTAACAGCAGATCTCCCCTTGAATAGCATAGCCTTTCCAGCTAAGCGTACCGCACAGCAGTCTTTTCAGGCAGAAAGACATGAAGGAAAGAACCTAGAGGGACTAAGTTGAGTTCCTTCCTTGAACTTACCAACCCATCAAGCCACCTCCTCCTCCATGGGAAGGAATGAAGAGGGGCAGGAGAGAGACGGACAGTTCCCTCCTAGTCAGTAGAGTACACATCATTTCTGTCTCCGTGGAAATATGAGAAATGAGGACTAAGCATTAATAGCCTTTGTGGCCATTTTGAGTTTCAACTGGGGCCACAGGCAAAGAAGCCAAACCTCTCTGAAGAGAAGAGTAGGCTACCACATGCACAAACAAAGCTAGGTTGTAGGTTTCTCAGGCAGAATAAAGAGACTGGTGGAGAAGAAAAAAATGACACTCAGGAAATTGTGACTAGGAAAAAGGTATATTAGACTAAAAAGTTGGGGAGGTAGACACTCTAGAGTTTAGTATCTCTTTCCCCTCCCTTCCAGTCTTCACTGGTGCTGCCTCAATGCCCTTCCTGCTTCCATCCATAGTGTCCTCAAAGCTCTTCCAGCTTCTACCTGCTGCTGGTTCTTACCGTCATTGCTACATGTTTTAGGGTTTTTTTAATAGCAGCACTTTATTTCTAGGAACCAATTTCTGTTACTATTACTTATTTCTATATAACAAATCACCCTAAATCTTAGTGGCTTAAGATTCAACAACCATTTAATTTGAGCTTGAGTATGTGGGTCAGGAATTTGGGAAGTACGTGGCTGGATTATTCTTCTTCTCCATGTGGTATTGTCCGGGGTCACTTGGTATTCAGTTGGTGGCTGGTGTTTTCTAGACATTCTAAATGGCAGCTGGAAGGTGAGTGCAGATGAGCCTCTCTTCCTCTCCACTTAGTCTAAGGGCCTCTCCATGTGGTGTCTCCAGCAAGATCATTGGGCTTCTTACATGGCATCTCATGGCTCCAAGATTGGAAACTGGCCCATATTCATTTCCACACTATTCTAATGATCAAAGAAGTTATAAGAACCAGCCCAGACAGAAAGGACTAAGACATAGTCGCCCCCCACCGCCACCATGTGAGTAATGTAAAGGAATTTGTGGCCATCTTTAATCTACTACATATAGATTATTAAATTGTCCTTTTCATAATTCTTTAATTTGAATGCTTAAGCTATTTCTTTTCAGTCTTTTTTCCTAGTATAAGAATCAGAACTAAGTACCTCTTTTACTACATCACAGAAGTTGTGTTTTATAGCATTTTGATATCATTTAGATCTAAATACCTTTTACTTACTATTGTAATTTCTTTAACTCAGTAGTTATTTGAAACGTGTTTTAAATTGTCCAAATATATGGAGTGTTTGTTGTGCATTTTTATTGCCTTATAAGTTAATTGTGATGTGGTGGAGATTGTATACATGACACTGATTATCTGAGATTTTCTTGATATTTGCTTTTGCCAGGATTTACATTGTCAACTTAAAAAATTTTATGTATTTCCCCTTTTTTAGGGAGCAGAATTTCTTTCTCTCTCTGCCTCTCACTCTCTCTTGGTAATCTATCATCTATCTATGAAGAGAAGTTGTCAGTCTCACCCTGCATTTCTATGTATTTTACTTACATATTCTCAGGTATTGTAGAAGACGGTACTGACTATAAAAGAGCTTTGTGATCTAGTTATCATAAAATCGGTATGTACTGAATTTAGTTAATTTACTAAGTGTAATTTAAAAGAGAGATCTTTTAAGTCCCAAGTTAGATTTTAAAAAGCAAAGTGTCGGTTCCTTAACTTTTCTAAGTCTTTATTGCCTTATTAAAAGTAGGAACAATACCTCCACGTGGGGTTTCTGGTGAGAATTAAATGAGACTTAATGAGAATCAAATGAGACAAGTAGAATGCCTGGTACCTAAAAAGCACTCAATAAATTGTGTCTTTGACCTGAACAGCAAGTGTATTCCACTGTGAAAATAAGTCTTAACAATTACTGGATATTTCTTCAGATATCAGATTGAAAGAAGATACAGTATCTTCACGTAAATATATTCATAATTTTCACTATACTCTTCCACAGAGAATCAAGGTTGAGAGGCATGTGGATGACCCCTTACCATTCTCTGTTCATGAAGCGTTGTGTGAATTGGCATCAAGCACAACCTCTCTTTCACAGCGATTTCTCTCTGGGCTGCACATATAACTCCAGTGCTCAGTGCTGATGCTTTTCCAGCCTCCATCACAGTTCAGAAAATACTTTCATAAAATGTGATTTTTAGAGTAAATGTTTCAAGAGGATAACAGAAAAATGCTTCTCATGTATATATACTGCACGTGTACCCTGAGCAGACTCATACACTTCGTCAGTGGATATGTACAACTCTAAGTGTACATCACCGTGAACAGAGTGGTAGTCATTACTCACTTGTATTGAATACCACTGACATTGTGTTATATCCAGCAATATTCTTTGAAAAACAAGCCTGTGGAACTGTCTACTTTCCATTTGCACACAATAATTATCATTAATTTTGGGTCAGTTTGGCTATCTTCTTGTATGTTCTAGAAAGGATGCAATTTGAATGATGCCTCTGTATTTTTAGTCTTTTTATGTTTGTCACAAAATTAACGAATTTGATACTGGAAAACATTATTTTCTACTCATTCTTGTTAGCAAAGGGACTGTGTTTTGTCTTCGAATGATGTGTAAAATTCAGTGGTTTCATAATGCCACTTGATGTTGTTTCACGCAGACGGTGCCAAATCGAAAAAGGGCAAAATGGATTGCTCATCCAAATAAAGTCAAACTTTATGATACTCATCATTTCGTTTTCTATTTATGCTTTCCTTTTGTGCATTTGTGGCTACCTGGGGGGAATTGCCATAGTCACGGTTTCACTAAGCTCAGTATATTTAAATTCACATTTTTCCCCCTGAACTATGGTAATAATGCTACTATTTCAATGAATTCTCTTTGAAACTTTTCCTAGGTTTACAAATTTGGGATATATAACATGATGGTGACAATGAAGTATGCAAATTAAAGCACAAAATAATTAATATTCAATTGATATGAAAATAGGTTTTAAGCAAGATGACCTGGACTTCTACAGATCTTGTAGTACCTGAAAAGCCATTAGAACTGTAACTATTATAAATAACAATGAGATTTCTGTAAAAAATAAAATTTAATTTTATGTTTTACACTTACATACTAAAAGCAAAATTTTTACTTTTTTTATTTTACTATTTTTATCTTTATCAATCTGATGGGTTAAAGATAGTATTTCATTGCAAAGCTAATTTACACTTTCTAAATTATGAATAAGGTTGAGCATTTTCTCAAGTATTCAGATTCACTTATATTTCCATTTTATGATCTGTGGGAGCAATATTTTTTCTATTGCATTTTAGTTCTCTCTTAAGAATTTTAAGGAATTATGCCCTTTGTCTATTGTATATGTTGGAAATAACTTTTCAGTTTTCAGTTTGCCTTTTGGCTCATTTTCATTGTCTATTTTCCAATGCATAAATTTTAATTTTGATCATTTCTCCTTTTAGTAATCTTTCTAAACTGATTTCGATTTGTATACAGGAAATGCAGTGATTTGTGTTAATTATTTTTGGAATGATCTACCTTCTAAAGTTTTACTTTCAAATTTTTCGGAGTCACCTTACTTTAGATGTCTCTATAATAACATATATTTGGAGAAATGCTTTCTAATTCAATTTGTCTCTTTAATTAAATATATTTGCTAATCCCATTATACTTTTATTTTTGGAGTCCTAGCAGTCCGTGTTATTTCTTTATTTATTCCAGTCTTATTGAGATATAATTGACATATAATATTGTGTAAGTTTAAGGTGTACATCATCATGATTTGATACACTTACATACTCAAAATGATTACCACAGCAGGGTTAGGTAAAATCTCCATCACCTCACATAATTACCATTTCTTTTTTGTGGTGAGAACATTTATGATCTACTCTCTTAGCAACTTTCAAGTTTATCATACAGTATTCTTACCAATAGTCACCATGTAGTACATTAGATTTCCCAGAACTTATTCATCTTATAACTGGAAATTTGTACTCTTTTTCTGACATCTCCCCATTTCTCCCACCCCTAGTCCCTGGCAACCACCATTCAACTATCTGTTTCTCTGAGTTAGACTATTTTAGATTCCTCATACAAGTGATATCATACAATATTTATCTTTTTCTGTCTGACTTATTTCACTTAGCATAAGGCCCTACAGCTCCACCCATATTGTCACAAATGGCAGGATTTCCTTCTTTCTCATGGCTGAATAATATTCATATTATTCATAAATTTTTATGGGTATATGAATATATATATCACACATATACTGTGAAATGAGTACCACAATCAAGTTAGTTAACACACGTGTCACCCCACATAGTTGCCATCTTGTGTGTGTTGAGAACATTTAAGATCTACTCTCTTAGCAGATAGAGATATTGTTATTTTAAATTGCTGGAATAAGTTACATCTAGCAGATATAATATTAAATTCTAATTTTTTTTCTCTTAAACATTTCAATTATTTTAAAACTTTTCCATTACAGATAACCTTATAAGAGAGAACTTTTGTCTTATCATTCAAAAGCTTGAGCCCCTGAATTTCCTGGTGTCTGGTTTGGGTAGGGTGACATGATTAGCCAATGAGCTGCAAAGAGTGAAGCTGTAAATGATTAAAGAATTGCATCAAAGAGGAAAAACCAGGGCTACAGCCAGTTGAAACTTCTGAAGGATCGATCTCCCTGAAAGGTCAAAGATAGTGCCTGGAAGAATTACCTGGATCAATGGAGAAGATCTCCATTATTCCTTATAGGGTCCTTTGTGTTCTTGTCAGAGAATGAGAGAAGAGGTGTGAAGAACACCAAAGGAGTACTAATATCTGTGTTTTTGGAGCTTTTGCAATTTTTTTTTTAGTGTAAATTTCCAGAATTGGGCTTATTGAGTTAAAGAGCACATACTGTTTTGAATTCTTGACAAATGATGTTGTGGCAGAGATGGCTATTTGTCTACCAAACACTGATACGCCTTTTCCATATTGTAGAGTTGTTGCTGGGAGGTTGCTGCCTGGCCAGGAACTATATTTCCAAACCCTCCCTCCTCTTCCTTCTCCTAGCTAGGTGGTGTCATGTGACTGTTTCATGCAAATGCAATACGAGTAGAACTACTGTGTGTTACTTCAGGCCAAATGCTTAAGAAGCGAGGGTACCTTCTCCATTCTCTTTCTCTTCTCTCCTCTACTGGATGGGTTTCTACACACAAAGAAACTTTCAGAACCAAGTGTAGAGCAAAGTGAAACTTCCATAAGACTGGGTCCCTGAATAATTGTGGGTGGCAGAGCTTGCCCCCATCTCAAGCCCGTTTTCTGCTTTGTGGACTTCATGTGAATAAAAAGTAGATATTTGTAATGTTAAGTCTCTGAAATTCTGGGATGTTCACCATCTGTTTTTCTTTTCCCGGGTAGATAGGAAGACTGAATTTCTAAGCCTGCCATGTAATTAGATTGAAACTGTGTGACTGAGTTCTCAGCAAAGAGTTGAGTCATGTTTTTTGACTCATTCTGACAATCTCTATCTTTTAAATGGTGCATTTAGACCATTGACATTTAAAGTGGTTATTGATATAGTTGGATAAATATCTACCATATTTGTTACTTTTTTCTATGTGTTGCCCTTGTTCTTTGTTTCTGTTTTTGTCTTCCACTCTTTTTCTCCTTTTTTGGTTTTAATTGAGCATTTTATATGATTTTATTTTCTCTCCTGTCTTAGCATATCAGTTATATTTCTTTTTTTACTTTTTATAGTGGTTGTCCTAGAGTTTGCAATATTCATTTACAGCTAATCCAAGTCCACTTTCAAATAACATTATAGTCATGCATCACTTAACGACAGGATACTTTCTGAGAAATGCATTGTTAGGCGATTACATCATTGTGCGAACATTGTAGAGCATACTTCCACAGACGTAGATGGCATAGCCTACTACACACCTAGCTATGTGGTGTAACCTATTGCTCCTAGGCTACAAACCTGTACAGCATATTACTGTACTGAATACTGTAGGCAATTGTAACAATGGGATTTGTGTATTTAAACATAGAAAAGGTATAGTAAAAATACAGTATAAAAGATAAAAATGGACCAGGAGTTGCTCTGGGTGAGTCAGTGAGTGAGTGGTGAGTGAGTGTGAAGGCCCAGGACATCACTGTACACGACTGTAGACTTTATAAACACTGTACACTTAGGCTATATTAAATTTATGAAAAAATATTTTTTCTTTAATAATAAATTAACCTTAGTTTACTGTAACTTTTTACTTTATAAACATTTAAATTTTGTTAACTTTTTGACTCTTGTAATAACACAGCATAAAACACAAACACATTATATGGTTGTACAAAAATATTTTCTTTCTTTATATCCTTATTCTATAAGCTTTCTTCTATTTTAAAATTTATTATTTTTTTTTACTTTTTAAATATTTTTGTTAAAAACTTAGACACAAACACACACTTTAGCCTAGGCCTACACAGGGTCAGGATCATCAATATCACTGTCTCTTCCACCTCCCCGTCTTGTCCCACTGGAAGGTCTTCAGGAGCAATAACATGCCTGGAGCTGTCACCCTCTATGATAACAACGCCTTCTTCTAGAACACCTCCTGAAGGACCTCCTTGAGGCTCTTCTTGAGGAGATGTCACTCTTTTAGAAATATGTCCATGATGGTTTGCTTGTTTGTGTCTTTTGTTCATCAGAGATTTCCTTGTAAGCAGATAATGCACCATGAATGTTCCTTCCTATTAATGAAAACCTTTCAGTGTTGGGGTTCAGGTTTTCAAACTTTTTGAAGAGCTTCTTGAAGTCTGCAAAAGCTTCTGCTAAACCTTTCATTGTAAAATTTTTTGAGGGTTCTTCTTTTTCTTCTCCTGCCATTTCCTTTTCCCTTGCCTCTTCTTTAACTATGTGTTCCTGTTTCAGTTCCAACAACACCTCATTAGTCAATTCCTAAGGAACCACCTTGAGGAACTCCTCAACGTCATCCTCATCCACATAATTATATGTGCTGTGCTTTTATGTGACTGCAGCCCAGCAGGTTCATTTACACCAGCATCACCACAGACATGTGAGTAATGCATTGCACTGCGACGTTATGATGGCTACAATGTCACTAGGTGATAGGAATTTTTCAGCTCCGTTATAATCTTATGGGACCACCATCATACACATGGTCTGTCATTGACTGAAACATTGCTATGTGGTGCATGACTGTATATCACTTCATGGGCAGTGTACCTTATAATAACAAAATAATCTTAATCTCTTCCTCCCATCCCTTGTAACACTACTGTCATTCATTTCACTTATATATAAGCATACATAATCACTTATATATACAATCATGTATTGCTTAACAATGGAGATACTTTATGAGAAATGTGTTGTTAAGCGATTTTGTTGTTTTGCAAACATCATAAAGTGTACTTATACAAATCTAGATGGTATAACCTACTACACGTCTAGGCTACATGGTACTAATCTTATGGGACCACCGTCGTATATGTGATTCATTGTTGACTGAATCATCGTTATGTGGCATACAACTGTGTGTGTGTATACATATATATACAAACACACATATATATTGTATACATATATATATGTTTACCATCATTAACTATTAGGGAAATGCAAATGAAGACCACAATGAGGCATCAGCACACACCTATTAGAACAGTTAAAATCAAAAATAGTGACAATGCCAAATACTGGTGAGAATGTGGAAAAACTATATCTCTCATACATTGCTGATAGGAATATGAAATGGTATAGTCACTCTGGAAAATAGTTTAGCAGTTTCTTAAAAAAAAACACAACACACTTACCATGTGACTCAGCCATCATAGTCCTGGGCTTTGATCCCTAATAACTGAAAACTTAGGTCAATATACAAAAACCTGTACATGATAGTTCATAGCACCTTCATTTACAATAGCCCCAAACTGGAAGGTACCCAAAAATCCTATGATAGGTGAGTGGGTAAACAAACCATGGTAGAGTCATATCTTGGAATACTACTCTGCAATGACATGGAACAAACTATTGATATACACAAGAACTTAGGTGGATCTCAAAGGCGTTATACTGAGTGATGTCAGCAAAAATGGTGGAGTAGGCACCTCCAAGGGCCATCCCTCCACAGAAGCATTAAGTAATCAAGCATATACTGTTAGAATCAACTTATCAGAATTCTGGAAAGTAGTCAAAGGTTTACAGAAATGAAACAAATGCTGAATCAAGAAAAAGGCAACTTAAAAAAGGTAGGAAAGGTTTGCAGCATTTTGTTTGCCCTTGCTCCACATCTCTCCCTGGCTTGATGACGGTCTTGAAGATGGCACCATCCATTCTCAGTGTGCAACCCTGGTCTCTGGTTCTGGAGGAAACAGAGCTGATTTTATTTGCAAACAATTGTGTTGATTCCAACCTGTTTGGGGGCTACCTGGAGGGCCGATGCAAGGTGCTTGTCTTTGTTTTGTCTAACTTGGAAATCACTGAGGGAAGAAAAGTGCTGGGCATTCTTCAAAAACATTGTGAGGTAAATAAACAATCAGCAGCTACTTGGGGCAAAAGATTAAATTGAAGCATACCATAGAGCACTGACAGCCTGGGAGGAAAACCTGGGGAGGGAGTTTCTTTGAGGAATTAGAGCATTCAAAAGTACCTCTGTATAGAGGGGAATTTAGAAGGCCATAGGCATGACCAGGGCAGAATGCATGCTCAGAAAAGACCTGAGGAGACCTGAAGCTTTTACCTCTGACTGATCTCTAAGCTCAGTGCAAGCAGGAAGTGAAGGCTAAGTCCGGGTTGTAAATAGCCTGGTGAAACTTTTAGGGAGTGCCCCAGCACAGAGCCAATCTGCAAAAACTGGGAGAGGGGTTCTGTTTCTTCTTTTTTCTTTTTTACTTCTACCTCTTCTTTTTCTAATTCTCCTCCTCCTCCTTCTTCTTCTCCTTCTGTCTCTCTCTCTCTCTCTCTCTCTCTCTCTCTCTCTCTCTCTCGCCTCTTAGCTGGCTCCTGGCATTTAAGGAAATCTCTCAAAACATGAGCTGCACCCAAGTTAACTGAACTGATTCTTCCAAAGACCACATATAACAAAAAATACAGACTTAGCAAATATAGTTTGGAAAAGTCACTAAATAAACAAATAGCTAGTGTCTGTCTAGTCTACATCAAACTGCATAAATAGACTTCAAGGAGGGGGAAGAGTCTGATTTCCAGAGTTATCACATTATAGTATTGAAAACTTCCAGTTTTCGTCAAAGGCATTACGCTGGGCAGAAAAAAATTCTTAAAAAGTCATATGCTGTACGATTCCATTTATTTAACATTCTTGATGTGACAAAATTATAGAGATGGAGGACAAATTAATTATTGCCAAGGATTAGGGATGGTGGGGAGGAGGGGGATAGGTGTAATTTATACTTACACCTCCTCAAAGAGCATGAGAAGCATCTTTTAGTTCTGTTTCTTGATTGCAGGGTTACATGAATCTACACATGTGATAACATGGTGGATGTATACACACAGTATATCAGTATCAATTTCCTTGCTTTGATACTGTACTCTTGTTCTGTAAGAGGTAACCATTGGGACAAACCAGGTAAAGAGTATGTGGGACCTGTCTGTACTATCTTTATGACACTCTGAGAATCTATAATTAGTTCAAATAAAGTTATAAAAAATAAAAACTTAAAATGTTAAATTTTGTAAGTGACATTGATAAGTAGTAGGAAAGCTATTGATTTTAGGAGTAATATCTGTATCAAGTCTCTGTAATAAATTCTAACTAGAGCTAATTGCCTTGTCTTTTTCATAAATTATAACTCATTATTTCAAAATAATGACAGTTTCTACTTTTCCTCTCTGATATTAATCTCTTTCTCTTTTCTTACTGAATTATTAAGACATTAAGTACAATGTTGAAAAACAAAAGTAGTAGCAGGGCGTTCTTTTTTTTCCTGGTTTTAATGGGAATTCTTTACATTTTCTATCACTGAGTGTGATGCTTATGGTAAGTATTTAGTAGATTCCCTTTATTATGTTAAAGAAATTTCTTTCTATTCTTGATTATACTTGATTTGGCACATTATATATCCCGTCTTTTAAAATTTAGTATGTCAATATTTTATTGTGGTCCACTGGGTGTACCACGGCTAAGTGTACCATCCTAAACTTCCTAAATAAGTTTGCTAATTATAGTAGTTTGGATATATTTGTCCATTTGTATTATTTTTCATATTTTCCAAAGGCAAAAGCACACAGAAGGGTAGATTCAGACTGAAGAACGGGCAAATGAACATCACTACTTCACAGAATGTTTTCAACTCTGTCAAGGAAATCCCATATTGATGTGTTGTGACTATAACCAAATTTCTTTTGTGTGAACCACATTAACTCTTCTAGTATCTCTTGTGAAATAAGGAATCTGTTGTCCTGAGTTCTCAACCAGATTTTTTTGCTAATTAAAGCAAATCAATAACTTGGGGTCTTGGTTATCCCATCTATAAAATGGGGAACAATTTTCTCTTTCTTTGTCCATCTCACAGGGCTATTGTGAAAATTAAGTTATATTAGTAAGGAAAGTTACTTATAAATAAAATATATTATTATTACTTCATCTTTATTTGATTGATATTCAGAGAGTGAGAGTAATTCTGGTTTCCAGGCTTGATCATTCCTTTTATAGCTGAGTACACAGCCTTTGAAGGTTCATGTCCCTTCAGAGATAAACAGACATAAATGGAGAGTATTTACTCAATTTAAATATGTATGACATGTATCTCCATTGCTCCTCATCTTTCTGATGTTATCTCTTAGGCCTCCTTGCCTTTCCCCCTCAGAGTTCTCTCTGAGAACCTTTTTGCCTCTAAGCAGTTTTCCAGGGATGAGTCACAAGTTACCTGGTTTATGATAATCAGCTGATAACATTAAGTCATATAGGTGTTATCTTCTACGATTAGCTTTCTTAGTGCTGACAGTCTGTTCTGCTTGAACAGTTGCATAAGTTGTTTCTCAGCCTCAGCTGGTTAGAGTTGCTATAAAATGGAGTTTTTAGACATTTATATTGATAACTAAAACTTGGCTTGCTTTGATACTTCCTAAGGTTTATATAGTGTGAAGAGGTCTTTGGCTAGGGGAAATATTTTACTCTATTGGCATTATCTCTTAAATACTCGTGGTTCAACACAGGCTTTAACTTTCCTTCAGATCTATGGCAAACTCAAGTTGCAGTATACTGCTTAGTCGTGTCAGTCTGTCTCTTGGAAAGCGCAAAAGAGAAATCAAAAATAGTCTAAGCTTTCTATGAGATATTACACTTCTATTGATTAAAATGCAGACTTCCCTGTACTTCATGGTAGTGTTTACATTACTGGTCTGATAACAACCCCCCTGCCTATTACCCTGCCCAAAGACTTGAGTCACCCAAGTCCCATGGACAGCATTTTCATTTGATTCCTCTAAAAGAGAGAGAGGTCAAAACTTGGTGCCAGGCTAGTGGTCCAGCTAAACAATTTGAATAAGAGTCTTTGCACCATATTCGAGAAAGATCTGAAGTCAATTTCTGATGCAGAGCCAACAGATCTAATTGGAAAAAAAAAAAAAGAATAAATTCAGACAAAATAAAAAGAGAGAGAAAAAAGAAAAAAAACCCTTGCTTATCTCCACTGTAACTTATCAAGTTTTCTTTCTGTCAAACCTGGGGAGAATAACAGTGACATGCAATTCTTTTTAAACACGGAAAACTCAGGAAGAGACTGTCTGAATGGCTAAAAGTCAGTCCTGTGGAGATATTGTCCTTATGAGATTAGATCTGATATTTGCAACAATACTGCTAGTAATATCCTGTTAGTAGATGTGCTAATCTGTACAATAGGTAGCTTCTTGGTTTGGAAAAAAATATTTTTACTTCTCATGAATTCAAAAGCTGAGAAGACCTAGATATAAGAAATATGAATGATGTTTTGCTATATGTTTAGAATTCAAACCCTTGGAAAATATTTCATCTGAAGATGAGGAAGAGATAGAAATCTCAGTCACCCTGGGCCTTCATTCACTCTGGGCCTCCCAACCTCTCTGCCTCTCCTGGTCACCACTATCTAGCCTTGCCTTTCTCCTGAGGTTTGATAGGGAGAAAATTCTAGAAGCTATAATGGGGGCCAGTTGAGGTGACTTATATCATAAGAAGTGGTTGTGAAGGGATATCCGTTACTAATGTGAAGGGACAGGTGGCAAAAGAAAAGGCCTTGTACAAGGGCTGTTGCTATTATCACAGCAGGGTCATCACTCACACAGCTTGGAGCTGTGACCACTGTGGTTGTGGGGCCCGTGACCTGAAGCCTACTGGGAAGCACCATCACAGCTCTTGTTCATTCTCCTTTCCTTTTTTTAGCGCTCTTTCTTGGTCTTCTTTTAGCATACGCTCTTTCTTTATGAAAAGATTTCTTTCTAATATAGCATGTTGGCTGTGCTTTCCACATTGAGGATGCTCAAAAAATTGGTGATTTAATTTTTGTTGGTTTTGACCTGGTTTCTATAAATGTACTTAGCACATTCAGCCCAATAATTGATTTTTAAAGAAGCATCTCCTCACCTCCCATCCACCATGAGGTCGCCTATTGTAATCTTGACTCGTTTGATTCTTGTGCTTCTTATTAAACCATCATTTGATCCTTGTCTTCTTATTAAATCAAAAGCTGTACTTTTGCTTTTTCTCTTGCAGCTCTCTATCTCCTACTTTTTTGTTTCCTTCTGTTTTATTCTGTCTTCCCTGTTTTTTCTTTAATTCAATATATTTATTTTTCCCTCTTTCTCTTCTTCTTCCACATCTTAGATGCAAAGAATTTGTGAGAAAAAAATAGAAGTATTTCTTTCTCTCCTTGATGAGAGAGAAAATTGAATTGTAAAAAAAAAAAAGTCCTATTTTGCATCCTGGTCAAATCAGGACCTCATTGTCGAGAGGAATTTATGCTTAAGAAAGAGACGGTGACTCCAAGATGTGCGAAAATGTGTGTCACTGGAAAGGTAGTGTATTGGTTTTCTAAGGCTGCCATAACAAGATACCATGGATTGGATGGCTTAAACACAGAAATTTATTTTCTCAGATTTCTGGAGGTTAGAAGTCTGACTTCAAGGTATCGACAGGGTTGGTTTCTTCTGAGATCTCTCTCCTTGGCTTGTAGATGGCCGTTCTACCGTCTGTATTTTCATATGGTCTTCTTCTGTGTGTGTGTCTTAATTTCCTCTTCTTATTAGGATACAAATCATATTGGATTAGGGTCCACCCCAGTGATCTCATTTAACCTTAATTACCTCTTTAAAGACTATCTTCAAATACAGTCACATTTTGAAGTACTGGGGTTTAGGACTGCAGCATATGAATTTCTGGGGGGACACAATTCAGTCCATAATAAGTTTTAGCAAAGCTAACTCTTCATTGTGTGAAATGTGTTACTCATTTTCCCCCTGAAGCATATATATGAAGCCACATACACTTACACATTAAACTTTAATATTTTCTCAGGGCTATGAGTTTTCAAAGGTTAACAAGCACTAGTGGGGGGGGGGTGGGTAAAAAGATCGTGATGGGAAGAGCAGCAGTGATAGGAAGTGGGACCACGATTTTGATTGCTTCTCTGGGAAATATAATTATATCCAGAATCTATAACTGAGCAGAACAAAAGCATTGGCAGAATGTGTTTCCAGATGATTTCTGAACATGACTATGACTGCCAACGTTGATTTGGCAGTATGTGATTCCACAGTAAAGATACTGCCATCTCGGTGTGCAAATATGTCTACTGGTGAGAGGGGAAGGGGCTAAGGTCAGGTTTCTGTGGAGATTTCAGAGCATTTGGAAGTGATGTAGGTGGTAGCATTTGGCAAGATGGGACACTCTCCTTTCAAATACGGAAGCATTACTGGAGGTGATCCTGAGCGTTGGCTGCTGTTAGCCACTGAGAAGGCAGCACAGGGAGCACAGGTCTCCATTCAAAGTCTTCTGGTGAGATGTTAATTCTCTCTGTGGTCCCCAGTCTTTAACAGTCCTTACGCCAACCAACACTCTGGCCCTCAGTAATGACTTGTTTGATGCTTTCCTTGGAGTGTATACTCATTTACAAGACTTATGAAAGTGAGACGTAGTGGTGTGGAGCTTCACACTCCTAATTATTTCCGTTTTTGTCCCTATCTAGTTAGTCTTAGAAATTGAAGAGGAGGTGAGGCAGAGTGCAGAAGAGCATGGGAACTTAGCATCAGAAGTGTTTAAATCTTCCTCACGCAGATCACCATTTGAAGATTTATTTGGGTTCTTTAATCTTTATATAGCAATGGTTTTAAAGGACAGTAGTATGCAACCCTGCCTATATATTAGGAGGAGGTGTGTGTGGGGGGTGTGTGTGTGTGTGTGTGTGTGTATGTATGTGTGTGCACGTGCACTGTGGGGGTTTAAAAGCACTAATACCAAGGCCTTATCCTGGATCTATTTAATCAGAATCCCTGGCAGTGGGGCCTGGGCATTTGTATTTTAACGTCTGCAGAAGGAGAGCTGGGGCAACCTGAATTGTCAGGTGATTAGCATTTGGAGGACAATTGCTCAGCATGATAGGAAGCTCAACAAGGTCATGCTATCAGTCTTGACAGTTTGCTGGAGGCACGAAAAATGTAATTCAAATGAGGTTACAGACAACAGATTCCTTAAAATGACAGGTAAATTCAGACATATTGTAGAAAACAATATTGTTTGACAATCTGTACTTTACAAACAGGTTAATAAATTATAGCATTTGCTTCTGGGAGTAGACCTTTAGGCCGGTGGTTCTTAAACTTGATTGTACATAAGAATCACCTGGAAGACTTGGTAAACCCAGATTGCTGGGCCCTGCCCCCAGCATTTCAGATTTAGTAGATCTGGAGTGGAGCCCTGGAATTTCCTTTTCTAACAACTTCCCAGGTGATAGAGATGCGGATGCTGCTGGTCTGTGAACTACACTTTGAAAAACACTGCTTTAAGGAGTAGTTTAGGAGAGGCATACTTTTCAATCATATTTCATTGTCTGTTGGTCAGATCCATCTCTTTTTTTTTTTTTTTTTTTTTTGGTGAGGAAGACCAGCCCTGAGCTAACATCCGTTGCTAATCCTCCTCTTTTTGCTGAGGAAGACTGGCCCTGGGCTAACATCCGTGCCCATCTTCCTCCACTTTATATGGGACGCCGCCACGGCATGGCTGACAGGCAGTGCGTCGGCGGGCGCCCGGGATCCGAACCAGCGAACCCCGGGCTGCCAAGCGCGGACTAAACCGCTGCGCCACCAGGCCGGCCCCAAGATCCATCTCTTAATAAAATAATTAAGTTCCTTTTTAAAAGCTATGGGTTATTAAAATGGCACAGACATATAAACATAGAGAACTGGGGTCTGTGGACCTGGGAGGCTTCAATGATCAGAAAGGGACTGGGTGTCTTTTCCAAAGTCCATTTGTAAGTCAGCTGTCTTGAGCGCAGAGGTGTGTTTTCCTCAAAGGAACAATGCCTTGAGTGGGTGCTCAGCTAATCTATAAAGCCTATCGAGTAAATAGAACTGGTGTGCTAGTTACATGTATCACTTAATTATGTGTGTATCACTTAATTGTAACTCACTTCTATTACATTTGATTCTTCACCTTTGCGTCATAAAATTCAATTTCTATATGGATCATTGGAGATTTATCTCTGAGCTCAAGGAGATTTGCCCCAGTCTGTCCATAGCTTGTTATGGAGATATTCTTGGTCATGGATAAACTCAACTCCAAGTGGAAAATTGTCATTAATGTTTTAAGTTAGAATCAATTACCTTTGAAATATATTTGTAACAAAATATGTTTGTATGCTGACTTCCCAACTCTTCTTTTAAGGCTAAGGGAAACAGCAATATTTGTTTAGCTTTTAGAATAAAAGTTTGTTTCTAATTTAGAAAGCATGATGTTGATATTGAATATTTGAGAATAGTCATCTGCAAATACTTTTTGGGGAGGAAGTATTTCATTTATTATTTTGATATCTTTAAAACTTATTAGTTATTTAAGTTTTCTATTTGTTTTGCACCAGTGTTGGCTTTTTATAATTTTTAGATAATTTATTCATTTAATCTTGTTCATCACCTTGATTAGAGTTCAGTTGACTGATGTTGGAGGTCATTGAGAGGACATGACTGTTGGTTGACCTGTGAGCTGGACCCAGGCAACTGGAGGCTCCTCACTCCCTCCCCTGTCCTTGGAATGCACTTTCTGCCCACTGTTCCCAGAGTGGGAGCCAATTTCAAGGATGTAGCCTTGAGAGAGTAAGTTCTTATTGAGACCACCTGGACTGAATACCAGACTGAACCCAGTTAAGACCTCTATATAAACTCTTATGATTCTGGCCTGCTAGTGTGGAGATCTACTCATCTTGTGGCTACCCAAGACAAGTCTCCTAGGTAAGTTACCTTGCTTATTAAACCTGCCGCCTACCAATCTGGAGTGGCCTGCCTCTTTCTTCAGTCTCTCCTTGCCCTCCGTGTACAGGGGCCGGTGTCAGATTTCACCAGACGAACTCCCAAGGGTGTGACCCAACAACTAAATTATCTCTTAATTGGTTTTATCTCTAGCCAGTTTCCCTTTTCATTTTGTATTTTATTTGCGTCTAGACTCTTTCTTTCCTTAACCAATCATGGCAGAGGCCATTTTTTTTTTCCACTGTGATTTCTTCTTTGATCTATGAATTATACAGAAGTATTACTTTAAAAAATTAAATATTTGGGGGGGTTTCTTGTTTATGTTATTTATTTCTCATTGTGTTGCATTGTGGTCAAAGAACGTGATCTTAAGATATTGTCCCATGATATTTGTTAAGATTTGTTTTGAGATGTGGTGGTGGACGGTTATTATGTGTATTTCATACATGTTTAGGAAGAAAGTGTATTCTCTAATTGTTAGATGCAGGAGATCTTAATATATGAACATTAGATCAAGCTTTGTAACTACTATATTTAAATCTTTTAAATCTCTATTTTTTCTGAATAATCTGTTACTCAGAGAATTGTGTCAGTCTTTCATTATGATAGTCAATTTGTCAACTACTTGTATTCTGATAAAAATATTTTTAAAGGCTACGGTTTTTTCTTTTTAGTACAACTTATTAAGGTATTTATAAACTATAGATTGTCAAACAATATTATTTGCTACAATGTGCCTGAATTTACCTGTCATTTTAAGGAGTTTGTAGTCTGCAACCTTATTTGAATTGACATTTCATGCCTGCAGCAAATTGTCAGACTGACAGGATTCAGTTTGTTGAGCTTCCCGTCATGCCCAGCAATTGTTCTCCAAATGCCAATAACTTGACAATTCAGGATGACTCTGCTTTTCCTCTCCAGATGTTAATGAGGATCTGTATAAAAATATAATCTTATACTGGCTGTAGTCCTGTCTAAACCTGGAATTCAATTCTACTTCAGTCGTTTTTCTGTTTTTGTTTTTCTCTCCCTAGGAACTCTAGGACTGGAAGAAAATGGGTTTGCCACTCAAACATAAGGTAATGGGACTGTATTGTGTGAAGTACAGGTAAGGTCCCTGTGCCATGACCATATTGATGCCCATTGTGAAGTATGTCCTTCCAGAGTAAAAGAACGGTCCCAGAACCCCCGGGCACATCTTTTCTGCAGCCATCTAATGCTGATATGGTCTACAATAGCCTTATCAGAGCTGCCAGTTGCAAAGAGAAATACTTTTTCACTATTCAACCTCCTGAGGTAGAGTCACCAGGTATTCTTCAACCTCTGCAGTTGAATGTTTTGAGTTTGTAAAATTGTTGTAGTTAAATCCTGCTGCAGTGTTTCTGTTTAGGCATTAATCTAGAGTAATTGTTACTGCATAGACGAATTGTAATATTGACAGCCTATACATTTCTTGTGTTTTTTTTGTTTGTTTTACTGCTACTTAATAGGACAGAGGAAATATTTGGAGACTTTGTGTGCCAATTTTAATTTTGGTAGGAAGTGAAAAACATGCTTACTTTATAAGTAATATAGTTAAGGTTCTGTATGAAGGGATAATAAACTTGACCAAATATTGGATATCTACTATGTGGTAGACGTTGTGCTATATGTAAGGTCAATTACAATAAAAAATAAGAGGCTTAATTCTCCCTGTTGAAAATAAGAGAAGAGACTTCTTGCTGCTTTTTCTTAGAGCATTTACTTTAGGAAACTTGTAATTTATAAGTCCTTACTCTGTCTCTTTGAAATGTGTATAAATCTTTTTAAAACCTAAAAGCCTCTTGCCAGCTTTAAGACCCAGGAATTTCTTTTTCAAGGACCTAGGAGCTATTTCTTTAAAATGTAATCATCAAGGAAAATAGGGGCACTATCTCCTAGTCTCTGTGGGAGGGTCAGAGCCTAACTTCAGTGGGTCTGTTACTCCAAGTTGCAAAACTACCTTCTGTCATAAAGATAGAACTTTATTTTTCCTCTGGCTAAAGCTAATTAGCAAATGCAAATGGCCTCCCCAATTACCAGGTAAATTTAGGATGAACTATGCATGACAAATGGTGTTGTCATGTCATCTTACTTGAGGACATGTGCGCAATGGGTTGCATCTGCTAGGCTACATAAAAGGGTGAGATTTCTTTCTGTCTTTGCAGTCTCTTAGCAGACTGACAGTGATGCACATCACATTCTGGCTTAATGTTTACTCCGTAATAAAACCTAATCTACTTCTGTGAGGTTTTTCTGGGTTGGCAGGAGGTTTTGGTTTTGATTACATTCCTCCACTATATATTTGCTATATTTACATGTGCTATACAGTTTAACCCTCTGAAGTATGCATTTTTATGTTGATGTTTTGGAATAGGAAGCTCAAGTTCAGAGAAATTGACTAATCCAAGTTTATACAACTTGTAAATGAAGAATAGGATTTGAACCTAATTTTCTCTGGCTCCACAGTCTTATTCCATAATACCACATTCCTCACGAATGGACATATCACTTAATTATTTACATGTTGCCATACTGCATTCAATAACGTTGAATTGTTATTCTTGTTGACATGAGAATTACCAAGGTTTCCTTGCAAAATTCGTTCAGTTGACTTAGGGGCCAGGTCTCTGAGTAAAGGAAAATCTCTTCATTTATGCCTGGAGCGATGACTCTGTGTAACACTCCACAATATTGTTCTATTGGGTAATGACTAGCACACTTATCTCCAAAAGAATGAATTTGAGACCTTTATTTAAAGTACCTAGGGCCCAAAGAAACCACAAACATTTGGAATACTACCCGTTAAACTAATATTTTCTCTCAATTAAAAAAAAATAGTTTGTTTTTTCTTAACCTACTTTAGCAATGTAAACCAAAATTGACTACCTGGTGTGCTTTATTTTGCCTGAAGTTCTGCATTCAGATACGGGTATCACATTGGAAGTACTTACAAAAATCAAATAGCATTTCCTGACTAAAGAAATCCTTGTAAAGACTAAACCCTAATGTTTATAAAGACACAACAATCTTAAGTTATACACAATTGGTTTTAAATTATTATGCCAGTACCTACATTTTTTATATTTCTTTCTTCTGTTTCTCCCTGCACTTTTCTCTTTATGAAACAGTTAAAACTCTTTTTCAAAGGTCTAGGTACTTAAGATCATACAAATCCAGAAAGTTGAAGTGTGTTAGCTGCTGCTTACAGTTTTCAAAAAAAATCCTACAAGAAAGGTAAACTCAGGTCAGAGCTAGCTATTCTGCAGATGGAGATGAAAAAGACCTCATCTTATGAGGCACCTACTTCAGGCGAGGCCTTCACAAGGTGTTTCAGGCAAGGGAAGGCTGCTCTCAATCAACAAGGAGGGGTCTGTTACTACTGGCCAGGGGGTTCAAGTTTCTCAGGTCCCTTCATACAAATGCATCTTTCCCATGGGTCAGGATCTCACTTTCTCTCTGTTAGGGCCCTGGTTTTGATGCCAGAGTCCTGCTGAAGCTGTGAATTCAGTCTCTTTGTAGGTGCGCTATCGGAGTCTGAGCCTGACTTTCACCACTTACGCCTGCAGAGTCTTAAATGCTGCCATGAGGCTGACTTTCATAGTATGCCTTGAATTGAGTTGAATAACCCAAATCTGTCATCTTTTTTTTTTTTGACTCTAAAAGCAGTTAGCCAAAGGTAGCCAATGCTACAGACCTTATAATTACCATTGGCCCCAAACTTTTCAAGTGCTATCCCTACCTCATAAACCAATGGGTTACTTTCATGTGTAACCTGTCCCAGTCTACCAAGAGTTAGAGTGTTACAGTTGTGCTGCTACTGCAGCCAGCTATGATCACCACCTCACCTACCAGTAGCACTGGGGTCCTGATTGCCAGCTGACCCATGGGTCACTCAGAACAAGGATCCTAACTTGAGTACCCTCCAACCTGAGGATCTCCTGTCTAGGACCACTCCCAGAATCAGCTGTCTTAGCCTGGGTCCCCCCAAAAGCAGAACCCGAGGCAAATGCTATATCGCAGGTAGATTACTTTAGAATATGATTCCAGAGACCCCAAGTTGGGGGACTGGGAAGAATAAATCAAGAAAGGAGGGAAAGCCTATCCCAAGTATTATCATTGGACTGGTTACTATTGTAGGAAACTGGGGCTCAGTTCTGTCAGGGACCCTTTGAAAAATGGTGTAGATTTTACCTCAGGATTTTCCATTCAAAATATGGAAGAGGTTAATATTTATCCAAGAGCTCCTCTATTAGTTTTCTATTGCTGCTGTGACAAATTACCACAAACTAGCCACTTAAAACGAGATTCATTTATTCTTTCACAGGTCTGTAGGTCAGAAATCAAGGTGTTGGCAGGCTGTAGTCTTCTTGGGGGCAAAAGGGGAATCCATTTCCTTGTTCATTCAGGTTGCTGGCAGAATTCAGTTCTTTTATTTTTGGATGATCCAAGTTTCTACCCAACATCACTTTTCTACAACTTGAAGAATCTCCTTTTGCCTTTCTTACAGTGCATTTATACTGGCAGTAACTTTTCTTAGTTGTCCTTTATCTGAAAATATCTTTAATTTGCCTTTATTTTTGAAGGAAAATATCCTGAATATCTAGGATAAAGATATCCTAGAATCCTAGTTTGACATTAAAAAAAAATTGTTTTCAGCACTATGAAGATATTTTCTCACTCCTCATGGTTTCTGATGAGAAATCAGCCATTAATTGGATCAGTGGTCTCCTGTATGTAATATGTTTTTCTCTTACTGGTTTCTCTTACTTGGTTTTCATCATTTTGACTATGATGGGCCTCACCACAAGTTCTTTGTTTTAGTCTGCTTGTATATTTGTTCAGTATCTTCTCTCTGAAAACTTTTATATTTCATCAAGTTGGGAAATTTTCAACTGTTTTTTCAAATATTTTTCTGCCCCATTCTTTCTCTCTGTTCAGGTATTTCGATAACATGTATATTAGACCATTTGATATCATCTAATTAGTTCCTGGTCTCTGTTTTCTTTTCCCCTCAATCTTTTATCTCCCTATTCTTTGCCTTGGGTAATTTCCTATTTCTTTACTGATATTTCCATTGTAATATACACATTTAATTTAATTATATTGAATTAAAACATTTAATGGGGAAAATGTTGCTGCATTTAGGGAAAAAATCCTTATTTATTTCAAAACTTTGATATGAAGGCTAATACATGCAGGCAGGAAGTGTGTGTTTCTCCTTTTTGAGCTGCCATTCACATGGTACACAAAGCAATTGCCCAGATAAGAGGAGACTGACAATAAACACCAGATTCTGAAAACCTTAGTATTTAGATATTAATCCTCCTCCATCCTTCTCCAAAGTTTTTTCTTGTTGACATTTAATGATTCTGGAGATTATTGGTTCTTTTGTCTTTCTAGAATTCAATCAAATTGAGTTGAAATATTTAAATATGCCAGGAATGCATCTGAAAGAACACAGCTAAGGGGTGAAGGGAGGTTGGAGGAAGGTCATTTCATTTTGGAGGAAGTGAGGTATCCTGGAGTGTTAAAAGTCACTATAAAGATTCTGGAAGGTTGTCCACTTGATCTTTGTGATTCCGACATAAGCTAGCCAAGACTTCCAATTTCTGAAGGATTACTGAAAAATAAAAGTACCTCTAAAGCAATAGGTAATTTGTGAGTTAGAGTGGGACCTCTGAGACCTCAGAAATGAACTAGGAAAGGAATAAAGAAAGACATTATAATCTTCATTTGAGTTATTTGTTGAGCATGGTGCTCCCCAAGGACTGGTTTAGCACTGATAAAAGATGTTTCCCCCTGACATGCTTGCCTAAGGGAGAGATTGCCTACTATGATTATACTTTTCACTAGCTTGTCTCATAAAGACACTATTTTCATCTCTATAATTGTTTGTCCTTAAATTATTTCTAAAAAATAAATGTAATTTTTCAAAACTTAGAAAACCTCAAGAAAGCTTAAAGCCCACGCTTTATAGGAAGGGCATAGGGCAATAAGAAAAGTTTTAGGAAGTGTAAGAGAAGATTTTGACGAGCAGCTTGTGAGCCACTTGATACAGAAATATACTGAAATGTTATTGAAATCACATTTGTAAAATTACATTGGGATTAAAAAGCTAAATTTTTTCAGGTTAATACACACATTTCTAAGTTTAGGGGATAGTCCATTATGCTGTGTTAGGGCAAGAGATTAATACCAACTGGGAAGTAATTGGTTGTGATCACAGTCAAAATTGTCTTACCCCAGCAGTCCCTTTTTCAGGCCCATGTGATTTAATAAAAATGTCAACAAAATATCAGCACAGCATTAGATACAGGGGGAGTGAGAGTGGGTTGGCGAGATGGCTGAAGGTCTCTTCCTCTTTCGCTATGTCTCAGCCATGGCAGCCTTATTTGATGACCCGTTTCAATAGGCAGGGGTGGTAATAGCTGGCATGATGAATAACACCATGACCTTCAGCAGGAAAGCAACACTTTCAGTCCACCCTATTTCACAGATGGGAATGTATTCAGTTGTTCCTGTCTCTCACTTGAATGGCTTTTTCATATTTGTAGACAGGTATGACATCCCCATTAACTATGTTTAGATGCCAAGTAATAACTCATCATGTTAAACTAGTTGACAGGGAGAAAATATTGTCAACTTCTAAAATGTGTCATGTCTTTCAATTGCATTAAGCCCTTGAGGAACATTGTTGCCTTAAACATGGGAATTTTCTAATGCCTGTATGAAACTTTCAAAATTATACTAGCATCCTGGAGTTCTATGACGTGCTTGGCACCGTGCTACATCTACTCTTAGAAAGTGAAATGACCCCTTTAAAGACAAAGGAAAAAGTGGCCCCAGTATGAAGAAAGTGAATTAACAAACATTCAGGGATGTCAAACACCAGAGAGGCAGATGCATGGGGTTGAGAGCGTGTCTTCTGGGCAGTTTTGATTAATCAGCAACTGAAAAGCCTACAAATTAGAAGTCCTGTGGAGACTGAACACTGCCTGACATACTATTAAAGCTAATTTGTTTATGTTAAGGAAATAAACAATAATTATAGACAAAGCTAACAGGAACAGCTATTATCAGCTTAATTAAATGCTTCTCGTGACATTTTGCAAATTATTTGTCAATTGGCACTGTGCTAATGGAAGTGGCTGGTGCGGTCAGTTGACCATTTCATTATTCTTTATTGTTGCTGCGTTAACACAAAACCCTAGAAAAAGACTTGCTTTGTTCTGAGGGAGAAGATCATGTTTTCCCTTCATTATTAACTCTCCCTTCTCCCTAAATAATCATATTTGGACACCATATTCCTCCTGGTATTCTTTTCAGGATGGGAAATGTGTTTCAATATAGGCAAGTTGTTGATCAGCTCTGTTCACTTGGTCCGCTTGCTCCTCACTCTAATACTAAATATACACCGAGTTAGTTAAACTGCTTCAGGTTTTAATGATCAGAAGCACTTCAAATTGTGTCCACCAATTAAGGACTGTCTTTCACGGCCTCATTGATTCATAGCTTCTATTGCTAATGGCTTCTGTGTGCTGCCCTCTCTAGGTATATATTTGAAATATGCCAGCTGCCACCAATTTCTGATTATTTTCCAAAGTTGGTACATTCAAAATCCCCAACATAAGGGATGGTATTGAATTAGTTGGACACTTTTGACCCTACTGGAAAAATCTGTCATGCCAAATCCCTTCAGATGCTACTGGCCATAAAGAGATTGGCTGCCTGTGGGAGAGGCATAGATCTCTGTTCTACTCGGCTGTGGCTGGGATGACTGGGTCACATGGTCAGCCTACCTTTTAAGGAGCTCTGAAAATGCACATAGAGCATAATGGACTCCTCCTTAATGTGCACAGAAATGTAAAAACAGCTGCCACAATTGTTTGCCATGTTTTAGATTCTATACTAAGTACATCATATATCTCAAAACATAACAGTCCCAGATAAAGTATTATTTTATTTTATTTTATTTTGTGAGGGAGACTAGCCCTGAGCTAACATCCATTGCCAATCTTCCTCTTTTTTGTTGAGGAAGACTGGCCCTGGGCTAATATCCGTGCCCATCTTCCTCTACTTTATACAGGACGCCACCACGGCATGGCTTGGCAAGCGGTGTGTCTATCCGCTCCGGGATCTGAACCTGCGAAACCCCGGGCCACCGAAGCAGAAAGCGTGAACTTAACTGCTACAGCATGGGGCCGGCCTGAAAGTATTATTTTAAACAAGAAAGTTTAGCGTCAGAAAGGTTAAATAATATGCTCAGTGGCATAATATCAGTAAGTGGTAGGACAGCCAGGACTTGAACTACATTCTAGGTAACTGTAATCCTAATTTCCTTGCCTACCACACTATACTGTACCTGAGGTTATGGGAAAGACTAGACAGAGCTAAAAGAAGTTGGCTATACTTTTGTAACTGATTTTCTATATATCATTAAAAGTCCTTTAATGCGTAAGTTTTCTCATCTGGAATAGTTTTCTCTGGCCAGGCGATGATACTATTGTTTAAATAGAATCTATATAAGTATCGAATCAGAGATTTATATAAAGCTCCTAATACAGTTCTTGGCACAAAATCAGCCTTCGGTACATCATTATTGTTGGGGTTATTAGTCTACTACTTCTAGGTAAAATTCCGTGACACCTAGATTAATTACTTTTCAAAGGCGAAACACAGATGGAAACAAGAGAATTTCACTGGGAATGGTTACAATGGCTTATTATTGTTATTTTTTTCATTGACCATTTCTTTCTCCCCTCTTTTCTAGGCTGAGCCTTTAGATATATATATATAGTTAAGTTGTGTGCCTCTCCATATATTGACATATCACCAGGGTAAAGGAGAACGGACTCTATACAGTGCTTGTTGGCACAAAAGGACTTATCTTTAAGTATATCCACAAATAGGAATGGTTAAAAAAGCTGGTTGTGTGATGAGGAAATAAATTAAATTGTTAACTCTCCCTTCATCCAATCAGTACTGACTAATACTTGCCATGCGCTAGATACTGGGGGCACGTTAATACTCTAACGTGTAATCTGTTGTCTTAATGTGAAATCTTATTGGATTCTGTTGCAAAGAGTCCTCAGTTTAGCTTAAAAATAAGTTGACTTATTGGTTAGCTATTATTTCTAGCTTATTTTTATTCATGGTCCCAACAAAGGGACTCATCACCTGTATTCATAAATTAAAAATTCCACAACAGGGGCCGGCCTGGTGGTGTAGTGGTTGGGTTTGCACACTCTGCTTTGGCATCCCGGGGTTCGCTGGTTCGAGTCCAGACGTAGACCTGGGCACCGCTCATCGGGCTGTGTGTGGCGGTGTCCCACATACAAAATGGAGGAGGATTGGCACAGATGACAGTCTTCCTCAAGCCAAAAAGAAAAAGAGGATGGGCAACAGATGTTAGCTCACGGCCAATCCTCCTTATCTGCCAAAAAAACTCCACAACATATAGTATATGATAGGTAATTTGTAGCATCTCTTCCTGTCAGCCACAAGAAAAATTGAGCAGCAAAGATGCTCATATGAAAAAAACAAGTATACGATAAAAAAAAAAAAAAATTAGAGCCATGTAGAGCAAGTGCTAACTTGGGTATTTTTGCATTTTGAGGACTACAGATAACATAAATGGGCATGTTTTTATTCTAATTTATATTTTCAATTTCAAGAGGTTAGCCTTTTTAAGAAGAGATATTATTAAAGCCTAAGGAACTAGTCAACATATTTATCCAAGCATTGCAGGGCTTTAGAATATGTTGAGAATCAACATAATTCACCTTTGAGATATTATTGCCTTGCTACGTAAAAAATGAGCAGTTTTTTGGAATATGCCCAGGGAAACATTTTTTTAAAGCAATTCTGCTTTTTATGCTTAAAAAGTGCATTTTGGGTTTCATATCAAGGTTCGAGCTATTTGTTTCTACTTATTAAAGTGGAAAACTGATTCAAATCTTGGTTTGCATCAAATCGAATATGTTTCATTTAGCTAGGACTGAAATTCACATCAGTGAGAACATGTTTGAAAAGGGTGATTTTGATTAGGCCCCAAGAGGGAAAGCACTTCAGGATCTCTGTGTGTGTGTTTACACTTACACTTACATTTGCATTGGTATTTATATTAAAATTCATAGGCTCCCATGTTCTTGTTTCTTAAAGTGCAAAGATTCCATAATCACGGTTGCTCTCTTTATACAAGAATTAGAGACAAATAGTACAGATAGAGCAACAGGTCCAGTTGAGGCAGTCACTTCACTCTTGGAGCTCTGGACAAGGTGAATGCACCAGAAGGAGAAATAAAGTATCATCATCCCCGACCACACACCACACTCTAGGTTCTCTGGCTCCCACAGAAGACAATTAAAAGGGCAGAGGAATCCTCTAAATAATGGAGACCAATTCTCCCTTCCATATCAATTGGTAAGGCTTATTCTACTTGTGCCCAGCAGTTGTGCTCATCAATGAAAAGAGACAGTGTTTTGATTGAAGCAATCACCACTGAATTGATGAAATAACGATTCATCACCTTAAATGAAATAACGATTATACAGAAGATACTCTTGAGAAATGGGCTCTGAACTCATGAAACTTACAATGTATCTGAGAAGATAAGATGGGTAGGGTTGACATTAATTACAAATAGTATTTGCTAATTACTGAACAGGTAGCTTTGACCAGTGAGTCCTAAATATCATCAGAGGCATCAGGAAATGTTGTTTCTCTCTCCCTCCTTTCTCTATGGGGACTTCAATTTTTTTCTAAAGAAGAACCTTCCAGTCTCATGTCTGGCCACCAGTTTTCCTGGGATTGGGTGAAGGAAGGTGGCTGGTGGTGGGTGGGGACTGTGGAGGTCTCATCATTCAATTTTCAGACTTTCATATATTCCTTTTCTTGTCAGTTGGGGGCCTCAGCCCACACTCACCTATGCCTATTGTCCCTGAATCTGGAGCCTCCATAGTTCAATTCTGCAGATCCACATCTAATTATTTCCTTCAGGAATTGGGGAGGGATAGTTGCTTCTTGATTTGGAGTGGGTGAGGGGATCTCAAGTTTAATTAGACTTTCAAATAATATCTGGTACCAGTCCTTTGTGTCATCTTGACTTCTAGATGCCTGTTGATTCCAAATCCTGGGCTTCTCTGGGATTCTATAGGATGAATTGGCTTGCTTCTCTATGCACAACTGTAGACAGTACAATTTCACCTACGTCAAATATTATCCTTCTGTCCGTTTCCCATCTTGCAAAATTTTGGTGACCTCTCTTGTCTACTGTTACCTACTCGCTAGTTTTCTTTTTCTTTTTGGATTTATATTTTACTCCCTTTACTTTAGTTTTAGTGAAGTTTCTGAAGCAAGAGATGATAATAGTTTATATACAGTTTACTATGTTTAACAGAATATCTCTGATAGTTTTCACTGGACTTTTATGGAAGTGTCTATATGGCTTCTAGAGAATTAGGTCTGGATTACAGTACCAAAATTCTACAGTTGTGCTTCCTGTCTTGTGATAAAAATTTTCATTTGTCTTCTTGAATTAAATTTTCAGACAATGGCTTCCTAAATGTCCCCAAGTCACTCCCAGGTCGGTTTCTCCCAATTGGCTGTTGATGAGAGTTAGCATTCTTATTCTTTACTGTTTTGAGTATCATCTTGAGGTCTAAACAGGTCAGTTCCAACCATCCTTGATGTCAAATGGTAGGGAAGGAGGCTTTGTGTGTTACTCACACACTTAGTTTAATTAAAGTCACGATGTGGCATAGAAGCGTATTCCTGGCCAGTTAGAAGGAGCAGTTGCCCCAATTTTACAAGGTGTCAATGAAGTGGAAAGGGGAAAATAGTTCCTTTGGTAGTGACCCACTTTGTGGAGATGTAGGTAATGCAAAAAAAGAATAATGAAAAGAAATAAAGTTAGGTTCCTTCAAATTCAGAAAGCGTGGCCCCACAATCAACTTCTCTGTTTTTTTTACCTTATTACATATTCATGCATTCCTTTCTCTATTTCTAAAGAAGCATTCTCTAAAATTAGAGTCTATTTTAATGTTTTATTTTGTTTATTTATTGTTATTACTGTAAAAATTTTTGCTTCTGTTTCTTAGCATTAGAGTAAACCTACATTGGCATGTGAACTAACCCAAACTGCACTTTTATATACCCATTACTGTTTCCCTATTGGTATGACTGGGCTTCTCAGTGTAAAGAGATCCTGTTTGTATTTTACATTTCTTTCCTTTACATTAACCCATATATAATACATTTATAATAAGCTGACAGAGAGGTTCACAATTCAAGATAATTATTGCATGTTGTGGGGGAGTAGTGCTTTTAGTGTTAGTGAAATGAACAAATACCAATTAACATGAAAAGTACTCTGGAAGGTTATTATGAGAGACATGAGTATGTAAGGGGTGAGTAAGAACATTCTTGCCACAAAGAGGGACAGCCCAGGTGCTCCTTGAGTTCAAGAGCTGTGTCTAGTTTTTCCTTGTATCCCTCAAAAGCTTGAAATGTAATAGATGTTCAATAAAATAATTGTTATACAAATGAAAGAATAAAAATATTAGCAAAGTAGATCCTGCCAGTCAGATCTTCTTCCTGAACCCAGGCTTACAGGAATGCAGACAAAGATGACAGTTTTGGGTTCCATCCCAGCATAGGGCACAAGATGTGCCCTATGACTCGGGACATTCTGGTAGTATTCCTCAATGACTTCTAGGCCCTTGGAGGTGATCCATTAGGACAGTTTTTGCTGTGCTGTCAGTCATTTTCTTCCCCTCCATATATAGCTATGCTCCTATAATTTCCTCAAATGAGACACTTTCTCATTGTCTGCATCAAATGCTCTGTTTGGCCAACATCCATGTATACTTCAAAACTGCCAGGCATCCCAAATGATAGATGAAGTAAGAAAGAATTAAAATATGCTTTAGTAAGTTCATATATTTTAATAATTGCACCATGTTGTTTTCCTTATATTTTACTAATGGGTTTGATGGTTCTTGTACTCTGAGGCTGTTTTAATGAAGGGCAAATTTTAGAAACTCAAGAAAATAAACCAATAAATTGTCTTTGCATAGCTCTACATCAGATTAAACATTTGTCACTGGAAGTTCAGTTCTTGCAGGAAGTAAATGAAGTCTTCTGATCTTTGATTATAAAAATCAAGGATGAAGATGGTCTCTTTACTGAGAGTCCTATGGCTCTCTGGGAGGCAAGATTGTGGGAAGCAGCAATAGCTTTTTTTGGGAATGCCCCAATTTTCTATCCTGCCCATGATCAGTATGTTGCCTGTTCAGAGTGTGCTCTCAACTTGTGTGTAAGACACAGTTTAGTCCACATCAGCTCTGAGTGGGGATCTATCCTTGGAACAAGAAGTCATGACATTTTGCTTTCAGCCCAAATCTTCTAATTTTTTTTTTTTTTTTTTTTACTATGGTTGCTACTATTTTACTATTTAGAGGAAAATATTCATGACTATTTTTTTGTATCAAATGGAATTATAATTCTATCAGTGTATTATTCAGAATCTCTTCACATTTTTTCCTCCATTCTGTCGCATATAAGGGTGGTAGCATTATCCATCCAAAATCAAATAGAAATATAAAGATCCAGAAGTTAGTCATGTCCTATCACTTTTTTATCTAGAAGAATTAGGATAGAGGATGTGTCTCTTTACAAATACTTGAGCATATTTTCATTGGCAGAGCTAAATTAGATAAGTGAGGATGAACTGCAAAGAAGATTGCCTGGGAAAGTTCCTTAAGGAACCAAAACCTGAGAAGTCATCTCATGGCAGCAGTTTGTGGGCACATCTCCCACCACATTTTATTTACTTGGTATTACCTCTCCCCATGTGGCCCTCAAGTTAAATGTCACGTTCACAACATTTCACATTGTTCTCTATTTTAGGTTTGACTTAGTCACTCTGTGACATTCTAACACTGCAGAACAAAATTTTCTAATGTGTTTATGGTAGTTAACTGAGGAATGAAATGAAGGCTTAACGGAAAAAGAGAGGAATGTGTATTCATACAGACAGATGGACTGTATGTATATTTGAGTAGAAACCAATTAAGGTAAGTGGGAAGTTTGGGGTCTGTTTCAAATTCTTGAAAGCTTTCTTAGAGCTATAATTACTTTTACTGCAGGTCTTGTTGGCTTTCTTCACTTTGAATTGTACATTTCAGGAAGGTCTAATTCTTACATGTAGCCTTGTAGTTCCATTTAATAGTCAAAGGGTAGCTTTCATTATAGATGGGTGGCTGCTATCTCCTTTGAAATTGCTTAACGTTTCAAATATCGATGAATTCCTGAAATAACTCGTGGACTTCTAAAAGCAGGTGTTTTGTATGTAAACTGCTAATGGAAAGTACTGAAACACTGGCCAGAGCAGAGGACTTGCCCTAACTTCACTGGCATCAGGATAGAAGGCAAAGGATATTGTAGCATAGTCTTTGTCAGCAACTTGATTTGAGCTCCAAGGGCATGTGCTCATTATCACTGTGTCTTCTACAAAATGTAAAAGGACAAGAGCACAGTAAGATTCTCCTTTTAAATGTTGAGTAAAGCTATCCTTTTTTCACCATGACTTTGATTTTTGTTTCTCTATAAGGCATGGGGGGCCCTCTGTGTTGATTTGTTACTAGGTTTCCCTTGTCCTATTAGTTGGAGTGGGAGTAATATTTTACCAGCCATTAGCAGTGCTTCTGAGAAAGCACTTGAGATATACAGGTTGGCGAAGTTAGTAATTAGAACTGGAATCTCTGACCTAATAGCATGCACCTATTTCAATTTAGGGTTAAGAAAAAGGGAGTTAGGTCATGATGCACCTCTTTCGTTGCTCCTCTGATTTCTGGGGCAGAGAATCCTTTAGAGTGGAGGCAAAATAGCTTAGATTTCTTTTACCATTTTCTTCTCTGTTGATGTAAGAAGAATGAGGAGAAAATATAACAAGATAAATATTGGAGAGAATTCTTCCTGTTTTATAATTTTACTATTTTTTTAACGTTTGTGCCTGGTCTAGTGAGCATATATGTTGTACGTTTTATGTCTACAGTATAAGGTGCACAGCATGTTCTCAGGAAATATTTGCTGAATGATGAAGAAAATGAGAATGATGATCAGAGACTCTATCTAAGACAAACCTGTGTTAAGAATCCTATTGTTCTCATCTTTAGATTTTCCTCCTTCTGCAGTGTTTCAGCTAAAACAAACTGCTTAGTCTTCCTCAAGTATATCTTGTTTTTTCACACTTTCTTTTTCTTATAATGCTCTTCCTTTCAGGCTCTATAAATTCTACTTTTCCTTCAAGACCCAGCTCAAAGTTCCCTCTTTCCATCAAGGTGTGAAGCCAGACCACATTGGTCTTCCTCCTTTTAGCTGCTCAGAGAAGCCAAAGTCAGAAAAGCGTCAGTTTTGGCCGGGGAAGTTCTTGATGGTTTGAGGGTAATCTGTGGGTTCCATTTGGGGCCATGTTGCAGGGACACAATGACCAGAGTGTGAAAATAATTCTTCCTAAGGTAGGGTCTCCATCAGGATTAAAAAAAAGAACTTGATTGAAACATAATTTGTATACCATAAATTTCACCCGTTGTAAAGGTACAATGCTGTGAATTTTGTTTTGTTTTTTTGGTGAGGAAGATTGACCCTGAGCTAACATCTGTGCCCATCTTCCTCTATTTTATATGTGGGACACTGCCACAGCATGGCTTGATGAGCAGTGTAGGTCCACTCCCAGGATCCAAAACTGGGGGCTGCCCAAGCAGAGTGTGCGAACTTAACTAATATGCCACCAGGCCCGCCCCTCAGTGAGTTTTAATAATTTGTAAAGTTGGGTAACCATCAGTACAATCTAGTGCTAGAACATTTCCATCACCCCAAGGATCCCTCCTGTCCATCTGTTGTTTAGCCCTACTCCCACCTCCAGTTCCAGTCAACCACTGAACTTTCTGTTTCAGAAGATTTGCCTTTTCTTCATATTTCATATAGAGGGAAACATACAATACATAGTCTTTGCGTATGTCTTCTTTCACTTAGCAGTGTTTTTGAGGTTGATTGGTAGTGCAGTCCAGTTCATTTTAATTGCCAAATATTATTCTACAGAATAGATATGCCACATTTTGTGTATCCATTCAGCAGCTGATGAATAGTTGGATTATTTTCAGTTTAGGGCTATTACAAATAATGCTGCTTTGAGTATAGGTGTATAGATATTTGTGTGGGCATATGTTATCGTTTTTCCTGGGTTTATAACTAGGATTGGAATTGCTCAGTTGTGTGGTAAGTCAATGTTTAACTTTTTAAGAAACCACCTGTATTAGTTATCATTTGCTGTATAAAAATAAACTGCAGACTCAGAGGCTTAAACCAACATACACTTAACTATCTGATAGCTTTTGTGGGTCAGGAGTCTGGGTTTGGTTTAGTGGATCCTCTGGCTCAGGGTCTCACGAGGCTGCAGTCAAGGTGCTGGCTATGGTCTGACGTCAAATCTCAGCTGGGGAAGAATCTGCAGCCAAGCTCCTGTGGCTGTTGGCAGAATTTATCTCCTTATGGGTTGTTGGATTGATGTCCTCGGTTTCTTACTATCTGTCTGCCAAAGTTTCCCTTCACTTCCTTGCCACGTGGGCCTCTCTGTAGGACAGGTCACAACGTAGCAGCTTACTTCATCAAAGTCAGCAAGGGAGAGAGTCGACTAGCAAGACAGTAGTTACTTTCATGATTACAGCCCATAAGATTGTACCATTCCTTTGGCATATTCTATTTGTTAGAAGCGAGTCACATGTCATACCCATGAACCTGATAAAGGACATCTGTGAAAAACCACAGCTAATATCATTCCTAATATTTAAAGACTAAATGCTTTCCTTTAAGACAAGGATGCTTGGATTAACCATTCCTACTCAACATTGTACTAGAGGGTCTAGCCAGGGTAATTAGGTGAAAAAAAAAAAAAATTAAAGGCATCTAGGTTGGAAAGGAAGTGGGAAAGAAGTTAATGCCATCCAGATTAGAAAGGAAGAAGGAAAACTATCTCTATATGCAGATGATATCATCTTATATATAGAAAATCCTAAAAAATATACTAAAATGTTAGACCTA